>CM039678.1:52094629-53344629 GCA_022496015.1 Hordeum marinum | reverse complement strand
AAATACCTATGTCAAACTGTAAACACTGCTACCACACTCCGCTCGGTACCATTCCAAATGGCTGCTCCACTATACGTATCCAGATTGGTACTACGAGTCATCCGGATTAGTGTTAAAGCTTGTATCGACGTAACTCCTTACGACGAACTCTTTATTACCTCCATAATCGAGAAACATCTCCTCAGTCTCTTAGTTACTGGGGATAATCTTGACCGCTGTCCAGTGATCCACTCTTGGTTCACACTTGTACCCCCTGACGGACTCATGGCAAGGCACACACAGGTGCAGTACACAACATGGCATAATATAGAGCCTATGGCTAAGGCATAGGGGACGACTTCGTCCTTTCTCTTTCTTCTGCCGTTGTCGAGCTTTGAGTCTCACTCAACTTTCACACCTTACAAATCAGGCAAGAACTCTTTCTGTGACTGATCCATTTTGAATTCTTTCAAAATCTTGTCAAGGTATGCACTCTTGATCTATCTCCATAGATTTTGATGCTCAACAATTAGTTAGCTTCATCCAGGTCTTCCTTTGAAAATCACTTTCCAAATGACCGTTTTATGCTTTCCAGAAACTCTACATTATTTCTGACCAACAATATGTCATCCACATATACTTATCAGAAATTCTATAGTGCTCCCACTCACTTTATTGCAAATACAAGTTTCTCGTAAACTTTGTATAAACATCAAAACTTTGATCACCTCATCAAAGCGTATATTCCAACTCCAAGATGCTTGCTTCAGTCCATGGAAGGATCACTGAAGCTTGCACACCTTTTAGCATCCTTAGGCCTGACAAAACCTTCTGGTTGTATCACATACAACCTTTCCTCAAGTAAACCGTTAAGGAAACGATGTTTTGACATCCATCTGCCAGATTTCATAATTGAAAACACAGCAACTGCTAACATAATTCCAACAGATTTTAGCACCACTACGAGTGAGAAAGTCTCATCGTAGTCAACTCCTTGAACTTGTCACAAACATCTTTGCAACAAGTCGAGCTTTACAAATAGTGACATTCACCATCAGTGTCTGTCTTCATTTCAAAGATCCATTTGTACTCAACGACCTGCCGTCCAACGAGCAAGTCTACCAAAGTCTACACTTGGTTTTCATACATGGATCCTATCGCGGATTTCATGGCCTCCAACCATTTGTCGGAATCCGGGCCCATCATCGCTTCTCCATAGCTCGTGGGTTCATCGTTTGTCCAACAACATGACCTCCAAGACAGAGTTGCCGTACCACTTAGGAGCAGTACACATCCTTGTCGACCTACGAAGTTCGATAGTAACTTGATCTTGAAGCTTCATGATCATCATCATTAACTTCCTCTTCAACTAACATAGGCTTCACAGAAACATCTTTCTGCGCTGCGCTACTCTCTGGTTGAACAAAGGTTTAACAACCTCATCAAGTTCTATCTTCCTCCCACTCAATTCTTTCGCGAGAAACATTTCCCCGAGAAAGGATCCGTTTAAGCAACAAACACTTTGCACTAGGATTTGAGATTGAAGGTTCACCCAACTGATCTTAGGGTATTCTATGAAGATGCATTTGTCCGCCTTGGGTTCGACCTCATTAGGTGAAAAAATTTTCCACACAAGTGTCGGAGCCCCAAGTATTAAGAAATGATAGCTTAGGTTTCTATCAAACCATAATTCACATGGTGTCATCTCAACGGATTTAGATGGTGCCCTATTTAAAGTGAATGTAGTTGTCTCTAATGCATAACCCCAAAATTATAGTAGTAAAACGACAAGAGACATCATAGCACGCACCATGTCCAATAGAGCATAACTATGATGTTCGGACACACCATCACACTATGGTGTTCCAGGTGGCGTTTAGTTGTGAAACAACTTTCACATTGTCTTAAGTTGTATGCCAAACTCGTGACTCAGATATTCACCTCCACGATCATATCGCAGTCATTTTTATCTTCTTGTCACGATGATCTGTAAACTTCACTCTGAATTTGCCTGAACCTTTCAAACGATTCAGACTTGTGTTTCATTAAGTAAATATACACTATATCTACTCAAATCATTAGTGAAGGTAAGAAAATAACGATATCCACTGCACGCTACAAGACTCACTAGATTGCATACATCAACATGTATCATTTCCAATGAATCACTTGCCCGCTCCATCCAACGGGGTCCTTTAGTCATCTTGCCCAAGAGGCATGGTTCGCATGTCTCAACTGATTCGAAATCGAATGAGTCCAAATATCCATCACCATGGAGTTTCTTCATGCGCTTTATACCAATATAAAATTTTGCGGCAGTGCCACAAGTATGTGGTACTATCATTATTTAACTCTGTATCTTTTGACATCAATGTTATGAACATGTGTATTACTACGATCAAGATTTCAACAAACCATTCTCACTAGGTGCATGACCATTGAAGGTATTGTTCATGTAAACAGAATAACTATTATTCTCTGACTTAAATGAATAACCGTATTGCAATAAACATGATCTAATCATGTTCATGCTCAACGCAAAACACCAAATAACATTTATTTAGGTTCGTCACTAATCCTGAAGGTAGAGGGAGCGTGCGATGTTGATCACATCAACCTTGGAAACATTTCCAACACACATCGTCACCTCACCCTTAGCTAGTTCTCCGTTTATTCCGTAGCTTTTATTTCGAGTTACTAACATTTAGCAACCGAACCGGTATCCAATACCCAGGTGCTACTAGGAGTACTAGCAAGGTACACATCAATAAATCGTATATCAAATATACTTCTTTTGATGTTGCCAGCCTTCTTATCTACCAAGTATCTAGGGTTGTTCCGCTTCAGCGACCTCTCACCTCATAATAGAAGCACTTAGTCTCGGGTTTGAGTTCAACTTTGGGTTGCTTCACTGGAGCAGCAACTGACTTGCTATCCATGAAGTTTCCCTCCTTGCTCTTTCCCTTTTCGAAACTAGTGGTTTGATTAACCATCAACACTTGACGCTCCTTCTTGATTTCTACCTTCGCGGTGTCAAACATCGCGAACAGCTCAGGGATCAATACTTCTATCCCTGGTGTATTATAGTTCATCACTAAGTTCTAGTTGCTTTAGTGACAGTGACTTGGAGAACTATATCAATCACTATCTTACCTGGAAGATCAACTCCCACTTGATTCAAGCGATTGTAGTACCCAGACAATCTGAGTACATACTCAACGATTGAGCTATTCTCCTTCATCTTACAAGCAAAGAATCTTGTTGGAGATCTCATATCTCGCAACACAGGCACGAGCCTGAGATCACAATCTCTGCTCCTAGAACATCTCATATGTTCCATGACATTCAAAATGTTTCGGAGCCTCAATTCTAAACCGTAATGCATGACGCACTAAACTATCAAGTAGTCATCGAAACGTGCCTGTCAAATGTTCACAACATCTATAGACGACGCTAGAGGGGGTGGCGCACCGAGCGGTGCATTAAGGACATAAGCCTTCTGTGCAGCAATGAGGACAATCCTCAGATCATGGACCCAATCCGCAATATTGCTACTAACATCTTTCAACTCTATTTCTCTAGGAACATATAAAACTTTAAGGGAGCTACAACGCGAGCTAGTAATCTACAACATAATTTGCAAAGACACTTTGACTATGTTCATGATAATGAGTTCAATTAATCATATTACTTAAGAACTCCCACCCAAATTGACATCCCTCGGGTCATTCGAGTGATACATGATCCAAATTCACCAACTCAAGTCTGATCATCACGTGAGTTAAGGTGGCTTCAATGGTGAACATCATTATGTTGATCATATCCACTATATGACTCATGCTCGACCTTTCGGTCTCTTGTGTTCCGAGGCCATGTATGTACATGCTAGGCTTGTCAAGTTTAACCCGAGTGTTCTGCGCGTGCAAATCTGGCTTGCACCCGTTGTATGTGAACGTAGAGTCTATCACACCCGATCATCATGTGGTGTCTCAACATGACGAACTTTCGCAACGGTGCACACTCGGGGAGAACACAGTTTATCATGAAATTCAAGTGAGGGATCACCTTATAATGCTACCGCTGTACTACTAAGCAAAACAAGGTACATAAAAAGATTAACATCTCATGCAATTCATAAGTGACATGATATGGCCATGAACTTGTGTTTAAGATCTCCATCTTCGAAACACCGGCATGATCTCCATCGTTACCAGCACAACACCATGATCTCCATCATCTTGATCTCCATCAATGTGTTGCCATTGGGATTGTGGCGTCAGCCCTGCTTCTACTTCTATTGCTACCGCTTAGCGATAAAGTAAAGCATTACATAGCGCTTAATGATTGACACGCAGGTCATACAATAAATAAACACATCCCTATGGCTCCTGCCGGTTGCCGTACTCAATGACATGCAAGTCATGAAATTCTATACATCACATGATCATCTCATACATCACATATATCTCATCATGTAATTGGCCATATCACATCACAACATACCCTGCAAAAATAAGTTAGACGTCCTCTAATTGTTGTTGCATGTTTTACGTGGCTGCTATGGGTATCTAGCAAGAATGATTCTCACCTACGCATAAACCACAACGGTGATACATAGATTGCTTTTCAACCTTCTCAAGGACCGCCTTCGTCGGATCCGATCCAACTAAAGTGAGAGAAACTGTCACCCGCAAGCCATCTAAGCAACAAGTTGCATCGAGGGAACCGGTCTCTCGTAAGCGTACGAGTAATGTTGGTCTGGGCCGCTTCATCTCACAATCCTGCTGAACCAAAATCCGACCAAGGGAGGAAGCAATCTAAGCATCAACACCCACAAACCTTTTGTGTTCTACTCGAGATCTCATCGAACCATCAACCTAGCTCATGATGCCACTATTGGGGAACGTCGCATGGGAAACAAAATTTGTCCTACGCACACGCAAACCTATCCATGGTGATGAGAATCTACGAGAGGGAGAGTGGATCTACGTACCCTTGTAGATCGCTAAGCGGGAAGCGTTAAGAAACGCGGTTGGTGTAGTCGAACTTCTTCGCGATCCAAATCGCCGAGCGTCCCGCGATCCAATCACGAACCGTCCCGCAAACACATCATGATCCGTCCCGCGAACTCATCACGATCCGTCTCACGATCTTGATCAAGATCTGTCCCGCAAACTCATCATGATCCGTTCTGTGATCACATCATGAACCGTCTCACGATCTCGATCACGGTCCTTCCGATCTAGCGCCGAACGGACGGCACCTCCGCGTTCAGCACACGTGCAGCTTGATGACGATCTCGACCGTCTCGATCCAGCGGGAGGAGGTGGAGAGGAGAGAGAGTTCACCGGCAGCGTGACGGCGCTCCGGTGATGGTTGTGGAGCAATTCCGGCAGGGCTTCGCCTAAGCGCTGCAGAAAACCGATCTAGAGGAGAGACTATGACGGTGTAACGGGTAGCACATGGCCGGAAATTCTGTCCAAAAACCACCCAATCCACTAGTATATATAGGAGAACAGGAGAGGAGAGGCATCCAAGGCCTTTGGGTCGGCCGAAGTAGGAGGTGGGAAGCAATCCTACTTCACCTCCAATCCTAGTTGGAGTAGGATTGCCTCCTATTGGCTGATTTTCCACTTTTTGCTTTAGGACTTTCTCTCCTTCGCCATGGGCCTTTGTGGCTGTTTTCCCAGCCCAATAAGGGCTGGTTATTATTATCCCACAGCCCATGGACCTCTTGGGGTCGAAATACCCCTCCCGGAGGCCTCCCGGTACACTACCGGCACTCCCGGTACACTACCGGCACTCCCGGTACACTACCGATGAGCCCGAAACTTTTTCGGAAACCAAATTGGGACTTCCTATATATGAATCTTTACCTCCGGACCATTCCGGAGCTCCTCGTGACGTCCGGGATCACATCCGGGACTCCTAACAAACTTCGGTCACCACCATACATAACTCTACACTACTGAAACGTCACCGAACCTTAAGTGTGCAGACCCTGCGGGTTCGAGAACTATGTAGACATGACCGAGACACCTCTATGGTCAATAACCAATGGCGGGAACTGGACGTCCACATTGGTTCCGACATATTCTACGAAGATCTTTATCGGTCGAACCTCTATGTCAAGGATTCAGTTAAACCCGTATAACGTTCCCTTTGTTCTTCGGTATGTTACTTGCCCAAGATTCGATCGTCGGTATCTCCATACCTAGTTCAACCTCGTTACCGGCAAGTCTCTTTACTCGTTCCGTAATACAAGATCCCGCAACTAACAATTAGTCTCCGATCAATACAATTATAGCATGGATAATAAACGATTATCATGAACAAGGAAATATGATAATATCTAATTTATTATTGCCTCTAGGGCATATTTCCAACATGGAATTGGCAAGATAACGCGATATATAGCTCTCCCCATCAGAATCTTGGGATGACATATTGCTCTAAATCTGGTGCAGAAACAGGTCAAAGAGAAAACAGGAGGTATTGGCGTGATACGAAAGTCAAAACCTTCAGGAGATTATATAATGAATTTATTCTTACCCGAAGGGGTATTCCATAATAAAATGGAGTTTGGAAGGTGCACCAGGTGGCCACAAGCCCCAGGGGCGCGCCCTGGGGGGTAGGGCGTACCTTGTAGGCTTGTCGCCTCCTCGTGCACTATTTGGACTACTTTAAATTTTCCTAATTTTTTAAATATTCCAAAACAATAAAAATTGCCATTGAAAAAGTTTTGGAGTCTTTTTACTTACCGTACCACATACCCATTCCTTTTCGGAGTCTGAAATGTTCTGGTATGTCTCCCTAATGTACTCCTCAAGAGTTATGGTTTGATGATATTGGTTTCAACATTTATGGGAGAACGTGAGATATAATGTTTAATTCTTTGACCATTCACGACCTTCGGGCTTGTGCCTTCGGCATTGTTAATCTTGATGGCACCGAAATGGTATACCTCCTCAATAACGTAAGGTCCTTCCCATTTAGAGAGAAATTTTCCTGCAAAAAATCACAAACGAGAATTGTATAGCAATACATGATCACCTACATTAAATTCACGCTTTTGTATCCTTCTATCATGCCATCTCTTGACCTTTTCTTTAAACAACTTGGCATTCTCATTGGCTTGGGTTCTCCATTCGTCAAGTGAGCTAATGTCAAATAACCTCTTCTCACCAGCAAGTTTGAAATCATAATTGAGCTCTTTGATTGCCCAATAAGCTTTACGTACTAGTTCTAGAGGAAAGTGACATGCTTTACCATAAACCATCTTATACGGAGACATACCCATAGGGTTTTTGTAAGCAGTTCTATAAACCCACAATGCATCATCATGTTTTTTAGACCAATTCTTCCTGGATCTATTAATAGTCTTATGCAAAATCAATTTAATTTCTCTATTGCTCAATTCTACTTGACCACTAGACCGAGGATGATAAGGAGACGCAATTCTATGATTGACATCATATTTAGCGAGCAATTTACGGAAAGCGCCATGAATAGAATGTGAACCACCATCAGTCATCAAATATCTAGGGACTCCAAATCTAGGGAAAATGACTTCTTTAAGCATTTTAATAGAAGTGTTATGATCAGCGCTACTAGTTGGAATAGCTTCGACCCACTTAGTAACATAATCAACCACAACTAGAATATGAGTATACCCGCTAGATTATGGAAAAGGCCCCATATAATCAAAACACCAAACATCAAATGGTTCGATAACAAGAGAGTAATTGATAGGCATTTCCTGACGTCTACTAATATTACCAATTATTTGACATTCATCACAAGACAAGAGAAACTTACAAGCATCCTTGAATAGAGAAGGCCAATAAAACCCAGATTGTAGTACCTTATGTGCAGTTCTATCTCTTGCGTGGTGTCCTCCATAGGCTTCGGAGTGACACTTGCGTAAGATCTGTCCCTGTTCATGCTCAGGTACACAACGTCTAATAATACAATCTACTCCTTCTTGATAAAGGTGTGGATCATCCCAAAAGTAATGCCTTAAATCATAGAAGAACTTTTTCTTTTGTTTGTATGTGAAACTAAGAGGTATAAATTTAGCAACAATGTAATTGGCATAACCAGCATACCAAGGAGCATTATGTGAAGCATTCACGACAGCTAATTGTTCATCATGAAAGCTATCATCAATAGGTAGTGGGTCATCAAGAACATTTTCTACCCTAGACAAGTTATCTGCCACAGGGTTATCAACACCCTTTCTATCAATGATATGCAAATAAAATTCTTGTAGTAGAAGACCCACCTAATAATTCTAGGTTGAGCATCTTTCTTCTCGATAAGGTACTTAATAGCAGCATGAGCAGTGTGAACAGTTACTTTGGAATGAACAATATAAGGTCTAAACTTATCACAAGCAAACACGACTGCTAAAAATTCTTTTTTAGTAGTAGCATAGTTTCTTTGAGCATTGCCTAGAGTTTTACTAGCATAATGGATAACATTTAATTTCTTATCGACTCTTTGTCCTAGACTAGCTCCAACAGCATAATCACTAGCATCACACATAATTTTAAAGGGTAGGTTATAGTCGGGTGGTTGAACAACATGTGCGGTAATCCAATAATTCTTAAGAATTTCAAATGCTTCTACACAATTATCATCAAAAACAAACGGGACATCTTTTTGTAAAAGATATGTGAGAGGCCTACAAATCTTAGAGAAATCTTTAATAAACCTCCTATAGAAACCAACATGACCAAGGAAACTTCTTATACCTTTGATATCCGTAGGGTACGGCAAATTTTCAATGGCATGAACTTTAGCTTTATCAGCTTCAATACCTCTTTCGGAGATCTTGTGCCCCAAGACAATACCTTCATTAACCATAAAGTGGCACTTTTCCCAGTTCAAGACAAGATTAGTTTCTTCACGTCTCTGCAAAACTCGATCGAGGTTGCTCAAATAATCATCAAATGAAGTTCCGTAAACGGAAAAATCATCCATGAAAACCACAAGAATCTTTTCACAAAAGTCAGAGAATATAGCCATCATACATCTTTGAAAGGTAGCAGGTGCATTGCATAAACCAAAAGGCATACGTCTAAGCAAAGGTACCGAAAGGGCAAGTAAAAGTGGTTTTTTCTAGATCCTGGCTCGTTTTAGGTATTTGAGAGAAGCTAGAGTAACCATCTAGAAAGAAAAAATGAGTATGTTTGGATAGTCGTTGTAGCATTTCATCAATAAAACGTAAAGGGTAATGATCTTTCTTAGTAGCTTTATTCAATTTCCTAAAATCAGTTACCATTCTATAACCTGTAACAATTCTTTGCGGGAACAATTCATTTTTGTCATTAGGAATAATGGTATTACCTACTTTCTTAGGGACACAATGGACGGGACTAACCCATCTACTATTGGCAACATGATAAATTATACATGACTCCAGAAGCTTTATTATTTCTTTTCTTACCACTTCTTTCATCATAGGGTTCAATTGTCGTTGGTGATCAATAATTAGTTCAATATTAATTTTATGCTGACATCGAGTGGGACTAATGCCCTTAATATCATCAAGAGTGTAACCAATAGCAGCACAGTGCTTACTTAGAGTTTTCAACAATCTCTTTTCTTTGTATTCTAAAAGGTTAGCACTAATAATAACAAGATATATCTCCTTTTCATCAAGATAAGCATATTTCAACGTATCGGGTAATTGCTTGAGCTCAAACACGGTATCACCCCTGGGTGGAGGAGGATCCCCAAGTATTTCAACAGGTAAGTTTTGTTTCAAAATAGGCTGTTGATCAATGAAAATTTCATCTATTTCATTCCTCTCATTCATATGCATATCATTTTCATGGTCTAGCAAATATTGCTCTAAAGGATCAGAAGGAGGCACAGCAATAGAAGCGAGACCAATAATTTCATCTTTACTAGGCAATTATTTTTCATGGGGTTGTCTATGAAATTTAGAGAAATTAAACTCATGAGACACATCCCCAAAACTCACAGTAAATATTTCTTTCTCACAATCAATCCTAGCACTATCAGTATTCAAGAAGGGTCTGCCAAACATGATGGGACAAAAATTATCTTGTGGGGAACCAAGAACAAGAAAATCAGCAGGATATTTTGTTTTCCCACACAAGACTTCAACATCTCTAACAATCCCTATCGGTGCAATAGTGTCTCTATTAGCAAGCTTAATAGTAACATCAATTTCCTCTAGTTCAATTGGTGCAATATCATGGATGATTTCTTTGTATAAGGAATAGGGGATTGCACTTACGGTAGCACCCATATCACAGAAGCCATGATAACAATGATCTCCTATTTTAACAGAAACAACAGGCACGCCAACAACTAGTCTATGTTTATTCTTAGTATCAGGTCGAGCAATTCTAGCCGCTTCATTATAGAAATGAATAAAATGCCCATCAATATTATCAACCAAGAGATCTTTAACTATAGCAATACTAGGTTCAATTTTAATTTGTTCAGGGGTGTAGATGTTCTAATACAACTCTTACGAATCAATGTCGACGCTTTATCATGTTCCTTTATCCTAATACGAAAGGGTCGTTTCTCAATGTAAGCAGTAGGGATAACAGGATCAACATTATAAGTAATAATTTCCTCTTCAAATTTAATAGGTTCAACTACTTTCACTTCAATGGGAGGATAATATTTAAACCACTTCTCCATAGGGAGATCAACATGAGTAGTAAAAGATTCACATAAAGAAGCTACTATCTCAGAGTCAAGTCCATATTTAATGCTAAATTCATGAAAAGCATCGGTGTCTACGAAGGATGTAACACAATCAAACTTCAGTTTCATACCTGACTCCCTACCTTCGTCGAGTTCCCAATATTCAGAGTTTCGTTTAATTCTTTCCAATAAATCCCATTTGAATTTAATATCTTTCTTCATTAAATAAGCAGCACAAAAAGTATCGAGCATGGATTGATCATTATGAGAAAGCCAGGCATAAAAATTCTGAATAATAATTTCTCTCGAGAGATCATGATTGGGGCATGAATATAACATTGAATTAAGCCTCCCCCAAGCATGAGCGATTCTTTCTCCTTTACAAGGCCAAACATTCTAAATATAATTCCGGTCATGATGAACCAGATGCATAGGATAGAACTTCTGATGAAATTCCATTTTCAGTCGGTTGTAGTTTCATGATTCAATATCATCACATTGCCTGTACCATGCCAATGCCTTCTCCTTCAAAGATAAAGGAAAGACCTTCTTCTTGACAACATCCTCAGTCAAACCTGCAAGCTTAAATAATCCACAAACTTCATCCACATAGATTAGATGCAAATCTGGAAGTAGTATTCCATCTCCTGCGTAAGGATTAGCTAGCAGTTTCTCTATCATACTCGAAGGAATTTCATAATAAATATTTTCAGTAGGCTCAGTAGGTTGAGGGACAAAGATTACCCCTCAAAGGGTTACTTTCCATTCGAGGTGAAGATACCCCGAATAAACCCCTCAAAGGATTACTTTGCATCGTAACAAGTGACAGTAAATTTCAGCACACAATATAAATTTTTCCTTAGCAAGTTCCACTCACCAAAGGCGCTTCACTCCCCGGCAACAGCGCCAGAAAAGAGTCTTGATGACCCACAAGTATAGGGGATCTATCATAGTCCTTTCGATAAGTAAAAGTGTCGAACCCAACGAGGAGCAGAAAGAAATGACAAGCAGTTCTCAATAAGGTATTTTCTGCAAGCACTGAAATTATCGGTAACAGATAGTTTTGTGATAAGATAATTCGTAACGGGTAGCAAGTAACAATTGTAAGAAAGGTGCAGCAAGGTGGCCCAATCCTTTTTATATCAAAGGACAAGCCTGGACAAACTCTTATATAAAGCAAGGCACTCCCGAGGACACATGAGAATTTCTGTCAAGCTAGTTTTCATCATGCATATATGATTAGCGTTCGTTACTTTGATAATTTGATATGTGGGTGGACCGGTGCTTGGGTGCTGCCAGTACTTGGACAAGCCTCCCATTTATGATTAACCCCTCCCGCAACCATCCGCAACTACGAAAGAAGAATTATGATAAATCTAACCATAGCATAAAACATGTGAATCCAAATCAGCCCCTTACGAAGCAACGCATAAACTAGGGCTTAAGCTTCTGTCACTATTCCAACCCATCATCTACTTATTACTTCCTAGTGCCTTTCTCTAGGACCAAACAATGGTGAAGTGTTATGTAGTTGATGGTCACATAACACCACTAGAGGAGAGACAACATACATATCAACAAAATATCGAACGAATACCAAATTCACAAGATTACTTATAACAACACTTATCCCATGTCCTCGGAAACAAACGTAACTACTCACAAAGAATATTCATGTTCATAGTCAGAGGAGTATTGATGGTTATCAAGGATGTGAACATATGATCTTCCACCAAGTAAACCAACTAGCATCAACTACAAGGAGTAATCAACACTACTAGTAACCCACACGTACCAATCTAAGGTTTTGAGACAAAGATCGGATACAAGAGATCAACTAGGGTTCGGAGAGAAGATGGTGCTGATGAAGATGTTGATGGAGATTGACCCCCTCTCGATGAGAGGATCGTTGATGATGACGATGTATACGATTTTCCCCTCCCAAAGGGAAGTTTTCCCGGCAGGATCGCCCTGCCAGAGCTCTAGATTTGTTCTGCCCAAGTTCCGCCTCGATACGGTGGCGCTTCGTCCTGAAAGCTCTCTTCTGTTTTTTTTCAGGTCGAAACCCTCAATATAGCAGAAGATGGGCATCGGAGGGTTGCCAGGTGGGCCACAACCCCAGGGGCGTGCCTAGGGGAGTAGGGCTCGCCCTATAGGCTTGTGGCTGCCTGCTGGGCCCCCTGATGTATTTCTTTCGCCCAATATTTTTTTTATATATTCCAAAATAATTCTCCATAGATTTTTAGGACATTTGGAGTTGTGCAGAATAGGTATCTCAGATTTGCTCCTTTTCTAGTCCAGAACTCCAGCTGCCGGTATTCTCCATCTTCATGTAAACCTTGTAAAATAAGAGAGAAAAGACATAAGTGTTTTGCCAAAATGTGTAATAACAACGCATAATACAATAAATATCAATATAAAATCATGATGCAAAATGGACGTATCAGATGTCCGGACCAGATCGAGGGGCATCACCGCTTCTCGCATCTTCGACCACCGTTGAAATCCTAGAGGAGGGCATCGACAGTGGCTTGAGCCTCGCCCTCTTGCAGTGGGCTCCATCTTCGATTTCATCCTCCTCTTCGTGTCCATCTCCATTTCTATTTGTTGTCTGGTAGAAGGAAATTTGAAGCACGATTTTATACTATGGACATGTACGGGTGTGTACGCAGGAGATCCACGAGTGAGTGTGCGAGAGGCACGCCTAGTACAGCAACACGAAGCATAGTTTTAGACGGGAAAAATATGAAATCGTGGGATTTATGCAGGAGCATGGATTTATTATAAGGAAGAAGTACGGATATGTACGCGACACTTCCACTTCTGGGCCACGGTTGTTTCATACATCTATACCTAATAATAAAGGGAGCATTGTTTTTCTATTTTTTTCGTCCAAAGTATGTTTTCGTCCGTATTGGGACGTATGGGCCAAGCCACGTCTCTCCGATCTCTGGTACGTGCTACTCTCCTCATGTATGATATTGGGACGTACGGGCCAAGCGAAGCACGTAGGCAAAGGCGTCGAACCAGCAACCTCCGGCTGCATAGGAGCGTAGCAAACCAGACGAGCTACCGACTGAATACAGCTATATGGCAGCGTAAAACTTAAAAGTAGTACGTACAGCCGCAGATCTATTTCTTTTTCAACAATTCTTGGGGAAAAAATGTGAAACCTTTTCCTTAAATATTCGAATAATTATTGATTTTTATATACGATGAACAACTTTAAATATACATTGAACATTTTTTTTGATATACTATGTACAATTTTTAAATACACATTTCACAATTTTGTGATATACGTTGAACCATATTTAAATACATATTGAACAAAAAAATAATGTATGTTTATTTTTTGTAATATATGCTAAATTTGTTTTAAATACACATTGAAGATATTTAAATTTACAATGCACATTTTGTGATACGCTAAACAAATTTTAAATTGTAAAGATTTTATTTTAAATGAACTTTTTGGAAAAAGAACAATTTTCCAAAATATAAGTATTTGATAAAATACAAACAGTTTTGAAAATTATGAACAAATTCGGAAAACTAGGACATTTTTTTGGTATTCCAAACAATATTTTAAATTTTAGAACAACTATTTAAAAACAGGAAAAAGGAAAATAAAGGAAACATAAAAACAGCGACACCTGCATGGGTCGGCCCAACTGGGAGCGCCTTCAGCGAAGCCCTGGCGTTTTGACGCTGTCCTTGATATGCGTCACTAGCCGATAGAAGCTAAACTATACATACACAGTGGACGCACATACGATGCTATGGATTATACACAAACAAACCATAGTAGCCGCTCAATATGTTTATGTCAATGCAATGTGGCATTACACATCCTCTCCTACAAAGGGAAGCAACACCCGCGCCACATTTGGCCGTGTGACGTCCGGCCTCTACATCCTTCCTCTCACTTCGCAATCGATGAACCTTTCATCTCCACTGATATGCCGCGACCTACCTCCTTGACTGGGCCAACCCTGATTCATATTAATAATTGTTTGATAGGACAAAATAGAGTAGAAGTATGAGGGTAGGTGTACGGACCGGGTGCAAGGAGTAGCTTGTCGAGATTACTTGTTGAACTTTTGAACATTTTCTTGCGTGGGCAAAATGATTGGTGTCACATGTGGTGGTGAACACATCGTCTTAGGATTGACCATATTTGATGTGTTGTCATCAGGTGGGCATCATGGTCACCGTCCGCGAGGGTGAGAAGAAGGATAAGCGGTGACACGGTGAGGCATCATGTCGAATTAGAGGATTTATATCTGTTAGGAGTGTGCCATGCTTATTGAGATAGAGTCATGATCTTTTTTCTCCCGTTGCAACGCACAGGCATATTTGCTAGTAAAACAAAAGTCTGTAATGTAAAACAAAGGTCCATGATGTAAATCTAGAGCTCGGTCCTATATAAGGAAGATGCACGAATTTGTTCGTAGGACATGCATGGGTGGGCGTGTGTGAGAGGAACCGCTTGAAGAGAGACACCTTTTGTTTACTAAAAGTCGAGCACGCTTAGAAGCCTTTTTGTCCATCTTAAATATGCTTTCGTAGGCTTCCCCCTCGGGTCCACATAAACACCACATGCATAGTTCTGTACGCAGTAGAACCACTAGTGTGCCTGTGCGAGAGGCACGGCAGGTACAGAAGCAGGGAGCGGGGTACGGGAATAGGAAGAGGAAGCAGGAATATATCCATCAAGGGTACTGGTAGGGAAATTAGTGGAAAGCTCACAATGAATAAATACGCATCGATCAAAAAATTCAAGGGTAACAAGAGCACGACTTTGCATTCAGAAGACGCACGGGTTAACATACAAAAGATCCATGGTTTCTTATTCCACCTGCAGTTGATCCACCAGAGCGACGCAAAAGTTGAACAATTTTTTGTGCAACCGAGCCATGCTGCAAGCGCCACACTTCAGCCAGTTTTCTTGTAGCGATCAACAATTACAAGTGAGAGCAACTCCTTATCGGCCATGGATCCCCTGAGGAATGTGAAGAGCACAACCGAGTCCATTGTCAACCTAGCTGCATTTGTCAAAGTAGATAACCCGGATATTTCCAACCTTCCACCTTTATGCAAGCAGTACGTGCCAGGCAAATCGACGGAACTAGAAAGTTCAACAAGTCTGATGCTGCCCTTTATAGGAAAATATCCAAGCTTCATCCTGAGAGCATCGATAACAACGGTAGGTATTTTCTATACAAGAACAAATCATTGTAAGTTGTGCCATTGAATCAAGGGGAGTGACATGTGGAGATTGTCTTGTAGAAACAAAAATAACTAACCAAACGGACTTTTTGCACATTACTAAATTTAGACAGTGCACGAAGGCAATGACAGTGATGTCCTTAGCACTTAAAACAAGGTTGGTCATGCACACCATTGCAGTATATGAAAGTTTTATGTTTCGGGTGTAGATAGTCTTGTCTAGGTAGCTTCTCTCGGATACACTAAGATCTTCAAGAGCTGAACAATAAAATCATCTATAAGTCAACATGTCTGAAGAAAAAATGGAGGTTGCATGGTAAATCAGTTTTTCCTAATGAATTGAAAAGTTAAATACAGTATACTTAGAAATATTGATTGCAGGGTCACTATAAAGGATGAATCTCACACTACGTGGTAAAAACAAATATTTAGTCCGACGATCTTCGTCAAGATTCGGATCACATGGTCTCTTGATAGGCGAGTGTAACATACCAACAGAAGGTTTGGGAATGGCTTTATGACACCCTCAAGATTCATTCAACTGCATATAAATGTGAAAGAAGAAATCTTCACCTTGCAAATCAAGTTTAATAATATCACCGTAACACAGATGATAGTCGTGTATCATCTTTTTCACACAGGACCATGAAACTTCGACCTGTCAGCGCAATTGGTAAACTTAATATTGTATGACAACTCCTCGTCGGTGCCAAACACAAGGTTCAAATCATCTTTAACCATCATCTAAAGCTTCTTCTTTCCATCAAGAAATCAAAGAGAGGATTTGCTTCCGGTAATAGCAAGGGACATACTACCAAATAAGAAGAAAAAATAAGTATGGTTCATAGATCAAAACGACCATGCCAAAAATCTACTAACAAGAATGATTATGTGTCATTATTTATATCTCTTATTATGCTTGATTAATATTATTCCTTATGTAAGAACGATAGAAGCGAAGGCACAGAACAAAAGTTCTTGTTACCGATACCCAAAATTTACCAGGTCCGACTCATAACAACGAGGCAAAGAGACAATCAAGAAATAGCGGTCAATAGTGGATTCACCACCATGAAAACCGAGGTTCCAGCAAACATCATAGTTCATCGCTATCTTCGAATATAAAATAATATATAAGACTAAGATGCATCGGATCTGAAAAAAGACTATATAGATCTATGACAACATGTGTAACCATTTATGCCAAGAGACAATTAAAAGACTATGCATCAGTGTTATATATTCAATCTAACGAGATAAGACAAAGTTATATAAACAAAACTTCACCCATCTACCACGAGTGGCAGAGACTGGTGGAAAACAACCAACTACATTCCCTCAAGATTGTTCGCCCAAATTTTTGTCGTTTTGTCACGGGGGTCGCGCGGGACGGCAGATGTCATGGGATGGCTTATAGAGGCGAGAGCAAGGCTGTCGTGCATGATCCGGGATGGGTATGCGAATAGTACGCTGTGGTTTACCCAGGTTCGGTACTCTTCGAAGAGATAATACCCTTACTTCTGCATATCTGTATATCTGGTATATATTTGGTACAGAATTGCTTCTGAAGCTGTATTGGACTGAGAGCAGTGGCTGAGTGCCAACTGTCTCGGATATGTCTCATATGTATGTGAGAGCTAGCTAGCAAGTGGGCATGGAAGAGCTCCACCGTGAATGAGTGAGTATGAGAGAGAGACTGAGGGAAGCTAGCCCCCATATGTGGGCGTGGAGTCCTCTCAGGGAGCCATTGTGGCCGGCCAAGTGTGTGTGGCGTGGAAGGATGGATAGCTGGATGGCTGGCTAGCTAGCTTGCTAGGCTCTCTTGCCCCCCGTGTGAGGTCTCCCCTGGTGCTCCTTATAAAGGGGAGCCCAAGGGACAAGGAGTGACCCGCGGTGCCAACTACGCTATTGGGAGGTGACCCGAAGTGACGCATGATGTATGCATAGTGCCGCACTATTGGGGCGCAGCGAGGTGATGTGTTATAGTGTTTGCTTTATCAGTAATAGTGTCCATGGTACGACCGTCTTGTCTGTGTTATGTCGGATGTGATGCCGCGGTTGACTCCGAGCAGCCGGCTTGTTCGCGCGGTCGCCAGTCGGCCGGGAGGAGCAGTCGGACGGGGAGCCGGCTGGAGCAGCCGGGTGGCGAGCCGGCCGGGCAGCCGAACAAAGGGGCATTGGCCGCCCCGATATTTTGAAGCGTCGACTTGCCGTGTTTGTGGTACCCGGGGGTCATCCCCCTGATAGTAGCCTTCGAGCCTCTGAGCGACTCGCATAGTCGGGCGGAGGGTTTTCGTAGTCATTGTCGTTGTTGTTGCAGAAGTTGTCGATGACGGTCGATTGCGGGTTGGGGACAACACGACTTGGTTCCAGCAGGAGCGCACAAGCGCACCCGCTGGGTGTAGCCTCCGAGCCTCCAGGCGACTCGAAGAGGTCGGGCGGAGGGTCTTTTGCCATTGCTGAAGTAGACGGTGGCGTCAAGGATGTCGGGCATGGATGCGGGATCCGTCGGCCGAAGGGCGCAAGGTGATGCCGGGGGCGAACGCGGAGTTCACCGGCTGGCGGTTTTCAGTGGGAGCGCGCAAGAGCACCCGCTGGGTGTAGCCTCCGGGCGACTCGCGGAATCGGGCGGTGGGTCTTTGCTGTTGCTGAAGCAGGCAGTGGCGTTGAGGATGTCGGGTGCAGACGCGGGGTCCGCCGACTGAAGGGCGTGAGGCGCAGCCGAAGGCGGACGCGGGGTCTACCGGCTGATGGGCGTGGAGCCCTGTCGAGGGCGGACGTGGGGTCCGCCGCCCGATGGGCGTGGAGCCCTACCAAGGGCGAACGCAGGGTCTGCCGGCTGTCGAGCACGAGGTGCTGCCGGGTGCGGACGCGGGGTCCGTCGGCCGATGGGTGTGGAGCCTTGTGTTGGGGAACGTTGCATGCGAAACAAAAAATTTCCTATGCACACGCAGATCTATCCATGGTGATGAGCATCTACGAGAGGGAGAGTGGATCTACGTACCCTTGTAGATCGCTAAGCGTGAAGCGTTAAGAAACGTGGTTGGTGGAGTCGAATGTCTTTGGGATCCAATCACGATCCGTCCCGCGAACTTGATCACGATCTGTCCCACGAACTTGATCATGATCCTTCTGATCTAGCGCCGAACGGACGGCACCTCCGCATTCAGCACACGTACACCTTGATGATGATCTCCACTGTCTTGATCTAGCAAGAAGGAGTGGAGAGGAAGAAGAGTTCTCCGGCAGCGTGACGGCGCTCCGACGATGGTGGTGGAGCTATTCTGGCAGGGCTTCGCCTAAGCACTGCAGAAATCCGATCGAGAGGAGAAACTATGCACTGGAGGAACGGGTAGCACGTGGCTGAAAAAACTAGTGCAAAACCCTAAAACCCACGAGTATATATAGGAGGAGAGGAGGAGAGCCTTGGCACAAGGGCCAAGGCTCCTTGGATTCGGCCGAACCCACTAGGAGAGGAGGACTCCTCCTCCAATCCTAGTAGGACTAGGATTGCTCCTTTTTTGCCTTTTTTCCACCATTTCCTATTGGGTTTTCTTCTCCAGCCACATGGGCCTTGTGTGGGAGTTTCCACCCGCCCAGTAAGGGCTGATATTCACTTTCCCACAGCCCATGAAGCGTCTTGGCTTGAAATACCCCCCCGGAGGACTCCCGGTACACTACCGGCACTCCCGGTACACTACCGATGAGCCCGAAACTTTTTCGGCGACCAAAACAGGACTTCCTATATATGATTCTTTACCTCCGAACCATTCCGGAGCTCCTCGTAACGTCTGGGATGTCATCCAGGAGTCCGAAAAACCTTCGGTCACCACCATACATAACTCTATACTCCCGAAACATCACCAAACCATAAGTGTGCAGACCCTACGGGTTTGAGAACTATGTAGACTTGACCGAGACACCTCTATGGTCAATAACCAATAGCGGGACCTGGATGTCCATATTGGTTCCTACATATTCTACGAAAATCTTTATCGGTTGAACCTCTATGTCAAGGATTCAGTTAATCCCGTATGATGTTCCCTTTGTTCTTCGGTATGTTACTTGCCCGAGATTCGATCTTCGGTATCTCCATACCTAGTTCAACCTCGTTACCGGCAACTCTCTTTACTCGTTCCATAATACAAGATCCCGTGACTAACACTTAGTCACATTGCTTGCAAGGCTTATTGTGATGTTGTATTACCGAGTGGGCCCTGAGATACTTCTCCGTCACACGGAGTAACAAATCCCAGTCTTGATCCATGCCAACTCAACAGACACCCTCGGAGATACCTGTAGAGCACCTTTATAGTCACCCAGTTACGTTGCGACGTTTGATACACACAAGGCACTCCTGCAATGTCCGTGGGTTGCATGATCTCATGGTCATAGGAACATATACTTGACATGCAGAAAACAGTACCAATAAACTGACACGATCATATGTTACGTTTGTAGTTTGGGTCTTGTCCATCACATAATTCTCCTAATGATGTGATCCCATTATCAAATGACATCACGTGTCAATGGCTAGGAAACCTTGACCATCTTTGATCAACGAGCTAGTTCACTAGAGGCATACTAGGGACAGAGTGTTGTTTATTTACCCACACATGTAATGTCTTTCCAATCAATACAATTATAGCATGGATAATAAACGATTATCATGAACAAGGAAATATAATAATGAAAACTTTATTTATTGCCTCTAGAGCATATTTACAACAGCCTCCCACTTGCACTAGAGTCAATAATCTAGCTCACATCACTATGTGATTTACATCGTAATGAATCGAACACCCACGCAGTTCTCATGTTGATCATGTTTAGCCCTTGGAAGAGGTTTAGTCAACGGGTCTACAACATTCAGATCCTTGTGCACTTTGCAAATATTTATGTCCTTCTCCTCGATGTAATCGCGGATGGAGTTGAAGCGTTGCTTTATGTGTCTGGTCCTCTTATGAAACCTTGGTTCCTTGGCCAGAGCAATGGCACCAGTGTTGTCACAGAACATGTTCATTGGATTCAGTGCACTGGGCACTACTCCAAGATTGGTCATGAACTGCTTCATCCAGACACCTTCCTTCGCCTCCTCCAAGGCTGCGATGTACTCCGCTTCACATGTAGAATCGGCTACCACGCTTTTCTTGGAACTGCACCAGCTTACCGCTCCCCCGTTGAGAATAAATACGTATCCGGTTTGTGACTTAGAGTCATCCGGATCAGTGTCAAAGCTTGCATCGACGTAACCCTTTACGACGAGCTCTTCATAAACTCCATAAACGAGAATAATTTCCTTAGTCCTTTTCAAGTACTTAAAGATATTCTTGACAGCTGCCCAGTGTTCCATTCCAGGATCACTTTGAAACCTTCCGGCCATACTTATGGCAAGGCTGACATCCGGTCTTGTGCACAACATTGCATACACGATAGAGCCTATGGCTGAAGGATAGGGGATAACACTCATCTTTTCTCTATCTTCTGCAGTCACTAGGCATTGAGTCTTACTCTACTTCACACCATGTAACACAGGCAAGAACCCCTTCTTGGACTAATCCATTTTGAACTTCTTCAAAACTTTATCAAGGTATGTGCTATGTGAAAGTGCTATTAAGCGTCTCGATCTATCTCTATAGATCTTAATGCCTAATATGAAAGCAGCTTCTCCTAGGTCCTTCATTGAAAAACTCTTGTTCAAATATTCCTTCACGCTTTCCAGCATTTCTATATTGTTTCCAATCAGCAGTATGTCATCCACATATAATATTAGAAACGCTATAGAGCTCCCACTCACTTTCTTGTAAATACAAGCTTCTCCATAAACTAGTATAAACTCAAACGATTTGATCACCTCATCAAAACGCTTATTCCAACTCCGAGATGTTGGCACCAGCCCATAAATGGACCACTGGAGTTTGCAAACTTTGTCAGCATTCTCTGGATCGACAAAACCTTCTGGTTGCATCATATACAACTCTTCCTCAAGGAAACCGTTGAGGAACACTGTTTTGACATCCATCTGCCAAATTTCATAGTCGAAATAAGCAGCTATTGCCAACATGATTCTGACAGACTTAAGCATCAATACGGTTCAGAAGGTCTCATCATAGTCAACTCCTTGAACTTGTGAAAAACCCTTTGCCAGAAGTCGAGCCTTATAGACGGTGACATTACCGTCCGCGTCTGTCTTCTTCTTAAAGATCCATTTGTTCTGAATGGCCTTTCGCCCTTCAAGTAATACTTCCAAAGTCCATACTTTGTTTGCATACATGGATCCCATCTTGGATTTCATGGCCTCTAACCATTTCTCGGAATCCGGGCCCATCACTGCTCCTCCATAGCTCGTAGGTTCATTGTTGTCCAACAACATGACCTCCAAGACAGGGTTGCCGTACCACTCAGGAGTAGTACGCGGCCTTGTCGACCTACGAGGTTTAAGAGTAGCTTGATCCAAAGCATCATGACCATCATCATTAACTTCCTCTTCTACCATCGTAGGTTCGATAGAAACATCTTTCTGCGTTGCGCTACTTTCTAGTTGAAGTAAAGGTTCAATGACCTCATCAAGCTCTAGTTTCCTCCCACCCAATTCTTTTGAGAGAAACTCTTTCTCAAGAAATGTTCCGTTCTTAGCGACAAACACTTTGCCTTCGGATCTGAGATAGAAGGTATACCCGACTGTCACTTTCGGGTATCCTATGAAGACGCATTTTTCACTGCATTGCATTAACTGTGTATCTTCTTAGAATAGCTTCTGACTCGTAACCTTTAATCTGCAATAAAAGAAAAGGCCGTGGGGTGTTTTTCCCCTACAGTAGTCGGTCAAAAAAAAAGACGCATTTTTCCGCTTTGGGTTCTAGCTTTTCAGGCTGAAGCTTTTTTACATAAGCATCACATCCCTAAACTTTAAGAAACGACAACTTTGGCCTCTTGCGAAACCACAGTTCATATGGCGTCGTCTCAACGGATTTCGATGGTGCCCTATTTAAAGTGAATTCAGCTGTCTCTAATGCATAACCCCAAAACGATAGTGGCAAATCAGCAAGAGACATCATAGAACGCACCATATCTAATAAGGTTCGATTCCGACGTTCGGACACATCATTACGCTGTGGTGTTTCCGGCGGTGTCAACTGTGAAAAAATTCCACACTGTCTTAAGTGACTGCCAAACTCATAACTCAGATATTCACCTCCTCGATCAGATCACAGGAATTTAATCTTCTTGTTACGTTGATTCTCAACTTCACTCTGGAATTGCTTGAACTTTTCAAACGTTTCAGACTTGTGTTTCATCAAGTAAATATACCCATATCTACTCAAGTCATGAGTTAAGGTGAGAAAATAACGATATCCACCACGCAATGTAACATTCATTGCACCGCACACATCAGTATGTATGATTTCCAATAAGTCACTTGCCCGTTCCATTGTTCGAGAGAACGGCATTTTAGTCATCTTGCCCATGAGGCATGGTTCACATGTGTCAAGTGATTCAAAATCAAGTGACTCCAAAAGTCCATCAGCATGGAGCTTCCTCATGCGTTTTACACCAATATGACCTAAACGGCAGTGCCACAAGAAAGTGGTACTATCATTATCAACTCTACATCTTTTGGCATCAATGTTATGAACATGTGTGTCATCACTATCAAGATTCAATATGAATAAACCCCTAACATTGGGTGCATGACCATAAAAGATATTACTCATATAAATAGAACAACCTTTATTCTCTGATTTAAATGAGTAACCATCTCGCAATAAACAAGATCCAGATATAATGTTCATGCTTAACGCAGGGACTAAATAACAATTATTCAGGTTCATCACTAATCGCCATGGTAATCGAAGAGAGAGCATGCCGACGGAAATCACATCAACCTTGGAACCATTTCCCACGAGCATCGTCACTTCGTCCTTTGCCAGCCTTCGTTTATTCCGTAGTTCCCACTTTGAGTGGCAAATGTGAGCAACCGAACCAGTATCAAATACCTCAGCACTACTACGAGAGCTAGTAAGGTACACATCAATAACATGTATATCATATACACCTTGTTTGTCGTTGGCCCCCTTCTTGTCAGCCAGGTACTTGAGGCAGTTCCGCTTCCAGTGACCAGTTCCCTTGCAATGAAAGCACTTAGTTTCTGGCTTGGGTCCATGCTTGGACTTCTTTACAGGAGTAGCAACTGCTTTGCCATCCTTCTTGGTTTTGCCCTTCTTGCCCTTGCCCTTTACCTTGCCATTTTTCTTGAAACTAGTGGTTTTATTGACCATCAACACTTGATATTCTTTATGGGTTTCAGACTCAGTGACTTTTAGCATCGCAAACAGCTCGCCGACTGACTTGTTCATCCCGTGCATGTTATAGTTCATCATAAAGCTCTTGTAACTAGGTGGCAGTGATTGAAGAAATCTATCAGTGATCGCCTCTGGTGGAAGGGCAATTCCCAACTCCGCTAGAAAAGTTGAATACCTAGTCATTCCAAGTATATGTTCATTGATAGACCCGTTTTCCTCCATCTAGCAAGCATAGAACTTATCGGAGGTTTCATACCGCTCGATCTGGGCATTCTTCTGAAAGATAAACTTCAACTCCTGGAACATCTCATATCCTCCATGACGTTCAAAACGTCTTTGAAGTCCCGGTTCTAAGCCATACAATATTGCACACTGAACTATTGAGTAATGTCAAGTATGTGCCTCCCAAGCGTTCTTAATGTCTTTGGAGGTCATGTCTTCTGGTTGGTCACCAAGCGGTGCATCAAGGACATATGATTTTTGGGAAGCCGTGAGGATAATCCTCAGATTACGGGCCGAGTCAACAAAGTTACTTCCATCATCTTTCAACTTAGCTTTCTCTAGGAAAGCATTAGAATTTAGGGTGCTACTGCGCGTGCCATTGATCTACAACATAAATATGCAAAGATTACTTAGACTATTGTTCAAGATAATGAGTTTAGTTAATCAAATTAGTAAAGCTCCCACTCAAATTGACACCCCTCAGGTCATCTGAGTGTCACATGATCCAAATCCACCAACTCAAGTCCGATTATCACGTGAGTTGAGGTGCCTTCAATGGTGAAGATCATTATGTTGATCATATCTACTATATGACTCATGTTCGACCTTTCGGTCTCTTGTGTTCCGAGGCCATGTCTATGCATGCTAGGCTCGTCAAGTTTAACTCGAGTGTTCTGCATGCGGAACACTGGCTTGCACCCGTTGTATGTGAACGTAGAGTCTATCACACCCGATTATCATGTGGTGTCTCGACACGACGAACTTTCGCGATGGTGCACACTTAGGGAGAACACAATTCATCTTGAAATTTATGTGAGGGATCACCTTATAATGCTACCGTCGTCCTAAGCAAAACAAGGTGCATAACATGATTAACATCACATGCAATTCATAAGTGACATGATATGGCCATGAACTTGTGCTTTCGATCTCCATCTAGAAAGCACCGGCATGATCTCCATCGTCACCGGCATGACACCATGATCTTCATCATCTTGATCTCCATCAACGTGTCGCCATCGGGGTCGTCGTGCCTAACATGCTTCTACTCCTATTGCTACCGTTTGGCGATAAAGTAAAGCATTACATAGTACTTAATTATTGACACGCAGGTCATACAATAATTAAAGACAACCCTATGGCTCCTGCCGGTTGCCGTACTCATCGACATGCAATTCATGATAATATATACATCACATGATCATCTCATACATCACATATATCACATCATGTAATTGGCCATATCACATCACAACATACCCTACAAAAACAAGTTAGACGTCCTCTAATTGTTGTTGCATGTTTTACGTGGCTGCTATGGGTATCTAGCAAGAACAATTATCATCTACGCAAATACCACAACTGTGATACACTAGTTGCTTTTCAACCTTCTCAAGGACCGCCTTTGTCGAATCTGATCAAACTAAAGTGAGAGAAACTGCCACCTGCAAGCCATCTATGCAACAAGTTGCGGTCGAGGGAACCGATCTCTCGTAAGCATATGAGTAATGTTGGTCTGGGCCGCTTCATCTCACAATACCGCTGAACCAAAATCCGACCAAGGAAGGAAGCAATCTAAGCATCAAGGCCCACGAACCTTTTGTCTTCTACTCGAGATCTCATCTACACATAGACCTTGCTCATGATGCCACTATTGGGGAACGTTGCATGGGAAACAAAAAAATTCCTACGCACACGCAGATCTATCCATGGTGATGAGCATCTACGAGAGGGAGAGTGGATCTACGTACCCTTGTAGATCGCTAAGTGGGAAGCGTTAAGAAACGCGGTTGGTGTAGTCGAACGTCTTAGCGATCCAAATCGCCGTGCGTCCCGTGATCCAATCATGATATATCCCGCGATGCAATCATGATCTGTCCCGCGAACTTGACGACGATCCGTCCCACAAACTTGATCACGATCCGTCCCACGAACTTGATCACGATCCTTCCGATCTAGCGCCGAACGGGCGGCACCTCCGCGTTCAGCTCACGTATAGCTTGATGACGATCTCCACCGTCTTGATCCAGCAAGAAGGACCGGAGAGGAAGAAGAGGTCTCCGGCATCGTGACGGTGCTCCGGCGATGCTGGTGGAGCTATTCCGGCAGGGCATCGCCTAAGCACTGCAGAAATCCGATCTAGAGGAGAAACTATGCACTGGAGGAGCGGGTAGCACGTGGCTAAAAAACTAGTGCAAAAACCTAAAACCCACCAGTATACATAGGAGGAGAGGAGGAGAGCCTTGGGACAAGGGCCAAGGCTCCTTGGATTCGGCCAAACCCACTAGGAGAGTAGGACTCCTGCTCCAATCCTAGTAGGACTAGGATTGCTCCTTTTTTGCCTTTGTCCACCTTTTCCTATTGGGTTTTCTTCTCCAGCCACATGGGCCTTGTGTGGGAGTTTCCACCAGCCAACTAAGGGATGATATTCACTTTCCCATAGCCCATGAAGCCTCGTGGGTCGAAATACCCCTCCCAGAGGCCTCCCGGTACACTACCGACACTCCCGGTACACTACCGATGAGCCCGAAACTTTTTCGGCAACCAAAACACAACTTCCTATATATGAATCTTTACCTCCGGGCTATTCCGGAGCTCCTTGTGTTGTCTGCGATATCATCCGAGACTCCGAACAACCTTCAGTCACCACCATACATAACTCTATACTACCAAAACGTCACCAAACCATAAGTATGCAGACCCTACGGGTTCGAGAACTATGTAGACATGACCGAGACACCTCTACGGTCAATAACAAATAGCGGGACCTGGATGTCCATATTGGTTCCTACATATTCTACGAAGATCTTTATCGGTTGAAATTTATGTCAAGGATTCAGTTAATCCCGTATGATGTTCCCTTTGTTCTTCGGTATGTATTTTTTCCGAGATTCGATCATCGGTATCTCCATACCTAGTTCAACTTCGTTACCGGAAATTCTCTTTACTCGTTCCGTAATACAAGATCCCGTGACTAACACTTAGTCACATTGCTTGCAAGGCTTATTGTGATGTTCTATTACCGAGTGGGCCCTGAGATACTTCTTCGTCACATGGAGTAAAAAATCCTAGTCTTGATCCATGCCAACTCAACAGACACCCTCGGAGATACCCGTAGAGCACCTTTATAGTCACCCAGTTATGTTGCAACGTTTGATACACACAAGGCACTCCTTCGATGTTCGGGAGCTGCATGATGTCATTGTCATAGGAACATATACTTGACATGCAGAAAACAGTTGCAATAAACTAACACGATCATATGCTACGTTTGTAGTTTGGGTCTTGTCCATCACATCATTCTCCTAATGATGTGATCCCGTTATCAAATGACATCACATGTCAATGGCTAGGAAACCTTGACCATCTTTGATCAACGAGCTAGTTCACTAGAGGCATACTAGGGACAGAGTGTTGTTTATTTACCCACACATGTAATGTGTTTCCAGTCGATACAATTATAGCAAGGATAATAAACGATTATCATGAACAAGGAAATATAATAATAAACACTTTATTTATTGCCTCTAGGGCATATTTCCAACACCTTGCCGAGGGCGAACGCGGGGTAGAGCTGGCCTGGGATCGGAGCGGGCACAAGCGCGACCGAGGAACGCAGAGCAAGTGAGATGGGGCGACCCGCAGCGCCACGGGCGCGTGGCCGTGAAGCAGGAGGTCGGGCGCGAGAGCTGGCCAACTGGCTGCAGAGCGGTGCTTGGAGGAGGGAGCGGGCTAGCCGGCACAGAGGCACGCGGAGTCGGTCACGGTCGCAGAGCAGAGTGGGCCGCGCAGCGGGCGCCACAGGGTGACATAGAGACGAAGACGGGCGCAGTCGGTGCGAGCACCTGTCGGCCGATTAGCGGCAGGGAGCGAGGTCGGGCGACCTGTGGCGGTCCAGGCAGAGCCTGCCGAGGTTGAGGTCTCACGGGAGAGTGAGGCGCAGGAGCCGCGACAGGACGAGGTGGAGCCGGAGCTGGCCGGGCGCAGCGTAGTTGGCGCGGGATTGAGCCGGCAGGCAACAAAACCGATCGCAGGATGAGACGGTCGGGGCGAGGCGAGGCTTTTGGAGGGGCTGCTGCTGCGGTCGAGGGGCTGAGGTGGTGACATGGTGGCTCATGTCGAGGCAGCCAGTGGCACGCCAGGCGGAGCCGGTGAGCGGCTGAGCTAGAGCCGGCTGGGCTGAGGCGCCGCAGGCTCCGGGGCAGTGCAGGCGAACGCGGCAGCAGGCGTGGCAGGCATAGGCAGCAGCAGCAAGCCGCGGTGGACCCAGGAAGCCATAGCACTGGGGCATGTGGGCGCTGGGGCAGTAGCAGTGGAGCAACTGGGCGTGGGCTACAGCAAACAGGTCGAGGCCGAGGGGGGTGGACTCCCCGTCATGGCGGCGCGAAGCGTGGATGGACAATGTATTCGCCCACAATAGCGAGGGGCAGCAGTAGAGGGACTGCAGGCATCGGGCACGAGGGGCGAAGATGGATGGAGGGGCGCCATGGATGCCTCCCGCGAGGTGCAGTTATGGCGGGGCGCCATGGGCGCCGGGCACGGCCGTGGTCTCCCCTTGCGTGGGAATTTTTGTGGTGGAGAGCCAGTGCCTTTGAGCCTACTTGGGTGGCCACCGCAACAGTCGATGGGACGCAGCCACCGCCGACTCGAGCCCTACGGCCAGCAGCAGTGTCAATCATGATGATCAAGACATCGAGTAGCAGTGCCAGCGCAACAGTGACGGGGGCCTGGTCAAGCTATTACGGCCACAACCACCGAGACGCGGCCGGCGCTGGCGCGAGCGAAAGTGCGACGGCCAGGTAGCGTCAGCACGGGGAGTATGCTGCAGCGGCCCATCTTGGCCACGAGCCGCTGGTGGCGGCGTGCGCGGTGTTGGCGAAGCGGTCGACGGCAGCGAGGACGCGGCGTCACACGCACTCGCTCCGGGGGCATGATGTCTACTATGCAATTTTATTCTTGTAGAAACGTGTTGGGCCTCCAAGCGCAGAGCTTTGTAGGACAGTAGCAATTTTTCCTCACATGGATGACCTAAGGTTTATCAATCCGTGAGAGGTGTAGGATGAAGATGGTCTCTCTCAAACGACCCTGCAACCAAATACAAGAAATCTCTTGTGTCCCCAACACACCCAATACAATGGCAAATTGCATAGGTGCACTAGTTCGGCGAAGAGATGGTGGTAAAAGTGTAATATGGATGATAGAAATATATTTTTATAATATAAATAAATAAAAACAGCAAGGTAGCAAATAGTAAATGGGCAGAAAAACAGTATTGCAATGCTTGAAAACAAGGCCTAGGGTCCGTACATTCGCTAGTGCACTTTCTCAACAGTGGTAACATAGTTGGATCATATGACCACCCCTCAATGTGCGATAAAGAATCACCCCCAAGTTCCTATTAGCGGAGAACAAAAGATAAAAATTGTTTGTAGGGTAAGAAACCACCTCAAATCTAATCTTTCCTTTCGATCTATCCTAGAGTTTGTACAAAAATAACACAAGCCATTATTTTGATTGATCTATTCAATGATTCCTACTAGAATAACACCAAAGCAAATTCATATTCATAATACTCAATCCAAAAAAAGAACTATAAGGGGTCCCCAAAGTTTCTATCGGAGAAAAGATAATACAAACGTGCATCAACCCCTATGCATAGATTACCCCAATATCACCGCGGGAATCCGCAAGTTGAGTGCCATAACGTATATCAAGTGAACCAATAAGATACCCCAATGTCACCTCAAGTATTCATACTGCAAGACATACATCATGTGTTCCCAAATCTGAACATTCAATCTGACATAATAAAACTTCAAAGGGTAAAGATTCAATTCATCACAATAAGAGTATAGAGGGGAGAAACATCATATGATCCATCAATATTAACAAAGCACATGATATAGATCACGAGAGAGAGAGAGATTAAACACATAGATACTTGTACAAACCATTAGCCCCGAGGGTGGACTACTCCCTCCTCATCATGGTGGCCGCTGGGATGATGAAGACGGCCATCGGAGATGATTCTCCCCTCCGGCAAGGTGCCGGAACGAGGTCTAGGTTGGTTTCGGTGGCTACAGAGCCTTGCGGTGGCGGAACTTCTGATATAGGGCTACCCCGACGGGTTTCGGAATATTTGGGAATTTATAGTGCAAAGAGAGGGTGCTGGAGGCCACCGAGGTGGGGACAACCCACCTGGGCATGCCAAGGAACCCTGGCATGCCCTGGTGTTTTGTGCCCCCTAGGGGCACCCTCGAGGTGCAGCTATGGCCCATTGGGTTCCTTCTGGTCTAAAACAATCTCCAAAAAGTTTCGTGGTGTTTGGACTCCATTTGGTATTGATTTCCTACGATGTAAAAAACAAGCAAAAAACAGCAACTGGCACTGGGCACTGGGTCAATAGGTTAGTCCCAAATAATGATATAAAGTTGCTACAAAATGATTGTAAAACATCCAAGAATGATAAAATAACAGCATGAATACTTCATAAATTATAGATATGTTGGAGACGTATTAGCATCCCCAAGCTTAATTCCAACTCGTCCTCGAGTAGGTAAATGATAAAAGAAATAATTTATGAAGTGTGAATGCTAGAAAAGTGCATAAGTATGATCAATGATAATTTTAACCACTTTTCCCAGCACCATGACAGCAATTCTTTCTTATAAAACATTTCATGTTATAGTGGCAACCAATTCACATGTTAAGGTTCAAACAATGAACTCTCTTGAAACTCAACAACCTATGTTCTTAGTCACCAAGAAATTGCAATTCAACTTATTCAACAGAGTATAAGTAAGAGCTCCACATACTCAACCATCATATAATCTTCTATGATTGCTAACACTCACCGCATACACATGAGCAAAACGTTTCAACCAGACACATAGAAAGATAGGGCCTTATAATTTCGCCTCCCAACGTATTCACCTCAAGGGTGATGTAAACAATAAAAACTCATGGTACCCATATTCAACTGGACATATGTGCCTAGATCTTTCCTCACAACATGATGCTTGCCAAAGGAGAAAAATAAAAAGGAATAGATAGAAAACTTTTACTCCTTGCATAAAAGTAAATACTGAAAAGTAAAAGATAGGCCCTTCGCAGAGGGAAGCAGAGGTTACCATGCGCTTATATGTTTGTATGCTCAACCCATTAGTGGAAAAGAACGTCAAGTTATATTGCCCCTTATGATTGCAACCTTTATTATGCAGTCCGTCGCTTTTATTACTTTGCCATCACAAGTTTGTACAACGCTCAATTTTCTCTTACACTAAATGATCTCACACTTTTACAAGCAATTTTTATTGCCTTATTGCACCGATGACAACTTACTTGGAGGATCTTGCTCAATGCTTAGGTAGGTATGGTGGACTCTTGAAAATAAGATTTGGGTTTAAGGGTTTTTGGATGCACAAGTAGTATCTCTACTTTGTGCGGAATTTTTGGCTAGCAAAGATGGGGGGCAAGCACCACATGTTGAAGGATATATGACAATATAACTTCTATGTGAATATGAACAAATATAAATCATTACATTGTCTTCCTTGTCCAACTTCAAAATTTTTGGCATATAATATTTTGATGGGGGCTCACAATCACAAAAGATTTCCAGGATAGTGTATCTGCATGTGAAAGTTCTCTTCCTTGTACTAATTATTCGTGAATTGCTTGTAGGACCAATATTGTGATTCTCAAGCCTCAAAAGATTTCACTTTGTAAATCCAATGTGAATCTACCACTAGGCATGATATAGTTTCATCTTATTGACATTCAATTTATTCAACAATTTACTCATAGGATATAAGTGAAGCACAAGAGTAAATGACATAGAAAAGAGCTTCGTTGACGGGATGTGAATGCCGCTTACTTAGCCTCCCTGGCAATTACTTGAGGATGACATTTTATTTAACAACTTTAAGATATAATTATTTTATTAAAACAGCAAGAAAAACAAAACAAAATAACATTTCAATAATATCACACATCATGTGAAGAAGCAAAAACTTAGGATCAACCGATACTAACCGATAATTATCGATGAAGAAAGGTGGGATGCGTACTGGGGCATCCCCAAGCTTAGATGCTTGATACTTCTTGAAGTATTATATTGGGATGCCTTGGGCATCCCCAATCTTGAGCTTTTGTGTCTCCTTAATTCCTATCATATCACAGTTTACCTGATACTCAAAACTTCATCCACACAAAACTCAACAAGAACTCGTGAGATAAGTTAGTATAAACTAATGCAAAAACCTTATAATTTTCTATTGTATAAAATCCCTAAAATCATTATTCAACATTTTATACTAAATTCCTCTGCATATTTAATACTCCTATCCTCAAATAGAATGATTAAACAAGCAAACATATGCAAACATAACATCAATCTGCCAAACAGTACAGTCTGTAAAGAATGCAAGAGTATCCATACTTATTAAACTTTAAAAAATATGAAAATTTAAGACACTGTATAAAATTTATCATATCTTATTTTTAAAAAAAATCAACAATTTATCTCATTCTAAATTTTCTAGGGAATTTTTGCAACAGTGATAAACTTTCTATTTTCAAACAGCAACACGTAGACTTGCAAAAAAAGCATGGCGAGGGCTATCCTTGACATTTTTTTTTGAAATAAAATATGAAAAATATTATTATAAATAACAGAAAACAAATACTAACAAAATAAACTGATGCTCCAAGTAAAACACATATCATGTGACGAATGAAAACATAGCTCCAAGTAAGGTTACCGATAATGTTGGAGACGATAGAGGGGATGCCTTCCGGGGCATCCCGAAGCTTAGTTGCTTGGATATTCCTTGAACTTTACCTTGGGGTTGCCTTGTTCATACCCAAGATTATGGCCTTGTCACTCCTAATTCTCCTCATATCGACATCTCACCCAAAACTTGAAAACTTCTATCACACAAAACTAAACGGAACTTAGTGAGATGGGTTAGTATGATAAAGAGCAAACCATTTTACTTTGGTACTGTCAAGAGAAGATCCATAATTGTTATCACACAATTAATACTGTATCATATCATTTCCACAATTTATATTGAGCAATATAAGCCATAGAAACTAGAAAACAAGCAAACTATGCATTCAAAACAGAATCCGTCAAAAACAGAACAATATGTAGTAATCTATACTCCAACCATACTTATCCTACTCTAAAAATTATGAAACATTTGGAACACGTGAGAAATTTGTATATTAATCTTCTGCAAAAATAATCAACTGAAAATCACTCTTTTGTTAAAAATTAGAATTATTTTTGTGAGCACAAAAGTTTCTGTTTTTCAGCAAGATCAAATCAATTATCATCCCACATGATCCCAAAGGCTTTACTTGGTATTTTATTGAAACAAAAGCAATTAAACATGATTACTACAGTAGCTTAATCATATTAACACACAAAACCAGTAGGTAAAAGTGTTTGGTTGTCTCCCAACAAGCGCTTTTATTTTATGCCTTTTAAGCTAGGCATGATGATTTCAATGATGCTCGCATAAAAGTAAAGAATTGAAATATAAAGAGAGCATAATGAAGCATATGACTAGCACATTTAAGACTAACCCACTTCCTATACATAGGGATTTTTTGAGCAAACAATTTATGGTAGCAATAATCAACTAGCATAGGAAGGCAAAACAAGCATAGCTTCAAGATTTTCAGCACATAGAGAGGAAGCTTGATATTATTGCAATACCTACAAGCATATGTTACTATCTCATAATAATTTTCAGAAGAATCATGATTGAATTCAACAATATAGCTATCACATAAAGCATTCTTTTCATGATGCATAAGCATAGATATTTTGTTACTCTCCACATAAGCAAATTTATTCTCATCAATAGTAGTGGAAGCAAACTCAACAAAATAACTATCATGTGAGTGAAATTAAAATCATGATGACAAGTTTCATGGTTATCATTATTATGTATATCATACATGTCATCACCATAATCATCATATATAGGAACTTTGTTGTCATAATCAATAGCAACCTCTTCCAAAATTGTGGATTCACCATTAAATAAAGTCATGACCACTCCAAATCCACTCTCATCAATATAATCATCATAAATAGGAGGCATGCTTTCATTATAAAAAATTTCCACATCAAAACTTGGGGGAGAAAAAATATCATCTTCATCAAACATAGCATCCCCAAGCTTATGTCTTTGCATATCATTAGAACCATGGATATTCAAAGAATTCATACTAACAACATTGCAATCATGCTCATCATTAATTCCAATAATTTTATTGAATTCTTCTTCTATCAATTGAGCACAATTTTCTGATCCATCATTTTCAAGAAAGATATTATAAAGATGATCAATAATATGCTGCAACCTCAATTCCGTTTTTATGTAGTTTTCTTTTATAAACCAAACTAGTGATAAAACAAGAAACTAGAAGATTCGATTGCACGATCAAAAGATTTACCTTCATGCACTCACCTCCCCAGAAACGGCACCACAAAAGAGCTTGATGTCTACTACACAACTTTATTCTTGTAGACACGTGTTGGGCCTCCAACCGCAGTGTTTTGTAGGATAGTAGGAATTTTCCCTAAAGTGGATGACCTAAGGTTTATCAATCCATGAGAGGTGTAGGATGAAGATGGTCTCTCTCAAATGACCCTGCAACCTAATACAAGAAATCTCTTGTGTCCCCAACACACCCAATACAATGGCAAATTGTATAGGTGCACTAGTTCGACGAAGATATGGTGATAAAAGTGTAATATGGATGATAGTAATATATTTTTATAATCTGAATAAAGAAAAACAACAAGGTAGAAAATATTAAATGGGCACAAAAATGGTATTGTAATGCTTGAAAACAAGGCCTAGGGTCCATACTTTCGCAAGTTCAATTTCTCAACAGTGCTAACATAGTTGGATCATATGACCACCCCTCAAAGTTCGATAAAGAATCACCCCCGAGTCCCTATTAGCGGAGAAAAAAGATAGAAATTGTTTGTAGGGTATCAGACCACCTCAAAGCTATTATTTCTGTTCGATATATCCTAGAGTTCGTACTAAAGTAACGCAAGCTATTCTTTCCGATCGATCTACTCAAGAGTTTGTACTACAATAACACCAAGTAAAATTCATATTTATAATATTGAATCCATCCACACAAAGAACTACAAGGGGTCCCCAAAGTTTCTATCAGAGAAACGATAATAAAAACATGCATCAACCCCTATGCATAGATTACCCCAATATCACCACGGGAATCCGCAAGTTGAGTGCCATAACTATATCAAGTGAACCAATAAGATACCAAAATGACACCTCAAGTATTCATACCGCAAGACATACATCATGTGTTCCCAAATCTGAACATTCAATCCGACATAACAAAACTTCAGAGGGTAAAGATTCAATTCATCACAATAGGAGTATAGAGAGGAGAAACATCATATGATCCATCTATATTAACAAAGCTCATGATATAGATCATGAGAGAGAGAGAGATTAAACACATAGCTACTGGTACAAACCCTGAACGCCGAGGGTGGACTACTCCCTCCTCATCGTGGTGGCCGCTGGGTTGATGAAGACGGCCACCAGAGCTGATTCCCCTTCCGACAGGGTGCCGGAATGGGGTCTAGATTGGTTTCGGTGGCTATAGAGCCTTGTGGCGGCAGAACTTCTGATCTAGGGCTACCCCGAAGGGTTTCAGAAAATTTGGGAATTTATAGTGCAAAGAGGGGGTGTGGGAGGCCACCGAGGTGGGCACAACCCACCTGGGCGCGCCCTGGTGGGTTGTGCCCCTCTTGGGGCACCCCAAAGGTGCATCTCTCGCCCATTGGGTTCCTTCTGGTCCAAAAAAACTCTTAAAAAAGTTTCGTGGTGTTTGGACTCCATTTGATATTGATTTCCTGCGATGTAAAAAAAAGCAAAATATAGCAACTGCCACTGGGCACTAGTTCAATAGGCTAGTCCCAAAAAATGACACAAAGTTGCTATAAAATGACTGTAAAACATCCAAGAATGATAAAATAACAGCATGAATACTTCATAAATTATAGATATGTTGGAGACGTATCAGGGCGTGTTGACGTCGAACCCCACGAAGGATAGCGGTGACGTCGCAACGGCGTATGGTGAAGATGGTCACGCCCGGACCGCGATTCCAGCAGCAGTTAGCCCCACGGTGGGCACCAACTATCGTCGTTTTATTGTGGGGGGTCGCACGGGACGGAAGATGCCATGGGGTGGCTTATAGAGGTGAGAGCAAGGATGTCGTGGATGATTCGGGACAGGTATGCGAATAGCATGCAGTGGTTTACCCTGGTTCGGGGCTCTCCGAAGAGATAATACCACTACTCCTGCATATCTGGTATATATTTGGTATAGAGTTGCTCCTGGAGCTATATTGGACTAAGAGCAGTGGCCGAGTGCCAACTGTCTCGGATATGTCTCATATGGATGTGAGAGCTAGGTAGCAAGTGGGAATGGGAGAGCTCCACCATGAATGAGTGAGAATGAGTGACAGAGTGAGGGAAGCTAGCCCCCATAAGTGGGCATGGAGTACTCTATGGGAGCCATTGTGGCCGACCAAGTGTGTGTGGCGTGGAAGGATGAATAGTTGGATGGCTGGCTAGCTGGCTTGCTAGCTTGCTTGCCCCCCGTGTGAGGTCTCCCTTGGTGCTCCTTACAAAGGGGAGCCCAGGGGACAAGGGGTGGCCCACAGTGCCAACTATACTACTGGGAGGTCACCCGAAGTGACGCATGATGTATGCACAGAGCCGCACTATTGGGGCGCCGTGAGGCAACGCTCTATAGTGTTTCCTTTATCAGCAATAGTGTGCATGGTACAGCCGTCTTGTCTGTGTCGCGTCGGATGTGATGTCGCGGTTGACTCCAAGCAGCCGGCTGGTTGGCGCGGTTGGCAGCCGGCCGGGAGGAGCAGTCGGACGGGGAGCTGGCTAGAGCAGCCGGGTGGCGAGATGGCCGAGCAGCCCAACAGAGGGGCGTTGGCCGCCCCGATGCTTTGAAGCATCGACTCACCATCTTTGGGGTACCAGGGGTTCATCCCCCCGACACAAATACTTAAAAAGGGGTAACAAATGGAGGAATCTGACACACGCTAACTGAAAAACACTGTAAAAAGTGTGGAAATCTAAGTTAGACAAACGAACCATAGACAGAAATAGGGGAATGAGCTAAAGTGAAAGAACCTGATTTTAGCATAAAGCGGAAGAGCAAGTAACTCTGTTTACGAGATACAGACAGCCTCGTATTTATGGAGAAATTATTGGAGAAATGGATGTCTTGATGAAACAAAAAATTGTTTGTAATAAGAGAGAGGGAGAGGTAGAGAGGGAGATAGAGAGACGCGAGAGATAGAAGTAACATCTGCGAGTTCACCCCATTACATCCCTATGTAAATGTCGCTTCATCACGCCAAGTACTCCTCCCGACGCAAGAAAAATACCAGAAAGAAAAAAGTGGTAAGTAGGTGGGATCTTTCGTCATCCGGACAGACGTTTGGTGGAGTGGGACCATGCGAAAACTCCCTGCGAGGGTTTGGCCACTGACACATGGGTCAGGTTCCCCACGGACTCACGTGTCAGTGCCAGAACGACAAGGTGCCAAATGGCAGAGGATCCTTGTGCCCTGTGTGCTGCCTTCTTCGTGGACCTAGTGCGTCGTTAGCTCTCTTTCCCCCTCTCTCCAAACCACCCCAACCCCCTTGTATCCTCACTCATACGACGAGTAAGACGGCTCCGCTTCTGCCCACAGCCGCTATACCATGCCGACATCTAAGATCAGCAAAGAGATGAAGAATGAAGAGATGTACTTCCATAACATGGACTTTGATTTCTATGTAAGAGATTTCTGCTTACATGAGCAGTTCTGATTTTGGTGTTTTGTTTTTGGGAATATTTTATTTGACCTCAAAGGGTACTTGTGTTCTTGTAGGAGAACCCTAATACAATCATACATCAAGATTTTCATGGTGAAGAAGGTCTCCCTCTATACTGCATGCTACACGACACCCAGCCTCTAAGGTGTGTGGCCTTCGAAGGAATTGACACAAGAAGGAGGTTCTACGGCTGTGCTGTCAGAGTTAGCCACTTTCGAAATCCCAGTGACTTCCTTGTTACATCAAGTTGGTTGTATATAGGAGATATAGTTACAAACAAAACCTTTTTAGTTGGAACCATTATAAGAGGCATTTACAAAGAAAATTTTAAGGTCGCTGTTTATTGTATCTATCGTACTACTTTCAAAAGTCATTGCCTATTATATCTAGCTTTCTACTAGGCTATTGTTTAACGTTCGCTAGTTCCTCGAGGAAAACATATTACTTGTACTAAGATAATTTCTAACTTAATGCATACTTTCAAAATAAGATAGTTTTACTTGTGTTGGTTGTTCCCATTTGTTTCTTCGCCAGGCGCAATTAATTGACGCTTGTTAGAAGAAAGTTAGTGCAATTTTAAATCTCGCCTATTACGTTAATAATCTCTGTTCACATTTGTTTGTTCCCTTTTTGTTTACCTTGTAGAGAGGTGTGAACTCTAGAGTCGTGAAATGGGTTGACCAGCCTTGGCCACTTATAATGCAGACGTGCTTGCTCAAGCTTTGGCAGATGTTGCACAAGAGTAGTGTCGGACGCCCGGAATAGAAAGAAGAGATAAGAAAGCTTAAAAAGGACGTCGAAACATTGAACCTTAAGCTCAAGAACCTTGAAAGGCAGAAGAAGCAACTCGACATCGATCATAAAGAGCTCAAGTCCATTCACGCGTGTCTCACGGGTACTGTTTGGAATATCGAGGAGGAGAGGGATGGGACCAAGCTGGACGGAGATTTTCTGGAGCAGGAGGTGAATATGCTGAAGGGGAATAAGAAGAAGATGGAAACCATCGTCTCTAATCTTGTTGTAAAAGGCTCTACGAATAGGTATGAGCTTCTCATGATCAAGGAAATTCTTGAAGAATGATTGTTAGGTATCCTGTTGATTCAACATCATTGGGAAAACTACTCGTCTGGTATAAATCTAATGATTGAACATGGAACCGGGTGTTGATGTTATTTTTTGCAACCTCGCATAGAGGACGTGTAGTTGTAGTATTCTAGATAGGAATGATGTATTGAAATATTAATGGAGATCCAAACATCCATGACATGTTGTTCATCAAATATATATTAGATTGCAAATGTTGTTGGCTCATTCCATGTTGTCGGGGGTGACGACACCTATGGGATTAGGAGGATCCCTTTCTGTTCGGCAGGGAGATGGGTGTGCACGAAAGCAGGACAAATGTGCAGCGCACGGGGATTTTTACCCAGGTTTGGCCCGCAAAGATGTGTAAAAACATACTCTTGCTTGGTTGTATTGGATAAGTTGTAGCCTAGGTTCTTGCAGCGCTGCAGGACACAACTGCTACTTATGTAGAATGAGCTAGAGAAGATCCGAAAGTCTCAAAAGTCCCAAAAAGTCCTCTACCGTAACACCTTGTGCCTCCTTTTAAACTCTTGAAGGGGTCACAAATAGTGGCGTACAGAGCGTACACAAGGTGTATAGCGCTACAGTGCTATCATACCTAACTCTGACAGTGTAAGACAGGTGCATTTAATGCTCCGTCTGGTGCCTCTAACTGTCCATGGGACGGGACAGGACCCTGTCCCATCGGCACCGCTTAGCCCCTCCATCATTGTTGCCTTGAGACGTGCCCAGGTGGGGCGACACCTGACCTCTGCACTGGTGGGGACTTGTCGGGGCTCCGTAGGCCATCCTCGCAAGATCTTGTCGGGGGGCTTGCCTTCGGCTTTCGTTCTGTTGACTTGAATGCCTTCTCAATGTTGTTGTATTTGTTCTTAGTTTCTCCCTGGCAGGGCTTGCCACTGGTATGGCTACAACTGTCCGTGCACAAGTGCGATGTACTAAAAAAACCATACTTTAGTACACCGACGGGAGCCCCCGGGCCTAGACCATACACGGTGCGAGGCTTTGTTGGGCTAGGCCCAAACAGTGCACGGGCATGCGTGGCAGGGATTAACTGTTGTTGCAACCATTCCGATTATTGCACCGCCCCACGACACACGCTAACGGTAATAATTGTTTCCATTGCTACATCAGGCCGTTTCCGCCACGCGCGCCGCATGCATAGCGGAGAGCCAGCAACGGGCGCCTGTGACTTAAAGTCCTGATCGTGGTAGAAACTTCAGCGCCGTGGATTGGAGCAACGGTGCAGTTGATGTTCGCCCCGTGATTGTGGGCGATGCTATTGGAGGAGGTGGGCGGTGACTCTTGGAGCGGGGGAGAACCAGCCCTCGTGCTTCCCCCTATAAATTGAGGGTTTTCGAGGGTCATGCTCATCCCTCCTTCCTTCCTCATGGAGCGCGAACCTCCAGAGGTCGCCCTTCCACCTCTTCTAAACCTTGAGTGGTGCCCGTCCTTAGCCATGAATAGGGGGGCGAGAGCGGCCACCGTCCTCCACACCAAGGAGGAGTTCTTGTCTGGATCATGCTACCGCTTCCGCCGCAGAGGCAGAGGGTGACCCTGGTGGTCGCCGTGGAGGCCGAGACCGGAGGAGCCGGAGTGCTGCTCCATCTCTCCCGCCGATGCCAAGCCCCTTCATTGAAGAGGCCCACGCCAAAGGGACGGTGTTGGAGTTCATCCTCACACTGTGTGGTCCTCGTCGGAGCCATTTGCAGCTCCCTCGCCCTTCCGATAGGGCGATCTTGCCGGGGGTCCTTGTCCTGGGTTCTGCCTCATCTTCCAGCTGGATCTTCTGGCAGGCCCGTGGACTTCGGCTTTCGCCCCCCCCCCCCCTCGTCCACGTAGTGCTGGTCTTCTCCTCTGCACAATGATGGCCCTCTCCTCCGTGCAATGCTGGTTTAGGAGGGGCCAGGCTCTCGTCGAAGGCCCCTTCCTATCTTTTCCTTCTTGTAATATGCCTCCTCCTCCCATCTTTTTCTTCTTATAATCTACCCTAGGGGAGAAAGTCAAATAAAGATGTACTGACGAAGAGGCAACATCTCATGTAAATTTTACCCTAATTGAGTGACTGCATATTATTCTCCTTGTTAGATTCCTCTTTGCATGGTGTTTTTCCTATGCTTTCTCAGAAAGACCTTGCCGGCATGTGTAGCCCTATCGCGAGCGCTTCGAGGAACGGGTCCTTAGCAGCCTGCTGGCGGTCCTACTACCGGCAAGTTACCCCGACGTTCTCGGCATGGCCACTTAAGTTGTTGAGTGAACTCGAAATGGAGTAAGGGTGCAAGCGCAGCCACTTGAGCCGTTGATCAGACTCGAAACAGGACAAGGGCGCAAGTGCATCCGCTTAAGCTGTTGAGCGTACTCGAAGCAAAGCAAGGGCGCCATCAATCACGGCAAGGTTCCTTAGCATGCAGGTTTTCCATACAAAGTCGAAATCGTCCAAGGAAAATAACTTCACAGAAAAAATTCGTTCAGGGTCCAGCAACTTATCTTTTCGTTGCCGCACTCCTTCTGGTAAGATGTTTTCCTTGAATGTCATCCGTCGGTATCAATACCACCATTCCCCTTCCCCCCTGCAAAGCTGCATGTGAGGTAACCTTCTGTCCTTTGAGAAAAAGAAAGAATAGAAAATAGGGATATGGAACCTTGGAGGTCCGTTGGCTCTTGTCGGGAGTAAGTTTAATACAATATCTCAGACAAACACGTACATAAGTAAACATGAGATCAACAAGATTTGCAGAACACTTAGCCTTATGCACAGGGTCTACGCCTGGCTTTGTACAAAGGATTACATGCTTCGGCAACAAGACTTGTACAGAAGGTGGTTGCCGGGAGGCCCGGCAACCGCGCCTCATGGGTAGAACTTACGAATATGTTTGATATTCAAGGAGTTGCTCACTGGGATGCCATCCTCGGTCTCCAGGCTGACTGCGCCAGGCCTGGTGACTTGAACTACCCGATAAGGGCCTTCCCACTTCGGCGTCAACTTCTTGAATTCTCGACAGACTGAACGCGTCGAAGAACAAGGTCGCCTTCCTCAAGACTTCGGGCATGAACTTTGCGACTATGATAGCGGCACAAATCTTGCTGGTAGCGCGTAGCTCGCACAGCAGCCTGAAGATGATCTTCCTCAAGGAGCATAGCATCATCTTGCCGCAACTGCTCTTGCTCAAGCTCATCATAAGAGAGCACTCGAGGTGACCCGTATATGAGTTTCATGGGGAGAACTCCTTCCGCCCTGTATACTAGGGAGAAGGGTGTCTGGCCAGTGGCTCAATATGGTGTCGTTCTGATTGACCAAAGAACCGCTGGCAACTCATCAATCCAGCATCTTCTGCACTTGCGCAGCTTGTCAAAAGTTCTTGTCTTGAGGCCTCGCAACACTTCAGCATTAGCCCTTTTTGCCTAGACACTGCTCCTTGGATGGGCAACAGAAGCAAAATAGATCTTGCTGCCAAGGTCTTGGACATACTGCATGAAGGTTCGGCTCGTGAACTCTGTGCCATTGTCAGTGATGATCTTGACGGCTGACTAGTCCTTTGAAGAACTTGACGGCTGATTGTGATGTCACCTTTCTCACTTCTTCCACTTTTGCCCACTTTGTGAACTTGTCAATTGCGATGTACAAGTACTCAAAGCCACCGGTAGCATGGGGAAAGGCACCCAAGATGTCAAGCCCCCAGACCGAAAATGGCCAGGAGGGAGGGATTGTCTGAAGAGCTTGAGCTGGTTTATGCATTTTCTTCGAATGAAACTAGTATGCTTCACACTTGGTTACTAGTGCAGTTGCATCCTGGGGGGCAGTGGGCAAGAAAAACTTGCCGGAATGGCTTACCGACAAGTGCTCTTGATCCTATGTGGGAGAAACATATGCCTCCATGTATCTCCGCTAACAGCTCCAGTCCATCTTCCCGAGAAATGCACTTGAGTTTCACACCATTTGGCCTCTTTATATATAGGATGTCGTCCACGAACTGGTACATATTACACTGGCAGGCTACTTTCTTCGCTTCTTCTTGTTCCTCAAGGAATTCCCTTGTTTGAAGGAAATGGACAATGTCATGTGCCCATGCTGGAGCCTGGGATCGACAACAAGGACTAAAGGCATATCCTCTCCCGGGGAAGCATTGGTCTCAATGGCAAGGGCTCGAGGCCCTGCCGGAGCCCGTTGCCCCCCGACAAGCTTGGCAGGAGTGTGTGCTTCCACAGCAAGAGCCTGAGGCCCTGTCGGAACGTGACGTTCACCGCCAAGCCTGGCGTCATTCCCGGCAACCTCCTTGCCGGAACTCAACTTTCTTCTTTTCTCTCGTCCAATTGATGGTGTCACGGATGGTTGAGTCAGTCGGAGCACAAAAGTTCATGGTTCCACAGGCAACTTAAGGGTAGCACACTTTGACAGACCATCAGCAACACCATTTTCTACATGCGGAACGTGCTCCATTTGTAGGCCGTCAAAATGTTCTTCCAACTCTCTCACTTCATCCACATAAGCTACCATCTGTGGACTCTGATAATCCTTATTCACCTGCTTGATGACAAGCTGAGAATCACCCGTGACAATAAGTTTCTTAATCCCAAGGTCTATCGCGATCCTGAGACCGGCAAGCAGCCCTTCGTATTCTGTAGTATTGTTCGTTGACCTCTCCTTGGGAAAGTGCCTCTAAACCAGATATCTGAGGTGCTCTCCGGTGGGTGCGACAAGCAGCACTCCAGCATCGGCGCCTTGCAGCGAGAAAGCCCCATCAAAATACATGATCCACTCTTGATTGGTTTCCTTGCCGGGGAGAGTTGACTCTAGGACTTCTTTATCTGGCGTTCAGGTCCATTCCACAATGAACTCCGCCAAGGCTCTGCTCTGGATAGTCGAAGTACATTCAAACTTGAGACCAAAGCTTTACAGTTCCAAAGCCCACTCCACAATCCTGCCGGTAGCATATGGGTTCCGCAAAATCCGCTGCAAAGGAAAGTGAGTGATAACGGCGATCTAATGTGCCTGGAAGTAATGGTGCAGCTTCCTCGAAGGCATAAGAAGGCCAAAGAGCAACTTTTCCACGCCAAAATATCTTGACCTACCCCCTGCAAAAGGCAGCTGACCAAATAAACTGGCGCTGCACCCTCTTCTTCTTCTGAATTGTTTCATTCGACTACGTAGATCCTGTCGGCACCAGACTCTGTCAGGGAATATACTGGCCCATCACTTAGCGGTCCTGCTGCTACCGCTGGTTCTTCATCAACTTCTCTTTCAGCCACTAACGCAACACTCACCACTTGATTTGTTGCCGCTAGATATAGCAGCAACGGCTCTTGTGGTTTTGGTGCGACTAGACTAGCAGAGAGGAGATGTACTTCTTCAAGTCCTACAGTGCTGCCTCCGCTTCTGGAGTCCATTTCATCAGACCTGCCTTCTTCAAGATTTTGAAAAAGCAAAGGGCGTGCTCAGAAAATTTTGAAATGAACCTACTCAGAGCAGCAACACAGCCGGCAAGATGACACACATCCTTGACACGTCTTGGTGCTTCAATATGCTCAATTGCTTTGATCTTGTCGGGATTTGCTTCAATTCCACGTTGAGATACAAAGAACCCAAGAACCTTGCCGGATGGGAAACCAACCACACACTTCTCAGGGTTTAGCTTCATGTTGATCTTGCGCAGATTTGCAAATGTTTCTTCTCAATCTGGTATGAGTGTCGCCTTGACCTTGGTTTTGACCACTATGTCATCCATATAAGCCTCCATATTTCTATGTAGTTGGGTCTCAAAACCAATAAGGACCGCTCTCGCACTTGTAGAACCAACACTTTTCAACACGAAAGGCATACGCAAAAATCAATACATACCACATGGGGTGATAAATGCGGTCTTCTCTTCGTCTTCTTTGGCCATGAAAATCTGATGATAACCTGAATAGGCATCAAGGACAGATAACAAGTTGCAGCCGGTGGTGGAGTCCACAATCTGGTCGATGCGCGGCAAGGGAAAAGGATCTTTGGGGTAGGCCTTATTGATATGTGTGTAGTCAATACATAGCCTCACTTCACATTCACCTTGCGCACTTCAACTGGATTGGCCAACCATGTTAGATGAAGTACTCCTCTAACCAAGCCAGACACTTCTAATTTCTTGATTTCTTCGGCAATACATTGTTGCTGCTCCAAACACTGCTTCCTGACCTTCTGCTTGATGGGCCACACGTGTGGGCAGACGGCAAGGTGGTGCTCAATCACCTTCCCGGGAACACTGGGAATATCAGATGGTTTCCATGCAAACACATCAAAATTCGCCCGCAGGAAGGCGACAAGCACGCTTTACTATTACTCGTCAAGGGTGGAACTTATGGTGAAACTTCCTCCCGTACCATCCTCCATGACGGACACCTTCTTAGTCTCTGGTGGAGCTGCCTTGGAGTTCTTGCTCTTGCCGGTGGAGCTCTCTAGCACATCGTCAACGGGGGCGCAGCCCTCCGAAGGGGCGCGCTTGCCGGACTGTGGGCCAGAGGCCTTGCCGGTCTTCTTCCTTTCGGGAGTGTTAGCAGAAGGAGCAAGTACCTTGGCGGTAGATGCTGCAACTACTTACCGGTAGAGTTGATAGGCGCAGACAAGTGTGTCCTTGTTGGACTTTACAATGATGATGCTCATCGGCCCGGGCATCTTCAATACATTGTAGGGGTAGTGTGACGCCACCATGAACTTGGCTAACGTTGGACGGCCAAGGATCCCATTGTATGGCAACGGAATTTTGGCGACGTCGAAAACAACCTTCTCTGTCCTGAAGTTCAGATCGCTACCAAATGTTACCAGAAGTGTAATCTTTCCGTTGGGCTGGCTCCTTCCTGGATTGACCCCCTGAAATGAGAACGTTTCCTGGAGATCGCCATCAGGAATTTGTGATCTCTTGATCACCTCAGGCGAGATCAAGTTCAAGCCGGCCCCACCATCCCCTAACATTTTCGTCACGTTGAGATTGCGAATCGTTGGTGAGACCAACAACGGCAAACACCCAATCGCAGTTACGCGATCAGGGTGATCCTCAACATCGAAAATGATAGGCATGTTGGGCCATTTCAAAGACTTCCGGACGCCGAGAGATGGTTCAGTCGCATTAACCTCAAGCGCCCACTGTTTAAGTTGGCGGTGGGAAGAATGCAATGAGGCACCTCTGTCGACGCACATGGCATCTGTAGCTCTCTAGAATTCTTGCTCGCTGGACTCATCGTCCTCTTAAACGTCACCATCATCCCCCTCTTGCTTGTCGCGGCCACGAGCGGGCCGGTCTTTCTATTGCTTGGCCTTGCCACGGCGACCTCCACGGCCACCGCGCTTCTTGTTGGACCACTCCACACCATCCTGGCCCTTCTCTTTGTATCGCCTCTCGTACTCGGCTTTTTGCTTCTCGGCAAGCTCCACAACTTGCTGGCAGTCCTGGAGATCATGGCCCTTGGTGCGGTAGATCTTGCCATACTGCTTGACGGAGCCTTCCAACTTGTCGACAGCCGCCAAAGCCTGACTGGAGACGCACCGGCAACATCCTTGCTGGGGTCATCAACCTTGACCTTCTTGCCAGTGCCAGGATTGTCGGATCCCTCGACGGCAAGCACGGCCTTGCCCCTATGCTTCTTGTTACGCCGACGACCCTTCTTTGCCGGGGTGGCGGTGTCCTCATCCTTAGAGTCGAACCCTACGCCAGCGTCCTTGCCAGGGAGCCTCCTCCCTTCTTCAGCCCGAGCACATTTATCTGCCAGAGCAAAGACCTTAGCAACATCCCTGACCTTGTTCATCGTCAGCTCTGATGGAACGCGCACATTCTGATGGAACGCTCTGATAACAGCGGCAGGATGAATGTCTGGTATGTTGTGGTGTATGCGGCTGAACCTCTGGACATACTTGCGCAGAGTCTCGCCCTCCTTCTGGGGAATGAGATGTAAATCACTTTCCTGGTTAGGAGCTTGATGACCTCTAGTAAAGGCACCAACAAACTCATGGCACAGATCTTCCCAGGAAGAAATGTATCATTCCGGCAAGTGCATCAACCATGACTTGATGTTGGGTATAAGCACCAACAGGAAGTAGTTGGCGAGTCTCTTGTCGTTGTGAGCCCCGGCAGCTTGCACCGCAATGGTGTAGATGCTCAAGAAATCTGACGAGTGAGTCTTCCCGTCATACTTCTCCGGGACCTCTAGCTTTAACCTCCCGGAGTTGGGCCACTGGACTTGCCGCAGCTCACGGGTAAACGTTGGACAACCCACCTCGTAAGGTAGGCTGACAGGATACCCTCGCGCGGAATTGTCTACAGTGTGTCCCCCGCGCTTGTCAGATTGATGGCGCACTTCCCGCCGCTGCTCGATTCTAGTTCGAGCGTCTTCTTTGCTTCATTCCCGAAGAACTTGATGCTGATCGCGGCGAGTCCGCGGATTAGACAACATCGTTGATTAAACATCGCAAGCGTCGGTCCGTCGAGTTGGTGACCGGCGTTGTTGCTGTGGAGGAGAGTGCACCGTGGTCGCATCTCCTCCGTCCTTCTTACCACTCGCGCGAGCCGACTCAGTGGACCGAAATTTGTTAGCAAGGCCGGGGAGGCTCTGAATGGTGGTTGTCCACACGTCGAGCTTCTCCGAGTAGGAGGGAAGTTCAGGAGTAGTTGCGCCCGCGCTATTGCTTCTTCCAACGTGGTCGACAGCGAACGGCACAAAGAATGCGAGGTACTCTAACTCCTAACCGTGTTAGAAGGAGCACTGTCGTAGTCTCGTGATTGCATGCCACTCCCACAAACATGCTGGTGTGCATGCTGGTCCAGTGCATCTTGGGAATGATGCGTAGGAGCTTTTCCATGGGAACGTTGGGAACCACCAACACCGTGGAGCTGCTCTTCGCGCGCGTCCTGCAAAGGTCGCGACGTACGTGTCGGCATTGGTGTCTTGGAAGGTGCCCTTCCGTCCCTAGAGTTCATAGTATCACCCGCAAGCGGCGCAAGCCCGTCTTAAGGCCCAGTGACTTTGGGGTTTCTGCCGCCGCCGCGAGCGTCTCCACAGAGGGCATTGTCCCTTCCTTGGCCTTGATCATCAGAGCGCGACGTGGGCGCAGGGTCTCCGCTCCCTCCGCCCGCGCCCACTCCGTCGCCCGCTTGGGCGGCTACGGGCAAGGCAGACATGGAGAGTTCTACCGCTGTGAAACCCTTCTTCTTGGGAGCCATGGCGATGGATATGACGAAGGAATTGACGCGCTGGTCGTCGGACCAGGTTTCCGCAGACAATCCCCTACCTAGTGCGCCAAACATGTCAGGGGTGACGACGCCTATGGGATCAGGAGGATCCCTTTCGGTTTGGCAGGGAGATGGGTGTGCGTGAAGAGCAGGGTGAACGAGGAGCGTGTGGGGATTTTTACCCAGGTTTAGGATGCAAAGATGCTTAAAACCCTACTCCTGCTCGGTTGTATTGGATGAGTTCTAGCCCTGGTTCTAGGAGTGCTACAGTACACAGCTGATACTCATGTAGAATGGGCTAGAGAAGATCGGAAAGTCTCAAAAGTCCCAAAAATTCCTCTACCGTAACGCCCTGGGCCTCCTTTTATACTCTCGAAGGGGTCACCAATAGTGGCATACAGTGCGTACGAGAGGTGTACAATGCTACAGTGCTATCATACCTAACTTTGACGGTGTAAGACATGCACATTTAATGCTCTGTCTGGTGCCTCTCACTGTCCATGAGACGGGATAGGACCCTGTCTCATCGGCACTGCTTAGCCCCTCTATCGTCGGCACCTCGACACGTGCCCAGGTGGGGCGACACCTGGCTTCTGCGCTGGCAGGGTCTTGCCAGGGCTTCACCTTGACGGGGCTCCGTAGACCATCCCGGCAAGATCTTGCCGGGGATCGTGCCTTCGGCCTCCGGTTTGTTGACTTGAATGCCTTCTTGATGTTTCTGTATTTGCTCTTAGTTGCTCCCTGGCAGGCCTTGCCGCTGGTATGGCTACAACTGTCCGTGCACAAGTGCGGGCTACTAAAAAAATCCCATATTTAAGTACACAGACACAAGTGTCATACATTAGCTACATGAGGCAGTTTAACTCTTGCTTCGCCTGATAAATATTTCTGTTCAAAGAAAAATATGAAGCATGGATTTATACTAGCGAGATGCACGGGCATGTACGTAGCAGGTCCACTGCACGAGAGCCACGGATACTATGGAATTAGGAAGCATGGTATTATACGGAAAATATGAGACATGACACTAATAGAAAACAGGGCATTGGTTCAGGCCTCCTAAGCCCATTAATCCCGGTTCGCTGACGAACCGGGACCAAAGGGGGCAACCGTCCCGGTTCGTGAGCCCAGGGGCCGGTCGGGCCACATGGGCCATTGGTCCTGGTCCGTCTGGCCCCTTGGGTCCCGGTTCCAGGCACGAATTGGGACCAATGTGCCTCGCTCCTGGCCCACTACCATTTGTCACGGTTCTTGGATGGCACCGGAACCAAAGGGAGACCTATTGTCGCAGTTCCAGCCACGAACCGGGAGCAATGGTGTGCCTAAACCCTTGCCTGCCGCTGGCAGAGCCGTGGAGTGCTCTCTTTTTCCAGGACTGCAGTGTTAGAGCTTTGTGGTCCTCTAGCTCACCTCCTATGCACATGAGGTGTTCGATGAAATGCCCGAGCCACACTTAAGCTTTATCCTCTAGAGTCTCCTTGTCCAAACTCCATTTTCGTTAATATTTGTCTAGGTTTGGCGGTCTGTCCTGTCCCGTCCCCGTCCTGAAACCGCCGTCGATCGCCCGCGCGTGGTGAGCCTCTTGAACTTATCTTCTTTCTAAAAGAAAATATACCTACTCGTATGATTTTATTACTTTAATTATTTTTTTATATAGTGCCATTGTTTGGTTTTAATGTGATGATGAACTTCTATTAATTTGGTCACTTCTGTATTCCTGATGTTTTGTAATGTTTTTTGACACATTTAATTATATGTAATGCATGCAGATGAACCAGCAATGGATGTACGGTAATAGACGCACCGACGAGTACATTAAGGGGGTGCATCATTTTCTCGAAGTGGCCAAGGCAAACAAGCAGAATGGTTTTATGTGTTGTCCATGCCCTACATGTGGGAATTTGAAGTCTTACTCGGACGACAAAATCCTTCATAGCCACCTGTTAGTGAAGGGTTTCATGCCACACTATAATGTTTGGACTAAGCACAGAGAAATAGGGGTTATGATTGAAGACGGCGAAGAAGAAGAGGATGATGACAACTATGTGCCCCCTGAATATGGTGATGCTGCAACAGGGGAAGCTAAAGATCAAGAGGAACCAGACGATGTGCCCGATGATGATCTTCGCCGGGTCATTGTTGACGCAAAGAGCCAATGCGAAAGTGAAAAGGAGAAGCTGAAGTTCGATCACATGTTAGAGGATCACAAAAAAGGGTTGTACCCCAATTGCGAAAATGGCAACACAAAGCTCGTTACCACATTGGAATTGCTGCAGTGGAAGGCAGAGAATGGTGTACTGACAAAGGATTTGAGAAGCTACTAAAAATATTGAAGAAGAAGCTTCCAAAGGATAACGAACTGCCAGACAGTACGTACGTAGCAAAGAAGGTTGTGTGCCCTCTAGGATTGGAGGTGCAGAACATACATGCATGCCCTAATGACTGCATCCTGTACCGATATGCGGTGCATTACGCTATAAGATCAGACGCGATGACCCTGGTGATGCTGAGGGCGAGCACCCCAGGAAGAGGGTTGCTGCCAAGGTGATGTGGTATGCTCCTATAATACCACAGTTGAAACCTGTGTTCAGAAACAAAGAGCATGCCAAGAATATGCGATGACACAGAGAGGACCGTAAGAAAGACAGGAAGTTGAGAGCACCCGCTGATGGGTCGCAGTGGAGAAAAATCGAGAGAAAGTACTGGATAGAGTTTTCAAGTGACGCAAGGAACGTATGGTTTGGTTTAAGCGCTGATGGCATTAATCCTTTTAGGGAACAGAGCAGCAATCACAGCACCTGGCCCGTCACTCTATGTATCTATAACCTTCCTCCTTGGTTGTGCATGAAGCGGAAGTTCATTATGATGCCAGTTCTCATCCAAGGCCCTAAGCAACCCGACAACGACATTGATGTGTACCTAAGGCCATTAGTTGAAGAACTTTTACAGCTGTGGAATGGAAATGGTGTACGCGTGTGGGATGACCAAAAACAGGAGGATTTTGACATGCATGCGTTGTTGTTTGTAACCATCAATGATTGGCCTGCTCTTAGTAACCTTTCCGGACAGAAAAACAAGGGATACCTCGCATGCACGCACTATTTAGATGACACCAAAAGTATATACCTGGACAATTGCAGGAAGAATGTGTACCTGGGGCATCGTCGATTTGTTTCGACCAACCATCAATGTCGAAAGAAAGGCAAGCATTTCAAAGGCGAGGCAGATCGCCGGATGAAGCCCGCCATCCATACCGATGATCACATACTTGCTATGGTCAACGATTTACAAGTAATGTTTGGAAAGGGTCCCGGCGGACTATCTGTTCCGAATGACGCCGAGGGACGTGCACCCATGTGGAAGAAGAAATCTATATTTGGGGACCTACCCTACTGGAAAGACCTAGAGGTCCACTCTGCAATCGACGTGATGCACATGGCGAAGAATCTTTGCGTGAACCTGCTAGGCTTCTTGGGCATGTATGAGAAGACAAAAGATACACCGGAAGCACGGGAGGACTACCAACGTGTTCATGAAAAAGATGACATGCCTCCAAAGCAGTATGAAGGTCCTGCCAGCTACGCTCTTAGCAAGGAAGAGAAGGAAATCTTCTTTGAATGCCTGCTCAGTATGAAGGTCCCATCTGGCTTCTCGTGGAATATAAAGGGAATAATAAATATGGTAGAGAAAAAGTTCCAGAACCTAAAGTCTCATGACTGCCACGAGATTATGACGCAACTGCTTCCGGTTGCATTGAGGGGGCTTCTACCGGAAAACATTCGATTAGCCATTGTGAAGCTATGTGCATTCCTCAATGCAATCTCTCAGAAGGTGATCGATCCAGAAATCCTACCAAGGTTAAGGAGTGATGTGGCGCAATGTCTTGTTAGTTTCGAGCTGGTGTTCCCACCATCCTTCTTCAATATCATGACGCACGTCCTAGTTCATCTAGTCGATGAGATTGTCGTTCTCGGCCCTGTATTTCTACACAATATGTTCCCCTTTGAGAGGTTCATGGGAGTCCTAAGGAAATATATCCTTAACTGCGCTAGGCCAGAAGGAAGCATCTCCATGGGCCATCAAACGGAGGATGTCATTGGGTTTTGTGTTGACTTCATTCCTGACCTTAGGAAGATTGGTCTCCCTCAATCGCGGTATGAGAGGAGACTAAGTGGAAAAGGCATGCTAGGAGCAAAGTCAATAGTGGATCTCAACAATCTTGGGTACACATACGAACCACTCGTCCTAGCCAATGATGTGGCGCATGTTTTATATGTTAAGGACATGTCTACCAAACTGAGAAAAAAAAGATAAGGAAGCAAATACATCATATGATGAGCCAAAGCGTCACATAGTTCTTTCAGGCAAAAGAGACATCATGGGATTGGAGGGCAAGATAGACATGTCTGAAGATTATGAAAAGTTTCAGGAAATTCCTCCCTTCAAAGTCAAGGCTGGCCCAAGCACCCTGTTAAACAATGAAGATTATCCATGGTTATAGCGCAATAAGCAAAGGACACAAGCGAAGAAAAAGTGAATACTTTCTCTCCACAACTATTATGACGATGCCTTTGATCTAGACTATCACTGCAGTTACATGTGGAGAAATGAAATGCCTTTTGTAACAGATGAGTTTCTGTCTGAAACCCTGATACTTCAAAAGAGATTGTCCGTTTTGTACACAAAGTGCATTCCAGCTTTTGCCATAACCCTCTCAACTTTTTAGCACATGATATGTGGGTGAAATGATGATAACATGCCAACTTTCAACCTTTTCAGAATTCATTTGTAGTGTTTTTCAATTTTAGTGTCATTTAGCTCAAAAAAATCAATAAGTGCATGAAAAATAACAAATGAAGTCAGAAAGGGTTGAAAATTGATGATGTGGCTTTGAATTGTGTATTTTGAACACACAAAAAGTCTGGAGTTAAAATAAGTTCAAGAAAATAAAATGCCATTGGTAACAGATGAGTTTCCGTTCGAAACCTGATACTTCGAAAGAGATTGTCCATTTTGTACACGAAGTGCATCCAGCTTTTGCCATAACCCTCTCAAATTTTTAGCACATGCTATGTGGGTGAAATGATGATAACATGCCAAATTTCAACCTTTTCAGGGTTCATCTGCAGTGCTTTTCAATTTCAGTGTCATTTAGCTCAAAAAAAATCAATAACTGCATGAAAAATAACAAATGAAGTCTGAAAGGGTTAGAAATCGATGATGTGGCCTTAAATGGTGCATTTTGAACACACAAAAAGTTTGGAGGTCAAATAAGTTCAAGAAGATGAAATGCCTTTTGTAACAGATGAGTTTCTGTCTGAAACCCTCATACTTTGAAAGAGACTGTCCCTTTTGTACACGAAGTGCATCCAGCTTTTGCCGTAACCCTTTCAACTTTTTAGCACATGCTATGTGGGTGAAATGATGATTCCATGTCAACTTTCAACTTGTAGTGCTTTTGTAGTGCTTTCCAATTTCAATGTCATTTAGATCAAAAAATTGTTTTTTGATTTAAACAACCATTTAAAATAACCTAAAATTACCAAATTGAATATAATGTTAAACCAAATTAATATTAAATAGCAAGAAAATAGAATCACTCAAAAATCTATTTTTATAATAAAGTTATTCACACATATTTCAAAGAATTCAAATGTAAACTATTCAAATTTGAAAACTAATGGCACTAACATAAAGTTTAACAAATTTGTGACCTAAAAGGAAAAAGAATCACTGAACATCTATAAGTAGAAACAAAAGGAAATAAATAAAGCAAAAAAACAGGAAGGTTTTACAAAAAATGCCACCTACTGGGCCACCACGGCCTGAATACGACTAGAAACGCAATAGCTAGTTGGGCCAGGATTCAAGCCTGCGGAACGACCAGTAGGCCCACAAGCAGAGGAAAGTGCAATTAGGCCCGTAAGCCTGCAGTTAAGAGGAGCTCGAGAGGATTGGCGTAGAAGCGCTTATAAACCACTCTCGAGCCCTCTCGGCTAGCGAGATGGGACTAAACATTTGTCCCTGGGCAGCACCAACCTTTGGTCCCGGTTGGTGCCACCAACCGGGACCAAAGGTCCCTTTTTCTCGCCCTTTGGGCTGCTAAAAACAGGGCTTTGGTCCTGGTTAGTGGCACCAACTGAGACCAAAGGTGGGCATTGGTCCCGGTTAGTGCCACGAACCGGGACCAATGCTTCCTGTATATAAGCAAACACTTAGCAGTTTTTGACCCATTCTCTCCCCCAAAGGCCAGATCCCCACCCATGCCGTCAGGCTGCCCGAATCTCGCGAGCTCTCCATTGTCATCGCTACTGCCGGCCGCCGTCCCCCGTATCCGCCCCTGCCACCCCTTCACCGCCCCTCCCCTGCCACCCCCGTCGACGCCACCTCTCCGTCGCCACCACGCCCCTATCGCCTCCTCGTCGTCGCCCCGTCACCGCCCCGTCGCCTCCGTGTCGCCGCCCCGCCGCTGCCGCCCCCGTTGTGAGCCTTAGGAAAAATTAGTATGTGTGAGCCTTAGTGTTTATATTTATATGATGAATGTTTATGTTTTAGTTGTTTTATGTTTTATTTAATTATTAGGAGTCTTAGGAAAAATTAGTATGTGTATGTTAGATTACAGAATTTTTTTGGATTTTATGAAAAAATAGTGATTAAACGATAAGAAAACGTTCTCATAGGAATTCGTCGACGATGCCTGGCCCGCATCCTCGTCGTCGAGTAGTCCGCGAGAGCCTGGTTGATAGGCGCCGTATCCATCGGGCTCCGCCAGGCTGGCATTGGGAGGTGCTAACTTCCCGGGCTCAGAGATTGGTGAGGAATTCAGGTCTCGTCGTCGACCTGGACCTTCTATGGTGGCGATCACGCGGGCCACTTTCGGTTTGGAGGGAGCGGGCACCCGCGGAGGTGGTACGTCATCGTGTCAGGGAGGAGGACGAGCACGTCCGTCGATACATGGTGGCATTGGACGCCCGGTTCGACAATACCTGGCAAATCCTTCAGGGATCTCACCCGAGTTATGATCCCTTGATGGTTCCTTATCTTTGGGTGTCAACAGCCGGTGACTCAGAGACCGCTAGTGAACCGAGTTCACCGTCCTGCACTTTGGATTCTAGGATATTCGATCTGTATTAATGCTCTTATATGATAATATTCTAGATGTGTTAGTTAATATTCGATGATACATTAACTGGATTGTTCGGGATGATGTATTAGTGATATTATATTCGAGTTCATTATAAATATTAATGTATTTGTGATATTTTGTCGGTATAATGCATGTGTGACTTTCGGTCTGTCATTGCTCCTTGTGTGACTTTCATGTGTGTTCTGGATGGAGGAATCCCGAGTGTTGTTGTGGGGGGCGCCTCCTCATTTTTCTCTTCTTTGCGATATACTCGTCGATATATTGCGCAAGAAGAGAAGAGGGGCCGCGTCCATCACTGGCGGTCGAATTATTACTGCGAGAGAGTGCCCACCAACATATATACACCACCATATCAGTGTGAGAGAGATCGCGGCAACACACCATGAGATATGAGATTTATTTAGGGAAAGCCTCAACGGACCGGAAGTCACACACGCATTAGGATCCAAAGAGTGTCGTAATTCTTGAACTGGATTATTCGGGATGATGTATTAGTGATATTATATTCGAGTTTATTATAAATATTAATGTATTTGTGATATTTTATCGATATAATGCGTGTGTGACTTTCGGTCTGTCGTTGCTCCTTGTGTGACTTTCATGTCTGTTCTTGATGGAGGAATCCCGACTTTTGTCGTGGGGGGCGCCTCCTCTTTTTTCTCTTCTTTGCGATATACTTGTCGATATATTGCGCAAGAAGAGAAGAGGGGGGCATCCAACACTGACGGCTGAACTATTACTATGAGAGAGTGCCCACCAACATATTGTTGGAAATATGCCCTAGAGGCAATAATAAAATGGTTATTATTGTATTTCCTAGTTCATGATAATTGTCTATTATTCATGCTACAATTGTGTTAACCAGAAACCGTAATACATGTGTGAATACATAGACCATCACATGTCCCTAGTGAGCCTCTAGTTGGCTAGCTCGTTGATCAATAGATGGTCACGGTTTCATGACCATGGACATTGGATGTCGTTGATAACGGGATCACATCATTAGGAGAATGATGTGATGGACAAGACCCAATCCTAAGCATAGCACAAGATCGTGTAGTTCGTTTGCTAAAGCTTTTCAATGTCAAGTATCATTTCCTTAGACCATGAGATTGTGTAACTCCCGGATACCGTAGGAATGCTTTGGGTGTGCCAAACGTCACAACGTAACTGGGTGGCTATAAAGGTACGCTACGGGTATCTCCGAAAGTGTCTGTTGGGTTGACACGAATCAAGACTGGGATTTGTCACTCCGTGTGACGGAGAGGTATCTCTGGGCCCACTCGGTAAGACATCATCATAATGAGCTCAATGTGACTAAGGAGTTAGCCACGGGATGATGTGTTACGGAACGAGTAAAGAGACTTGCCGGTAACGAGATTGAACAAGGTATGGCGATACCGACGATCGAATCTCGGGCAAGTACCATACCGATAGACAAAGGGAATTGTATACGGGATTGATTGAATCCCTGACATCGTGGTTCATCCGATGAGATCATCGTGGAGTACGTGGGAGCCAACATGGGTATCCAGATCCCTCTGTTGGTTATTGGCCGGAGAGGTGTCTCGGTCATGTCTACGTGTCTCCCGAACCCGTAGGGTCTACACACTTAAGGTTCGATGACGCTAGGGTTATAGGGAAAAGGTATACGTGATTACCGAAGGTTGTTCGGAGTCCCGGATGAGATCCCGGACGTCACGAGGAGCTCCGGAATGGTCCGGAGGTAAAGATTGATATATAGGAAGTCCAGTTTTGGTCACCGGAAAGTTTTCGGGCTCATCGGTAGTGTACCGGGAGTGCCGGGAGGGTGCCGGAGGACCCCCGGGAGGGGTGTGACGACCAAAGGACCACATGGGCTGTTAGATAAAGTGTGCCAGCCCTTATTGGGCTGGGCAAGACTTTTGCTAAAGGCCCATGCGGCTGGAGATAAGGAGATAAGGCAAAAGGGATTTAAAAGGAGGAGATCCACCTCCCTTGTGGGAGGTGGACTCTCCCTTTAATTCAGCCGGCCATCTCCTCTTTGGAGTAGAGGCCAAGCCAGCCCTCCACGTCCCTCCTCCTATATATACTTGAGGTTTTGGATGTTTTGAGACAGGATTTGATCTCTCTCTCTCACGGCGAAGCCCTACCTCTCTTCTTCCTCCTCCGCAGCGCTTAGGCGAAGCCCTGTCGGAATACCTTGCTACTCCACCACCACCACGCCGTTGTGCTGCTGTTGGAGCCCTTCCCCAACCTCTCCTTCCTCCTTTCTGGATCAAGGTGTTGGAGACGTCACCGGGCTGCACGTGTGATGAACGCGGAGGTGCCGTCCGTTCGGCACTTGATCGGATCTACCGCGATCTGAATCGCTGCGAGTACGACTCCATCAACCGCGTTCTTGTAACGCTTCCGCTTAGCGATCTTCAAAGGTATGAAGATGCAATCTCTCCCCTCTCGTTGCTGGTTTCTCCATAGATAGATCTTGGTGAACGTAGGAAAATTTTGATCTACTACTACGTCTCCCAACAGTGGCATCATGAGCTAGGTCTATGCGTAGAATCTATGCACGAGTAGAACACAAAGCAGTCGTGGGCGTCGAGTTTGTTAATTTGCTTGCCGCTACTAGTCTTATCTTGATTCGGCGGTATTGTGGGATGAAGCGGCCCGGACCAACTTTACACGTACGCTTACGTGAGACCGGTTCCACCGCCTGACATGCACTAGATGCATAAGGTGGCTAGCGGGTGTCTGTCTCTCCTACCTTAGTCGGATCGGATTCGATGAAAAGGGTCCTTATGAAGGGTAAATAGCAATTGGCAAATCACGTTGTGGTGTTGACGTAGGTAAGAAACGTTCTTGCTAGTAACCTATAGCAGCCACGTAAAAAACTTGCAACTACAAATTAGAGGACGTCTAACTTGTTTTTGCAGCATGTGCCTTGTGATGTGATATGGCCAAAGGATGTGATGTGATGCATTGTGATGTATGAATTGATCATGTTCTTGTAATAGGATTCACGACTTGCATGTCAATGATTATGACAACCGGCAGGAGCCATAGGAGTTGTCTTATTTATTGTATGACCTGCGTGTCAATCATAAACGCCATGTAATTACTTTACTTTATTGCTAAGCGTTAGCCATAGTAGTAGAAGTAATAGTTGGCGAGACAACTTCATGAAGACACAATGATGGAGATCATGATGATGGAGATCATGGTGTCGTGCCGGTGACAGTGATGATCATGGTGCCCCGAAGATGGAGATCATAGGAGCAAAATGATATTGGCCATATCATGTCACTATATTGATTGCATGTGATGTTTATCATGTTTACATCTTATTTGCTTAGAACGACGGTAGTAAATAAGATGATCTCTCAATAAAATTTCAAGAGAAGTGTTCACCCTAACTGTGCACCGTTGCTAAGGATCGTTGTTCCGAAGCACCACGTGATGATCGGGTGTGATAGGTTCTAACGTTCGCATACAACGGGTGTAAGCCAGATTTACACACGCGAAACACTTAGGTTGACTTGACGAGCCTAGCATGTACAGACATGGCCTCGGAACACGGAAGACCGAAAGGTCGAACATGAGTCGTATAGAAGATACGATCAACATGAAGATGTTCACCATGGATGACTAGTCCGTCTCACGTGATGATCGGACACGGGCTAGTTGACATGGATCATGTATCACTTGGAAGACTAGAGAGATGTCTATCTAAGTGGGAGTTCATTAATTTGATTAAGTGAACTTAATTATCATGAACTTAGTCTAAAATTGTCTTTACAATCTATGATGTAGATCCAATGGCCAACGCGAATGTCACCCTCAATTTCAACGCGTTCCTAGAGAAAACCAAGCTGAAAGATGATGGAAGCAACTATGCGGACTGGGTCCGTAGCTTGAGGATCATCCTCATAGCTTCCAAGAGATTGTATGTCCTAGATGCACCGCTAAGTGACGCACCCGTTCTCCCAGCGGAACAAGATGTTATGAACACTTGGCAATCACGCTGCGATGATTACTCCCTTGTTCAATGCGGCATGCTTTACAGTCTAGAACCGGGGCTCCAAAAGCGTTTTGAGCAACACGGAGCATATGAGATGTTCCAGGAGCTGAAACTGGTTTTTCAAGCTCATGCCCGGGTCGAGAGATATGATGTCTCCGACAAGTTCTTCAGCTGTAAGATGGAGGAGCATAGTTCTGTCAGTGAGCACATCCTCAAGATGTCTGGGCTACACAGCCGCTTGACTCAGCTGGGGGTTAATATCCCGGATGACTCGGTCATTGACAGAATCCTCCAGTCGCTTCCACCTAGCTTCAAGAGCTTTGTGATGAACTACAACATGCAAGGTATGGAGAAGTCCATTCCTGAGTTGTACTCGATGCTGAAATCAGCGGAGGTCGAGATCAAAAAGGAGCATCAAGTGTTGATGGTGAATAAGACCACTAGTTTCAAGAAAGGCAAGGGTAAGAAGAACTTCAAGAAGGACGGCAAAGCTGTTGCCGCGCCCGGTAAGCAAGTTGCCGGGAAGAAGAAGAAAAATGGACCCAAGCCTGAGACTGAGTGCTTTTATTGCAAGGGTACCGGTCACTGGAAGCGGAACTGCCCCAAGTATTTAGCGGATAAGAAGGACGGCAACATTAAAGGTATATGTGATATACTTGTTATTGATGTGTACTTGACCAGCGCTCGTAGTAGCTCCTGGGTATTTGATACCGGTGCAGTTGCTCACATTTGTAACTCCAAGCAGGAGCTGCGGAATAAGCGGAGGCTGGCCAAGGATGAGGTGACGATGCGTGTCGGGAATGGTTCCAAGGTCGATGTGATCGCCGTCGGCACGTTACCTCTACATCTACCTTCGGGATTAGTTTTAAACCTTAATAATTGTTATTTAGTACCAGCTTTGAGCATGAACATTGTATCTGGATCTCGCTTGATGCGAGATGGCTACTCATTTAAATCCGAGAATAATGGTTGTTCTATTTATATGAGAGAAATGTTTTATGCTCATGCCCCGCTGGTCAATGGTTTATTTTTGATGAATCTCGAACGTGATGTTACACATGTCCATAGTGTGAGTACCAAAAAGTGTAAAGTTGATAACGATAGTCCCACTTACATGTGGCACTGCCGTCTTGGCCATATTGGTGTCAAACGCATGAAGAAGCTCCATGCTGATGGAATTTTGGAGTCACTTGATTTCGAATCATTTGACACATGCGAACCATGCCTCATGGGCAAGATGACCAAGACTCCGTTCTCCGGAACAATGGAGCGAGCAACTGACTTGTTGGAAATAATACATACCGATGTATGCGGTCCAATGAGCGTCGAGGCTCGCGGTGGCTACCGTTATGTTCTCACCCTCACTGATGACTTGAGTAGATATGGTTATGTCTACTTAATGAAACACAAGTCTGAAACTTTTGAAAGGTTCAAGGAATTTCAGAGTGAGGTCGAGAATCAACGTGACAGGAAAATAAAATGCCTACGATCTGATCGTGGCGGAGAATATTTAAGTCACGAGTTTGGCACGCACCTTAGGAAATGTGGAATTGTTTCACAACTCACGCCGCCCGGCACACCCCAGCGAAATGGTGTGTCTGAACGTCGTAATCGCACTCTATTGGATATGGTGCGATCTATGATGTCTCTTACCGACTTACCGCTATCATTTTGGGGATATGCATTAGAGACTGCCGCATTCACTTTAAATAGGGCACCGTCTAAATCCGTTGAGACGACACCGTATGAATTGTGGTTTGGAAAGAAACCTAAGCTGTCGTTTCTAAAAGTTTGGGGATGCGATGCTTATGTGAAGAAACTTCAACCTGAGAAGCTCGAACCCAAAGCGGAAAAGTGTGTCTTCATAGGATATCCCAAGGAGACTATTGGGTATACCTTCTACCTACGATCCGAAGGCAAAGTCTTTGTTGCCAAGAATGGATCCTTTCTCGAGAAAGAGTTTCTCTCGAAAGAAGTAAGTGGGAGGAAAATAGAACTTGATGAGGAAATTGTACCTCCACTCGAACCAGAGAGTAGCGCAGCACAGGAAGTTGTTTCTGTGGAGCCTACACCGGCTAGAGAGGAAGTTAATGATGATGATCATGAAACTTCAGATCAAGTTGCTATTCGAAGGTCCACCAGGACACGTTCCGCACCAGAGTGGTACGGCAATCCTGTCCTAGAGATCATGTTGTTGGACAACGGTGAACCTTCGAACTATGAAGAAGCGATGACGGGCCCGGATTCCAACAAATGGCTTGAGGCCATGAAATCCGAGATAGGATCCATGTATGAGAACAAAGTATGGACTTTGGTGGACTTGCCTAATGATAAGCGAGCCATTGAAAACAAATGGATCTTTAAGAAGAAGACTGACGCGGACGGTAATGTCACCGCCTATAAAGCTCGGCTTGTCGCTAAGGGTTATCGACAAGTTCAAGGAGTTGACTACGATGAGACTTTCTCACCCGTAGCGATGCTAAAGTCAGTCCGAATCATGTTAGCAGTTGCCGCATTTTATGATTATGAGATCTGGCAAATGGACGTCAAAACGGCATTCCTTAATGGCTTCCTCAAGGAAGAACTGTATATGATGCAGCCGGAAGGTTTTGTCGATCCTAAAGATGCTAACAAGGTATGCAAGCTCCAGTGCTCCATCTATGGGCTGGTGCAAGCATCTCGGAGTTGGAACATTCGCTTTAATGAGGTGATTAAAGCGTTTGGGTTTGTACAGGTTTATGGAGAACCTTGTATTTACAAGAAAGTGAGTGGGAGCTCTATAGCATTTCTTATATTGTATGTTGATGACATGCTGATAATGGGAAATAATATAGAACTCTTGGAAAGTATCAAGGCCTACTTGAATAAGTGTTTTTCAATGAAGGACCTTGGAGAAGCTGCTTACATATTAGGTATTAAGATCTATAGAGATAGATCGAAACGCCTCATTGGTCTTTCACAAAGCACATACCTTGAAAAGATATTGAAGAAGTTCAATATGCATCAGTCCAAGAAGGGGTTCTTGCCTGTGTTGCAAGGTGTGAGATTGAGTACGACTCAATGCCCAACCACGGCAAAGGATAGAGAAGAGATGAGTGTCATCCCCTATGCTTCAGCCATAGGCTCTATCATGTATGCCATGCTGTGTACCAGACCTGATGTGAACCTTGCCATAAGTTTGGTAGGGAGGTACCAAAGTGATCCCGGAGCGGAACACTGGACAGCGGTCAAGAATATCCTGAAGTACCTGAAAAGGACAAAGGACATGTTTCTCATATATGGAGGTGCCGAAGAGCTCGTCGTAAAGGGTTACGTCGACGCTAGCTTCGACACAGATCCGGACGACTCTAAGTCGCAAACCGGATACGTGTATATTTTGAATGGAGGGGCAGTCAGCTGGAGTAGCAGCAAGCAAAGCGTCGTGGCGGCATCTACATGTGAAGCGGAGTACATAGCTGCTTCGGAAGCAGCAAAGGAGGGAGTCTGGATGAAGGAGTTCATCACCGACCTAGGAGTGATTCCAAATGCGTCGGGCCCGATGACTCTACTCTGTGACAACACTGGAGCTATTGCCCTTGCGAAGGAGCCCAGGTTTCACAAGAAGACAAGACACATCAAGCGCCGCTTCAACTCCATCCGAGATTACATTCAGGAGGGAGACATAGATATTTGTAAAGTGCATACGGATCTGAATGTCGCAGATCCGTTGACTAAACCTCTCTCACGAGCAAAACATGATCAACACCAGAACGCTATGGGTGTTCGATTCATCACAATGTAACTAGATTATTGACTCTAGTGCAAGTGGGAGACTGTTGGAAATATGCCCTAGAGGCAATAATAAAATGGTTATTATTGTATTTCCTAGTTCATGATAATTGTCTATTATTCATGCTACAATTGTGTTAACCAGAAACCGTAATACATGTGTGAATACATAGACCATCACATGTCCCTAGTGAGCCTCTAGTTGGCTAGCTCGTTGATCAATAGATGGTCACGGTTTCATGACCATGGACATTGGATGTCGTTGATAACGGGATCACATCATTAGGAGAATGATGTGATGGACAAGACCCAATCCTAAGCATAGCACAAGATCGTGTAGTTCGTTTGCTAAAGCTTTTCAATGTCAAGTATCATTTCCTTAGACCATGAGATTGTGTAACTCCCGGATACCGTAGGAATGCTTTGGGTGTGCCAAACGTCACAACGTAACTGGGTGGCTATAAAGGTACGCTACGGGTATCTCCGAAAGTGTCTGTTGGGTTGACACGAATCAAGACTGGGATTTGTCACTCCGTGTGACGGAGAGGTATCTCTGGGCCCACTCGGTAAGACATCATCATAATGAGCTCAATGTGACTAAGGAGTTAGCCACGGGATGATGTGTTACGGAACGAGTAAAGAGACTTGCCGGTAACGAGATTGAACAAGGTATGGCGATACCGACGATCGAATCTCGGGCAAGTACCATACCGATAGACAAAGGGAATTGTATACGGCATTGATTGAATCCCTGACATCGTGGTTCATCCGATGAGATCATCGTGGAGTACGTGGGAGCCAACATGGGTATCCAGATCCCGCTGTTGGTTATTGGCCGGAGAGGTGTCTCGGTCATGTCTACGTGTCTCCCGAACCCGTAGGGTCTACACACTTAAGGTTCGATGACGCTAGGGTTATAGGGAAAAGGTATACGTGATTACCGAAGGTTGTTCGGAGTCCCGGATGAGATCCCGGACGTCACGAGGAGCTCCGGAATGGTCCGGAGGTAAAGATTGATATATAGGAAGTCCAGTTTTGGTCACCGGAAAGTTTTCGGGCTCATCGGTAGTGTACCGGGAGTGCCGGGAGGGTGCCGGAGGACCCCCGGGAGGGGTGTGACGACCAAAGGACCACATGGGCTGTTAGATAAAGTGTGCCAGCCCTTATTGGGCTGGGCAAGACTTTTGCTAAAGGCCCATGCGGCTGGAGATAAGGAGATAAGGCAAAAGGGATTTAAAAGGAGGAGATCCACCTCCCTTGTGGGAGGTGGACTCTCCCTTTAATTCAGCCGGCCATCTCCTCTTTGGAGTAGAGGCCAAGCCAGCCCTCCACGTCCCTCCTCCTATATATACTTGAGGTTTTGGATGTTTTGAGACAGGATTTGATCTCTCTCTCTCACGGCGAAGCCCTACCTCTCTTCTTCCTCCTCCGCAGCGCTTAGGCGAAGCCCTGTCGGAATACCTTGCTACTCCACCACCACCACGCCGTTGTGCTGCTGTTGGAGCCCTTCCCCAACCTCTCCTTCCTCCTTGCTGGATCAAGGTGTTGGAGACGTCACCGGGCTGCACGTGTGTTGAACGCGGAGGTGCCGTCCGTTCGGCACTTGATCGGATCTACCGCGATCTGAATCGCTGCGAGTACGACTCCATCAACCGCGTTCTTGTAACGCTTCCGCTTAGCGATCTTCAAAGGTATGAAGATGCAATCTCTCCCCTCTCGTTGCTGGTTTCTCCATAGATAGATCTTGGTGAACGTAGGAAAATTTTGATTTACTACTACGTCTCCCAACACATATATACACCACCATATCAGTGTGAGATGTGAGAGAGAGCGCACCAACACACCACGAGATATGAGAGTTACTTAAGGAAAGCCTCGACAGATCGAAAGTCACACACGCATTAGGATCCAAAGCGTGTCGTAATTCTTGAACTGGATTATTCGGGATGATGAATTAGTGATATTATATAGGAGTTCATTATAAATATTAATGTATTTGTGATTTGCAAGTCATTCCGGTAAAACATTGGGAATTTTTTCTATGTCATTGCTCGATATATGAAATGGGTTGACTTTAGGTCTGTTTTGGCTCCTTCTATGTCTTTCAGTGAGGGAGAGTGTCCACCATATATATATATATATATATATATATATATGAGAGAGAGAGGAAGAATCCCGACTATTTTCATGGGGGTGGCCTCTCCTTCGTTCTAGTGTGCTAGACGTGTAGGTGTAATGCACTCTGGGACGAATGGAGGAGCCACCATCACCGAGGTCGCAATTGGTGGAAATATGCCCTAGAGGCAATAATAATTTAGTTATTATCATATTTCCTTGTTCATGGTAATCGTTTATTATCCATGCTATAATTGTATTGATCGGAGACTTAGATGCATGTCTGGATACATAGACAAAACCATGTCTCTAGTATGCCTCTAATAGACTAGCTCGTTGATCAAAGATGGTTAAGGTTTCCTAGCCATTGACATGAGATGTCATTTGATAATGGGATCACATCATTAGGAGATGATGGGATGGACAAGACCCAAACTACAAACATAGCATATGATCGTGTCAGTTTAATGCTACTATTTTTTGCATGTCAAGTATCTGTTCCTATGACCATGAGATCATGCAACTCACTGACACCGGAGGAGTGCCTTGTGTGTATCAAACGTCGCAACATAACTGGGTGACTATAAAGGTACTCTACAGGTATCTCCGAGGGTGTCTGTTGGGTTGGCATGGATCAAGACTGGGATTTGTTACTCCGTGTGACGGAGAGGTATCTGAGGGCCCACTCGGTAATACAACATCACAACAAGCCTTGCAAGTAATGTGACTAAGTGTTAGTCACGTGATCTTGTATTACGGAATGAGTAAAGAGACTTGCCGGTAACGAGGTTGAACTAGGTATGGAGATACCGACGATCGAATCTCGGGCAAGTAAACATACCGAAGAACAAAGGGGACATCATACGGGATTAACTGAATCCTTGACATAGAGGTTCGACCGATAAAGATCTTCGTAGAATATGTAGGAACCAATATGGGCATCCAGGTCCCGCTATTGGTTATTGACCGTAGAGTTGTCTCGGTCATGTCTACATAGTTCTCGAACCCGCAGGGTCTGCACACTTAAGGTTCGGTGATGTTTCAGTGGTATAGCGTTATGTATGGTGGTGACCGAAGGTTGTTCAGAGTTCCAGGTGAGGTCTCGGACGTCACGAGGAGCTCTGGAATGGTCTAGAGGTAAAGATTGATATATAGGAAGTTGCATTTTGGTCGCCGGAAAAGTTTTGGGCTAATCGGTAATGTACCGGGAGTGCAGGTAGTGTACCGGGAGACCACCGGGGGGGGGGGGGCGGGGGTATTTCGACCCAAGAGGCTCCATGGGATGTGGGAGAGTAAATACCAGCCTTTTGTGGGCTGGTGGAATTCCCACACATGGCCCATGCGGCTGGGAGAAAAAGACCAACGGGAAAAAGGTGGAAAAAGGCCAAAAAAAGGAGGAATCCTAGTCCTACTAGGATTGGAGGATGAGTCCTCCTCTCCTCCCCACTTTGGCCGACCCAAGGGCTGGCTTTTTGGCAGCCAAGCCTCCTCCTCCTCTCCTCCTATATATACTAGAGGATTTTAGGGTTTTGGCACAGAATTTTCAGCCCCGTGCTACCCGTTCCTCTAGTGCATAGTTTCTCCTCTAGATCGGTTTTCTGCAGTGCTTAGGCGAAGCCCTGCCGGAATAGCTCCACCACCATCGCCGCAGCGCCGTCACTCTGCCGGAGAACTCTTCTACCTCTCCGCTCCCTCTTGCTGGATCAAGAAGCCGGAGATCGTCATCAAGCTATACGTGTGCTGAACGCGGAGGTGCCGTCCGTTCGGCGCTAGACCGGAAGGACCGTGATCAAGATTGTGAAACGGATCATGACGAGATCGCGGGAAAGATCATGATGAGTTCGCGGGACAGATCGTGATGAGATCGCGGGACGAATCGTGATGAGTTCGCGGGACGGATCATGATTGGATCGCGGGACGGATCGTGATGAGATCGCGGGATGCTCGGCGATTTGGATCGCGAAGACGTTTGACTACACCAACCGCGTTTCTTAACGCTTCCCGCTTAGCGATATACAAGGGTATGTAGATCCACTCTCCCTCTCATAGATCCTCATTACCATGGACAGATCTTGCGTGTGCATAGGAAAAAATTTGTTTCCCATGCAACGTTAACCAACAGTGGCATCATGAGCTAGGTCTATGTGTAGATGAGATCTCGAGTAGAACACAAAGAGTTTGTGGGTGTTGATGCTTAGATTGCTTCCTCCCTTGGTGGGATTTGGTTCAGCGGTATTGTCAGATGAAGCGGCCCGGACCAACATTACTCTTACGCTTACGAGAGACCAGTTCCCTCGACCGCAACTTGTTAGATAGATGGCTTGCGGGTGCCAGTTTCTCTCACATTAGTTGGATCGGATTCGACAAAGGAGGTCCTTGAGAAGGTTGAAAAGCAACTAGTGTATCATCATTGTGGTCTTTGCGTAGCTGAGAATTGTTCTTGCTAGATACCCGTAGCAGCCACGTAAAACATGCAACAACAATTACAGGACGTCTAACTTGTTTTTGCAGGGTATGTTGTGATATGATATGGCCAATTACATGATGTGATATATGTGATGTATAGATTATCACGACTTGCATGTCGATGAGTACGGCAACCGGCAGGAGCCATAGGGTTGTCTTTAATTATTGTATGACCTGCGTGTCAATCATTAAGCGCTATGTAATGCTTTACTTTATCGCTAAATGGTAGCAATAGTAGTAGAAGCATGTTGGGCGCGACAACCCTGATGGCGACACGTTGATGGAGATCAAGATGCTGGAGATTATGGTGTCATGCTGGCGATGATAGAGATCATGCCGGTGCTTTCATGATGGAGATCAAAAGCACAAGTTCATGGCCATATCATGTCACTTATGATTTGCATGTGATGTTAATCCTTTTATGCACCTTGTTTTGCTTAGGACGACGGTAGCATTATAAGGTGATCCCTCAATTAATTTCAAGATAAATTGTGTTATCCCCGAGTGTGCACCGTTGCGAAAGTTCTTCGTGTCGAGACACCACGTGTTGTTTGGGTGTGATAGACTCTACGTTCACATACAACGGGTGCAAGCCAATGTTGCACATGCAGAACACTCGGGTTAAACTTGACGAGCCTAGCATGTACAGACATGGCCTCGGAACACAAGAGACCGAAAGGTCGAACATGAGTCATATAGTAGATATGATCAACATGATGATGTTCACCATTGAAGCCACCTCAACTCACATGATGATCGGACTTGAGTTGATGAATTGGGATCATGTATCACTCGAATGATTGGAGGGATGTCAATTTGAGTGGGAGTTCTTAAGTAATATGATTAATTGAACTCATTATCATGAACATAGTCAATAGTGTCTGTGCAAGTTATGTTGTAGATCAAATTCCCGCGCTGTAGCTCCCTTGAATTTTTATATGTTCCTAGAGAAATAGAGTTGAAAGATGTTGGTAGCAATATTACGGACTGGGTCCGTGATCTGAGGATTGTCCTCATTGCTGCACAGAAGGCTTATGTCCTTAATGCATCGCTCGGTGCGCCAACCCCTCTAGCGTGGTTGGTAGATGTTGTGAACATCTGACAGGCACGTTCTGATGACTACTTGATAGATTAGTGCGTCATGCATTATGGCTTAGAATTGAGGCTCCGAAATGTTTTGAACGTCACAGAACATATGAGATGTTCTAAGAGCTGAAATTAGTATCTCAGGCTCGCGCCCATGTTGCGAGATATGAGATCTCCAACAAGATTCTTTGCCTGCAAGATGAAGGAGAATAGCTCAATCGTTGAGCATGTGCTCAGATTATCAGGGTGCTACAATCGCTTGAATCGAGTGGGAGTTGGTCTTCCAAATAAGATAGTGATTGATATAGTTCTCCAAGTCATTGTCACTAAGCTACTAGAACTTGGTGATGAACTATAAAACGGCAGGGATAGAAATAATGATCCCTGAGCTGTTCGCGATGTTTGACACCGCGAAGGTAGAAATCAAGAAGGAGCTTCAAGTGTTGATGGTTAGTCAAACCACTGGTTTCGAGAAGGGCAAGAGCAAGGAGGGTAACTTCATGGATAGCAAGTCAGTTGCTGCTCCAGTGAAGCAACCCAAAGTAGAACTCAAACCCGAGACTAAGTCCTTTGATTATGAGGAGAGCGGTCGCTGAAGCGGCCCAACCCTAGATACTTGGTAGATAAGAAGGTTGGCAACGTCAACAGAAGTATATTTGATATACGTGTTATTGATGTGTACCTTGCTAGTACTCCGAGTAGCACCTGGGTATTGGATACCAGTTCGGTTGCTAAATGTTAGTAACTCGAAATAAAAGCTACGGAATAAACGGAGAACTAGCTAAGGGTGAGGTGATGATGTGTGTTGGAAGTGTTTCCAAGGTTGATGTAATCGACATCGCACGCTCTCTCTACCTTCGGGATTAGTAACAAACCTAAATAAGTGTTATTTGGTGTTTTGTGTTGAGCATGAACGTGATTAGATCGTGTTTATTGCAACACGGTTATTCATTTAAGTTAGCGAATAATGGTTATTCTGTTTACGTGAATAATACCTTCAATGGTCATGCAGCGAGTGAGAATGGTTTGTTGAATCTTGATCACAGTAATACACATGTTCATAACATTGATGCCAAAAGATGCAAAGTTAATAATGATAGTACCACATACTTGTGGCACTGCCACAAAATGTCATATTGATATAAAACGCATGAAGAAACTCCATGCTGATGGATCTTTGGACTCTTTCGATTTCGAAACGGTTGAGACATGCGAACCATGCCTTTTGGTCAAAGATGACTAAGGACCCCGTTTTCTGGTTTGACGGAGCGGGCAAGTGATTTATTGGAAATGATACATGTTGATGTATGCAATCCAATGAGTCTTGTAGCATGCGGTGGATATCGTTATTTTCTTACCTTCACTGATGATTTGGGTAGATATAGTGTATGTTTACTTAATGAAATACAAGTCTGAATCATTTGAAAAGTTCAAGCAAATTCAGAGTGAAGTTGAAGATCATCGTGACAAGAAGATAAAAATATCTGCGATATGATCGTGGAGGTCAATATCTGAGTTACGAGTTTGGCATACAACTTTAGACAATGTGAAAGTTGTTTCACAACACAAGCCACCTGGAACACCATAGTGTGATGGTATGTCCGAACGTCATAGTCGTGCTCTATTGGATATGGTGCATGTTATGATGTCTCTTATCATTTTGCTACTATAATTTTTGGGTTGTGCATTAGAGACAACTACATTCACTTTAAATACGGCACCATCTAAATCCACTGAGATGACACCGGGTGAATTATGGTTTGATAGAAACCTAAGCTGTCATTTCTTGATGTTTGGGGCTGCGACACTTGTGTGGAAAATGTTTTCACCTAATGAGCTCGAACCCAAAGCGGACAAATGCATCTTCGTAGAATACCCTAAGAACAGTTGGGTGAACCTTCTATCTCAGATCCAAGCATAAAGTGTTTGTTGCTAAAACGGGTCCTCTCCTGAGAAAATGTTTCTCTCGAAATAATTGAGTGGGAGGAAGATAGAACTTGATGATGTTGTTGAACCTTTGTTTCAACCAGAGAGTAGCGCAGCGCCGAAAGATGTTTTTGTGGAACCTACGTCAGTTGAAGAGGAAGTAAATGATGATGATCATGAAGCTTCGGATCAAGTTACTATCGAACCTCGTAGGTCGACAAGGATGTGTACTGCTCCTGAGCGGTACGACAACCCTGTCTTGGAGGTCATGTTGTTGGACAACAGTGAACCTACGAGCTGTGGAGAAGTGGTGATGGGCCCGGATTCCAACAAATGGTTAGAGGCCATGAAATCCGAGAAAGGATCCATATATGAAAACCAAGTATAGACTTTGGTAGACTTGCTCGTTGGACGGTAGGTCGTTGAGTACAAATGGATCTTTAAAATGAAGACAGACGCTGATGGTGAATGTCACCATTTATAAAGCTCGACTTGTCGCAAAGAAGTTTCCGGCAAATTCAAGGAGTTGACTGCGATGAGACTTTCTCTCGTAGCGATGTCAAAGTCTATTAGAATTATGTTAGTAGTTGTTGCATTTTTCAATTATGAAATCTGGCAGATGGATGCCAAAACATCGTTTCCTTTCTTGAGGAAAGGTTGTATGTGATACAACCAGTAGGTTTTGTCAGTCCTAAGGATGCTAAAAGGTGTGCAAGCTTCAGTGATCCTTCTATGAATGGAAGCAAGCATCTCGGAGTTGGAATATACACTTTGATGAGGTGATTAAAGTTTTTGAGTCTATACAAAGTTTACGAGAAACTTGTATTTTCAATAAAGTGAGTGGGAGCACTGTAGAGTTTCTGATAAGCATATGTGGTTGACATATTGTTGATCAGAAATGATATAGAATTTCTGGAAAGCATAAAGGGTTGTTTGAAAAGAGTTTTTTCAAAGGAAGACCTGGATAAAGCTACCTAAAAGTTGAGCATCAAGATCTATAGAGATAGATCAAGATACTTGATGAGACTTTCAATGAGTACATACCTTGACAAGATTTTGAAAGAGTTCAAAATGGATCAGTCAGAGAAAGAGTTCTCGCCTGATTTGTAAGGTATAAAGTTGAGTAAGACTCAATGCCCAGTGACTGTAGAAGATAGAGAAAAGATGAGTGTCATCCCCTATGCTTCAGCCATAGGCTCTATCATGTATGCAATGTTGTGCACAAGACCCGATGTCATCCTTGCCATAAGTATGGCCGGAAGGTTTCAAAGTGATCCTGGAATGGAGCACTGGACAGGATCAAGATTATCCTTAGTAACTAAAAGACTAAGGAGATGTTTCTCGATTATGGAGGTGATAAAGAGTTTGTCGTAAAGAGTCACATCGATGCAAGCTTTAACACCAATCCGGATGACTCGTAGTAGCAATCTGGATACGTATAGTGGAGCAGCCATTTGGAATAGTACTAAGTGGAGTGTGGTGGCAGTGTTTATGGTTTGACATAGAAATTTGCAAAGTACACACGGATCTGAATGTCGCAGACCCGTTGACTATAAGACCTCCCTCACATGCAAAGCATGATCGAGCCCCAGAACTCATTAGGTGTTAGATTCATAACAATGCAAATCACACGGTGATGTGAACTAGAGTATTAACTCTAGTGCAAGTGGGAGACTATTGGAAATATGCCCTAGAGGCAATAATAAATTAGTTATTATCATATTTCCTTGTTCATGATAATCGTTTATTATCCATGCTATAATTGTATTGATCGGAGACTTAGATGCATGTGTGGATACATAGACAAAACCATGTCCCTAGTATGCCTCTAATAGACTAGCTCGTTGATCAAAGATGGTTAAGGTTTCCTAGCCATTGACATGACATGTCATTTGATAACGGGATCACATCATTAGGAGAATGATGGGATGGACAAGACCCAAACTACAAACATAGCATATGATCGTGTCAGTTTAATGCTACTGTTTTCTGCATGTCAATTATCTATTCCTATGACCATGAGATCATGCAACTCACTCACACCGGAGGAGTGCCTTGTGTGTATCAAACGTCGCAACGTAACTGGGTGACTATAAAGGTACTCTACAGGTATCTCCGAGGGTGTCTGTTGGGTTGGCATGGATCAAGACTGGGATTTGTTACTCCGTGTGACGGAGAGGTATCTCAGGGCCCACTCGGTAATACAACATCACAACAAGCATTGCAAGCAATTTAACTAAGTGTTAGACACGGGATCTTGTATTACGGAATGAGTAAAGAGACTTGCCGGTAACGAGGTTGAACTAGGTATGGAGATACCGACGGTCCAATCTCGGGCAAGTAAACATACCTAAGAACAAAGGGAACATCATACGGGATTACCTGAATCCTTGACATAGAGGTTCGACCGATAAAGATCTTCGTAGAATATGTAGGAACCAATATGGGCATCCAGGTCCCGCTATTGGTTATTGACCGTCGAGGTCTCTCGGTCATGTCTACATAGTTCTCAAACCCGCAGGGTCTGCACACTTAAGGTTCGGTGACGTTTCGGTAGTATAGAGTTACATATGGTGGTGACCGAAGGTTGTTCTGAGTTCCGGATGAGATCGCGGACATCATGAGGAGCTACGGAATGGTCCGGAGCTAAAGACTGATATATAGGAAGTTCCATTTTGGTCGCCGGAAAAGTTTTGCGCTAATCGGTAATGTACCGGAAGTGCCAGTAGTGTACCGGGAGACCATCGGGAGGGGTATTTCGAACCAAGAGGCTTCATGGGCTGTGGGAGAGTAAATACCAGCCTTTTGTGGGCTGGTGGAAGTCTCACACAAGGCCCATGCGGCTGGGAGAAATAGCCCAAAGGGAAATAGATGGAAAAAGGCCAAAAAAAAGGAGGAATCCTAGTCCTACTAGGATTGGAGGAGGAGTCCTCCTCTCCTCCCCACTTTGGCCGACCAAGGGCTGGCTTTTTGGCAGTCAAGCCTCCTTCTCCTCTTCTCCTATATATACTAGAGGATTTTGGGGTTTTGGCACAAAATTTTCAGCCACGTGCTACTCGTTCCTCTAGTGCATAGTTTCTCCTCTAGATCGGTTTTCTGCAATGCTTAGGCAAAGCCCTGCCGGAATAGCTCCACCACCATCGCCGCAGCACCGTCACGCTGCCGGAGAACTCTTCTAACTCTCCGCTCCCTCTTGCTGGATCAAGAAGGCAGAGATCGTCATCAAGCTGTACGTGTGCTGAACGCGGAGGTGTCGTCCGTTCGGCGCTAGATCGGAAGGACCGTGATCAAGATTGCGAAATGGATCGTGATGAGTTCGCGGGACGGATCATGATGAGATCGCGGGACGGATCGTGATTGGATCGTGGGACGGATCGTGATGAAATCGAGGGATGCTCGGCGATTTGTATCGCGAAGACGTTCGACTACACCAACCGCGTTTCTTAACGCTTCAGGCTTAGCGATCTACAAGGGTATGTAGATCCACTCTCCCTCTCGTAGATGCTCATCACCATGGATAGATCTTGTGTGTGCATAGAATTTTTTTTGTTTCCCATGCAACGTTCCCCAACAGCAATATCAGAGGGAGTGCCCATCATATACGTGAGATGAGGGTTTAGGAAGGAAAGACTCGACAGACCTAAAGTCAACCCGTTGCATATTGAGTAATAGTGATCTGTGTGTTGATCAGTTTTCTCGTAGTTTACTTCGATCGATTTTAAATGTTTCAACTATGAACATAGGAAATGTCTGATGACGAAAAGGAATTCGCTATGTGCGAATACTGCAAAGACGAGCGCGACCTGTGTGACAAGTCTTTCCTAGTTAATGATAGGCGCTTCAGCATCATGCTGGATGAGACCTTCGAAGTGGATACAGTAAGTCACAACGACAAGTCTTTTTCGTAATTAAGCATGACTTCTGCTTCTTTTGCTTCAACTTATAGTTTTAATTTTTTACTATTCTACTAGCGTATCCCCTGCCATGCAATAATTTATGTCTTGGATAAGATTGGTTTCAATACTAAAAAATCTATGGAGGTAAAGATAGTTCACTTGAGGACCGGGCATGATTTTACTTTTGAGGTAAAATTGTACCATGCAGATACCTACTGCTATTTTGGATGCAAAACTTGGAGAGCACTATGCAAGGCTTATGCATTTGAGCCTAATATGCTTATCACCTTTGATAATCGTCCGAAAGATGAAATGGAAGGTAATATCGACATCTCGGACGATGTGCAGACGCCTCTAGTTCTACCATTATGTGAGTTTCTCAACCATATTTATTAAGTAATTTATATTGTTTATTTAAAAATAGTTGACAACTTATTTGCACTGACAGCTTATTTTCATTCTTCAGAAAATATACGGAAGATGGTAGACAGAACCTACTACTACAGTGATGAAGCAGAATTAACTGATAAGAAGAAAGATCATCTTACCGCATTTCTTAGTGATCTTGAGAATTACAATAGCTATTATCAAAATCCTTCATATTATGGTCAATAGGTGCCACTAGTGCACGTGGTGAACTACGGTAATATCCATGGAGATTGCATGGTGAGATTTTCTACTCTTACGACATCCGTGCATCTTTTGCATAAATTCTTATAAAACTAAACTACATTGCTAACTACAAAGTTATTACTATGTTTTTCAATAAAAAATCCCGAAGGATTGTGTGCCTCATCTGATGTTTCCGAGAGGTCGCGTTGTTATTATGAGTTTAGGGCCACCACGGCCAGGTCAACCTACGCATCACTCCTGTCCATACCGGATTTCTAGAACCGATGAAGACATGACAATCAAAGTGGAAAAAATGTATGGTCAATCGTAGAGAGCTACTTGGAAGCAACATTGTGCATAGGCAAAGAATGAGAGACAGGATGATCTCCGTTCTCATAATGGAGAGTCAGAGCCTATCTTGTTTTATGATATTGTACCTAAGAGAGGGTAGAGTAGGTCCTATGAGAGAGGACTAGGTCCTAGGTACAATGTGTTATTATGTGCTACAATGTGTTAGAGTTGTTGATGATGATGATGAGGAGTTGTGATTATGACTAGTGACCAACTTGTGATATGATGTCTCATTGACGAAACTGGTGATTAAATAGTGTTATATGTTCTCTCTATACGTATAGTACGTAGCGTCGCGACCAAGCATGGAGATAAGAGAGGTCACTTCTCTCTATTAGCTAGCTAACAAAATATATGAAACCCCTAAATTAACCCTCCAAAACCCTCAAAACCCTCCTTTTTTTTAAAAAACAGCTCCTCAGCTGCTGACGTGTGGACGCTCTTTGGTCCCGGTTGGTGTTACCAACGGGGACCAAAGGCCATCCTGCCTGGGCTCGGCGGAGTGGCCACGTGTAGCCCCATCTGTCCCGGTTCGTAAGTGAACCGGGACTAAAGGTCCTGGGCTTTGGTCCCGACCCTTTAGTCCCGAGTCTAGAACCGGGATAGATGGGCCTCTGAAACCGGGACAAATGAGCCTTTTTCCACTAGTGGGAAGCAACGTTTTATGTAGGGACGTCTGTGATGTAAAATAGAAGCATGGATTTACATTAAGGAAATGCATGGTAATGAAGACAACACGTCCACGAGTCGAGCAGATTTTGTTTAGGGATAAGTGTATTAAAAGCCAGTGTGAATGAAGGCACCACATCCATGATATGAAGCTAAGGGATGCAGGGTATTAAAAGAGTGAGAGGAATACATTTACGTTTACCGGCACGAGGGACTTTCACACCGGCATTGGACGCACGCTTCTGCATGGACACACGAAGCACAGTCCATGATGTGACATCTTGAGCACAGTTAAATATTAGAAAGCATCACGCTTTTGACCGCAGGACATGCAGAGGGTGTAGGTGTGCGAGAGGCACAGCTGGCAGGGAGACACGAAGCACACGGGTAATAGGAATCATGGATTTATACTAGCGAGATGCACGAGTATATACGCAGCAAGTCCACTGCATGAAAGGCATGGATAATACAGAATTATGATGCACTAGTCGTCAACTCGTGCACCTGCACGGGCGATTGTTCAATCGTTTAGCTATAAAATACTATTTTGATACATTTTTCTCCACAATATTGACATACATGTTTTTAATACTATGCGAGTAGGTGAGTTTAAGAGAATGTATACACTTGTTTAATAATTCAATCCAGATGCAGCCTAAAATAAACTTATAGGTTTCAGACACGATGATTTTTTATTTTTGTGTTTTAACTTTAAAATGAGCTTAGATATAGGGAAAAACAACATAAATACGTTACCTTATTTCTTGGCTGTCTTAGATCCCCTAGGGGAAGAATCTTTAGCAGCGCCCAATCCTTCATAACAAAAACGACAACTATTATTTACCCTTGTTTATCTTGTCCAACAATGTCTAGTGTCAGTAGAACTATTGTGGAAACCAATTTTTCTTCGTATCAATCAATGTAATGGCACAACAATAGTAGCACGTAAACTGTTAGTCTGATAGAAAGATGGGAATTTTTATTTTTAAAACTGTTCCATATGTTTGTTGTGTTTCATCAACGGTGATACTCGCCACTTAGACTCACATCTGACACATGCCATTAAGCAAAAAAATTGGCAGGACATAACTAACAATTCAAACTATATACAAAATGCATGGATTTGTGCAATCGGAAAAAATGCAATATAGAGTAGGTGGATTTACATACTTTGTGCTTCCTCTGGCTGCTCATTCTTATTAAATATGGCAGATTGGATTACTTTCTAATTTTATGTATTTTGTCAAACATTCAGACATTTCCCACTTCAAAGACAAATTGCCTCAAAAAGTTTGAAGATTTTAACAGAAGTATGAAACTACAAACAAAAATGTGATGATGCATACCTACACGCAAGACAACTACTATATTTACAGCTCTAAAATACCATATATTAATTCAACCATGTCTGACATCAACTTTCGAGAAATACATTAATAGCAAGCTTGCTAGGAAAGAAACAGATGATCCAGCGAGTAGGAAAAAAATATGACAAATGACCAAGATTTTATAAGATTGAACACGATTCACTTTTAATCAATTAAATTAATCTCTACAAATCTACTACGTCACTTATCATGGAGAGGAAGAACAGATCTGATGGAATTACTGCTATATTTAAGGAAGTAAGTACTCTATAAGAAACCAAACGAGGTACACGCATATAGATTGGACATAGGCGTGAGGACTGCAGGTAACACCTAGGTCTCCAGTTTCATCTCAAAACTACAGAGAAAAATTGTACCACGTTAGGGTAGGATGATCGGCCTGGATGGTCAACCACACCACGCACATGCACGATGATGCCCATGTGCTCTATTATTCCAGCTAAAACCGGTTATAAGCACCTAATTAAAAATTACTAGTCGTCAACCCGTGCATACTCACGGGCTAGCATTATACATAACTACAATTAGTAAATGTTCATGGAAACACATTGATTCCACTTGCATTTTTTGGAATAGAAATTTTGTACGCACAATGAAGTTTACTCAAATTTATGCAATACATAGCAAACTTAAATAGTATTCCTTCAATCCTTCATAATGATTGGATAAAATGCATGTAGGGAATTTCCGAACATTATTAAGTTCTTTTAGGCTCAGTTAAAAGTGGATAAATTGTGTTGTTAAGTGGCTATTTCATAATCGAGTATGAAAAATTAAAAAAAAGTACGAAAAGTGTGGTTCAAAGAAACTCTAAAAATAGACAAAAGTTCTTTGGGAAAATTGGACCGTGATAATTCACAATGTCAAACCCAGGATATGATATAAGCTTATTTGTGTCGAATCAAACATGTGTAGAGAAATATAATTGTACAAATTTGATAAAAATCGACATAGTGTAGATTTTTACGATCAATTTTATTATAGAAGTGACCTAAACTGGAGTGATTTGGAGAATAAAAATATGTGATGTTGGATGCTAAATCAATACTGCAAATGTGTGGTCAATGAGGTCTATCAACCTCAACCAATTATGTATGTCCCAAAAGTTTAAATCATTGAGTAAGGTGCAAGAAGTTATCTAGCACTAACAAACAATATGGTTTAAAAATAAACTTGTACGTTTGAAGTATCAATGAAATAAATTTTTGGTAAGTAAAAAACGTAGACAAAGAACAACTAAATTTACGTCAAGTCAAAATCTCGAGCGCGAGCCTTCAACACAGTAGTAACTGCATGCAACAAAGGCATATGGTTAAATACAACTAACAACAGATACTATATGTAGAATATTGTATCACATAATTGCATTGTTGGATAAACTAACTATAAGAAATGCATAATTCTGGAAGCAGAATAGATCAACATCATATTCAAAGATTAACATAAGCTTGTACGTGTGGAATTAAACATGTATAGAGAAATGTAAATTTAGAAATTTGTTGAAATGCTTCAACGTGTAGATTTATATGATAAATTTGATTATAAAACGGATCGAAACTCGAGTGATTTGGAGAAGTAACAGATGTCATCTAGAATGCTAATTCTACTGTGGAAATGTTTGGTCATTGAGATCTACCAACATTAACCAATTATATTATGTGTCAAAAGTTTTAACCATTGAGTAATGTGCAATAAAATTTATAGTTTTTACAGCAGAAACATGATTTAGAAATTCAATTGACAACAAACACTATATATAGAAGATCGTATTACATAATTGCATTGTCGGACAAACTAATTCTAAAAAATGCATGACTCTAAAAGCAGAACGTACACATCTACATCATATTCAAAGATTTTACATATACTATACTTCCCTGTTTCCAAGGCAGAGTTCACACAAAACCGCAATTCCTCCCTGAAATTAAAGAAGAGTCAAGAATCACAATGTATTGAAGTTGTTCCATGATCAAACAAAGAGTAGGCACCAGATTAATGGTTGATGCTTCTGATCATAGTCACTTATCTTTTTTTAATTTTCTATCAGAACAAAAGGTCTTCCACATAACTAATGTACAAACATAAAAATGACATAAGGTACATGGTTATGGAACACATTATTGTGTAATTTCATTTATATTATGTGAGTTAATTGATCTACCATTTACAATGAAGAAATCAAACAACCACAAAAGTGAAGAAATTTTGTTCTAATCTTAAATGATGAACGCTACTTAGAATGCATCTGATAAAAAGTCCAGCTACTACAAACCAATGATAAAAAAAGGCATCATTAACATCTTCCCATTTGGAAGACTATTTGCAATTATATGTGGCAATTCAGGCAAAACAAAGGGATATGACATGACAAAATAAAGACCGTACCTTGAATTTGCTCGGCTGCTTGCAGTGAACTATGAGCACGTCTGAGGGATTTTACATATAGTATTGTTCCCCCATTTCCCAGGCACATATGACACAAAAGCCTCATCAATTCGTTACTCAAATTAAAGAATAATCAAGAATCACAATGGACTGAAGTTGTTCCGTGATAAAACAAAGAGTAAGCGCTGGATTAATATGGATACTTGTGAAACTTGAGATCTCCGAAACGAAACACATGAATGTGTTACATGATTGGCCGAATTTTGATGTTATAGGCAGTTATCCTTTTTTCTTTCTATGCTATCTGAACAAAAGATCTTCCACATAACGAATATACAGACAAAAAAATTGCAGATAAGGTACGCGGTCATGAAACACTATTGTGTAATTTCATTTATATTATGCAAGTTTATTCTTCTACCGTCTACAATGTAAAAGACGTGAGTTCTTCCTTTTTTACGACGAAGAAAATCAAGCAGCCATAAAAACAAATAAATTTTGTTTTAATCTTAAATAATGAACACTACTTAGAAAGCATCTCGAAAAAAGTCAAACCACTACACATAGATAATAACATGTCCACATCCTTAACGTCGTACCTATTTGGAAGTCTATTTGTAATTATTTTTCATCATATTGTAGAAATCTAGCCTATAGGTACAGCTTGCAATTATACGTGTAAACGCAAGCAAACAAAGGAATAGAACATGAGATAATATAAACCGTATCTTGAATTTCCTCGGCTGCTTGCTGTGCACCATGAGCTCCGTTGTGGCCGAGGTAGCATCTCGTCCATACTGGTGGCCCTGGCTAACGCCGGTGCGCACCCCCGACGTCTTGTACGTCGTCCCGCATGATGGCTCTTGTTTGGTTTTCTGCCGGACAATATCAAAGGCCGAGCTATTTGACAGAATCAATTAGCCATGGCTGTAGTAAGTCTGTTTGTTTCCGGCCGGTCGAATAGGTAGCTAGGTTAGTTTAGATGGAACCGATCAACCGACTTGCCTCATAGTGTATACTTGTTTGTCCCAACGAATCATGCCAAGCATGTACGAGCTGCCTCAAAATCAGGTTGTGTACTTGTTTGTCCCAACAAATCAAGACAATCATGTATTTTTCTCAAACAAAAAAAAGCCAAGCGTGTATTGCCTACCTCAAAGGCAGATCGTACATTGTGTCCCAACAAATGGAGTCAAGCATGTACCTGCCCTTGCACCGGCACCGTGCAGCCATGCATGCAGTCCCAGTCGCAGGCATGCAAATCAGACGCTAACATTATCCAGCTGCCCTAGCTCACGATGGGAGAGCCAGCGTGCAGTCCTGCATGGGAGGCCACCTAGTCCTCGCTGTAGGTCTTCCTCAAGGTCATGCAGTATGAAACTTCAATGTTTCGCATAGCTCTTAATGGTGAGGACGGCGCTAGTGTTTCTTGACGGTGCTAGGGTTTCTTCAAGGGAGATACTGGTTTTCGTCACATGTGGAGGATTTCGATAACTCTTAATGAATACTCCATTAATAGGCCATGGATTGTTTTTTTATCTATAGATTGCAACAATTACATCTGTGGATCTGCACCGTTATAATGATTTCGATAACTCTTAATGAATACTCCATTAATGATTTCAATAACGGAGGGAGTATTTATAGATTGCAACGATTACATCTGTGGATCTGCACCGTTATAATTCGGCCCCAGCAGATTAACGGCTCGTAAAAACTGATTAACATGGTAATTTCTTGAGAGTCTAGAATTAGTATAGGTATAGATGGTATTAGATAGAGAATAGGAACATGATGCAGCGTATTATGTAGGAACGTCCGTCCGTAATGTGAAATAGAAGCATGGATTTATATTAAGGATATGCACGATAATGAAGGCAACACATCGGTTGATTCATTTGACAAAATGGGCCATTACACACCTGCCATACATCCAAAGGTGGGATGGATACCACTCAAAAGAAAAAATGGCGGGATGGATACGAGGGGCCAGGGCCCTGTCGTCCGTCATATAGACAGACACCTCTTCCATTGTCGCCGTGCGAACGCCGCGTGTCACCCCTCTGGCTCGCCGCCCGACACCAAGTCCTTCCATTTAAGCCCACCGGCGTTTCCAACACCTATCACACCCACCTCTTTCCTCTCTGCGCCGCCACCTGAGCCCTTCTGTTTCCTCTATACACCGATCTCGTAGGCTCTCTGGCATCGTCATGGTCCGCCTTAAGATCACCACCTACGCGATGCTAATTCCTGAGCACCAGATGCAAATTGAGGCGGAGATCCAAGGTAGGTGTGCCGCCCGCATTGTTGCCGGCCTGCCTCCGGACTCGCCGGAGCAGGAGGAGGATGAGAAGGAGCAGACGGAAGACAGGGAAGGAGGGCAGCTACCGGAGCTAATGCACATGGTGGTTTAGGAGGAGGACGAAGCGAAGCAGCCTGCTCCGATGCTCAACATGGAGGAGTTAGACACAGACTTTTTTGTCGCCCTAGTCGAGATGATGGTGGAGCAACAGGCCATCATGGAGTCCATCCAGGATGAGGCCGAGGTGGAGGCCAACCGGTAACTTATCCGGAAGAAGCAGGCGGAGGCGGACACTCTCTCTGACGAACTTGACGCGGAGATGGCCGCAGAGGAGGCCGGAGCGGAGCAGGAGGAGGTGCCGGAGGGGCCGAGCTGCAGCTGACACGTATGTACCCGTTGGAGGTTGCGGAGATAGTTGACATCTCCCACGAGGAGTAGCTACGTAGCACGTACTTTTTTATTTTTCATGCTTTTGTATAGATGTAAGAATCTAAGCATGGGATGAACTGGTGCTAATTTGGGATCACTCCTCGCGAGCGTGTTGAAGCTAATAGGGATTCTTTTTTGCCAGGAAGTTCGGTGATGTAAAACGAAAACCACGGGTGCGTACGCGGTAGGTCCACGGGTGTGTGTGTGCTGGAGGAAAACACGAAGGTTTGGGTTTTCCGCCAAGAACTTCGGTGATGTAAACCAAAAATCACGTATATACGCTAGGAAGACGCACGGGTCAGTACGCTATAGGTCCATGGGTTTGGGTGTGCATGTGCTGGAGGGAAACACGAAGGTTTGGATTTTTACCAGGAACTTCAGTGATGTAAAACGAAAACCACGGATATACGCTAGGAAGACGCATGGGTGAGTACACTGTAGGTCCACGGGTTTGGGTGTGCATGTGCTAGAGGAAAACACGAAAGTTCGGGTTTTTTGCCAGGAACCTCGATGATGTAAAATGAAAACCACGGATATACGCTTGGCAGACACACGAGTGAGTACGATATAGATCCACGGGTCTGGGTGTGCGTGTGCTAGAGGGAAACACGAAAGTTCGTTTTTTTTGCCAAGAACCTTGGTGATGTAAAACGAAACCATGTATATACGCTAGACAGACATACGAGTGAGTATGTTGTAGGTCCACGGGTTTGGGTGTGCGTGTGCTAGAGACAAACATGAATGTTTGGGTTTTTTGCCAGGAACCTCTGTGATGTAAAAAGAAAACCACTGATATACGCTAGGCAGACGCATGGGTGAGTACGCTGTAGGTCCATGGGTTTGGGTGTGCGTGTGCTAGAGGGAAACACGAAAGTTTGGTCTTTTTGCCAGGAACCTTGGTGATGTAAAACGAAAACCACGAATATACGCTAGGCAGCCGGATGGGTGAGTACGTTGTACGTCCATGGGTTTGGGTGTGCGTGTGCTAGAGGGAAACATGAAAGTTTGAGTTTTTTGCCAGGAACCTCAGTGATGTAAAACGAAAACTACGGATATACGCTAGGCATACGCACGGGTAAGTATGATATAGTTCCACGGGTTTGGGTGTTCACGTTCTAGAGGGAAACACGAATGTTTTGGTTTTTTGCCAGGAACGTCGGTGATGTAAAACGAAAACCACGGATATACACTAGGCAGACGCATGAGTGAGTACACTGTTGGTCCATGAGTTTGGGTGTGTGTGTGCTAGAGGGAAACACGAAAGTTTGAGTTTTTTACTAGGAGCCTCGGTGATGTAAAACAAAAACCACGGATATACGCTAGGCAGACGCACGGGTGAGTAAGCTGTAGGTCCATGGATTTGGGTGTGCGTGTGCTAGAGGGAAACACGAAAGTTTAGGCTTTTTGCTAGGAACCTCGGTGATGTAAAACAAAAACCACAGATATACGCTAGGCAGACGCACATGTGAGTATGTTGTATGTCCACGGGTTTGGGTGTGCGTGTGCTAGAGGCAAACATGAAAGTTTGGTTTTTTGCCATGGATATACGCTAGGTAGACGGACGGGTGAGTACGCTGTAGGTCCACGGGTTTGGGTGTGCCTGGGCTAGAGGAAAACTAGAAAGTTTGGCTTTTACCATGGATATACGCTAGGTAGACGCACGAATGAGTACGCGATAGGTCCACGGGTGTTTTTCTTGCGCAAGAAAAATTAGTTCTACAACTGTTATTACAAAAAAATCTACTTCATAAGTCCTACGAACACACATGTGTTTCAGGTTTGAAAAATAACAAAACTAAGGAAGAAAACATGAACATTAAATACTTCAAAGACCATGTTGACAAAAACTTAGTTTCCACACATTCCATTCAAACAAGGTTGACAACTCAAAAAGTAGAGGTAGGTGGCAGTTCACTAATGCATATTCCAACAATAGAGAGACCATAAGACATAAAACAGATAAATTGTTGTCTATCAGAGCTTCAGCAGCACCAGCACCTTATGCATTCCCTCAAGAAAAACCACTCGCGCCCCCACGAACATCTTTGAGAGCTTGAGCAGTACCAGAATTGACAGTAGAGACATTGTCGGAAGAAGGTACAGGTCGAATGATTTGAGTCTTTGGAAGACCAAACCAATCAGGCTTGCAAGGCTTCAGCTCCACAACTTTGGTAGTCATCATAAACGCATAATTGTTAGTGCTCGCACCTTGCTTGAAATTCTTTCCATGGACACCATTCACGGAGAACAGGTTGTCAAACTTGATAACAACCTCGTCTTTAATGAAATGGTATAATACCTTAAATGACCAATCGCCAAGATAGTCGTGAAGTGCATAAGCAACACATAATGATAATGGGAACAAGTTGCGTGACACTGAAAAGACAACAATATTGTCAACCAGACCATAATGGAGGCCTAGTTGCTCCTTTGTGGAAAAGGCAATCTCTAGGACCTCCGGTGCTCGCTCATACAACTATAAAAAAGAAAAAAGTAATGAAAAATTAATAACTTGAAAAATAGATAATCAACAAGACAACTAAACAAGCATTTTAGGCATATAAACAATAAAAAGATGAACAAAAACAGTAGTAATTAATAGTCTGTAGCTTTTAAACATATAAACAGTAAGAAAGCTTTCACAAACTTGAATGGCAAAAGAAAAATCAACTTACACGATAAGTGTCATCATCAACTTCATCACAATCCACTCTGGACCTTTTGGCCTATGACGAAAAGATTAACATGTAAATAACAATATGAAAACATAACACACAAAAAACATAAGCATACTATTACAGTAATTATAGAGCAACTTTGTAACCTTAGAAACATCTCCTTTTCTATTTGATGATGCATAAGCAAATGTGTCCATCTACAAAAATTGAGAACCCAAACAAATCAGATCCACAAGAATAAGAATGTCTATTTGATTGATAATTGTTCCAACAAACCAGACCTACAAAAAAAACTATCATGAACTAAACAAATGCTTGCTTTAGTTGAGGCATAACATCTACACAGGAAAACAGCAAGAAAAAAACCCTGGACAAATGGTTGCTTCAGGGTTTTAGTCAGAAAAATCAAGCTAGTGTACAAAAAACTAATAAGCACATGAAATTTATACGAGAAGCCCTAAAGAATGAGGGCCACACTAATCGCATAGAGAATCATTTTAATGATTTAGGAACCTATGATTTACACTACTGACACAGGAAATCTTTTCATAAAAAACATCTCAATAAATAACAAGAAATAGAAAGGAAGATGGAATGACCTCAGACCTCAATGAAGTGCCTGAACAAAACAACCCAAGGAAGAATAAAGGGATCGGATCCCGTCAAAATATCAGAGTTTCCGAGGAAGACAATGAGAGGAAACGCCAGACAAAGAGATGAGGAATGGGGGAGAGGAGAAAGCGAGGAAACAAGAAACAGTTCAAATGGCAAGGGACTCTATGACTGGAGTGACACCTATATAAATGCTTGGGAAACTGAACCGGCGGTAGTGTGGTAGTGGGGTGAGTGGAGGGGTAGTGGGGTGCCATGTTTGAGTAAGTTAACAGTCGATCTGTCAAATGGGACGTGGCTTGCCTGTGGCAGCAGCTTGCGACCATCAATCTAAATAGAAGTTTTTGTTTCTTGTGCTGTCTGTGTACATGGGTGTTTAAAAATGTCTGTATATACACTGCTATTTGTAAATGTATATGTAGCTTTATTTGTGTGTACATGGCTGTTTAAAAATGTTTATGCAAAATTAGCTAATTTAACAACATCAATAAAAAAAGGAAAAAAACTTAAAATTAAGAGAAACCCCAAATAAATAAATTTTAAAAAATCTAAGAAGAAATTATTAAAAAAACCACAAAAAAGATAAAATTGTAAACACAGAAAAGATAAAAAAATATAGGGCAGTATCAAGAACCATTGCGAATCACGAATGAGTGCACGGAATATGCACGGGTGTTTATGCGGTAGGTCCACGGATATGCTTGTGGTACAGGGAAACACAAAGCACGGTTTTTTGCAAAGAACTTCTGTGATGTAAAAAGGAAAGCACGAAACTATGCTAACAACACGCACGGGTGTTTATACGGTAGATCCATGGGTCTGCGTGTGCTACAAGGGAAACATGAAGCACGGTTTTTTGTAGAGAACTTTCGTGATGTAAAATGAAAAGTACGGATGTATGCTAACTAGATGCACGTGTGTGCATGCGTTAAATCCACGGGTGTGCATGTGCTAGAGCGTCACACGAAGCATGTTTTTTTTGTCGGGAACTTCCGTGATGTAAAACGGAAAGCGCGGCCGTGCGTTTCCTAGCAGCACTGTTTTTTGTAAAGAAAATATGTTGAAAGAAAGGAAAAGATATGCTGCTACGGCAAAGGCCTTCGAAGGAAGTGACAGATGAAGGAGCTTCTATGGCCGTGGTATGTTAGAGGGAAAACTTCATCTTCACCAGCATCCTACTCTAGCTTCGAGTAATGTACCTCAGACTAAGCTTGTTTCGTACTTAAGCAAACTACTACATGATTCCAAAGCAAATCTAATACAACACAAGCATACTGGGGAAAGCAAAAGCAAACTAACAACTCGTAAGCAAATTAACTTGTAATCTAAGATGACTACGAGCAATATTGAAGAAACTTCTTGGGGTGCATCATCTTCATCTTCACTAGTTCCCGGCGCGCTTCTTGGACTTCTCCAGCTTTGCGCGGCGAAGTCCATCTTGGGCGACGGTGAGGAGGCGGCATATCTCATACATGGCATAAGGATCCTTTGCCGCATACTCGATGTGCTTCTGGGGCAGGGGCATCTTGTCCCAGAGCGTGTGATCTTTGTTGGTCATCTTGTACTTCATGTCGATGTAGTAGTCGTCGATCAGCATGGAGGAGACGTCGCCAAGCGAGTACAAGTACTTGGTGCTTTCGGGCACCCTCCATTCCTTCTGGAGGTTGACGAAGTGGCTGATCTCCAGGCCGACGCGGTGAAGCTTCTTGATGTCCTAGTCGATGGAGAAGCCAACAAAAGTGTACCTTGTGTCTGCAAGGAAGTTTTCAAACGTCGTGCACTTGTCTTCGGCGGCGCTCAGTTGGAACAGCAGCACCGGCTGGGTCTTGCTGACGGAGAGCTGGACGAGGCGGCCTTCTGCGTGTGCGCTGGATCGTCGGTTTACTAGACATCAGCACCGACGATCTTGTTGCACTGGTTCTTGAGGTGCTGCTCGTAGTACTTGATCATTTCCTCCACCTTCTTCATGTCGTTGGTGTGGATCACGTGCAACTTGATGATGTCGTGTGCCTCCACCTGCTTCAGTTCCCTGATGAAACCCATCGTCAGGAGCCCTGGAGATGGATTCGTGGATTTCTCGTGGAGAGGGAAGAGTGGGAGGGGAAGTGATGGCAGCGCAATGGTGATCTATGTTGTTCTGGAGGTCTGTATTTATGGGCGGGAATGGCCGCAAGGGAGGAACCACACGATCTCCCATGGTGATGCGGTCGTGGAGATTGTGGGTTCTTCTTCTTCTGCGATCGTGGGTTTTACTGATGCAATAGTTGGGACCACGGGTTCGCTGTGATCATGGGATTTTTCTTTGATCAATATTTTTTGTTAACCACCGTGTGGATAGCGTTTACAACATCAAATATTTTAGCTAATCTAACAACATCAATAAAAAAACAAGGAAAATACTTAAAATTAAGAGAAACCCAAAATAAATAAATTTTAAAAACAGAAGAAGGAATTATTTTAAAAAATAAAACACCAAAAAGATAAAATTGTAAACACAGAAAATATTAAAAAATATAGGGCAGTATCAAGAACCATTGAGAATCACGAATGTATGCACGGAATATGCACGGGTGTTTACTTGGTAAGTCCACGGGTGTGCTTGTGGTAGAGGGAAACACGAAGCACGGTTTTTTGCCAGGAACTTCCGCAATATAAAACGGAACGGACATATCTATACTAACTAGACGCACTTGTTTTTACGCGTTAGGTCCACGGGTGTGCTTGTGGTAGAGGGAAACACGAAGCACAGTTTTTTGCTAGGAACTTCCGCGATGTAAAATAGAAAGCACGGATGTATGCTAACTAGACTCACGGTCTGCACCCGTTAGGTCCATGGGTCTGCTTGTGGTAGAGGAAAACATGAAGCACGTTTTTTTGTCAGGAACTTCCGCGATGTAAAACGGAAAGCATGGATGTATGCTAACTAGATGCAAGGGTCTGCACGCGTTAGGTCGACGGGTGTGCTTGTGGTAAAGGGAAACACGAAGCACGGTTTTTTGCCAGGAATCTCCGCGATGTAAAACAGAAAGCACGGGTGTATGCTAACTAGACGCACGAGTCTACATGCGCTATGTCTGTGGGTGTGCTTGTGGTAGAGGGAAACACGAAGCACAGTTTTTTGCCCGGGAACTTCCGCGATGTAAAACGGAAAGCACAGACGTATGCTAACTAGACGCACGGGTCTGCACGCGTTAGATTGACGGGTGTGCGTGTGCTAGAGGGTCGCACGAAGCACGTTTTTTTGCCGGGAACTACCGTGATGTAAAATGGAAAGCGCGGCCATGCGTTTACTAGAAGCACAATTTTTTGTAAATCAGATCCGTTGAAACAAAGGAAAAGACATGCTGCTACGGCAGAGGCCTTCGAAGAAAGTGACAAATGAAGGAGGTTCTATGGCCGTGGTATGTTAGAGGGAAACACGAAGCATGATTTTCTTGCCAAAACGCCCAACAAACAGCGAAAAAGATGTGCCTCTACGACAGAGGTACGGTCACGATATAACTAGCGGCACGTGCCGGTCACACGTTTAATTCCCACTAGGCAACATGTTTAACTCGGGAGAGGTGCATGAGAACCAAATCTGTTGCAACTAAAAGCTAGCTCTGTCGTGTAAGACGACATCCATATCAGTGTGTCCATAGGATTGACATGAAATCAAAAACACATAAACATGCCGGCATAGCAGTGTCATAACAACAATACAGACAGTGCGATGATGTTCAAAAGACATGTTTAGATAAAACTGAGACTAGAAAGGGCGCAACAACACCTAACTCTGTGAGGCTGAGCACTGTTATCAGCAACCATTGTTGAATGGATCTGGCAAATTGAGGCCTAGGCACTGTTTCACCCACATATATGTTACCAAGTCCAAGTCCATGTGGTTGCAGGATGTTGATAACTTAAGGCGAGCAGGCCTTGTTCTCCCACAGAAGGACTTTCCGTTGCTTTTTGTAAAAGTTTTCCGTCAGGACGGGGGGGGGGATGAAACTTAAACCTCATTGTCTCTAGATCCCTTGCATTATGGATAAAGAACATTGCAAAATCAATGTTTTTCCGGCAGTGCCAGTACTTTTCCAGCGTTACTTCTCTTCAGGCGAATGTCATGATGCTTGCGGAACAGCCCATGCCTATGACGCAACTTATTTGTTACACCTTCTTGATGACTAAATCCTCCCTAAGCTTACATGAAGAGCAAAAAAACTCAATACTACTTATAAAGAGAGAGACTGCAAAAATGGTAAACCAATGATTAATTATACTACAATATGCATAGTATGGGCTTTCCAATGTGTTTGAAAATCATCACCTCTATCAGGAGGTTCTACAAGCTTGGAAAGCATTGCATCAAGGGAATGACCTTGTGGAGGTCGAATTACATGTGGATAAGCAACGTCTTGACATAATGAACCACTGTTGATATGCTGACTATGGACAAGGTCTTCACTGAGCTTATATCATAAAATTAATAGAGTAGAGACGTTCGATGACATGAAACTTATGTGCTCAAAAATAAGCAAATCAGATTAAGGCGCAAAATCGGTACCTGAATAACCGTATAGCCAAACACAATCTTGGAATCAGGGTACCCTGAATAAAATTTACCCAGTGCCTTAAGTTTTTGTGCCGAGACAACATTTATCTCCAAGTGTCTGCTATGGATGTCATGAATCAGCCGTAGAAGTGAGGGGGCATCCTTGATAACGAGTTTGCCATTGTCACAAAGGATGCTAATGCTTTCAAGCATAGGAGAGTTTATTCTGATGTAGTGATCTAGGTTATTACAGACAAGGAGCAACGACCTCAGGGTAGGGCAACTAGCATGGATTAGTCCTTGCAGCGACACATCTGATATATCAACGTCAAGAAGCGAAAGTCTCTTGACCAGTGGTAGTTCAAGCATTCCAACATAGGTTTTTGGTATTTGGCAAAGAGCAAAGGTAGCAGTATGGATAGACGAGGAAAACCGCAATCTGGACATCGGTGGTGAGGACATAGATGAAGGGCATGTGAATGGTAGACTCACAGTCTTTCGCAAGAAAAGCGGGAATATGTAGTAGAACTCAAGCACCTGGAGATTATCCAGTTTGGGAGATCGAAGCCAGGCGTTGACGGTAGAGGGTCTACACTGTAGGTAGCATGCCGGGATGCAGAAGCAGGAGCTCTCATGACTGGAGAGTATGGCTTTCGGAACGCTCACATCATCAACGAACGATTGTCCAGGGCATTGAATTCCAAAGTATCTTATTTGGATCACCTCCTTGGTGTGGAGCATGGAGATTGTGTCGATATGCACTGCTTCTACTGGGTTAAAAATACGTCCGACAGGGATCTCACTGCAGTCGAGATTCAGAGGAGCGGTGCGGTAGAGATGGCGCCACCTATGTGCCAACACTTGAGTTTGTATGGCTTCTTTACCGGTGAGACGGAAGATAATATCACCTAGGATCGCGTCCGGGAGTCAGGACGAGATTGATCTTGCTCCCAAGATCCAGTACGTGTACCCTCGGCACTCCTCGCCCCCTCGACCACCACCACAAACACAGAGGACGGCGTAACTGGTGGTGCGATCCTCGATCTCTTTGTACTAGGGGCAGCGGACTCCACCTCCACCTCCATCTTCGGGGTGTCGCGGCGCCCCAGAGCAGTGCTGTGTGTGGTGGATCTAGAAAGACGGTTCGGTATTGACTGCGGCGATAGAGAAAGGAAAAAGGTTAAATGGGAAGGGGGGACAGGGGAGGGGAGGGTAGGTGTGCTTTCCTATGTCATTCATTCATTGGGCGCTATTATAATGTATACTAGGAAAAGCATGGACGTGTGGGAGAATCTGCATTGTTGCTACTGGAGCAAACACACACTACTAGCTAGACTCTAGTCTGTGGTCCATGGAATGCACAGTTTTCGGCATTTCCAGATGTCTTGAGACGATAAAAATATTGTAGCCAACAACATAAAGATACACAAAAAGATTTATTTAAGAAGTTGTGAGCACCTTCATCGGTGCACAGACGGTACAAAAAGGCACAAGCTTACAGTACGGTGCAAAATATACAAGCGTCGTTTGATCACGTCTAGAATACAACAAAAGGGTGCAACAACATCTAACACCAGCATTGTATTCAGCACTCACGAGTGAATGGATCTGTCAAATCCAGGTACTCAATGCATGCCATCTCTAAGTCCATGTACCTGTGGTCGCAACTCGATGACAATATAAAGCCAGCATGCCTAGAAGCCTTCTTGTCCCACTGAAGCACCTCTTGTTGGTGTTCATAAAAACCTTTTGTGAAGTCTATGGTGATGCAAAACTTAAGCTTGATGGTCTCCAATACACTTGCATTGAGAATAAATATTGTGGTAAATACAATGCCATTATCACAGGGTTTATAGTCTTCCAGCATTAGCGTCTTCAAACGAATGCCATGACGCTTGAGAAACAGTTGGTGCTCATCATGCGACTCATTCGTATCCATTTTTTCATTGGAGCCTCCTGCCTAAAATATACAAGATTTAAAATGCTTAAGGTTGAGGCAGCAAATGAACAACTAATTCTATAACATCTCTCATAAAAAGTTTCTACCTCTCTCTCAGATCTTTGTGTAGGCGCATACAAGCAGGTGTATCAAACACTATAAAACATGTCTAGATACAGCTGCAACTATATAGTTCTAAAGCAATTATAAAGACAAGCATTTTCACATGGATGAACTAGTACACTATGCAGGCTGTGGACTTTCAAATGCCATGTGCGAAAAATCATCACCTCGATGAACAAGTTCTCCAAGCTTCGAAAGCATTGCGTCAAGCGAACGACCTTGTCCACATTATAATCCATGCTGACAAACAACGTCTTGACAAGTTGCAACACGGTTGATATGCTGACCATCGACAAACACTTCAAGGAGCACATATCATAATATTAATGGAATAAAGGTTGGATTAGTTGGAACTTGTTTACTCGAACAAACTGTCAGTATTTTCGAAAAGTAAGTACCTGAATAATTGTATGCTGATGTACATTGATGGAATCAGCAAAACCATCAGAAATTTGCCCAAGGTCTCCAATTTAGGTGCATATATGGTTGTTATCTCCTGGTCCACACTACGATTATCATGAATCAACCGTTGAAGTGACAGCGCATCCTCTATAATGAGTTTCCCACCATGATGATGGACACCAATGCTTACAAGGCCAGGTGAGTATATTATGAGGGAATGATCATGGAAAGCCATCCGGACAGACTGAACAAGCAGCGGGCAGTGGAGTGCAGGCCAGCTACTGTGGATTATGCTTTGCAATGAGACGTCTGATAAAACAACATCAACAAGGGAAAGTCTCTTCACCAGTGGTAGTTCAAGCATTGATACTAAGTTGCCTACTATTTCACAGAGCTAACGTGATGGTGTGGAGAGAGGACGAAAACCGAAAGACCGACGTAGGTGTTGAGGGCGTATATGAAGGGCATGTGAATGGTAGTTTGGCATCTTGACTCATAATTTGTGGGAGCATGAAGTAGAACTCAAGAACCTCGATATTGTCGAGTTTATGGGATCAGAGCCAGGTGACGCTCGCAGAGCGCCTGAATTGGAGGTAGCACGCCGGTATGCAGAGGCGACGAACTGCGCCCTCATGACTGGAAAGGACGGCTTTCGGGAGGCTCACACCATCATCGACAGGTTCTCCACTTTCTCCACTATTAAAATTTCCGGTGTATCTTACGCGGAGGATCTCCCCCGTTGAGATTTTCATGTCGACAATATCCCAATGAACTCTATCTAGAGGTTTAAGAAGAGGACCGGCAGGGATCTCACGGCAGTCTAGATTGAGAGGGGCCTTGCACCATAGGGGTCGCCAGCGACTTGCGAAGACTTGGGTGCAAGCACCGTCCTTAGTGGGGAGACGAGAGACAATATCACCTACGACGACAATATCACCTACTACGGCGTCTGGGAGGCCGCTGATGATGTCCGAATCTGACTCCACTTCGCTGTGAATATGGAGAGGTCGTTGATGATGTCCGAGTGGGGTCTTGGATTGCTCCTCGGATCCAGGGGACGGGCAATCGCCGCTTCTCGGCCCTTTGACCAGCACCGAATCCCTGGAGGACACTGACGGGGCTCATATCCCGGGGTAGGCCAAGGCAACAGGGTCCTCCCCACTCCGCTTTGAAGAAAAACCAAACGGCCAGCTGGACGAGGCCGGCTGGGGACATGCCACACGAGCCATCTTCGGCTGGCGCTTCGCCCGGCCGGCCTAGCGACCGGGCGAGCCCCCGCCTGGCTGGCCGAGCAGTCGGCTGCCCACGAGCCGAGAAGCCCATTGACATGGGGACGGACACGCCCTGTCCCGTCTCCTTGACTGCAGGTACGGCAGTGAAATGTGACTGGCGGGGCGAGCAACCCTGTGGCCACAGTGGTCGCCGACGCGCCGTCCCGCATGTCTACAGTCCATCCATCCGGCCCACTGACCTCAGTGAGCGCGACCGGACGGGGAACAGTTCCAGCACGCCCCGCCACTCGAGTGCCTGCTCCGGCGTGGCTATAGTGCCGCCGGCCGTACCGACGACCTCGGTTGGCTGGCGCTAGGCGACGCCTCCTTGGGTGGCCCGTGCCGGGGCAGGCTAGGGAGGGCCAATCGCGGCGCCCGTCGGCGGGTCCCAGCAGGGATGGGACCGCTCGGCCGGCGGGCCCCGCCCATGACCAGACAATACAAGCCGCGGAACCCCTTGGCCAAGCGGAGAGGCTGCCAGCCGGGTCCCTCCACCCTCGTACCTAAATCGTATTGTAAGAGTTGGGGGGTTGGCCTATAAAACTCCCCGAGCCCCTCATGCAACAGGGATGGAACCCCCGATCGAGAACACACACGTAGAGAGCTCCCATACTCTTCCCAGTGGTAGAGGGAGACGAGCTGGCTCCATCTTTCTTCCTCCTCCGAACACAGCTCCAGGAGCACCTCTGTATACTTATCCATCCATCCAACGAATGCAAGCAGGACTAATGGTATTACCTCCCGCGGAGGGTCCCGAACCTGGGTACATCGCGTGTCTCCACCTTCTCGTAACCAATACCGCACCCGGAGCCAATCGGCGTCCAATGGCCCCAACACCACCGATAAGCCATCCTATGGCATCTGCCGTGAGAAAACGACGACAGTTGGCGCCCATCGTGGGGCCATTCGCGGCACCATTCGGGTTCATGCTCCGGGCGGGAGCTCTCGCCATTCCCCGCCGCCGCCGCTCGGCCCGACAAAACCGTGGGAGGCTCGTGGGGCTTGCCGCGGCACGCCCTGCGGGCGACTCCGACAGCCTAACGACCGACATCGACGCGCTCACCAAGCGCTTCGGCAGGCTTAGCCTCGCCGAGGCTCCGGCTGCGGGTGAGTACCCCGCGGGGGTCCTCGTCTATGCCGGCCCGCCCACAGCCGTGGGAGTACTCGCTGCGCCCCGCCCCAGCGGGTCCTGCGACTGCGAGGGGGTGATGGCCATCTCATCCTCCACCACCTCCGAACGGGCACGGATAACGGCCACCACCGCTGCCGCCCGCATCGGCACGTCCGACCCAGTCGGTGCGGCCCTCCGGGGCTCAAGCACCCCGATTGCCTTGACAGCAAACCCCGATACCGCCACGGCCGACCTCGAGGCGGCTTGTTGCGTCCTCTTTGAGGATGCCATTGCCCTCGCTGCCTGCGCCGCCGCATGGAAGCGGCAAAGCGGGAATACGCCTCCACTTACGGCCTTACCCCGACTGGCGTCGAGCCCAGCCGGCGTGGGGCTGTGCGCGACCGCGGCCGCGTGGTCACCGAAATCCTCGGCGGCAAAATGCCCATCTACGACAACCCCGCAGCTAACCTGCGGCCCTAAAGGTGGCCTACGAGGAACTGGACACCTTGGAGGGCGAAGAGCGTGCCGCCCACAAGCGCCACATCAAGGAGCTTATCGATGCTGCTGACGTAGAGCAGCATCAGCTCGCGGCAGGCGGCACCACCACCGAAGGCCCCCGGCCCGAGCGCGAGGGCACAAGAACTGCTAGCCGCAAGCCAGCGCAGCACTCCTGTTCCCCACGCGTCTCTGGTCGTCGGATAGAGACGCACGATCCCCGGCCCTCTCAGCCGCCGGGGAGTGAGCAGCCGGTTGTAAGCAGGCGGGGGCACACAACACCTCTGCAACGCGGGTCGCGGCAATCAACGCCGCCCATCGTCCGCCCCGAGCTTTCAGCCCGACTCGGGCCATGCGTCCCCGTAGCAAGGACGATGCTCGCAACCGCATCGACCAACTCACGCAATCCGCCCTCCTCAAGGAGGAGGGTTCGATCGGCCTAGCTTGCTTCGGCCCCCGGATCCACACCGAGCCATTCCCCAAGGGCTTCACACTCCCTAGGGACACCCCGAAGTATAACGAGGCCACCAAGCCAAAAGACTGATTGATCGATTACACCACCGTAGTGGGCATCACAAGGGGAAACAAACGCGTGGCCGTCCCCTATGCCCCCTCATGCTCATCGGCTCGGCCCGTACCTAGCTCAATAGCGTGGCGGCCGGCAGCATCAACACGTGGATGGACTTCGAGGACGCCTTCGTCCGCAGCTTCATCGACACCTACAAGCGGCCCGCCGGCCCCGTGAACTTGCTATGTGCGTTCAGGAGCCGGACGAATCTCTCCATGACTACCTCACCCGGTGAAGCGAGCTCCACAACTCCTGCGAGGGAGTGCACGAGGTGCAAGCGTGCAATACTTCATTGAGGGTTGCCGAGACGACACCCCTCTCAAGCACAAGCTCCTGTGCTCCGAGCCGGCAATGCTAGCTGAACTCACGACCAAGGCGGACAAATAAGCCACAGCCGATTCAGCCATTCGGGTAAGGACAGCCCCGCCGGCCAAGGCGACAATGACGCCGGCCGCCGCCCGGCCGGCTGCCGACAACCGGCAGCCGCAAAGCAATAAGCGCAAGAACGACCAGCCGGATCCCCGCTACGGGAGCCGGCAGGTCAACACTGTCGAGGATCAGGAGCCGGCTGCCCAGCCTTCCAGCCAGCGCCAGCGCACCGGGAAGTCTAGCTCGCAGCCGAAGCTCACCTTCGAGCAGATGCTCGATCTTCCATGCAAGAATCACTCGGGGGCCAAACCCTTCATGCGCATGCTCTGATAGTGCAGCTTCTCACAGCGACTGGCCCGGAGGGACGGCCTTCCGGCCCCTCCCATGCCACCAGCCCGTGCGCCAGCCCGGCCCAAGCTGCCGCCCCGGCGTCAGCAACGGCCCCAAACGACCGTCGCCTGGTCGACCAGTACCCCAACCAAGTCGGTTGCTACATCGTCTTCACCAGTGAAGAGACGAGCAAGAACGCAGAGTGCTGGCTCCATCGTGAAGTGAACGCCAACATGCCGGCGACTCCCCAGTTCATGCACTGGTCGAAGAAGCCGGTCACGTGAAGCCAGGCCGACCATCCTGCGGTGAGGCCGGATCCTGGAAGCTACACCTTAGTCCTCGACCCCACCATCGCCACCAAGGATCGAGCCTGCCGCTTTATGCAGTTGCTGATAGACGGTGGCAGCAACATCAATATCCTCTACCTCGACACGATGCACAAGCTGGGACTAAAGACAGAAGACCTGCAAGCGAGCCGGACGGTTTTCCATGGCATCGTGTCTGGGAAGTCTTGCTCCCTGTAGGCAAGATCATGCTCGACGTCCTCTTCGGCGGACCCGGCCACTTCCGTCGTGAGCCGGTACTATTCGAGGTCGTGGACCTCGCAAGCCCCTACCACGTGCTGCTGGGTCGGCCAGCTCTAGTCAGCTTCATGGTGGTCCCACACTACGCCTACCTCAAGCTCAAGATGCCGGGCCCTAAGGGAATCATTACCGTCAAGGGCGACTACAAGATGTCGCTTGAGTGCGCTCAAGACAGTAGTAGGCTGGCCGAGGCCCTGGAGATCGCCGAGGAGAGGCGGCAGCTCGACCGGCTCGTGGCCCTCGCCACAAGCCCGCCGAACATACCGGCTTCCCCTCACAATCCACCGACGAGGCCTCCTTCCAGCCGTCCAGGGACACCAAGCAAATCCCACTCGATCTGGCCAATCCGGCTCAGTGCATCACGATCGGCTCCCGCCTCAACAGCAAATAGGAAGGCGAGCTCGTCGACTTCCTCCGTGAGAATCAGGACATCCTCGCGTGTTCCCCCAACGACATGTCGGGTGTTCAGAGGAAGTTCACCGAGCACAAACTACACATCCGGCCGGACGTCAAGCCGGTCAAGCAACCCCTACGTCGCTTCTCCGAGGAGAAGCGGCGCACTATAGGAGAAGAAATCGTCTGGTTGCTCGCGGTCGGGTTCATCATGGAAGATTTCCACCCAGACTGGTAGGCCAACCCAGTCCTGGTGTTGAAGAAAAACAAATTGGTCGACGACTGCGAGGGCTGCCAACGCTTCAGCACGCAAAGCCACCTTCCGGCAACAGCCCTCCAAACCATCCCCCTCTCGTGGCCCTTTGCCGTTTGGGGGCTGGACATGGTGGGCCCCTTCAAAACCGCCCGAGGCGGCATGACACACTTGCTGGTGGCCGTGGACAAATTCACCAAGTGGATCGAAGCGTGGCCCATCAAGAAGCTGGATGGCCCCACGGCCGTCCAGTTCATCAATGACATTACGATACGCTACGGCGTCCCCCACAGCATCATCACCGACAACGGCACCAACTTCGCCAAAGGCGCGCTCGCATGTTTCTGCTCCAAGCAAGGGACCCGGCTCGACCTGGCCTCCATCGCTCATCGGCAATCAAACGGCTAGGTCGAGAGGGCAAACAACCTCATCCTATCCGGCATCAAGCCCCGGCTCGTGACCCCGCTGGTCAGGTCGGCCGGCTGCTGGATCGACAAGCTGCCGACCGTCCTTTGGAGTCTCAGGACCACCCCTAACCGTTCAACTGCCTACACCCCGTTCTTTCTCGTGTATGGATCCGAGGTGAGCATGCCCACCGACATCGAATTCGACTCGCCTTGGGTCACCCTATACACGGAGAAGGACGCCAAGGAAGCGAGAGAAGAGGGCGTCGACCTGCTCGAGGAGGCTCGCGAACTAGCCTTGAGCCGGATGGCAATCTACCAACAGAAGCTCCGGCATTATGACAGCAAGAGGATCCGGCCGCTCCCATTCCGCGAGGGGGACCTGGTCCTCAGACGGATCCAACGAACCGCCGGTCAGCACAAGCTGTCCTCCCCATGGGAGGGTCCGTTCATCGTCAGCAAGGCGCTACACAACAATGTGTACTATCTAATAGATGCCCAGAAGCCACAGAAGCACAAGAGAGACGCCTCCGGCGAAGAAATGGAGCGTCTATGGAATGCGGCACTCCTGCGCCTGTTTTACTGCTAAGGAAAAACCAACATATGTATGTATCCCCGTCCTTTTGGGCTTATGAAAGAAATAGGCGTCCCAAGCCGGCTCTTGGGGCGCTCCCCGTTTCGTTTATCTCAAAGCTTCCCACACTCACCGGCTCCCGGGACCGGGGGCTAGCCAGCTGGGCCTAGAGGTGTCTCTCTGCAGAAAAGACTAAGTAAATGTGAGCCGGCCAAGCCTCCCCACCCTTACCAGCTACAGACCGGCACCCGGCTATCCGGCTAACGGGGCCTCAGGGCGGCAAGGGTCGACTCGCACCAAAGGTCGAAACGGGATGGGACCTTTTCTAGGCCCGGCCGGACCCTCGCCGCGTCTCTAGCCACTTCACTCACCCCGAAAAAACCCTCCGGGATTCCTAAGTTTTTGAAACGGCTCCCTCGAGGCGGACGCCCCGACCTAGCCACAGACTGTCTCCCGGCTGGCGGGCTGGCGGGGCTAAGGCCAAAAAGGAAACATAGTAGAAATGCAAAGGGGCGTGGCGGGTGAAAAAGGGGTAATGGGGAGGCGGCAAGATCCATGAGGCATAAAACACAAAGTAGTCATAACATAAAGCAAAATGGCCCACGGCCGGTGTTCAATCCGTTACATACACACCCCCAGTGGGTGGCTCGAATCCAAGTTCAAAGTGCAGGAAAGAAGAAAAAGAAAGAGCAAAACAGGAAGATGCCCGGGGGCTCAAGCCACCGGCGCGTCGCCAGCCGGCGCGTCGAGAGGCGGCTCGGTCCAAGTCCCGGAGGTGCTCACGGCCTTCGGGTCGGCCGCCTTCCCCTTCGTAGTGGCCTCCTTGGTCTCTGCCGTCTCACCGCTCGAGTCGGTGCTCTCGTCGGCAACTTCGGCGTCGTCCGGGCCCTGGGGGATGCCAAAGAAGTCCTCAGGCAGCGGCTCGCCCTCTTCACCAAGGGGCGGCAGGAACTCATCCGCATCGACATACGACACGAGCTTGTTCGCCCGCAAGACAAGGGCCGGCTCGCGAGCCTCCCGCTCCGAGGTCGGCACGTCCCGCATCATTGCTAGCCAGGCGAGGTTCACCCCCCGGTACCACGAATGAAGAATCGAAGCGCCTTCTGCGCTCCGGCTCGGGTGGCCGAGGCTTTCCAGGCCTCGAGGCGGGAGACGGAGTGCTCAAGCCATAGCACCACACGATGCGTCGGAGATCCTCCACGACCCGGGCACAGCACGGCGATGACTTCCTTGCCAGCGGTCTTGATCCGCTCCATGCTCCGCTCGAGATGGGTCATCCGCATCTCGACGGCAAGCCCGATCTCGTCAACATCCCATGGGGCGTGCTCATCAATGGAGCGGCCGTACCCCCGGAGGTGCTCCCGGTGCTCCTCAACAGCCCGCGCGGCGCGGGAATGGGTCTCCGGGAACCACACTGAAGGCAAGAAGGGAAGAAGAAAAGAAGGACCGGATCAAGCGCAAAGAGGCGGCAAGCGGAAGGCAACCAATCGAAAAAAAGAAAGAAACAAGCACTTACCTTCGATCGCATCATCCACACTGATGGCGAAGTTGAGCGCCACCGCGCGCTCAGCCGCCCGAGCCGCTTCCCAAGTGGCAAGAGAGCTCTTGGCCTCCTCGAGCAACTTCTCGAGGCGGGTCACCTCACCTTGGAGGGCAGCAGTCGTCAAGGCGGGCATCAGCCGCCTCATTGACGGCTGCCTCCCGGGCCGCCGCCTCCTTCGCCGCCTCAGCCTTGAGCTAGGCGCGGGCCGCCTCGCCGTCAACCAGCAGCGCGGCCAGCCGGCCTCTCTCCTGCGTGGCCACCTGGACATCCTGAGCCAGCCGGTCCCACTCGACGGTGAGCCCGGTCTTTTCCTCCCGAATGACGGCCAGCTAGCCAACGTAACAAGGATAGCATCAATAAAATAGGTGTAAAGCCGCCGACACCCGGGGGCTACACGCCCCCACCCGCAAAACGCAACTCGCATTGCACACGGGCCAGGTCCTCCTCCAGACGGTAGAAGCCGCGCTTTCCGTGGTCGTGGATGGCGACCGCCTCCGCAAAGAGCCTCTGCCGAAGTGAGGCTCCCTCCTATTGCAAAAGGGGGAGAACGTCAAAAACGCGCTCGAAGCAGATCCGGCCCGGCTGCCCGTCCACCGGTTAGTCGGCTCGCATCTCGGGGGCTACACCCAGTGGGTGCGCTTGCGCGCCCCCACTAAGAATACTAAGGATGGAAGAAGCTTACCTCAGCACGCTGAAGGGCGATGTCCGCTGCCTCCGCGAACCAGACCAGCTCCTGCTGGTACCGGTCCAAGACACTTCCCAGATCCCCAAGGGAGGGGACCGGGCTGCCTGACGGAGACAATGGTAGGGCCGGCACGTTCAACAGCGCCTCCCAGTCCCGGCTGACCTCCTGCATCGACCGCAGGATTCGCCAAGTGCGGCCGCCGCTACCGCCCGGGCTCGCCGTGGCTCCGGCCGCTGGGGGCGGGTTGATAATGGCGAGGGACCGGGAGTCGCCTCCTGCTGGCCCCCCGCCGGGCGGCATCGCCGCCTCACCTATCGGCCGCTCCGGCGCGTCGGTCGCACCGGAGGACCGCTCCACCTCCGCAACAACCGCCTCCGGCGGCGCCTCTGGCATCGCCTCCAAAGCCAGCGGGATCACCTCCTCCCGGGCCGGCTCGGGGGCTGGCAGGGGCACCTCCGGCACTTCGTGCCGAGCCGCCTCAGGGGCCAGCCCCGTCACCGTCCCCAGTGCGAGCGGGGGCGGCACCAGATTTATGGCCGCGTCTCACGGCTTGCCCGAGGGGGGTCTTGACAGGCGGGCGGACTCTGCCACTGAGTCCGAGGCCCGCGGCGGCTCGGTCGCCCCCTTGCGTCGACGGTCGCTCACATGCGGCCCCTCCCCACATTCCTGATCGGGAGGCTCGTAGCTCCACGAGCCTCTGCTTCTCCTCCCTTAGGGTGGCCACGTGCTCGCGGGCCAGCCGGCTTGCAACGTCCGCATGCTCATCAGGCCCTCCCTCCTCTGGGAGCTCAATGGGATCACTGAGGCATCCGAGCCCCGGTCATCGACCGGCTTGAAAGAAGAAAACAGGAAAAAAAGCAAGGGAAGAAGCACAGAGGACTTACGCGACGACGAGGGGCAAGGCCCGCTTGGTGCGAGGAGGCGGCTTCCGCGCGGCCACCTTGACCCGCTTCGGGTCGGGTGGTGTAGCCGCTGACCCCTCCTAGGCCAGCCTTTTTTCCCTGACGGTCGGCTCGACGGCCGAGCCTCGAAGTGAGCGCTCCTCGCTCCTCTGGTCTGGGCGCGCTGCAGGAGGATGTCCATCGAGGATCATCAGCTCATCATCATCGTCGTCGTCGTCGTCCTTCCAATCGCGGATGGAGGGACCAAAAGGGAACTCACCCGCTTCGCTGGGTCCCCCGGCTGCTCCGGACCCTCTGGCCGCTCTGGACCCTCCGGCTCCGCTAGGAACCCCGCCTCGTGGCCCCGTCGGCTCGTCGGCCTCCCCGGAGGAGTCCACACCCTCTTCAGCGGGACCCCCCATCAGGAAGTCCCGGGAGTCGGAGTCCGCCCGCTCTGCCTCGAAGATTTGCGGATGTGGGCCGTCTGGGGTGTTCTGTCGCGCCAGCCGCTGCGGTCAGCACCCCGTCATAAGTTCTCCCGCCGGCTGCCGGCTGGGGATACTAAGCGGAAGGCAAACCTCAACAAGAAGACTTGCCAGGGGGGCGGTTGATGCGGTCATACGGCTCCATGCCGAAGGACCACGAGGCGGGCCTCAACTTGAACATTGTGAGGGCGTTCACCCGCTTTGCCACCTAAGCTGGCATCAGCTCCACGGTGGACTGCCGACAGGGGTCATACCGGCCCGACATGTCACACATCCGGTGCGACCTCATGTGTAGAAGCGACACCCGACGCCATATGAAGACCGCCACTAGATCGGAGGCGACCAGCCCCTCGGAGCTCTTCAGCTCCCCGAGCCGGCCCAGCTCCTCCAGAGCAACGCCGCGCGGGGCCGATGCCGGCTAGTTCTGCTGGGTCGATGTTCCGCACATAGAAGAATGTGCAGTGTCACCCCTTGACGGAGTCAATCAAAGAAAGGGGAGGGAAACGGGCAATGCCGCGGAAGCACACTACGGTGCCCCCACATGCGTTATTGATCAACGGCTTGAGATAAAAAGCGCGTTGAAGAGGCCAAGAAAAGGAAGAATTCCCAGGTACCCCTCGCACAACGCCACGAAGGCAGAGAGATACAAGATGGCATTGGGACCGAGATTGTGGGGTTGAAGGTCAAGGGTTTCAAGGAAGAGGTGGAAGAAGTTGCTCACCGAGAGCGCGAAGCCCCGGGAGAAGTGCTAGAGGAACACTACCCGTTCCCCTGGCTGCGGCGCTGGCACCAGCTCGCCGCCCGGTGCACGGGCGGCCACCCGCTCGGGCGGCGGTAGCATCCACGCCTTGCGCAGCTCCCCAATATCGGCATTGATGACGAAGGATCCTCCCCAGCTGCTGCCGTGTCCGTCAGCCATCTCAGCGGTGGGGCGGCATGCGGGCGCGTACGCGGGCTCGAGTGCGGCAGCACGAGGGGAGGCAAGGTCGAGAAGCAAGGGGCAATGGCGAGAAGGAATGCAAGGGGGCGAGTGGGGCGCGGGTACCTCCGCCCCCTGCCCTTCCCTCCCCTTTTATAGGGGAGGACACGACCGGGGACGTGGGATCGTCTGCACCCATGTTCCCCGGAAATCCCGCGCGAGTTGGTCGCCACCGGACGTAACGGCCGTATTGGGGCACAAAGGATCCGGCCCCGGCCCCGAGGCCTACCGGGCTACGCCTGGGCCCTACCGGACTAGCCCTGGGCGATGTCCCATCTCGCCGCGTGCGCGGGCCCAGCACATCATTATGCGCCGCGTGGCGAGTCGCGTGCCGACGCGTGCCCCGGAGCGACGTGCCAGAACCCGAGGCGTCGGGTCCTGTAGCTGGCCCGGCTGCCCCTTCGCCTTCGGGCCGGAGGTGGGCTAGGCTGGGGGGAAGCCGCCGGCACCCCGCCGTCCGGCGGATGTGGGACCCCGCCGGCTTTGGGGGCTACTGACGGGGCTCATTCCCGGGGTAGGCCAAGGCAACGGGGTCCTCCCCACTCAGCTTTGAAGAAAAACCAAACGACCGGCTGGACGAGGCCAGCTGGGGACACGCCACACGAGCCATCTCCGGCTGGCGCTTCGCCCGGCCGGCCTAGCGACCTTGCGAGCTCCCGCCCGGCTGGCCATGCAGCCGGCCACCCACGAGCCGAGCAGCCCATTGACTTGGGTACGAATACGCCCTGTCCCGTCTCCCTAACCGCAGGTACGGCAGTGCAATGTGACTGGTGGGGCGAGCGACCCTGTGGCCACAGTGGTCGCCGACGCGTCGTCCCGCATGGCTATAGTCCATCTGTCCGAGCCGCTGACCTCAGTGAGCGCGACCGGACGGGGAATAGTTCCAGCATGCCCCCTCCAATCGAGTGCTTGCCCCGGCGTGGCTACAGTGCCGCCGGCCATACCGACGACCTCGGCCGGCTGGCGCTAGGCGACGCCTCCCCAGGCGGCCCGTGCCGGGGCAGGTGGGGGAGGGTCAATCGCGGCGCCCGTCGGCGTGTCCCAGTAGGGATGGGACCATTCGGCCGGCGGGCCCCGCCCACGACGAGACAATACAAGCCGCCGGACCCCCTAGCCAGGCGGAGAGGCTGCCAGCCGGGTCCCTCCACCCTTGTACCTAAATCATATTGTACGAGCCGGGGGTTGGCCTATAAATCCCCCCGAGCCCCCCATGGAACAGGGACGGAACCCCCGATCGAGAACACACACGTAAAGAGCTCCCATACTCTTCCAAGTGGTAGAGGGAGACGAGCTGGCTCCTTCTTTCTTCCTCCTCCGAACACAGCTCCAGGAGCACTTCTGTATACTTATCCATCCATCCAACGAATCTAAGCAGGACTAAGGGTATTACCTTCCGCGGAGGGCCCCGAACCTGGGTACGTCACATGTCTCTACCTTCTCGTACTCAATCCCGCACCCGGAGCCCATCGGCGTCGAATTGTGCCAACACCACTGATAAGCCACCCGATGACATCTGCCGTGAGAAAACGACGACAAACAGCCTTGACATCTTGGTGTTATGGGCAGTGGAGTCCATCTCCACATGCACATCCATTTGCCGGGGTATCCCACCGCATCCAAGAAACGCCGTGCGCGGTGAATATGGAGAGACGGTTAGATATTCGCTGCGCATATCTAGAAAGTGAAAATGATAGATATAATAATGAACTGAGGAAGAAGGGAACTGAGGTTCTACCACAAACAATACCTATCCTTGTGTCTATGAAATGTGCATTGTACACCAAAAAGGCATTTAGCAGTTGCACGACAACTATCAGTTCCACAAACGAGTTTACATAAAGAGGCACGAACGGGCGGTCAATACAAGCATGGAAGTACATAAATCAAATGCACGGTTGTGCCTCTATACATGTCAATGTTTTCATAGGTCCCAGCCGAATAATCTTGCCAATGTTTTCCGCTTACACGTTCACTATTACAGATGCACACGTTCACTATTACAGATGCAGCAGAATAATCTTGCCAATGTTTTCCGTATATACATGCAGAAAACGCATGTACCGTGACTCTGTGTTCAAAACGTATTCGGTCGCTCCGCCTGTTCAAAAAGAATGCCGCAACATAACTGTCAGAGGTGCAGCACCGTCAGGACAAAATAAGTATAGTTTCACATGCACGACCATGTGTTTAGACGCTAATTATCAGAGGCCACGAGAGGAACCATTTTACATGCAGGGAACGCATGGTTGTGCGCTGATACCTCAAAGGCTGTCTATCACCCCTATAGTTCAAACAGAGTGGAATGACCTCAAGGTAGTTGCGCTGAGCGCAGGGACATGAGGTCACGCAAGGCACTCGTTATCTACATTGCAAAATGTTTCAGGTGGCACATCCATTGCTGCAGAGACGGCCATCAGGTACATGGTTCTACATGCCGGTAACACAATGTCATGACTATGTATTCGGCCCTCATCTATTAGGCCACATTAACAAAGCAAACGTTCATCACGTCATTTCCACGGGACTAGAGACTCTTTAAAACATCGAGAGAAAACAACAGAAACTAGATTGATTTTAGGACATGTGAACTGCTTCGTCGAGTACAACAAACAACCTTACAAGGACAAACCCAAACAACCTTACAGACGATGCAAAAATTACAAAGGTTTTTTTATCATGTCCAAATCTCTAAGCTCTGTAAGCTTCCCCATAGAAGGCGCTACAACATGTAACTCTGTAAGATTCCCCACGGAGAGTTGTTTTCAGCATTCACAGCTGAATGGATTCGTCATGTCCAGGTATTCAACATGTTTGTTTGTTCAATCCAGGCTGGTGTGTTTGCAACTTGAAGTTAATATAAGGCGAGCGCATTTAGAAGTCCTCTTGTCCCACTGAAACACCTTTTGTTGCTTTGCATAAAAATATAACTTGCTTGCTGAGGATGTGAAGTATGGGAGGTAGCGAAACTTAATCTTGCTAGTCTCCAACTCTCTTGCATTCATAATATAGAACGTCGCAAATTCAATGTGTTCCTGACAACTTCCGTAATCTTCCAATGTTACTGTCTTCAGACGAATGGGATGGTCTTTGACAAATAGTTGGAACTTACGGCGCCAATATGTTCATTTACCACCAGAATGATTAAATCCTCCCTAGAACATGCGAGTAGGTTGAAAATACTTAACATCAGTGAAGACAGCAAAAGAACGATTAATTATATTATGACCATCCCCAAAAGCTTGTCCTATAATTGTATAGATCCGGATGTATCTATCAGTAAAGCTTTTGTAGACACAGGTGTACCAACCAAACAAATGTAAAACAAGATTTTTGAGATGGAGGTATGAGTGCTACACTATGAAATGTTTGTGAAAACCATTACCGCAACAAACAAGTTCTCCAGGTTTGGAAAGAGTTGCAACAATTGAAAACGCAAGGTCAACTTTATAACACGGCAATATAAAAAAAGTCTTGATGGATTGTCGTATTTTTGATATCCCAACAGCCATCGAACCCTTCAGGAAACATAGAACAAAGTTAATAAAATAAAAGGTTGGATGACATCAAACTCGTTTCCTCCAATGAAACAAGGTGACAGTATTTTGGAAATTCAGTACCTCGGGAGAATCGTAGTCACCCAGGTTAATGAATTCGCCCAATGTCTCCAATTTAGGTGCAGACACAATGGCTAACTGTAGGGGTCTGCTATCCAATTCATAAATTAGCCATTGAAGTGCAGGGGCATCCTAGATAATGAGTTCAAAATTCCCACAACAGATGCCAATGCTTACAAACTTAGCTGAGTTTATTCTGATGCAATGGTTTTTTGTTAAAAACAAGCAGCAGGCACTCGAGTGAAGGACAACTAGAGTGGATTATGCTGTCCAGAGAGGCGTCTAATATATCAACCAGCACAAGGGAAAGCCTCTTCAGCAGCGGCAGTTCAAGCATTTGGACGTAGTTGTCAGCTACCTAGCAAAGAGTGAAGGTGACGGTGTGCAAAGAAGAGGTAAACCGCAAGATGGAAATAAGTGGTGGAGGCGTAGGTGAAGGCCATGCATCTAGTAATGTGACCTCGTGATTCATGAATTGCGGGATCAAGTAGTAGAACTCAAGCACCTGAATAATATTGTCGAGTTTTGGCGATCGAATCCAGGCGTCGACGGTAGATGGTCTGCACTAGATGTAGCACGACGAGATGCATAACCGGCGAACTAGGCCCACATGACCAGAGAGGATGACTTCAGGAAGGCTCAAATCATTTGCTACAGGTTCTCCACTAATCCAAGTTCTGGAGTGACTTTTGTGGACGAGCTTCTTGCTGTAGTGGGAGACACTAGAGGTGGTCTCTATATGAATTGTTTCTAGATGGTTAAATAGACGAGTAGCAAGGATCTCACGGCAGTCAAGATTCAGAGGAGTGGTGCGCCATATGGGCCGCCACCGCGATGCGAGAACTTGTGTGCGGACGACATCCTTGGTGGGGAGACAGTAGACGATCTCACCTAGGACGACATCCGGGGGGCTTCTTATGTTGTTCGGACCAGACCCCTCTCCATGTTCGTCCGGTCGAGGGGGGAGGCCATCGCCGCCTCTTGCACCTTTGACCACCACCGCACATCCAGAGGACGGCGTCGCCGGTGGAGCGAGCCTCGCCATCTTGGTGGTAGGGGCAGTGCACATCCCCACCTTCATTGCCGGGGTACGACAGTGATGTGTACGGTGGATCTAGAAAGACGGTTAGGGTCTTCACTACCTCTATGTATATGACATGTAGCCCATTTGTTGGTCCTACATGTCATATACCCTAAGGCACAACAATCGTTTTTTTTCTTTACAAGTATTGGCCTTAATTCATTAAAAAAATCACAGAACATTAAAAACGAGAGGCAATGTTATGAACGTGCATCGTGCGCTTTAACATTAAAGCAGGAGCATGGGTGATGATGCAGCAAAACCACGGTACAGCCTTTGGGCTATAAAATGTCATGTCTGACATGTCCGCTTGTAGAGGCACAGCCATGCCTCTAGTGGAGGCACTCCATGTGAAACATCACAGGAGTAGGGCGTCCGGTCATTAGAGGCACGTGATACATGCATAAAACGCACATTTGTGACTCTGTGTTAGAAATATCTTTGGTCGTTCCACCTTTTCAGCAAGAGTGTCGAAACATAATTGTCAGAGGTGCAACACCGTCATGCGAAAATAGGCATAGCTGCACATGCACAGCCACGTGTTCAGACGTTAATTATCAGATGGCGCAACCACACCACAGGTAAATATAGAAGTAAACCTATTGGTCTTGTATGGTCTTGTATGTCGCTTCTATTGTACCATAAAACAGAACTTACAAGTCATTTTTTATTACAATGCCACAAGAAAAATAAATCTTGTTGTCTCTTTCTGTCCTACGGACACAAGAAAACTTACAAGAGACTTTACTACAACGGATGGTACAGTTTTTTGAAAGTTCAGATATCCATTCTTCTTTCTCCAAATCTGCACATACTTTCCATACTTCCTCGCCGTTCTCCTATTAAAAAATAATAAACAGCAAAAAAATAGAAATTAGAATAATTCGTCATGGGTATATTTCTTGAAGCCATAGGAATATTCTACGGTTCTAGATATTGTACATTATATTATTTCTGTTCAGGCTCTATTTTTACCTTTTAATTCTTCACTCATATTGTTCGTGGGTACAAAATAGTCTCCATTCCGTTCTTTCTCTTCTCAAGGTAGGCTGCGCACATTCTGTTCCTTGAATCAAGTCTGCTTGCGGACATTTTGTGTGTCTTCCTTGTGTGATACTAGATTCTGGTGTGGTTGGAGGACTTTGCTTCCGAAGCTCTGTTGTCAATGCGGTTGTTGGTGTTGACAGTGCGGTTGTTGACGTTGATGTTGGTGTTAACTTTCTTGGTCCTGGGCTTGGAGTGTATTCTCCTCCTCCGTTTGATATTCTCGATGCAGTCATTGGTGTTGTCGGCCATTTCTTTGTCATTTCCTTCTTCTCCTCCCGCGCTTTCCTCTTCTTCTCTTGAATCCTCATTTTTTCAATCACATTCGGGTTAGTTAAAAAATTTGTTTTCGTATGACCTTTTGTACTGCAATGTCTGTAAATGGGTTTGCTTTTTTCCTTTCTTCTCAGAACCAGCTTTGATTCAGTCTCCTTTATTCGTTCCCTTCGAGCCAATCATGGGAGGGTTTTGAGACTTGCGTTACATGTATTTGCCCCATGTCAGTTTCATCTTCAAGTGCTGTCATGACTTTTATTTTCATTTCTTGCATACACTCCAGTAGCAAATTGTATGCTTGTCCTTTTTGCAAGCATGTGAACATATATCGGACAACTCTGCGTACGCGAGACCAAATCTCATAGTTTCATCTTCTTGTGTTGTCATGCTCTTACCTTGACTTGTAGCTAGTAGTCTCAAGCTATCTGACCAGTTCCTGGTCCATCTGGGGATGATAAAAGACTTTGGAAAGTGTTCAACCATACCTGTCTTCTTCATAACATTAAGTACATGGCAACATTGAATGCCATCCCTAGTCATCTTCTTGCAGCTGCACATGTATATTTCCTTATGCTCATCCATGTCTACCCTTAATTCAGACCTATCAAATTCCTCACCTAGGTACGGTTTCCTACCTTTTTCTTTCGATGAGATCCTTTTTAAAAGGTATTGCCTACCTTTGCTAGGTCGTGGCACTTATACTATGTGCGGTTGCGCAGCTCTAGCTGAAACTTCCTGAAAATTTCATTAGTGTATATTTCGCTTGCTTCTATTTAAATTGGAAAACCTGTCTTCTCTTCTGTTAAGTGCCTATTCTTGTCAAGCATGGCAAGGCAATTTTGCTGAATGATGTTATACACACAGACAAACCTCGTTATGGTATCCTTCTGGTTCACATAACTTTTCCACATTGAGTTTGTGCTCTCACTACGCGTGGTTGTTGATGAGAATGGATAAAATAAGTCCTTGAAGTAGGCTAGCACCCAAAATGTATGTAGTTCCCACAATGTATTCAGATGCGTGTTTCCTTCTACATTGTACATTGAAATTGCTCTTTCATGAACCTTCAAACTTATCTAGATTTAGTGAGTTTTTGATTATTCGAAATAACTCATCAGACAACCCTGGGTGTTGCGCAAACATTGTTGCATTATTCTCCTTCATGTTCTTCCGTATATGCCACAAGCAGAACCTGTGCCTGGTCATCATAAGTACTTGCTCTATTGCCGCCTTCATCGCCTTGTGCTGGTCTGTTACTATGTACTTCAGTTCCTTTCCTCCCATTGCCTCGACAAATGTACTTATGAGCCACTTGAATGACCCTATGGTCTCATCCTTTAAGAGGCCTATTCCAAACAGGACGGTTGACCCATGGTTGTCAACACCTATGAATTGTGTAGACGGTAAGCCATAGATATTCGTGGAAAATGTTGTGTCAAAAGACACGAAACCTCCGTACAGGCCATAATTCATCTTGCATAAGGAGTCTGTCCAGAATAGGCTTCGCACCACGTTGTTTCCATCGGTCTCTTCCACATGGAGAAACCCTTCCCTCTTCCTCTGCATTTCCGCAAAGAGCTTCATGGTGTCCTCAATATCTGAGTTCCTTTCTCCAGCTCTGTCCTTGCATGCAATGTTGCTTATGTCAATCGTGTCGAACATAATTTATCGCCTCGGTTTACCCATAGTAGTGAAGATCTGCATAACTCTCCTTGGCTCTAGCCTTGCCTTCTGCAGGACCTGGATAAAAAAATTCTCCTCGGGTCTCATGTTCTTATAGCACCTCATAAATTTCAGCATCCAGTGAGACGGGTGTAGCACGAGGTTGTGCTCTAGGCATACATTCCTCAAGTACCATATACCTCTCTCTATATATCTCTTTGTTCTTATCTTAACGGGACAACTTGTCTTAATCAAGCAATTGCTCCTTATGTGCTTCACAAGTCTCTCGGTTGTGTTATTAGCACCTTCCATTGTGCATCAGAACACTTGCTTGTCAATCTGATGCTCGGGACCTCTCTTCTAGTGGTTGATCGCTTCACAGAAAAACCAACCTTTCTGGCATATGTGCAGAAGAAAAAGAAGGCATCGTCCTTTGTTTTGAAATGCAAGCCATCCTCTAGTTTACGTGCTTGCGTCACTTCCTCAATCGACGGGAATGCGCTTCCTTTAAACATTTCGTCCATATATTTCTCTTCTTGCGTTGCCTTCCCCATATCAATGTTGTCTAACGTGCCTCCATTTGGGTCATCATTGTCACTTGAGATATCAATACTTTCATGACCAGGCATTAGCTCGTTTCTGAAAGAGTTGTTGCAGCTCGCTTGTTTGTCGGATGCGGGGCGCCATCACTGCTTGAGGTCCAGTCCATCCCTACTTCTCGAATGTTGTTGTCTCCTTCTCTCCTGTCATCATCAGGAATGATGTTCTCTATTCCTCCGGTACCCGTAAACCCAATGACTTGTGATGCTTCCACCACAACATTTGTGATGTTACCATAGCCGTCTCTGTATACTACTTTCTTCTGTGAAGGTTGTTTGCCCTTAACTTTTGGTAAAGGAATCTTGCAGTTATTTGGCTCATCTGTCATGCTCTCCATCAAGTCCTGCACATGAAGGTTGCAAAAAATTAGATATCAGAGGCACCTGAGACATATGCATCTCATTTTTTTGTATAGAAAGTTCTAAAACAGATGTTTGTATGGTCCATCATTTGTTCCACTCCGTTGTTGGAGAATCATCTACTAGGATTTAGCAGTAGGTTTTTGATAGGAACATCTATGATGTAAACCAAAAGCATGGATTTATACCAGGTAAGATGCATGGCTGTGGACGCACCAAATCCACGTGGGTTGGTGTGCCAAAGGCATGGTCTTGCTTTTGTTTGCACTTTACAATCAGAGAGGCACGATAGTGCTTCTGCTTGCACTCTACAATCTAAAGCAGGTGAGAAAATAGTTGTGTAGTAACCTTTATTTCCTCTTGTCTCTCCTGCTCAGCACATCTTGGCGACATGATCCATGCATTGGAGATTTCGTTAAAAATCCGGAATGCCATCGGAGATCCTCCAGAAGGACCTCTCATGTTGAATTCCAATGGCGATCCTCTCAAAGGACCTTGCCTCGTCATGTACAAATTGTCACCTGTATATCCAATCAGTTGGAGCCTTTGCTCCTGACGTGGACTGGCCTGATCCTTGTTTCTTTGCTCACAGACGTATGGCACACAAAAATACAAAGAAATTTTCACGATTAAATTAAAATAACATAATTGTTTGACATATTTTTCGGTTGTTCGATGTTGCTATCATCTCTGCTATCTTTTGGTGATGCAGATCAGTAAAGATTCTTCCTCCAATTGCTAGGATACTGCTTCTGAATCATGCTTGATGATTCATCATTTGTGCCTTTATTGGAAACATAGAATGTGCCGACATCAACGATTCTTCTGTTACCATGTACCTCTTCACCGCGACCATCAGAAAACACTACTCCATCGGAACGACTGCTCTGCACGACCTTGAGTTTTGAAGCATATCATCCTTAGATGCACATGTCTGTATTATTAAGAATTAGCAATCTAACAAATAAAACATATAAAACGATCTTCCGTGTCCATATTTGCAAAACAAGGATGAGTTTCCAAGTTTTTTATCGTTACCTAGCGCGACTCGTTGGTACGGTTTCTGAGTTGCAACTTTGGATTGCAGGCCGAAGTCGGGGATATTGCAGCCAAATTTACTCTGCTGCTTAGAATGGTCCTTTTAGCATGTGCCTGCTGCACAGCTTGTTCCTGGCTGGAACGCTTACCAAGCACTTGTTTCTTGACCTTGACTACATTTACCCTAGCCCGCCTCGCATGTGCGTGCTGAACGTCATTTGCACTCTCTTTTTTTCTCCATTTGCAATAGTTTCTTTTCCTTCCATCTATCGATCTTTAACTGCGGAGCACAGAGATGGAATAGTGACGCATTACAACACTCAACCAAGAAATATTCATGATTTTATCTACATGTTATTGATGCCCATGGGCCTAAACATTACATTAATTAATAGTGACAAGTGATGCCGTGAGACTATATAAAGCAGGGAAAGAAAGACAACATAGCATCCAAAACCTAAGGTTCAACTGATTTCGTCGCAAATGACTCTAGTGTGATTCACTTGTTGCTGTTACCTTCCTTTCAGATGCCTTTGCGATATCATTTAGAGATACGCCAACCTTACTGCCCTGATCAGCTAGTGCAATCCTGAAGATCTGTAGGGAAAAAAGTTATACAAAGAGCTAAAAATTGTTATACAGTGTTGTTTGAACATGCTAGTTTTTTTAGCTGACATCTTAACTTCTGTTCACTACAATAGATTGACATGTAATTTTAGTTAAATATAATTGACGTATAGAATATATTGTATTTCACATACTACATGGGATCCCAAATGCAAATAAGATCCTTGTGCTAATCTAGCACTACATCATAATATAACAATAGATATCCATGAAATATGGTCAAAAAACATCATGTTCTAGCAAAAGTATCAATGCTCAAAATCCAACACATAACAGAGCACTTTTATTCTTCATGCACCACATCGCTAGGGGAATTAACAACCGTGACACAACATTTACGGGCCGAGGCTTCTCTCTGCACCCCTGTGAAGACCAACTAAGGCGGTTGCATCGTCGATTACATAAGAAGGAATCCAATACGAATTATGGCACACGCTACCTGCTGCCACGAGCAAACTGAAACCATTCTTAACAAAATAAGGATATAGAAAACTAACGAGAACATCAAAGATGGATGACCAAAACATAAATATATTGCGGTGACCATGCTAGTTCATCGGGAAGGATTAAAAATGCTGGGGGGCAAAAATCCAATCTACCATGTTTGTTAAGAAACATCACAGGATAACCTTATCGTTTTTAGCTAACCTTTGTTTACAGAATCTAAACCCTAGAGCGTTGGGACCCAGATCCACTTCAATTATATGCGCGATCTAGTGTCCTGATCAAGGCAACTCTCAAATCTTCGTGGGTGATTTTTAATTTGAATGAGAGACAGGAAAAGGGAGAGAGACGCAAAAAAAATAAAGAGAGCATCCTTCTCTCTTTGCGTGCAGGAAAAGTCTAGAGCTGGACCTGAGCCGTCGTACTGACACATCGGCCCTCCAAACGTTTCTTTGACAGACTAGTGGGGTCACTTTTCGGGCAACAACACGGAAAGTCCTAGATGCAGTCGAGCCATACTCACCTGCGGGCTCTACACAACGCCGGTGAAAGGATCAATATGGTTGACTAGAGGGGGCTGAATAGGCAACTAACAATTTTTATCTTTTCTTTAACAATTTAGGCTTAACAACAAATAGGTTGGCTAAATATGCAACTAGGTGAGAAACCTACATGATGATAATCACAACAACAAGCTAAGCAAGCAAGATAAAGCAATAGACGTAGCTTGCAAAAAGTAAAGGTAAGGAGTAACCACAAGAGGACCGATGGAGACAAGGATGTGTTACCAAAGTTCCTTCCTGGTAAGGGGAAGTACGTCTCCTTTGGAGCGGTGTGGAGGCACAATGCTCCCCAAGAAGCCACTAGGGCCGTCGTATTCACCTCACACCCTCACACAATGCGAGATGTCGTGATTCCACTAGTGGTGCCCTTGAAGGCGGCAACCGGACCTTTAGAAACAAGGTTGGGGCTCTCCCCACAAGTTAATTGGAGGCTCCAAACGAAACCACGAAGCTTCACCACAATGGAATATGGCTTCGAGGTGACGTCTTCCGTCTAGGGTGCTCAAACACCCAACAATATCCACACAAGAAACTATGGGGGAATCAATTTTCCTTTGCTGGAAGTGTAGATCTGGACCTCCTCCTTCAATCCCTAGAAATACAACAGTTTGGGTGGCTAGAGAGAGAGATCGGGCAAGAAAGCACAAGGGCCATCAATGGTGGAGAGAGAGAGAGGTAAGAGATAAGATAGAAGAAGAAGCACCTCCTTATATAACCCCCCCCCCCACCACCACCACCACCACTTTTCCCACTTTTACAGCCAGTTCTGTATGGCGGCGGTACAAATAGAGATGCGAGAGATACAACCGGTCAACCACCGCCCAACAACCAGACCACACAAGAAAGTTGGCCCGGATGCAGCAGCCAGCCCTAAGCCCCGGACCAGGCAAAGTCCTAAGCGATACAACTGCTCGGGACCCCGGTTGTACCGGGCTATATGAATATAGTGGTAAAACCGGTCATGGTCCGCCTAACAACCGAGGCACACCAGAACCATGTCCGGTGGTAGCCCGGTGCTGGGCCGATTATACCGCCCAGAGCTACCATATTGGGCCACCCAGCCTTTGGCGGTACTACCGCCCGGGGGCAGCAGTACAACCGTTGGGGACCACCTGTGGTAGCACCCCCAAGGTATCACCCCTAGAGTGGCCGTACAATCGGAAGTCAAAAGCACGCTGAGCATTTAGGTTGAGACCACGGAATACCTGGCAGGTAACAAGGAAAAAGAGGCCTCTCTCTCTATGATGCGGAGAAGTGAGTTGGGTGAAGATGGATGTGCGAAAGAACTGATTAACCCAAGACTTTCCAATGTGGATTCCCTCTTAATAGTATGGGATCCCTACGACCAAAGAGAATAAACACGTAGAGAATCTCATCGTCGATCTTTTCCGTTTGGAGAGTCCACCTAATCGTCTTGCGTTCCACATACAATCCCTGTATAACTTGATGCACGGTTAGATCCTAGTGAGTTGTCATCATCGCCAAAACACCAAGGTAATAGAATGCCCTTATAGACAGCCCTAAGACATGGCGGCGAGTGTGCTCGCCTAGGGCCCAGCCCCGGCAGGCGAAAGCACATTTGCACCCTTGGTGGTTTTGGTAATTTATAACAACATATAAGTCATTGAACTAATATTTCCACCAAGTATATTTTAGGAAATGTTTAATGATAGGATTGTCGAATAGCCCAACATGCAAGGAAATAGGTTGGGAAACCTTCAAACAAGAGGACTCTACATTTTATATTTGTGAGAAATCACTTTGAGTCCATAGGAAAGCCTATACTATTAAAAGGGGGTAAGGTTTTGTTGGTGAACAAAATGCGCATACGTGCACAAGTGATAGTAACCAAAACACCCACAAACTCTCCCACCAAACTCCGTCCAAAGCCAAATATTCAAAATCGGTGCAACCAACATTTCCATCCTGGTGCCACCGATTCCAAGCCCTAGATAGACTCAGCCAAACCTTACTTTTTGGTGCAACCGATACTGCATTCGGTGCCACCGAGTTGGGCTGCCAACTTTCTGTTACGCAAGTTCACAGTTTTGGTCCCTCCGAGATTGTCGAATCGGCGTTACCGAGAATGGCATTCTGACCGTTGGTCACCTTATCGGTGCAACCGAGTTTCCTATATCGGTCTCACCGAGATTCAAAAGTTGCCACCTTTTGGTCACTTTGGTACAACCAATATGAACACATTGGTGTCATCGAGTTGGTCATTTTTTGTGTAACGGTTGGATTTTTGGGGATGCCTATGTATAACCCTTCACCAACACCTACTCTAAAGAAAAGCACTCAGAACTATTCCATACTTGCCCCATCCAATTTTCTGAGAGACAACCACTTACCCTTGTGTTGAGGTCAAGATCTTCCACTCCAACCATATGGATCTTGATTTCTAGCCTCCCCGACTTGCTTTCCACCCAATCAATCTCTTCTACCAAGCGAAATATGTGAGAGAGTGATTGTGTGTTGAGGAGTCTATCATCTTGAAGCACAAGAGCAAGGAGTTCATCATCATTACTGAGCCTATTACCTTTTGGAGGGTGGTGCCTCCTAGATTGGTTAGGTGTTGCTTGGGAGCCTCCTACTTCGTGTTGTGGAGCTGAACCAAGAAGTTTGTACGTGCAAGGAGATTGCCTACTTCGTAAAGATCTACCCATAGTGAGGCTAGTCCTTTGTGGACGGAAGTCGTTCTGGAATAGTCAAGGTTGCTACTTCGTGGACCCTTATGGGTGGAGCCCTCCGTGGAATCTCTCGACCGTTACCCTTCATGGGTTGACGACTCCATAAACGTGGATGTATGATAGCACAACCTACCGGAACCACGGAAAAAATCATCGTGTCTACAATTGTGTTTGATCTTCCTACCCTATCCCTTCTACTCATGCGTGTTGTTATTTTCCGCTGCTATACTCTTAGACATGCATGTGTAGGGTGTACTTGACTTTCCATGAATGCTAAAACTGCAAACACTAAAATTTGGGAAAAGGTAAAACTTTTATTTGGTCAAGTAGTCTAATCACCCCCCTCTAGAACTAATTTTAATGCTACAAGTGGTATCAGATCTTTCGTCTCCATTGCATTGGTCTCACAACCTAGGAGAGTATGGTGTCTAGTGGGGGACATTATCACCGTAGAGGTCCGTACTTTGATGGCACTAATTTTGCTAGTTGGAATCACAAAATGAAAATGCGTTTTCTTGGTGATAACCCCTCCGTTTGGGCTGTTGCGTGTTCATATGCAAAGTGAATTCTTTGCGGAAGGAAAGGAACCCGATCGTGAAGCAACTGCGGATGAGTTGAAGATGTAGCAACTCAATGCTGAAGTATGCGACATTATCTTCAACTGTCTATGCCCCGAAGGATTCAACAAAATCAACCATCTTGAGAATGCAAAAGAGATTTGGGATACTTTGATTGATATGCATGAAGGTACAGAATCTATGAGAGAATCCAAGTTGGATGTTCTTCAAAGTCAACTTGACAAGTTAAAGATGAAGGATGGTCAAGGAGTCGCTGACATGTACTCTTGGCTAGCTCTCATCACCAATGAGATTGTCGGCTTAGGAAGTGAAGAAATGATTGACAAATTCATCATCAAGAAGATACTTCAAGCTTTGGACGATTGATATGACATTGTTTGCACGTTGATCCAAATGATGCCCAACTACAAAGATCTCAAGCCAACGGAAGTGATTGGAAGAATTGATGCTCATGAGATGACACTCAAAGACAAGGAAGAGCTTCACCACAAGTCTAGCGGTGCTTACAATGCCACAAGTGATGCTCCCGCTACCTCAAGCAACAACCTTGTCACAAATGAAGAGATAAGCCTCATGGTCAAGAAATTCAACAAGTTCTACAAGAGTAGAAGCAAAGATCGAAGATCCAACTCAAGATATGAAGAGAAGCATTCGTCAAGTCATGACCGTAACTACTACAATTATGGGAATCCCGGACACTACTCCAATGAGTGCACGACTCCTTACAAGAGGAAAGAAAAGTCACCAAGAAGACAAAGCTCAAGAGATGAATCACCTCGAAGAGAGAGGAGTAGAGATGATCATTATAAACGAAGACCCTCAAGGAGAAGTAGTGACCCGAAGAAGAAGGACAAGTAAACAGGGAGCTACTCAAGAAGGAAACATCAAGCTCATGTTGGTGAATGGGTTTTAGGCTCCGAATCCGACAACCACTCCGAGAGAAGCTATCACTCTAACTTCGACTATAGACAAGATGAAGGTTTTACCGGACTTGCACTAGTGACTACCAAATCCTATAATCTATTTTATTCACCAAGCGAAGGGAGGGGAAGTTGCTTCATGGCTAAAGGCCCCAAGGTATCACACCCCGAGTATCTTGATTTCAGTAGGGATGAAGATGACTTGCTATTTGACAAATCTAGTAATGATAGTCAAAATGAACTTTATAATTCTCATGCTAGTCAAGATAAGTCAATTCACGATGATAAGATGAAAATAGAGGAACTAACTACAGAACTGAACACTCTTAAGTTAGCTCATGAATCTACTCTCACAGATCATAGAGAGCTTGTGAGAACTCATGAGAAGCTACGCTTCGAGAAGCTCAACTTGGAGCAAGAGCATGAGTTTCTTAAAGCTATCAATGATGATCTCTAAAAGAAGACTTCATCTTATCTAGCCCAACGACTACTCTTGTCTACATTCATGCCTCAAGTTAAAACTAAGCAATCTAGTAACAAAGGCAAGAAAGGTTCTTCATCTAGTAGCAACAATAAAAATGCTAACCTAGTGATGTTGTTTCTAGTAGTTCTATTGATTCCACTAATGATGATCCTCTTAGCCAAGTAACACTTGAGCAAGAAAATGCTTTATTGAAAGGAATTATAGAAGAAGGTATCTACAAGAGTCTTGCCGGGTGCAAGCAATTTGAGGAAATTGTACGCAAGCACAGAGGATACCGGAAGAATCGTGGTGTTGGCTACTTCAATGCAAATGAAGTTGAACGGGAAGAAGAGCAACACCCCGAACCCAAGTTTGTTCCTCAAAAGGAGAAGTATGAAAATACTCTTCCCAAGGGGACAAACACTCAATATGACCTTCCACCAAAAGACCACAAGCTCAAGGGCAAGAACAAGCTTCAAGAGGACATTGACTCATATGAGGATGAATCCCTAGCTTTAGTGGAGTGGGTTCCCAAGGCTACTTCAAGCTCAACTTCTACAAAGGCCACTACAACACCAAGGATCCCCATCAACTTTATGTGGGTCCCCAAGAAGAAGAACTGGAGAGTTCTTGAGGGGTGACTCCGCCAATCAAATTCACTCATATTCATTATTGGCAAGAACTAGTTGCAAACAACATCAACTCTATGCAATAGTTCAAGGAATCACCCATTCCCCCAAAGGTAAGCAAGGGAAAAGGGAAACAACAAATCAATGGATATCATAACATATGCTTTGCACTCCATGTCCATAGATATCCTTGTATTTGTCTCTTGTATGTTGGTACTAACCCATGTAGGTGAGAAGAGTATGGAAACAACAACGATGCTCCCAACTCTGGGTGATTTTCATCAACCTTGAGCATCCACAACTACCTCGCCAACATGATGTCTTCATCGACAAAACCCAAGGTTAGTTTATCCCTCTTTTGGGGGGATGTCACATCAAGGGGGAGCTTTACTCTAAGACTTGAGTTAAAGCATCTCTTAGTATGTGACAACATGAAATGCTTTATGTAAAAGTGGTAACCCCACTTGTGATTAAACGATGAGTATGACCTATGATCAAATATTCTTACTTGGATCCTAAGTCAAATACTCATATATAGACGACTTCGTCATCGCCCAAGTGATTGTTAGATGCTAGTGTGTATGTGCATGTTTGTCATGATTTCATTTGACATCTTATTGTGTGAGCATGTTGGTCTTCATTTATTTTCTCATTTGAGGACATCCAATTGTTGCTATTTGGCTCTTGATTTTCTCTTTTTCCAATTGAATGGACAAGAATGCCTAGGACCACTGTTTAGCTACCTATGCTTTCTCACCTCATACTCTATTCATGTTGCATCATAAGATTTGAACAAGTGGTTTTTGATCCCTCTGTGTGTGAAGCACTCGGAGTTTCGTATCGTCAAGGACTGATCATTAAAACCTCCCAATTTCATCTCGGTGGAACCAACCCCAAAATCTCGGTCTCACTGAATGCCTAGGGTTGATCTGGTTTTCTATCCCGGTACTACCGATTCCATATTCTCGGTTACACCTAGTTTCCGTGTCAGCGGACAGTTGAAAAATTTGGTAACACTCAACATTTAGAATCGGTATCACCGACAGTAAAGGGTATATAAGCTATGGTCCCGATGGTTCAAAATTTCAATCTTCAATCGTCGTGCCCAAACCCTAAGTTGCCGCAGAAGGACCCCCTGGTCATCGCCTTGCCTCCTAGTGCGTCTCCGCCACTGGGAATATCGCCGCCGTCACCGCGGTAGCGGATCCGTCACCGAGCTAGGGTACGGATTCGATATTTCTTGTGCTCCCCATGTGATCCTTGCACAATAAAGTTGATTTTCTCTATAATCCACAATTTTCATAGCTTTCTATCCCTGAGAAAACTCCGTATTTTAGAGAACAATCGATTTTCTAGGGTTTGCCTTCCGCCCGATGGAACTCGGTAGAACCGAAGTGAACAAATCGGTATGACCGATTTGCCTCTCTGGGTTGCTGAGAACTTCTCGGTGAAACCGAGTACTTATTTTCGGTCTCACCAAAAAGAGTGCCAAGTTTCTGTTAATGGGATAGTCAGTCTCGATAGCACCGAATTTTTTTGCTTCAGTTGTATTGATTTTCATGTGACAGAATGTAAAATCTTGAAAATCTATTGTTCAAACTTTCAAAAATCAGCCTCATTTTGTGATGACTCATCTTCTTCTACTCCTCTACACTCTATTCACAGGGTCAGAGCTGTCTACTTCAGAGGATAGTAAGAATAACTTCTGAGAGCAGAGTGTTGAGATGGATTCGGGCACTAGTCCTGACGTAGTTCATTTTCTGATCCACGCACCCCTAGTTCTCATGGGTTGCCTAAACCTGCTACAAGTACCAGGAAGAGACTAAATTCAGATGAAGAAGATTCAGACTTTGTGCCAAATGAGGTTCGTGACAAGAAGCAAGAGAAGGCTGCCAAGAAGTAAGCCAATGAGGCCGCCTCTTCTAGGAGGGTGGTTGGCAAAACATATGCACCTCCTGAATCTATGAAAGCACCTGAGAGTGCCAGAACTACAATGACCGTTGATCTCCCAAAGAAGTCTATGCCTGAGAAGGCAGGGGTGAAGAAGGCCAGAAAGAGGATAATCCATGTTATTGGCAGGCCTACATCTATGTTTGAATATCCAGAGGAGGCAGCTGCTACAAAAGAGGAGGTAGAGCCAGTTGCTAAGGACCCTCCCAAGAAGAAATCAAAGCTTATGCCACATGCTATGCCTAAGAATGCAACCACCAAGAGCACCAAATCCAACAAAACTGTTGTTGCTGCTGAGAAATCCAAGAGGTCATCCAGACAGAATCCTGCTTCTAAGAAGAACAAGGGGTCTACCTTTAGAGAAGAAGAGGATGATGACCTGACTGCCTTAATGAAGCTTAGGCCACACCTTCCAGTACATAAATCCAGCTATCCACTTGCTGAAGATATGAAGAAGAGGAAGGACTCTGGCTTGAGGGCATGGAGAGCTGCTGATCCATATGCCCAAAGGAAGAAGACAGCTGTGGACTACAGATTCTATACCAAAGAGCAACAGGATTTCTATGAGACTGTGCTTTTTGACAAGAGTCCAGCTATGAGTGATATGAGGTACGTGGACTGGAAATTCATCATGGAGAATGAGGACTACTTTCCAAGTGTCCAAGATAATTTTCACTGCATTGGATTGGATGAGTTTGTTGGCAGAGAGTTTACTGCTTGGAATGATGAGATGATCATGCAATTCTACTTCACTTCACATTTCTATGGAGATGCTAGGATTGTATGGATGACTGAAAGTGCAAGATATGAGTCCACTGTTGATGCATGGGATGCTATCTTAGGAGTCCCAGAAGCTCAAGATGGAGATTTGGATGTCTACTCAGAATCCAAGGAGAGCCACAATGCTATGGCTAACATGTACAAGGAGATCCCTGCTGCTATCGTGAAGTCTCACAAGCTAGGATCCGTTTACTTTCTCCAGACTTGCCTCCGTACCATGAACACCATTTTGAGGCATACTTTGATGCCCAAGTCAGGAGATGACAAGATGATCCGAGGCTACTCCATAAAAATGTTGATCCACCTTGACAGACACACCGGGATCAAAGTCATGGACTTGATTGTTGAGACAATCAAGAGGGGTGCTGCTGATCAGAAGCGCTCTTGCTGCTATGCACCCTATATCCAGATGCTCATCAACTCCAAGTCGGAGAAGCACATATTTGATCTAGATCGTCCCCATTTGCCCCTACAGCCAGATCACTTGGACAATGTTGTGGTGATGGATGCTGAACATCACACATCTGCTGCAGCTCAGGCAGAGGCAGAGGCAGTTAGAGCCACTAGTGCTCAAGTCCCTAGATCCACAAATGAGCAAATGGATCTGTTGATATCATCAGTTCAGGGCATGCAGAAGGACATTAAGGGGATTCTGGACAACCAGAATAGTCTTGTGAGGATCTTTGAATATAGGATCAAGACCGTTAATGATAAGGTGGATGGGCTGACTAAGACAGTCAATGAGCTCAAGAAGGAAGTTGACTCAGTGCCTCTTCCTCAGACTACTTCAGATGATGATGATGATGATGTTGAGGATGGATCACCTCTCAGGATTGGCACATAGTTTCCTACTCAGGCCAGATCAGCCACTATGCCAGCTCCGGACTTGAGGCCCTCTTCATCAGCTCCTGTTGTTGTCACCTCAGCTCCTGCTCCATCAGTTTTAGTTCCTCTAGCTGTGACTCTAACTCCATCCACAACATCTTTAGAGATCTTCGCCGACGATGTTCTCTCGACTCCTTCATCAACAACCGAAGGAGATCAGCCCAAGAACGCTTAGATATATGCCTTTGATCTTTTTGGTAACTTGTTGCCAAAGGTAAAGAAGTGTATATAGATCTTTAAGCTTCGAGTGAGAGAGCGTTATGGTGTTTATTGATTTTTCAAAAACAATTGTCTTTTGGTTGCTTGTGATACACGTTCTTTGTGTTTGATCATACACTTTCTGTGTGATGCTACTACTTCCTATCATCTTAATACTTAATGAGATGATCTTTCACCATTGCTTGATTGTGTTGTGCTATGATGTTCACTCTAATTATTCTCGCACACCACCAAGTTTTATGTGACATGAAAGAAGTGACCCATGTACCTAATCGATTGTGGATTTGCATTCAAACGCAAATTCGAAATGATGCACAAATTTAGGGGGAGCTCTTGCTTATCACATACTTCTCAAAGCGATGATTATATTCATTGATTATATCATATGTCGAAGCTTTGATCTATATGTTGTCATCAATTACCAAAAAGGGGGAGATTAAAAGCACATTTGGTCCCTTGGTGGTTTTGGTAATTTATAACAACATATAAGTCATTGAACTAATGTTTCCCCCAAGTATATTTCAGGAAATGTTCAATGATAGGATTGGAAAAAGGATTGTGGAGATTGTGGAATACCCCAAGATGCAAGGAAATAGGTTGTCAAAGCTTAAAGCAAGAGGACTCTACATTTTATATTTGTGAGGAATCACTTTGTCTCCATATGAAAATCAATACAATTAAAAGGGGGGGTGAGGTTTTGTTGGTGAACAAAATGCTCATACGTGCACAAGTGATAGTCACCAAAAATACCCACAAACTCTCCCACCAAAGTCTATCCAAAGCCAAATATTCAAAATCGCTGCAACCAACATTTCCATCCTGGTGCCACCGATTCCAAACCCTAGACAGACTCAGCCAAACCCTAGCTGTTCGTTGCAACCGATACTGCATTCGGTGCCACCGAGTTGGGCTGCCAACATTCTGTTACGCAAGTTCACAGTTTTGTTCCCTTCGAGATTGTCGAATCAGCATCATCGAGAATGGCATTCTAACCGTTGGTCACCTTATCGGTGCAACCAAGTTTCCTATATTGGTCTCACCAAGATTCAAAAGTTGCCACCTTTTAGTCACTTAGGTACCACCGAGATTAAGACATCGGTGTCACCGAGTTGGTCATTTTGTGTGTAATGGTTGGATTTTTGGGGATGCCTATATATACCCCTTCACCACCACCTACTCGAAAGAGAAGCACTCAGAACTATTCCATACTTGCCCCATCCAATTTTCTGAGAGACAACCACCTACCCTTGTGTTGAGGTCAAGATATTCCACTCCAACCATAGTTATCTTGATTTTTAGCCTCCCCGACTTGCTTTCCACCCAATCAATCTCTTCTACCAAGACAAATATGTGAGAGAGTGATTGTGTGTTGAGGAGTCTATCATCTTGAAGCACAAGAGCAAGGAGTTCATCGTCATTACTGAGCCTATTACCTTTTGGAGGGTGGTGCCTCCTAGATTGGTTAGTTGTTGCTTGGGAGCCTCCTACTTCGTGTTGTGGAGTTGAACCAAGAATTTTGTACGTGCAAGGAGATTGCCTACTTCGTAAAGATCTACCCATAGTGAGGCTAGTCCTTCGTGGATGGAAGCCGTTATGGAATAGTCAAGGTTGCTACTTCGTGGACCCTTATGGGTGGAGCACTCCGTGGACTCTCACGACCGTTACCCTCCGTGGGTTGAAGACTCCTTAAATGTGGATGTACGATAGCACCATGTATCAGAACCACGGGAAAAATCATCGTGTCTACAATTGTGTTTGATCTTCCTACCTTATCCCTTCTACTCATGCTTGTTGTTATTTTCTGCTGCTATACTCTTACACATGCATGTGTAGGGTGTATTTGACTTTCCATGAATGCTAAAACTGCAAACACTAAAATTTGGGAAAAGGCAAAACTTTTATTTGGTCAAGTAGTCTAATCACCCCCTAGCACTACTTTTGATCCTACAGTAGGGGGCCTACCTTGTGTATGTGTGTATAAAGAAGACGATGCAGCAGGCTAGTCCAGTAGGAGAGACGGAGCAGATTTGCTAATCGCTTTGTTATTTACACCCTAATAAATGCTAATCACTTTGTTATCTCCAAGAAAGCATGGACGTCTGCCGTTCTAGTTCCAAGCATTCAGTCTTGTTCTTCCCAATTAAGTGACCCAAGCCCCTAAGAGCTCAGGACACCAAAGATGCAGATTAAACAAAAATTTTTGTGTGCTTCTAGCTACTACTACACAGTGTCCCACAAGGCCAAGGTTTAGGCAGGTGGCGATGATGACAAACCGCTGTCACACGTAAGACCACATTGGACAGCCTGTTGATACTATGACGGCAATGCTCGAGCACAGTATTGTGTAGCAGCGACGGAAGGCAAGGGTCTGGTAGGCAGTAGAGTCCATGAGTTTTCCGGTTGCAAAGGCTACACAACATCTATGTAATTATTATAGGGTACAATTGAGTCTTGAATAACTATTTTTCTGTTATAATAATGAAGCGATCATTGGGTTCTTTTATTTCATTTTTAGTACACTTACAGACAGGAGGAAGCAGATTTCTAAAGTATTTCTTGAGTTTGGATGAATGGGTTTGAATTTCTACTAATTTATCCCAAAGTTGAGTTGAGGAGCCAGGACTTCAGAATTTAGGTGTTTTCGCTCCTTTCTTATAAAAATGTTGCCTGATTCATGACTTTTATGGTTTGTTGGAGCCCATGTCGCATAATTACATATTTATTTTTATTAGTATCTTTGCAAACATGAATTCACATTTCCGATGTTTGTACTTTATAGTGATTTTTATAGTACACATTCTATTATATAGGCTTGCGAATACTTCTTTTCATCATAATATAGTCATCAGGCCCATTATGCCAGATCGCACCAGGGCCCTCAAAATGCCAGGGCCGGCCCTGGCTCTACAATGGTTGCTCTTACTGACCAGTGGGGTCGGCCGTCAATGAAATCTAGATCTCAGTTCATTCACTCCTCATCTAGCGTTGTTGAAAACAATTTGGGGGTGGATATCCTAGCTCTCCCGAGGAATTCTTGCTGATTGGTCATATAATTTCTCTCTACTCCTCCCTCTTCCCCTGAGAAATGGCCCATCCTATTCCTCCACGCCGTGAGCCTCCCGTTGAGGTAACACATTACACCTTGTACATCCTACTTTCTTCCTCATCGCAACGCTTCACATGTTATTTCAATTTTTTAACGAAAAAATTTAGGCAAGACCGGCTAAATTCACGTTGGATGAGGAACATAACACGAGAGAGATGGGGCACGAATTATCGACATATTTTTCGAAATCCCAAGGGTCAGGGTCGCTGGTAGGGATCGTGGAATTGCCTCACACGAAAAAGTTGATGGGCGTTACTTACAGTTCTGACCGAGGTTACAATAGACTAACCCACAATTCTAACATGTGAGATGTATGCTGATTATAATTTTGATCCTGCTATTCATAGTGTTACGAACACCTTTGATCCTCTATAATAGTCAGATAGTACTTACGCTAGTTAAGTCGGAGTTAACATCTTTCTCAATTAATTCAGATGTCAATGATAATGTCACAGCAAATTTTAACATCTGTCCTAGCTATTTGAGGTAGTAGTCAACATGTCTCATGGCCTGTTATGTAGCAATGATGGCATGGACTCCACTCCATAGCTCTCAGAGACACAGTCTTAGTCTTTGGAGGGCATAGAGCTCGTGACACAAGATTTCACAGTCCCTGACCAACTAGAAAAGGAAAGAATAAGGACTGAGTCCAAACATACAACGCATGAAAAGCTCGTCCAGGAGAACAGAAGGAAGAAGCAAATCTCAGGATCACAGTAGGTTCTTTTTTTCAGTGATTCCCATGTGTCTTGTTGCATTTGCTTTCAAAAAATGAGTAATAATCGTCTCATACGTGTTTCCTATTTGCAAGACATTTATATTGAAGATTCAATACATTTTTTCAAATTCAATTCTTAATTTTGTTCGCGGAGCAGTTAGAATGGCCGAGTATGAAGAAGATTTTAGTATAAAATTGAGCCTTAAGAAGTTCATATCTGTTTGTGACAAGATGAAGATGACCAGAAGCCACTTGTCAAAGACATTGGTTTTGGAAACCTGCTAGACTTGTCCTACCAAGAGCCCCACTTTGATAGAAACTCAAGTTCTTTCATATTATCTAGTGGATTCACATTCCTTATGAACTCTCACTAGTAGAAAATGGGCCTTTAGTTCCCGGTTCTAACTTCCTGACCGGTCATCCATCCTCTGCTCCAACCCCAGCACGCTTAACTTTCGAGTTCTTTCACCCTTAGTTTCCAAGTCTGCACTTGTAGTTTTCTTGACAATAGTAAGCTATCAATCCTACTAACCGTTAGGTGTTTATGTCACATGATCTAATTTTTTTGAATTTCAAAAAATAATTAAAATAAACAACAATAATTAACAAACAACAATGATTAATTTAAAAAATTCAAAAACGCAGAAAATTCGAAAAATCTAAAAAAACAAATCTTTTCATGCGTTGAATAAGTAATCATAATATTGAATTTCAATGAAAATAAAATAAGTAATAATATTATTTTATTCCTTTTTTCCCATTTATTCAATTAATATGGCATAATTAATATCTTTAAATCTGTAAATCAAAATTTGACAAATAATATATTCATTATTATGAGAAAAATATGATGAATCCAAATATGACATTATTTATTTTTTTAAATAAAATTAATTTTTCATCACACTTTTTTCGGCATTGTATGCAAAAGTTATAGCTGTTTTACTCTTCCATAAAAAAAACTTGTTTCAACTCCAGACTTTTTGTGCATTCAACATGCACCATCCAAAGCCACATCATCAATATTCAACCTTTCCTACTTCATTCGCTATTTTCATGCATTTATTAATTGTTTTGAGCTAAATGACTCTGAAATTGAAGAGCACTACAAATGAACTCGCGAAAGGTTGAAACTTTCCATGGTATCACCATTTCACCCACATAGCATGTGCTAAACAGTTCGGATGGTTACGGTCAAAACTAGATGCACTTCGTGTACAAACTGGACAATCCCTTTCGAAGTATCAAGGTTTCGGATGAAAACTCATCCGTTACAAAGGCATTTAATTTCTTAAACTTATTTAAACTCCAGACTTTTTGTGCATTCAACATGCACCATTCAAAGGAACATCATCGATTTTCAACCCTTTCCCACTTCATTCGTTATTTTTCATGCATTTATTAAAAAAATTGAGCTAAATGATCCTGAAATTGAAAAGCACTACAAATGACCTCGGAAAAGGTTGAAACTTGGCATGGTATCATAGTTTCACCCACATAGCATGTGCTAAAAAGTTGAGAGGGTTACGGTAAAAACTAGACGCACTTCGTGTACAAACTGGACAATCCCTTTCGAAGTATCAGGGTTTTGGACGAAAACTCATGTGTTACAAAGGCATTTCATTTTTTAACTTATTTAAACTCCAGACTTTTTGTGCGTTCAAAATGCATCATTCAAAGCCACATCATCGATTTTCAACCCTTTCCCACTTCATTCGCTATTTTTCATGCATTTATTGATTTTTAAGCTAAATGACCCCGAAATTGAAAAACTATACAAATGAACACTGAAAAGGTTGAAACTTGGCATGGTATCATCATTTCACCCACATAGAATGTGCTAAAATGTTGAGATGGTTACGACAAAAGATGGATGCACTTTGCGTACAAACTGGACAATCTCTTTCGAAGTATCTGGGTTTTGCACGAAAACTCATCTGTTACAAAGGCATTTCATTTTTTAAAATTTATTTCAACTCCAGACATTTTGTGCGTCCAACATGCACCATCTAACATGTGCCTACGGGCAAAAAAATTTAAAACCAATTTTTAAACTCAAGTTATTCACAATCTAGGGTTCGAAGGAAATTTGAACAAATTAAAATTTAAACCATTAAAATTTGAAAATTAATTGCACAAACACAAACTAGACAAAAATTTGAATCTGATGCAAAAAGAATCACTCAAAAACATCAAATATCCTAAAATATAAAAGCAATTTAAAATAGAAACAAATAGAAAAAGTAAAAAAGAAACTTCCAAAATCCTTTAGTCCCGGTTGGTGTCACCAACCGGGACTAGAGGTCTAGCCTTTAGTCCCGGTTGGTGACATCAACCGGGACTAAAGCCCCAACCCCTTTAGTTCTAGTTGGAGACACCAACCAGGACTAAAGGGTATCGGCCCCTTTAGTCCTGGTTGGTGTCTCCAACTGGGACTAAAGGTCCCATTTGAACTGGGACTGATGCCCGACCGGCGCCCTAGCTGCTCGAACCGGGACTAATGCTCACATTAGTCCCGGTTCGTAATGCAACCGGGACTAATGTGTAGATCAAGCTGTGACGAAAGCCATGTATTCTACTAGTGTCTTACACCGTGCACCGCATACTGGGAATTCCACTGGGAGGCAAAATGATTGCTAAAAGGTGCTCAGAAGCTTTCAGATGTCCGGTTAAGTCTAAGACAAATTGTGTCGTGCAGACTCCAAGCATCAAAGAACTGATTGACCTCATGACCTAGGAACTGACAGGAGAATTATCTGAGTGGCTTTTTGTGATGTTTGCAACTGCAGAATTTTATGCCCGACGACATATGAATGTGTAAGCCCAGATTACCTAGCAGCTCTTGAAGGACCAGCATCAGATATCCCATCATATGATTGGTCCGGAGTTACTCTAGACAAGTTGGTGACATCACTCCAGACATTCAAAGATAAGGAATTCATCGGCGCATTGTGTGGCTGCCTCCTGATACTCGTGGTTGGTTCACTACTTTTTTCTTTGAATTCTCTTCTGTCGTAAGTGCTAAGCATCTGATCCATTTTTAACCTTTTTATCTCCGGCAGATAAGCTACTTTGAGTACCTAGATATCAAGGTGATGCATATGAAAAATGATTTTCCATCAAGGCTACCTATCTGGGATACAGACGCTGTTAAGAACTATACTACCCTAGATGGACTGTCATCAGAGGAAGGAAATTTTGGCAAACATCGTGTAAGTGAAGTTCATTCTTTGTTACTCTCTGGACTCTTACCTCTCAGCAGAATGATTTAGCTTCCATACCATAATTTAATTTGACATGTACTTATTTGTTTTCTTGCCCATTATCAAAGCTAACGGATATAAGGAGCACACCTTTCTACCCACCAATTGAATCTGGACGATCATTCTTTTGAATGGGTACCAAACCAGAAGCCTACTTAGAACAGTTTGCTCCAGAATGCAAATTATCTTCAATGAGTCATGTCGAACCCATGGCCCATATTTTTTGTTTTAAATTGTCAATAATTGCACACCTTGTAAGTTTTCAAACTGATTCAACATATAAGTCAACATATATAGCAAACAGGTACATGGGCTCGCTACATTAGGATATAACTGCCCCTACTCAATCATTATAGGTGTGCTACCTGCAATAGGTTACATGTTGGTCATGCTTTTTACAGCAGGCTTCGTTTACGTTACATGTACCTCCTACATACAGTAGGTTAGTTGTGCTGCTTGAGAACCAACAGTGGGTAGTTTCTGGTTCTATGACGGTTATTGCCCTTCCTCACACGATAAATTAGTTGTGCTCCGTATAGTAGGCAAGCTCTGTTACCCAATAGTAGTCCAGCTGTAATTATGTGATTATTAAAACTGTGATTCTTGGATAGGTAGTGTGTGATTCCTCATATGCTTCATGCAGTAGTCTAACTATGCTTCCTGCAGTCTAGCATTCCATATAGATTTTTTTGCATGTTATTATTAATTTAACACTATATTAATATCAGATGTTGTTTTTTTATGTCTCGTTTGTAGGCTAAAGCAGATCTTGGCAAAATCATTAATGAGATGTACACAGGATTTTTCTCTGTGATTCAACCTGTCATTGAGCAGAAACTGGAAAAGGTTCTTTCTCTTGGTAGGGAATTTGGTGTGCAGGAAGTCAAATGAACTGACCGCGGCGTATATTGTAACTTATAGAAAGATGAATTCAACGGAGAAGAAACCTTTTCATCACTTCCTTCCACTTTTCCATCACTTGCTTATTACCACAAAGAAAATCCTCAATGATCATGTAGCAGTGGCTCGAGAAATTATGCACGTGCCTCATCATACTCGATGGATAATCTAAATGGTTGTTGCGGTACTCCTGTGTAACCCTCCCAAAACCAGTATGATAAGGAACAGTTCAATACCCAACTATCCTTACAGCATCAAACATCAACCGAGCTTAAATTGTGCTTGGAGGTGATTGAGATAGACCTCAAGCAATGACTTGGATGTCAATGTTAGGTCACATCTGGAAACTTTGAGACACTTTTATAATACCTGCCTTGATGGGATACCTATTCGTGAACATTTCATGTGACCATCTGACTTGTTGGACAAGAACACATGAATGATACTAACTGGCGAAAATTCATCCGAGAACACTTCACCCACTACAGCCAACATCTGCACAGCTTCCAAAGAACGCAAACATGTAATAAGAGAACCGATGCAATCAAGCAAAGTTACTGTTGCTAAAGATCACACCTTAGACTGTATAGATGAGAAACAGTTAAACAATGTCGCTCCATTGACAAGTGAGACTATTGAGCAGCCTGCTTCTTTGATTATTCAAATGCCACACATTATTGCACGTTCCAATGGCGATGACACAATTGTTGAAATTTTTCAAGAAAGCACGGAGAAGCCATTGTATCCAAAGCTGTAACCAAGATAGACACTGCTACCGAGAAATGTTCTTCTCCCACCATGAAAGCCCAGGTCAATGCTACTAGCAATTTGAGTGATGAGAACAAGATTGGTGCGTCCAAATCATATGAATTTGCATTAGACTCCAAGTTCAGCCACACGCCCACTAATACAGCAGTGGTCCCATGTGGTTCCGGCAGCGGTTCTAGAATTGAACTGGTTCACACAATTGGTGAGCATGCTCAACAAAATAAACTTGCATCCACTAGTGATGCTCCATCCGTTGCTGCCACTTTTAACAGCACAACCAAAGATGCCACTTTAGAAATACGGGCACCAGCTACCGAGAATCCAACTAACAGTGTGAGTGATAAAGTCTTCAAGAGCCAGCATGTAAATCAGGCCAACGAATGAATGACAACTGACAAGAGACCCTCACTGATGATGCCCAATGCAGCAAACGGGGCCACGCCGCCAACGAAGAAAAGAGTCAGGATAATAGAGCCTTTAGGACAGTCACCCGAAGATCTTTCCAATAAGCGACAACTTGTTGACAACCAAAAAGCCTTGCATGATGCTGCATTCATTGAAGATGATAACATATTGTTTGACCCATCAATATATGAAGAAAATGAAAAGGCAACAAAACGATAGAACAGGCCAGCCAACTCTAAGCATGTAGGCTTTAAAGTATGTCAACCTAATACTCTCATGCACATATCCGGGGCTACAAGCTCATCAGCAAGGTCCACCCTTACTTATACTGAAGGGTCAACTAGACCTACCACATCAGCTCCTAAGTCAATGCTAAACGTTAGTTGCCTCTCACAGCCCATTGCTACATCATACTCCGTGGGTTTAACTCAATCACCTTGGTCACAAACGCCCATTGCTACGTCATACTCTGTGGATTTAACCCAATCTGCCTGGTCACAAACTCCCAGACCAAATACTCTGTCCACATATTGCCAGGAACAACCCCCCTCTGATTATAATCTCCAGTTCTTCAACCAACAATACCAGAAACAACCTTCTGATTGTAATCCAAACCTCCCATCATATAAATGTCCAAAATAATGGTCGCTTGGACAGCCACGAGCACCCACCCGATGAATACAACCATCAGAATAACCATGGGCAAAGTTACAACAGGTCACATTCACAGACGAATAATACACAGTCTTCTTGCCCACATCAATACAATATATCGGCAGACATTGCTTCGAACCAAATCAGCAAATCAGACGTCGGTATGTCTACAACATAGATGTAGCAGTAGCAAACAAGAGGGCATGTACTACATTGAAACAACCGTTACAATGAGGGCCCGCGCCAAAACCATTATCATGGGCAACAACATATCGGTAATGGTCAAGTCGGTTCTAGTGCACCTCACTCCCAGAACAATCATTATGATCTGCAGCAACAGCCTCGTCTAACTGATCCAACAAATAACCAATATGATTGCTTCAGATTGTTTGATATAAGAGATTCTATGCTCATAGAGAAACTCGTCTATGAAACAGTTGTGGAGAACATGCCACTACCAGGCAGAGATGAGAGGTAATGAGATCATTGTTCCTGCTGTAGAAAAGTTTTGGTTGATTGAAATATTGTTATTATTATTATTATTATGACTGGAAAGTTGGATCTAAGACATTCAACTGGTTCACCTATAGTTTTCATTTTTTTTGTTTACGTATTACTTCGAAACAAAGTTTCGGTTTCACCATGTTTCAATGTAACTGTCCTTGTAGTTTGATCACGATGTTGTTCTTCTTGTCACTGTAGATTAGGGCTATATTTGCATTTTGAAAACTCGTCGCCTCTCCTCAAGTTAAATGTTAAAATAAGTAATATATAAAATTTAATGGTCCTTTTTTCGTAGAAAAGGATATTTTTCATCAATCGACGCTGGGCTGACCATCGAACCTTCGGTCTATCGATGAAGGTCTACGGTTATATGAACAAATACATGATGGATGCTTACTCAGAGTTGTTGCTGAAAGAACAATTTTATAGTAAACACAACTTACACAAGCACATAATGTACATCGAAGCTTCTGTAAGTTTGTTTAATTCCTCTACCTTTTTTAAAATATTAATAAAAAACTATACCAAAGAATACTAACAAAGGATCTATCTTTTGAGGGAAAATTTCAGGTCAAAGATGTAAGCATTGAACTTCTAAAATAATACATTGTATGAAAACCAATTGGCTACAAGATGTCAAACGTCTGCAACTTTGTGAGTTGATCTTGCCAACTTCGCTCTACTGTGTTGGTCTTTGTTTATCAAGTTTTTCCTATTCTTTGCCCTCGCAAATATTGTTGCTCACTGTTTTAGGTGTTAATTCCTGTGAGACAAGGCCACTTATACTCTTGATAATCGTTAATTTCAAGAAGAAATGCTTCGAGATCCTGTGTCTTTATATTAGTTGTGACGATATAAAGGAACATTCAGACATTGTGATTGGAAACTTCAGGAGAGAGTACCATTCAGCTTACAATACCCATCCTCACAGAATAAACAATTTCGGTATACAACCTGTGACATGCATAACTAACTCTGGAAGAGAGTGAGTCTCTTGTTACTGTACATGTACATCAATATGTGCTTTTCAACCTGTAATTCATAATTCATATGTGTTATTCATCCTGTAATCATCGATATATTACTCTCATTTAACAGGGATGGCAGCAATATATTCACAATGCACTTGATGTCGCTCGTTGCTACGAGGTCATCCTTTTTTATCAACAAAGTAAGTTTGATTTGTGTCAAATCACAAGATGTTACACTATATATTGTTGAAACGAACGAGTTATACCATTGAGTTTTAGAATATTTTTCTTAAATTTATTATTTCTCTCCTTGCAGATCTATGTGAAGCCGTTGCGAGAACAACTAACTTAGAAAATGATAACATCTGGCCATAACAAGGGAAAAATATTCGAAGAACTGCAAAATGTCTTCAACCAACACAACATACAATGTAGAAGACCAAACATTTGAAGTCTACTATTCTAACACCTAGTTGTCAGAACAAGAAAAATCCACCTATTTTGGCTGGTGCTCTATGATTCGGTACACATTTATATCTATACCAAATATCTATCGTATCAAAAGTATGTTTGCCATACTTAAAATCCTACCGTACTTTTAGAATAAGGTGGTGAAATTTTGTAAGAGAGAAACAAGACTGTGACTATTCCTATCATAGGTCCGTGGCTCCTCATAACAAGGTACAGTGATTCTCTTAGGAAACGTCTCAGAACAAACGTTTGGCACAATCATGCACGACCATGACTCTAAATAACAGAATTTGATGCCTCTCCTAACTTCATCGACGTACCCACGACGAAATCCGAATGCTTCAATATTGCCGTCCTTCAGTTCCACTAGTGTCTGTACAACCTTCTTTCTTCTGCCTCAGCTTCTCAAAGTTCCATTCTAAACACTTTAACTCTTGAACGATAAAAAACACTTTAACTCTTGTGTTTGGGTGGTGCGTGAGCGATAGGCACAGAGGACATTTTTTCACAGGAACATCCGTGATGCAACATAGAATCCCAAATTCATACCAAGAAGAGGCACGTATGGATACTATGGATATGCACTATGGTTCGTGTGCGAAAGCCATGCCTGGCAGACAACACAAAGCACAGGTTCGTCATGCAAAACTAGAGCACAATTTTATACACAAAATGCACAGTTGTGTACTCAGAGGGTCCACCAGGTTGCGTCTCCAAGAGGCACACTGAATATGGAAACTTGAAGCACTGTTTTAGCGAGGAAACTCGATGATGCAAAACGGAAGCATGGTTCATATGAGGAAAAATACACGTATGAGCACTCTGGATATGCATTGTGCTTCGTGTGCGAAATGCACGGCTGGCACGAAGACAGAAAGCAAAGGTCTGTGATGTAAAACAAGAGCACAGTTTTATAATAGCAAGATGCACTAATGTCCACGCAGAGGGCGAACGGGGGTGCGTGTGCGAGAAGCATGGCTACCATGGAGTCAGGAAGTCACAATTTTTCAAAGTATAACTTCCTCCGGGTGAACAAACACCACAACATTTTACACAAAACAAAATAGTAACTAACTGGAAGTGATAGAAGTTAACCACCACGTATTTCTCTTGAGACCCCATCCAGAAGGTGATTGCTCAAAAACGTCGACACATGTAGCAAGGGAGCAAGCGCTTATGCAGAAGGCCCTTCATCTTTAGAATATGGCGGTAAAGCTCATAGCAACCGTACTCGTCCTGAAGAAAAAGTGAACTGTCGGGACCCCGATCCTAATTCATATGAATCCAGACTGTAACATATCACATCACTTTGTAGCCTCACGCACAGTAAATTCCACGGCTGTAGCAATGCGTAACCCAGCAATGCAGGTGTCGGCATCAAGCGTGTGTAGACGAGTCATAGCAAGCTACAAGGACTCCATTACACCATGGGACATGAGTGTCATCACTGCACGTAGACAAGTCATAGCAGGCTACAAGGACTCCATTACACTGTGAGACATTTCCCCGAAGGGACAGACATAGCAGCAAAGAAGGATACATGCCGGTCAAGCAATGTGTCCGGAGCAGTAGCAAGCTACCAAGGCTCGGTGAAAGCACAAAGAGGCAGTTTCACGTAAAGAGTACTACTAGAGGCACATGACTAGGTGGAGGATCCGATACATACCGTTGCACGTCACACGTACACACGACATGCCCGATATGCAAAGATACAACTATGACATCACAACATAACCATACATCAACACAAATTTTATTTAAGAGGCTCAGAAGAGCCTTGCATAATATGTTCTTATAGGTACGGGTCACATGACCCGACACTCAAGTCATACAAGCAAGTTCATACAAACCAACGAAAGCATAAAGCTGTCTGAGTATAGACAGTTGAAAGGGTAACATGGCGCATGGCCTGACTATCTACAGCCCACCACAGGGCATAAGGTCGTAGCTGGGACACCAGCTATTCGGTATCATCAACATCTAGATAGAACCCACCTGATGGGTCCTGAGTCTCATCTGCAACATTTATTAAGCAAACGTGAGTACAAACGTAGTCAGCAAGTCTTTAAAACAGACCTAGACTATTCACGCTCAAGTATCAACAAGGGGAGTGGTGGAGTTTATGCAGCAATGCCAGCTTTGACTCATGGCTAACCTATACTACACAATTTTAACCCTTTGTTTAGATTTTAGATATCGCACACGAGTCCACTAACTCCACATTAATACACCACCATGGATTCACTTCCCTCTCCTAAGAGAATACCATCCATGGTACTCACACTTGTCTTGATATTTTTATGAGTATCCATCAAATTGTCTATTAACAGCATAAGTTTTCCAAGTAGTCCATATCCGAGGACGCGGCTATTCGAATAGTTTTATACCCTGCAGGGGTGTACTTCTTCACACACGCTCTCGCCACTTATCGTTGTGTGCTCATAAAACCATGCACCTCGGCAACCTTCAAGCGGAAGCCTAGCGAGGGAGTTGGCTACGACCGTCAATCACATAAGACCTCTAGTCCAGGCTATCGCCTATTTGAGACTGACCCGCACGGAAGTCCGGCCGAAGTTTCCACTACGGCCCCAAATGATGTGCGTAGGGTTCCCAAGCACACCATTCGGGTGACCCTTGGTACACCGTGCCACTGCCTACCGTGTCGTAGCCCACCCCTAGGGTCAGTGCTACGCATGGCCTCTAGCATACTGTAAAGACCAGAAACTACTTGCAACTCCTGACACAACTCTAAGCATAGCAGGCAAACTAAGCAAAGCACATCATGGCACAAGCATCTACCAGGTAGGCTAGGTTGCAAGGTTTAGCTATTTACTGTGACAATGATAGGTCATGCAAAGGAATGGGTTCATCTACCGTGTATGACAGACAAGTGAACATTTGTCCTAATGTAATAAACAAGAGCAGGAATGAGAGAATGGGATGTTATCGGAATGATCAATGGGGGTGCTTGCCTTGTTAGGAAGCGGGAAGGTTTTCTCCTTCGTTGGAATACTCAGAGGTATCCCCAGAAGCAGGGCCTACCGCAATGCACACGAATATGAATCAATACACGGCATGTGCAACAATATGATGCATGATCATGACATGGCAGCATGTATGGATGAGCTAATGCAACTACTGTCCAAGTTAAATGAAGTGATTTTGAATATAGGCTCAAAATCATTCTCCATTTCACATTCCATATCTTAACCTATTACTAAATGTCAATGCTCATCTACATATGTTTCTCTAGCATGCATGATAACAGCATCATTGGATTCATTGGATTTTTCTGATAAATTTGCATATATAAATTATTTCAATAGATTAATTTCTATGAATTTTCTAAGTTTTAAATAGTTTCTGGAATTAATTTAATGTAGAGAATTCATTATTGCATTAGCATGACATCATCATGACATCAGCTGGTCTATAGACCGTTGAGAGGTCAACCTAACCAGTGGGGTCCACTGGTCAGTGACCGAGCTGCTAACAGAGTTAACTAATTAAGTAATTATTAATTAGATTAGGGTAGGGCCCACTATCAGTGGGTCATTAACTTAATTAAATTAATTAATTAAATTTTTAAGCTAATCTTAATTAGCAGGGCCCGGCCCCACTTGCTAGTGACCCAGGGGGTCGAACCCCCATGGTCATCTCCGGCAAAACCCACCGGCGTTGAGCCGCCGGTGGCTCCAGAGACGGCAAAGGGGTCGGGTTCCCTCCTCCGGTGACCAAAAAGACGGCGGAGGGCACTAGGTGAGACTAGGCTCACGCGCGCGTCCATCCTGACACCTCTCAGAGGCTGAGACAGCCGGGATCGACGCCGGCGACGAGCTCGGCAGCTGCCGGAGCTCGGGCGAGCACGATCTCAACGAACCAGGGAACCACATGGCCGGGGCTTAGCACCTACGGGCTCTACACGACCCCATGAGCTCAATGGTGGCCACGGATGGACCAGCTAGTCACCGGAGCAACGCCGGTGAAAAGCGCGTGCGGCGGGGCATTCGGGAGCCGATGCAACCGGGGCCTACAGAGGGGGAAAAGGCTGGGGAAGAGAGGGGAAAGGCCCTGGAGCTCACAGCGGGTTCGGAGCCGACGAGAGCTTGAGGGCGACGAATCAACAGCGGCAGAGCTCGGGTCCGAGGAGGAAGATGCTCTCGAGGGCGATGCTCCAGGGCTCCTGGAGATGCGTGGCTTGGCGCAGAGGACGGGGACGACGAGGCGGAGCCTCTGGCGGGCTCAGGGAGGCACGGGAGCGGCTGCAACTATGGCGGCGAGCTAGCGTGGCCGTCGGCCATGGCAGAGCAGAGGAGAGGAAGAAGCTGGAGGCGAACTAGGCGAGAGAGAGAGAGAGATGGGGACGGTAGCGGCGTCCTCATCCTCTCGCCAGCGTGGCGGGGGAAGTAGGCACGCAGGAAGCCGTGTGGCACCACCGGCGCGAGCGCACGGCGAGCACACGCTCGTCCTCCTGGCCGCCAGGAGGACGACGACGGTGCTGGGCCAGCTGGGCCGGCCCAGGTGCTTCCGCCATTCTTTTCTTTTAAATTTCCAGTTTCTGTTTTATTTTTCTGACATTTGTTTCATTTATTTTTAGGCACAAATTCTAGGTATAAAATATCCCAAATATTTTATAGAACCTAGTTTGAATATTTCAAACTTCTATAAAAAGTTTCAGAATATTTTGAAAACTGAAATATTCATAATGCTTTATTTGGCATTTTCAGCAGCTTTAATATTTATTTTTGAAATGCTATAATTATTCGAATATTTATAATGACCCCTAATATATTCATGTCCACATTTATTAGACATAGCGGACATTTTGATGGGCATTTTCGATTTGTTGGTTTTTCACAAACATGGAAAATTTTGATTCAAGTGAGGTGTTTGGGGTTTCTTTGTTAATCCCCATTTCAAGTTGATGCAAAAAGTGAAACATGATGCACAGACATGTTGTCCTAAGTAATCTAGATAGGGATGTGACAACTCACCCCCACTCAAAAGAATCGCGTCCCGAGATTTGGAAGTCGTCGGGAAGAGCGCGGGGTACTCTAGTCGAAGACGATCCTCTCTTTCCCATGTGGCCTCCTTCTCAGAATGGTGTGACCACTGAACCTTGAGAAACTTGATGTTCTGACACCGAGTAGTATGCTCAGCTTGATCAAGAATACGAACAGAGTATTCTCGATATGTAAGGTTATCTTGGAGATCAAGCGCTTCGTGGTCTACTTCATGGACAGGGTCCGAGTAGCAATGCCTGAGTTGCGAGACGTGGAAGACATCATGAACCTTGGAAAGATGTGGCGGAAGTTCCAATTGGTAGGCAATCTCTACTCGTTTAGCAAGAATGCAAAAAGGTCCAATGTAAGGAGGAGCCAAGTTGCCCTTGATACCGAATCGGTGGGTACCCTTCAGAGTTGTAACCCGAAGGTAAGCCTTCTCGTCAACTTCATAATTCACAGCCTTATGATGACGATCATATTGCCTCTTTTGACGAGATTGGGCTGTTTTCAACTTTTCACGAATGATGCGAACTTGCTCCTCTGCATCCTGGATCATATCCGGGCCAAAGAGTTGCCTCTCTCCGGTGTCTAACGAGTTAAGAGGTGTTCGACACCTTCGTCCATAGAGAACTTCAAAAGGGGCTTTGCCCAAGCTTGATTGATAACTAATGTTATAAGAAAATTCGGCAAATGGGAGACATTTCTCCCAATTCATACCGAAGGATATAACACAAGCTCGGAGACTGTCTTCGAGGATTTGATTGACTCGCTCAACTTGACCACTTGATTGAGGGTGGAAAGCAGTGCTAAAGGATAGATTAGTCCCCATAGCGGTTTGGAAACTTTCCCAGAATCGGGAAGTAAAGATACTTCCGCAGTCCGAGTTAATCTCCAATGGAACACCATGAAGAGAAACTATTCGAGAAACATATAACTCTGCTAGCTGGCTAGCAGTTATACTCTCCCGACCAGGAAGGAAATGAGCCACTTTGGAAAGGTGGTCTACGACCACAAAGATAGCATTATTCCCTCTCTTGGTCCTCGGAAATCCGGTAATGGAATCCATACGGACCTTATCCCATTTCCATTCAGGAATAGCTAAAGGTTGAAGGGTGCCGGCATGCCTTTGATGTTCTGCCTTAACGCAATGACAAACGTCGTAGTTAGCAACGAACTGAGCAATTTCTCTCTTCATCCTAGTCCACCTGAACCTCTGGCGTAGGTCCTGATACATCTTGGTACTACCTGGATGAATTGTGAGAGGAGAATAATGATCCTCCTTAAGGATCAACTGCCGAAGATGTTGGTTCTTTGGAACCACCAAACCGTTCTGGAAGAACACCACACCTTGATCATCAATAGAGAAATCCTTAGCGATACTGCTAACGAGGTTCTCTTTGATCCGGGAAATACCCTTATCACGCTTTTGGACAGCTATAATTTGATCCTTAAGAGTAGGTTTCGCCATCAGGTTGGAAAGGAATCCTTGAGGAACAATGTGAAGGTTCAACTTCAGAAATTCCTCATAGAGAAGTGGTTGACCTTGTTGTAACATCAGGTTGTTACGATAAGACTTACGACTTAGTGCATCAGCCATGACATTGGCTTTCCACGGGGTGTAAGTTATTCCTAAGTCGTAATCTGTAATCAAATCAACCCACCATCTTTGCCTGAGATTCAAATTCGGCTGGGTGAAAATATATTTCATACTTTGGTGATCAGTGTAAATTTGGCAACGGTTACCCAGAAGGTAATGTCGCCAAGTTTTCAGTGCATGGACCACAGATGCAAGCTCAAGATCATGTGTTGGATAATTATCCTCATGTGGACGCAATTGTCGAGATGCGTATGCAATCACATGACGATCTTGCATGAGAATGCAACCTAATCCTTGTCGCGAGGCGTCGCAATAGATAACGAAGTCCTTAGAGAACTCTGGTGGCACCAGAACAGGAGCAGAGGTCAGGCATCTTTTCAACTCCTGAAAACCATGCTCGCATTGTGGAGTCCACTCGAACTTTTTATCTTTCTTGAGGAGTTCAGTCAGGGGTTTTGGAACCTTGGAGAAATTCTCGACAAAGCGGCGACAATAGCTCGCTAAGCAAAGGAAGCTCCGAACTTGCTTAACTGATTCAGGTTGAGTCCAATCAAGGACGGCCTGAACAATCTCGAGATTGATAGAAATACCTTTACCAAATATCACGTGGCCTAGATAGGTCACTTCTAGCAACCAAAATTCACACTTGGAGAATTTGGCATACAGACGATGCTCTCAAAGTTTCATCAATACCAGCCTTAGATGCTCGGCATGTTCATGTTCATTCTTCGAATAGATGAGTATACCGTCGAGGTATACCACGACGAATTTATCCAAATACTCCATGAAGATCGAATTCATCAACCGAGAGAAGGTAGTTGGGGCATTGGTTAAACCGAAGGACATGACAGTGTACTCATATTGGCCATAGCGAGTAACAAATGCCGTTTTTGGAATGTCCCTGTTTCTAATTCTGATTTGATGGTATCCCAACCTCAGGGGAGCGGATACTTGTTCTTTATGGTGACCAGATTTACCAACCGATAATCCACAACCATCCGATCCGATCCATCCTTCTTCTTAACAAAGAGAATGGGGCAAGCCCAAGGAGAAGAACTAGGACGGATGAACCTTTCTTCAAAGCCTCATCGAGTTGTTTCTTAAGTTCGGCTGGTTCTAAGGGTGCCATCTTATAGGGTCTTCTGGCTATTGGGACAGTCCCTGGGATGAGCTCTATCACAAACTCAACATCTCTGACAGGTGGAATTCCTGGCAGTTCTTCTGGAAACACATCCGGAAAGTCACGGACTACCGGAATATCTTCTAGTTCTGGAAGAGGGCTAGCATTGAGAGAATAGAGGTGGCGCTTGGCTGCTCGAGTGGACGCATTGACTATCTCACCTGAGGGATGTGTAAGTTGAACATTCCTAGTATGAGTATCAATCTTAGCATAGTGGGCTTTCATCCAGTCCATGCCTAAGATGATATTGATGTCCGAAGACTTGAGGGCTACCAAAGATGCTAGGAAGACTAGCTTATCCACAAGAATCTCATTTTCATGGCTTACTCTAGAAGTTTGCCATTTTGAACCAGGAGTCCGAACTACTAAAGGAGTAGGCATATCACAAAATGACATGTTATGCAACTGTGCATAACTTTCTGAGAAGAATGAATTAGATGCCCCAGTATCAAACAGAACAGATGTTGGATGACTATTGACAAGGAGCGTACCTAGGATAACATCAGTATCCTCGAGGGCTTCTTTAGTAGAAACATAGTTCACTCGACCACGAGCAGGAGCTAGCTTCACATAAAAGGCTTTTCCCGGCTTCCCACATCCAGTTGGCTTAGCATTGTTCTGGGGACACTCTCGGGAGTAGTGTCCTGGTTCTCCACATTTATAGCAGACAACGGTGGCATGGGGAGCAGCATTGGTAGGAGGACCTCCGAATGTCCTGGCTGGAGGGTTGGGCTGAGCTGGGCGAGGCGCCTGGAAGGATGGCCTCATGGTGTATCTTGGCGGCAGAGCTGCGTTGGGCACCCACACCCGGCGTTTGTTGGAGCCCGAGCCAGATGCGGGTCTGAAGTCATGGGTGTGCTTCCTAGTTGCCTCGCAGTCAGTCTGTCCAGTTTCGGCATTGATAGCCTTGTTGACGAGAGCCTGGAAGGTTGTGCACTCATGCAGGTGCAGATCTCGATGGAGCTCAGGACTAAGTCCCTTGCGGAACCTAGCCTGTTTCTTGGCATCGGTTGACACTTCCTTCGGAGCATACCAAGCAAGATTGCCGAACTCACGACTATAAGCATCCACTGTCATTCTGCCCTGGGTGAAAGCACAAAACTCCTCTCTCTTGCGATCCATCAGCCATTCCGGGATGTGATAGGTATGGAATGTCGCGCTGAAATCTGCCCAAGTTGGTCCGGGGCCTATGGGATGCATCGCTTCATCATTTTCCCACCATAGATTGGTAGGTCCTTCCAGAAAGTAAGCAGCAAAGGTCACCTTGTTGGCCTCAGATACATTGGCAGCTCGGATTTTGCAGGACATGCTGGCCAGCCAGTTATCCGCGTCGAGCGGGTCGACCGAATGATGAAACTTGGGAGGGCACAGCTTGACGAAGTCATTGAGAGACACACCATCATTGCGATCATTGCGGGGAGGACGCGTTGTGTTCTGCTCAATACGTTCCAACAACCTGTTGGTCTCCCTTTTGTTTCGTTTAGCTTCGAGCATCACTTCTGCCAAGGAGGGCGCCTGTGGCAGGTTCTCTTGCCTTGGTTGGCTTCCCTCGCCCTGATCGGGGGCAGGCACGGGGTTATTTCTAGTTGACACCATCCTGGGAAACAAACCCACAGCTTAGATAAGGAAGACACCAACTCTAAGGAATGAGATAAGGAATGTACTATACAACATGGCATGCATGGGTAAACACCCGATGAACATGGTAGTACCAACTTCCATAGGAACACCATGATTCATACACACCATGACATAGTTTAGTACAATCCCAAGCTGAAATACAAACTACAGAGAGATGACACAACTCATCGGAGGCATTACAAGCTTCCTATACATTATCTATCTACACCTCCGGAACTCAACTCTCGACCTCAGTCATATCCCACAAGACACGCAGGACTGTGGCAATACGAATACTACCATACTAGTGCTAGCATCCACGTACTCAAGCATTGTTGTACAATGCCTCATATAGGTTACCCCCGTGACCCGGGAGCTGAACCTGAGGATCTGGAAACACCCTAGCATGTGATCCTTGGAAACCGTAAGGACACGGATGTGGCCTCGGTCCCCTTGTTGGTGGCAACAGCGGTCCTCGAAGAGGGATGATGCCTCCAACATCGGGCCAGTCTATGCGTGCTAGCAGATGAGTCCGCGATGGGTTCAGCATCTCCAAATCTCCATAGCATGTCTGCACGACAGGTGCTAGCTGTGTCAAGGCTGTCCAAAGATGTGCATGGGTAGCATGTAGCTCCATGCGAAGGGCATGTGCATCACGATCCCTGTTCTGCAACATCTAAGCGGTCACCTGTAGCCTAGGGTCCTCATGAGAATGATCGTAGTAGGCTGCTCTAAGATAGCTATCTGCTCCTCCCAAAGAAGCAGGAACGTAACAGAACTCTGTGTTCTGAAGCAGACCATGGTGAAACCTCATGATAGTTAGCATGGTGTAGGCGGCCTCCAGAACTGCCATATCTATGGTGACACCTAATCCATAAGTCCAATGAAGCGGCTCTGCAGCTCTAGGATATGATGGATATATCTTAACAGTACACAGATACTGGCTTTGGTTGAAGTCCCGATACTGCTCCTCCACTGTGTACTCAACAGTAACCAGCCTCCATCATAACTCTAACCAACATGTCCGTGTGACCCGGTACATCGATGCACCTGGTCAAACGGACCACCGTACGGGAGGGACGAGGGGCATCTGAAATAGAGAATGATGCAAAGACATTAGAGACTCTAGCAGAAATTGGACAGCATAACGGTTGTAATTGCTCAAAAAGGATTTTGAGACAACTGCAAAAGATTTGATAGCATAACCACTCGACTATCTAGACTCAAATCTCTTCTCCAATTGTTTGTCACACCAACAATACTCGAATACGAAGTTCACTTGCAAACAAGCTAGCTAATAGTCTATGGTTAGTAACTCGTCATCCTAAGCAATAGATGAGAAGCCTAGCTCTTAACCCCGTAGAAATGATGAGAATGACTCAGAATAGAATAACTTGGGGAGTGGAGTAAAAAGAGCCTTATGTTCCCTTCCACAATCAATTCCCCTACTTTTCTATAGTGTTTCTAGACTCAACTTCGACCGCTTTGGCTTGGTAGTGCTAAGTTAGTCAGGCTCTGATATTGACGCTGTCGGGACACCGATCCTAAGTCATATGAATCCAGGCTATAAATATTACATCACTTTGCGGCCTCACGCACGCTGAACTCCACGGCTGCAGCCTTACCTTAGTCGGGACCGTTTGCGTCTTTTGGCTCATGTATGTGAACATGTCGCTAGCAATCAAAAGAATTCGAACCCGGGCCTACATGACTAGTCATAGAACCCAAGTGGCACATCCGTACGGAAACAGGCATACGTAACCCAGCAATGCAGGTGTCGGCCTCAAGCGTGTGTAGACGAGTCATAGAAAGCTACAAGGACTCCATTACGCCATGGGACATGAGTGTCATCACTTCACGTAGAGGAGTCATAGCAGGCTACAGGGACTCCATTACACTGCGAGACATTTCCCCGAAGGGACAGACACAGCAGCAAAGAAGGATACATGCTGGTCAATCAATGTGTCCGGAGCAGTAGAAAAAACCAAGGCTCGATGGAAGCACAAAGAGGAAGTTTCCCATAAAGAGTACTACTAGAGGCACATGACTATGTGTCGGATCCCATTGCAGATCACACGTACGCACGACATGCCCGATCTGCATAGATACAACTATGGCATCACAACATAACCATACATCAACACAACTTTTATTTAAGAGGCTCAGAAGAGCCTTGCATAATATGTTCTTATACGTAGGGGTGACATGACCCGACACTCAAATCATACAAGCAAGTTCATACAAACCAACGGAAGCATAAAGCTGTCTGAGTACAGACAGTTGAAAGGGTAAAAAGGCACATGGCCTGACTCTCTACAGCCCGCCACAGGGCATAAGGTCGTAGCTGGGACACCAGCTATTTGGCATCGTTGACATCTAGATAGAACCCAACTGATGGGTCCTGAGTCTCATCTGCAACATTTATTAAGCAAACGTGAGTACAAATGTACTCAGCAAGTCTTTAAAACAGACCTAGACTATTGATGCTCAAGTATCAACAAGGGGAGTGGTGGAGTTTATGCAGCACTGTCGGCTTTGACTCATGGCTAACCTATACTACACAATTTTAACCCTTTGTTTAGATTTTAGATATCGCACACAAGTCCACTAACTCCACATCAATACACCACCATGGATTCACTTCCCTCTCCTAAGAGAGTGCCATCCACGGTACTCACACTTTTCTTGATATTTTTATGAGTATCCATCAAATTGTCTATGAACAGCATATGTTTTCCAAGTAGTCCATATCCGAGGACGCGGCTCTTCGAATAGTTTTATACCCTGCAGGGGTGTACTTCTTCACACACGCTCTCGCCACTTATCGTTGTGTGCTCATAAAACCATGCACCTCAGCAACCTTCAAGCGGAAGCCCAGCGAGGGAGTCGGCCACAACCGTCAATCACATAAGACCTCTAGTCCAGGCGATCGCCTATTTGAGACTGAACCCGCACGGAAGTCCGGCCGAAGTTTCCGCTATGGCCCCAAACGATGTGCGTAGGGTTCCCCAGCCCGCCATTCGGGTGACCCTTGGTACACCGTGCCACTGCCTACCGCGTCGTAACCCACCCCTAGGGTCAGCGCTACGCACGGCCTCCAGCATACTATAAAGACCAGAAACTACTTGCAACTCCTAGACCAAGGACTAAGCAATTGATAAGTCAAGCGGGGTCATATTTCAGGGCCCAACATGTGGTAGTGACTAGTCTTGGATCACAAAAACGGAACTCAGTTCCTAAGAATGGTCCCAATGAGACAACCCGCTATGTACTCCTACATAGCCTCTCATCGCTACCTTTACCAAATCGGGTTCATCATAAGCTTATCACATCAGAACAACATTGTTTCACTCTAGTTCATCACCGAGATGAATCAGACCTGACACAACTCTAAGCAGGGAAAGCATAGCAGGCAAAGTAAGCAAAGCACATCATGGCACAAGCATCTACCAGGTAGGCTACGTTGCAAGGTTTAGCTATTTACTGTGACAATGACAAGTCATGCAAAGGAATGGGTTCATCTACCGTGTACGACAGACAAGTGCACGTTTGTCCTAATGCAATAAAGAAGAGGAGGAGCGAGAGAATGGGATGTTATCGGAATGATCAATGGGGGTGCTTGCCTTGCTGGGAAGCGGGAAGGTTTTCTCCTTCGTTGGAATACTCGGAGGTATCCTCAGAAGCAGGGCCTACCGCAATGCACATGAATAGCAGTCAATACACGACATGTGCAACAATATCATGCATGATCATGACATGGCAGCATGTATGGATGAGCTAATGCAACTACTGTCCAAGTTAAATGAAGTGATTTTGAATATAGGTTCAAAATCATTCTCCATTTCATATTCCATATGTTAACCTATTAGTAAATGTCAATGTTCATCTACATAGGTTGTTCTAGCATGCATGATAAGAGCACCATTGGATTCATTGGATTTTTCTGATAAATTTTCATATATAAATTATTTCAATCTGAGTTATAGATTAATTTCTATCAATTTTCTATATTTTAAATAGTTGCTGGAATTAATTTAATTTAGAAAATTCATTATTGTATCGGCATGACATCATCATGACGTCAGCTGGTCAACAGACCGTTCACAGGTCAAACCTCACCAGTGGGGTCCACTAGTCAGTGACCCAGCTACTAACAGAGTTAACTAATTAACTAATTATTAATTAGATTAAGGTAGGGCCCACTGTGAGTGGGTCATTAACTTAATTAAATGAATTAATTAAATTTTTAAGTTAATCTTAATTAGCAAGGCTCGGCCCCAGGGGGTCAAACCCCCATGGTCAACTCCAGCAAAACCCACCGGCGTTGAGCCGCCGGTGGCTCCAGAGACGGCGGAGGGGTCGGATTCCCTCCTCCGGCGACCAAAAGGATGGCGCAGGGCACCAAGTGAGCCTAGGCTCACCCGCGCGTCCATCCCAACACCTCTCAGAGGTTGAGACGACCGGGATCGACGTCGGCGACGAGCTCGGCGGCTGCCGGAGCTCGGGCGAGTACGAGCTCAACGAATCAGGGCACCACATGGCCGGGGCTTAGCACCTACGGGCTCTACGTGACCCCACGAGCTCGATGGTGGCCACAGATGGACCAGCTGGTCACCGGAGCAACGCCAGCGACGAGCTTGTGTGGCGGGGCATTCGGGAGCCGACGCAACTGTGGCCTACAAAGGTGGAAAAGGCCGAGGAAGAGAGGGGAAAGGTCCGGGAGCTGACAGCAGGCTCAGAGCCGATGAGAGCTTGCTCGGGGAGGGCTCAAGGGCGACGAATCGACAGCGGTGGAGCTTGGGTCCGAGGAGGAAGATGAGCTCGAGGGTGACGCTCCAGGGCTCCTCGTGAGGTGTGGCTCGGTGTAGAGCACGGGGATGATGAGGCGAAGCCTCTCGCGGGCTCAGGGAGGCGCGGGAGCGGCTACAAATACGGCGGCGAGCTAGCGGGGCCGTTGGCCATGGCGGAGCAGAGGAGAGGAAGAAGCAGGGGCGAACTGGGTGAGAGAGAGATGGGGACGGGAGCGGCGTCCTCATCCTCTCGCCAGCGCGGTGGGGGAAGAAGGCACGCAGGAGGCTGCATGGCAGCATCGGTGCGAGCACACATCGAGCACACGCTCGTCCTCCTGGCCGCCAGGAGGAGGAGGACGGTGCTGGGCGACCTGGTCCAGCCTAGGTGCTTCCTCCTTTCTTTTTTTTAAATTTCCAGTTTTCGTTTTATTTTTACGACATTTGTTTCATTTATTTTTAGGCACAAATGCTAGGTATAAAATATCCCAAATATTTTATAGAATCTAGTTTGAATATTTCAAACTTCAATAAAAAGTTTCAGAATATTTTGAAAACTAAAATATTCATAATGCTTTATTTGGCATTTTCAGCAGCTTTAATATTTATTTTTGAAATGCTATAATTATTCAAATATTTATAATGACCCCTAATATATTCATGTCCACATTTATCAGACATAGGGGACATTTTTGATGGGTATTTTGGATTTGTTGGTTTTTCACAAACATGGAAAATTTTGATTCAAGTTAGGTGTTTGGGGTTTCTTTGTTAATCCCCATTTGAAGTTGATACAAAAAGTGAAACATGATGCACACACATGCTGTCCTAAGTAAGCTAGCTAGGGATGTGACATGAACGAATATGAAAATTTAGAATAAGAACAAGCATCTTTGTGGAAAAAAATCACATACAATTGCTGCATATTTTCAAATGTATGACAAACGACTTTAGCAAGTTCTCCTCGGTCTCTTTGACAGTGTTTCGTACCGACCATTCATTTATGGCATCTGGGCTAATGAACCCAACATCGAAGATTCCTGCTTTTTTGCATTTGACGATCGTCAATAATATAGTGAGGATAATTATATATACATGCAATGAACGAGCTGAGCTAGAGACTTAACTATAGAAGTAATACTTACAGACAGTAGCAAGTGAGTTGTTTGTCGAGGGCCTCTTGATTGTATAACTGAAATAACTCCACAAATTCAATAGGCATCACATCGATTCCAATGAATTCGTGCTATGTTTTAACTCTGACATACACAGTGTCTTTCCTAGACTCCCTGCGGGTTTTCATGTACCACTCATAGATTTGTACATCATCGTTGTTAGATGAGGATGACCAGGTTTGACGAGATGCTTCCCATGCACATATGTAAATTATTATACTGTTACCTCAGCTGTTTTGAAATGTGCATCATCCCCCAAGTAGTCACCAGGATTGGTACCGAGCAGTAGCACCAGATGATTAGCGATATCACTAGACACCTTGAGCGGGGGGCACGATTGCTTCTCCTGTTCGCCGAGCTGGGGAAATTTTCCCTCTTCTTCATTCTTTGACTCTTGCAGCACTGGAAGTACTTCCCGACCGCTGCGCTTCATTATATCTCTTTACAATATAGTGGCCATAGTTTGATGGCAGCGGTGGCGACAATGGTCGCTTGAGGGCATCCATAGTGCGCTTTGCTTTCACCGGATCTACCGTTTCCTTCGGAGGTGGATGTTTCCGTGCAAAATGGTCCTTCACTTCGGCTTTACTAATGTCATCATTTTCTTTGTCATTCCTCTCATATGGTAACTTTGGAATAGGCTTGAGGCTTGGACAAAATTTGAATTTCTTCCCGCCTATTGTACTGCTAGCCGTCGGAGCGATGGCGTCTCTCTTCCATCGTGGCTGACACGTCGGAGGAGGTGGAGTGGTTGACACGCCGGAGGAGGAGGAGGAGGAGGAGGAGTGGCTTGACGCGATGGAGGAGGCTGAGTGGCCTGACGTGCCAGAGGAGGCATAGGAGGAGGTGGTGTGGCCTCACGTGGCAGAGGAGGCTGAGTAGCCTCATGCGCCAGAGAAGGCGAAGGAGGATCCGGAGAGGAGGCGGAGTGGCCTCACATGCCGGAGCAGGTGAAGGAGGAGGCGGTGTTCCCTAATGCACCGGAGGAGGCTGAGGCTTCCAGTTTGGAAGCTTCATGTACTCCTTTCCCCATAGACAGGTACTCCTCAAAGCATTTTCCATAAGAATAATATCCTCTTCATGTGTAGGGTTGTCAAGCTCCAGCCCCTCATATCCATCCATTATTTCATCCACCGACACAACAACATAGTCATGTGGAATCGGATGGCAATGAAATGTTCCATCAGCTCGAGGAGGTAGAACAGAGCCGATCGCCGCCTTGAAGGTAAGGCTCTGGCATCTCGTCATTATCTCACAATGTTGAGCCAACGTGATACTATCCACGGAGTAGCGAGGAGCCGTGAAATCAAGCTGAGAGAGCTCCGTGGAAGCCACGCTGCTTCTCCGCTGAGATGGTGAGGTAGCTTCGAGGGCGGCATCGAAGAATGGATCTTCGTGCCACTCAGATGGTTGGTCAGTAGCTCGCTGGCTCGCAAGTTCCTCTAGCTTTGCTAATCTTGCACAAAGCTTTTGCATTTCACTTGCTTCCCGTTTCCTCTTTCTCTTTCGGCTTCTATAACCGCCGCTGTTGGGAAACCCATGCTTCCACGGAATGGACCCTGATGTACCTCGTGTTCGTCCAGGGTGTTCGGGATTCCCAATGGCCTCTGTCAGCTCGTCCTTATCTCTATCGGGAATGAACGTCCCTTCCTACACTCCCTTGATTGTTGCGTGATGCTTTGTGATGGGTATTGTAAGTTGGGCTTTCGTCCCGACACACTTCCCTATTTCTAGGTCCAAAGTTCCCCCAACCCCGTAACCAAGTCCTTGAACGATCTGGCCAGTGCAACGTCCTCTCGGTGGACATTCTTAGCAAGCAGGTCTGGCTCAGCTTTGTCCCACAACAGCTGGGCGTCGTACTAGCCACCTGACCTCGTGTGATGGTGATACTGCTTCGCTGCATCCTTGTTTGTCAGTGACATTTTCTGACTCTTCTCCGATTTCTTTTAGGCCACAAATTTGGGCCATTGATCTCTTATCTTCTTAAATCAACCTTTGAACTCCGAAGTCTCACCTTTCTCGACAAACTTTGTGTTCAACTCTTTCTTCCAGTTCCTGAATAGTTCTTCCATCTTCTTAAGAGCCCACGACTTGACCTTTCGCTCTATAACTGGGTTATTTGGATCGTCCTCTTGCGGTAGGCTAAACTTTATCATCAGCTCAGTCCAAAGACCATCTTTCATTTCTTGGACATAAGAAACTTTGGGGTCCATATTATTCTTATAACATTGTTGGGTGCCGATCGAGACGTAGGCCCTAACAAAAACTCCACACTGATGTACAAATGCATCCTTGGTCCACATGGGAGCAATTGGTTGGCCATCGTTCACGACTACTGTGATTGTGAACCTTTACTCCCGACGCAATAACCTTTTCTTTGGGCCTCATCTCCTTACCTCGCTGGACTTTGCAACAGTTGAGGATCGCTCCTCCGTTCGGTCATCGGAGCCGTGATCATGATCTCTTTCCTCCACCATTCGGTTACCGGAGCCGTGATCATGATCTCCTTCCTCTGCCATTCGGTCACAGGAGTCGTCATTATCTCTTGCCTCCTCCATTGTTGGATCACCGGAGCCATCCTCTCCTTCCTGACCATCGGTGTCATTGAGATACGCCAAGGGATTATACCCAGCGCAGATTATATCCCCCAACAAGTCTTCTTGTTCTATGTCTCTGTGGTCCATAGTTTCTGCAAATATTACAACATGGCAATATAAAAACATGAGATATGGAAATCAATACAAGGAATTAATGCAACAATACGATCGTATAATATCACTAATACATCATCGAATAGTATCACTAATACATCATCGAATATTATCACTAATACATCTAGAATATTATTATATAATATCACTAATACAGATGTAGTCGACATCTGGCAGCACAGGCGGTGGACACCCAAAAAGAAGAAACTATGACAGGATCATAGCTTGGGTGAGATCCCTGAAGCACCTGCCAGGTATTGGAGAACCTGGTGTCCAACGCAGCCATGTAGCGTCGGACGTGCTCGTCCTCCTCCCTGACACAGCGACGTACCACCTCCGTGGGGGCCGGCTCCCTCTGCACCGACAATGGTCCACATGACCGCCACCAAAGAACCTCCGAGTTGAGGACGGGACCATGATTCCTCACCAAGCTAGGCGCCCCGGAAGGTAGCACCTCCCAGTGCCAGCCCGGCGGAGCCTAGTCGTAGACATGGCGCCTCTCAAGTTGGTGGTTGCCACTGAGTCAACGTCGAGGATGCTGGCCGGGCATCGTCGACTCAACGGCTACGCTATGCAACTAAACATTTAAACATCTAAAACAACTAAAACATAAAAAACTAAACAACTAAAACAACTAAAACATAAAACAACTCAATTAACTGACACAATATGATCACTTAATTAACTAATACAACTAAAACATAAAAAACTAAACAACTAAAACATAATACAACTAAAACAACTAAATTAATTAACTAAAACATTAAAAAATAAATTAACTAAACAACTAAAGCAACTAAAACATAAAACAACTAAATTAATTAAAACATAAAAAACTAAATTAACTAAAATGTCGACAGGAGCTCACAGGTGAGTGGGGCTGACGAGGCGAGCGGAGCGATGGCGACGGCGATGAGCGGTGACGGCGTCGGGTCGGGGCGGCGGTAGCGCAGGGCAGGGCGGTGGCAGCGGCATCGGGGTAGGGGCGGCGGCAAGGGCATCAACGACGAGGTGGAGCAGCTTGACGGCATCAACGGGGCAGAGGGCATCGACGTGGCAAAGGGCGTTAACGGCGAGTTCGGGCAGCCTGGCGGCATCGACGTGCTCGGCGTCGTCCGGGCAACTGCATGTGAAATCTACAAATTTTCCCAACTCCCGCTTATATACAGAGACCTTTAGTCCGTTTGGTGCTACCAACCGGGACTAAAGGCCCCCCTTTAGTCCCAGTTGCAGCCACCAACCGGGACTAAAGGTCAATTTTAGCAGCCCAAAGGGAGGGAAGCAGAAGCCTTTGGTCCCAGTTGGTGGCTCCAACCGGGACTAAAGGGGGGCCTTTAGTCCCGGTTGGTGCCAGCAACCGGGACCAAAGGCCAGGCACAGCGGAGTCCCACCTTGCTAGTCGAGGGGCGACAACACCAGTTTATAAGCCCTGCTGCACCTGAGTTGTCGAGCTCCTCTCCAATGCAGGCTATACATGCCTAAACTCTGCCTCTGCCATGTTGGGCCTGCTGGGCCTGCGGGCCTGCGTCCTGGTCCATGTTGAGATGGGTTTCTAGTCATATCCAGGCTGTGGTTGTCTAGTAGGCAGCCTTTTTTATTTTTTATGTTATTTTAGTTTGCTATTAAAGCTTTTTAGTCCCGGTTGGTGCCACCAACCGGAACTAAAGGGTTGGTGCAGCGGTGTGGTGGGAGTTTAGTCCCACCTCGCAAAGCGAAGGACGCCTGAACATGTTTATAAGCCATGTCGTGGTTGTTATGTTGAGATCCTCTCAAGGTGATAATAGATGCCCTTATACAGGAAATTTGACCAAAATTTAAAATGCTAGTTAGGCGCCTAACTAGCACTTTGAATTTAGGTCAAATTTTCTCTATAAGTGCATTTATTTTCACTTTTGCTATTTTTTATGTTATTTTCTAGCATATTAAAAGTTCTTAACAAAAAATACTTTATGAATATTCCTTTTCCTATTAAATTTTTTAACAAAAATAACTTTGAAAATTTTAGTTGCATAAATTTTATATAATATCATGTTTACTTATATAACTTTTATAGGATGAAAACACCTCTGTTACAAAAGGATTTCAATTTTTTAAACATATTTGAACTCCAGAATTTTTCTGTATTCAATATGCACCATTCCAATCCACATCATCCCTTTTCAACCCTTTTCTGACTTCATTTGCTATTTTTCATGCATTTCATCATTTATTTTGAGCTAAAATGACCCTGAATTGAAAAGCACTTCAAATGAACTCCAAAATGGTTGAAAGTTGTCATGGTACCATCATTTCACCCACATAGCATGTGCCAAAAAGTTGATAGGGTTACGGCAAAAAATGGATGCACTTCATGTACAAAATGGACAATCTCTTTCGATGTATCAAGGTTTCGGACGAAAACACGTCTGTTACAAAAGGAATTTCATTTATTTGACATATAACTACAGTGATATTCTAGATCACAGCCTTCATCGGAATAGTTGTGGAGAGAAAGTCTACACTTTTTCTTCGCGTGTGTCCCTTGCTTATTGCGTCGTAACCATGGATAATCTTCATCGTTCAACAGGGTGCTTGGGTCATCCTTCACTTTCTAGGGAGGAATTTCATGAAACTTTTCATAATCTGCATACATGTTTGTCTTTCCCTCTATTCCCACGATGTCTCTTTTCCCTAAAAGAACTATGTGGTGTTTTGGCTCATCGTATGATGTATTCGCTTCCTTATCTTTTCTTTTCCTCGGTTTGGTAGACATGTCTTTCACATAGAAAACCTGTGCCACATCATTGGCTAGGATGAATAGTTCGTCTTTGTACCCAAGATTGTTCAGATCCACTATTGTCATTCCGTACTGCGGGTCTAGCTGTACCCTGCCTCCTGACAGATTGACCCATTTGCACCGAAACAAAGGGACCTTAAAATCATGTCCATAGTCAAGTTCCCATATGTCCACTATGTAACCATAATATGTGTCCTTTCACCTATTCATTGCTGCATCAAAGCGGACACCACTGTTTTGGTTCGTGCTCTTTTAATCTTGGGCGATTGTGTAAAATGTATTCCCATTCATAACCTTTATAATTCAATACAATCAAAGATGGTCCCCTGGCCAACGAGTACAACTCATCTACAACAGTGGTGTTACCCATGAGATGTGTTTCCAACCAACTATTGAAAGTCCTGATGCATTCACAAGTAATCCAGTCGTCACACTACTCCGGGTGTTTGGAGCGTAGAATATTCTTGTGTTCATTGACATACAGGGTCACCAAGGTGAAATTATGTAGAATTGTTTAGTGTGCCTGAGACCAAAATGCCCGTCCCTACATATTATTGAGTCCGGTCCTAGCGTGCCTTTTCTAGCGTACCAATCGGATTAAGGTCAGGAAAGAAGCCAACATATTTCTATGAGACTCTCATGAACCTCTCAAAAGGGAACATATTGTGTAGAAACACAGGGCCCAAAATGTCAATCTCGTCGACTGGATGAACTAGGACGTGCGTCATGATATTGAAGAAGGATGGTGGGAACACCAGCTCGAAACTGACAAGACATTGCACCAAATCACTCTTTAACCTTGGTAGGATTTCTGGATCGATTACCTTCTGAGAGATTGCATTGAGGAATGCACATAGCTTCACAATGGCTAATCAAACGTTTTCCGGTAGAAGCCCCCTCAATGCAACCGGAAGCAGTTGCATCATAATGATGTAGCAGTCATGAGACATTATGTTCTGGAACGTTTTCTCTGCCATATTTATCATTCCCTTTATATTCGACAAGAAGCCAGACGAGACCTTCATACTGAGCAGGAATTCAAAGAAGATTTCCTTCTCTTCTTTGGTAAGAGCGTAGCTGGCAGGACCTTCATACTGCTTTGGTAGCATGTCGTCTTTTTCGTGCACACGTTGTAGGTCCTTCCATGCCTCCAGTGTATCTTTTGTCTTCCCATACACTGCCAAGAAGCTTAGCAGGTTCACGCAAAGATTCTTCATCACATGCATCACGTCGATTGCAGAGCGGACCTCTAGGTCTTTCCAATAGGGTAGGTCCCAAAATATAGATTTTTCTTCCACATGGGTGTGTGTCCCTCGTCGTCAGTCGGAACAGATAGTCCGCCAGGACCCTTTCCAAAGATTACATGTAAATCATTGACCATATCAAGTACGTGATCACCAGTACAGAGGGAGGGCTTGTTCCAGTGATCTGCCTCACCTTTGAAATCCTTTCCTTTCTTTCGACATTGATGGTTGGTCGGAAGAAATCGATGATGCCCCAGGTACACATTCTTCCTGCATTTTTCCAAATATATACTTTTGGTGTCATCTAAACAGTGTGTGTATGCGTGGTATCCCATGTTATTTCAATTTTTTAACGAATTTTTTTTGGCAAGACCGGCTAAATTCATGTTGGATGAGGAACACAACACGAGAGAGATGGGGTGTGAATTAAATTTATCGAAATAGTTTTCGAAATCCCAAGGGTCGGGGTCTCTGGTCGGGATCATGGAATTTCTTTATACGAAAAAGTTGATGGGCGTTACTTACAGTTCTCACCGAGGTTACACTAGACTAACCCACAGTTCTAACATGTCAGTTGTATGCTGATTATAATTTTGATCCTGCTATTCATAGTGTTACGAACACCTTTGATCCTCTATAATAGTCAGATAGTACTTACGCTAGTTAAGTCGGAGTTAACATCTTTCTCAATTAATTCAGATGTCAATGATAATGTCACAGCAACTGTTAACATCTGTCCTAGCTATTTGAGGTAGTAATCAACATGTCTCATGGCCTGTTATGTAGCAATGGATGGGATGGACTCCACTCCATAGCTCTCAGAGACCCAGTCTCAGTCTTTGGATGGCACAAAGCTCGTGACACAAGATTTCATGGTCCCTAACCAACTAGAAAAGGAAAGGATATGGACCGAGTCCAAACATACATCACATGAAAAGCTCGTTCAGGAGTACAGAAGGAAGAAGCAAATCTCAAGCTCACAGTAGGTTCTTTTTTTCAGTGATTCCCATGTGTGTTGTTCCATTTGCTTTCAAAAAATGAGTAATAATCGTCTCATACGTGTTTCCTATTAGCAAGACGTTTATATTGAAGATTCAATACATTTTTTCAAAATCAATTCTTAATTTTGTTCGTAGAGCAGTTAGAATGGCCGAGTATGAAGAAGATTTCAGTATAAAATTGAGCCTTAAGAAGTTCATATCTGTTTGTGACAAGTTGACAGATGACCAGATGCCACTTGTCAGAGACATTGGTTTTGGAAACCTACTAGACTTGTCCTACCAAGAGCTCCACTTTGACAGCAACTCAAGTTCTTTCATATTACCTAGTGGATTCACATTCCTTATCAACTCTCACTAGTAGAAAACGGGCCTTTAGTCCCGGTTCTAACTTCCCGACCGGTCATCCATCCTCTCACTGCTCCAACCCCAGCACGCTTAACTTTCGAGTTGTATCACCCTTAGTTTCCAAGTCTCCACTTGTTGTTTTCTTGACAATAGTAAGCTATCAATCCTATTAACCCTTAGGTCTTTATGTCACATGATCTAATCTTTTCGAATTCCAAGAAAATATTACAATAAACAATAATAATTAACAAACAACTATGATTAATTTAAAAAGTCAAAAAACGCAAAAATTTCGAAAAAAATCAAAAGACAAAACAAAAAAAAGGTCAAAATAAAATAAGAAATAATAATATTGAATTTCAAGGAAAATAAAATAAGTAATAATATTATTTTATTCATTTTCTGCCATTTATACATTTAATATGGCATAATTAATAACTTTAAATCTGTAAATCAAAATTCGACAAATAATATATGAGGAATCCAAATATGACATTATTTATTTTTTTAAATAAAGTTAATTTTTCATAACACTTTTTTTCGGCATTGTATGCAAAAGTTATAGTCGTTGTACTCTTCCATAAAAAAATTAAAACTTGTTTCAACTCAAGACTTTTTGTGCATTCAACATGCACAATCCAAAGCCACATCATCAATATTCAACCCTTTCCCACTTCATTCGCTATTTTTCATGCATTTATTAATTGTTTTGAGCTAAATGACCTTGAAATTGAAAAGCACTACAAATGAACTCTGAAAAGGTTGAAACTTGCCATGGTATCATCATTTCACCCACATAGCATGTGCTAAAAAGTTCAGAGGGTTGCGTTCAAAACTAGATGCACTTTGTGTACAAACTGGACAATTCCTTTCGAAGTATCAAGGTTTCAGACAAAAACTCATATGTTACAAAGGCATTTCATATTTTAAACTTATTTAAACTCCAGACTTTTTGTGCATTCAACATGCACCGTTCAAAGCCACATCATCAATTTTCATCCCTTTCCCACTTCATTCGCTATTTTTCAACCATTTATTAAAAAACAATTTGACCTAAATGACCCTAAAATTGAAAAGCACTACAAATGACCTCTAAAAAGGTTGAAACTTGGCATGGTATCATCATTTCACCCACATAGCATGTGCTAAAAATTTGAGAGGGTTATGGTAAACACTAGATGCACTTCGTGAACAAACTGGACAATCCCTTTCAAAGTATCAGGGTTTCGGACGAAAACTCATGTGTTACAAAGGCACTTCATTTTTTAACTTATTTAAACTCTAGACATTTTGTGCATTCAAAATGCATCATTCAAAGCCACATCATCAATTTTCAACCCTTTCGCACTTCATTCGCTATTTTTCATGCATTTATTGATATTTTTTTTAAGCTAAATGACCCCGAAATTGAAAAACAATACAAATGAACACTGAAAAGGTTGAAACGTGGCATGGTATCATCATTTCACCCACATAGCATGTGCTAAAAAGTTGAGATGGTTACGACAAAAGATCGATGCACTTTGTGTACAAACTGGACAATCTCTTTCGAAGTATCTGGGTCTCGAACGAAAACTCATCTATTACAAAGGCATTTCATTTTTTAAAACTTATTTCAATTCCATACTTTTTGTGTGTCCAACATGTGCCTATGGGCAAAAGAAATTAAAAACAGTTTTTAAACTCAAGTTATTCACAATCTAGGGTTTGAAGGAAATTTGAACAAATTCAAATTTAAACTATTCAAATTTGAAAAATAACTATAGAAACACAAACTAGACAAAAATTTGAATCTAATGCAAAAGGAATCACTCAAAAACATAAAATATCCTAAAATATATAAGCAATTTAAAACGGAAAAAATAAAAAAAATAAAAAAGAAACTTTCAAAATCCTTTAGTCCTGGTTGGTATCTCCAACCGGGACTAAAGGTCTAGCCTTTTGTCCCGGTTGGAGACACCAACCGGGACTAAAGCCCCAACCCCTTAAGTCCCAATTGGAGACACCAACCGGGACTAAAGGGTATCGACCTCTTTAGTCCCGGTTGGTGTCCCCAACCGGGACTAAAGGTCCCATTTGAACTGGGACTGATGCCCGACCAGCGCCCTAGATGCTCGAACCGGGACTAATGCTCACATTAGTCCCGGTTCGTAATGCAACCGGGACTAATGTGTAGGTCGAGCTGTGACGAAAGCCATGTTTTCTACTAGTGTCTTACACCGTGCACCGCATACTGGGAATTCCACTGGGAGGAAAAATGATTGCTAAAAGGTGCTCAGAAGCTTTCAGATGTCAGGTTAAGTCTGAGACAAATTGTGTCGTGCAGACTCCAAGCATCAAAGAACTGATTGACCTCATGACCCCCGAACTGACAGGAGAATTATCTGAGTGGCTTTTTGTGATGGTTGCAACTGCAGAATTTTATGCCCGACGACATATGAATGTGTAATACTAGATTACCTAGCAGCTCTTGAAGGACCAACATCAGATATCCCATCATATGATTGATCCGGAGCTACTCTAGACAAGTTGGTGACATCACCCCAGACATTCAAGGATAAGTAATTCATCGGCGCATTGTGTGGCTGCCTCCTGATACCCATGGTTGGTTCACTACATTTTTCTTTGAATTCTCTTCTGTCGTAAGTGCTAAGCATCTGATTCATTTTTAACCTTTTTATCTCCGGCAGATAAGCTACTTTGAGTACCTAGATATCAAGATGATGCATATGAAAAATGATTTTCCATCATGGCTACCTATTTGGGATACAGACGATGTTAAGAACTATACTAACCTAGATGGACTGTCATCAGAGGAAGGAAATTTTGGCAAACATCGTGTAAGTGAAGTTCATTCTTTGTTACTCTCTGGACTCTTACCTCTCAGCAGAATGATTTAACTTCCGTACCATAATTTAATTTGACATATACTTATTTGTTTTCTTGCCCATTATCAAAGCTAACGGATATAAGGAGCACACCTTTCTACCCACCAATTGGCTGTGGAGGGTCATTCTTTTGAATGGGTACCAAACTAGAAGCCTACTTAGAATAGTTTGCTCCAGAATGCAAATTATCTTCGATGAGTCATGTCGAACCCATGGCCCATATTTTTTGTTTTAAATTCTCAATAATTGCACACCTTGTAAGTTTTCAAACTGATTCAACATATAAGTCAGCATATATAGGAAACAGGTACATGGGCTCGCTGCATTAGGATATAACTTCCCCTACTCAATCATTATAGGTGTGCTACCTCCAATAGGATACATGTTGGCCGTGCTTTCTACAGTGGGCTTCGTTTATGTTAAATGTGCCTCCTACGTACAGTAGGTTAGTTGTGCTACTTGAGAACCAACAGTAGGTACTTTCTAGTTCTATGATGGTTATAGCCCTTCCTCACATGATAAATTAGTTCTGCTTCGTTTAGTAGGCTAGCTGTGTTACCCAATAGCAGTCCAGCTGTGATTATGTGATTATTATAACTGTGATTCTTGGATAGGCCATGTGTGATTCCTCGTCTGCTTCATGCAGTAGTCTAACTATGCTTCCTAAAGTCCAGCATTCCATATAGATTTTTTGCATGTTATTATTGATGTAACATTATATTAGTATCACATGTTTTTTTATGTCTCGTTTGTAGGCTAAAGCAGATCTTGGCAAAATCATTAATGATATGTACACAAAAAATTTCTCTGTGATTCAACCCGTCATTGAGCAGAAACTGGAAAAGGTTCTTTCTCTTGGTAGGGAATTTGGTGTGCAGAAAATAAAATGAACTGACCGCGTCGTATATTGTAACTTACAGAAAGATGAATTCAAAGGGGAAGAAACCTTTTCATCACTTCCTTCCACTTTTCCATCTCGTCCTTATTACCACAAAGAAAATCCTCAAAGATCATGTAGCAGTGGCTCGAGAAATTTTCCACGTGCCTCATCATACTCGATGGATAATCTAAATGGTTGTTGCGGTACTCCTGTGTCACCCTCCCAAAACCTGTATGATAAGGAACGGTTCAATAGCGAGCTATCCTTACAGTGTCTAACATCAACCAAGCTTAAATTGTGCTTGGAGATGATTGAGATAGACCTCAAGCAATGACTTGGATGCCAATGTTAGATCACATCTGGAAACTTTAAGACACTTTTATAATACCTGCCTTGATGGGATACCTGTTCATGAACATTTCGTGTCACCATCTGACTTGTTCGACGAGAACACAGGAATGATACTAATTGGCGAAAATACATTCGAGGACACTGCACCCACTACAGCCAACATCTGCATAGCTTCCACAGAACGCGATATGTAATCAGAGAACCAATGCAATCAAGCAAAGTTACTGCTGATGAAGCTCACACCTTAGACTGTATAGATGAGAAAGAGTTAAACACTATCGCTCCATTGACAAGTGAGACTATTGAGCAGCCTGCTTCTTTGATTATTCAAATGCCACACATTATTGCACGTTCCAACGATGATGACACAATTGTTGAAAATTTTCAAAAAAAGCACGGAGAAGCTCATTGTATCCGAAGCTATAACCAAGATAGACACTACTACGGAAAAATGTTCTTCTCCCACCATGAAAGCCCAGGTCAATGCTACTAGCAATTTGAGTGATGAGAACAAGATTCGTGCGTCCAAATCATATGAATTTGCATTAGACTCCAAGTTCAGCCACATGCCCACTAATACAGCAGTTGTCCCATGCGGTTCCGGCAGCGGATCTGGAATTGAACTTGTTCACACAATTGGTGAGCATGCTCAATAAAAAAACTTGCATCCACCAGTGATGCTCCATCCGTTGCTGCCACTTTTAACAGCACAACCAAAGATGCCACTTTAGAAATACGGGCACCAGCTACCGAGAATCCAACTAACAGTGTGAGTGCTAAAGTCTTCAAGAGCCAGCATGTAAAGCAAGCCAATGAACGAATGACAATTGACAAGAGACCCTCACTGATGATGGCCAATGCAGCAAAAGGGGCCACGCCACCAACGAAGAAAAGAGTCAGGATAATAGAGCCTTTAGGACAGTCACCCGAAGATCTTTCCAATAAGCGACAACTTGTTGACAACCAAAAAGCCTTGCATGATGCTGCATTCAAGATGATTACATATGGTCTGACCCATCAATATATGAAGAAAATGACAAGGCAACAAAACAATAGAACAGGCCAGCCAACTCTGAGCACGTAGGCTTTAAAGAATGTCAACCTAATACTCTGATGCACATATCCGAGGCTACAAGCTCATCAGCAAGGTCCACCAGTACTTATACTGAAGGGTCAACTATACCTACCACAACAGCTCCTAATTCAATGCTAAACGTTAGTGGCCGCTCATAGCCCATTGCTACATCATACTCCGTGGGTTTAACTCGATCTCCTTGGTCACAAACTCCCATTGCTACGTCATACTCTGTGGATTTAACCCAATCTGCCTGGTCACAAACTCCCAAACCAAATACTCTGTCCACACATTGCCAGGAACAACCCCCCTCTGATTATAATCTCCAGTTCTTCAACCAACAATACCAGAAACAACCTTCTGATTGTAATTTCCAACCCTCCCATCATAGAAATGTCCAAAATAATGGTCGCTTCGACAGCCACGAGCACCCAACTGATGAATACAACCATCAGCATAACCATGGGCAAAGTTACAATAGCTCACATTCACAGACGAATAATACACAATCTTCTTGCCCACATCAATAGAATACATTAGCAAACAATGCTTCAAACGAAATCAGCAAATCAGACGGCGGTATGTCTACAACACAGATGTTGCAGTAGCAAACAAGAGGGCATGTACTACATTGAAACAACTATTACAATGAGGGCCCGCGCCAAAACCATTATCATGGCCAACAACATATCGGTAATGGTCAAGTCGGTTCTAGTGCACCTCACTCCCAGAACAATCACTATGATCTGCGGCAACAGCCTCGTCTAATTGATCCAACAAATAACCAACAAGATTGCTTTAGATTGTTGGATATAAGACATTCTACGCTCATAGAGAAACTCGTCTACGAAATAGTTGTGGAGAACACGCCACTGTCAGGCAGAGATGAGAGGTAATGAGATCATTGTTCCCGCTGTAGAAAAGTTTTGGTCAATTAAAATATTGTTATTATTATTATAATGACTGGAAAGTTGGATCTAAGACATTCAAGTGGTTCACCTATAGTTATCATTTTTTTTGTTTACGTATTACTTCGAAACAAAGTTTCGGTTTTGCCATGTTTCAACGTAACTATCCTTGTAGTTTGATCACGCCGTTGTTCTTCTTGTCACTGTAGATTAGGTTTATAATTGCATTTTGAAAACTCGTCACTTCTCATCAAATTAAATGTTAAAATAAGTAATTCATAAAATTTAATGGGCCTTTTTTCGTAGCAAGAGGATATTTTTCATCAATCGACGCTGGGTTGACCATCGATCCTTCGGTCTATCGATGAAGGTCTACGGTTATATGAACAAATACATGATGGATGCTTACTCAGAGTTGTTGCTGAAAGAACAATTTTATAGTAAACACAAATTACACAAGCACATAATGTACATCGAAGCTTCTGTAAGTTTTAATTTAATTCCTCTACCTTTTTTCAAAATTTTAATAAAAAACTAAACCAAAGAATAGTAAGAAAGCATCTATCTTTTGAGGGGAAAATTTCAGGTCAAAGATTTAAGCATTGAACTTCTAAAATAATACATTGTAGAAAAACCAATTGGCTACAAGATGTCAAACATCTGCAACTTTGTGAGTTGATCTTGCCAACTTCGCTCTACTGTGTTGGTCTTTGTTTATCCAGTTTTTCCTATGCTTTGACCTCACAAATATTGTTGCTCACTGTTTTAGGTGTTAATTCCTGTGAGACAAGGCCACTTTATATACTTGATAGTCGTTAATTTCAAGAAGAAATGCTTCGAGATCCTGTGTCCTTATATCAATTGTGACGGTATAAAGGGACATTCAGACATTGTGATTGGAAACTTCAAGAGAGCGTACCATTCAGCTTACAATACCCATCCTTACAGAATAAACGATTTCACCGTACAACCTATGACATGCATAACTAACTCCGAAGAGAGTGAGTCTCTTGTTACTGTACATGTACATCAATATGTGCTTGTCAACCTATAATTCATAATTCATATGTGCTATTCATCCTGTAATTACTGATATATTACTCTCATTTGACAGGGACGGCAGCAATATATTCACATGGCACTTGATGCCGCTCATTGCTACGAGGTCATCCTTTTTTATCAACAAAGTAAGTTTGATTTGTGTCAAATCACAAGATGTTACACTATATATTGTTGAAATGAAAGAGTTGTACCATTAAGTTTTAGAATAATTTTTCTTAAATTTATTATTTCTCTCCTTGCAGATCTATGTGAAGCCGTTGCGAGAACAACTAACTTAGAAAATGATGACATCTGGCCACAACAAGGGCAAAATATTCGAAGAACTACAAAATGTCTTCAACCAGCACAACATACAAAGTAGAAGACCAAACATTTGAAGTCTACTATTCTAACACCTAGTTGTCAGAACAAGAAAAATCCACCTATTTTGGCCGGTGCTTTGTGATTCGATATACATTTATATCTATACCAGAGATCTGTCGTGTCAAAAGTATGTTTGTCGTACTTAAAATCCCACTGTACATTTAGAATAAGGTGGTGAAATTTTGGAAGAGAGAAACAAGACCGTGACTATTCCTATCATAGGTCCATGGCTCCGCATAACAAGGGATAGTGATTCTCTCAGGAAACATCTCACAACAAACGTTTGGCACAATCATGCACGACCGTGACTCTAAATAACAGAATTTGTTGCCTCTCCTAACTTCATCTCCGTACCCACGACGAAATCCGAATGCTTCGATATTGTCGTCCTTCAGTTCCACTAGTGTCTGTACAACCATGTTTCTTCTCCCTCAGCTTCTCAAGGTGCCATTCTAAACAATTTAACTCCTGAACAATAAAAAACACTTTAAATACTGTGTCTGGGTGGTGCGTGAGCGATAGGCACAGAGGACATTTTTTACAGGAACATCCATGATGCAACATAGAAGCCCAAATTCATACCAAGAAGAGGCATGTGTGGATACTATGGATATGCACTATGATTCGTGTGCAAAAGCCATGTCTGGCAGACAACACAAAGCACAAGTTCGTCATGCAAAACCAAAGCACATAAAGCTGTAAAACGGCAGCATAAAGCGGTCTGAGTACAGATAGTTGAAAGGGTAAAACGGCACATGGCCTGACTATCTATAGCCCGCCACAGGGCATAAGGTCGTAGCTAGGACACCAGCTATTCGGCCTCATTAACATCTAGATAGAACCCACCTGATGGGTCCTGAGTCTCATCTACGACATTTATTAAGCAAACGTGAGTAAAAACATACTCAGCAAGTCTTTAAAATAGACCTAGACTATTCATGCTCAAGTATCAACAAGGGAAGTGGTGGAGTTTATGCAGCAATGCCAGCTTTGACTCATGGCTAACCTATATTGCACAATTTTAACCCTTTGTTTAGATTCTAGATATCGCACATGAGTCCACTAACTCCACATCAATACACCACCATGGATTCACTTCCCTCTCCTAAGAGAGTGCCACCCACCATACTCACACTTGTCTTGATATTTTTATGAGTATCCATCAAATTGTCTATGAACAGCATAAGTTTTCCAAGTAGTTCATATCCGAGGACGCGGCTATTCGAATAGTTTATACCCTGCAGGGGTGTACTTCTTCACACACGCTCTCGCCACTTATGTTCCTATGACCTTGAGATCATGCAACTCACTGACACCGGAGGAGTACCTTTTGTGTATCAGACGTCACAACATAACTGGGTGACTATAAAGGTGCTCTACAGGTATCTCCGAGGGTGTCTGTCGGGTTGGCATGGATCAAGACTGGGATTTGTTACTCCGTGTGACAGAGAGGTATCTCAGGGCCCACTCGGTAATACAACATCACAATAAGCCTTGCAAGCAATGTGACTAAGTGTTAGCCACGGGATCTTGTATTACGAAACGAGTAAAGAGACTTTCTAGTAATGAGGTTGAACTAGGTATGGAGATGCTGATGATCGAATCTCGGGAAAGTAACATACCAAAGAACAAAGGGAACATCATACAGGATTAACTGAATCCTTGACATAGAGGTTCGACCGATAAAGATTTGCGTAGTATATGTAGGAACTAATATGGGCATTCAGGTCCCGCTATTGTTTATTGACCGTAGAGGTGTCTCGATGATGTCTACATAGTTCTCGAACCCGCAGGGTCTTCTCACTTAAGGTTCGGTGACATTTTGGTAGTATAGAGTTATGTATGGTGGTGACCGAAGGTTTTTCGGAGTCCCGGATGAGATCCTGGACATCACGAGGAGCTCCGAAATGGTCCGGAGGTAAAGATTGATATATAGGAAGTCCTATTTTGGTCGCTGGAAAATTTTCGGGCTCATCGATAGTGTACCGGGAGTGCCGGTAGTGTACCAGGAGACCATCGGGAAGGGTATTTCAACCTAAGAGGCTAAATGGGCTGTGAGAGAGTGAATACCATCCCTTAGTGGGCTGTTGGAAGTCCCACACAAGGCCCATGCGGCTGGGAAAGAAAATCCCAAAGAGGAAATGTGGAAAAAAGGCAAAAAGGCAAAAAAGGGAAGAGTCCTAGTCCTACTAGGATTGGAGGATGAATCCTCCTCTCCTCCTTGATTCGGCCGAAGCCTAGGGCTATCCCCTTGAGGGCCAAGCCTCCTCCTATCTTCCTCTTATATATACTAGAGGTTTTAGGGGTTTTGGCACAAGATTTTCAGCCACGTGCTACCCTCTCCTCTAGTGCATAGTTTCTCCTCTAGATCGGTTTTCTGCAGTGCTTAGGCGAAGCCCTGCCAGAACAGCTCCACCACCATCGCCGCAATGCCGTCGTGCTTCCGGAGAACTCTTCTACCTCTCTGCTCCCTCTTGTTGGATCAAGAAGGCGGAGATCGTCATCGAGTTGGACGTGTGCTGAACACGGAGGTGTCGTCCGTTCGGCGCTCGATCGGAAGGACCATGATCAAGATCGCGAGACGGATCGTGATGAGATCGCAGGAAGAATCGTTATGAGTTCGCTCGATGGATCATGATTGGATCGCGGGATGGATCGTGATGAGATCACGGGACGCTCGGCGATTTGCATCGCGAAGACGTTCGACTACACCAACCGTGTTTCTTAACGCTTCCCGCTTAGCGATCTACAAGGGTATGTAGATCCGCTCTCCCTCTCGTAGATGCTCATCACCATGGATAGATCTTGCGTGTGCGTAGGAAAATTTTGTTTCCCATGCAACATTCCCCAACAGTGACATTATGAGCTAGGTCTATGTGTAGATGAGATCTCGAGTAGAACATAAAGAGTTTGTGGGTGTTGATGCTTAGATTGCTTCCTCCCTTGGTCGTGTTTTGGTTTAGCGGTATTGTCGGATGAAGTGGCCCGAACCAACCTTACTCGTACGCTTTCAAGAGACCGGTTCCATCGACTGACGTGTAACTTCGTTGCACAAAGATGCCTGGCGGGTGTCTGTTTCTCCTACTTTAGTTGGATCGGATTCAACAAAGGCTGTCCTTGAGAAGGTTGAAAAGCAATTTATGTATCATCGTTGTGGTTTTGCGTAGGTGAGAACTTTTCTTGCTAGATACCCGTAGCAGCCATGTAAAACATGCAACACAAATTAGAGGACGTCTAACTTGTTTTTGCAGGGTATGTTGTGATGTGATATGGCCAATTACATGATGAGATATATGTGATGTATGAGATGATCATGCATTGTATAGAATATCATGACTTGCATGTCGATGAGTACGACAACCGGCATGAGCCATAGGGTTGTCTTTAATTATTGTATGACCTGCATGTCAATCATGAAGCGCTATCTAATGCTTTACTTTATCGCTAAATGGTAGCAATAGTAGTAGAAGCATGGTGGGTGCGACAACCCCGATGGAGACACGTTGATGGACATCAAGATGATGGAGATCATCGTGTCATGCCGGTGACGATGGAGATCATGCCGGTGCTTTCAAGATGGAGATCAAAAGCACAAGTTCATGGCCATATCATGTCACTTATGATTTGCATGTGATGTTAATCCTTTTATGAACCTTGTTTTGCTTAGGACGATGATAGCATTATAAGGTGATCTATCACTTAATTTCAAGATAAATTGTGTTCTCCCCGAGTGTGCACCATTGCGAAAGTTCGTTGTGTCGAGACACCACGTGATGATCGGGTGTGATAGACTCTACATTCACATACAACGGGTGCAAGCCAGTGTTGCACATGCAGAACACTTGGGTTAAACATGACGAGCCTAGCATGTACATACATGGCCTCGGAACACAAGAGACCGAAAGGTCGAACATGAGTCATATAGAAGATATGATCAGCATGATGATGTTCACCATTGAAACCACCTCAACTCGCGTGATGATCAGACTTGAGTTGGTGAATTTGGATCATGTATCACTCGAATGACCGGAGGGATGTCAATTTGAGTGGGAGTTCTTCAGTAATATGATTAATTGAACTCATTATCATGAACATAGTCAGTTATGTCTTTGCAAATTATGTTGTAGATCACTTGCTCGCGATGTAGCTCCCTTGAATTTTTATATGTTCCTAGAGAAATAGAGTTTTAAGATGATGGTAGCAATATTGCGGACTGGGTCCGTGATCTGAGGATTGTCCTCATTGCTGCACAAAAGGCTTATGTCCTTAATGCACCGCTCGGTGCGCCAACCCCTCTAGCATCGTCTATAGATGTTGTGAACATCTGACAGGCACGTTCTGATGACTACTTGATACTTTAGTGTGTCATGCATTACGGCTTAGAATTGAGGCTTCGAAACGTTTTGAACATCACGGAACATATGAGATGTTCTAAGAGCTGAAATTAGGATCTCAGGCTCGTGCCCGTGTTGCGAGATATGAGATCTCCAACAAGATTCTTTGCCTGCAAGATGAAAGAGAATAGCTCAATCGTTAAGCATGTGCTCAGATTGTCTCGGTGCTACAATCGCTTGAATCGAGTGGGAGTTGATCTTCCAAATAAGATAGTGATTGATATATTTCTCCAAGTCACTGTCACTAAGCTACTAGAACTTGGTGATGAACTATAAATTGCCAGGTATAGAAATAATGATCCCTAAGCTATTCGCGATGTTTGACACCACGATGGCAGAAATATAGAAGGAGCGTCAAGTGTTGATGGTTAGTAAAAACCACTAGTTTCGAGAAGGGCAAGGGAAAGGAGGGAAACTTCATGGATGGCAAGTCAATTGCTGCTCCAGTGAAGCAACCCAAAGTTGAACCCAAACCCGAGACTAAGTGCTTCGATTATGAGGAGAGCAGTCGCTGAAGCGGAACAACCCTAGATACTTGGTAGATAAGAAGGCTGGCAACGTCGACAGAAGTATATTTAATATACGTGTTATTGATGTGTACCTTGATAGTACTCCTAGTAGCACCTAGGTATTGGATACTGGTTCGGTTGCTAAATGTTAGTAACTCGAAATAAAAGCTACAGAATAAACAGAGAACTAGCTAAGGTGAGGTGACAATGTGTGCTGGAAATGTTTCCAAGGTTGATGTGATCAACATCGCACGCACTCTCTACCTTCGGGATTAGTGATGAACCTAAATAAATGTTATTTGGTGTTTTGAATTGAGCATGAACGTGATTAGATCATGTTTATTGCAACACGGTTATTCATTTAAGTTAGAGAATAATGGTTATTCTGTTTACATGAATAATACCTTCAATGGTCATGCACCCAGTGAGAATGGTTTGTTGAATCTTGATCGTAGTAATACACATGTTCATAACATTGATGCCAAAAGATACAAAGTTAATAATGATAGTACCACATACTTGTGGAACTGCCACTAAATGTCATATTGGTATAAAGCGCATGAAGAAACTCCATGCTGATGGATCTTTGGACTCATTCGATTTCGAATTAGTTGAGACATGCGAACCATGCCTCTCGGGGAAGATGACAAAGAACCCCATTTTCCAGATGGATGGAGCGGACAAGTGATTTATTGGAAATGATACATGTTGATGTATGCAATCCAATGAGTCTGGTAGCGTGCGGTGGATAACATTATTTTCTTACCTTCGCCGATGATTTGAGTAGATATAGTGTATATTTACTTAATGAAACACAAGTCTGAATCGTTTGAAAGGTTCAAGAAAATTCAGAGTGAAGTTTACGATCATCATGACAAGAAGATAAAAATGTCTACGATGTGATCGTGGAGGTGAATATCTGAGTTACGAGTTTGGCATACAACATTAGACGATGTGAAAGTTGTTTCACAACTCACTCCACCTGGAACACCATAGTGTGATGGTGTGTCCGAACGTCATAGTCGTGCTCTATTGGATATGGTGCATGCTATGATGTCTCTTATCATTTTGCTACTATAATTTTGGGGTTATGCATTCGAGACAACTACATTCACTTTAAATAGGGCACCATCTAAATCCGTTGAGATGACACCGTGTGAATTTTGGTTTGCTAGAAACCTAAGCTGTCATTTCTTAATGTTTGGGGCTGTGATGCTTGTGTGGAAAATGTTTTCACCTAATGAGGTCGAACCCAAAGCGGGCAAATGCATCTTCATAGAATACCCTAAGAACCGTTGGGTGAACCTTCTATCTCAGATCCAAGCCTAAAATGTTTGTTGCTAAAACTGGGTCCTTTCTCGAGAAAAAGATTCTCTCGAACGAATTGAGCGGGAGGAATATAGAACTTGATGAGGTTATTGAACCTTTGTTTCAATGAGAGAGTAGCGCAGCGCAGGAAGATGTTTTTGTGAAGCTTACGTTAGTTGAAGAGGAAGTTAGTGATGATGATCATGAAGCTTCGGATCAAGTTACTATCAAACCTGGTAGGTCAACAAGGATGCGTACTGCTCCTGAGTGGTACGACAACCCTATCTTGGAGGTCATGTTATTGGACAACGATGAACCTACGATCTATGGAGAAGCGATGATGGGCCCGGATTCCGATAAATGGTTAGAGGCCATGAAATCCAAGAAAGGATCCATGTATGAAAACCAAGTATAGACTTTGGTAGACGTGCTTGTTGGACGGCAGGTCGTCGAGTACAAATGGACCTTTAAGATGAAGACGCTGATGGTAAATGTCACCATTTATAAAGCTCGACTTGTTGCAAAGAAGTTTACGACAAGTTCAATGAGTTGAATGTGATGAGACTTTCTCACTCGTAGCGATGCTAAAGTCTGTTGGAATTATGTTAGCAGTTGCTACATTTTCAATTATGAAATCTGGCAGATGGATGTCAAAACATCGTTTCCTTAACGGTTTACTTGAGGAAAGGTTGTATGTGATACAACCAGAAGGTTTTGTCAGTCCTAAGGATGCTAAAAGGTGAGCAAGCTTGAGAGATCCTTCTATGGACTGAAGCAAGCATCTCGGAGTTGGAATATACACTTTGATGAGGTGATCAAAGTTTTTGAGTCTGTACAAAGTTTATGAGAAACTTGTATTTGCAATAAAGTGAGTGGGAGCACTATAGAATTTTTGATAAGCATATGTGGTTGACATATTATTGATCGAAAATGATGTAGAATTTCTGGAAAGCATAAATGGTTGTTTGAAAAGAGTTTTTCAAAGGAAGACCTGGATAAAGCTACCTAATTGTTGAGCATCAAGATCTATAGAGATAGATCAAGATGTTTGATCAAACTTTCAATGAGTACATACCTTGACAAGATTTTGACAGAGTTCAAAATGGATCAGTCAGAGAAAGAGTTCTTGCCTGATTTGTAAGGTGTGAATTTTAGTGAGACTCAAAGCTCGACCATGGCAGAAGAAAGAGAGAGGATGAACGTCGTCCCCTAAGCCTTAGCCATAGGCTCTGTATAGTATGCCATGCTGTGTACCGCACCTCTATGTGCCTTGCCATGAGTCCATCAAGGGGTACAAGAGTGATCCAGGAGTGGATCACTGGACAGCGATCAAGATTATCCTTGGTAACTAAAAGACTAAGGAGATGTTTCTCGATTATGGAGGTGATAAAGAGTTCGTCATAAAGAGTTATGTAGACGCAAGCTTTAACACCAATCCAGATGACTCGTAGTAGCAATCTGGATACGTATAGTGGAGCAGCCATTTGGAATAGTACCAAGTGGAGTGTGGTAGCAGTGTTTACAGTTTTACATAGAGATTTGCAAAGTACACATGGCTCTGAATGTCGCAGACCCGTTGACTATAAAACCTCTCTCACATGCAAAGCATGATCGAGCCCCAGAACTCATTGGGTGTTAGATTCATAACAATGCGAATCACATGGTGATGTGAACTAGATTATTGACTCTAGTGCAAGTGGGAGACTATTGGAAATATGCCCTAGAGGCAATAATAATAAATTGGTTATTATCATATTTCCTTGTTCATGATAATCATTTATTATCCATGCTATAATTGTGTTGATCGAAAACTCATATACATGTGTGGATACATAGACAACACCATGTCCCTAGTATGCCTCTAATAGACTAGCTCGTTGATCAAAGATGGCTATGATTTCCTAGTCATGGACATGAGATGTCATTTGGTAATGGCATCACATCATTAGGAGAATGATGTGATGGACAATACCCAAACTACAAACGTAGCATATGATCGTGTCAGTTTATTGCTACTGTTTTCTGCATGTCAAGTATGTGTTCCTATGACCTTGAGATCATGCAACTCACTGACATCGGAGGAGTACGTTGTGTGTATCAAACATCACAATGTAACTGGGTGACTATAAAGGTGCTCTACAGGTATCTGCGAGGGTGTTTGTCGGGTTGGCATGGATCAAGACTGGGATTTGTTACTCCGTGTGACGGAGAGGTATCTTAGGGCCCACTCGGTAATACAACATCACAATAAGCCTTGCAAGCAATGTGACTAAGTGTTAGCCACGGGATCTTGTATTACCAAACGATTAAAGAGACTTGCTGGTAATGAGGTTGAAGTAGGTATGGAGATGCCGACGATCGAATCTCGGGCAAGTAACATACCGAAGAACAAAGGGAACATCATATGGGATTAACTCAATCCTTGACATAGAGGTTTGACCGATAAAGATCTTCGTAGAACATGTAGGAACCAATATGGGGATCCAGGTCCCGCTATTGGTTATTGACCGTATAGGTGTCTCGGTCATGTCTACATAGTTCTCGAACCCGCAGGGTATGCACGCTTAAGGTTCGGTGACATTTCGGTAGTATAGAGTTATGTATGGTGGTGAACGAAGGTTGTTCGGAGTCCTAGATGAGATCCCGGACGTCATGAGGATCTCCGGAATGGTCCGGAGGTAAATATTGATATGTAGGAAGTCCTATTTTGGTCGTCAGAAAATTTTTGGGCTCATCGATAGTGTACCGAGAGGGCTAGTAGTGTACCCGGAGACAACCAGGAGGGGTATTTTGACCCAAGAGGCTACATCGGCTGTGGGAGAGTGAATACCAGCCCTTAGTGGGATGGTGGAAGTCCCACACATGGCCCATGCGTCTCGGAATGAAAATCCCAAAGAGAAAAGGTGGAAAAAATGAAAAAAGGCAAAAAAAAAGGAAGGAGTCCTAGTCCTACTAGGATTGGAGGATGAATCCTCCTCTCCTCCTTGATTCGGCTGAAGCCTAAGGATGGCCCCTTGAGGGCGAGGCCTCCTCCTCTCTTCCTCTTATATATACTAGAGGTTTTAGGGTTTTTGGCACTAGATTTTCAGCCACGTGCTACCCTCTCCTCTAGTGCATAGTTTCTCCTCTAGATCAGTTTCCTGCAGTGCTTAGGCGAAGCCCTGCCAGAACAGCTACAACACCATCGCCGCAACGCCATCGCACTACTGGAGAACTCTTGTACCTCTCCGCTCCCTCTTGCTGGATCAAGAAGGTGGAGATCGTCATCGAGCTGTACGTGTGCTAAATGCGGAGGTGTCGTTCGCTCGGCGCTAGATCGGAAGGACCGTGATCAAGATCACGAGACGGATCGTGATGAGATCATGGGATGGATCATGATGAGTTTGCGGGACGGATCGTGATTGGATCGCAGGACAGATCGTGATGAGATCACGGGACACTCGGCGATTTGGATCGCGAAGACATTCGACTACACCAACCGCATTTCTTAACGCTTCCCGCTTAGCGATCTACAAGGGTATGTAGATCCACTCTCCCTCTCGTAGATCCTCATCACCATGGATAGATCTTGCATGTGCGTAGGAAAATTTTGTTTCCCATGCAACGTTCCCCAACAGGGTTCCCTCCTCCGGCGACCAAAAGGACGGCGGAGGGCACCAAGCGAGCCTAGGCTCACCCGCACGTCCATCCCGACACCTCTCAGAGGCTGAGACGGGCGGGATCGAGACCGGCGACGAGCTCGGCGGCTGCCGGAGCTCGGGTGAGCATGAGCTCAATGAACCAGGGCACCACATGGTCGGGGCTTAGCACCTACGGGCTCTACGCGACGCCACGAGCTCGATGGTGGCCACGGATAGACCAGCTGGCACCGGAACAACGTCGGTGACGAGCTTGTGCGGCGGGGCATTCGGGAGCCGACGCAACCGGAGCCTACAGAGGGGCAAATGGCCGGGGAAGAGAGGGGAAAGGCCGGGAGCTCACAGCGGGCTCGGAGCCAACTAGAGCTTGCTCGGGGAGGGCTCAAGGGCGAAAAATCGACGGCGGCGGAGCTCGGGTCCGAGGAGGAAAATGAGCTTGAGGGCAACGCTCCAAGGCTGCTGGCGATGCATGGCTCGGCACAGAGGACGGGGACGACGAGGCAGAGCCTCTGGTGGGCTCAGGGAGGTGCGGGAGCGGCTACAACTACGCCGGTGAGCTAGCAGGGCCGTCGGCCATGGCGGAGCAGAGGAGAGGACGAAGCAGGGGCCGAACTGGGTGAGAGAGAGAAAGATGGGGACGGCAGCGGCGTCCTCATCCTCTCGCCAGCACGGCGGGGGAAGCAAGCACGCAGGAGGCTGCGTGGCAGCACCGGCGCGAGCACACGGCGAGCACACGCTCGTCCTCCTAGCCGCCAGGAGGATGACGACGGTGCTGGGCCAGCTGGTCCGGCCCAGGTCCTTCCTCCTTTCTTTTTATTAAATTTCCAGTTTCTGTTTTATTTTTCTAAAATTTGTTTCATTTATTTTTAGGCACAAATGTTCCCAAATATTTTATAGAACCTAGTTTGAATATTTCAAACTTCTATAAAAAGTTTCAGAATATTTTGAAAACTAAAATATTCATAATGCTTTATTTGGCATTTTCAACAGCTTTAATATTTATTTCTGAAATTCTATAATTATTCAAATATTTATAATGACCCCTAATATATTCATGTCCATATTTATCAGACATAGGGGACATTTTTTATGAGCATTTTGGATTTGTTGGTTTTTCACAAACATGGAAATTTTTGATTCAAGTGAGGTGTTTGGGGTTTCTTTGTTAATCCCCATTTCAAGTTGATGCAAAAAGTGAAACATGATGCACACATGTTGTCCTAAGTAAGCTAGCTAGGGATGTGACATGAACGAACATGAAAATTTAGAATAAGAACAAGCATCTTTGTGGGAAAAAATTAAAACAATTCACATACAATTGCTGCATATTCCAAATGCTCCGGAGAAAGTGGCTTCCAATCCCAGTAGTGATGCTTATCTCTTGGGAACGTTGACTTCATATCCTTGTAAGATTCATCTACGATGTCTGCCACCAGGTCTGCCATGAATCCCTTTCTTGGCTTCCTTTGATCATATACTCCTCCTGAATGTCGATGTGATACTCTCTTGGAATATTAATGTTACTTTGAAGGAGAACACTTCTGTCCATCCTGACATCCACGCTAGCGAATGTTATACCTCTATTTTGAGGAAATCCTTCAAAGCTGGACATTGCGATGTCACCTTGCACATGCGATACAGCAAAACATGCTTGCGCATCGCCAGTTGAATCACGACAACTTCCCTATTCCCCCAATGATCCTTCCGAGTGTACTCCAGGTTCAGACCAACAAACTTGTACTCGTCCTCCCGCAACCATTGCTCATACATGGTAATGATCTCCTCGACCTTGTAAGGCTCGTTGGTCTACTAGACGTCCAGCTTCGTGTTCCCATCAGGCCGTATCTCGTGATACTCAGTAGTGTTCTTCCCGTCATCCATGCCACACAAGAAAGGTGACGTTGGAATCTAGAGCTGAGGTTATGTGAAAAGAATTGGGCTTGTTGAGGACGATGGGTAAATGGCTACGCATCGCTTTCATTGCGAGAATGGGGACAAGTGGTGACCTGCAGGAACCGACTGGTATATAACCTTGATAGAAGACAACCTCAATTACCATGTCCATCAATGTGAATTGCAAAATGTCAATAGACGGTTGTGCTTCCCAAGAGCGTCGAATCATGATTCCTCCTACACTCACGGCTGGGCAAAAAATTTAATGGGGTGTCACATCCAAAATAATTATGGCAAGGTAACTGAATAGTCACATCCAACAGGCGCGACATCAGTCATGAGTTGGTCCTTTGACCAGTGTACACACCTAGAGAAGAGGGCCAGAAAGCTAAGGGACACCCTATTGTCCATCTTAGAGCTGACGGTACCACACACAGGTCTCTCCTAGCCTATATGTGTACAACCTCATATAGCATGTAGATTTATGCATGGGTGTGTAGGCAAAAGAGGCACGGGGGTGAAGCCTCTACAGGCACGCACGTGGGGTTCTCGATGCACTGGTAACAACACCCTCTGCATACACAAAAGTTTGGTACAAGTGACATGCGTCCGAATAACCATCTAGAGAGTTGTAAACTCTCTATACCCACGAGCATGTTGCACTAGAGGCGCCCTTGGCATGGAAGTCAAGGCACTACAGGCACGGACGTAGCCACTGTGTACAGGACGTGTGTGTAGGCACAAGAGACAAGGGAGAGTGAAGCCTGAACCTGTAGGGACGTGGGCCAGAGGCATGGTGTGAAGCCTCTACAAGCACGTGAGTGAACCTCTATAGGCACGCGAGTGAAGCCTCTACAGGCACGGGAGAGAGCCTCTATAGGCATAGGAAATAAAAACACAAGGTTCTTTATATATTATTCCATTCCTATGGCTCTCTCAATCACTTTGCTACCTCCATCTCTCCCTCCTCATGAGTCTGAAACTATCCCTCTCCCCATCGACCGCCTCCAGGGTCCGCCTCTAGGGTTCATAGTTCTTCGCCGATCCCAATTGGTCCGCCTCTAGGGTTGGAAGTTCTTGCCTGATCCCAATTTGTCCGCCTCTAGGGTTTGTGGTTCTTCATCAATCCCAATTGGTCCGCCTCTAGGGTTCATGGTTCTTCGTCGATCCCCGTTGGTCTGCCTCTAGGGTTCGTAGCTCTTCGCCGATCCCCATTGGCCCGCCTATATGGTTCATAGCTCTTCCCCGATCGTCTTCCGCTTGACACTTTCTTATTGTTTATTAATTTCGAGGTTGCGCTTGTACAAAACTTGCATGCCCTTCATTTCCTTCGTATTGCTCTGCTCCATGCTCGTTCACACCCGCTGATTATCTGATTTCACAGGTATGGCTTCCACAGGTATGGATCCTATTAAAATGTATCTGTATGCAACATAATCGAATCCTTGATTATGTTTTTTGAACAGGTTCATTTGCTTTTTCTCGTTTCAAGTTTAGGTTTATGTTAGTTTCGTTAATCATCAACTAGATCTGCTACAAATTAATCCTTCTCTAAAGAAATCTAAGACGGTTAGAAAAATAAATTAGTCATGTAATCATCAGTCATATATTTCTATACAGACAAGGGGACTGTAAAAATGTATTTGCTTCTCAATTTCTAATTACTTGGCCACAAAGCTGGTTAGATTTCTTTTATGAAAAGAAGGATGAATTTGCAGTAGCTATTTGGTTAACCTAATCTGTTTTTTGTTATCTAATTTCACCAATTTCTAGTTGTTCCATAACTTTTTTGCTCTTAATTTAACCAGGTATGGTTTGCCCTACTTGCCGCAATCCAAAAGGTTGTTGCGAACATTACGTTGGAGAATCGCAGGAGTTTGATCTTATTCTACATGAGAATTGCTTGAGACGTATGGTTAGTGGACAAATTTACCATACTTACACTAGTAGAAAACAGGGAACTAGTCCCGTTTCCAGAGACCTTTAGTCCCGGTTCTGGAACTGGGACAAAGCAAGCGGGGCTAATACCAAAAACCTTTAGTCTTGGTTCGCTTGCAAACCGGGACCAAAGGGGTTCCACATGGCCGCTGCAAGGCGCCCATGCAGGAGTACGTTTAGTCCTGGTTGGAAACACCAACCGGGATTAAAAGGCAGCCACATGTCAGGCGCTGTGGTTTTTTTTGGAAGGGGGTTTAGGGGTTTTGAAGGGTTAATTTAGGGGTTTCATATTGTGTTAGATAGCTAATATAGAGAAGTGACCTCTCTTTCTCCGTGCTTGGTCGACGCTAGCTACTATACATATAGAGAGAACTCGACACTAGCTAATAAGCAAATGAACGCTACCATCAATTACACAAGGTCGTCCTATTGGACATATACTGAGAGAAATGACATCTCTTTCTCTGTGCTTGGTCGAACAACAAATTTCCGTATATCTATACGACGCTACTACATATATACAATATAACATCTTTTACAATCCCTAACATCATCTACCTAAGATCCAATCGCAAATCCAGATGGTATTCTCCATCTTAAGGTATGACGTGGTCAAGAAAGAATCCTGTCAATTCCTCTTGATTTGCTCGTATGCGATCACGTGGTAGAAGTTCATCCCGCATCTGCCAGATCTAATTTGAAGAAGGTGGTAAATACATGCATATATATGAATTAAGCTCAACAAATTGATGGTAATATATAAAATAAAATTGTGAATATTATTTACGTACTTCAAATTGTTTGTTAGAGAAGCCCCGATCAGAGGTCGAGTGGCGAATGAACTTGCATACGTAGTATCCACATAAAACAGTCCCGAATTACTGGTATAAGCACTTTACAAGAATAGAGTTCAATCAAACTGATAAGCAAGCATGGTAATGATATATTGATGAAAATTTGAATCAATTATAGATGTGCGGAACTAGCTAGTACTACTTACTTTGGGGCGTGTAAATCGCAACTCTTTGTTTACACCGTGAACCTTTCGGGTGAACTTTTTCAAAACCCTGCCAGGCAAAGAAAATGATTACTTGATATCAGGAACTGAACTAAAGTTGCTGATATGGTCCCGGTATTGATTGAACTTACTTCTTGAGAATTACATTCATGTCCACATAATCCTCGGGATCTTTACGTCTTGAGTCTAAGACAGTTACTAATGCCATGTCAAGCTCAATGGATAGCAGAATAAAGTGGTAACTTTGCAGGCATATATATTGCATCAATTACATTACTTGACCTCGAGTAAGCGAAACCGAATATACAGAACACAGCAACACTCACTTGAAGTTGTAAGGAAAGAGTATTTCCCTTTTGTTTTGATGTATAAGGAACGACTTTAGCAAGTTCTCCTCGGTCTCTTTGATAGTGTTTCGTACCGATCATTCATTTATGGCATCTGGGCTAATGAACCCAACGTCAAAGCTTCCTGCTTTTTTGCATTCGACGATCTTCAATCTGCATAATGTAGTGAGGATAATTATATATACATGCAATGAATGAGCTGAGCTAGAGACTTAACTATAGAAGTAACACTTACAGACAGTAGCAAGTCATGACTTTTTTGTCGAGGGCCTCTTGATTGTATTACTGAAATAACTCCACAAATTCAATATGCATCACGTCGATACCAATGAATTCGTGCTATTTTTTAACTCTGGCATACATAGTGTCTTTCCTACACTCCCTGCAGGTTTTCATGTACCGCTCATGCAATTTGTACATCATCGTTGTTAGATGATGATTATTACGTTTGACGAGAGGCTTCCCGTGCACGTATGTAAATTATTATACTGTTACCTCAGCTGTTTCAAAATGTACATCATCCCCCAAGTAGTCACCAGGATTGGTACCAGGCAGTAGCACCGGATGATTAGCGATATCGCTAGACATCTTGAGCGGGGGGCACGATTGCTTCTCCTGTTCGCCGAGCTGGGGAATTGTTTTCCCACTTCTTCGTTCTTTGACTCCTACAGCACTGGAAGTACTTCCCAACCACTGCGCTTCATTATATCACTTTACAATACAGTGGCCATAGTTTGATGGCAGCGGTGGCGTCGATGGTCGCTTGAGGGCATCCAGAGTGTGCTTAGCTTTCACCGGACATACTGTTTCCTTCGGAGGTGGATGTTTCCGTGCAAAATGGGCCTTTACTTCGGCTTTACTAATGTCATCGTTTTCTTTGTCAGTCCTCTCGTATGGGAACTTTGGAATAGGCTTGAGGCTTGGACCAAATTTGAATTTCTTCCCACCTATTGTACTGCTAGCCGTCAGAGCGGCGGCGTCTCTCTTCCGTCGTGGCTGACATGTCGGAGGAGGTGGAGTGGCTGACGCGCCGGAGGAAGAGGAGGAGTGGCCTGACGCGCAGGAGGAGGCTGAGTGGCCAGAAGCGCCAGAGGAGGCAGAGGAGGAGGCGGTGTGGCCTCACGCACCGGTGGAGCTGGAGTGGCCTAATGCGTCGGAGGAGGTGGAGGAGGAGTCGGAGTGGCCTCATGCGCCGGAGGAGGCGAAGGAGGAGGAGGAGGCGGTGTTCCCTGATGCTCCGGAGGAGGCTGAGGCTTCTAGTTTGGAAGCTTGATGTACTCCTTTCTCCATACATAGGTACTCCCCAAAGCATTTTCCATAAGAATAATATCCTCTTCATGTGTAGGGTTGACAAGCTCCAGCCCATCAGATCCATCCATTATTTCATCCACCGACACAACAACATAGTCATGTGGAATCGGATGGCAATGGAAAGTTCCATCAGCTCGAGGAGGTAGAACAGAGCCGATCGCCGCCTTGAAGGTCAGGTTCTGGCATCTCGTCATTATATCATAATGTTTAGCCTCCGTGATACTATCCACGAAGTAGCGAGGGGCCGTGAAATCAAGCTTAACGATCTCCGTGGAAGCCATGTTGCTTCTTCGCTGAGATGGTGGGGTAGCTTCTAGGGCGGCATCGAAGAAAGGATCTTCATGCCGCTCAGATGGTTAGCCGGTAGCTCGCTGGCTCTCAAGTTCCTCTAGTTTTGCTAATCTTGCACAAAGCTTCTGCATTTCACTTGCTTCCAGTTTCCTCTTTCTCTTTCGGCTTCTATGACCGCCGATGTTGGGAAACCCATGCTTCCACGGAATGGGCCCTGATGTACCTCGTGTTCGTCCAGGGTGTTCGGGATTCCTAAGGGCCTCTGTCAGCTCGTCCTTATCTCTGTCGAGAATGAACGTCCCTTCCAGCACTGCCTTGATTGCTTCCTAAAGCTTTGTGTTGGGTATTGTTAGTTGAGCATTCGTCCCGACACACTTCCCTGTTTCTGGGTGCAAAGTTCCCCCAACCCCGAAGAACCAAGTGTTGGAAATATGCCCTAGAGGCAATAAATAAAGTGTTTATTATTATATTTCCTTATTCATGATAAGCGTTTATTATCCATGCTATAATTGTATTAATTGGAAACACATTACATGTGTGGGTAAATAGACAACACTTTGTCCCTAGTATGCCTCTAGTGAACTAGCTCGTTCATCAAAGATGGTCAAGGTTTCCTGGCCATTGACATGTGATGTCATTTGATAACGCGATCACATCATTAGGAGAATGATGTCATGGACAAGACCCAAACTACAAACGTAGCATATGATCGTGTCAGTTTATTGCTATTGTTTTCTGCATGTCAATTATGTGTTCCTATGACCATGAGATCATGCGACTCACGAACATCGGAGGAGTGCCTTGTGTGTATCAAATGTCGCAATGTAACTGGGTGACTATAAAGGTGCTCTACAGGTATCTCCAAGGGTGTCTGTTGAGTTGGCATGGATCAAGACTGGGATTTGTTACTCCGTGTGAATGGAGAGGTATCTCAGGGCCCACTCGGTAATACAACATCACAATAAGCCTTGCAAGCAATGTGACTAAGTGTTAGTTGCGGGATCTTGCATTACGGAACAAGTAAAGAGACTTGCCGATAACGAGGTTGAACTAGGTATGGAGATGTCGACGATCGAATCTCGGGCAAGTAACATACCGAAGAACAAAGGGAACATCATACGGGATTAACTGAATCCTTGACATAGAAGTTCAACCGATAAAGATATTCGTAGAATATGTACGAACCAAAATGGGCATCCAGGTCCCGCTATTGGTTCTTGACCATAGAAGTGTCTCAGTCATGTCTACATAGTTCTCGAACCCGCAGGGTCTGCACACTAAACGTTTGGTGACGTTTCGGTAGTATAGAGTTATGTATGGTGGTGACCGAAGGTTGTTCGGAGTCCCGGATGAGATCCAGGACGTCACGAGAAGCTCCGGAATGGTTCGGAGGTAAATATTGATATATAGGAAGTCCTATTTTGGTCGCCGAAAAAGTTTTGGGCTCATCGGTAGTGTACCGGGAGTGCCGGGAGTGTACCGGGAGACCATCGGGAGGGGTATTTCGACCCAAGAGGCTATATGGGCTGTGGTAGGATGAATACCAGCCCCTATTGGGCTGGTGGAAGTCCCACACAAGGCCCATGCAGTTGGGAAGAAAAGCCCAAAAGGAAAAAGGTGGAAAAGGGCAAAAAAAGGCTAAATTAGGAAGGAGTCCTAATCCTACTAGGAGTGGAGGAGAAGGATTCCTCCCACCTGGTTCGGCCGAACCTCCTTGGCTTGGAAGCGAAGGCTGCCTCCTCTCCTCCTCTCCTCCTATATATACTAGAGGGTTTTAGGGCTTTTTCACAAGATTTTCAGCCACGTGCAACCCTACCCTCTAGTCCATAGTTTCTCCTCTAGATCGGATTTCTGCAGTGCTTAGGCGAAGCCTTGCCGGAATAGCTTCACCACCATTGCCGGAGCGCCATCATGCTGTCGGGGAACTCTTCTTCCTCTCTGCTTTTTCTTGCTGGATCAAGACGGCGGAGATCATCATCAAGCTGTGCGTGTGCTGAACGCGGAGGTGATGTCCGTTCGGCACTAGATCGGAAGGATCGTGATCAAGTTCGTGGGACGGATCGTGATAAAGTTCTTGGGATGGATCGTGATTGGATCGCGGGACGGATCATGATTGGTTCGCGGGACGCATGGCGATTTGGATCGCGAAGACGTTCGACTACACCAACCGCGTTTCTTAACGTTTCCCGCTTAGCGATCTACAAGGGTACGTAGATCCACTCTCCCTCTCGTAGATGCTCATCACCATGGATAGATCTGCGTGTGCTTAGGAAAAAATTTGTTTCCCATGCAACGTTCCCCAACAGTGGCATCATGAGCTAGGTCTATGTGTAGATGAGATCTCGAGTAAAACACAACAGGTTTGTGGGCGTTGATGCTTAGATTGCTTCTTCCCTTGGTCGGATTTTGGTTCAGCGGTATTGTGAGATGAAGCGGCCTGGACCAACATTACTCGTACGCTTATAGAGACCGGTTCCCTCGATCGCAACTTGTTGCATAGATGGCTTGCGGGTGCCATTTTCTCTCACTTAAGTTGGATCGGATTCGACAAAGGCGGTCCTTGAGAAGGTTGAAAAGCAACTAGTTTATCACCGTTGTGGTTTTTGCGTAGATGAGAATTGTTCTTGCTAGATACCCGTAGCAGCCACGTAAAACATGCAACAACAATAGGAGGACGTCTTACTTGTTTTTGCAGGGTATGTTGTGAAGTGATATGGCCAATTACATGATGTGATATATGTGACGTATGAGATGATCATGTGATGTATAGATTATCACGACTTGCATGTCGATGAGTACGGCAACCGGCAGGAGCCACAGGGTTGTCTTTAATTATTGTATGACCTGCGTGTCAATCATTAAGCGCTATGTAATGCTTTACTTTATCGCTAAACGGTAGAAATAGTAGTAGAAGCATGTTGGGCATGACAACCCCGATGGCGAAACGTTGATGGAGATCAAGATGATGAAGATCATGGTGTCATGCCGGTGACGATGGAGATCATGTCGGTGCTTTCTAGATGGAGATCAAAATCACAAGTTCATGGCCATATCATGTCACTTATGGGTTGCATATGATCTTAATCCTTTTATGCACCTTGTTTTGCTTAAGACGACAGTAGCATTATAAGGTGATCCCTCACTTAAATTTCAAGATGAATTGTGTTCTCCTCGAGTGTGCACCATTGCGAAAGTTCGTCGTGTTGAGACACCACGTGATGATCGGGTGTGATAGACTCTATGTTCACATACAACGGGTGCAAGCTAGTGTTGCACACGCAGAACACTCGGGTTAAACTTGATGAGCCTAGCATGTACAGACATGGCCTCAGAACACAAGAGACCGAAAGGTCGAACATGAGTCATATAGTAGATGTGAGCAACATGAGATGTTCACTATTGAAGCCACCTCAACTCACGTGATGATCGGACTTAAGTTGGTGAATTTGGATCATGTGACACTCAGATGACCTGAGGGATGTCGATTCGAGTGGGAGCTTTAGTAATTTGATTAACTAAACTCATTATCTTGAACAATAGTCTAAGTAAACTTTGCATATTTATGTTGTAGATCAATGGCTCGCGTAGTAGCACCCCTAAATTTTAATGCGTTCCTAGAGAAAGCTAAGTTGAAAGATGATGGAAGTAACTTTGTTGATTGGGCCCATAATCTGAGGATTATCCTCACGGCTTCCCAGAAATCATATGTCCTTGATGCACCGCTTGGTGACCAAGCAGAAGACATGACCTCCGAAGACGTTAAGAACACTTGGGAGGCACGTACTAGAGATTACTCAATAGTTCAGTGTGCAATATTGTATGGCTTAGAACCGGGACTTCAAAGACGTTTTGAACGTCATGGAGCATATGAGATGTTCCAGGAGTTGAAGTTTATCTTTGAGAATAATGCCCGGATCGAGAGGTATGAAACCTCCGATAAGTTCTATGCTTGCAAGATGGAGGAGAACGGGTCTATCAGTGAACATATACTCACAATGTCTGGGTATTCAACTCGTCTAGGGGTGTTAGGAATTGCCCTTGGGCCAGAGGCGACCACTGACAGAGTTCTTCAATCACTGGCACCTAGTTAAAAGAGCTTTGTGATGAACTATAACATGCAGGGATGAACAAGTCAGTGGCCGAGCTGTTTGCGATGCTAAAAGTCGCTGAGTCTGAAATCCAAAAAGAACATCAAGTGTTTTTGGTCAATAAAACCACTAGTTTCAAGAAAAATGGCAAGGTCAAGGGCAAGGGCAAGAAGGGTAAAACCAAGAAGGATGGCAAAGCAGTTGCTACTCCTGTAAAGAAGCCCAAGCATGGACCCAAGCCAGAAACTGAGTGCTTTCATTGCAAGGGAACTGTTCACTGGAAGCGGAACTGCCCCAAGTACCTGGCTGACAAGAAGGCGGCCAACGACAAACAAGGTATATATGATATACATGTTATTTTCTCACCTTCACTAATGACTTAAGTAGATATGGGTATATTTACTTGATGAATCACAAGTCTGAAACGTTTGAAAAGTTCAAGCAATTTCAGAGTGAAGTTGAGAATCATCGTAACAACAAGATTAAATTCCTGTGATCTGATCGAGGAGGTGAATATCTGAGTTATGAGTTTGGCAGTCACTTAACACAGTGTGGAATTGTTTCACAGTTGTCACCGCCCGGAACACCACAGTGTAATGGTATGTCCGAACGTCATAATCAAACCTTATTAGATATGGTTTGTTCTATGATGTCTCTTGCTGATTTGCCACTGTTGTTTTGGGGTTATGCATTAGAGACAGCTGCATTCACTTTAAATAGGGCACCATCCAAATCCGTTGAGACGATGCCATATGAACCATGGTTTGGCAAGAGGCCAAAGTTGTCGTTTCTTAAAGTTTGGGGATGTGATGCTTATGTCAAATAGCTTCAGCCTAAAAAGCAGGAACCCAAAGGGGGAAAATGCGCCTTCATAGGATACCCAAAAGAGAGTAGTCGGGTATACCTTCTATCTCAGATCCGAAGGCAAAGTGTTTGTCACTAAGAACGGAACATTTCTTGAGAAAGAGTTTCTCTCGAAAGAATTGAGTGGGAGGAAAATAGAGCTTGATGAGGTTATTGAACCTTTACTTCAACCAGAAAGTAGCGCAGCACAGAAAGATGTTTCTATGGAACCTATGATGATAGAAGAGGAAGTTAATGATGATGATCATGAAGCTTCGGATCAAGCTACTATTGAACCTCGTAGGTTGACAAGGCCGCGTACTACTCCTGAGTGGTACGGCAACCCTGTCTTAGAGGTCATGTTGTTGGACAACAATGAACCTACGAGCTATGGAGGAGCAGTGATGGGCCCGGATTCCGAGAAATGGTTAGAGGCCATGAAATCCGAGATGGGATCCATGTATGAAAACAAAGAATGGACTTTGGAAGTATTACCTGAAGGGCGAAAGGCCATTTAGAACAAATGGATCTTTAAGAAGAAGACGGATGTGGACGGTAATGTCACCGTCTATAAAGCTCGACTTGTGGAAAAGGCTTTTTCACAAGTTCAAGGAGTTGACTACGATGAGACCTTCTCACCCATAGGGATGCTTAAGTCTATCAGAATCATGTTGGCAATAGCTGCTTATTTCGACTATGAAATTTGGCAGATGGATGTCAAAACAGCGTTCCTCAACGGTTTCCTTGACGAAGAGTTGTATATGATGCAACCAGAAGGTTTTGTCGATCCAGAGAATGCTAACAAAGTCTGCAAACTCCAGTGATCCATTTATGGGCTGGTGCAAGCATCTCGGAGTTGGAATAAGCGTTTTGATGAGGTGATCAAAGTGTTTGAGTTTATACAAGTTTATGGAGAAGCTTGTATTTACAAGAAAGTGAGTGGGAGCTCTATAGCATTTCTAATATTATATGTGGATGACATATTACTGATTGGAAACAATATAGATATGTTGGAAAGCGTGAAGGAATATTTGAACAAGAGTTTTTCAATGAAGGACCTAGGAGAAGCTGCTTTCATATTAGGCATTAAGATCTATAGAGATAGATCGAAATGCTTGATAGCACTTTCACAGAGCACATACCTTGATAAAGTTTTGAAGAAGTTCAAAATGGATCAGTCCAAGAAGGGCTTCTTGCCTGTGTTACAAGGTGTGAAGTTGAGTAAGACTCAATGCCCAGTGACTGCAGAAGATAGAGAAAAGATAAGTGTCATCCCCTATGCTTCAGCCATAGGCTCTATCATGTATGCAATGCTGTGCACAAGACCGGATGTCAGCCTTGCCATAAGTATGGCCGGAAGGTTTCAAAGTGATCCTGGACTGGAACACTGGGTAGCGGTCAAGAATATCCTTAAGTACTTGAAAAGGACTAAGGAAATGTTTCTCGTTTATGGAGGTAATGAAGAGGTCGTCGTAAAGGGTTACGTCGATGCAAGCTTTGACACTAATCCGGATGACTCTAAGTCACAAACTGGATACGTATTTATTCTCAACGGGGGAGTGGTAAGCTGGTGCAGTTCCAAGCAAAGCGTGGTAGCCGATTCTACATGTGAATTAGAGTACATCGCAGCCTCGGAGGCGGCAAAGGAAGGTGTCTGGATGAAGCAGTTCATGACAGATCTTGGAGTAGCGCCCAGTGCACTAAATCCAATGAACCTGTTCTGTGACAACACTGGTGCCATTGCTCTGGCCAAGGAACCAAGGTTTCACAAGAGGACGAGACACATAAAGCGACGCTTCAACTCCATCCGCGATTACATCGAGGAGAAGGACTTAAACATTTGCAAAGTGCACACGGATCTGAATGTTGCAGACCCATTTACTAAACCTCTTCCAAGGGCTCAACATGATCAACACCAGAACTGCATGGGTGCTCGATTCATTACAATGTAAATCACATAGTAATGTGAGCTGGATTATTCACTCTAATGCAAGTGGGAGACTGTTGGAAATATGCCCTAGAGGCAATAAATAAAGTGTTTATTATTATATTTCCTTTTTCATGATAATCTTTTATTATCCATGCTATAATTGTATTAATTGGAAATACATTACATGTGTGGGTAAATAGACAACACTTTGTCCCTAGTATGCCTCTAATGAACTAGCTCGTTGATCAAAGATGGTCAAGGTTTCCTAGCCATTGACATGAGATGTCATTTGATAATGGGATCACATCATTAGTAGAATGATGTGATGGACAAGACGCAAACTACAAACGTAGCATATGATCGTGTCAGTTTATTGCTACTGTTTTCTGCATGTCAAGTATATGTTCCTATGACCATGAGATCATGCAACTCACGGATACCGGAGGAGTGCCTTATGTGTATCAAACATCGCAACGTAACTGGGTGACTATAAAGGTGCTCTACAGGTATCTCCGAGGGTGTCTGTTGAGTTGGCATGGATCAAGACTGGGATTTGTTACTCCGTGTGACGGAGAGGTATCTCAGGGCCCACTCGGTAATACAACATCACAATGAGCCTTGCAAGCAATGTGTCTAAGTGTTAGTCACGGGATCTTATATTACGGAACGATTAAAGAGACTTTTCAATAACGGGGTTTAAATAGGTATGGAGATACCGACGATCGGATCACGGGCAAGTAACATACCGAAGAACAAAGGAAACATCATACGGGATTAACTGAATCATTGACATAGAGGTTCGACCGATAAAGATCTTCGTATAATATGTAGGAACCAATATGGGCATCCATGTCCCGCTATTGATTATTGACCAAAGAGGTGTCTCGGTCATGTCTACATAGTTCTCGAACCAGCAGGGTCTGCACACTTAAGGTTTGCTGACGTTTCGGTAGTATAGAGTTATGTATGGTGGTGACCGAAGGTTGTTTGGAGTCCCGGATGAGATCCCGGACATCACGGGGAGCTCCGGAATGGTCCGGAGGTAAAGATTGATATACAGGAAGTCCTATTTTGATCGCCAGAAAAGTTTCGGGCTCATCGGTAGTGTACAGGGAGTGCTGGTAGTGTACCGGGAGACCATCGGGAGGGGTATGTCGACCCAAGAGGCTCCATGGGCTGAGGGAGAGTGTTTACCAGCCCTTAGTGGGATGGTGGAAGTCCCACACAAGGCCCATGCGGTTTGGGTAGAAAGGCCCAAAGAGAAAAAGTGGAAAAAGGCAAAAATAGGGTGAATCCTAGTCCTACTAGGATTGGAGGTGGAGTCTACCTCCTCCACCTTGTTCGGCCGACTCCTTAGAGGCTTGGACCTTGTGCCAAGCCTCCACCTCTCTTCCTATTATATATACTGGAGGTTTTAGGGTTTTTGCATAGAATTTTCAGCCACGTGTTACCCGTTCCTCCAGTGCATAGTTTCTCCTCTAGATCGGGTTTCTGCAGTGCTTAGGCGAAGCCCTGCCGGAATAGCTCCACCACCATCGCTAAAGCGCCATCACGCTGCCGGAGAACTCTTCTTCCTCTCCTCTCCTTCTTGCTGGATCAAGACAGCGGAGATCGTCATCAAGCTGTACGTGTGCTGAACGCGGAGGTGTCGTCCGTTTGGCGCTAGATCGGAAGGATCGTGATCAAGTTCGTGGGATGGATCGTGATCAAGTTCGTGGGACAGATCGTGATCAAGTTCGCGGGACGGATCATTATTGGATCGCGGGACGGATTGTGATTGGATCGCGGGATACTCGATGATTTGGATCGCAAAGACGTTCGACTACACCAATCGCGTTTCTTAACGCTTCCCGCATAGCGATCTACAAGGGTATGTAGATCCAATCGCCCTCTCGTAGATGCTCATCCCCATGGATATATCTGTGTGTGTGTAGGAAAAATTTTGTTTCCCATGCGACATTCCCCAACACCCTATGTGTGGTGTGGTCAGATCTAAGATGGACGATAGGGTGTCCCTTATCTTTCTAGCCCTCTTCTCTAGGTGTGTACACTGGTCAAAGGACCAACTCACGACTGATGCCGCACCTGTTGGATGTGACTACTCAGTTACCTTGCCATAATTATTTTGGATGTGACACCCCATTAATTTTTTTGCCCAGCCATGAGTGTAGGAGGAATCATGATTCAACGCTCTTGGGAAGCACAACCGTCTATTGACGTTTTGCAATTCACATTGATGGACATGGTAATTGAGGTTGTCTTCCATCAAGGTTATATACCAGTCGGTTCCTGCAGGTCACCACATGTCCCCATTCTCGCGACGAAAGCGATGCGTAGCCATTTCCCCATCATCCTCACCACGCCCAATTCTTTTCACAGAACCTCAGCTCTAGATTCCAACGTCACCTTTCTTGTGTGGCATGGATGATGGGAAGAACACTACTGAGTATCACGAGATACGGCCTCATGGGAACACGAAGCTAGACGTCTAGTACACCAACGAGCCTTACAAGGTCGAGGAGATCATTACCATGTATGAGCAATGGTTGCGGGAGGACGAGTACAAGTTTGTTGGTCTGGACCTGGAGTTCACTCGGAAGGATCATTGGGGGAATAGGGAAGTTGTCGTGATTCAACTGGCGATGCGCAAGCATGTTTTTGCTCTATCACATGCGCAAGGCGAGATTGCAGTGTCCAGCTTTGAAGGATTTCCTCAAAATAGAGGTATAACATTTGCTAGCGTGGATGTCAGGATGAACAGAAGTGTTCTCCTTCAAACTTACATTAATATTCCAGGAAAGTATCACATCGACATTCAGGAGGACTATATGATCAAAGGCAGCCAAGAAAGGGATTCATGGCAGACCTGGTGGCAGACATCATAGATGCATCTTACAGGGATATGAAGTCAATGTTCCCAAGAGATAAGCATCACTACTGGGATTGGAAGCAACTTGCTCCAGAGCATTTGGAATATGCAGCAATTGTATGTGAATTTTTTCATTTTTTCTCAAAGATGCTTGTTCTTATTCCAAATTTTCATGTTCGTTCATGTCACATCCCTAGCTAGCTTACTTAGGACAGCATGTGTGTGCATCATGTTTCACTTTTTGCATCAACTTGAAATGGGGATTAACAAAGAAACCCCAAACACCTCACTTGAATCAAATTTTTCTTTTTGTTGAAAAACCAACAGATCCAAAATGCCCATAAAAAATGTCCCCTATGTCTAATAAATGTGGACATGAATATATTAGGGGTCATTATAAATATTTGAATAATTATAGCATTTCAAAAATAAATATTAAAGCTGCTGAAAATGCCAAATAAAGCATTATGAATATTTCAGTTTTCAAAATATTCTGAAAATTTTTATAGAAGTTTGAAATATTCAAACTAGGTTCTATTAAATATTTGGGATATTTTATACCTAGCATTTGTGCCTAAAAATAAATGAAACAAATGTCAGAAAAATAAAACAGAAATTGGAAATTTAAAAAAAAAGAAAAGAGGGAGCACCTCGGGCGGACCAGATGGCCCAGCACCGTCGTCGTCCTCCTGGCGGCCAGGAGGACGAGCGTGCGCTCGTGCCGGTGCTGCCATGCAACCTCCTGCGTGCCTGCTTCCCCTGCTACGCTAGCAAAAGGATGAGGACGCCGCTGCCATCCCCATCTCTCTCTCCCTCGCCCAGTTCGGCCCCTGGTTCTTCGTCTCCTCTGCTCCGCCACGGCCGATGGCCCTGCAAGCTCGTCATCGTAGTTGCAGCCGCTCCCGCGCCTCCCTGAGCCCGCCAGAGGCTCCTCCTCGTTGTCCCCGTCCTCTGCACCGAGCCACGCGTCGCCAGGAGCCTTGGAGCGTCGCCCTCGAGCTCATCTTCTTCCTCGGACCCGAGCTCCGCCGTCGTCGATTCGTCGCCCTTGAGCCCTCCTCGAGCAAGCTCTCGTCGGCTCCAAGCCCGATGTGAGCTCCCGGCCCTTTCCCCTCTCTTCCCCGGCCTTTTCCCCCTCTGTAGGCCCCGGTTGCGTCGGCTCCCGAATGCCCCGCCGCACGAGCTTGTCGACGGCGTTGCTCCGGTGACCAGCTGGTCCATCCGTGTAGTGAAATAATGTTGTTCTGATGTGATAAGCTTATGATGAACCCGATTTGTTAAAGGTAGCGATGAGAGGCTATGTAGGAGTACATAGCGGGTTGGCTCATTGGGACCATTTTAGGAACTGAGTTCCGTGTTTGTGATCCAAGACTAGTCACTACCACATGCTAGGCCCTGAAATATAACCCCGCTCGACTTATCAATCGCTTAGTCCTTGGTCCAGGAGTTGCAAGTAGTTTCTTGTGTTTATAGTATGCTCGAGGCCGTGCGTAGCGCTGACCCTAGGGGTGGGTTATGACGCGGTAGGCAGTGGCACGATGTACCAAGGGTCACCCGAATGGTGGGCTTGGGAACCCTGCACACATCGGTTGGGGTCGTAGCGGAAACTTCGACCGGACTTCCAGATGAGACTCAGGAACCATTTTAGCTACTTGAGCATGAATAGTCTAGGTGTGTTTTAAAGACTTGCTGAGTACGTTTGTACTCACGTTTACTCAATAAATGTTCCAGATGAGACTCAAGACCCATCAGGTGGGTTCTATCTAGTTGTCGATGATGCCGAATAGCTAGTGTCCCAGCTACGATCTTATGCCCTGTGGCGGGCTGTAGATAGTCAGGCCATGTGCCTTTTTACCCTTTCAACTGTCTGTACTCAGACAACTTTATGCTTCCGTTGGTTTGTATGAACTTGCTTGTATGACTTGAGTGTCGGGTCATGTGACCCCTACCTATAAGAACATATTATGCAAGGCTCTCCTGAGCCTCTTAAATAGAAGTTGTGTTGATGTATGGTTATGTTGTGATGCCATAGTTGTATCTATGCATATCGGTCATGTCGTGCGTACGTGTGACGTGCAACGGTATGTATGGGATCCGACACCTAGTCATGTTCCTCTAGTAGTACTCTTTACGGGAAACTGCCTCTTTGTGCTTCCACCGAGCATTGGCAGCTTGCTACTGCTCCGAACACATTGATCGACCGGCATGTATCCTTCTTTGTTGTTGTGTCTATCCCTTCGGGGAAATGTCTCGCAGTGTAATGGAGTCCTTGTAGCCTGCTATGACTCGTCTATGTGGAGTGATGACACTCATGTCCCATGGCGTAATGGAGTCCTTGTAGCTTGCTATGACTCGTCTACACACGCTTGAGGCCGACACCTGCATTGCTGGGTTACGTATGCCTGTTTCCGTATGGATGTGCCACTTGAGTTCTATGGCTAGTCATGTCAGCCCGGTTCTCTGTCGTTTGATTGCCAGTGACATGTTCGCATACATGAGCCAAAATACGCAAACGGTCCCTGCTAAGGTAAGGCTGCAGCCGTGGAGTTTACCGTGCATGAGGCCGCAAAGTGATGTGATATGTTATAGTATGGATTCATATGACTTAGGATCGGGGTCCCGACAACATTGGTATCATAGCCTGACTGACTGTAGTACTACCAAGCCAAACCGGTCGAAGTTGAGTCTAGAAACACTATAGAAAAGTAGGGGAATTGATTGTGGTAGGGAAAGTAAGGCCCTTTTTTACTCCTCTTCCCAAGTTATTCTATTCTTAGTCATTCTCAGCTTTTCTACGGGTTTAAGAGCTAGGCTTCTCATCTATTGCTTAGGATGACTAGTTACTAACCATGGACTATTAGCTAGCTTGTTTGCAAGTGAACTTTGTACTCGAGTATTGTTGGTGTGACAAACAGTTGGAGAAGAGATTTGAGTCTAGATAGTCGAGTGGTTATGCTATCCAATCTTTTGGACTTGTCTCAAAATCCTTTTTGAGCAATTACAGTCGTTATGTTGTCCAATTTCTGCTAGTGTCTCTAATGTGTTTGCATCATTCTCTGTTTCAGATGCCCCCTCGTCCCTCCCATCAGGTAGTCCGTCTGACCAGGTGCATCGATGTACCGGGTCACACGGACATGTTGGTTAGAGTTATGATGGAGGCTGGTTACCGTTGGTACCTAGAGTACACAGTGGAGGAGCAGTATCGGGACTTCAACCAAAGACAGTATTTGTGTACTGTTAAGATATATCCATCATATCCTGGAGATGCAGAGCCGCTTCATCGGACTTATGGATTAGGTGTCACCATAGACATGGCAGTTCAGGAGGTTGCCTACACCATGCTGACTATCATGAGGTTTCACCATGGTCTGCTTCAGAACACAGAGTTCTGTTATGTTCCTGCTTCTTTGGGAGGAGAGGATAGCTATCTTAGCGTAGCCTACTATGATCATTCTCATGAGGACCCTAGGCTGCAGGTGACCGCTCAGATGTTGGAGAACAGGGATCGTGACGCATGTGCCCCTCGCATGGAGCTATATGCTACCCGTGCACGTCTTTGGACAGCCCTGACGCAGCTAGCACCTGTCGTGCAGACAGGCTATGGAGATTTGGAGATGCTGAACCCATCGCGGACTCATCTGCCAGCGCGCATAGACTGGCCCGATGTTGGAGGCATCACCCCTCTTCGAGGACCGCTGTTGCCACCAACAAGGGGACCGAGGCCACATCCGTGTCCTTACGTTTTCCAGGGATCACAGGCTAGGGTGTTTCTAGATCCTCAGGTTCAGCTCCCGGGTCACGGGGGTAACCTATATGAGGCATTCTACGGCGATGCTTGAGTACATGGATGTTAGCACTAGTATGGTAGTAGTCGTATTGCCACAGTCCTGCGTGTCTTGTGGGATATGAGTGAGGTTGAGAGCTGAGTTCCGGAGGTGTAGATAGATAATGTATAGGAAGCTTGTAATGCCTCCGATAAGTTGTGTCATCTCTCTGTAGTTTGTATTTCAGCTTGGGCTTGTACTGAACTATGTCATCGTGTGTATGAATCATGGTGTTCATATGACAGTTGTTATTACCATGTTGATCGGGTGTTTACCCATGCATGCCATGTTGTCTAGTACATTCCTTATCTCATTCCTTTGAGTTGGTGTCTTCCTTATCTAAGTTGTGGGTTTGTTTCCTAGGATGGTGTCAACTAGGAATAACCCCGTGCCTGCCCCTGAGCAGGGCGAGGGTAGCCAACCAAGGCAAGAGAACCTACCACAGGCACCCTCCTTGGCAGAAGTGATGCTCGAAGCTAAACGGAACAAAAGGGAGACCAACAGGCTATTGGAACGTATTGAGCAGAACACAACGCGTCCTCCCTGCAATGATCGCAATGATGGTGTGTCTCTCAATGACTTCGTCCAGCTGTGCCCTCCCAAGTTTCATCATTCGGTCGACCCGCTCGACGCGGATGACTGGCTGACCAGCATGTCCCGCAAAATCCGAGCGGCCAATGTATCATAGGCCAACAAGGTGACCTTTGCTGCTCACTTTGTGGAAGGACCCGCCAATCTGTGGTGGGAAAATTATGAAGCTATGCATCCCACAGGCCCTGCACCAACTTGGGCAGATTTCAGCGCGGCATTCCGTACCCATCACATCCCGGAAGGGCTGATGGATCGCAAGAGAGAGGAGTTTTGTGCTTTCACCCAGGGCAGAATGATAGTGGATGCTTATAGCCGTGAGTTCGGCAATCTTGCTTGTTATTCTCTAGAGGAAGTGTCAACCGATGCCAAGAAACAGGCTAGGTTCCGCAAGGTACTTAGTCCTGAGCTCCATCGAGATCTGCGCTTGCATGAGTGCACAACCTTACAGGCTCTCGTCAACAAGGCTATCAATGCCGAAACTGGACAGACTGACTACGAGGCAACTAGGAAGCACACCCATGACTTCAGCCCTGCATTTGGCTCGGGCTCCAACAAACGCCGGGTGTGGGTGCCCAACGTAGCTCTGTCGCCAAGATACACCGTGAGGCCATCCTTCCAGGCACCTCGCCCAGCTCAGCCCAAGCCTCCAGCCAGGACATTCGGAGGTCCTCCTGCCAATGCTGCTCCCCGTGCCACTATTGTCTGCTATAAATGTGGAGAACCAGGACACTACTCCCGTGAGTGTCCCCAGAACAATGCTAAGCCGACTAGACGTGGGAAGCCGGGAAAAGCCTTTTATGTGAAGCCAGCTCCTACTCGTGGTCGAGTGAACTATGTTTCTGCTAAAGAAGCCCTCGAGGATCCTAATGTTATCCTAGGTACGCTCCTTGTCAATAGTCATCCAACATCTGTTCTGTTTGATACTGGGGCATCTCATTCATTCATCTCAGAAAGTTATGCACAGTTGCATAACATGTCATTTTGTGATATGCCTACTCCTTTATTAGTTCAGACTCCTGGTTCAAAATGGCAAACTTCTAGAGTAAGCCATGACAATGAGATTCTTGTGGATAAGCTAGTCTTCCTAGCATCTTTGATAGCCCTCAAGTCTTTGGACATCAATATCATCTTAGGTATGGATTGGATGAAATCCCACTATGCTAAGATTGATACTCATACTAGGATTGTTCAACTTACACATCCCTCGGGTGAGATAGTCAATGTCTCCACTCGAGCAGCCAAGCGCCAAATCTATTCTCTCAATGCTAGCCCTCTTACAGAATTAGAAGATATTCCGGTAGTCTATGACTTTCCGGATGTCTTTCCAGAAGAACTGCCAGCAATTCCACCTGTCAGAGATGTTGAGTTTGTGATAGAGCTCATCCCAGGGACTGTCCCAATAGCTAGAAGACCCTATAAGATGGCACCCTTAGAACTAGACAAACTTAAGAAACAATTCGATGAGGCTTTGAATAAAGGTTTCATCCGTCCTAGTTCTTCTCCTTGGGCTTGCCCTGTTCTCTTCCTTAAGAAGAAGGATGGATCGGATCGGATGGTTGTGGATTATCGGCCGGTAAATCTGGTCACAATAAATAACAAGTATCCGCTCCCCAGGATCAACGATTTTTATGTTCAACTCGCTGGTTCTTCTGTCTTTTCCAAAATGGATTTGAGGTTGGGATACCATCAAATCAGAATTAGAAACGGGGACATTCCAAAAATGGCTTTTGTTACTCGTTATGGCCAATAAGAGTACACCGTCATGTCCTTTGGTTTAACCAATGCCCCAGTCATCTTCTCTCGCTTGATGAATTCGATTTTCATGGAGTATTTGGATAAATTCGTCGTGGCATACCTCGAAAATATACTCATCTATTCGAAGAACGAACATGAACATGCCGAGCATCTAAGGCTGGTATTGATGAAACTTCTAGAGCATCGTTTGTATGCCAAATTCTCCAAGTGTGAATTTTGGTTGCCAAAAGTAACCTATCTAGGCCACGTGATATCTGGTAAAGGTATTGCTGTCAATCCCGAGAGAGTGCATGCCGTCCTTGATTGGACTCAACCTGAATCGGTTAAGTAAGTTCGGAGCATCCTTGGCTTAGCGAGCTATTGTCGCCAGTTTGTCGAGAATTTCTCCAAGGTTGCGAAACCTCTGACTGAACTCCTCAAGAAAGATAAAAAGTTCGAGTGGACTCCACAATGCAAGCACAGTTTTCTGGAGTTGAAAAGATGCCTGACCTCTGCTCCCGTTCTGGTGCCACCAGACTTCTCTAAGGACTTCGTTATCTATTGCGACACCTCGCGACAAGGATTAGGTTGCATTCTCATGCAAGATTGTCATGTGATTGCATACGCATCTCGATAGTGGCGTCTATATGAGGATAATTATCCAACACATGATCTTGAGCTTGTAGCTATGGTCCATGCACTGAAAACTTGGCGACATTACCTTCTCGGTAACCGTTGCGAAATTTACACTGATCACCAAAGTCTGAAATATATTTTCACCCAGCCGGATTTGAATCTCAGGCAAAGACGGTGGGTTGAGTTGATTACAGATTACGATTTAGGAATAACTTACACCCCAGGGAAAGCCAATGTCATGGCGGATGCACTATGTCGTAAGTCTTATTGTAACAACCTGATGTTACAACAAGGTCAACCACTTCTCTATGAGGAATTTCGGAAGTTGAACCTTCACATTGTTCCTCAAGGATTCCTTTCCAACCTGGTGGCGAAACCTACTCTTAAGGATCAAATTATAGCTGGCCAAAAGCGTGATAAGGGTATTTCCTGGATCAAAGAGAACCTCATTAGCGGTAACGCTAAGGATTTCTCTATTGATGATCAAGGTCTGGTGTTCTTCCAGAACCGTTTTGTGGTTCCCAAGAACCAACATCTTCGGCAGCTGATCCTTAAGGAGGCTCATGATTCTCCTCTCACAATTCATCCAGGTAGTACCAAGATGTATCAGGACCTACGCCAGAGGTTCTGGTGGACTAGGATGAAGAGAGAAATTGCTCAGTTCGTTGCTAACTGCGACGTTTGTCATTGCGTTAAGGCAGAACATCAAAGGCCGGCTGGCACCATTCAACCTTTAGCTATTCCTGAATGGAAATGGGATAAGGTCGGTATGGATTTCATTACCGGATTTCCCAGGACTAAGAGAGGGAATAATGCTATCTTTGTGGTCATAGACCACCTTTCCAAAGTGGCTCATTTCCTTCCTGTTCGGGAGAGTATAACTGCTAGCCAGCTAGCAGAGTTATATGTTTCTCAAATAGTTTCTATTCATGGTGTTCCATTGGAGATTAACTCAGATCACAGAAGTATCTTTACTTCCCGATTGTGGGAAAGTTTCCAAACCGCTATGGGGACTCATCTATCCTTTAGCACTGCTCTCCACCCGCAATCAAGTGGTCAAGTTGAGCGAGTCAATCAAATCCTCGAAGACATGCTCCGAGATTTTGTTATATCCTTCGATATAAATTGGGAGAAATGTCTCCCATTTGCCTAATTTTCTTATAACAATAGTTATCAATCAAGCTTGGGCAAAGCCCCTTTTGAAGTTCTCTATGGACGAAGGTGTCGAACACCTCTTAACTGGTAAGAAACCAGAGAGAGGCAACTCTTTGGCCCGGATATGATCCAGGATGCAGAGGAGCAAGTTCGCATCATTCGTGAAAATTTGAAAACAGCCCAATCTCGTCAAAAGAGCCAATATGATCGTCATCATAAGGCTGTGAATTATGAAGTTGACGAGAAGGCTTACCTTCGGATTACACCACTGAAGGGTACCCACGATTCGGTATCAAGGGCAAGTTGGCTCCTCGTTACATTTGACCTTTTTGGATTCTTGCTAAACAAGGAGAGGTTGCCTACCAATTGGAACTTCCGCTGCATCTTTCCAAGGTTCATGATGTCTTCCACGTCTCGCAACTCAGGCGTTGCTTCTCGGACCATGTCTGTGAAGTAGACCATGAAGTGCTTGATCTCCAAGGTAACCTTACATATCGAGAATACCCTGTTCGTATTCTTGATCAAGCTGAGCGTACCACTCGGCGTCAGAACATCAAGTTTCTAAAGGTTCAGTGGTCACACCATTCCGAGAAGGAGGCCACATGGGAAAGAGAGGATCGTCTTCAACTAGAGTACCCCGCGCTCTTCCTAACGACTTCCAAATCTTGGGACGAGATTCTTTTGAGTGGGGGTGAGTTGTCACATCCCTATCTAGCTTACATAGGACAGCATGTGTGTGCATCATGTTTCACTTTTTGCATCAACTTGAAATGGGGATTAACAAAGAAACCCCAAACACCTCACTTGAATCAAATTTTTCCATGTTTTTGAAAAACCAACAAATCCAAAATGCCCATCAAAATGTCCCCTATGTCTGATAAATGTGGACATGAATATATTAGGGGTCATTCTAAATATTTGAATAATTATAGCATTCCAAAAATAAATATTAAAGCTGCTGAAAATGCCAAATAAAGCATTATGAATATTTCAGTATTCAAAATATTCTGAAACTTTTTATAGAAGTTTGAAATATTCAAACTAGGTTCTATATAATATTTGGGATATTTTATACCTAGCATTTGTGCCTAAAAATAAATGAAACAAATGTTAGAAAAATAAAACAGAAACTGGAAATTAAAAAAAAAAGGAGGAAGCACCTGGCCGGCCCAACTGGCCCAGCACCGTCGTCGTCCTCCTGGCAGCCAGGAGGACGAGCGTGTGCTCGCCGTGTGCTCGCGTCGGTGCTGCCACGCAGCCTCCTGCGTGGTTGCTTTCCCTGCCGCGCTGGCGAGAGGATGAGGACGCCGATGTCGTCCCCATCTCTCTCTCTCTCGCCAGTTCGCCCCCTGCTTCTTCCTCTCCTCTCCTCCGCCATGGCCGACAGCCCCGCTAGCTCGCCGCCGTAGTTGCAACCGCTCCCGCGCCTCCCTGAGCCCGCCAGAGGCTCTGCCTCATCGTCCCCGTCCTTTGCGCCGAGCCACGCATCGCCAAGAGCCCTGGAGCATCGCCCTCGAGCTCATCTTCCTCCTCGGACCCGATCTCCTCCGTCGTCGATTCGTCGCCCTCGAGCCCTCCCCAAGCAAGCTCTCATCGGCTCCGAGCGCACTGTGAGCTCCTAGCCCTTTCCCCTCTCTTCCCCAGCCTTTTCCCCCTATGTAGGCCCCGGTTGCGTCGGCTCCCAAATGCCCCGCTGCACGATCTCGTCTCCGGCGTTGCTCCGGTGACTACCTGGTCCATCCGTGGCCACTACCGAGATCGTGGGGTCGCGTAGAGCCCGTAGGTGCTAAGCCCCGGCCATGTGGTGCCCTGGTTCGTTTACCTCGTGCTTGCCCGAGCTCCGGTAGCCGCCGAGCTCATCACCGGCGTCGATCCTGGCCGTCTCAGCCTCTGAGAGGTGTCGGGATGGATGCGCGCATGAGCCTACGCTCGCCTGGTGCCCTCCGCCATCCTTTTTGTCGGTGGAGGAAGGAACCCGACCCCTCCGTCGTCTCTACAGCCACTGACGGCTCAACGCCGGTGGGTTTTGTCAGAGTTGACCACGAGGGTTTGACCACTGGGTCACTGGCAAGTGGGGCCGGGCCCTACTAATTAAGATTAGCTTAAAAATTTAATTAATTAATTTAATTAAGTTAATGACCCACTAACAATGGGCCCTACCCTAATCTAATTAGTAATTAGTTAATTAGTTAATTCTGTTAGCAGCTGGGTCACTGCCCAGTGGACCCCACTGGTCAGGTTTAACCTATCAACGGACTGTTGACCAGCTGACGTCATGCTGATGCAATAATGAATTTTCTAAATTAAATTATTTCCTGAAACTATTTAAAACTTAGAAAATTCATAGAAATTAATCTATAACTCAGATTGAAATAATTTATATATGAAAATTTATCAGAAAAACCAATGAATCCAATGGTCTTATTATCATGCATGCTAGAGCAACCTATGTAGATGAACATTGGCATTTACTAATAGGTTAACATATGGAATATGAAATGGATAACGATTTTGAACCTATATTCAAAATCACTTCATTTAAATTGGACAGTACTTGCATTAGCTCATCCATACATGCTGCCATGTCATGATCATGCATCATATTGTTGCACATGTCGTGTATTGATTGCTATTCATCTACATTGCGGTAGGCCCTGCTTCTGAGGATACCTCCGAGTATTCCAACGAAGGAGAAAACCTTCCCGCTTCCCAGTAAGGCAAGCACCCCCATTGATCATTCCGATAACATCCCATTCTCTCGCTCCTGCTCTTGTTTATTGCATTAGGACAAACGTTCACTTGTCTGTCATACACGGTAGATGAACCCATTCCTTTGCATGACCTCTCATTGTCACAGTAATTAGCTAAACCTTGCAACCTAGCATACCTGGTAGATGCTTGTGCCATGATGTGCTTTGCTTACTTTGCCTACTATGCTTGCTATGCTTAGAGTTGTGTTAGGTCTGATTCATCTGGGTGATGAACTGGAGTGAAACAATGTTGTTCTAATGTGATAAGCTTATGATGAACCTGATTTGGTAAAGCTAGCGATGAGAGGCTATGTAGGAGTACATAGCGGGTTGTCGCATTGGGACCGTTCTTAGGAACTGAGTTCCGTGTTTGTGATCCAAGACTAGTTACTACAACATGCTAGGCCCTGAAATTTAACCCTGCTCGACTTATCAATCGCTTAGTCCTTGGTCCAGGAGTTGCAAGTAGTTTCTTGTGTTTACAGTATGCTCGAGGCCATGCATAGTGCTGACCCTAGGGGTGGGTTACGACGCGATAGGCAGTGGCACGGTGTACCAAGGGTCACCCGAATGGTGGTCTTGGGAACCCTGCGCACATCGTTTAGGGTCATAGCGGAAACTTTGATCGGACTTCCGTGCGGGTTCAGTCTCAAATAGGCGATAGCCTGGACTAGAGGTCTTATGTGATTGACGGTCGTGGCCGACTCCCTTGCTGGGCTTCCGCTTGAAGGTTGCCGAGGTGCATGGTTTTATGAGCACACAACGATAAGTGGCGAGAGCGTGTGTGAAGAAGTACACCCCTGCAGGGTATAAAACTATTCGAATAGCCGCGTCCTCGGATATGGACTACTTGGAAAACTTATGTTGTTCATAGACAATTTGATGGATACTCATAAAAATATCAAGACAAGTGTGAGTACCGTGGATGGCACTCTCTTAGAAGAGGGAAGTGAATCCATGGTGTTGTATTGATGTGGAGTGATTGGACTCGTGTGCGATATCTAAAATGTAAACAAAGGGTTAAAATTGTGTAGTATAGGTTAGCCATGAGTCAAAGCTGGCATTGTTGCATAAACTCCACCACTCCCCTTGTTGATACTTGAGCATGAATAGTCTAGGTCTGTTTTAAAGACATGTTGAGTACGTTTGTACTCACGTTTGCTTAATAAATGTTGCAGATGAGACTCAGGACCCATCAGGTGGGTTCTATCTAGATGTCGACGATGCCGAATAGCTGGTGTTCCAGCTACGACCTTTTGCCGTGTGGTGGGTTGTAGATAGTCAGGCCATGTGCCTTTTTACCCTTTCAACTGTCTGTACTCAAACAGCTTTATGCTTCCGTTGGTTTGTATAAACTTGCTTGTATGACTTGAGTGTCGGGTCATGTGACCCCTACCTGTAAGAACATATTATGCAAGGCTCTTCTGAGCCTCTCAAATAAAAGTTGTGTTAATGTATGGTTATGTTGCGATGCCATAGTTGTATCTATGCATATCGGGCATGTCGTGCGTACATGTGACATGCAACGGTATGTATGGGATCCGACAATTAGTCATGTGCCTCTAGTAGTACTCTTTACCGGAAAATGCCTCTTTGTGCTTCCACCGAGCCTTGGTAGCTTGCTACTGCTCTGGACACATTGATTGACCGGCATGTATCTTTCTTTGCTGTTGTGTCTATCCCTTCGGGGAAATGTCTTGCAGTGTAATGGAGTCCCTGTAGCCTGCTACGACTCGTCTACGTGCAGTGATGACACTCATGTCCCACTGTGTAATGGAGTCCTTGTAGCTTGCTATGACTCATCTACACACGCTTGAGGCCGACACCTGCGTAGCTGGGTTACGTATGCCTGTTTCCGTACGGATGTGCCACTTGGGTTCTATGACTAGTCATGTCGGCCCGGGTTCTCTATCGTTTGATTGCCAGTGACATGTTCGCACACGTGAGCCAAAAGACGCAAACGGTCCTAGCTAAGGTAAGGCTGCAGCCGTGGATTTTATCGTGCGTGAGGCCGCAAAGTGATGTGATATGTTACAGTCTGGATTCATATGACTTAGGATCGGGGCCCCGACAGTTCACTTTTTCTTCAGGACGGGTACGTTAGCTATGAGCTTTACCGCCGTATTCTGAAGATGAAGGACCTTCTGCATAACCGCTTGCTCCCTTGCTACAGGCATCGACGTTTTTGAGCAATCACCTTCTAGATGGGGTCTCAAGAGAAATACATGGTGGTTAACTTCTATCACTTGCAGTTAGTTACTATTTTGTTTTGTGTAAACTGTTGTGGTGTTTGTTCACCCGGAGGAAGTTGTACTTTGAAAAATTGTGACTTCCTGACTCCATGGTAGCCATGCTTCTCACACACGCACCCCCGTTCGCCCTCTACATGGACATTAGTGCATCTTGCTATTATAAAACCGTGCTCTTGTTTTACATCACAGACCTTTGCTTTGTGTCTTCGTGCCAGCCGTGCATTTCGCACACGAAGCACAATGCATATCCAGAGTGCTCATACGTGTATTTTTCCTCATATGAACCATGCTTCCGTTTTGCATCATCGACCTTCCTCGCCAAAACAATGCTTCAAGTTTCCATATTCAGCATGCCTCTTGGAGACGCAACCTGGTGGACCCTCTAAGTACACAACTATGCATTTTGCGTATAAAACTATGCTCTGGTTTTGCATGACGAACCTGTGCTTTGTGTTGTCTTCTAGGCATGGCTTTCGCATACGAATCATAGTGCATATCCATACTATCCATACGTGCCTCTTCTTGGTATGAATTCGAGCTTCTATGTTGCATCATCGAAGTTCCTGTCAAAAATGTCCTCCGTGCCTATCGCTCACGCACCACCCAGACACAGGAGTTAAAGTGTTTTTTGTCGTTCAGGAGTTAAAGTGTTTAGAATGGCACTTTGAGAAGCTGAGGCAGAAGAAACATGGTTGTACAGACACTAGTGGAACTGAAGGATGAAAATATCGAAGCATTCGGATTTCATCGTGGGTATGGCAATGAAGTTAGGAGAAGCATCAAATTCTGTTATTTAGAGTCACGGTCGTGCATGATTGTGCTAAACGTTTTGTTCTGAGATGTTTCCTGAGAGAATCACTTTCCCTTGTTATGAGGAGCCACGGGCCTATGATAGGAATAGTCACGGTCTTGTTTCTCTCTTCCCAAATTTCACCACCTTATTCTAAAAGTACAGTAGGATTTTAAGTATGGCAAATATACTTTTGACACGACAGATATCTGGTATAGATATAAATGTATATCAAATCACAGAGCACCAGCCAAAATAGGTGGATTTTTCTTGTTCTGACATCTAGGTGTTAGAATAGTAGACTTCAAATGTTTGGTCTTCTACGTTGTATGTTGTGCTAGTTGAAGACATTTTGCAGTTCTTCGAATATTTTGCCCTTGTTGTGGCCAGATGTCATCATTTTCTAAGTTAGTTGTTCTCGCAACGGCTTCACATAGATGTACAAGGAGAGAAATAATAAATTTAAGAAAAAATATTCTAAAACTTAATGGTACAACTCATTCATTTCAACAATATATAGTGTATCATCTTGTGATTTGACACAAATCAAACTTACTTTGTTGATAAAAAAGGATGACGTCGTAGCAATGAGCGGCATCAAGTGCATTGTGAATATATTGCTGCCGTCCCTGTCAAATGACAGTAATATATCAGTGATTACAGGATGAATAACACATATGAATTATGAATTACAGGTTGAGTAACACATATTGATGTACATGTATAACAAGAGACTCACTCTCTTTCGGAGTTAGTTATGCATGTCACAGGTTGTACACTGAAATCATTTATTCTATGAGGATGGGTATTGTAAGCTGAATGGCATGCTCTCTTGAAGTTTCCAATCACAATGTCTGAATGTTCCTTTATACCGTCACAATTTATATAAGGACACAGGATCTCGAAGCATTTCTTCTTGAAATTAACGATTATCAAGTATATAAAGTGGCCTTGTCTCACAAGAATTAAAACCGAAAAAAGTGAGCAACAATATTTGTGAGGGCAAAGAATAGGAAAACTGGATAAACAAAGACCAACACAGTAGAGCGAAGTTGGCAAGATCAACTCACAAAGTTGCAGACATTTGATATCTTGTAGCCAATTGGTTTTTCTACAATGTATTATTTCAGAAGTTCAATGCTTACATCTTTGACCTGAAATTTTCCCTCAAAAGATAGATGCTTTCTTACTATTCTTTGGTATAGTTTTTTATTAATATTTAAAAAAAGGTAGAGGAATTAAATTAAAACTTACAGAAGCTTCGATGTACATTCTGTTCTTGTGTAGGTTGTGTTTACTATAAAATTGTTCTTTCAGCAACAACTCTGAGTAAGCATCCATCATGTATTCGTTCATATAACCATAGACCTTCAGCGATAGCCGAAGGTTCGATGGTCAGCCCAGCGTTGATTGATGAAAAATATCCTCTTGCTGCGAAAAAAGGCCCATTAAATTTTATGAATTACTTATTTTAACATTTAACTTGATGAGAGGCGACAAGTTTTCAAAATACAAATATAGCCCTAATCTACAGTGACAAGAAGAACAACTGCGTGATCAAACTACAAGGACAGTTACGTTGAAACGTGGCAAAACCGAAACTTTGTTTCGAAGTAATACGTAAACAAAAAAACAAAAAATACAGGTGAACCACTTGAATGTCTTAGCTCCAACTTTACAGTCATTACAATAATAATAATAGTAACAATATTTCAATTGACCAAAACTTTTCTACAGTGGGAACAATGATCTCATTACCTCTCATCTCTGCCTGGCAGTGGCATGTTCTCCACAACTGTTTCGTAGACGAGTTTCTCTATGAGCGTAGAATCTCTTATATCCATCAATCTGAAGCAATCATGTTGGTTATTTGTTGGATCAGTTAGACAAGGTTGTTGCTGCAGATCATAACGATTGTTCTGGGAGTGAGGTGCCCTGGAACCGACTTGACCATTACCGATATGTTGTTGGCCATGATAATGGTTTTGGCGTGGGCCCTCATTGTAACAGTTGTTTCAATGTAGTACATGCCCTCTTGTTTGCTACTACTGCATCTGTGGTGTAGACACACCGACGTCTGATTTGCTGATTTGGTTTGAAGCAATGTCTGCTGATGTATTGTATTTATGTGGGCAAGAAGACTGTGTATTATTCGTTTGTGAATGTGAGTTGTTGTAAATTTGCCCATGGTTATGCTGATGATTGTATTCATCAGGTGGGTGCTCGTGGCTGTCGAAGCGACCATTATTTTGGACATTTCTATGATGGGAGGGTTGGAAATTACAATCAGAAGGTTGTTTCTGGTATTGTTGGTTGAAGAACTGGAGATTATAATCAGAGCGGGGTTGTTCCTGGCAATGTGTGGACAGAGTATTTGGTCTGGGAGTTTGTGACCAGGCGGATTCGGTTAAATCCACAGAGTATGACGTAGCAATGGGAGTTTGTGACCAAGGAGATTGAGTTAAACCCACGGAGTATGATGTAGCAATGGGCTGTGAGAGGCAACTAACGTTTAGCATTGACTTAGGAGCTGATGTGGTAGGTATAGTTGACCCTTCAGTATAAGTAAGGGTGGACCTTGTTGATGAGCTTGTAGCCCCGGATATGTGCATCGGAGTATTAGATTGACATTCTTTAAAGCCTACGTGCTCAGAGTTGGCTGGCCTGTTCTATCGTTTTGCTGCCTTGTAATTTTCTTCATATATTGATGGGTCAGACCTTATGTTATCATCTTCAATGAATGCAGCATCATGCAAGGCTTTTTGGTTGTCAACAAGTTGTCGCTTATTGGAAAGATCTTCGGGTGACTATCCTAAAGGCTCTATTATCCTGACTCTTTTCTTCGTTGGCGGCGTGGCCCCATTTGCTACATTGGGCATCATCAGTGAGGGTCTCTTGTCAACTGTCATTCGTTCATTGGCCTGCTTTACATGCTGGCTCTTGAAGACTTTAGCACTCACACTGTTAGTTGGATTCTCGGTAGCTGGTGCCCGTATTTCTAAAGTGGCATCTTTGGTTGCGCTGTTAAAAGTGGCAAGAACGGATGGAGCATCACTGGTGGATGCAAGTTTTTTTGTTGAGCATGCTCACCAATTGTGTGAACCGGTTCAATTCCAGAAAAGCTGCCGAAACCGCATGGGACAACTACTGTATTAGTGGGTGGGTGGCTGAACTTGGAGTCTAATGCAAATTCATATGATTTGGATGCACCAATCTTGTTCTCATCACTCAAATTGCTAGTAGCATTAACCTGGGCTTTCATGGTGGGAGAAGAACATTTGTCGGTAGCAGTGTCTATCTTGGTTACAACTTTGGACACAATGACCTTCTCCGTGCTTTTTTTGAAAATTTTCAACAATTGTGTCATCGCCGTTGGAACGTGCAATAATGTGTGGCATTTGAATAATCAAACAAGTAGGCTGCTCAATAGTCTCACATGTAAATGGAGCAACAATGTTTAACTGTTTCTCATCTATACAGTCTAAGGTGTGAGCTTCAGCAACAGTAACTTTGCTTGATTGCATTGGTTCTCTGTATACATGTTCGCGTTCTGTGGAAGCTGTGCAGATGTTGGATGTAGTGAGTGCAGTGTTCTCGGATGAATTTTTGCCAGTTATTATCATTCTTGTGTTCTCGTCCAACAAGTCAGATGGTGACATGAAATGTTCATGAACAGGTATCCCATCAAGGCAGGTATTATAAAAATGTCTCAAAGTTTCCAGATGTGACCTAACATTGGCATCCAAGTCATTTCTTGAGGTCTATCTCAATCACCTCCAAGCACAATTTAAGCTCGGTTGATGTTTGACACTTTAAGGATAGCTGGGTATTGAACCGTTCCTTATCACACTAGTTTTCGGAGGGTGACACAGGAGTACCGCAACAACCATTTAGATTATCCATCGAGTATGATGAGGCACATGCAAAATTTCTCGAGCCACTCTTACATGCTCTTTGAGGATTTTCTTTGTGGTAATAAGGAAGTGATGGAAAAGTGGAAGGAAGTGATGAAAAGGTTTCTTCTCCGTTGAATTCATCTTTGTGTAAGTTACAATATACGCCGCGGTCAGTTCATTTGACTTCCTGCACACCAAATTCCCTACCAAGAGAAAGAACCTTTTCTAGTTTCTGCTCAATGATGGGTTGAATCACAGAGAAACATTATGTGTACATCTCATTAATGATTTTGCCAAGATATGCTTTAGCCTACAAACGAGACATAAAAAACAACATCTTGTTAGTTTCGAGCTGGTGTTCCCACCATCCTTCTTCAATGTCATGACGCACGTCCTAGTTCATCTAGTCGACGAGATTGACATTCTGGGCCCTGTATTTCTACACAATATGTTCCCTTTTGAGAGGTTCATGAGAGTCTCAAAGAAATATGTTCGTAATCGTGCTAGGCCAGAAGGAAGCATCTCCACGGGCCATCAAACAGAGGAGGTCATTGGGTTTTGTGTTGACTTCTTTCCTGACCTTAAGCCGATTGGTCTCCCTAAATCGCGGTATGAGGCTAGACTGACTGGAAAAGGCACGCTAGGACCGGACTCAATAATATGTAGGGATGGGCATTCTTGGTCTCAAGCACACTACACAATTCTACAGAATTTTACCTTGGTGACCCCGTATGTCAATGAACACAAGAATATTCTGCGCTCCAAACACCTGGAGCAGTGTGATGACTGGATTACATGTGAACGCATCAGGACTTTTGGTAGTTGGTTGCAAACACATCTCATGGGTAACACCACTGTTGCAGATGAGTTGTACTCGTTGGCCAGGGGACCATCTTCGATTGTATTGACTCAAAGGCTACGAGATAAATGGGAATACATTTTACACAATCGCCCAAGATCAAAAGAGCACGAACCAAAACAGTGGTGTTCGCTTCGATGCAGCAATGAACAAGGGAAATGACACATATTGTGGTTACATAGTGGACATATGGGAACTTGACTATGGACATGATTTTAAGGTCCCTTTGTTTCGGTGCAAATGGGTCAATCTGTCAGGAGGCGGGGTACAGGTAGACCCGCAGTACGGAATGACAATAGTGGATCTGAACAATCTTGGGTACACAGACGAACCATTCATCCTAGCCAGTGATGTGGCACAGGTTTTCTATGTGGAAGACATGTCTACCAAACCGAGCTGACATGTTAGAACTGTGGGTTAGTCTAGTGTAACCTCGGTCGGAACTGTAAGTAACGCCCATCAACTTTGTCGTGTAAAGAAATTCCAAGATCCCGACCAGCGACCCCGACCCTTGGAATTTCGAAACTATTTTGATAAATTTAATTCACACCCCATCTCTCTCGTGTTGTGTTCCTCATCCAACATGAATTTAGCCGGTCTTGCCGAAATTGTTTCGTTAAAAAATTGAAATAACATAGGATACCACGCATACACACACTGTTTAGATGACACCAAAAGTATATATTTGGAAAAATGCAGGAAGAATGTGTACCTGGGGCATCATCGATTTCTTCCGACCAACCATCAATGTCGAAAGAAAGGAAAGGATTTCAAAGGTGAGGCAGATCACTGGAACAAGCCCTCCCTCTGTACTGGTGATCACGTACTTGATATGGTCAATGATTTACATGTAATCTTTGGAAAGGGTCCTGGCAGACTATCTATTCCGACTGACGATGAGGGACAAACACCCATGTGGAAGAAAAATCTATATTTTGGGACCTACCCTATTGGAAAGACCTAGAGGTCCGCTCTGCAATCGACGTGATGCATGTGATGAAGAATCTTTGCGTGAACCTGATAAGCTTCTAGGGAGTGTATGGGAAGACAAAAGATACACTGGAGGCGTGGGAGGACCTACAACGTGTGCACGAAAAAGACGACATGCTACCAAAGCAGTATGAAGGTCCTGCTAGCTACGCTCTTACCAAAGTAGAGAAGGAAATCTTCATTGAATGTCTGCTCAGTATGAAGGTCATGTCTGGCTTCTCGCGAATATAAAGGGAATGATAAATATGGCAGAGAAAACGTTCCAGAACAAAAAGTCTCATGACTGCTACGTGATTATGATGCAACTGCTTCCGGTTGCATTGAGGGGGCTTCTACCGGAAAACGTTCGATTAGGCATTGTGAAGCTATGTGCATTCCTCAATGCAATCTCTCAGAAGGTAATCGATCCAGAAATCCTACCAAGGTTAAAGAGTGATTTGGTGCAATGTCTTGTCAGTTTCGAGCTGGTGTTCCCACCATCCTTCTTCAATATCATGACGCACGTCCTAGTTCATCTAGTCGACGAGATTGACATTCTGGGCCCTATATTTCCACACAATATGTTCCCTTGTGAGAGGTTCATGAGAGTCTCAAAGAAATATGTTCGTAATCATGCTAGGCCAGAAGGAAGCATCTCCACGAGCCATCAAACAGAGGAGGTCATTGGGTTTTGTGTTGGCTTCTTTCCTGACCTTAATCCGATTGGTCTCCCTCAATCCCGGTATGAGGGTAGACTAACTAGAAAAGGCATGCTAGGACCGGACTCAATAATATGTAGGGACGGGCATTTTGGTCTCAGGCACACTACACAATTCTACATAATTTTACCTTGGTGACCCTGTATGTCAATGAACACAAGAATATTCTACGCTCCAAACACTCGGAGCAGTGTGACGAATGGATTACTTGTGAACGCATCAGGACTTTCAACAGTTGGTTGCAAACACATCTCATGGGTGACACCACTTTTGTAGATGAGTTGTACTCGTTGGCCAGGGGACCATCTTCGATTGTATTGAATTACAAAGGTTACGAGATAAATGGGAATACATTTTACACAATCGCCCAAGATCAAAAGAGCACGAACCAAAACAGTGGTGTCCGCTTTGATGCAGCAATGAACAGGTGAAAGGACACATATTATGGTTACATAGTGGACATATGGGAACTTGACTATGGACATGATTTTAAGGTCCCTTTGTTTCGGTGCAAATGGGTCAATCTGTCAGGAGGCAGGGTACAGGTAGACCCGCAGTACGGAATGACAATAGTGGATCTGAACAATCTTGGGTACAAAGACGAACCATTCGTCCTAGCCAATGATGTGGCACAGGTTTTCTATGTGAAAGACATGTCTACCAAACCGAGGAAAAGAAAAGATAAGGAAGCGACTACATCATACGATGAGCCAAAACACCACATAGTTCTTTTAGGGACAAGAGACATCGTGGGAGTAGAGGGCAAGACAAAAATGTCTGTAGATTATGAAAAGTTTCATGAAATTCCTCCCTTCAAAGTGAAAGCTGACCCAAGCACCCTGTTGAACGATGAAGATTATCCATGGTTACGACGCAATAGGCAAGGGACACACGCGAAGAAAAAGTGAAGACTTTCTCTCCACAACTATTCCGATGATTGCTTTGATCTAGAATATCACTGCAGTTACATGTCAAGAAATGAAATGCCTTTTGTAACAGACGTGTTTTCGTCCGAAACCCTGATACTTTGAAAGAGATTGTCCATTTTGTACACGAAGTGCATCCACTTTTTGCCGTAACCCTCTCAACTTTTTACAACATGCTATGTGGGTGAAATGATGGTACCATGCCAACTTTCAACAATTTTAGAGTTCATTTGCTGTGCTTTTCAATTCATGGAAATTTTAGCTCAAAATAAATGATGAAATGCATGAAAAATAGCAAATGAAGTCAGAAAAGGGTTGAAAAGGGACGATGTGGCTTTGAATGGTGCATATTTAATGCAGAAAAAGTCTTGAGTTCAAATATGTTTAAAATTTTGAAATCCTTTTGTAACAGCCGTGTTTTCGTCCGAAACCGTGATACATCGAAAGAGGTTGTCCATTTTGTACACGAAGTGCATCCATTTTTTGTCGTAACCCTCTCAACTTTTTAGCACATGCTATGTGGGTGAAATGATGGTATCATGCCAACTTTCAACCATTTTAGAGTTCATTTGCAGTGCTTTTCAATTCAGGGTCATTTTAGCTCAAAATAAATGATGAAATGCATGAAAAATAGCAAATGAAGTTAGAAAAGGGTAGAAAAGGGATGATGTGGCTTTGAACATATTGAATACAAAAAAATTCTGGAGTTCAAATATGTTTAAAAAATTGAAATCCTTTTGTAACAGAGGTGTTTTCGTCCGATAAAAGTTATATAAGTAAACTTGATATTATATAAAATTTATGCAACTAAAATTATCAAAGTTATTTTTGTTAAAAAATTTAATAGAAAAAAGAATATTCATAAAGTATTTTTTGTTAAGAACTTTTAATATGCTAGAAAATAACATAAAAATAGCAAAAGTGAAAATAAATGCACTTATAGAAGAAATTCGACCTAAATTCAAAGTGCTAGTTAGGCGCCTAACTAGCATTTTAAATTTAGGTCAAATTTCCTATATAAGGGCATCTATTATCACTTTGAGAGGAGCTCAACATAACAACCACGACGGGGCTTATAAACAGGTTCGGGCGTCCTTCACTTGGCGAGGTGGGACTAAACTCCCACCACACCGCTGCACCAACCATGTAGTTCCGGCTGGTGGCACCAACCGGGACTAAAAAGCTTTAATAGCAAACTAAAATAACATAAAAAATAAAAAAATGCTGCCTACTAGACAACCACAGCCTGCATACGACTAGAAACCCATCTCAACATGGCCTAGGACGCAGGCCCGCGGGTCCAGCAGGCCCAACATGGCAGAGGCAGAATTTAGGCATGTATAGCCCGCATTGGAGAGGAGCTCGACAACTCAGGCGCAGCGGGGCTTATAAACTAGTGTTGTCGCCCCTCGACTAGCAAGGTGGGACTAAACATACGACACCGTTGTGCCAGGCCCGTCGTCCCGGTTGGTGGCACCAACCGGGACTAAAGGGACCTTTAGTCCTGGTTGGTGGCTGCAACTGGGACTAAAGGGGGGCCGTCGCCACTCGTTGCGATCGCCGCCCTGACCCGACGCCGTCGCCGCTCATCACCGTCGCCATCACGCCGCTCGCCTCTTCAGCCTCGCTCACCTGTGAGCTCCCGTCGACGTTTTAGTTAATTTAGTTTATTATAATTTAATTAATTTAGTTGTTTTATTTTTTATGTTTTAGTTGCTTTAGTTGTATAGTTAATTTAGTTAATTTATTCTTTTATGTTTTAGTTAATTAATTTAGTTATTTTAGTTGTATTATGTTTTAGTTGTTTAGTTTTTTATGTTTTAGTTATATTAGTTAATTAAGTGATCATATTGTTTTAGTTAATTGAGTTGTTTTATGTTTTAGTTGTTTTAGTTGTTTAGTTTTTTATGTTTTTGTTGTTTAAGATGTTTAAATGTTTTGTTGCGTAGCGTAGCCGTTGAGTCGACGATGCCCGGCTAGCATCCTCGTCGTTGACTTGGTGGCAACCACCTCCTTGAGAGGCGCCATGTCCAGGACTGGGCTCCTCCGGGCTGGCACTGGGAGGTGCTGCCTTCCGGGGCGCCTAGCCTGGTGAGGAATCATGGTCCCATCATCGACCCGGAGGTTCTTTGGTGGCGGTCGCGTGGACCATTGTCGATGCAGTGGGAGCTGGCCCCCGCGGAGGTGGTACGTCGGTGTGTCAGGGAGGAGGACGAGCACGTCCGACGCTACATGGCTGCGTTGGACGCCAGGTTCTCCAATACCTGGTAGGTTCTTCACGGATCTCACCCAAGCTATGATCCTATCATAGTTCCTTATTTTTGGGTGTCCACCGCCTGTGCTGCTAGACGTCGACTGCATCTGTATTAGTGATATTATATAATAATATTCTAGATGTATTAGTGATAATATTCGATGATGTATTAGTGATACTATTCGATGATGTATTAGTGATATTATATGATCATATTGTTGCATTAATGCCTTGTATTGATTTCCATATCTCATGTTTTTATATTGCCATGTCGTAATATTTGCAGAAACTATGGATCACAGAGACATAGAACAAGAACACTTGTTAGGGGATATAATCTACGCTGGGTATAATCCCTTGGCGTATCTCAATGACACCGATGGTCAGGAAGGAGAGGACGGCTCCGGTGATCCAACAATGGAGGAGGCAAGATATAATGACAGCTCCTTTGATTGAATGGCGGAGGAAGGAGATCATGACCATGGCTCCAGTGACTGAATGGCGAAGGAAAGAGATCATGATCACGGCTCCGATGACCGAACGGAGGAGCGATCCTCAACTGTTGCAAAGTCCAGCGAGGTAAGGAGACGAGGCCCAAAGAAAAGGTTGCGTCGAGAGTAAAGGTTCACAATCATAGTAGTCGCGAACGATGGCCAACCAATTGCTCCCAAGCGGACCAAGGATGCATTTGTACATCAGTGTGGACTTGTTGTTAGGGCCTACGTCTCGATCAGCACCTAGCAATGGAATAAGAATAATAAGGACCCCGAAGTTTCTTATGTCCAAGATAGACTAAAAGATGATCTTTGGACCGAGCTGATGATAAAGTTCAGCCTACCGCCAGAGGAGGATCCGAATAACCCAGTTATAGAGCGAAAGGTCAAGTCGTGGGCTCTTAAGAAGATGGCAGAACTATTCAGGAACTGGAAGAAAGAGTTGAACACAAAGTTTGTCGAGAAAGATGAGACTTCAGAGTTCAAAGGTTGATTTGAGAAGATAAGAGATCAATGGCCCGAATTTGTGGCCTAAAAGAAATCAGTTAGAAAATGTCACTGACAAACAAGAAAAATGCTGCAGCGAAGCAGTATCACCATCACACGGGGTCAGGTGGCTACTACAAAGCCCGACCATTGTGGGACAAAGCTGAGCAAGACCTGCTTGCTAAGAATGTCCACCCATAGGATATTGCATTGGCCAGATCATTCAAGGACTTGGTGTTGGGGAATGTTGCATGGGAAACAAAAAATTTCCTACTCACATGCAGATCTATCCATGGTGATGACCATCTACGAGAGGTAGAGTGGATCTACGTACCCTTGTAGATCGCTAAGCGGGAAGCGTTAAGAAACGCGGTTGGTGTAGTCGAATGTCTTCGTGATCCAAATCGTCGTGTGTCCCATGATCCAATCATGATCCAATCACGATCTGTCCCGCGAACTTGATCACGATCCGTCCCACGTACTTGATCACGATCCTTCCGATCTAGTGCCGAACGGACGGCACCTCCGCGTTCAGCACATGTACAGCTTGATGATGATCTCTGCCGTCTTGATCCACCAAGAAGGAGCGGAGAGGAATAAGAGTTCTCCAGTGATGGTGGTGGAGCTATTCTGGCAGGGCTTTGCCGAAGCACTCCAGAAATCCAATCTAGAGGAGAAACTATGGACTAGAGGGTAGGGTTGCACATGGCTGAAAATCTTGTGCAAAAACCCTAAAACCCTCTAGTATATATAGGAGGAGAGGAGGATAGGAGGCAGCCTTGGCTTCCAAGCCAAGGAGGTTTGGCCGAACCAGGAGGGAGGAATCCTCCTCCTCCACTCCTAGTAGGATTAGGACTCCTTCCTAATTTAGCCTTTTTTGCCTTTTCCCACCTTTTTCCTGTTGGGCTTTTCTTCCCAACTGCATGGGCCTTGTGCGGGACTTACACCAGCCCACTAGGGGCTGGTATTCATCCTCCCACAGCCCATGTAGCCTCTTGGGTCGAAATACCCCTCCCGATGGTCTCCCGGTACACTACCGGCACTCCCGGTACACTACCGATGAGCCCGAAACTTTTCCGGTGACCAAAATAGGACTTCCTATATATCAATCTTTACCTACGGACCATTCCAGAGCTCCTCGTAACATCCGGGATCTCATCCGGGACTCCGAACAACCTTCGGTCACCACCATACACAACTCTATACTACTGAAACGTCACCAAACCTTAAGTGTGCAAACCCTGCGGGTTCGAGAACTATGTAGACATGACCGAGACACTTCTACGGTGAATAACCAATAGCGGGACCTGGATGCCCATATTGGTTCCTACATATTCTACGAAGATATTTATCGGTCGAACCTCTATGTCAAGGATTCAGTTAATCCTGTATGATGTTCCCTTTGTTCTTCGGTATGTTACTTGCCCGAGATTTGATCGTCGGTATCTCCATACCTAGTTCAACCTCGTTATCGGCAAGCCTCTTTACTCGTTCCGTAATACAAGATCCCGTAACTAACACTTAGTCACATTGCTTACAAGGCTTATTGTGATGTTGTATTACCGAGTGGGCCCTGAGATACCTCTTCGTTCCCATGGAGTAACAAATCCGAGTCTTGATCCATGCCAACTCAACAGACACCCTCAGAGATACCTGTAGAGCACCTTTATAGTCACCCAGTTACGTTGCGACATTGGATACACACAAGGCACTCCTCCGATGTTCGTGAGTCGCATGATCTCATGGTCATAGGAACACATACTTGACATGCAGAAAACAGTAGCAATAAACTGACACGATCATATGCTACGTTTGTAGTTTGGGTCTTGTCCATCACATAATTCTCCTAATGATGTGATCCTGTTATCAAATGACATCGCATGTCAATGGCCAGGAAACCTTGACCATCTTTGATGAACGAGCTAGTACACTAGAGGCATACTAGGGACAAAGTGTTGTCTGTTTACCCACACATGTAATGTGTTTCCAATTAATACAATTATAGCATGGATAATAAACGATTATCATGAACAAGGAAGTATAATAATAAACACTTTATTTATTGCCTCTAGGGCATATTTCCAACAGTCTCCCACTTGCACTAGAGTCAATAATCTATCTCACATCACTATGTGATTTACATTGCAATGAATCGAACACCCATGCAGTTCTGGTGTTGATCATGTTTAGCCCTTGGAAGAGGTTTAGTCAACGGGTCTGCAACATTCAGATCCGTGTGCACTTTGCAAATATTTATGTCCTTTTCCTCGATGAAATCGCGGATGGAGTTGAAGCGTCGCTTTATGTGTCTGGTCCTCTTGTGAAACCTTGGTTCCTTGGCTAGAGCAATGGCACCAGTGTTATCACAGAACAAGTTCATTGGATTCGGTGAACTAGGCACTCCTCCAAGATTTGTCATGAACTGCTTCATCCAGACACCTTCCTTCGCCGCCTCCAAGGCTGCGATGTACTCCGCTTCACATGTAGAATCAGCTACCACGCTTTTCTTGGAACTGCACCAGCTTACTGCTCCCCCATTGAGAATAAATACGTATCCGGTTTGTGACTTAGAGTCATCCAGATCAGTGTCAAAGCTTGCATCGACGTAACCCTTTACGACGAGCTCTTCATCACCTCCATAAACGAGAAACATTTCCTTAGTCCTTTTCAAGTACTTAAGGATATTCTTGACCGCTGCCCAGTGTTCCATTCCAGGATCACTTTGAAACCTTCCGGCCATACTTATGGCAAGGCTGACATCCGGTCTTGTGCACAGCATTGCATACATGATAGAGCCTATGGCTGAAGCATAGGGGTTGACACTCATCTTTTCTCTATCTTTTCCAGTCACTGGGCATTGAGTCTTACTCAACTTCGCACCTTGTAACACAGGCAAGAACCCTTCTTGGACTGATCCATTTTGAACTTCTTCAAAACTTTATCAAGGTATGTGCTCTGTGAAAGTGCTATTAAGCGTGTCAATCTATCTCTATAGATCTTAATGCCTAATATGAAAGCAGCTTCTCCTAGGTCCTTCATTGAAAAACTCTTGTTCAAATATTCCTTCATGCTTTCCAGCATTTCTATATTGTTTCCAATCAGCAATATGTCATCCACATATAATATTAGAAACATTATAGAGCTCCCACTCACTTTCTTGTAAATACAAGCTTCTCCATAAACTTGTATAAACTCAAACGCTTTGATCACCTCATCAAAACGCTTATTCCAACTTCGAGATGCTTGCACCAGCCCATAAATGTATCGTTGGAGTTTGCAAACTTTGTCAGCATTCTCTGGATCGACAAAACCTTCTGGTTGCATCATATACAACTCTTCCTCAAGGAAACCGTTGAGGAATGCTGTTTTGAGATCCATCTGCCAAATTTCATAGTCGAAATAAGCAGCTATTGCCAACATTATTCTGACAGACTTAACCATCGCTACGGGTGAGAAGGTCTCATCGTAGTCAACTCCTTGAACTTGTGAAAAACCCTTTGCCACAAGTCGAGCTTTATAGACGGTGACATTACCGTCCGCGTCTGTCTTCTTCTTAAAGATCCATTTGTTCTGAATGCCTTTCGCCCTTCAGGTAATACTTCCAAAGTCCATTCTTTGTTTTCGTACATGGATCCCATCTTGGATTTCATGGCCTCTAACCATTTCTTGGAATCAGGGCCCATCACTGCTCCTCCATAGCTTGTAGGTTCATTGTTGTCCAACAACATGACCTCCAAGACAGGGTTGTCGTACCACTCAGGAGTAGTACGCGGCCTTGTCGACCTACGAGGTTCAGTAGTAGCTTGATCTGAAGCTTCATGATCATCATCATTAACTTCCTGTTCTACCGTCGTAGGTTCCATAGAAACATCTTTCTGCGCTGCGCTACTTTCTGGTTGAAGTAAAGGTTCGATAACCTCATCAAGCTCTATTTTCCTCCCACTCAATTCTTTCGAGAGAAACTCTTTCTCAAGAAATGTTCCGTTCTTAGAGAAAAACACTTTGCCTTCGGATCTGAGATAGAAGGTATACCCGACTGTCTCTTTCGGGTATCCTATGAAGACGCATTTCTCCGCTTTGGGTTCCAGCTTTTCAGGCTGAAGCTTTTTGACATAAGCATCACATCCCCAAACTTTAAGAAACGACAACTTTGGCCTCTTGCCAAACCATAGTTCATATGGCGTCGTCTCAACGGATTTCAATGGTGCCCTATTTAAAGTGAATGCAGAAGTCTCTAATGCATAACCCCAAAACGACAGTGGCAAATCAGCAAGAGACATCATAGAACGCACCATATCTAATAAGGTTCGATTACGACGTTCGGACACACCATTACGCTGTGGTGTTCCAGGCGGTGTCAACTGTGAAACAATTCCACACTGTCTTAAGTGACTGCCAAACTCATAGCTCAGATATTCACCTCCTTGATCAGATCGCAGGAACTTAATCTTCTTGTTACGATGATTCTCAACTTCACTCTGAAATTGCTTGAACTTTTCAAACGTTTTAGACTTGTGTTTCATTAAGTAAATATACCCATATCTACTTAAGTCATCAGTGAAGGTGAGAAAATAACGATATCCACCACGCGTTGTAACATTCATTGGACCGCAGACATCAGTATGTATGATTTCAAATAAGTCACTCGCTTGTTCCATTGTTCCAGAGAACGGCGTTTTAGTCATCTTGCCTATGAGGCATGGTTCACATGTTTCAAGTGATTCAAAATCAAGTGACTCCAAAAGTCCATCAGCATGGAGCTTCCTCATGCGTTTACACCAATATGACCTAAACGGCGGTGCCACAAGAAAGAGGTGCTATCATTATCAACTATACATCTTTTGGCATCAATGTTATGAACATGTGTGTCATCACTATCAAGATTCAATATGAATAAACCCCTAACATTGGGTGCATGACCATAAAAGATATTACTCATATAAATAGAACAACCTTTATTCTCTGATTTAAATGAGTAACCGTCTTGCAATAAACAAGATCCAGATATAATGTTCATGCTTAACACAGGCACTAAATAACAATTATTCGGGTTCATCACTAATCCCGAAGGTAATCGAAGAGAGAGCGTGCCGACGGCGATCACATCAACCTTGGAACCATTTCCCACGTGCATCGTCACTTCGTCATTTACCAGCCTTCGTTTATTCCGTAGTTCCTGCTTTGAGTTGCAAATGTGAGCAACCGAACCGGTATCAAATACCCAGGCACTACTATGAGAGCTAGTAAGGTACACATCAATAACATGTATATCATATATACCTTGTTTGTCATTGGCTGCCATCTTGTCAGCCAGGTACTTGGGGCACTTTCGCTTCCAGTGACCAGTTCCCTAGCAATGAAAGCACTCAGTTTCTGGCTAAGGTCCATGCTTGGGCTTCTTTATAGGAGTAGCAACTGCTTTGCCATCCTTCTTGGTTTTACCCTTCTTGCCCTTGCCCTTGACCTTGCCATTTTTCTTGAAACTAGTGGTTTTATTGACCATCAACACTTGATGTTCTTTCTGGATTTCAGACTCAGCGACTTTTAGCATCGCAAACAGCTCGGCGACTGACTTGTTCATCCCGTGCATGTTATAGTTCATCACAAAGCTCTTGTAACTAGGTGGCAGTGATTGAAGAACTCTATCAGTGATCGCCTCTGGCGGAAGGGCAATTCCCAACTCCGCTAGACGAGTTGAATACCCAGACATTCTGAGTATATGTTCACTGATAGACCCGTTCTCCTCCATCTTGCAAGCATAGAACTTATCGAAGGTTTCATACCTCTTGATCCGGGCGTTCTTCTGAAAGATAAACTTCAGCTCCTGGAACATCTCATATGCTCCATGACATTCAAAACGTCTTTGAAGTCCTGGTTCTAAGCCATACAATATCGCACACTAAACTATTGAGTAATCTCGAGTACGTGCCTCCCAAGCGTTCTTAACGTCTTCGGAGGTCATATCTTCTGGTTGGTCACAAAGCGGTGCATCAAGGACATATGATTTCTGGGAAGCCGTGAGGATAATCCTCAGACTACGGGCCCAGTCAACAAAGTTACTTCCATCATCTTTCAACTTAGCTTTCTCTAGGAACGCATTAAAATTCAGGGGTGCTACTGCGCGAGCCATTGATCTACAACATAAATATGCAAAGTTTACTTAGACTATTGTTCAAGCTAATGAGTTTAGTTAATCAAATTACTAAAGCTCCCACTCAAATTGACATCCCTCAGGTCATCTGAGTGTCACATGATCCAAATCCACCAACTCAAGTCCGATCATCACGTGAGTTGAGGTGGCTTCAATGGTGAACATCATTATGTTGATCATATCTACTATATGACTCATGTTTGACCTTTTGGTCTCTTGTGTTCCGAGGCAATGTCTGTACATGCTAGGCTCGTCAAGTTTAACCCGAGTGTTCTGCACGTGCAACACTGGCTTGCACCAGTTGTATGTGAACGTAAAGTCTATCACACCCGATCTTCACATAGTGTCTCAACACGACGAACTTTCGCAACGGTGCACACTCAGGGAGAACACAATTCAACTTGAAACTTAAGTCAGGGATCACCTTATAATGCTACCGTCGTCCTAAGAAAAACAAGGTGCATAAAAGGATTAACATCACATGCAATTCATAAGTGACATGATATGGCCATGAACTTGTGCTTTTGATCTCCATCTAGAAAGCACCGGCATGATCTCCATCGTCACCGGCATGACACCATGATCTTCATCATCCTGATCTCCATCAATGTGTCACCATCGGGGTTGTCGCGCCCAACATGCTTCTACTACTATTGCTACCGTTTAGCGATAAAGTAAAGCATTACATCGTGCTTAATGATTGACATGCAGGTCATACAATAATTAAAGACAACCCTATGGCTCCTGCCGGTTGCCGTACTCATCGACATGCAAGTCGTGATAATCTATACATCACATGATCATCTGATACATCACATATATCACATCATGTAATTGGACATATCACATCACAACATACCCTGCAAAAACAAGTTAGACGTCCTCTAATTGTTGTTGCATGTTTTACATGGCTGCCACGAGTATCTAGCAAGAACAATTCTCATCTACGCAAAAAACACAACGCTGATACACTAGTTTCTTTTCAACCTTCTCAAGGACTGCCTTTGTCGAATCCGATCCAACTAAGTGAGAGAAACTGGCACCCGCAAGCCATCTATGCAACAAGTTGCGGTCGAGGGAACCGGTCTCTCGTAAGAGTATGAGTAATGTTGGTCCGGGCCGCTTCATCTCACAATACCGCTGAACCAAACTCCAACCAAGGGAGGAAGCAATCTAAGCATCAACGCCCACAAACCTTTTGTGTTCTACTCGAGATCTCATCTACACATAGACCTAGCTCTGATACCACTGTTGGGGAACATCCCATGGGAAACAAAAAAATTCCTACACACATGCAGATGTATCCATGGTGATGAGCATCTACTACAGGGAGAGTGGATCTACATACCCTTGTAGATCGCTAAGCGGGAAGCGTTAAGAAACGCGGTTGGTGTAGTCGAACGTCTTCGCGATCCAAATCACCGAGCATGCTGCGATCCAATCACGATCTGTCCCGTGATCCAATCACGATCCGTCCCGCGAACTTGATCACGATCCGTCCCACGAACTTGATCATGATCCTTTCGATCTAGCGTCGAACGGACGGCACCTCCGCGTTCAGCACATGTACAGCTTGATGATGATCTTTGCTGTCTTGATCCAGCAAGAAGGAGTGGAGAGGAAGAAGAGTTCTACTGCAGCGTGACGGTGCTTCGGCGATGGTGGTGGAGCTATTTCGGCAGGGCTTTGCCTAAGCACTGCAGAATTCCGATCTAGAGGAGAAACTATGCACTGGAGGAACGGGCAGCACGTGGCTGAAAATTCTGTGCAAAAACCCTAAAACCTCTAGTATATATAAGAGGAAGAGAGGATGAGGATTGTCACAAGGGCCAAGCCTCCAAGGAGTCGGCCGAACCAGGTGCAGGAGGTAGACTCCACCTCCAATCCTAGTAGGACTAGGATTCACCCTATTTTTGCCTTTTTCCACTTTTTCTCTTTGGGCCTTTTTCCCCAAACCACATGGGCCTTGTGTGGGACTTCCACCATCCCACTAAGGGCTGGTAAACACTCTCCCTCAGCCCATGGAGCCTCTTGGGTCGAAATACCCCTCCCGATGGTCTCCCGGTACACTACCGGCACTCCCGGTACACTACCGATGAGCCCGAAACTTTTCCGGCGACCAAAATAGGACTTCCTATATATCAAACTTACCTCTGGACCATTCCGGAGCTCCTCGTGATGTCCGGGATCTCATACGGGACTCCGAACAACCTTAGGTCACCACCATACATAACTCTATACTACTGAAACGTCACCAAACCTTAAGTGTGCAGACCCTGCGGGTTCGAGAACTATGTAGACATGACCGAGACACCTCTACGGTCAATCACCAATAGCGGAACATGGATGCCCATATTGGTTCCTACACATTCTACGAACATCTTTATCGGTCGAACCTCTATGTCAAGGATTCAGTTAATCCCGTATGATGTTCCCTTTGTTATTCGGTATGTTACTTGCCCGAGATTCGATCGTCGGTATCTCCATACCTAGTTCAAACTCGTTATTGACAAGTCTCTTTACTCGTTCTGTAATACAAGATCCCGTGACTAACACTTAGACACATTGCTTGCAAGGCTCATTGTGATGTTGTATTACCGAGTGGGCCCTGAGATACCTCTCCTTCACCCGTAGTAACAAATCCCAGTCTTGATCCATGCCAACTCAACAGACACCCTCGGAGATACCTATAGAGCACCTTTATAGTCACCCAGTTACGTTGCGACGTTTGATACACACAAGGCACTCCTCCGATGTTCGTGAGTCGCATGATCTCATGGTCATAGGAACACATACTTGACATGAAGAAAACAGTAGCAATAAACTGACACGATCATATGCTATGTTTGTAGTTTGGGTCTTGTCCATCACATCATTCTACTAATGATGTGATCCTGTTATCAAATGACATCTCATGTCAATGGCTAGGAAACCTTGACCATCTTTGATCAACGAGCTAGTTCACTAGAGGCATACTAGGGACAAAGTGTTGTCTATTTACCCACACATGTAATGTGTTTCCAATTAATACAATTATAGCATGGATAATAAACGATTATCATGAACAAGGAAATATAATAATAAACACTTTATTTATTGCCTCTAGGGCATATTTCCAACACAGGGATCTCCTAGCCTATATGTGTACAACCTCATATAGCATGTAGATTTATGCACGGGTGTGTAGGCAAAAGAGGCACGGGGGTGAAGCTGCTACAGGCATGCACGTGGGGTTCTTGATGCACTGGTAACAACACCCTCTTCATACACAAAAGTGTGGTACAAGTGCCATGCATCCGGATACCCAGCTAGAGAGTTGTAAACTCTCTATACCCACGGGCATGTTGCACTAGAGGCGCCCTTGGCATGGAAGTCAAGGCACTACAGGCACGGACATAGCCACTGTGTACTTGACGGGTGTGTAGGCACAAGAGACAAGGGAGAGTGAAGCCTGAACCTGCAGGGACGTGGGCCAGAGGCATGGGGTGAAGCCTCTACAGGCATGTGAGTGAACCTCTATAGGCACGCGAGTGAAGCCTCTACAGGCACGGGAGAGAGCCTCTATAGGCAGAGGAAATAAAAACACAAGGTTCTTTATATATTATTCCATTCCTCTGGCTCTCTCAATCACTTTGCTACCTCCATCTCTCCCTCCTCATGAGTCCAAAACTATCCCTCTCCCCATCGACCGCCTCTAGGGTTCGAAGTTCTTCGCCGATCCCAATTGGTCCACCTCTAGGGTTCGAAGTTCTTCGCCGATCCCAATTGGTCCGCCTCTAGGGTTCGTGGTTCTTAATTGATCCCAATTAGTCCGCCTCTAGGGTTCAAAGTTCTTCGTCGATCCTAATTGGTCCGCCTCTAGGGTTCGAAGTTCTTCGCCAATCCCAATTTGTCCGCCTATAGGGTTCGTGGTTCTTCATTGATCCCAATTGGTCCGCCTCTAGGGTTCGTGGTTCTTCATCGATCCCAATTGGTCGGCCACTAGGGTTCGTAGCTCTTCGTTGATCCCCATTGGCCCGCCTATAGGGTTCATAGATCTTCCCCGATCATCTTCCGCTCCACACTTTCTTATTGTTTATTAATTTCGAAGTTGTACTTGTACAAAACTTGCAAGCCCTTCATTTCCTTTGTATTGCTCTACTCCATGCTCGTTCGCACCCGCTGATTATCTGATTTCACAGGGATGGCTTCCACAGGTATGGATCCTATTAAAATGTATTTTTCTGCTCCATAATCGAATCCCTGATTATGTTTTTTCAACAGGTTCATTTGATTTTTCTTGTTTTAAGTTTAGGTTTATGTTAGTTTCGTTAATCATCTACTAGATATGCTACAAATCAATCCTTCTCTAAAGAAATCTAAGACGGTTAGAAAAATAAATTAGTCATGTAATCATCAGTCCTGTATTTCTGTACAGACGAGGGGACTGTAAAAATATATTTGATGCTCAGTTTCTAATTACTTGGCCACGAAGCTGGTCAGATTTCTTTTATGAAAAGAAGGATGAATTTTCAGTGGCTATTTGTTTAACCTAATGTGTTTTTTGTTATCTAATTTCACCAATTTCTAGTTGTTCCATAACTTTTTTGCTCTTAATTTAACCAGGTATGGTTTGCCCTACTTGTCGCAATCCAAAAGGCTGTTGTGAACGTTATGCTGGAGAACCGCAGGAGTTTGATCTTATTCTACATGAGAATTGCTTGAGATGCATGGTTAGTGGACAAATTTACCATACTTACACTAGTAGAAAACAGGGAACTAGTCCCAGTTCCAAGGGCCTTTAGTCCTGGTTCTGGAACCGGGACAAAGCAAGCGGGGCTAATACCCAAAACATTTAGTTTAGGTTCGCTTACGAACCAGGACCAAAGGGGTTCCACATGGCCGCTGCAAGGCGCCCAGGCAGGAGTACGTTTGGTCTCGGTTGGAAACACCAACCGGGACTAAAAGGCAGCCACACGTCAGGCGCTGGGGGTTTTTTGGAAGGGGGTTTAGGGGTTTTGAAGGGTTAATTTAGGGGTTTCATATTGTGTTAGCTAGCTAATATAGAGAAGTGACCTCTTTTTCTCCGTGCTTGGTCGACGCTAGCTACTATACATATAGATAGATCTCGACGCTAGCTAATAAGCAAATGAACGAAACCATCAATTACGCAAGATCGAACATATATAGAGAGAAATGGCATCTCTTTCTCCGTGCTTGGTCGAACAACAAGTTTTCGTATATCTATTCGACGCTACTACATATATACAATATAACATCTTTTACAATCCCTAACATCATCTACCTAAGATCCAATCACAAATCCACATGTTATTCTCCATCTTAATGTATGATGTGGTCAAGAAAGAATCCCGCCAATTCCTCTTGAATTGCTCGTATGAAATCATGTGGTAGAAGTTCATCCCGCATCTGCCAGATCTAATTTAAAGAAGGGGGTAAATACATGCATATATATGAATTAAGCTCAACAAATTTATTGTAATATATAAAATAAAATTGTGAATATTATTTACGTACTTCAATTTTATTGTTAGAGAAGCCCCGCTCAGAGGTCGAGTGGTGAATGAACTCGCATACGTAGTGTCCACATAAAACAGTCCCGGATTACTGATATAAGCACTTTACAAGAATAGAGTTCAATCAAACCGATAAGCAAGCATGGTAATGATATATTGATGAAAATTTGAATCAATTAGAGATGTGCGGAACTAGCTAGTACTACTTACTTTGGGGTGTGTAAATCGCAACTCTTTGTTTAGACCGGGAACCTTTCGGGTGAACTTTTTCCAAACCTTGCCAGGCAAAGAAAATGATTATTTGATATCAGGAAATGAACTAAAGTTGCAGATATGGTCCCAGTATTGATTGAACTTACTTCTTGAGCATTACATTCATGTCCGCATAATCCTCGGGATCTTTATGTTTCGAGTCTAAGATAGTTGCTAATGCCACGTCAAGCTTAATGGATAGCAGAATAAAGTGGTAACTGCGCACGCATATATAATTCATCAATTACATTACTTGACCTCAAGTAAGTGAAACCGAATATACATAAGACAGCAACACTCACTTGAAGTTGTAAGGAAAGAGTATTTCCCTTTTGTTTTGATGTATAAGGAACGACTTTAGCAAGTTCTCCTTGGTCTCTTTGACAGTGTTTCATATCGACCATTAATTTATGGCATCTGGGCTAATGAACCCAACGTCGAAGATTCCTGCTTTTGCATTCGACGATCTTCAATATGCATAATATAGTGAGGATAATTATATATACATGCAATGAACGAGCTGAGCTAGAAACTTAACTATAGAAGTAATACTTACAGATAGTAGCTAGTCATGAGTTGTTTGTCGAGGGCCTCTTGATTGTATAACTGAAATAACTCCACAAATTCAATAGGCATCACGTCGATTCCAATGAATTTGTGCTATTTTTTAACTCTGACATACATAGTGCCTTTCCTAGACTCCCTGCAGGTTCTCATGTACCACTCATGCAATTTATACATCATCATTGTTAGATGAGGATGATCAGGTTTGACGAGAGGCTTCTTGTGCATGTATGTAAATTATTATACTATTACCTCAGTTGTTTCAAAATGTACATCATCCCCCAAGTAGTCACTAGGATTGGTATCGGGTAGTAGCACCGGATGATTAGCGATATCGCTAGACACATTGAGCGGGGAGCACGATTGCTTCTCCTGTTCGCCGAGCTAGGGAATTGTTTTCCCACTTCTTCATTCTTTGACTCTTGCAGCACTGGAAGTACTTCCCAATCGGTGCGCTTCATTATATCTCTATACAATATAGTGGCCATAGTTTGATGGCAGCGGTGGCGGCGATGGTCACTTGAGGGCATCCACAGTGAGCTTCGCTTTCACCGGATCTACCGTTTCCTTCGGAGGTGGATGTTTCCGTGCAAAATGGGCCTTCACTTCAGCTTTACTGATGTCATCGTTTTCTTTGTCAGTCCTCTCGTATGATAACTTTGGAATAGGCTTGAGTCTTGGACAAATTTGAATTTCTTACCGCCTATTGTACTGCTAGCCGTCGGAGCGGCGACGTCTCTCTTCCATCGTGGCTGACACGTCGGAGGAGGCGGAGTGGCTTACGCGTCGGAGGAGGAGGAGGAGGAGGACGAGTGGCCTGATGCGCCGGAGGAGGCTGAGTGGCCTAATGCGCCGGAGGAGGCAGAGGAGGAGGCGATGTGGCCTCACGCGCCGGAGGAGGTGGAGTGGCCTCATGCGCTGGAGGAGGTGAAGGAGGAGGCGGAGTGGCCTCATGCGCCAGAGGAGGCGAAGGAGGAGGAGGAGGAGGCGGTGTTCCCTGATGCTCCGGAGGAGGCTGAGGCTTCCAGTTTGGAAGCTTGATGTACTCCTTTCTCCATAGACAGGTACTCCTCAAAGCATTTTCCATAAGAATAATATCCTTTTCATGTGTAGGGTTGTCAAGCTCCAACCCCTCATATCCATCCATTATTTCATCCACCGACACAATAGCATAGTCATGTGGAATCGGATGGCAATGGAAAGTTCCATCAGCTCGAGGAGGTAGAACAGAGCCGATCGCCGCCTTGAAGGTCAGGTTTGGCATCTCATCATTATCTCACAATGTTGAGCCTCCTTGATACTATCCACGGAGTAGCGAGGAGCCGTGAAATCAAGCTTAACGAGCTCGGTGGAAGCCACACTGCTTCTCCGCTGAGATGGTGGGTAGCTTCTATGGCGACATCGAAGAAAGGATCTTCGTGCCGCTTAGATGGTTGGCCGGTAGCTCGCTGGCTCTCAAGTTCCTCTAGTTTTGCTAATCTTGCACAAAGCTTCTGCATTTCACTTGCTTCCAGTATCCTCTTTCTCTTTCGGCTTCTATAACCGCCGTTGTTGGGAAACCCATGCTTCCACGGAACGGACCCTGATGTACCTCATGTTCGTCCAGGGTGTTCGGGATTCCCGAGGGCCTCTGTCAGCTCGTCCTTATCTCTGTCCCTTATCTCTGTCGGGAATGAACGTCCCTTCCGGCACTGCCTTGATTGTTGCCTGAAGCTTTGTGATGGGTATTGTAAGTTGAGCTTTCGTCCCGACACACTTCCCTTGTTTTGGGTCCAAAGTTCCCCCAACCCCGAAGAACCAAGTCCTTGAACGATACGGCCAGTGCAATGTCTCTGGGTGGACATTCTTAGCAAGCAGGTCTTGCTCAGCTTTGTTCCACAACGGCCAGGATTTGTAGTAGCCACCTAACCCTGTGTGATGGTGATACTGCTTCGCTACAGCATTTTTCTAGTTTGTCAGTGACATTTTCTGACTCTTCTCCGATTTATTTTAGGCCACAAATTCGGGCCATTGATCTCTTATCTTCTCAAATCGACCTTTGAACTCCGAAGTTTCATCTTTCTCGACAAACTTTGTGTTCAACTCTTTCTTCCAGTTCTTAAATAGTTTTGCCATCTTCTTAAGAGCCCACGACTTAACCTTTCGCTCTATAACTGGGTTATTCGGATCCTCCTCTTGCGGTAGGCTCAACTTTATCATCAGCTCGGTCCAAAGATCATCTTTCAGTCTATCTTGGACATAAGAAACTTCAGGGTCCTTATTATTCTTATTCCATTATTGGGTGCTGATCGAGACGTAGGCCCTAACAACAACTCCACACTGATGTACAAATGCATCCTTGGTCCGCTTGGGAGCAATTGGTTGTCCATCATTCATGACTACTGTGATTGTGAACCTTTACTCCCGACGCAACCTTTTCTTTGGGCCTCGTCTCCTTACCTTGCTGGACTTTGCAACAGTTGAGGATCGCTCCTTTGTTCGGTCATCAGAGCCATGATCATGATCTCTTTCCTCCGCCATTCGATCACCGGAGCCGTGATCATGATCTCCTTCCTCCGCCATTCGGTCACTGGAGCTGTCATTATCTCTTGCCTCCTCCATTGTTGGATCACCGGAGCAGTCCTCTCCTTCCTGACCATCGGTGCCATTGAGATACGCCAAGGGATTATACCCAGCGCAAATTATATCCCCCAACGAGTCTTCTTGTTCTATGTCTCTGTGATCCATAGTTTCTACAAATATTACGACATGGCAATATAAAAACATGAGATATGGAAATCAATACAAGGCATTAATGCAACAATACGATCATATAATATCACTAATACATCATCGAATAGTATCACTAATACATCATCGAATATTATCACTAATACATCTAGAATATTATTATATAATATCACTAATACAGATGTAGTCGACATCTAGCAGTGCAGGCGGTGGACACCCAAAAAGAAGGAACTATGACAGGATAATAGCTTGGGTGAGATCCGTGAAGAACCTGCCAAGTATTGGAGAACCTGGCGTCCAACGCAGCCATGTAGCGTCGGACGTGCTCGTCCTCCTCCCTGACACAGCGACGTACCACCTCCGCGGGGGCCGGCTCCCTCTGCACCGACAATGGTCCATGCGACCACCACCAAAGAACCTCTGGGTCGATGACGGGACCATGATTCCTCACCAAGCTAGGCGCCCCGGAAGGCAGCACCTCCCAGTGCCAGCCCGGCGGAGCCCAGTCCTGGACATGGCGCCTCTCAAGGAGGTGGGTGCCACCGAGTCAACGACAAGGATGCTGGTCGGGCATCGTCGACTCAACGGCTACGCTATGCAAATAAACATTTAAACATCTAAAAAAACTAAAACTAAAAAAACTAAAAAATTAAAACAACTAAAACATAAAACAACTCAATTAAATAAAACAATATGATCACTTAATTAACTAATACAACTAAAACATAAAAAAACTAAACAACTAAAACGTAATACAACTAAAACGTAATACAACTAAAACAACTAAATTAATTAACTAAAACATAAAAAATAACTAAACAACTAAAACATAAAACATAAAATAACTAAATTAATTAAAACATAAAAAACTAAATTAACTAAAACGTTGACGGGAGCTCACAGGTGAGGGGGGCTGACGAGGCGAGCGGCGTGATGGCGACGGCGCGATGGCGTCGGGTCGGGGCGGCGGCAGCGCAGGGCAGGGCGGCGACAGGGCAAGGCGGCCTCAGGGCAGGGGCGAGCGTCGATGGTGAGGTGGAGCAGCTTGACGGCATCAACGGGGCGGAGGGAGTCGACGGGGCAGAGGGCATCAACGGCGAGCTTGGGCAGCCTGGCGGCATCTATGTGCTCGGCGTCATCGGGGCAACTGCAGGTGAAATCTGCAAATTTTCCCAACTCCCGCTTATATACAGAGACCTTTAGTCCCGTTTGGTGCCACCAACCGGGACTAAAGGCCCCCCTTTAGTCCCAGTTGCAGCCACCAACCGGGACTAAAGGTCAATTTTAGCAGCCCAAAGGGAGGGAAGCAGAAGCCTTTGGTCCCGGTTGGTGGCTCCAACCGGGACTAAAGGAGGCCTTTAGTCCCGGTTAGTGCCACCAATCGGGATGAAAGGCCTGGCGCAGCGGTGTCGTATGTTTAGTCCCACCTTGCTAGTCGAGGGGCGACAACACCAGTTTATAAGCCCCAATGCGCCTGAGTTGTTGAGCTCCTCTCCAATGCAGGCTATACATGCCTAAACTCTGCCTCTACCATGTTGGGCCTGCTGGGCCCGCGGGCCTGCGTCCTGGGCCATGTTGAGATGGGTTTCTAGTCGTATGTAGGCTATGGTTGTCTAGTAGGCAGCATTTTTTTTATTTTTTATGTTATTTTAGTTTGCTATTAAAGCTTTTAGTCCCGGTTGGTGTCACCAACCGAAACTAAAGGGGTTGTGCAGCGGTGTGGTGGGAGTTTAGTCCCACCTTGCCAAGCGAAGGACGCCCGAACCTGTTTATAAGCCACGTCGTGGTTGTTATGTTGAGCTCCTCTCAAAGTCATAATAGATGCCCTTATACAGGAAATTTGACCTAAATTTAAAATGCTAGTTAGGCGCCTAACTAGCACTTTGAATTTAGGTCGAATTTTCTCTATAAGTGCATTTATTTTCACTTTTGCTATTTTTTATGTTATTTTCTAGCATATTAAAAGTTCTTAACAAAAAATACTTTATGAATATTCTTTTTTCTATTAAATTTTTTAACAAAAATAACTTTGATAATTTTAGTTGCATAAATTTTATATAATATCAAGTTTACTTATATAACTTTTATCGGACGAAAACACCTCTGTTACAAAAGGATTTCAATTTTTTAAACATATTTGAACTCCAGAATTTTCTATATTCAATATGCACCATTCAAAGCCACATCATCCCTTTTCAACCCTTTTCTGACTTCATTTGCTATTTTTCATGCATTTCATCATTTATTTTGAGCTAAAATGACCCTGAATTGAAAAGCGCTACAAATGAACTCTAAAATGGTTGAAAGTTGGCATGGTACCATCATTTCACCCACATAGCATGTGCTAAAAAGTTGAGAGGGTTATGGCAAAAAATGGATGCACTTCGTGTACAAAATGGACAATCTCTTTCGATGTATCAAGGTTTAAGACGAAAACACGTCTGTTACAAAAGGATTTCAATTTTTTAACATATTTGAACTCAAGACTTTTTCTGCATTAAATATGCACCATTCAAAGCCACATCATCCCTTTTCAACCCTTTTCTGACTTCATTTGCTATTATTCATGCATTTCATCATTTATTTTGAGCTAAAATGACCATGAATTGAAAAGCACTACAAATGAACTCTAAAATTGTTGAAAGTTGGCATGGTACCATCATTTCACCCACATAGCATGTGCTAAAAAGTTGAGAGGGTTACGGCAAAAACTGGATGCACTTCGTGTACAAAATGGACAATCTCTTTCACAGTATTAGGGTTTCGAACGAAAACACGTCTGTTACAAAAGGCATTTCATTTCTTGAGATGTAACTGCAGTGATATTCTAGATCAAATCCATCATTGGAATAGTTGTGGAGAGAAAGTCTTCACTTTTTCTTCGCGTGTGTCCCTTGCTTATTGCATCGTAACCATGGATAATCTTCATCGTTCAACAGGGTGCTTGGGTCAGCCTTCACTTTGAAGGGAGGAATTTCATGAAACTTTTCATAATCTGCAGACATGTTTGTCTTGCCCTCTACTCCCATGATGTCTCTTTTTCCTGAAAGAACTATGTGGTGTTTTGGCTCATTTCGCTTCCTTATATTTTCTTTTTCTCGGTTTGGTAGACATGTCTTTCACATAGAAAACATGTGCCACGTCATTGGCTAGGACGAATGGTTCGTCTACATACCCAAGATTGTTTAGATCCACTATTGTCATTCCGTACTACGGGTCTACCTGTACCCCGCCTCCTGACAGATTGACCCATTTGCACCGAAACAAAGGGACCTTAAAATCATGTCCATAGTCAAGTTCCCATATGTCCACTATGTAACCATAATATGTTTCCTTTCCCTTGTTCATTGCTGCATCAAAGCGGACACCACTGTTTTGGTTCGTGCTCTTTTGATCTTGGGCGATTGTGTAAAATGTATTCCCATTTATCTCGTAGCCTTTGTAAGTCAATACAGTCGAAGATGGTCCCCTGGCCAATGAGTACAACTCTCTGCAATAGTGGTGTTACCCATGAGATGTGTTTGCAATCAACTACCAAAAGTCCTGATGCGTTCACATATAATCCAGTCGTCACACTGCTCCGGGTGTTTGGAGCGCAGAATATTCTTGTGTTCATTGACATACGGGTCACCAAGGTAAAATTCTATAGAATTGTGTAGTGTGCTTGAGACCAAGAATGCTCGTCCCTACATATTATTGAGTCTGGTCCTAGCATGCCTTTTCTAGTCAGTCTACCCTCATACCGCGATTGAGGGAGACCATTCGTCTTAAGGACGGGAAAGAAGTCAACACAAAACCCAATGACCTCCTCTATTTGATGGCCCGTGGAGATGCTTCCTTCTGGCCTAGCACGATTACAAACATATTTCTTTGAGACTCTCATGAACCTCTCAAAGGGGGACATATTGTGTAGAAATACAGGGCCCAGAATGCCAATCTCATCGACTAGATGAACTAGGACGTGCGTCATGATATTGAAGAAGGATGGTGGGAACACCAGCTCGAAACTGACAAGACATTGCACCAAATCACTCTTTAACCTTGGTAGGATTTCTGGATCGATTACCTTCTGAGAGATTGCATTGAGGAATGCACATAGCTTCACAATGGCTAATCGAACGTTTCCGGTAGAAGCCCCCTCAATGCAACCGGAAGCAGTTGCATCATAATCACGTGGCAGTCATGAGACTTTAGGTTCTGGAACTTTTTCTCTGTCATATTTATCATTCCATTTATATTCGACGAGAAGCCAGACGGGACCTTCATACTGAGCAGGCATTCAAAGAAGATTTCCTTCTCTTCTTTGGTAAGAGTGTAGCTGGCAGGACCTTCATACTGCTTTGGATGCATGCCGTCTTTTTTGTGCACACGTTGTAGGTCCTCCCATGCCTCCGGTGTATCTTTTGTCTTCCCATACACTCCCAAGAAGTCTACCAGGTTCACGCAAAGATTCTCCATCACGTGCATCACGTCGATTGCAGAGCGGACCTCTAGGTATTTCCAATAGGGTAGGTCCCAAAATATAGATTTCTTCTTCCACATTGGCGTGTGTCCCTCATCGTCGGTCGGAACAGATAGTCCGCCAGGACCCTTTCCAAAGATTAGTTGTAAATCATTGACCATATCAAGTATGTGATCACCAGTACGGAGGGAGGGCTTGTTCCGGTGATCTGCCTCACCTTTGAAATGTTTTCCTTTCTTTCAACATTGATGGTTGGTCGGAAGAAATCGATGATGCCCCAGGTACACATTCTTCCTGCATTTTTCCAAATATATACTTTTGGTGTCATTTAAATAGTGTGTGCATGTGTGGTGGTTACTAAGAGCAGACCAATCGTTGATGGTTACAAACAGCAACGCATCTAGGTCAAATTCCTCCAGTTCCTGCTCATCCCACACACTTACTACTTCCATTCCATAGCTATAAAATTTCATCAACAAATGGCCTTAGATACACATCAATGTCATTGTCGGGTAGGGCCTTGGAGAGCGCTGGCATCATAATGAACTTCCGCTTCATGCACGGTGGTGTCGGCGACGAGATCGGCACGGGCGATCGACGAAGGTGAGGACAGGGACGGGATAGGACGGAACACCAAATCTAGACAAATCTTGAGGAAAATGGAGCTTGGAGGTCGAGCTTGGAGAGGAGAAAGCTTAAGTGTGGCTCAAGCATTTCATCGAACACCTCATATGCATAGGAGGTGAGAGCTAGAGCAACACACACCCACACGCCGGCGTCTAAAAAAACAGAGTGAGTGGGCAGGGGCGGGGCGGCGTTATATACAGGCCTATATCTTTAGTCTCGGTTGGTGGCCAGAACCGGGACAGAAGATGGACTTTTGGTTCCGGTTCCAGCTACCAACCGGGACTAAAGGTGCTGGTCCAGGAGCGAGGCCCATTGGTCCTGGTTCTTGGCTGGAACCGGGACCAAAAGTGTCAGAAAAAGTGGGACCAATGACCTCCAAGGCCCTGCCGGCGCCCTCGCCTCATGAAGCGGGACTGATGGCCCCTTTAGTCCCAGTTCGTAAGTGAACCGGGATTATTGGCCTTATCATAGCCTCAACGAAAGCCCTATCTTGTTCTAGTGTTATCTTTGTATCTTATTCAGAAGACGTTGAACATGATCCACTTCTGATGTCCGATTTTGGACTATCAAGTTTTTTTATATCTTATTCCATCTATTTGCCTCTCACGATCACTTCTCTGTCTCCATACCTATACATTCAACCATGCAAAACATTCTAGTCATTAATTTATCATACTATATCGCTGTGAATTACACAAATTCTTTAACTAGCGAATGCCCAAAGAGTTTGAATTTTTACTTATGGATTTTCAATTTTAATATTTTTCACAGTACGTGCCTTGCAACGCCAGAGCATTTCTTGCTAATTACATAAATACACAGAAGGAGCATCAACAAAAATGTCATAGCAAGCAGATTGAGCATACACTTGTTACCCCAGAAAATAGGTCCTATCAATTTACCTTTAAGCACAGTCCAAAACACACAAAGCTACAGGGTGATGGTTGGATGGAATTTGCTATTGTTTATGGTCATCGTCCTGGAGACCGCATAGAATTTTTTGCACCTGACCATGGACTTAATCTGGAGGTCATACCTTATCGCAGAATTCGACGGCTCTTTCCACTGCCTCATCTCGGTAAGCCTATAAAATTGCACTTAATTTTTTTGCCAGCTTTTATAATCATGAATGATTTAGTACTAATTTTATACATCTTGTTATTCCAGCTCTCGACGATCTTTCTTCCAATGACCATGAGTACGTTCAATGTTGTGTCTACACGCGTGATATTAAGCTTACGTACAACCAGACACGGTTCTTTCTGTGTTGCCTTTTTGGAGATACATTCATCCGTTGCTGCCCGTTTGTCCATGTGTTGACAACGACAAACACAAAAGATGCTATGATGGTTAGTTATCACTCTCCGTATTTATTGTTTTCAACGAAATTTATTCCTAGAACTTGATATTTTTCACCATTCAGTATGAAGTTTAGACATGACCTTTGAACTGATGAAAATCTATTATACCTGCAAGTATGAAGCTCAAACATGACTTTTGACATGCTGACAATCTATTATACCTACAAGTTGTGATGACTTTTGACATGCTGACAATCTATTATACCTACAAGTTGTGATAACCTAACAAGCTCTGATTTCTAATATGTCTGCAGTGTACTAAAAATACATATCACTATGTTGTTGTTTGTGATAGCCTGGCTTATTAGGGATGATAGACTACTCATGTCAATAAGGAATTCCTTCTTTTTCGGGAGCCCATCCGAACAGAACTCCCAGGTTAAGCGTGCTTGCCTTGGAGTAGTTCTAGGATGGGTGACCGACCCGGAAGTTGGTCCCGGGTGCGCATGAGTGAGGACAAAGTGCGCAGAAAAGATTAGTGTTGATCTGTGAGGCCAGTCTAGATCCCGCCAGGAGTAACGACTACCGGCAGGTGTGTCCGGAGCGTTACAAGTTGGCATCAGAGCTGACCCTCGCGGTTACACGGATGTTTGCCGTCAAGTGCGCGGTCATGTTGTTCACGAAGTTGGTGACCCGTCGTGGCACACGGAATGACACATGTATCGGACTGGAAGCACAGATGTTTGTGCCAAGAGGGAACGTTTCTATGACCTGATGAGGACATCGGTTCCTCTGAGTAGTGGTGTATGTGATTGCCTGGCTTATTAGGGATGATAGACTACTCATATCAATAAGGAATTCCTTCTTTTTCGGGAGCCCATCCGAACAGAACTCCTAGGTTAAGCGTGCTTGGCTTGGAGTAGTTCTAGGATGGGTGACCGACTGGGAAGTTGGTCCCGGGTGCGCATGAGTGAGGACAAAGTGGGCAGGTTAAGCGTGCTTGGCTTGGAGTAGTTCTAGGATGGATGACCGACTGGGCAGTTGGTCCCGGGTGCGCATGAGTGAGGACAAAGTGGGCAGGTTAAGCGTGCTTGGCTTGGAGTAGTTCTAGGATGGGTGACCGACTGGAAAGTTGGTCCCGGGTGCGCATGAGTGAGGACAAAGTGCGTAGAAAAGACAAGTGTTCTGTGAGGCCAGTCTAGATCCCGTCGGGAGTAATGACTACCGGCGAGTGTGTCCGGGGCGTTACATTGTTCTCCTTTCTTGATCTATCTATTGATTTTTTTTTCAATTACTGATTCCATAACAAAATATTTATGTAAGCTTACTTTCAATTAAATAAATTAGATTGTTTCCACACTTGACGTTCCCAATATTTAATTCAATGACAAAATAACCATTTTTCTATTTATTTTATATCTATTTCCTTTAGAAAATTCCAAGGAGTGTTGTCTCAACATTAAAGACGTGGGTGGATGTGCCTGCCAACGCTAGTATGACCCTTGAAGCTGCAGAAAAAGAATCCCGTGTCATCTCACCTTCATCATACTCCGTCTGCAAAAAAGACGGCAGGATGGTGATTGAGAAGTATTCTTTCCAAGAATTCCTGTTCTATACAGGCTTTGCTGAAAAGCACATTCTTCTGATAACATTCAAAGAGCGTAATGATCATTCTGTGTCCATTATCTTTCCGCGCATTGTATAGCTAATGTTAGTGCCGCAATTAAAACGCTGCCCCTAAGGACTACTTTGTTTGTTAGGTTGAAGTTATCTTTTGCCCATATCAAGATGGTGCTACATTTGTAGTTGTAATGGCACTTATGAAGCTCATGTGAACCAACTGGTTATTTGAAGTCTGACAACGTTTTGTAATCTGAATTTGTGTGCAAGACGGTTAGGAAGAATAAAACTGCACCCAATGCTTTGTGTGCAACACACACGCATGGCAGGGAATCACAAATAACGGTTCTACACACAATTTCCGTGATGTAAATCAAAAGCACAGATTTATATCAAGAAGATGCATTGTATGTGTACACGGCAGATACATAGTGGTGAGTATACGGGACGAACGGCTATCACGGAGACACAAAGCACAGCTTTAAGTAGGAAAGTTGGAGATGAAAAAACAAAGCACGGATTCATCTAAGCAAGATGCACATATGTCTACTGTGGATATGCACTGTGCTTTGTTTGCGAAAGACGCGACTGGCAGGGACACATGAACCAAAGTTTCTTGCGACATGTATCTGTACACAGCACTGTATCTCTACATAGAACATTGATGGTGGTGCGTGTAGTCGTGCACAAGGCACGGCCGGCGGCGAGAAACGAAGCACGGTTTTAGACATAATCCCCATTACACGTTTTTAGAAACGAAGCACGGTTTTAGACATAGCAGGTCCACGGCGGTGCGTGCACGAGAGGCACGGATCATATGTAAGACAAAGCACTGTTTTATATCAGGAACATGCACCGTATCTGTACACAGCAGATCCACGGCAGTGCATGCATGAGAGGCACAGCTCATATGTAAAACAGAGCATTGTTTTATATTAGTAACATACACCGTATTTATACACAACACATCCACGGAGGTGCAAGTACAAGAGCACAGCTAATATGGAAACATGATGCATGGTTTTTAGATAGGAACGTCCATGATGCAAAACAGAAGCACGGATTCATAATAGGAAGATGCACGTGTCTGTAATCCGGATATGCACTGTGCTTTATGTGTGAGAAGCACGCCCGATAGTGAGACACGAAAACACGGTCCATGATATAAACCTATAGCACGATTTTAGACTAGGAAGGTGCACGGGTATAACAATGTGAGAGACGCACGACTCGCTGGGAGACAAGAAGCACGGTGCACATATATACATATAAGTTTTATATATCTGAATACCTATAATTCTAAATAACAATCTTTTGTACCATATATTTTATTAAAAACATCTGCATACAACTACAGGCCACATAAATGTTTTACTTCACAGTCTATAAGTAGGATCATTGCGGCAGAGGGCTGAAAATAACAGCAAGCTCCTGATCACGCTCTTTGAAGGTTATGAGCACCAAATTGTTGACTTCAATATAGACGATTCCCGAAGAAAATTACCGAAACCTTCCTTCTTGAACACCATTCTACCACCCAAGCCAATAAAGTAGGAACAAGGAATGCTCACAGATATATCATCATCTTCAGAAACCAAAGTAATTTCAAGAGTTAAAGAATCAGTCCTAGGAATTGACAAAAAATCCTTTAAACTCCTCAGAACCATGCTCGGAAAAACCTGACAAAAAAACATCAAGTTATATGATGTTTAGCTTACAAATTTAAAATAGTACACTAGAGCAAAGAACAAATAAATAAACAGTAGCCAAAACAAAGCTCACCATATGTTGACAATTAACATTCATGGAATCAATCATATGAACAAAAGGAATACACAATATGTAATTGTCATCAAAGAGTTGTCGCGACATGAAATACATTTGCGGATAATTCAGACTGACACCACGACTATAAAAACAATTCTCAACAAGTTCCCTCTCAGTTTCACTCAGATCCTCAAGAGCTACAGAAAAATAATTTCACAAGTTGAACAGAACAGCAAAATGTATAAGCTGAAACAAAATATAAAATCACTCAAAAAAAACCTTGCCAACACAAGGTAAAGGGAACAACATAACACCATCCCGATGAAAATCAACACCAATCATAGTTCCATAGTGCTCAAGCCTAACAGTCATACTGTCACGATGACGGAGACCATAATCATTCACAAGTTCCTCCCAGGAAGGACCATGGAATTTACTGCTCACTCGGCCATGTCTAAACAGAACACCATATAAGTAACCCTCACTACTGTGAAGAGCAAGATAAATATCTTTGTCACCCCTCCAAATAGCTAAAGCTCTGCACTCCTCAATGTACCGAGCAAGATGTGATCTAACACTGCACGGGATTTTTTTTCATACTCAAAAAGAATGGAAGCAAACATCATAATCATATAAACAAGGCATTATATTACATTCCAATCAAAACAACATCAACCATATGCCACAATCGGATAAACAAGAAATAGAATTACAACACGCCTTGAACAGCGACGATCCAGCACCATAGTGAACACAGACACACAAGAATCAAAGGAAGAACAAGGGCCACCTGGAGCTCGGCAAAAGGGGCAAGCCATTACCTACAAAGAAACGGTAACCAATAAGAACTTATACCACAACCGAGTTGAAAGTTGACATTTGATTGTGTTGGAAGCCCCCACCCGTAATTTCCCCTGAAATCTCAATTTCCCAAAAATATAATGGGAAAAAAGATAACACGAAAAGGGAAACCCTGACTACATGATTACCGGGGGGAAGAACACAACGGGACAGACGACGGCATCGGAGGATGGTAGCGGAGGACGAAAGACGGCACCGGAGGATGACAGTGGGATGGACGACGGCACTGGAGGACGACGACGGCAGGATGAGACGAAACAAATCTGAACAAATAGATCGAAGCATTACTACAAAACCTAAATTGTTAATGTGCTTAATTGCAAAAGGGAAAACCAGATAAAGGAAACCGGAAACCAAAAATAACGGGACTCTTCCGCGCGCGACAAGTGTCATGCGCTGAGCGCGGTTGAAAGGTTGCCAAAGCGCCTAGAATGCAACACTTATCACGCGCAGAGTACACCCTGTGTAATCGTCGTGAGGTGTACTCCCTATCTAGTGATTTCAGTCATGCCATACCATATTGAGTATGTGTGTGGGCCGGCTTTTGATGAATATTTCCTTCGAGCGTAGCAGTCTGAGATGGGGCATGCCTAGGCGCAGCGAGAGAGGCGGCCACACGTAATAAATAGCTAATTCTATTAGATTTAGACTCGGGTTTTATTGTATTGTCTAGTCATCGTCATAATTTGTATCTACGAGACGTGTAGGAGTAGGACTACAGACTTGTCATATCCATAGTAAAACCCCAACTTTTCATCTATTGTGTGTGCTCAATTTATTATCTGCAATTTCATATTACAATTCACCATCATTCTTGCTGGCTCTTCAGTTTCTTGGAGGTTGATTGTTATAGAGGTTGATTGTGTCTATGGCAAGATCAACAACCATTGATGATTAGCTTAGCGATTGTCGAGGCTTATCGTTGGATACGGTATAGCCAGATCGTTAAGGTCAAAATCCACCAAATTGATAATTATCCCCATTCTCATCGAAAGATCGGGCCGCCGTCACATCATAATGTGTCGCCTCGGTCTCTCAAAGGTGCTTATAGGGGTGAGGTGTGATTATGTGCATTCATAGGGGATGAGTGTATGAGCGTGTGCATCCATATTGTGCTAAAAACACCAAACCCACATCACACATTTAGAAGGAAATAGACAACTCTGACATCAAATATGTACCTAATAATAAAAGCATGATGTGTTTCTTTGATTTTTTTTGTCCCTATGTCTCCGTCCATAATATAAGAGTGTTTTTAACACTAATCATGTGGCTATGAAAGAGCTCGTGGTCATGCTAACCATCCAGTCACCAGATGTTTTGCTAGGCTCTAGCACTAATTCGAAATGTCCCATTCCAAAGGAAGGGTGAAAATATCACAACAACAAGAAACTTGCTAGGCTCCAGCACTGATACGTAAACACCACATTTCAAAGGACGGACAGAAATAAGACGGAAGTAAGTGAACCCATCAGATGGGCAACAATGTCTTTCCATTGCAACGCACGAGCATTTAGGCTATTGCAATCTAATGGAAATTGGGCCTCGAATTTGGTCAATCACCGCTATTGACAACAATTTTGTCTTTTATGTTTTTTAAGTAATAGTTCAAATTTTGACTTGAATTTTTGTAACATTATTGTAGATCTGTGTTGTTTCTACATCCCTTTTTTGCAATTCTTTATAACTTTTAAAAGTGTCAATGGACCGGGTGCACCGCGTACCGCTGGCCCCGGTGTGCCACATAACGAGCTCCAGAGCATGAAAAAATAACCCTTTGTGAGTACAAAAACCAATAGAGATGAGCACTTTTTTCACACAGTTGATAACAAAGAGCAATTCAAATTTTCTGCCAAAACAAAACCCTCTAACATATGTTTATTTCAGGCGGTTAAATTCTAGGAAACTATCTGGAATACGGTGATTATCGATTATCGCTTTATGTATTCACAGAATAAATTACAAGAACCAGCTATCAGTTGGGTATCTAGTGGGATGGCTGAATCTCTGGCCCCCAAGGAATTAAGCCCCATATTTGACACCTTGTGTTCTTTTTTGGGGGGGTAAAGGAAGATTTCTATTACTCAAGGAGGCTAATCATCCAGGACCAAGTTTACAATGTCATGCATACCCGAACCCAACCATACCACGGTACGGGGGCAGCTCCTACCATAAGCAGCAAGAGCATGGCTAACCTTATTCTGCGAGTGACTAATAGCAATAATAATAGAGATTTCCCTAGCCAAACATCTGGTGCCTTGGCCAATCTTGAAAGCTCCGTAAACCCAGTGTTTTGTGGATGTCATGTACGCTCAATGGGTCTACATGTCTATCTTATCAGAAGACTACTTGGGATGACACAACACGAGATGGCGTGCGAGACAAGCGGCGACCCAGGCGATTCTGGCGACCCGAGATGGCGCGTCTCCTTCGCCGCCAATCTCATGATGAGATCGATGTCGTTCAACGATGGCGTGCTCATGCTCCGCCACGATGCCCTATGCTTGTGCTGTTGGATTCACGCGAGGTCGTAGTCGACGCACGCTTCTAGTGCGCATTGGAGACCTTCCACATAGGTGACATAATCGCCTTCCCTTGCCAGTTTGCTAGAATTCACGACCGATTGCCGGTGACGGGCAGCGTTCCAGCGAACGGGATGGCCAATCGGGAGTGCGGAGCGGTGGTACACGTGATGTCGGTCGGATGGACCGAGTGGGACTAATGGGGGCCCCACCGCGAGCGGCAATGGCGGATGCGACACACATGGGGGGGACATCCGATCCTCCATTCTCGCGGTGGTGCTGGTATAAAAACCCCTCCCCCTCCCCCGGTGCTTGACCTAGAGGAATCCGTCTCCCACTTCTGGTCAGCGGCGGAAAAACCTAGATCCAAATTCTCCGATTCCTTTGGATGGTGGAAGGGCAAGGTGGGCGGTGATCAGCAATCGTTTGCGGCGGTGGCAGCCTCCCCTACCATGGCGATAGACGGAGGGCGTGGCTACCATGGGGGCAGGCTTGAGGATCCTGGCCGCGGTGCTCGTGGCCTCGGTCGCCAGCCAGGTCGGGGTGGCGGTCGGGGTGGGGACCGGAGCAAGTTCTCCTGGAAGAGGGGCGAGGAAGACCGCAACATATCATCGGCGTCCAACGTTGCCTCAGGCTCCAACGACACCTCCCACTGGGACGCAGCGGCGATAGGGAAACAGCAACAAAATCCATAGGGAGGGGTCTGGATGCCAAAGAACCAGGGTTCATCTAAATCAGCCGGTGATGGCGTCGGGCGGCAGATCTCCCCTCCTCCCCGATGCCCTCAGGGGAAGCAGAACATCAATCAGGTGAATCCTACCAAGAAACCTGAGACGTGTCCTATTTGCTAATCATATGAACATCCTCCTACATGTTGCCCGCAAGCTTTCTGTGAAAGATGTAGTAAACTGGGCCACCTTGCTTTTGTTTGTCGGGAGTTTCTTCCTTGGGAATGTGTAGCTCCTATGTTTGCCTTTCAATCTAGGGGTAAGGCTTCTATTATATCCATGATTCATGTACTGCTAACCAGATGAAAGAGAGGTCCAATAACATTGTAGTTACCATCTTAGAGGGGGAGACATCCACACGCCAAATGGAGTTAGATCTAAATGATTACTTGGATACTGGTTGGCGTTGTTCGGCACATGCTATTGGCCATGGGGTGTTTGTGGTCAGATTCCCTAACCCTCGTGCAGTGGCACAGATCTTTTATGTTGGGAGAGTTGAGATTAATACCAATGGAGCTATCCCATGATACCAAATGGTCCTCGGATGTTGGCTCCAAGGGGGTCATGGAGGTAGCCTGGGTCAAAATTAGCAACGTCCCTCTGGACAAGTGGAGTGAAAGAAATCTAGCGTTTGTTGCATCCTTGGTTGGGGTCCCTCTAGAGATTGATGCGGCCACATTGCATCGCTCGGCCTCTGCCTGGGTGAAGCTTGGATGTAGAAATGTGGTTGAGATTCATGTTGTTGTTGAGTATGTTTTGGGTGCTCACTTTTACGATTTCTATTATGAGGTAGATCAGGTTCTAGTGAGAGATCCTGACATAGAGAGGAATGTTGCGCATAACTCGATGAAGTCTGAAGAAAAGCCTCCTGGGACTGATGACATCAGCCTTAAAAAAACTAGAACTGGGGGGATCCTCCACTGGACTTGGAGTTAAACCCTCTTCCACCCCCAGACTGAAGAGAAACATGATCCAATACAGGATTCTCAGGGTAGCATGGACTCTGATGAGTCACTGCATAACACATTGCTTATTGATACTATGGCGCTGGAGTATGTGGAGCATGGTAACAATGTAAGTCAAAAGATAAAAGAAAGTATTAATGATAGTGCTAAGAAACCTAGTAGCACTAAAAAACCATGTGTTGACGTGGTGAGGAATTCTCCTCGGGTGATCGAAGTGGATGCAACCTATGAGGCTGTTGTGAATGGATCTAATAACTACAGAGTTGAATCACCTGACTCTGCGGTGGATCTTGAGGTGATTCCCAGCCCCTGGCTACTGAAGAGAATTTGCACTTTAGACTCCGTAATGTGCAGAACAAGACGGAGAAAATCGAAGACAAGGCTATAGCTGCTGCAAAGAAAAGGGACATCGAAGGTACCTCCCGCTTCACCAATTCCTTTGACACTTTATCTAATCCTGAGCTGATTATGATTGTTGTTAAAATGGGAGTTAATATCCCTGATACTGATTTTGCTAACATCGATGTCCTCAGAGAGCTTGAGAGGTGTAGAAATATGGAAGCTAATGGCACAAATGTTGAAAACCCTCGACATGAGGAGAACAGCATGGTTCTCGTTAATGCCAAATGGGATTAGACTCCTTTTGATCTGGGCTGGGGGGAAGAAAACAATTTAGAGGATGGGGAGTTCACGGTAGTTAAATCCAGGAAAAAAAGAGATCGAAAACATAGTGTTGTGGTGGCTAGACCTGTTACTCGAAGTCTAAAAAATTGTTCCCCTTTGAGAAAAAATGAGGGTAAGCCTACTCTGCCTCCTAGTAGGGTTACCAAGAAAGGGAAAAAACCTCAGTTATCAAATGAATGGTGTTTTCTGGAATTGTAGGGGAGCGGGTAAGAGAGGAATGGCTACCTGCTTCTCCGATATTATAAAAGACCATTCCCTTTATTTTATAGGCATTCAAGAGACCAAGAAAAGTAAATTTTCTCATAAGTTCCTACGTACGGTTGACCCCTTGAACAGATTCTTGTGGAATCATGTCTCCTCTGTAGGTAGATCTGGTGGCATCCAGTGTGGTCTTAAGAAAGAGACCCTTGAAGTTGTTTCCTGGTCGATTGGGAAGTTTCTTATCCTTCTTATCCACGCTACAATTTTTTATATTAAGAATAAACACATATGGGCACTTGTAGTAGTGTACGGGGTGGCCCATGATGACCATAAATATGAATTCCTTGATGAGATGACTCAGACATGTAGCAGTCTTAGGGTTCCCTACATTATTGGTGGTGACTTCAACATCATCCGGGGTGTGGGTGAGAAGAACAAAAATCCTGGCAATTCCCAATACATCGATAAATTCAACACCATCATTAACTCCTTGAACCTATGGGAGATCCATATGGGAGGTGGCAAATATACCTGGACCAATACATAGAGGCACCCCACGTTGGAGAAACTCGATAGAATTCTCATGAGCTTTGACTGGGAAGATCTATTCCCTTTGGTTTCTGTGCACAAACTAGTCAAAGATGTTTCGGATCACAACCCCCTCTTGTTGTCATCCAACCCTCACAAACCTAGACCTTCCCATATGCGGGAATTCAGGTTTGAACTTTGCTGGTTGAAAAACAATGAGTTTTATCCTAAAGCAAAGGACATTTGGGAACAACCTGTGCGATCCTATGACCCGATCGATATCCTTAACATTAAGCTCAAACGCATCAAGAAGTACTTTAAGGGTTGGGGATCCAATGCTTTCAGTAATGATAGGAAGAAGAAGATGAGTATTAAAATGTACATGGAAGAGATTGATAAGTTGGAAGAAGAGGGCCCACTAGATTCTGAGTTGTATGAGAGGAGAACTTTCCTACATGCTGAAATGAATGAGATCCTGAGCAAATAAGATCTCTTCTGGCTACAGCATTCTAATGAACGTTGGCTGCTAAAGGGAGACCAGAATACTACCTTCTTTCATCGGGTGGCTAATGGCACGAAACGAAAAAAACACGATCCATTCATTTACAAATGGGGATGTGACCATTGAGCGCACTCCAAACCTTCTAGCTCATGCTACAACCATTATAAGGAACTGTTTGGCCCGGCTGAGGGGAACATGTTCCACTTAGCTCCTCACAACTGGTCTGCTGAGGAAAAGTTAAGTGTTGAGGATAATAACCTGCTTACCCATGAATTCACGGAAGAAGAGGTGGAAAACCCTTGTTTTCAATGGATAGTAATAGAGCTCCTGGCCCCGATAATATTCCAGGTGAGTTTTATAAACATTGTTGGGACTTTGTGAAAGCTGACCTGATGCGGCTCTTTGAGGCATTCTATAAAAATACACTTTATGTGACCCTTTTGAACTATGGTGTGATTGTCGGTATCAAAACCGGCGGATCTCGGGTAGGGGGTCCTGAACTGTGAGACTAGAATCGATGGTAACAGGAGACAAAGGGGACACAGATTTACCCAGGTTCGGGCCCTCCTATGGAGGTAAAACCCTACGTCCTTCTTGGTTGTATTTATGGTATGGGGGGTTACAGAGTTGATCTACCACAAGAAAGAATAGCTAACCCTAGATGAGTTGTTCTGTATCTACAACCTAAAACCGTCCGGCTTATATAGACGCCGAGGGTACCTAGGGTTTACACATGGTCGGTTACACGCCGAAGAGATAAACATGCCTATTTGCTACATCAAACATGGAGCGCAAGCCGTACTTCTCGAAGCTTCCATCTTGGAGATAAGGTCTTCAATGAACCCTATGTTCGGTAAGTGGCCCTACAGTCCGTCCCATAGAGATAGGTCGGCCTCCCGAGGACCCCTTAATCGAGGACTCCCTCAGTAGGCCCCGAACTTGCCTCCAACGCCAAGGGTCCCATCTTCGGTTGCTTCGCATGATCAGAGTCTTCGGCTTGCGAGGTGAGTTCTTCCTGCCGAACCTAGTTCGGCCTCCGATGATAAGTAGCTTTCCGCATAGTGGCGCGTCCGAACACTATAAATAGGCCGGCCTTGAAGGCCAAACGTCAAGGGGTAAATAATATTCCTCTGACGACCTCTGTGATGAAAGGTCACGGCCCACCACGACCGCTAGGCCAGTTACACAAACTCGATTCGCGGTTCAAGGCCGTTTTAATCATCATGATCTATCAATGTACGGATCGTGTCCCGTTTTATACAAAATATGTTTAATCACGTGCACGCAAAGGCTCGCACGTCTCGAGAAGTGGAGGGATTCACGGCACAGCAAGGGGAGACCTAATCAATAAGCCTCATAAAAGGGGAAGAAAACCCTAAAGCTTATTCACGCTTCCCATTCGCCTTCTTCATCTTCCATTCCTCTGAGCCTCCGAAGCACAGATCTAGGTCTTCCGCCCCCCACCTCCGATCTCATCAATGGCAGGATCCAATGGCCAGTGGGAGGCCTCCACGGTCACCGACCGGGAAATCCTCGACCTCAAGAAGGCCGGCTACCTCTCCGCTGACATCCCTCATCGCGCATCGGAGGAGGGCCAAGTGATCCCCACTCCCTGTCCAGGCGAAAGGGTGGTCTTCCTCACCCACTTCATCAAGGGGTTGAGCTTCCCGCTCCACCCCTTCGTCAGGGGGTTGATGTTTTTCTACGGCCTTGACTTCCACGACCTCTTGCCGAACTCTTTCATGCACATCTCGGCGTTCATCCTTGACTGCGAGGCTTTCCTGCAAGTCGAGCTGCACTTTGGGCTATGGCTCAAAGTGTTCAACGTCAAGCCGAAGTGCGTCAGCGGGAAGCACGCAGGCTGCGGCGGAGCTGTCATCGGCAATCTCACCCATGTCATGTGGCCATCGGGCACCTTCATCGACACCATCAAGGCATGGCAGAAGTAGTGGTTCTATATCACAAAACCACGAGAAGAAGGTCAGATTCCTCCTGCCGAATTCAGATCCGGTCCCCCCATCAGACTAGCTTCATGGCTCAAAAAGGGCCTTAACTAGGGACCGAGCAAGGAGGTGAGCGACCTACAGAAGCGCATCGGCTCCATGGTCGAGAAGGACATCAAGCTAACCAATGTGGTCCAGGTGATGCTCCCCTACCAGCGTCGGGACACTCCCTTGTGGGCTCGTCAGCTTGACGATGTGCCAACAATCCGGAACCTCTTCCGCACTACGCAGGAGAAGCTATGGAAGGCGATCTTCAAGTCACAGGAGAGATGGCCATCCGAGGAGGCCTCCAAGCCCGCCACCGAGGTACGGTACACTTCTGCTTGATCGGCTTTACCTTTCCTAATGAGGATCCATAATCTTTTCTTCCGATCATTCTCTCGTAGAAATGGCCAAGGAAAGTCATTAATATCAGCAGTTTGGCACCTCAACCCAGGACGCCAGGTCCGGGCTGTTGGTGGAAATGCTCATGGCGAAGCCTTACGAGGCCCCCACGAAGAAGGATAAGAAGAAGAAACCAGGCCAAAGCGGCCATCGCATCCGAGACCAGTCAGAGACTATGTCTAGGGAAACTCATGCCTACTCGAATCAAGAGGAGCATGAGGAGGAGGAGGAGCAGGAGGAAGAAGAGGAGGATGAAGCCGAGGGGGAGGCAATTCCCCCCTTGCAAGAAAGAGGGTGGCGTCACCGGACGCCTCGGAGGAGGTACCCCCTCCTGCCCAGAAAAGGACGCGTCGGGCGTAGGTCATCCTGTTTGATGACAGATCGGACTCAGATACTGAGTCCGATGACCTCGAGGTGATTCCACGAAGGAACCTTAGGGTCAAGCCCCCGACCCGAAGGTTAGGATCCAAAGACCTCTTGTTTGTCCTTTAACAGGTTTAGAGTTTATTAACATGCATGTGCTTATTGATTTTGCAGCCCCTCGCGCGTCCTCCCCATCGATCAAATATCGGATGGGGAGACTCCGCCAGCCGAACTAGCGGAGAGCGGGAATACATCGCATCCCGCCACTCCGGGCGTCACGAAGGACACCGCGGAGGTGTCCTCCCAACATGCTCCTATGGAGCCGGGCATCGGCGGTGGGGGAGACGACATAATGGCAGAGGCTAACACCTCGGTCACCGAAGACCGGGGGGAGGTACCCCACCCGGACATTGAGGAGGCCGGACGAGCGGCCGCTCAGTCCCCTCCAAGGGCATCTCCGAAGCGCACCACGCCTTCGGAGGTACTGGTTCAAACCCCGGTCATTGATCGGGTTATCCGATCACCTCCGGCGCCACCGACCAATGGGTGGCCGATCATGGAGCAGGCTCTATCGAGTGGCTCTATCTCCGAGGAAGTAGGCCTTCAAAGGTCTCCTAACGGGTTTTCAAGTAAGTCACATGAAACTCTTATTTGCCAAGTTTTTACTTATTTTTATTATAATGTACATGGCAGCCCCCGAGCCCTAGGTGAGTTTGAAAAAAACTTACCTAGGGGAAATCATGTATCCAATTCCGAACTAAATACAAATTATTTGTCCGGAGCGTTAGAGTAGCCCCTAATAAGGTCGGACATATGACGGATTGAATATAGTAAGGGAGTATATAACCCATGTAACATGTCAACTGCATGTGTATTGCAGGCTTCGTCATCGGCGGCAGCCATAAATGGTGCCGAACTGGACGAACTAAATCAGAAGCTTGAATGCTCCAAGGATGAAGTTGATGCCCTCAATAGAAGATTCGACGAGGCAAAAGGTAGGACAAAAAAATCCAAATACCTTTGCCTGAACACTTCCATGCCGTTTTTCATAATGTTTTAATGTTTAAACAGCTTCGGTGAAAGAGGTGGTGAGGCTCAAGGCTGAGCTCCAACAAGCAAAAGACCACGTGGCCGTCGAGAGGGAGGCGATCAACGAAGCGGCGACCGCACTCTCCGCCCTGCGAGCCACCAGCCAGAAGCATGAGGCTCGTGTGGCAGAGGGCCAGCAGGAGCTCAATGACGCCGGCCGAAAGTGTGAGGCCCTTGAGCAGAAGGGCAAGGAGAGAGTGGCTGAACTGTCCCCCTAAAGAACGATCTTCAGAAGGAGAGGGTGGATAGGCATTTCTATGAGGAGTAGGTCCGCCAAGCGAAGGACATAATGGATGGTAAGCCATACTTACTATAGTGCGTCTTCGGGGATAGAAAATTCAAATTGCTTACCCAGGTGTGGCGTTCTTCATGCGCCTCCTCCTATCTCCAGAAGAGCGTGGCGGACACCAATAGGTTGTTTGCCTCGAGGGAAGAAGGATACGAAGCTCGACTGTTCTGGGCACAATTCGGAGCCCCCGAGCGCTTGCCTCTTCTCATGGAGCAGCTAAAACAGCTGATGGAGCTGCACCAGATGGCGGAGCTGGACATGAAGGACCTCTGCATCCTCCTATGGCCCGGCGAGCCGCTGCTAGGCAACTACTTTGGCCTAGTGCAGAAGTTAATCGTCGCCTCGCCCCACTTTGACACCGTGAAGCGCTCTTCCTGCATCGAGGGAGTCCGGATGACCCTTGCCAAAGCCAAGGTGCACTGCCCGGGGCTGGATCCGATGAAGGTATCCACTGCCCCGCCGCCTCCCAGGAAGGAGCATAGACGCCCCGAGCTATACTTTGCCAAAGTAATGGAAGGTGCTCGGGCGATAGCTTCTCAGTGTTCGGGCGATGATGTATTCGAATGATTTGTAATGCGTCCGAAGACTTTTCAAAGTTTTTAATGTTATAACTTATTTATTCAGCTTTGATGTTTTTTGCATTCCTTTATAACTCCTGTGTGGCCGTTTAAAACTAAAAGATGCGAGTCGTCGGCTTCAGCCCCCATGTAGATACTACATGGGGTGTCTCTGCCAATGCACAATATTCCTTAGCCAAGTTATCTGAACCCGAAGCGGTAGAGTGCGGCGGACTAGGCAATTAGACTATAGTGCCTTATTTCTTTCACTTAGCCATAGGGGTGCCAAAAGGACTGTGGGGGCTAACGACTAGCCCCCGGAGTGTTGTGATGTTTGGATGAACCGCGGATAAGGCCAGCATCACATGGTTCGCATGGATAGCAAACCCCTCGCACAACACGGAATATCCTCTGACGAGGATGTAAGCATAACACTTCAGGCTAGGATTCATAGACCGGCTCTCGCATACTATGACGGCCAGTTTTTGGCTTTCTCCCCTGAGGTGCTTGACCAGACTAACCAGAAGCACAATCGCAGGGGTTCTCCTTTTGCCCTTTTAGCCGAACGATCGGAATGTAAAGCGGCAAGCACAGGAGCCGGGCAACCCAACTATTGACCCAAGACAAAGTTCGGAACCGATGCATATAAAGTGAACTCCAAGACGCCGAACACATAATAAAACATACGTAAGGCGATTTGTTTGTATGCTCGAGCCCCCGGTATATGATCCGATTGCGTCGTTACATATAGAACTCTGTCGCGAGAAGAGGGAGAAAAGGAAAATATGTGCCAAAAAGGACAAAGGACAAACATGTAAAATGATGCTATATATTTTTTGTTTTCTCCATGACTCTTATTACTCGGAGTGCCGAAGCAACTGCTTACAGGTATGTGAAAAAAAGGGATTACAGGAGTGGTTGTACCAGGGGTCTTCGATTGGTGGCCTTACGTCCTTGATGTGCCCTATTGCTAGCTGACTCCTGATACTTGGTTGTTCGGTAAACGGGTCTTGCAAACAAGGTCTTGAAAATTTGCCAAAATATGAATAAGCTTTACGCCCTTGGTGGGGCCTTCAATGGTCCTTGTATTATGTCCGAAGACGTACTGAATGGTAGTAGTCCAGTCCAGCCAGACTCCCACCTTTGTTTCCTCATTGCTGCCCATGGAATTGTAAGTGCAAAGTTGTGCCTTCTTGGCACGTACTTCGCCGATACTGGGACCATGTGATGGGGAGCGAGTCCCTATTTGAGGGGAGAGGAAGGCTCTGGGAGTTCGGCCTGCAGCCGAGTTCGCTTCCCAACCTTGCGTGCCTTTACGGCAGATGTCGGTACTTGCATATCATCTTTGTAACTGAATTCGCCGCCAAGGCCAATTAATGTTCCTCAGTTCATAAGGATCGCTCCGTATTGACATTAATAGTTAAGACCCCTTTGGGTCCAGGCATCTTGAGCTTGAGGTATGTGTAATGCGGGATGGCGTTGAAACAAGCGAATGTTGTCCGGCCAAGCAGGGTGTGATAGCCAATGCGGAAGGGCACAATGTCGAAGATCAAGTCTTCGCTGCGAAAGTTATCGGGCGAGCCGAACACAACTTCTAGGGTAACGGAGCCTGGGCATCGGGCTTCGACACCTGGAATCACCCCTTTAAAGGTGGTGTTACTGGGTTTAATTCGTGACAGGTCTATGCCCATCTTTTTCACCGTGTCTGATTAAATCAGGTTAAGGTTACTTCCTTCGTCCATTAGGACTTTTGTGAGGTGATACCCATTGATAATGGGGTCGAGGACAAGTGTGGCCGAACCCCCATGACGGATACTGGTCGTGTGATCGCGCCGATCAAAGGTGATCGGATATGCCGACCATGGGTTGTACTTCGGGCCCACGGGCTCTACAACGTAGACCTCTCGAAGGGCGCGCTTCCTCTCCTTATTGGGTATATAATTGCCACCAGTCGGACCCCGAGGCTCATCCTCATCCTCGCTGTGAGGGCCCTTGCTTTGATCCTCGGGTGGGAGCTTGCTGACCTGTTTAAACACCCAACAATTGCGGTGTGTGTGGTTGGCGGGCTTCTCTTGGGGCCCGTGGATTTGGAAAGGCCTTCCCATGATTTTCTCAAGTGGGGTGGGTCCGTCGCGATTGCCTTTAGGAGGCTTCTTCCGCTGCCCAGGACGGGAGTTGCGAAATCCGACGTTGACGGCCGTATCATCGGCATCACTTTTATTGTGTCAATGCTTGTTCTTGTTTCGCTTGGGCTTCCCATTGCCATCCCAAACCTTTGAGGTTCTGGGCACTTCGGAGTTGTGGTTGCGTCTTGCCAACCAATTGTCTTCACCCGCGCAAAAGCGGGTCGTCAAGGAAGTTAGGGCAAACATGGTCCGAGGTTTGACCTGGCCGAGCTCGCGAGCCAGCCATTCGTCCCGGATATTATGCCTAAAAGAGGCTATTGCCTTGGCATCCGGACAATCGACAATCTGGTTCTTCTTGGTCAAGAACCGATTCCAGAATTGTCGTGCAGACTCTCCAGGTTTTTTTTATGGCGTTACTTAGGTCGGAGGAGTCCAGCGGCCGAACATAGGTTCCCTGGAAGTTAGAGCGGAATGCATCCTCCAGGTCTTCCCAGCATCCGATGGAGTTTTCGGGGAGGCTGTTTAGCCAGTGTCGAGCTGGCCCCTTGAGTTTAAGGGGGAGGTATTTGATGGTGTGAAGATCATCTCCTCGAGCCATGTGTATGTGGAGGAGGAAGTCCTCGATCCATATGGTTGGGTCACCTATACCATCATACTATTCGATGTTCATGGGTTTAAACCCTTCCGGGAACTAATGCCGCATCACCTCATCCGTGAAACACGGCGGGTGAGCGGCGCCTCGAATCCGAGCTATGTCGCACCTGTGATCGGTGTCTATTCTGGCTCCATTGTGTTCCCTGTCTCTGTATTACCTTGTTCGAGCCATGGTTTGTACCCAACACGTCTATCGGGTGAGTAGTCTCTAGATCTGTAGATGAATCTTGTACGGACTACTTTGTGATCTAAGTCGTCACGCAGGTCGTACCTACCATTGGGCTCTAGTGGCTCCTTTCCCCATCTCCGGGGTATTGCTGGCCTATAGCCAGCGTCGTCAGCCGTCCGATCATGCCGGCGAGGAGGGCGGTCTGGCTTGTCATATGGAGTATGTTTTGGAGACGGAGTATCGGTGAGCTCGTCGTCGAATTGTGGCAGCAGCCTTCTTCGTGGATAGCTTTTGGGCTGGTCCGATAGACCAGCTCCATGTCCTTCCTGAGCTGAGAGGACTCTTGTCCACCGATCATTGAGGTCATCCTGTTCGGCTTTAAGCTGTCATTCCTTAGCTTTCAGGCTGCGCGTCGTTGCTATGATCTGATGTCTGAACAGTTCCTGATCTTCATGGCTATCAGGGATGTCCAAGCCATCGGCTGCCGGGATATCCTCCTCTTTTACAAGGGGAGGTAGTTATCGTCCTTGGAGTCGTTGACGTCGCCGGGGTTGCTCTGGTCTTCAGGCCTTTCTTGACCCTCTAACGGGTGTTCGGGGATATCAGGGTCGCCGCGGTCTTTGGGGGTAACTCCGTCCCCGGTCCCGATGATAGCTATCCTTCCTTTCTTGCCTTTGGACCGCTTATGCGGTTTCCGGCACCTTGACGGTGCGTCGCCCGACTTATCGCCGTCATTGTTAGGCGTTTTGTCGCCATTGGGAATGTCCACCATGTAGACATCATATGTTGAAGTGGCATCCCATCTTCCGATATTAACAGCGGTGGGGCGCAATCCTCTTCATCCATGTATTCTGCCTCATCGGAGGCATAGTGCAGCATGTCGGTTAAATCTTTGACTGTGGCTATCAGGTGGGTGGTGGGTGGGACGAAAAATTCATCCCGACCTGTACTGCGGCCGATCTAAACAGAGATCGGGGCTGGATCATCGAAAAATTCCATCGACGAGATCCGATCTGGAGTTTCATCGAATGCTGAGGGCTCGATCGGATTATACTGTTCGGAACCTTTAGAGTTGACCCCTGATGCGTCTGAACGAGATGGAAGTTCGGCAAGAACAAGTGTCCGGCCTTCCGGCAATGAGGCCAGATCCGGACCAGGAGTGGGTACACCACAGTGGTTGACCCCGTTGGTGTGACCGGAGAAGGAACTCGAGGTTAAAGCCTTGGAGTCTTCGGGCATGGCAAGCGAAGTCGCAAGCCCGATTAGTAACAAGTTGCCCCCAGAGTCTACGAAGAACTCCAGGTTCCCGAATCTGACCTCTCAATCGGGGGAGAAGCTCTCGACTCAGCCTGGATGGCCGGTCAGGTCGGCGTGCAGCATCATGCTGCTGAAGGCGAAGATCTGTCCAGGGATGAAAGTGTCCATATTGCGGACCTCTTCATTGATGACAAGGTGAGACATCGATCCCTTGACAGCTTGTTTGGCTAGAATGAGTAAAGGTAATGGAAGTTTACATGTGAGAGTTTAGTAAGGGATTAGGCGTGGGAAGTTGAATTTTAGTCCCAATCCCATGTTTGGTGTGTGGTGGGAATTAGTAAAGGTAATTTGAAAGAAAATAACTTCCCACGTGAATTAACAGGGGGGTTAGGAAGAGATACGTGGGAATTGACCTCCTTAATTCCCTTTCCCCATCCCACCTCAATTCCCTTGCCCCCCAACCAAACAATGGATTATATGTCACGTACCTCTTAAATTCCCATTCCCTGCCTCTAATATCCCCGAACCAAACAGGTTGTGAGTGCTCACAGAGGAATTCTCAATGAAAGCACCAATGTCGGTGTCAAAACCGATGGATCTCGGGTAGGGGGTCCCGAACTGTCAGATATAATTGATGGTAACAGGAGATGAAGGGGACATAGATTTACCCAGGTTCAGGCCCTCCTATGGAGGTAATACCCTACGTCCTGCTTGGTTGTATTTATGGTATGGGGGGTTACACAGTTGATCTACCATGAGATCGAATAGCTAACCCTAGATGAGTTGTTATGTATCTACAACCTAAAACCCTCCAGCTTATATAGACGTCGAGGGTACCTAGGATTTACACATGGTTGGTTACACGCCGAAGACATAAACATGCCTATTTTCTACATCAAACATGGAGCGCAAGCCGTACTTTCCAAAGCTTCCATCTTGGAGATAAGGTCTTCAATGAACCCTGTGTTCGGTAAGTGCCCCATACAGTCTGGCCCATGGAGATAGGTCGGCCTCCCAAGGACCCCTTAATCCAGGACTCCCTCAGTGATCACCTTGATTCCTAAGCTAGATGGAGCTAGGAAAATTCAGCAGTATATACCTATCTACTTGCTACGGTACCCCTACAAGTTGATTACCAAAGTTCTAAATGGTAGAGTTGCTATTTTCACTGATATCCTCATCAGTTGACATCAAAACGCCTTTATAAAGCATAGAAACATCATGGATGGCATCCTAACCCTGCATGAGATCTTACATCAGACTCAATGCAAGAAGAAAATTGGGGTAGTCCTAAAGCTGGATTTTGAAAAAGCGTACGACAGGGGACTTCCTTCTGGAATGCCACCGCATCCGTGGTTTTGGAGACACTTGGTGTGGCTGGGTAAAGAAGATTCTATATAATGGTACTGTGAGTATCAAACTCAATAATGAAATGGGGCCTTACTTCCAAAGCCACAAAGGGGTACGCCAAGGGGACCCTTTCTCTCCTTTCTTGTTTAATCTTGTGGTCAAAACGTTATCTAAAATGATTCGGAATGCTCAAAAGGAGCATCTTATTACTGGGCTTGCCCCAGGCCTGGTTGAGAATGGGTGGCAATTCTCCAATACGCAGACGACACTGGCATATGCTTTGAACATGATAGGGAGGCGGCAATTAACTTGAAGCTACTCATATATATATGTTTGAACTCATGTCTCGGCTTAAGATCAACTTTGTAAAAAGTGAGATCCTTTGTGCTGGAGGGGATGATGATACCCTAAAATACTATGCAGATTTGTTCAATTGTCAGATTGGACATTTTCCTATGAAATGTCTAGGAGTTCCTGTTAGCTACACTAACCTTCGAAACCTGGATTGGTTATTTGTAGACAGGAGATTCCTTAAATGTTGTGAATCCTAGACTGGAAATGTTGCATCCTCGGGGGGTAGGTTAATCTTGATGAATTCCTCCCTGACTAGCATTGTCTTCTATTACATGTCCATGTTCCTTTTACCTAAGATGGTTATATATAAACTAGACAAACTCCGAAAAAGATTCTTTTGGCAAGAGCATGAAGGTCGTAAAAGATACCATCTAGTAAAATGGAGTCGCATTTGTAGATCTAAGAAAAAAGGGGGCTTGGGGGTAAAAGATTTGCATAAACAAAATTTCAGTCTTCTCACCAAATGATGGTGGAAGCTGGAGACTCTGGAGGGGTTGTGGCAAGATGTGATAAAAGTCAAGTACCTCAGAAAAGATGATGTCGCCTCGGTGAAAAGCAAATTCGTTGATTCGCCGATTTGGAAAGCCATTATGAAAGTGAAAGAGTACTACATGGCTGGTAGAGGTGTCATCCTAAACTCTGGCAACATCGCCAGACTCTGGCATGATCCTATAAGAGGCAACCCACCGTTGAAAAACACTTATAAAGACCTGTTTAGTATCTGTAATCGGCAAGAGATTACGGTGGCTCGGTTTAGAGCTGGGGTTGGGGATACCTTCTTCAGGAGACAACTCCATCCCCATCTTGTGTGCCAATGGGATGAGCTGAATAGCAGGGTAGGGGCCTGGACAACCTGTGATACCTCGGATCAGATCAGGTGGACACTTGGGAAGAGAAAAATGTTCTCAACCAAATTTGTATATGAATATCTAGAGAGAAATATTGCGGGATGTGACTATAAATGGATCTGGAAGTCAAAAATACCCCTAAAAATTCAGATCTTTTTATGGCAACTTTTCCAAGCTGCTATCGTAACTAGAGACGTGATGAAAAGAAGGAAATGGGCTGGTAATCCTAGATGCTCGTTCTGCAATGAACGAGAGACATCGCAACACCTCCGTTTTACTTGTCCGGTAGTCAGGGTTGTCTGGAGGACGATTGGCTGTGTATTTGGTACTAGTCTGGGTCCGAATAATATCTGGCAGTACTTTTCGTGGTGTAACATGTCCCTTCCTGATGGTGCCAGATTTTACACATTCGGCCTGGCTGCATTATGTTGGGCAATTTGGAATTGCCATAACCGCGCTACTTTTGAAGATAAAAAGCTGAAATCCCCTTTTGATGTGGTCTATGCTACATGTGGATATCTCACTTATTGGGCAGGGTTGTTGACTGGAGCTGATCGGGAGGCGATGGAACGCGGGACAAAGATGCTGAAGAGCAATGCATCAAGCATGATGCGGATCTGCGTGGCTCCGGGGGACATCAACTGAGAATTTGGTCATGTGGACAGCTGCTGTTGGTTCTAGTTCTTTTGCTTTCTGCTCCTGCGTGGCATTTGATGATGGCTCGGGTGTGAGCTTGGCAGTACTTTCCTCTCGTTTTACATGTGATTGTTGTAGGTCAGACTATTTCCTTGTTGGTGGTGGTTAGGATAGTTGGTTCATATATGGTGTTTTTGGGTTTTCGTCCTGCGGTAGGCTGCTCGATGACGAGTGCCTATGGTGGGTTTCCCAGAAATGCTATGGACCCGCTCCCCTTTCCCGCTTCGTTGGTTGGTCAGAACTTTGTATTTCGGAAAGGGGTTTGCCCGGTTAAAAAAAAATATACGCACAACGCTTCTTTTTCTACTCCTATATGTGTCATTACAATTTACAAAGGCTTGATGTCGCCACGTCTGTCAATTTTTTGGACGGAGAGAACGAAGCCCGCCATGCATGTACAATGCCGCCGTTTTTTGACCCGTTCCCAACGCGCCATCGATCGGCGGCAGCCTAATTAAGCACGCCCGGCGTTGGCTCTTCTCCAGGAAACAACGCAGACCATCCTATCATTACCTTTCCTTTCCTTTCAGGTGAATTTCAATGCTTGCATGTTTTCTGCAGTCTGTCTTTAATTAGCTCCCAGTTCTCAGCTCTCATTTCCGTTTACTTGAAGGTTGGATGGTGGAAGAACGAGACGACTGCATTTCACTCCAAAGACTTCGAACTGCCGAGGCAACCCAAGCAGCAGCTGCAAAGTAGACAGCGCGAGGCATGGCTTGGTCACTGCCTACGGTTACTGGTAACAATCTTTTACCTGACCAGTACTCCCTCCGGCCCTTTTTTATTTCGCATATTAGATTCGTGTCAAGTCAAATTTTGCAAAGTTTGATCAAATTTATATTCAAATATCAAGTGCCAGATATATATTATGAAACTACATTTTATAAGGAATCTAGCAATATTGATTTGGCATTATGAATGTAAGAATGTTGATACTTTTTTATAGGTTTGGTCAAAATAAAAATACTTTGACTTCAGACAAAACTTACATGTAGATTAAAAAGGATCGAAGGGAGTAGCTCCTAGTGTACATTCACTTCGATTACTAACTGTGTAAAACAATTCCCAATGTACCTGCGACATGTTTTGGCTGTTAAAACTGTAGTTTCTATTATACACTAAAATGCTACAAAAATAGGGGCCAAAGTGGCAGATTAATTTGGTACCGCAGTAAGTTGCTTACGTTGGTGTGGTGCACTCAATCGTTTTTCTTTGCACTATATTTTTCAAATGTGTATACACCAACACCATGAACACCCATTTTTTTCTCTAGGATTGGTTGTCTGAACTAAATTGCCTAGAGCTTTCCTGTCCAGTCAATAGTTGTCGTTTTTCTCTCTTTTTGGTTTCAACATATTAAATGGGCTCATATCTTAGCGGCTGTGCCTAACCAAAATATTGGAGTTGACCCCTATACTTCACGTCTTTTTTGGATGGACTTCATAATTTTGGCACGCCAATCCATCTCATCTTCTGCCTTCCACTTTTGTGTGACATCCCTAGCGAGACATGGGCGGCCAAATCGTCTGCCAATTTTTTTAGCATGCCCACGACAACCACAATTTGACAGGGCGGTCCTCGGCAAGAACCAAACAGCCCCTTAGCATGCTTTTGTGTTAAACTTGGGATTAATTGGCTTGGCCAAGTAATTTAGCCTTGAAAGTCTTAAAAAAAGGGATTTAGCCTTAAAAGTGGCGGAATAAAAACTATAATAAATAAACATTTGAATACATAACTTTAAATATGTTTGAAAGGGATAGGAACTTTGGATTATATATAGCATAATAAAAAATAAAAAATTAGCATAGTTTTAGTTTAGTTGCAAAGATAATGTAAACGTTGTATGTCCACACTGCAAGCTTGTGCTTTCTCAGTATGCTCAAGAACAAGCCAATGAGAGTGAATTTTGTTACAAGACAGGCCACAAATTATAGATTACAAAAGGATTTGTGTGCAATTTTTTCTAAAATGAATCACATTTTTTTTGCAGTTTTTCAACTATCCTTGGTACATAGAAAAAGTGGAGAATAGCATAGGAATAACAAATTTTATTTTGGTAGGACGTTTAGCAGTTTTGTTCAAAGAAAGCCCAGAGTGGTTGTTTTTGGTTGGGTTGGAAGGAAAAATATTAGAAATTTTATAATTCACTTGGATCTCAAAAGGTTTTGATTCAAAGGATATTCATAGGACTTTTGAACGATTAGAATCTGTAAGAATTTTTCTTGAGCTAGTTGTTTGATTTGTAGGATTGAATCCAGTATGGAATTTTTTTCCTAAGAAATCTTCTGTACTACATTCCATAGGAAATGTAGCATCCATTTTAACCTTTTGAAGATAATTCCTTGTTTTTCATTTGGGTATATGACCACCACATTGTTGCTAAGTAATTTAGCCTTGAAAGTCTCAAATCCTACAGGATTTCAATGGACAAACATTCCAATTCTGCGGATTAAAGGGCCCCTTCAGAGTTCAGGGTAAAATACACCCTTTACTTTAATCATTTCAAATTATTTTATCTGGAATTGGAACATTTTCGTGGGTATTTTTTTTTACTTTTTAGAAAGTAAAGTTCTTTTTCCCCGCCTGCAGTACGAGACAAATGTGTTTAGTGGAACAATAACAGTACTAAGCATATGTGTTTCATGTGGTTTGAATTTGATTCGACTCTGTTCACCAGAATTCATATGGATTGGGCTTGACTTGATTGCGTTTTCCAACTCTACGTCTTACACGTGTATTTTATATCTACTTCGTATCATATTATCATGTTATGTAGTAATTTCTCCTGCGTTGAAACACCGACAAGAAAATACAGAGCTTCCCGAAAAGATATAGAGCTGCTTCCCTAGAAGAAAAGAGACATCTTTTTTGTGACACTTGCTAGTGAGCTAGTCAATCCAACCGTCGGATGGAAAAACAGGATCAATCTGGGCCGTCCAGGAGAAGTGCATTTTTACATCCCTCACTCGCGTCCCAGTTCCCCACCCTCCACCACCCAGTACGCCGCCGGCCGGCGAGATGCAAAGCCCCGCTCCGCCCGCCGCGCCGCCACAACCAGTGCGGCACCTCCGGGTCCTCCTCCGCCTCTCTCCATGGCTCCTCCAGCCGGCGCCGACAAGCGCAATCCGAGTACCCAGCACCACCCGCCGCCGGCGCCGCCCCCGCCGTCGTGCCACGGCTCCGGGAACCCTAGCCGTACGATGCAGTTATCTGCTTATCGGAGTTGGCACGACCCATCCATCGGCCGGGCCTGGGACGCGATTATTATTCGTTTTTTGGCTGGGGAATTTATCCTGTGTGTCGCCGGTGTAGTACTGTAGTGCGCTGCGAGCTCCGAGCCTTTGGGGCAAATTAGGAGCTTATATCCAGTTCGAAATTGCTTAATATTTTCCCAGTGCGCGCACGGCCAGCGCAAAACATAGTAGATAATGGGTACATTTCGTGTTGCTGGTGAAAATCATTTTACAGATCAGTGTGAATTTTCAGTTTACCACATGTGAAATCAGTAGCAAAACGATTTTCATGCGCTTGATGGTTGGACTGAGATGGAGGTTTCACAGTGATGATGGCGTTTAAGGAATCAAATTCAGGAGATAGTGGGATGGCAGAAATAGGCTGTTTTCCTTTCCTGTGGCAATTGGGGGATTAGAGTGCTATTTGTTGTGTAGAAGATTATTTCCAAAAACTCTTCACCCCAACATGCAAGGTGGAACAAAAACATGAAAAGTGTTGCTCGGACAATAGAAAAAGAATGCGTCCATTATAAATTGCTAAAATATGTGTGTGTTTTGGTAGGCAAGAATGTGGTGGCCCGTGGTCCTATCCCAGCCACCCGATGTGCCATTTTATGTTTATAAACAGGGAGAAACAGATTAGTTACTATTGTTTTATTTTTTATGTAGTTAAGTTTGTAAAATTCATGCCAATAAATAATTAATAGTGATATTTCATCTGACAAGTTGCATAGAAAAATCCGAAGTCGTAAACTGAAACAAGCCATAATGTTTTTTCTTTTTTGGATTACAGGAAATACTTTGCCTACATTTTCTAGAACGAGACAGAAGTAAACATGGAGTCTGTACTGTAGATTTCTCCTTTTTGGTCTGCTACCCAGCATATATGCGTAATGAAGATGTGAACCTAAACTCTTGCATGGTGAAAGAAGACTTGAAGTTAGAGAACAATAACTAAGAGCAATATACAGAATTGATGCTTTGTTATATAAGACGAGCATTAACTTTATTCTCTTCATCTGATTCAGATATTGTAGGGTCAAAACGTTTGTACTAGTGATCAAACACTCAACTGACTACTGATCTATTTCTTAATGAATGGAGTTCTAGGAAAATTTCCCTGAATGGTGTTTAGATTGGAGGAATGGCTTTGACATATCCTGAAAGAAAATAAATTTTATTATCTACTCATATACTAGTATATTAGGATTTTTTGTATTTTGTGGGGCCAAATGGCCCATAGCGACAGTATAAAATTAATAGTGATAAATATGTACATGATATATCTCTTTGGCGCTTGCCTACAGGTCGGAAGCTCTTACTACTTGTCACTGCCACGCTGACCCTGCAATATAGTACTACCGCCTATGGCGCTGGGTACTTTGGGAGAATCAGAATGGTACGGCCCGGCTGCCTAGACAAGTGCGGCAACGTCAGCATCCCATACCCTTTCAGCACAGGAAATGGCTGCTTCCAAGAGCCCTTTACTGTCACGTGCAATGAGAGCGGGGCATACCTGGCCTCCACCGGAGTTAGAATACTGGACATCAATCTTACTCTAGGTGAGATTCGTGTTCAGAACCCATACATAACATGGCAATGCAACTACACCAATGGCACCCATAGTACTGGCGGTGATTTGGAAGGATTGCGTCTTGATCATTTTCATAAGCTTTCCTACACCAAGAACAAGTTGACATCAGTCGGTTGTGCTGTGCTCGCAATGGCCGTAGGAGAAATCAAGGGCAAGAACCAGCTTGAATACCCCACTGTCAACTCATGCTTTTCATACTGCACTGACGCAAGTAATGTGGATGCTAGCTCTGGGTGCGCAGGAATGGGTTGCTGCCAGTCCTCCTTTCCAGCAAACATCAGTTCCGTTAACACCTCATCCGGACCAGTAGAAGATATATATGACTATGCCATCCAGTCTTTCAGCCCGTGCAGCTACTCTTTCGTTGTCGAGGAGGAGTGGTTCAAGTTCGATCCTTCATATGCCAGCTCTACCAATTTTGCAAGTAAGTATGCAGATGGAGTTCCTTTGGTACTCGATTGGGTTGCTGGTAATGGAAGTTGCTCTGAAACCAGCAAGATGGGATCACAGTATGCTTGCCAAGCCAAGAACAGTGGGTGCATTGATGTGTCCAATGGCCCCGGTTACCGCTGCAACTGCTCTCAAGGTTATGAGGGCAATCCCTATCTACAAGGAGGGTGCCAAGGTATGAATATGCATCTTCAAAAGTCCACATATGTTCTTTCTGTCAGCCTTATTGTTCATGGAATGCGATTTCTGTTGATTCATGTTGAAATTCCCCTCACGTCCTTGAATTGGAATCGACAGACATCAATGAGTGTGAACCTCCAAACCAGTCCTTGTATCCTTGCAAAGGTAGTTGCAGAAACACCGATGGGAGCTACACCTGTTCATGCCCACCAGGATTCAGGAGCGATGATCCAAAGACCATACCCTGCGTTCGAGCTGACCCAAACAAAGCACTGAAGGTGATCTTAGGTAATGGGGTTATAAGCAATCAAAATATTTTTGGACCCCAATTGTTCACACACTGCTTGATCATTAACAGAAAGCTTTTCTGTACTTTTTTATGCGAGCATATAAGTCCAACTAGAGTACAGCTTGTACAGAGCTCAGAAGTTGGTCATGAATGAGATGGTTAATGGTTGAAATATTTTGCACACCTGTTGTGCTGTGCACTGCTTAGTATAGTATTTTGAAATCCCCTTTGCACTTCTTATGCCAGTTATGTAAGTCCATCAACAGTCTGCATTCATACCATACAGCAAACTAAAGGGTGTGTATAGCACAACATGTTGCATTGGGTTTTAGCCAAATGTAGTCAATGTCTACTGGTTGACCTGATGGTATTTATCCGTCATTGTTTTCAGGCTTATCTGTCAGTGTTATCTTCGTCATGGTTTGTATCTTCGCTCTATGGGCTGAGTATCAGAAAAGGAAGCTGGCGAAAGAAAAGGAAAGATTCTTCGATCAGAATGGTGGTCAGATATTATATCAGCAAATTATGTCAAAACAAGTTGATACTTTGAGGATATTCACGCAAGAAGATCTTAAGAAGGCTACGAACGATTTTGACGAGAGCAGAGAACTAGGCAAGGGTGGTCATGGGACTGTCTACAAGGGTGTTCTCAAGGATAACAGGGTAGTAGCTGTGAAACGCTCAAAGATCATGAGCGTGGCGCAGACCGAGGAGTTTGTGCAGGAGATCATTATACTTTCACAGACCAACCACCGGAATGTGGTCAGGCTTCTAGGGTGCTGCTTAGAGGTGGAGGTCCCCATACTGGTCTATGACTTCATCTCGAATGGAACACTCTTTGAGTTCATCCATGGTAACCATGGAAGTCCACCTCCTTCCCTGGACACCCGTCTCAGGATCGCTCAAGAATCGGCAGAAGCACTGGCCTATCTGCATCTGTCCACTAACCACCATATAGTCCACGGGGATGTCAAGTCCATGAACATTCTCTTGGATGACAACTACATGGCGAAAGTGACGGACTTTGGGGCGTCGAGGATGCTCCCCAAGGACGAGGCCCAGTTCATGACGCTGGTGAAGGGCACCTTGGGATATCTAGACCCCGAGTATCTGCAGGAGCGGCAGCTAACAGAGAAGAGCGACGTCTACAGCTTCGGGGTCGTGCTGCTGGAGCTGATCACGGGGAAGACGGCCATCTACCGCGATGCCCCCAAGGAAGGCAAGAGCCTCGTGTCATCCTTCCTGCTCACGATGAAGAATGAGAACCTCGAGGGCATCCTGGACCCGAGCATCGCGCGTGCGGGGACGGAGACGCTGCTGCAAGAAGTCGCCGAGCTTGGACGGATGTGCTTGGGCCCCAGGGGCGAAGACAGGCCCTCCATGACCGAGGTGGCTGACAAGCTGAAGGCTCTGCGAAGCGCCTGGAGGGAAAAACTGGCGGTTGGGCATGCCAAAACAGAGTGTCTGGTTGTGCGCTCGTCACCTCCGGCTCTAGCGCCTTGGTATCCTCCGTCTCCGGGGTCCTCGGAGGAGGAGCTGTACATGTCTGGAATAGGCATAGAGACACCAAGATGACAGTTGCATTTGAACCTTCCACCAAAATGCCCAACTAATTTAACGTACAGCTGCTTTTGGAATAGGTATTTTTTGACACTAAATGTTCTGATGGGACTTGTGTGTTTTGTGTTCCGTTGTGGAGTTTGCCATGACAGTCTGTGGCATCTGACTTTTCAGCTTCGGTGTGAATAAACACAAAATTCTGTTTTCATGCTTTTCAGTATGAGAATTCACACATGGACGACCAGATTTCAGTTTGCAATGTTGTTCAACTATATGCATGTATAACTAAATTTTGTGTTCCTAATGTAGGACTTGACTTTGAACGGTATCAAATCTCAAGTTTCTTCCTTTTTGGCATATTCAAGTAACTAAACATGGGTGGTGACTATAGCTGGCCCAATGGGCTGGGCTAACCAGGCCGGCCCACGAGCATGCCGACACGGCCTGCCATGAGCCAGGCACGGCACGACCGTAAACGGGTTGGGCCCGGCACGCGGCATGCCTTGGGCCATGCCTGGGCCTGGAGGCTGGGCACGCGGGTTAGCACGGCACGGCCCGTTTATTTTTTTATGTATTTTCAGATTATTTTTAATATATATATATATACTTAAAATATAGTCCGATAGGCCTAAAAATGAGCCCAACGGGCTAAAAAAATCGGTCCAACGTGCTAAACGGGCCAACGTGTCGGTCCGTTTAGTAATCAGCCGTGTCTGGGTCTGAAAGTGCAGCCCACGGGCTGGCACGGCACGGCCCGTTTACTAAACGTGCCTGGGCGGGCCGTGTCATGCCAGGCCCGTTTACGATCGGGCCATGCTAGGCCGGGCGGGCCGGCCCGTTTGGCCAGGTTTGGTGGTGACCCTGTCTAAAATGTAGCACATCCCTTCATCCACATCACAATTTTCAGTTTTTTCGTGCGGTCATCGACTTCTTTCTGACAACAATTGCCACAAAATTCTTCTTAAATACCGATTAATGGACGAAATATGTAACCTGACAACAATTGCCACAAATTTCTTCTTAAACACCGACTAATGAACGAAATATGTAACGACTGAACTTAATGGACGAAATATGTAACGACTGAACGTTTGGTATTTACCGATAGATCCGAACAGCTCCCATTTCGCTCGCGGATAAAAAACATGAGGGAGTGGCAGGGACGGGACTCAATCCCTGGTCGTGCACTGCTTAGGTCAGGCCCATTAACCAAATAACCAAGTCTGACTATGTGTTCACTTGGAGGAATTTTATTTACTATTAAACACAACAATCGCATTAGCTAAACACATATGAGTTTTTGAACCCGTCTCCTGCTAAGCAAGTGTTGGCCCAACAACTAACTTTTCTTTGTTAAGTTTTTTTTTCTTTGTAGTTGACTTTTTTATCTCTATTTTATTAGTACACAAATTTTTTGGACTTATTGTGACGGAGGTAGGACAATGTCTACGCAAAATTCTTCAATGATGACGAGGACAGTGTCTCCACAAACCTACGTATAAATATCATGGCAACTTTACATGAGAAAAATTTGGGGTTGAAACATACCCCCAGTAACTTCTGTGCAAATGACATGGTAATTTGTGTATCAGGACTCGATAACTTACGTATAAATGTCGTGGTAACTTCGACCGGGAGTGAAAAAATTATTGAAACATCTCTCTTGTAATTTATGTGAAAACAATACGGTAATTTCTGCATCAAAAACATGATAACTTAGGAACAAACACGCGTCAACTTTGATCCGAAGGAAAAATTATAAAAAATGTACCCCGGTAATTTTTTGTAAAAATATCATGATAATAACACATCATATACATGATAAATTAGGTACAAACACCATGATACCTTGGAGCCAGAGGAAAAAATGTTGAAAAATGACACAGGATAAAAAGTTTGTTGAAAAACACCATGATAACTTATGTGTCAATAACATGATAATATACATACAATAAAGATAATAACTTACTTAATTCAGGCATGATAACTTTTTGACCAATGTTGTTAAAAAATACCTCCCAATAACTCATGTGTAAACAACATGATAATATACGCATATGAGCAGACCTGGCCAAACAGGCCGGCCCGGCCCGGCACGGCACGGCCCGCCTCGGCACGATTAGTATACGGACCGTACCGTGCCGGCCCGTGTGTGTAGCCTTGCGGCCCAGGCATGGCCCGTTTGTTAATCGGGTCGGCCCGTCGGCATGCCAGGCCCGCTAATATACCTACTATTTGACGCATTGAGCGTTTTTAGTCTATTTTTACTTGTTGGGCCGTATAAAAAATTAAAAAATAATAAAAAAGATAATCGGGCCGTGCTGTGCCGTCCCGCGTGCTGGTGGTGGCGGCCCAAGCACGGCCCAAGGCGGGCCGCGGGCCTGGCACGGCCCGTTTAGCTCGTGCCAGCGCGGCGTGCCGCTGGGTCGGCCCGTTAAGCCTGGCCCGTTTGACCAGTTTTGCATATGAGAGCTGATAACTCATATATAAATATCGCAGTAATTTTTTGATCGAGAGAATAAAAATTGTTGAAAAACATACCCGATTATTTTTGTGCAACATGGTAATATGCACAACAAAGCTGACAACTCACTTCAAACATCATAATCACTTTTTGATCCTGGAATAAAAGTTTGTTGAAAACGTACCTTAGAAACTTTTCTATAAAGGACACTGTAACTTATGTATGATAGACGTGATAACTTACGTAGCCCAGGTATGGTAACTATTAGTTCGGAAAAAAAATCATCAAAACATATCAACATGTGATCTAGTTTCGAAGATCTTGCCGAGATGACTTTTTTTTGTGAAGACGGTTTTTCAATTGGAGCGACGGTTTGAACTATGAATAATTTTAAAGTTTTAAAAAGAAAGAATCTAGGATAACATCAAATTTTCGTCTTTTAATGCATATATACATGTAATTAGAGGAAGAAGTGTAGATAAAGAAAAATTAGTCATTCTAATGCATGCATATATATAATTAGAATGAAATAAGGATCGTTCTTGCCTATTGTTTCTGTTTCCAATCCCACGTGCTAATCCCGATTCCAGTCCTCCTGCATAACCTGTGCAACGCTCGAACAGGTGCATATACATAATGACTTAGGTTTGTTTGTTTTCGGCATCGTTCATGGCGGCCATGCCGAATGGCCCTGCCACCGCGACCTGCTCCTTCCAGATGCATTTGCTCACATTGTGAACCCCATGACACTCGACATGGTATGTCCGTGAGTTTGTCTTGGACTCCCCCGATCAGGGCGAGTGATATTTCTTCCTAAGTGATAACGTTCACAGGTGTGGCACGAGACAACATGATTCACACACCTTCAAACATATGACATCAGTTAGATCTTTTTGATTTTTTAACTTAAAAATATTTTATCTCTTAAATAAAAAATGAGTTAAAAATCTGTTTTCACTATTAAATTCGTCTTGACGAGATCTTCTAAACTAGATCCCATATTGATATGTTTCGATGGCCTTTTTTCAGGCTAAAAGTTGTCATGATGTTTACACTTAAGTTGCTGTAGTGTTTATAAGAAAGTTGCCACGACATGTTTCATATAGTTTTTTTCTTCTAGATTTAAAGCTAACATTGTATTTCAACTACTTTTCACTGCAATTTTTATTAATTGAGCATGTCAAATTTTAGTAGTTAACCACGACAAATTTAATTCATGGATCATGGCAATTCTTAGTAATTCGTCATGGAAAATTAAGTTTATAGATCATAACAATTTTAGTATTTTGATCATGACAATTCTAGTATTTCTGAACAAGGATTTTTTTTCTATATTCACCATGGCAAATTTTAGTGCATGTACCATGGTAAATTTAACTAATTCACCATGGCAATTTTAGTTTATTGTTCATGGCAAATTTGAGCAATTGACAATGCATTTTTAAAGTAATTGATGACATATTTTGTTTTACTTATGAACCATGTCACAATTATTTCATGGATCATGGCAAATTTTAATAATTGATCGTGACAAGTATATTTTCTTAATTTTTTTTATAACATGTCAAAATTTACTTTAAACATAGAAGAAAAAGTAGTTAAAATATATCATGGCTACTTCAATGTAATCATGACGACAATTTATGTTTAATAGATATGTCAACTTTTAACAATAAAAAAAGTCGTCGAAACATATTGATACGAGATCCAGTTTCAAAGATCTCGTTGCGACGGATTTAATGGTGAAAACAATTTTTCAATCAGATTTTTTATTTTAAGAGATTAAACATTTTAAAACTAAAAAGACGAAATATTTTTGCTGACATCATCAATTCCGTTCCTTGTGCATGCATGCAGTGACATAACCTAATCTGTAGTCATGGAACATTTGGTCGGTTGTTGCTTCGACCCCATGTGTGGTGGTCATCGACGTCCCATTTCTTTAGACGTGTAATCAAATGTACCGATTTTAGTGGATGTCCTATGGACCATCAGGCCAACAAACACATCTGAGATGAACATATATGCGTATTACCATGCTTCTGAAATCATTCTATGCATCTTACTTGAAGGAATGATATCATGTGTCCTTTTCATTCTACACATTTTGCACTAGTCAGGTTTGTCATCAGCAAATTGGAGTAAATATATGCTTGACTCAACGGCTGGCTTGTAATCAAGATACAAACTTCGATAAAAGCATAGGTTCTGAGTAATCAGAAGTGATCCAAGTTGTTGTTCATACCGAGAACAAACAAACCCAAGTTGTTGTGTATTTGTACCTGTTCGAGCCTAGCACATCATACATAGGGCATTAGCACATGGAATTGGAAACTGATATGCAAAGTGGGATTAGTACTTTAAGATCGTAAGTGCCACGTGTCATCCCTCCAAGTGAATCTCACCTAATAGCTTATGAGACCCAGTTTCATAAGATTTTTTTCCGGTATATACTAGACAATTCCCCACACGGAAATTATATATTGGCAATATGTTTAAAGGATACTTTCTTGTGTGAAACATGAATACTGGAGTTAACAATATGAACATGAAAATACAAATATAAGATAATTATTATACATGATTAGTTTATTGTTGCAAAATAGTTTTGAAACATAAGTAGCATAATAAGTTTAATATTCATTGGAGTTGTCCATACGGGTGATTTCTTCATTGAGGAAAATTTGGACATGAGTAGTGAGGATGACTCTGTCCCCGCGTTGTTGTGGTAACTTTGTTAAAAAAATGTGTAAGTAGTTGCTAAGTCTAAGAAAAAAAGTATAAGCATGAAAATCAATAAAAGAAAGTGTCTAAAATAGAATAAAAAAATTTGAATTACAATTAAAAATGTCATTTCGATCAAAATTGTTAAGGATGACTAACATAAACATATGATGTGACAGCGATACATGCATAGATTAATGAAAAAAAATAGAAATTAAATGTATGACTTGCTTATGTGACAGATTTGCAGAGCATAGTGGAAAAGAAAAGTTATATGCATTGTTTAATAAAACGTCTGAGACGAACACTTTACTAGAGAATTGAAACCAATGTTATAAGATGTGAGCGTGAACAACAGGACTGAGCAGTCAATGATCCTTTTGGAGCGGGTCAACATATAACCAGCTAAGACTAGGAGGAGGGGCACGTGCGTGGGGGAGCGGGTCTCCGGGACAACCACGGCGGTTGGTTTACCGTCCGTCGAGCGGTAGCGGCCATATGTCCACGTTTCAACCTCACCAGCGTCACCACTGATCGAGTCCAAATAACGTGTGATGGGAACCTTCCCTCGATCAATCAAAAATCAAGAAAGAAGAAGAAGATGACCGGAATCTGCCACGCCTGAAAAAGCATACACGGCCGGTGCTGAAAAATTGATACACAAAACAGCAAGACGACGATGACCGGCAGTCAGCTCCCGGCCGGCCGGCCCCCTCCCTGCCTGCCCACGGTTTTGATTACTACTCGTTCCGAGGAGAGGCTGCTTGACCGCGTCTCCTAGCTCATCGTCTCGTATATAAACGTCATCTCCCTGGCTGCTTCTCCCTCGCGCGCCGGTCCACACAGGCACTCACCGGTGGAGGGAGGGTCGACGACCGAAGCTCGGCGGCCGGCGGCTTCAGCCATGGGTTGCTCACTGGTTGCGGGTAAGAAGAATCTCTTTCTTTCTTTCTTTTTTTGCGGGGGAAGAAAAAGAAGAAGAATAATCTCTTTAATTTGGCCTGGGAACACTTATGTTGTTTCTCTACATGTTTTTCTTCCTTCAAGTTTTGCAATGGTTTTCTTTAGGTTTTTCAGTTGCCCGGCCGGCCCTAGTGGTTGGCAGGACAAGGGGTGCCATGGCTTTTTCCTATTTGTGAAGAGTGCCATTTGACGTAAATAATTTTCATAGTGTGATATTTTGTTAAAATATCAGAGAGCGCAAAGGCAAAATGCTAAAATGGGGAATAATCTATTACTGTAAACTCGGTAGAATTCTATGCTGCTACAACAGGGGGATTTGTGATACGTCGAGGGTTTACTTTGTCACGTTGTGTGTGAAGAGAATTGCCATGCTGTAAAAATTAGAACATGACAGAATTGCCATGATATAAAAGAGGGAATTGCCTACATGATTAGCAATTGTCATGCTACATCATATAAGGGCCTGTCTGGTTTGACGCCTAAGTTAGCCTGCAGGTGGAGGTGGGATTAAATGGGACTAACCAGCCCATCCCACTTAATCTGTTTTAGTGGGCTCCCATTGGATAAGAGAAAAAACAAGTGGGCTAACCCGATTATCCCATTGGGAACCCACCTTCCCTATTACCACCTCTTCTTCGAGGTTCTCTCGTGCCAGGTTCCTGCGCCCGTGAGCCACGCCGGCGCGTCACTCCCCCTTCTTCATCCGCCTGCCTCTTTCTTATGCTTGATCCGCCATCCAACACCAACGCAACAGCAATCCCCGTCTCCGCGCCGATGCCCAGCATTTCTTCCGCAGCCTGCTGAAATTTGGAATCCATCCTTGGTTTCCAAAGGAATGACGGAACAGGAGCTCCCCGTCGTGGGCCTCAAGCGCCTCAAGAAGATGCTCAAGAAATGCCATCTGGAGGAAGTCGCGGACTCGTTCGCCAGGTCCGTGCGTGCGCTGGAGGCCGCGGACGCAGCAGTCTACGGTCTCGGACGCGGTGCCCTATGAGGACGTCGACGGGCTCACCAATTACTTCGCCGTGGGCGACTTCCTCGGCTGCGTCTTCGTCTTCTCCGCCGCTGGCGACGCACTGCTCGAGCTCGACGAGGCCTCCGCCGGCTCCCAGGTCACCACCTTGCTCGTCGACTGCCTGCTCTTCACGGGCCACGTCGACGGCTCCATCGCGACGCACCGGCCCACCGAGTCGTTCCCACACGGCGACGACTGGCTCACCCTCGCCGCGGCCTCCTGGCGGCTCCTCGTTCGCGGTCTTGATGGCACTCCCGTGTTCCACCTAATCCATTTCTTATGCGGGGATCCCACCTGAGCCCACTTAATCCATCTAGTTTTTAGTGGGCTGTCATCTGGTGCCCATCAAGCAGCGGTGGGACTAAGAGGGGTTGTGATGGGAGCCCCACCTACAGTCCCATCTGCAGTCTAGGTTGTCATACCTAAGCTTAGTGGTGCCACAATATCCTAGGCTTGCATCCCTAATTGTCATGCTACAGCCAACAAGTGCAAGGAAGTTTTTTCAATCAGAAGGACAATGAGAAAAAAAAGGATGGTTAGGAGCCGGTCAAATACCAGTTAGGAGGAAGGGCACTCTCCGGGTCCTTGGTCAAGAGACGCCATTGACCGAGCATGATTGAACGACGCGACGGGGAATCAACCTGCCGTGTGAAATAGAGCACCTACGCGCGACGCCGGCCGGCTGAGAAAGCAACGCTAGTTATCTAAAACAGTGGTGAGGCGATGACCTGCGGTCAGCTCCCTCTTCCTCCTGCCCACCACACGCGGTGTCGTTGATTACTACTACTAGTAGCAGCAGCAGTGGTCAGGGGATGCTGCTTGACTGCGCGCGTCTGGTTCAGTTCATCTCCTAGTACATATAAGCACGGTCTCTCTCTCTCTCTCTCTCTCTCTCTCGCCCGCGCGCGCGCTCTCACTCGCACAGGCACCGGTGGCCCGAGGGTCGACGAAGCCGGCGGCGGAAGCGCCGGCCATGGACTGGCCACTGATCGCCGGTAACAAGAGCCAACCGTGTTCCTTCTATTCTTTCTTCTCTTGCTTTATGTCATCCATGCAGCCTTGTGTTCCAACTTGGACAATTTGTTAGTAAAACAAAAAACATATAGGACTACTGTAGTTTGTTAGCAGCAATTTCTTTGCTTTTCTAATAGCTTGCCTCATGCCGGGGCAAAGGGCCGTCGTGGTCTTTAGCAATTTCTGTGATTAGAGTTTCATTAGCCTGATTAACAAACCTTTTAAACAGTTAGAGACGCCGCGTTTTTAGCACTACCAAATACCACCATGAATAACACGCTACGACATACAGAGAATTGTCAAACTAATATAGAATGTCCCGGTAATAGCACGCTAATAACGTAATTTTAGGGACGTTTTTTTTCCTTGGTTGGTTTTTAGCAAGATGGCAATAATCCAAAACTGATTTTTTTTATTTGTAAACAATAATCCGAATATTATAAAAGTTAGCCAGGAGTACAAAGCATTCTTATCATGATTAAAAATTATAGAGATCCAAGGACAACTGAATAATTAGTGAGTCACCGGGGCATAGTTGTAGCCGCTCCCCTACATGAGTCTGCCTGACCTTGTCGATGATAATAACTTTTTTAGCAAAAGTTTTAATTATATTTTTTTAAACAAAATACCGCAAACAAATTAAACAACAGCGCTCGACCAAAAGTTTTTGGGTTTTCACACGGTAATGAATTTTCATAAAAGAATTACCCAAGCTAGTTACCATCAATACTACATTATTTGGAAATTGAATGTTGTTTAGTTATTACTCCCTCTGTATCTAAATACTTGTTATTGGGGAGAAGTAATACAAGTTCCCCAGCTACAAGTATTGTGGTACAGAGGGAGTAAATTTCTTAGAACCAACCCATCAAAATTGAAGTCCTAAACTACGAGACATCTGTGATGACTTTGTCAATTTATAGATAATGTGCCGGTTTAGTATCTTGAGGTGCTCATAAGGATATGTATGTGCGCAGTGACGAGTTTACTACGAAGGCTTCAATAGGCTCAAGCCTATCGTCCGAAAAATCATATTTCAACTAAATATACCACTTGACATTCATAGCAAGGCGCTTTACATACAACAATTGCAATGTAATTACTATCCTTCATTGTCATTCTAGACTGGTGACTATCTGTATGTATAGTTACAGGGTTGAACGTTAATTATATATTCTTTATTGTCATTCTATACTCGCCACTATCTGTGTGTATGTTTATAGGATTGAGCGTTAATTAATTCTCTTCATTGTTATTCTAGACTTGCCATTATCTATGTGTACGTCGATTGAGTGTTTGTTTGTGTATACGAGCCGTTTGTACGGTATTAAAAAAAATACTTTTGTATACTAATCAACTATACACAGGTATTTCTTCCATAAATTAATATAAAAACGTTTAGATCACTATTTTAATAGTCTATACGTTCTTATATTAGTTTTAAGAGGGAGTACCACTTTTCACAATATTTTCTTGTTATCATCTTCCAAAATGTCGTTTTCGAAATGACCGATATACCCCGATGGCAAGTAAACACCCGGCACTTCCACCCGACCTGACCGAAGTGACTCGCCCGCTCCACCCACCATCGCCGCCTCGCCGGCGAGATGCCTGCCGGCGCCGATGGGAAGGCCGCTCCATCTACGCCCCACCACCGGCACGCAATCCCAGTGTCCCGCTCCACATCTCGCGAGCTCCGGCAGCCGGCGCCGCCACGTCAGATCCGAGTATCCGAGGCCACGTGCCCCAAGGCGTCGCCTCCTCCGGATTCGTGCGCTCTCCGTTCTCCGCCGCGGCCGTGTTCGGCCGACGCGCTCAGGGCCACCCGACGCTCTAAGGTACGGGGAACCATAGCCAGCCGTGCAGTACAGTGCGATTATTTGCTAGAGTAGTAGTTGCGGATTGACGCGTAGTACCACAAGTATGGTTCGGCTGGCCAGAGGGGCCTAGCTAGGAGGCGATTTTATTTTACTTTTCGGCTGGAGAATTCGTCTTGTGACGTTGGCCTGCTGCAGGCTCCGAGGAGTAGAAGAAGAACTGTAGCTCCTCCAAGTCGAAATCGTCTTTTTTATAAGGAAATTGGAGATCGATATATATAATCCGTGCATTTTGCGTTGCTTGAACAAGAATAAAATCAAATTGCTGTGTGCAGTGATCTTTTAGTTTACTACCTTAGATACATTCATGCGAAGCAGGGGGAGAGACCTCTTTTATGCACTTAATGGTTGAGCTGAGATGGAGAGGTTTCAGGGTAATATCATGTAAGGAATCAATCGCGAAGCAGTGATATGAAAAAATAGGCTGTTTAGTGTTTATTACGATGGTGGGAAATAGGGCGCACAGTGTTATTCTGTTATATGGAAGGTTCTTTCTCAAAAAAAAAAAAGTGTGGTTCAAGATGTAAAATAGAACGGAAACATGAAAAGGGGGGCAACAGGAAAAACATCCAATATAAATCGCAAAAAATGATGTATTGTAGTGGGCAAGAATGTGCTGACCCTGACCCTACCTCCACCAACCAATTGTGCCATTTTAGCTTTATTCAAATAGAGCAACAAACGGGATTATATTACTATTTTCTAATTATTTTTCCATATCAAGTATGTACTTTAGATTTTAAAACTGCTGTCGGTAAATAATTAATAGAGGTGCTTCGTCTGAAAAGCCTCATATGAAAACCCAAATGACAGATGAATACAAGCCCCCCCCCCCCCCCTCAAAAAAAAGATGAATACAAGCCCAAATGACAAACAAATACAAATCAGAGGTAGTACTTTCCCTACAATTTCTAGAATGAGAACATAAAGAAACATGGAGTCTGAATTATTATTCTTGTTTCCTTTTATGTATACCAAATTCGAATTTAAATTCGTTCGTGATGGCAAAATATTTGATATCAGAAATAATTAAGAAACACATGCAGAGTTTATGTTTAATCTTATAAGAGGAAAATTAACTCTATTTTCTTCATCTAGTTCAGATATTGCTGGGTCAAAATATTTGTAGTTGTGGGACTGGGATCAAACTTGATTGACTACTGAGCTGTCCTATATGATTGGAGCTGTAGGGGATTTTCCCTAAATGATGTTTGGACTGGAGGAATGGCTTTGCATATTTTGAAAGAAATTAAATTTCTGTTATCTACTTCTATGATGTATTATGAATCTTTTTGTTTTCTGGGGGCCATATCACTAATTATAACATGTATCGAGCCCCACATAGATCGGTATGTATATGACATCTCTTGGTCATTGCCTACAGGTCAGAAGCTCTTACTACTTGTTGCTGCCACCCTAGTCCTACATCATAGTACTACGGCTTATGGGGCTGGGTCCTCTGGGAGCATCAGCATGGCACAGCCTGGCTGCCCAGATAAGTGTGGCAACGTCAACATCCCGTACCCGTTTGGCACCAGAAAAGGCTGCTTTCAAGAACCCTTTAATGTCACATGCAATGAGACCGGGGCGTATCTGGCCTCAACCGAAGTTAGGGTACTGGACATCAATCTTACCGTGGGTGAGATTCGTGTTCTGAACCCAGGCATATCATGGGAATGCAACTACACACAACGGCACCAGTGGCAACGATTCGGATGGCTTAAGCCTTGATCCTTTTTATAAGGTTTCCAACACCAAGAACAAGTTGATATCGATCGGTTGTGCTACACTTGGATTGATCTTAGGAACCACCAAGGGCAAGAACCAGCTTGAGTTCCCAATTGTTAACACATGCTATTCAGTCTGCACTGACGCAAGTAGCGTGGATGATAGCACAAAGTGCGTTGGCATGGGTTGCTGCCAAAGCCCCTTGCCAGGAAACATCAGCTCCTTCAACACCGGATCTTCATCATTAACATTTGGAAACTCTACAAGCCAGTCTTTCAGCCCGTGCAGCTACTCATTCGTCGCTGAAGAGGACTGGTTCAAGTTCGATCGTTCATATGTCAGCTCTACAAATTTCACAAGTAAATATACAGATGGGGTCCATTTGGTACTTGATTGGGTTGTTGGTAATGAAAGTTGTTCGGAAGCCCCCAAAATGGGATCAAAGTATGCCTGCAAAGACATGAACAGTAAATGTGTCGATGTGTCCAATGGCCCTGGTTACCGCTGCAACTGCTCTCAAGGTTATGAGGGCAATCCATACTTACAAGGAGGGTGCCAAGGTACGTATATGCGTCTCGCAGAATCAACCTACTTTCTCTGTTCTATCAGCATTATTTATGGAATGGAATATCCTGTTTATCCATGTTGACATTCTCCTCACTTCTTGAAATGACAGACATCAATGAGTGTGAAGCTCCAAACCAGTCCTTGTATCCTTGCCAAGGTAAATGCAGAAATACCATTGGAAACTACACCTGTTTCTGCCCATCAGGATTCAGGAGCGATGATCCAAAGAGCATACCCTGCGTTCCAGCTGACCCGAAGAAAGCTCTGAAGGTGGTCTTAGGTAATGAGATTGTTAGCAATCAAAATATTTTGTACCAATTATACAAGTTCAAGAACTGTTTATATACATGAATATGGCAAAGCAATGGGCTATATGTTGCACTGCCTCTAGTTGAAAAACTTATGGTAATTAAATGTCATGATTTTCAGGCATATCCTTCAGCGTTGTCTTCCTCATGGTTTGTATCTTTGCTCTACGGGCTGAGTATCAGAAAAGGAAGCTTGCGAAAGAAAAGGACAAATTCTTTGATCAGAATGGTGGTCAGATATTGTATCGCCAAATTATGTCAAAACAAGTCGACACATTGAGGATATTCACAGAAGAAGATCTGAAGAAGGCCACGGACGGTTTTGACAAGAGCAGAGAACTGGGCAGGGGTGGTCATGGCACTGTCTACAAGGGCATTCTGAAGGATAACAGGGTTGTGGCCGTGAAACGCTCAAAGATAATGAACGTGGCCGAAACTGATGAATTCGTGCAAGAGATTATTATTCTTTCACAGACCAACCACCGCAATGTGGTCAGGCTTCTGGGGTGCTGCTTAGAGGTGGAAGTCCCCATACTGGTCTACGAATTCATTCCAAACGGCACTCTATTTGAGTTCATCCATCGTAGCTACGGGAGTCCACCGCCCTCGCTGGACACCCGTCTCAGGGTCGCTCAAGAATCCGCCGAAGCACTGGCGTATCTGCATCTGTCCATGAACCACCCTATAGTGCACGGGGATGTCAAGTCTATGAACATTCTCTTGGACGAGAACTACATGGCAAAGGTGACTGACTTTGGGGCATCAAGGACACTCCCCAAGGACGCGGCCCAGTTCATGACATTGGTGCAGGGCACCCTGGGTTACCTGGACCCTGAGTACCTGCAGGAGCGGCAACTAACGGAGAAGAGCGATGTCTATAGTTTCGGGGTCGTGCTGCTGGAGCTGATCACGGGGAAGACGGCCATCTACAACGACGGGCCCAAGGAAGGCAAGAGCCTCGTGTGGTCCTTCCTGCTCGCAATGAAGGAGGACAAACTCGAGGACATCCTGGACCCGAGCATCGTGCGTGCGGGGACGGAGACGCTGCTGGGGGAAGTGGCCGAGCTGGGGAGGATGTGCTTGGGCGCTAGGGGCGAAGAGAGGCCTTCCATGACCCAGGTGGCCGACAGGCTGAAGGCTCTGCGGAGCACCTGGAGGGAAGAACTAGTGCTGGACCGTGCTGTGACGGAGCATATGGTCGTGCACATGCCACCTGCAGCAGCTCCGATGCCTTGGGATCTCGCATCGTCGTCATCGTCAGGAGCTCCCTCGACGGTGCCGTACATGTCTGGAATGGGCATAGAGGCGCCCAGGTGATATAGTTTCATCGGAACCTTCCTTTGGAGCAGTGGTGCCTGGAGAAAGTGTGTGCCTTAGAGGCTTAGAGCTTCAGGGGTTATACTGTCCAGCAGAAGTGTACATGTAGCTGTGCTGTGTTAGAGGTACCAAGTATGCAAGTAGAAGATGGAATTTGTTGTGTGTTGTGTGTTTCTGTGTGGAGTTTTCCATGACATTTGACTTGTCAGTTCGAGTGTGAAGAGAACACAAAAATCCAGTTCAGTTTGAGAAATCGCATGCAGTGTTGTTCAACTACGCATTAGAATTCGTTTTGGTGGCGAGGTTAGCTCGGCCGGCACTGCAGTAACCATAATTTTGAAGTGGAGTAATCATAAACTGCAGTCAAGGAGAGCAATTGTACTGCAATCTCCTAGAAATTGTACTCCTGCACATACTCCCTGTTTGATTAACTGAACACTGTTACTCCTCTGCTTCAAAAAAAAAATCCTGTGCACTGAACACTGTTACTCAAGCAAGTTTACTGCCAATATAATAAAATGCTCCACATTGTTATCTTGGCAGAAATCTGATTTTTTTTTATCTTAGCAATGCATAAAGCTACTAACTGCACATTGTTAAGTCCAGTTGGTTCTGAAGAAGTGAAAAATGGAGTGAGCTGTGGGTATGATCGTTCAAGCTGTGCATGAGGAGGCGCCTCTGACACTGATGGTGCTGATCGATCTCGGTTCAGTTCGACTGAACCAAGCAGCACAGACAGGGTCAGGGCAAACCATCGCAGGGGCAAAATCGTCCGCAAAAAATATGATAGGTGGGTCCTAACCGAGAAAATGGATAAAACCTACAAGTTGAGTATTTCGTCGAACGGATGGTTAAAGGTGCATCATTTTCGAAATAGAAGCAAGGTGTGTTTATCAAACAGAGGAAAAAGGAAAAGAAGCGTCATTTTTTACAACTATGCATGTCTAACTGGATTTTGTGTTCCGAATGTAGGATTTGACTTTGAATCGTGTCAAATCTCAAGTTTCTTTCTTTCTTTGTCATACTCAACATCGGTGGTGGCTATGTCGAAAATGTAGCACATAGCCTTCATCCCCATCGCCATTTTCATACTTTTCGTGCGGTCATCGACGTCTTTCTGATAACTTGATGCACAGATTTTTTTTTCCCTTCTCAACAACGTTTTCAGGTTCAGCACAATCAATAACAACCACAAGTTCATATGCTTGCAAGCAAATAATTTGACTAGTCCAGACTTCAAGAACGAAAGGTACCTCAGGCCTACCTACAGTTGGTAACTACCTGTCTACCTCTATATTTCATACCCCCTCCGATATAAGGTACCATTGTATTTTTGGTTAAACTTTGGTCATAAGTTGAACAACTGAGAGAGGACTTTCTAGTGGCGCGGTTTCTACCAGAGTCCTGTCCTTTTACTTATATAGTATGATGTATTTGATTCCTTTCACTTATTTCTCTGTTATTCCCTTATAGCTGGGACTCACCCACTATTTGAGGACAACACTTTGTTCTACTCTATTGTTTATTTAAACGTGGACTCATCTATGCACCCATACTTTCTAGTTGGATTTTAAAGTTTGTACCATTTATATCCTTTGAACTATTGATCTGATTTATGATCCGTTTTTATATTAGTATCCCTACTGCTTAATATTTAAAACAAGATCGATCTTGGACACATATTGATAAGTTCTAAATTCAAATTATTAAATCGTAGTGAAACTTATATGAAACCCAAAATGAAACAATATTGCATCCGTAATGAAAAAGTAACGAAAACATGTAAAAGGAACATGCAATGAAAATAATAAAAAAACATGTAAAACTACGATGAAACATCCATAAAATAATAATGAAATTCCGGAATGAAACAATAACAAAAATCACCTCGTGACACCGCCAAGGGGGGGTGTAGCCAGCGGTTAGGGTTTCCATCCGAGCCGCTCCACAGAAGCGACATTCCAAGCAATATGATGAACAGCAACGTCCTATCAGGAAGTAAACCGGCGCGGGTAGAAAATAGTTTCACATTAACTATCTCTATCTATGTTTATTTGAGGGGTGCACGTCCAGACGTGACATAGTTATTGCACATCTGAATGATTAAATCAAGCATAAAAAGAAAAAGAAACAAAAATACACACACGAATCTTCACGTAAGATTAATGATATATAGGACTTAGATGTGCAATACTTACCTCACATCTAGATGTGTTTTAGCAAAACCGTTACGTGAGAAAGGCGCAGCTTCGGGGTGCCCCTCCGTGTACCCTCATGAACAGTAAATTCATAAAAAATTGGAGATAGTGATCAAAAAGATCTGAAGCTTCCATGGATCGATAGGCAGCTAGGAGAGGAGGAGAGCGGGTCTCCTGGACGCGACGCATGCAAAACCGGGTCTTGGCCAAGGGGGCCTGCTCAAGGCTGAAGGTGACCGTTCAGTCACAACAGCGTCACCATTGATTGCGCATAAATACCATGATGGAAACTTGTCTCGTCTGAAAAAGCATCGTCAATCATGCTAGTACTACAACAAAACAAGAGCGAGGCGATGGCCTTGCTGCAGTGCAGTGCAGTTCAGTTCAGTCAGCTCCCCTCTTCCGAGAGGAGGCTGCTTGGTTCATCCTCTCGTCATATACAAACTCGGTATCCCCGGTGCCCTCTCTCGCGCGCGACGGCCTCGATCGACGGGTGAAGCCCGGCGGCTCCAACCATGGACTGGTCCCTTACTACAGGTGAGAAAATCTCTTTCGGCCTCTTGTGTTTCGTGCTGTGTTTTCGCTTACAGTCCTCCCCTGCCCTCTATGTATGCATGCTTTCCATTTTCAAAAAAATTGGGATGGATTTTCATTCGCCAACGGGCAACAAGTACTCGCAGATGAAACCTGCTGCTTGTGTGGAGGTTTTTTTTCTTCTTTCACAACTTGCCTTGTGCGAGGGCTGGTTCAAGGGGGTGTCGTCATCCTTTTTTTCCTTTTTTTCTTTTCTGAGGGAAGGGTGTCATGATCTTTAACCATTTGCGATTTGGTCTAAATAATTCTTCTGATGGTGGGTGTAGATGTGGTATTTGAGCAACATATATAGCAAAGTACTCCTGGCTAGCTACAAGGGGAAACGCTAACTGCGGAAATCTTTTCTTATAAACCTACTGCTGTTTATACTTTACAAGTGCCAACAACAATTGAAAACACACACGCACACACACACACACAAAGTTGGAACTTAACCGTGTAATTGTTGTGACCATTTTCCACATGTGTGAACATAATAGCATTACGATTTAAGCTTCAAAACTTGTGTTGTAGCTTTCTCATTTTCTAATCTTCACTCGGGTCTCGTAATGATCTTTTTTTAATCAAAATTTACACGAGTTTGTTTCTATCCAATACTAGTTACCTCTCAGCTGCATGGATTACAAATTACTTTGTCCGAAAATGGAGCGAAGCCCCACTTCGCAAAAAATAAGAAAAGGTGGAGCGAAGCCCCAACCAAACCGAACCATGAAGGTCTCAGCCTTTCCGACGAGGGTGAGCCATGACCTCATCGGAGATGGGTAGGATTAGACACGCTCGAGCTCAAGGCAGCCTACAACGACATCCCCTGTGAGAGCCAGATGAGGGGACTCGCAGGGCGTGAGGTAAGGGGTAGGTTGGGGGAGGAGGGGTTGAAATCGTGAGTTGGATGACGAAGACGAACCATGTCGCTTGGATGGAAAGAAGAACAAAAACATAAGGTGTTGGATTTAAATCGTATAGTTGAGAGGGAGGAAGCGTAAATCGACTAAAACGAAAACAATGTTTAGTTAGTCGCATGACCCATAGGTACCCCCTTGCTTTATTATAACAATATACAATTTTCTGCATATAAAAAAACAATACTATGTTTGCCTTGTTTCACATGGGCCCACCACAGCAACAACCTGCCTATAAAAATGACAGGACCACCCATGTCCACCATTTTATAAAACGGTCGTGCCATGTAGGCCCGAAGGCCTCGACTCGGGTATTAGCCTGGCACCCGACTTAAAAAGTGCGCCCCGTCGTGTTAGAAAGACGTAAAGAGCACTAAAAATGTGAAAATATAACCCAAAAAAGGCTTAAAATTTCAGCTTAAAAGGCATTTTTCAGGCAAGCTTAAAAAGGCCTAAACAGCCGTAAAAAGGCCATACCGGGCCGGTAAGGCTCGTCCTTACAAACACGACCCATACGACCAAGTTTGGGGCCCATGCTCAAAGAATTCGCTTTGGAATTCGCCGATGTCCAATTCTCCGATCTGAGCTGGACCCCCTCAAAAAAAAAATCTCCGATCTGAGCCAAGTGATCCCCTTTTGCTCCAAAAAAAAAAAATAATAAGCGAGCCGCCATTGTGGCCTCGCCGGCGACATGCCTGTCGCCGCCGATGCAGGTGCCTGCTCCATCTGCGCACCACCGTCAGTACGGAACCTCCACTCCCGGCGGGTTTCTGTGGCCGGAGGTCTGTCCTGGCGCCGGCGCCGCCACGTCGGATCCGGGTATCTGACGCTACCCGCCTACCCCGCAGCCGTGTCCCGCTGTCGCGCTGCGCTGTGCTCAGGTCTTCCAGGCCCAGTAAGGTATGGCGAACCCTAGCCGCATCGCACGGCGCAGTGATTTGTCTGTCTGTGCTCGGGTCTACATGGACGGGGGGCAATTTTTTCCCCTGTTGCTGGAGCTTGTCCTGTACCGTTGATGTAATGCAAACTCCAAGCCTTAGGAGATTATATTGGGTGGAATTAGGAATTAGGAGCAGAGATGTAAGCAAGCACCCAGCATAGATAGTTCGTCGTTTCTTGCATCGCTGAAACTACCAAACATTCAGTTGCGTCGTATCTAGAGGGGATTTTCGGTTCACTGCCTTACATGTGAAATCAGGGGGGAAGTCAAGTGGGATGGAGGCTTCACTGTGATGGCATGTAGGAATCAAATTCATTGAGTGGTGGCGTGGAAGAAATCGGCCGTTTTCTGATGGCAAATGACAGAAATATATTACTACATACTCACAATTCTTTGTTTCAAGATGTGAAATAGAATTAACATGATAAGCAGAAACAGTCATCGGACAACAGGAAAAACATATCCAGTATAAATCCCTAGAATCGCTGTGTCGTAGTGGGCAAGAATGTGGTGGTGCTACCCCAACGCATCATATTTTTGCTTTATACACATAAGAGCCACAAACAGGTGACTAATGTATTTTATTAAAAAAGTATTCTGTCCACTCATTGTGTACTCAAGTTTTTAACATCGCAAAGGGAAAGCAACTGATAGAGCTATTCCATCCCAAAAGTTGCATATAAAGACCCAAAGTGGCAAGGATGTGCAAACTGAAACCATCACCCTGAAAAGGTTTTTTTGGGGGAAATTACCGTAACAAGTTCTGGAATGAGAACAGAAGTAAAATGGAGTCTGCAGTAAATACTGAATGACGGCTTCTTTTTTATGTACACCCAGCATAGATGCATAATTTATCATGTTTTTTAGTCTTTCTTTCTTTGTACCTAGGTTAATTTTGAGCTTCAATTCTTTTGTGGTTAATATGGACCTGAAATCAGAGAAAACCATTGATAGATATTCAAAGTTCATGTTTTACTTTCGAACATCCTTGCTCTCTAAATCTGATTCCAAGATGCGTTTGTAATAGTGGACTGAACTCTTAACTAGCTACTGATATATGTCAAACAATCGGGGGTTATAGGGGGTCTCCCCTATTAATTGTGTTTGGAGGAATGACCAAACACCATATTCTAGAAGAAAGCAAATATTTGGAATTTATTTTAGTTTATGCGGGGCCAAATGACTCATATCAATTACTTGGTTGTTGCCTTACAGGACAGAAGCTCTTACTACTTTTCACCGCCACCCTAACCCTGCAACATAGTACTACCGCTTATGGGTCTGAGTCCTCTCGGAGCACCCGCATGGCGCGGCCTGACTGCCCAGACAAGTGTGGTCACGTCAGCATCCCGTACCCGTTCGGCATCGGAAAAGGCTGCTTCCAAGAACCCTTTAGTGTCACATGCAATGCCAGTGGGCCATATCTAGCTTCAGCCAGAGTTAGGATACTGGACATCAATCTTACCATGGGTGAGATTCGTGTTCTGAACCCACGTATAGCATGGGAATGCAACTACACCGACGGCACCAATAACAGCGATTCGGATGGCTTAATCCTTGGTCCTTTTCATAAGCTTTCCTACAAAAAGAACAAGTTGATATCGATCGGTTGTGCTACGCTTGGATACATCTTAGGATTCACCAAGGGCAAGAACCAGCTTTCATTCCCCATTGTTAACTCGTGTTTGTCATTCTGCACTGACGCAAGTAGCATGAATGGTAGCACAGAGTGCGTTGGCATCGGTTGCTGCCAAACCCCCTTTCCAGGAAACATCAGCTCCTTCAAAACCGGAACCACACCATTACCATCTTTATACAACTCTACAAACCAGGCTTTCAGTCCGTGCAGCTACTCATTCGTTGCTGAGGAGGAGCAGTTCAAGTTCAATCGTTCATTCGTCAGCTCTACAAATTTCGCAAGTAAATATACTGATGGGGTTCCTTTGGTACTCGATTGGGTTGTTGGTAATGAAAGTTGTTCGGAAGCCACCAAGATGGGATCACAATATGCCTGCAAAGCCGTGAACAGCATATGTGTCGATGTGTCCAATGGCCCTGGTTACCGCTGCAACTGCTCTCAAGGTTATGAGGGCAATCCCTACCTACAAGGGGGGTGCCAAGGTATGTATATGCGTCTTGCAGAATCAACCTACACTCTCTCTGTTCTATCTTTATTTATGGAATGCAATGTTTTCTCGATCCATGTTGACTTTCTTCTCACTTCCTTGAAATGACAGACATCAACGAGTGTGAAGCTCCAAACCAGTCCTTGTATCCTTGCCAAGGTAAATGCAGAAATACCGATGGAAACTACACCTGTTTCTGCCCATCAGGATTCAGGAGTGATGATCCAAAGAGCATACCCTGCGTTCGAGCTGACCCAAAGAAAGCTCTGAAGGTTGTCTTAGGTAAGGAGGCTGTTAGCAATCAAAATATTTTGTACTCCTTCCGTTCGGAGCAATCAAAATGTTTTGTACAAGTCCAAGTACTATTTGTATGCATGTCATATGGCAAAGCAATGGCGCAATATGTTGCACTGGTTGTTAGCCAAATGTGGGCAGTCCTGCTTATTAAAGTGATGGTAATTAACTGACATGATTTTCAGGCATATCCTTCAGTGCTATCTTCCTCATGGTTTGTATCCTTGCTCTACGGGCTGAGTATCAGAAAAGGAAGCTTGGCAAAGAGAAGGACAAATTCTTTGATCAGAATGGTGGTCAGATATTATATCGCGAAATTATGTCAAAACAAGTCGACACATTGAAGATATTCACTCAAGAAGATCTGAAGAAGGCTACAAACGATTTTGACAAGAGCACAGAACTGGGCAGGGGTGGTCATGGCACTGTCTACAAGGGCATACTGAAGGATAACAGGGTTGTGGCTGTGAAACGCTCAAAGATAATGAACGTGTCCGAAACTGATGAATTCGTGCAGGAGATTATTATTCTTTCACAGACCAACCATCGCAATGTGGTCAGGCTTCTGGGGTGCTGCTTAGAGGTGGAAGTCCCCATACTGGTCTACGAATTCATCCCAAATGGCACTCTATTTGAGTTCATCCATCGTAGCTACGGGAGTCCACCTCCCTCTCTGGACACCCGTCTCAGGGTCGCTCAAGAATCTGCCGAAGCACTGGCGTATCTGCATCTTTCCATGAACCACCCTATAGTGCACGGGGATGTCAAGTCTATGAACATTCTCTTGGACGACAACTACATGGCCAAGGTGACTGACTTTGGGGCGTCAAGGATGCTCCCCAAGGACGCGGCCCAGTTCATGACAATGGTGCAGGGCACTCTGGGTTACCTGGACCCCGAGTACCTGCAGGAGCGGCAGCTCACGGAGAAGAGCGACGTCTACAGCTTCGGGGTCGTGGTGCTGGAGCTGATCACGGGGAAGACGGCGATCTACAACGATGGACCCAAGGAAGGGAAGAGCCTCGTGTGGTCCTTCCTTCTCGCTATGAAGGAGGACAGACTCGAGGACATCCTCGACCCGAGCATACTGCGGGCAGGGACGGAGACGCTACTGGGGGAAGTCGCCGAGCTGGGGAGGATGTGCTTGGACGCCAGGGGCGATGAGAGGCCTTCCATGACCCAGGTGGCCGACAGGCTGAAGACTCTGCGGAGCACCTGGAAGGAAGAGCTGGTGCTGGACCGTGCCGTAACGGAACATATGGTCGTTCCCATGCCACCTGCAGCAGCTCCAATGCCTTTGGATCTCGTGTCATCGTCATCGGGAGCCCCCTCGACGGCGCCGTACATGTCTGGAATGGGCATAGAGGCACCCAGATGAGGGTTTCAGTCTGAATCTTCCTTGGGAGTAGTGGTACCAAGAGGAAGTGTGTGTGTGCCTGAGAGGCTTAGAGCTTCAGGGTGTGCACACTGTCCAGAAGAAATGTACAAATAGTTCTACTGTATTAGGCTTAGAGATTAAGTAGATGTTGGAATTTGCTGTATGTTTTGTGTTTCAGTGTGGAGTTCGCAATGTGTGTGTGCGCGCGCGCTTCAGCGTCAGTGTGAAGGGAAAATTCGGTGTTAGTAATATATCCCTACTGTTTGGGGATTATGTGTTTCCCCTAGGATTCATATTTTCTTGTGGTTGCTTGCAAACAACAAGCTCATGACCACGGATAATCAAAAGAAAAGGAAACTAGAAAAGTCTGAATACTGCTTGTTCTGTAAAGAGCATGAATTTATCCAGAACCTTTTTCTTTGGCTGTATGGTTGCCAAAGAGCTCCGGCATGTCATGGCTAGTTTCTTTGATGTTCTTATTGGCAGTTCTTATGGATCTATAGGCAGATATCGGACGGCCAATAAGAATAGTCTTTTAATTAATTTGGTTAGCTCAGCCGTGCTTTGGTATATCTGGAAATATAGAAACAGCATGATTTTTGATAACGTTCGATGGACTGACATCAAACAGATTTGATAGAGGGTCCTGAAAGCTATCAAAAACTGGTCAATTCTATGCCCTGAAATTGAAGGGTCGTTTGGAAGAGTTTTGCTCACACCTGATGACTGTTTGGTGCGCGATTTTTAAAATGCATGAATAGAAAAAGTATAGAGTTGGAGTATTTGAACCCTATAGAAAAAACAAAGAAATTGTAAAAAAAAGATTAGAATGGATGGTACATTTCCTATGAAATGTAGTACAAAAGGCTCCATAGAAAAAAAATTCACATGGGATCCAATCCAATGATTCAAAGGACCAATGTAGAAAAAATTCCTAAGGATATCAGCCCTTCAAAAATCCTATGAAATTCCTTTAAATCAAATGAGCCCTTAGTCTTCCTCTTTTAGAACTGTTTGAGTCTTTTGTGCTCAATGTAGAGGTTGATTTGTGTCTTCTTTTCTTTTTTGGTGGTCTGGCCTTGAACTTGTTACTTTCTGATTTCATTGTCATCAATGGAACCGTGGGGCTCTCGGGCCGCGCTGTTTGTCTAAAAAAAAACATTTGTGTTTTTTCTCTCTTAAAAAAAACATTTGCTCGCGAATCATGGGCGTTGTCTCCCACAACAACATCGGTAATATGGATCAATAGGTTAATGTTTTATAACAAACAACCGTTACATGGTAGGATTTAAAACATTTTATAACTGCTCTGTAATAAATTATGAATTACCTTGTGTCCGACCTCCACAATACTAGGTGCGTGAAAAATGGCAAAATCAAACCGGAATTCTGCCATCGACTACCCTCTCCCCCCCCCCACCACCACCACCCAACCAAAACCCTAATTTGGTTCCGCGCCCTCTTGTTTCATCCTCACAGCTCCCGTGGTTGGGTAGTCACCGCTGGCACAAGCAGCGTGCCACGTGGCCAAACCTACAAATTTTATCTTGACACGTGGACCCCCTGAGTGGCAAGCTGATTGACCAATCACAGTCTAACCTCATGCCAAGTCAGCACAAGTCACCTACAAATGCAGGCAGGTAAGGCCAAGAGCTGACTAGACTGTGCAGATGTGGAAATTAAACGTTATCTCCCTGACAGGTAGGACATGGCGAACGAGTCGTATTTGCTGAGCACCGACGCCGACGAGGCGGCCCTCCCGGCCGGGCCCGCCGACGGCAGCCGGAACGGCCCGCCGCCCCGCGCGCGCGCGTGGCCGAGCGCCAGCAGGTCCTCCATGATCGTGTCCGACGGCGGAGGCGCCTCCACCTCCCCGGCGACCCTCCCCTCCAGCATCTCCAGCACGCGCGCCATGCTCGGCCGCGCCGCCGCCTTCTCCTGCGCGCACCACAGCGCCACGTGCACCGCGCGCCGCACCGCCGCCTGCTCCGCCTCCCCTACGCCGACGGCGAGCCTCCAGTCCAGGACCTCCATCGCGCGCCCCGTCCGCGCCATCTCGGCGGCGATCTTGGGCAGGTACGACCACCCGCCGTCCTCCTCCGGGCGCACGCACCGGCGCCCCGCTACCAGCTCCAGCAGCACCATCCCGTAGCTGTAGACGTCGGACTTCTCCGTGACGCCGACGCCGAGGAGCCACTCGGGCGCCAGGTACCCCGCGGTGCCGCGCACCGCCGTGACCACCCGGCTCTGGTCCTTGCCGGCCAGCTTGGAGAGCCCGAAGTCGGAGAGGATCCCGCGGAAGCCGTCGTCGAGGAGGATGTTCTCCGGCTTGACGTCCAGGTGCAGCACCTTGGAGCGGCAGTCGTGGTGCAGGTAGGCGAGCGCCTTGGCGACGTCGACGGCGACCTGGTAGCGGCGCGGCCACGGCAGGCATCCGCGCGGGCGGCCGTCGTCGCCGTAATCGCCACCAGCGGCGGCGGGGGGGAAGATCCAGCGGTCGAGGGAGCCGTGGTCCATGTACTCGTAGACGAGGAAGCGCGGGGAGCCGAGGCAAAAGCCGAGGAGGCGAGCGAGGTTGACGTGCTGCGCGCCGGCGATGGCGGAGACCTCCGCCCGGAACTCCTTGTCGGCGCGGCCGGCGCCGGGGCCGTCGTCGCCGATCCGCTTCACGGCGACGGCGGTGCCGTCGTCGAGGACGCCCCGGAAGACCGTGCCCGAGGCGCCCCGCCCGGCCACGCACCGGAAGTCGTCGGTGGCCGCCGCCAGCGCGTGCAGGGAGAACTTGCGCGGCAGCCCGGCCACCTTGCGGAAGTAGCTGTACTCCGCTCGCAGCTCCTCGCCGTCGTCCAGCGCGCGGCGCGCCGCCATGCGGTCCGCCCGCCCCGCCGTGCAGTGGAGCAGCAGCAGCAGCGTCAGGACCGTCGCCGCCAGGACGGCGGCCGTGGAGAGGTAGAACGGTCTCGACAGGCGGAGGCAGAGGTAGAGGGCGACCTCCGCGGCCGCGAGCACGGCGCCGGCCACCGCGACGGCGAGCACCTTGGCCTTTCTGCTCGCCATCCAGTGTGATCCCTGACCATCGTCCGAGCTCCTTCACCTCGTCCTACTACCAGTTTTGACTTGCTGAATGTTGATCCTTATAAATCTTAAAGGGTGACAACGACATTCTCAACTTGAAAATTTTGAGCTTTCTTCCGGTCTATCATGAGTCATAAATTTCGAATATGATAGGCAACAGGAGAAGAAATGTTCAAAGTTCAAAGTTCCAACCAAGAGCACATTTTGAGCAACACGAATTGCACCGCGCCACGTGGAATTTCGTCGAGAATTTCATACGCACACTCGAATTGTTAAGTGAATGAGCAAAGAGGGATTCGACGCCATCAGTGACATCGGTGGATAGTGTGGTGTCACCACTGTCCTGCGTGGTTGGTGAAGCCTCCTCCACCTCGGCCAAATCCAAGGTTTGAATGTTTCAGCCAAACAACTAGTAAATGTTACCCTCTCCCTGAAGAAAATATAAGAGCATTCAGATCACCACAAAGAAACCAGAGCTTGATTGACAATTTCCTCAAGCTCTGATCATCATCATCATCATCATCAAAAACCGACGACAAAGAACGGATCAAGATCGTCAAGGCGAGAACGATGCGCGGATAAGAAACCATCCACCAGCGGGGAACAGTTGATGTACCTGCTGAACATGGAGCCGTCCACGCAAAGAGGCAATTGAAGCCTTATTGACTCGAGGAATTCGGGCCGAAAATGAAAGGGATGTCACTATTTGTTTAATGAATCGGCATTATTCGTGTGCGCAATTCTCCGGACAGAAAAACTATGTTTTCCAGAACCCTTTGCTGTTCCTATTTCCCAGTCATGACAACTGAGAGCAGCAAACCTGATTGGCATGGGTATTAAACTCTATGGGCACGCAAGAAAGCTGGTGTTTTTCACAGCTTCAAGGCATCTCAGCAAGAAAAAAAAGGAGGCACCGGTCCACCGCTTCATCAGTAGACACGCTCTTCGATCTTAATGGTGGTGGTGGTCGTCGTCGCCATCATGTCCATCAGGGTTTCCTCCGTTCCCAATAACTTCAAGCTGCGGAAATAAAGTTGGGAGTTTCAAAGCTCAGAAACATGGAGGCAATGCATGGTTTAGCATCTTGTTAAAAAATAGTTCTCACAATGCAAAGCAGCTTATGTCAACAGAAGATAGCAACACACCTTGAAATACTGAGTGCAGACTGGGCATTCATGTGGCTTGCCTTTCTCCAACCAAAACCACACAACATCATGCTCATCCTCTGAAAAAAAGCAAAACAATGGAATTTGGAGTTTGAGTTAATTAGATTCATGCCGGGTTGATGATTATTTCTAGATAAGATGCAGGAGAAGACTGAAATTTCACAGCTGGAATTATGCATGCAAGGTAATATACCTCCTTCATCACCAGGGCAACCAACAATCCTTTTGTCGAAGTATGACTGAATGATAGCTGGATTTTCCTATGAATGAAGATGTGGACACATATTCGTTTAGTTAGACCACACGAGTAGAAAAATAAACCAAACTAAACTGGACAATGATACAAAAGGTACAGTTGAGCCAAATGACGCTTCAACATAACACTCTACAAAGTGATTTGTCAAAAGAACAAAACGGAATGGAATGCCCATCTGTGAACTCATAACTAAGGTTGTAAGCGGGGCGGGATGCGGGTGTCCACTACAGGGCTAAGCGGGACAGTGCATCAATTGCGGGAGTTTGTAGTTGTCCGCCACAGACCGCTACAATTAACACGGGACAGTGCGGCAGCCCACCAGTGGCCAGACAGTACACTAAGCATGTGTGTATGAATGTATTATCACACGCGGTAGCAGTCGGTGACAACGGTGGCCATCACGGGCTTGTGGTTCGCATTCCTGTACGTGGACGGGCGCATGGCGTGCAGCAGCTCGGCCAGGCCTTTGTTCAGTTGCACCTAGAACGACAGCAGCTTGGCATCCCATGCGTGTACTTGTTGTCCCGCCTCCGCCCGCGCAGCAGCCCGCCTGCACGCCGCCTTCTCCTCCTCCTGCACAGCCATTAGCTCGCCTCACAGGATCACTACTGCATGTGTGTGCTTCTATCTTTTCCTGGTTAATTTCTCTTTGGCTCGAGCTCGACCAGCTGGTGCACCCGTTTCCAACTAGCGCCATAGTTCAGAAACAAACAGGAAAGCGAGCATAACTTGGACGGCACGGGAGGTCGCCGGCTAGCGCGCGGCACTGGCGGGGCCGAGCACGGCGAGGTTACGCATGAGCTAGCTGCTGAGGGGCTAGCCGCCGGGGAGGACGTCGGATGGCGTGGCTAGGCTCGTGTCCATCCAGAGCTCCGCCTGTGGGCAGGCCAGGTCGATTTCAGCGGCTGATAGGCACGCAACGAGAGATGTGCCGCCGTGCCGGCCCCACTCGTTGCTCTGCTCATGTGGGTTATGCAGGATACGCGGGATACGCGGTCAACCCGCTGGACAAGGCGACGTGACCGCTAGAGTCCGCTACATACGACGCGGTCAGTCCGGCAGCATTTTGCGGGCGTTTTTTACGGGGCGGCGTGGCGGCCCACCGGGATGTCCCGCGCCGCTTACAACCTTACTCATAACCATGTCAAATAACAGCTGTTCTAAGCCAAGTGGATAAGTTAAATAGGCCGGGCAAATCAATGTGGTAAAACACAGAGGGGTCAGTTGAGCAAACAAGCATATAGGGGACATCTAAGCCATTCACCATCATAACTGAAAATAGTCTGCTTTAGATATATGAGGGGAAACCAAGTATTTTTCAGGACACTAAAAACAACTGGAGATACATTAGGCTGGAAGAATAGAAACTAGAAATTCAACTTCAAGATCAGGGTTACAATCATTGATTATGCTAATTCATAAATCCTTACAAACAGGTCCAACACCATCTGTTGAACAAAAATGCTCCACAGCAGCTAGGATCACATTGATGAGGAACAGACTTACAAAATAAAATAAGCAGGATTTTCCAAACAGAGTATATCTCCATGAAACTAAGTCTTCACATGATATTACAAACCAAGAACAAAAACCCAGTAGTAAGCATACATGGAATAGAAAACAGATCAATCAAAAAGCAAATTCTATATTGCTGCAAGTATTATAAGTTCAACAGGTGGGTCAGACAGAACTAGTGGTTCGAAATTCAGAAAGTTAACCCTTGTAGCAACCCCTAAATTGTACTTTAACATGCTAAAAGCCAAGACAGCTGATATATTAGCCATGAAGCAAATGCTAATTGCCAGGGCCAGATATTATCACAACCCAGAAGACGACGAGTGCACAAAATGTTCAAGCAATGATGAGGTCATAAGAATGTTAAATTCATAGCAAGAAGATAAATTTAGATGCAACAAACAGCCTCCTTTTACCCAACACGGCTTCCAAAAAAAATATGAACACAAACATGGTTGTCTAAGCTGGACTGAATCTATCAAAACAATGTATCTCGCCTTACAACTCTGTGCAACCTATAGCTCAACGAAAAGAACCAACGGATAGAACTCAATTCCATATACGAATGTGACGAATTCACAATTCAATACGCAAAATATCAACCGTCGCATCCCCCAAAACACAACTAGAGTAGTGCAAAATGTGCCATTGTCTTCACCAATACCAAACTTATGTTCAGCAAACCAGTCTGTGGCTATTACTAGTAGTAGTACATTAAGGCAATAACCGCAAGCCTAAGGACCACGCATCGACATTTCAGTGCAGACACAACAATCTATCCTAAGCAATCTATTTGACAATGCAATCACCTAATCACGCACGGATCAAATAACCACAGCAGATGGCACAGAAAAAGGAAAGCGCTGACCTTGGTGCCGAATGGACCGACGGGGGCGTCCATGTCAAATCTCTTCTTCCCCTGAAAGACGAAATCCAACGAGGGTTGAGAATAAACCGGCAGGGAAGGAAACCGTGAGAAAGAGACACGACGGAGGAGGAGGAGGCGGGCGGACCTGGAGCTCGGCCTCGATCTCCTCGCGCTCGAGCCCCGTGGCGATCGGCATCACATCCTCCACACGCGTCCTCACCTGCCCCGCATCTGCGGAAACGTGCGGCTCGCCGCTGTCAAATCCGGGCCGAGATACGGACGGGGGGGACGGCGGCGAGGGGCGACGGCTTACCGAGGGTGGAGAAGAAGGCGGGCGCGCGGCGGAGGGCGCCTGCGGCGGATCCCGAGATCGCCGGGGCGCGCTGCGCGGCGAGGGCCGAGCGGCGGGCGAGGAGGAGGGAGGCGGCGCGCTTCCACATGGCGGGCGGCGGCGGGTGGACGAGGGGGGCGACGGAGAGGGTGAGGAGAGGGGTCAGGGTCGGGGCTGGTTCGAATGGTTAGCTCTCTGCCTGATGGGTCCGTCCTTTGGAGGCCTTTTCCACTTGGTGTCTCTTTTCTAGGCACCCGACAGTGAAAAAAAATTAAAATAATTCTCCGGAAATGAAAAATCTCACCTTTTCCGGGAAATCTATTCACGTTCGCTCATGGCATGGCACGGCAGTACAACGAAAACTAAAAAATAATTAAAAAAAATACATCCAGATTCATGGACCACCTATCGCGGGCTACAAGCAATGAAGCGAGCCAAAGGCGTGCCGTCGTCATCGCCCCTCGCTCGCTGGAGCCTGGAAAAACCTGTTGTATTAGACCGTTGAGAAGCCGTCGTGGTAAGGCCTAACAGGACCAGCGCACTAGAACATCAAACGTCGTCGATGAAGAGTAGGGTTTCTTTGATTCAAAGGAATTCTATAGGGTTTTTGGAGGATTGAGATCCTTAGGAGTTTATTTCTACATCGGCCCTTTGATTCATAGGACTGAAGCCCATAGTATTTTTTTCCTACGGAATCTTTTATACTACATTTCATTGGGAATCTAACATCCACTCCAACTTCTTTTTATAGTTTCTTTGTTTTTTTCATGGCATCAAACACTCCTTGCTAATCCTATAGGGTTCAAATGGACATGCCGCTCCAACCCTACACTTTTCCTATTCCTACGTTTTCAAAATCATACAAATCAAAGAGGCTTGTAGCGCATATCGAAAGGATCTGACTTGAAGACACCCGAAGACACACCCGTAGACAAGATCTGAGCAGATCCATCAAAGATATAGCTACCAGAGACATGCCTCCATGGCGACCGATGATGCAAAACACACCACCGAAACGGGGCTAGGCGGGAAAACCTTATTCTATCTTCAGGGAGCCGCGTCATTTCGTTGTTCTGAGCAGGACGCAAGCCCTAACAAAATTCAAAGAAACATCTAAAATTGGAACCCTCCCATCGAAAAGGTCCGGGATCCACCCTGCCCCCATGACTCTGAGGCCACCAGGGCGAGACAGATCGACGACAACGCCGGTGGGAGGTAGAGGAACCCTAATCTTTTCTGGGAAGGACGCAGGACGCGATAGCTGCAGGGTTAAAAAAACTCACCTCTCACTTCCCATTTCGATTTTCGCTGGCAACCCTATTTCCTCGGCTGATTTTCAACGTTTAGTCCATCCCTCATAGGGCGTGGTTGGTTGTCTGCATCATTTCTGAAAGGACGTGGATGTCGCCTAGAGGGGGGATGAATAGGCGCTTTAAAATAATTACGGTTTAGACTTGAACAAATGCGGAATAAAACAATCGTTTAATTAGTCAAGCACAAAACCTAAAACAACTAGGCTCACCTATGTGCACCAACAACTTATGCTAAGCAAGATAGGCAACTAAGTGATAGCAAGATATATAACAAGAAACAATATGGCTATCACAAAGTAAAGTGTATAAGTAAAGGGGCTCGGGTAAGAGATAACCGAGGCACGCGGAGACGACGATGTATCCCGAAGTTCACACCCTTGCGGATGCTAATCTCCGTTCGGAGTGGTGTGGAGGCACAATGCTCCCCAAGAAGCCACTAGGGCCACCGTAATCTCCTCACGCCCTCGCACAATGCAAGATGTCGTGATTCCACTAAGGAACCCTTGAGGGTGGTCACCGAACCCGTACAAACAAGGTTGGGGTAATCTCCACAACTTGATTGGAGGCTCCCAACGACACCACGAAGCTTCACCACAATGGATTGTGGCTCCGCGGTGACCTCAAATGCTCGGGGCAATCTTTCCAACCTAATTGGAGACCCCGAAGCTTGCCCGGAGCTTTGCACCACAATGATTGAGCTCCAAGGCACCACCAACCGTCTAGGGCGCCAAAGCACCCAAGAGGAACAAGCTCTAGGGTGCACAAACACCCAAGAGCAATAAGCTTCTCAACTTCTCACTTCCACGTAATCACCGTGAAGAACTCAAAGCTATGCACCAAATGCAATGGCAAGGGCACACGGAGTGCCCAAGTCCTTCTCTCCCAAATCCCACCAAAGCAACTAATGCTAGGGAGGGAAATGAGAGGAAGAACGAAGAAGAACACGGAGAACTCCAAGATCTAGATCCAAGGGGTTCCCCTCACTTAGAGGAGAAAGTGATTGGTGGAAATGTGGATCTAGATCTCCTCTCTCTTTTCCCTCAAGAACTAGCAAGAATCATTGGAGGGATTGAGAGTTAGCAAGCTCGAAGAAGGTCAACAATGGAGGAAGAACATGAGCTCAAAAGGTAAGGTCCATTGGAGAAGAAGACCCCCTTCTATAGGTGGGAAAAAATCCAATCATTATCCACTCACTCAGCCCTGCGTATCACGGTACTACCGCAAAAGTCACGTTACTACCGTGATGGCTTGTGGTACTACCGCAGCCTTGTGCGGTACTACCGCTAGCACGGGAGTAACCGGCCCTGGCCGTTAGCACGGGGCCACAAGCGGTAGAACCGCCAGAGCGGTACTACCGTGAGCCCGTGCGGTACTACCGCATGGTCGGCAGAGGCAGGCACTGAAGGTGCACGGAAGTAAAAAATTACTTCCATGACAACCTTCGTAGAGGGAAACTCTGCGAAAAAAGTCCGCACGGTAGTACCGGAAGTCATTTGCGGTACTACCGCCCGAGGGGCAGAAGTAAAAAATTACTTGCGTGCCACTTGCAGTACTACCGCTCCGAGGAGCGGTACTACCGCAATCCACTAAATACAGTCAAAACCAGAACTGTCACAACTTTTGCAAATGAGCTCCGAATTGAGCAAACTCAAGCTTGTTGGATTCAGGTTGACAAGAGCTATCCAACAACGAATAGAAAATGCCAAAGGTTTAGAGATGAGAAACCTCTTTCAATGAAGAATCAACAATAACCCCAACATGGAAAACATCATTGAAGATGCATATGGACTCTGTTTTCGATGAACTTGAGCTTGTCATGAAGTTGACCATAAGCTCAAGAAACCTCAACGAGAAAACCAACCAAGAACCAAGAAAGATGATGATGCCAAGAATGCAATGGTTTGAGCTCTCAACGAACGATACGATCAAGCTACTCACTTAAGAGCCCCCTTGATAGGACGGTTACCTATCCTATAACCCAGTCTCCCAACTACCACTATGAGACCGATAAAATAGAAAACCCTGGCAAGGTCAAACCTTAGCCTTGCGCATAGTCCACTTGAGCTAGATGATGACGATCTTGACTTCCTCAAGATGGACCACCTTTCTTGATTGCGTTGGCTTGATGAAGACTAGATGATTGCTCCCCCATACTCCACTATGGGTGAGATACTCTTCGGCACATCTTCACAAGTCCATTGACATCACAATGGACGACAAGCTTCAAGCCTGATCTCTCCGTGATACTTCACTTGAACTTGCACACTGCAACCTTGATAACGATCACCACTTGATGTCATCTTCCATGGGTTGTATGAGATCTTCCTCTTGATGCAGTCACATGGAAATATGCCTAATCCCACAAAAAACTCTCACAAGGAACATGGGTTAGTACACAAAGCGTAATGGATAATGCTTACCATACCATGGGATCACTTGATCCCTCTCGGTACATCTTGTACGCTTTGTGTGTTGATCACTTGATTCACTCTTTAACTTAGTCTTGATCAACCTTGTATCTTATCTTCTCTCTTTATAAAGATGATGTCTTGAAGGTGATCACGAATGCTCACACAATCTTTTTCTTCAAGACATGCTTGCAATAAGCTCAACTCTCACATGACCAATCTTTGGATAAACCTTGAATACCACCTTGGTCATCATATAAACTCCTTGAAACCCAACAGATGAACTTTAAGAAGTGCCTATGGACAAATTCTTCGAATATAACACAAGGCAATCATTAGTCCATAGGGGTGTCATCAATTACCCAAAACCACACATTAGTCAATGTGCTCTTACAATTTCTCATCTCTTTGCATGTGACTCGATCGGGTCCAGAAACTTTTATCGATAACAGATGACGCATATAATTACAATAGAGTGCCTCGGCGATTGGGATGGACAGTGGACGCGACAAGCACATGCTTATGTGTAATACATTATTGTATTATTAATTAGTCATGCATTCACATGCTTAAATATGGTGTTCACCTTACATCTTCTACTTGTTACAAGATCATCAACCTGATGTTCTCTAAGTGTGGCATTTGCAAAATGTGTTTCCCGTTTAAATTTCGATGTATTTACGAACATTTCATGCAAAAAGGGGTTTAACAAAACACTAACGCTAGGTTATTAACTAGTATTACCTCCGTCCGGGATTGAAGGTCCAGCTAGCCAGCAAGCATCGTCCGAATTTGTTAGGCCTCCTATTTTACAATTTTGTGTATGCAAGCAGAGAACAGAAAAAAAAGCTGCTATTCATTGGGTGTATATATGGCAGGCGAGAGAAAGCACGCAGTAGGTGAGATAAATGGCCTGAAAGCATGCAAGTAGGTGAGATAAATGGCCTGCTGCAGCGCTGCCAGGGCAATTCCCAGAACCCCAACACACACGCGCGAGGTGGACACACACACTGAACCTTACAAAAGTTCAGAATTTCAGACGAACAGCAGAAACAGGAGCCTTTTGTGAGGCGCTCAACTTTGCGTCCTCTTCGCTTCTTTCCTTTTATTCGATCGTAACAAATTGGAAGTCCACGATCCGTTGTACCCGCGCCATCCCACGGCTAGATCATGGTCATCACTCTACTGATTACATAGAAGAAGATAATTGAAGAAAACTAACACCTGAAAGCTATTGAGCCGCAGCATGAACACAACGCACTTCCCATGGGTTAGTTTTCATAAGCTATATGGAAATGACTAAATGTCTAATTTGCTTTCATATACAATTATGTTTTTCTTGTACCAAAATTTTTCCGATCATGAAAAACACCGCGACGCTAGGTCAAGACCAGACACATCAATCATCAGAATAGCTTGGCTAGGGTCCATCAATGCAGTTTGCTTAGCCAAAAAATATATTTCATTATGGCCCCGGAGGAAATCAAGTCTTGATAAGACCATCACACATTCAATTTTTGAATTGAAACTTTTTTTTTCATACCAAGGCCTATCCGTGTTGCAACCGAACATCTCATCAAATTAGATAGGAAACAAAAGAAACCATTAATAACCACACATGCATGCCTCGACAAAACAACGCATGGAAAAAAGAAAGTTGATGTTTATCTTATGGAGAGAGAGAGAGAGAGAAGACAGATCGGATGCCATGTTCGAATAGAGGACATGGATCTATTAAGGTCTTAGTTACGATTGTTGGGTTAGTGGCGCATGTTATATTGTTTTCTCTCGTTGCAACGCACGGTTTTTTTTGTTAGTAATAATAAAGTGACTATTTCATCGTCATCCTCTATTTTTCCACTTCTCCCGTACGTGGTTTCTTTGGCCGGTCTCTACGATGTGGTACTAAAACAAAAACGACTGCACGCAAAAATATATTCGGGCATCGTTCGTTCTTTTTTCAGCACCGCAAAAGACGTTTGGCCCGTCAACAACCACAGCGCAGGGCACAATCTTAATGGGCCGGCCCATTCAATGGCGCAATACGAGCAGAGAATCTTAAACAAGTGATATTCCGGAATCGAACTCACAACCCATCGAAGGACGTGTTTGGTTGCCCGGGTGGCTCTAGCCTGCATCGCATGGGGGATCCTGGGTGAACATGGCCTGGTTGAGTTGATACAAAAATGAGCTAAGATGTGTGTTTGGTGGACTTCATGATATTGGTGCATGAGAGATGCTATCGACAACATATGTTGTTTGGTATGATGTATCTGGGCTTAATTCTGTGAACCTTTCTTTCTTCCATTTTCAATCATTTTGGCTAGATCTGAATCATTCCTTGGGCAAAGAGAACATGTAAAACAAGTCTGAACTGGAATCTGAACAAAACTAAATTTTCAGTTTCATTTAAACTGAAACCTGAATTAAAACAAGTCTAAATTCAAAATTCAAAATTGAAATATGAAATATGAACATGTAAAACAAGTCCGAAGATGCGTGTACAATGAGATTCCGGGAGGATCTAAGCTGAAAACCGAATTAAAAGAAGTGTGAACGGAAATCTGAACTAATTTTTGTTTTAATTGTCTAGATGGATCAATTCTGGGAGGATATGTCGATGGCAAGATTGGAATGCGGCTCACCGAAAGGACTGGGAGTTGTGGAGCCCGTTGCGGCTGGCAGTGCGCAAGTGATCCCCTCACCCCTTCTTCCTCTCAATCAGTGGCGGGTGGCGTGGCCCTTGACGTGGGCATGGAGGAGGACCGGCAAGGCAGGTCAGACCGGCAGGGAGGAGGCAGCTGTGGAACCAGACGATGTCGAGGGGGAGCGGCGAGGCCCCAACGTGGGCGTGGAAGAGCCCCAGCTGGGAGCTCACATGGGTGGCGGGCGGCGTGGCCCTCGACGTGGGCATGGAGGAGGACCGGCGAGGCAGGTCGGACCGGGAGGGAGGAGGCAGTTGTGGAACCCATGATGTTGAGGCGGAGCGGCGAGGCCTTGTCGTGAGCGTGGGCGTGGAAGAGCACCTACAGGGAGCTCACATGGGTGGCGGGAGAGGGAGCACGGGCCGGGGGTGGACGAGTGAGGGGCGGCGGCGGCGACGGGAGTTGGGTGCTTGATCCAATCTGATTCAGGAGGAAGATGGAGGAAAAGGAGAGGAGAGGTGCGGATGCAGGCGCTGGCCTGGCTCGAAGATACAGCCGATTCCTGAGTTCCCCTCAGCCTGGTTGAGAGGCCTTATTCTGCATGGGTCGGACCAGGCTGAGCAGGCTGCAAAGGGCACCAAACACACTGATTTTTGCATGACGGGTACGAGCCAGGTGCCACCTAGGAAACCAAACACACCCATAGTGTTCCCAACCACTTGAGCTACCGCCTGTTACTGTTAGTAAACAACGCGAATACTATATGAACCAAATACAGCGGCAGATTAAAAAAATAGAATTTTTTCAACCATTTGTTGATAAACTGTAAAAAGAAATTCTACCAAAAAATGCAAACAGTGTTTCAAATAGTGAACAAGTTTCTAAATTCGAAAAATAATAATTAAAAACGTGAATTCATGTTTAGATTTGAAAGTTGATAAAAAAATAAAAAAGAACGAAATTATAAATATTAAATTTTGGAAAAGTGAATGGAATAGTAAATAAAGGAACAATTTTCAAAACGTAAACAACTTTTGAAAATGTGAAGATAATTTTTAAAACCTGAACAAATTTCGAAAATATGAACAAGAAATTTCTAAGAAATTTTGAACAACTTCAATTCCCAAATATTTTTCGTAGACTATCAATTTATTAGGAAAAGTGAATCGAATCGAAATTTTTCAAGCATTTTTTTGTACACTGTAAAACCAAATTCGAAAAAAATGCGATTTGTTTTGATATAGTGAACAAGTTTTGAAATTCGAAAAGTAATAATAAAAGCGCGAATTTATTTTAAAATTTAAAAAGTGAAAAAAATGAATAAATTATAGAACATAACTTTTGTAAAAGTGAATGGAATTGTGAAGAAATGAACAATTTTAAAAAAAGTGAACCACTTTTGAAAATGTAAAGATAATTTTGAAAACCTGAACTATTTTCAAAAACATGAGCAGCAAATTTTGAACGGAATTCAATTCCCAAACAGTTTTCGTCAACTTTGATTTTTTTAGGAAAAGTGAATCTAATCTATGATGAAAAGTTTCTTTGAACGATGAATTTTTTTATACACAGAGATTTTTTTTATAAAAGTGAACATTTATTAAAATGTACAATGCACATTTTTTATACACGGTTAATATTTTTCTTAATGACAATGAATATTTCGTGAACATTTTCGAAACGTGAATTTTTTCTAAGAAAATGTTGACCTTTTTTTTATGAAAATGAACAAAAAATGGAATTCCAAACTTATTTTTGGCACGTTTAGCAATTGTTGAAAGATTCGGATTTATGAGGCAAAAAGGAAAACAGAAAGAAAGAAATAGGAAAAAAGAACAAAAAATAAGCAAAACAACTGAAAAATAAAAAGAGATAGAAAAACATGAAGAAAGTGAGAAAAAATAGTAAAAGAAAAAACAGGAGGAAACCGGTTCAAGGAAGTGGGACGGCGTGTGTGGCGTCGTCACTCACATCGCTTCAGCGAAGCGGTGGCTCCTTGAGCTTGCGGGCGTCAAATAGGATCCCGCCAAATGGGTCTCTTTGTGTCTACCTCGGTAACCAATTCGACCTCTGAACAGATTCTCAAAACTATATAAAATTAACTGGGCTATCGAACTCCTTTACACAAATCCAGGTTGCATATACGATTTAAACATTGTTAATTCCCATACTACTCGGAGAAAGGGATAAGGTACGCGTCGAGACATCGATCTTCGATCTGTGGCTTATTGAGTATGGGTTTCCTGTGACTCACCTGGTTTTTTTAAGGAGTCCATCGGAGAGACCGATTTGTAACTAGCTGCATACCTATTTCTTATTAGACCTAAAGAAATCTAGGTCCTTTATCATATGACGGAGGTGTTGCTTCCGCATACAATAAGATATGCCATTGCTCGCATGTAAGTAATTCATTATGATTGTTAATCTTTTTTGGGGGGTGACAATGATGAATTGCGGGATGTGAAGGAACGGAAGGACCAAGGGGTCTTCGGCGGCAGGGAGGTCGGCCCAGCTACTTTAGGCCGAGGAGGATCCGAAGCAACACGTAGGTGTGAAGGTTGAGGCTCGAGAGCGGGATAAAATGGGGACGAGATGCAAGTGGCGGTGGTGGAGGTGAAGGTGTGACTGTCTAGAACCTTTGGATGGCTTCAAGAGGAGGAGGAAGAAGAATGGGAGAGGGGGCCAAGGTAATGAGGATGGTGTACCCCATTGTTCTAACCCACGCCGATCGATCTTACCACCACCACCAACACCTCTTTCTATCTGTTCACATATCAAATCTTTTTTGTGACCATGTTGCCAAATACTCTGCTATGCCAGTTTAGTATTTGGAGGTAAAGGGGCATGCAAAGATATGTTTCTTCTGTTGCAACACACGGGCATTTTTGCTAGTATCTTTACCTAATAATAAAGCATGGAGTGCTTCTGCCCGTTCACCGTCATTTAAATTACCCTCAAAGTTGGTAAAAATTACCCACCATGCCACCGGTAAGTGGAAAAAAAGTCGCCGGCCGTCGCGCTTGGTTCATCTACATATCTATGCCCCAACTCATTACAAGTGTGCCGACAGCCAACTGGTTTGAGTCGATGCCTTTTACTCGGGAGACCGGAGTTTGATCCCACCTTCTCCCTTATTTCACGTTGGCGTAAAATAGAACTGTCCCGCCCAAGTGTCATCTTAGCAAATGGGCCGCACATTGTTACAATTTCAGCATTGCTACTTTCTATTAACCGTTTTTTTTTCTGACAGATTTAATATTTTTTAAAATATTCATATCTTTTAAATCCTAACTTTAGAATAAGATACAAAAATAACTCAGAAAAATGTGTAGATTCCAAATATGATATTACCTTGCATCTTAATTATTTCGAAATTATATTTATGTTGTGCCCTTAATTAATAATTTCCTTTATATGGGATATTTCGAAAATGCTTATTCGTTATACATATCCGTATAGAATGATTGTTTTTGCTGAAGGTACCTTATTTGTTTGCAATCATATTAAATCCTGACTTGAATTACATTTGCAAACATATATATTAAGAAGACAAAAATATGCGCTTATGCACATGCTATCATTGAGTACTAAAGTGTGCCTTGCTATTTTGAGCCTAATGCACTATTTGTTGGGTATCACTGAGGAGGAACGCAAGGAAGATCTGATTTGATACCGGCAACTAGGTAAATATTTTTGTTGTCTAATAAAACGTACACAACTTCAGTACACTCAATAAATCGATCCATTATTATGTTTGTGCACAACACCACTTATCATGTTGTTTTTCACACATGAAAGAATTCAAATGATTTGCTGGTGTCGTCGAGTGTGTGTATGGGGAATGATTTTTCTTTTCTCCCGTTGCAACGCACGGGCATGTTTGCTACTAATAATAAATTATGTACATTTTTTATCGTCCGTCATTCAAATTGCCTTTAAAATTGGCTAAAATTACCCACCAATACCACCTATAAGTTATAAAAAACGTTTCACACAGAAAAATCTACTGACTGGGCAGGCCCATGTTGGGACCTCCTATATTACGCTCTGCATGCTGGGAGAAGGTGCAGCACACCTGTTTGGGCCGGTCCATGCGCAGGCGCCTGTATTTTAGTTTCGTTTTTAATTTTTATTTCCAGTTCCGTTTTGTTTTTATACTTTAAATAATTTAAAACTTCAGATATCTTTTCAAATTTAAAGAAACTAAATAAAATATTCAAAAATTGAAAATGTTCATGAATTCAAAAACTGCTCAGGATTTTCCAAAAATGTTCGCATACACAATTTCTTTTTCCAATTTTGAAAAAATGTCCGTTAAATGAAAAAAGTCCATGATTTTAAACAAATCTCCCTGTATTCTAAATTATTAATGATATTTAAGAAAATGTTCGCTAATTCAAAATATGTTCATGGATTTTAAAAATTCACCTAAAATTTTAAAAACAGTTTGTGCCTGTTTTTTTAGTTTCGTTTTTTATTTTTATTTTAGGTTCCATTTTTTTCTAATTTAAATAATTTAGAACTTGAAAAAACTTTTCCAATTTAAAAAACTGAGAATTTTGAAATTAAATCTCGAATAAAATATAAAAGGATTGAATTAAAACAAATTCAGGTTTTTTCTAAAAATGTTTGCATATTCACGAAAAAGTTCGCAATTTTATTAACAATGTTGGTAAAAACAAAAAAAGTCCATGATTTTGAAAAAAAGGTCTGTGTATTGTTTTTCTAATGCAATTGAACAAAATGTTTGCTAATTCAAAAAAGGTTAATGCATTTCAGGAAATGTCTTAATATTTGAAAAACAGTTCGTGAATTACAAACGAGTTTATTGATTCAGAAAATGTTTGTTTATTCAGAAAATGTTCATGCATTTCAAAAAATGTTCGTGAATTTCGAAAAAATCCACCAACTTCGGAAAATATGTTCCTCTATTCTATAATCGTTCGCCAATTCAAAAGAAAATACTTAAAAACTGTTCGCAATATAAAAAATGTTCACAATTTTTAAAAAATGTTTGTAAGTTGTAAAGTCCTCAATTTTAAAATTGTTACCAAATTTGTATAAATGTTACGAATGACCGAAGGTATGTAGTTAAACAGTAATGCTTCTGAGTCTTTGTTATAATATACCCGCGTGAATTTTGAAGAATTAACTGCTTGGATGGATCGGAATATTATACTCCCTCCGTCCCAAAATAAGTGCCAAGATACTTATTTTGGGCGGAGGGAGTAGTATGTTTTCTAAAAAAGATTTCTTGAAATTCAGAACAATCCTTTGAATTACCAAGTTTTTTGACAACCATGATATTTTTTTTTGAAAATGTGAACATTACTTGAACTTGTGAATAAATTTAAAAGAAGAAACATTTTCTTGCGTTTGTGCACAAAATTTCAAAATCATGCGATGAGATGTGAAGATTATGTGTTTTTTCTCTGCCGTTACAACGCACGGGCCCTTTTGCTAGTAACATCTACGTGACTACTCTCAATGCCCGAGATTACTTCTAACAAGCTCTGCCTGCACGCTCATTCATTGGACGCATGCATGCTTAGGTGTAATCCAGCGATTAAAAGAACTAGGTGCCTTGGTCCCCAAGACATGACTTTCCAGTTCTATAAACCCGGACCGAGGTAGTAGACCTCTAGGTTTGAATGAGGGGCTTTAAAACGGGATAGCTTAAGAAAGTTAGAGATTTCATTGCCACAACAAAGTACTCCCTCCGTTTCAAAATAAGTGACTCAAAAATGACTCAATTTTGTACTAAAGTTAGTACAAACTTGAGTCATTTTTGAGTCACTTAATTTGGGACGGAGGGAGTATTGATGGAGTCAAAATCAAGGATTGACAAGAAAAGCTTTAAAATTAGGGAGCATAATGTATTAAAAAAATGAACGAGAGAGCTCATTGTGAAATTGTGGACTCGGTCAAAATTGGATGACCCAACTTCAAATTAAGACCTCAATTGATTGTGAGGCCTTAAAAAATAGGGAGCTTAGTGTTATAGAGATTAAAATAATTGAGTGAGATATTATTGGCCCGGTCAAAATCGATAACCTAATTCTAAATTGATGACCTCAATTGAACGAGAGGCCTTCAATTTTAGGGGGTTTAGTGATATAGTATATTGCATATACTCCGGGAGGATTATAATAATGTGTAGTGGGATAGAAGCTCCAGTATGTGGTACTTCAAAATTGGTTGAACTAATAAGCAAATTAACCTCCAAAATTATATAATGACTAGGATAATAATAGTTTAACTGAGAACATGTGTGCATACAAAACTCCGTTCATGTTCAAGAGTTATCAAATATCAAAACCCGCCAATAATATTTCTCGCTGAACCATAGTACTTGTCTTAGGACGAAACCAACCTTGATCATATATATAATAATGCTAGCTCACGACGCTAGAGAAAAACAGTCTCGACTTCTAAGGGTTTCATGGATGCACACAAAGTTCCGACTTCAGAGCTACTCAAAAGAAGCATCAGAAGCTCTGTTCCAGTCTGCCGCCATGATCTGTGCCGCGCGATAGAATCATCTGCATGGACAACATTTCGAAATTAAGATAGCCTCCCATTGTTCCAAATTCCAAGGTACACAATAGATTGTCAGAAGCCCTATAACAGTAAGTAATGTGCGGCAGGAAGATTTTACTTTCCTGTTTGAAAATACCTGGCATTTTTCACGCTGAACAGTCAAATTCAGTTATATTTTATCAATTATTTCTTTCTTGTTGTTCAGTTTGGGTGTATTTAGGTGGCAATGTTAGATTTTTTATTACAAACATTGTTATAAAACTACATTTCCATAATATTTATAGATGTATTGGTAAAAAATGTGAAAGTGTAACTTTAGGACATGCACAAAGAAAGGTGCCAAATATTTTGAAATGTAGGTAGTTTCTTGTCCCTCAAATCTATGTTGAGTACAAAGTGATGATTTCCATTATCAGATAGATAAGACTTGTAAGCCTTACAGTAGATGAAAAGATATGTTATCAGATATAAGATCTTACCGCCAAATCTGCAGTTCCTACACAGCAGCCCATGCAGCCCATCAGCGTCTTATGACCAACGATACGCCTGGTTGAAATGTGAGGAGGCAAATAAGTTTACATTCAGATCAAGCTCGAAAAACAAACGCCAAGTTTAAACAGTAGCCTTATCATTTAACCAAAATAGTAATAATGTAAGACTCTATTGCAAATATAGTGACATTTTGTGGCTTTAGTATCATTTAACCAAAGTAGTAATATGTAAGACTTTAGTGAGATAAGGTAAGAATACATGACTCACAAGTTTGGCGAGTCGGTCGGTAATAGACAGATATCTTTTCCATGGCTATGCCATTAGCCACAAAGAACTGTGCTAACACAGGAACTCTTTCATCATCCTTGGGACATTTTATATTGACCATTGTAAGATTTTTGCAAGCAAATGATCTACCCTCTGGTTTGAAATCGTCATCTATTTCCTCATGATCCTTGTCACAGAACAAAGTGAATATCATGAAATATGTCGAAACTAATTTATTACAGCTCAAAATATAAGCAGTATAAGAATCCTTATACCGTTTTAAGTTTAAGAGAAAGCCTCTCCAGATTTGGAGCATGCTGCAGGAACAAAACTAATGGATGCAAGTCAGCAGCCATACACCATTCACCAAGAGATAACGCCTTCAGGTTGCTAAAAACTGGGCACGTTTCCAATTCCCTATTCAGAATCACCTTCACATGGAACACAAGTGAATTTGTTCAGTTCGGTCCAAAGAAAAGAATAATAACAGAGTGAACCTACAAGCAATTAGACATTTGTAAGTGAATGTTTGCTTCTGATTCAGTTGTGTAAGAGGATGTTGCCGTTAGACTGTAGACATGCTAACAAGGATACAACATTGGAAAAGAAAAAAGGGATAAAAAAATGCTCCCGGCAAACTACTCATATTCTGTGTGCTTTGCTTACAATTTTATTACAATAAAGCTAGAATTATTACCCATAACTCATCAGGGCACTTGTTGTGATTGTGATTATGTAACCAGCTATTGGTATTAGAGTGCAAAAAATACACAACATTGGATGTCCAGTAAAAAAAAAGGGCTTCGTTAGGTACATAATGTTTCTGCAAAGAAAAAGTTGAACAAATATAACATGCTGAAAGAGAGATATCAGCAACAGATTCATATGTATACCTCTTCTGCATCAGCTATCAACTCCAAACTTGTAGCATTTGAAAGGCTGCAGATAACATTTTGACCACCTAAAACTTTATCACCATAGAATTCTTCACATGTACTCAAGTCGCTATCAGCATCGCTATCATCATTTGAGTCACTGTCACACTCGAATACCTCAGGATCGGGCTCTGCGTACGTCTCTTCAAACTCATCATGCAAGAAAGAGTCATTAAGCATGATTGTGCCTGTGGCCAGAGAAGGCATGTTTTCGAACGAGGGAGCACGGTGGTACGGATTGACACAGCGCAGCGATACGAGGTTGGGAGCAGCGACGGTGAGGTCCGTCATGATCCTGCAGCCGACCATGGTCAAACTAACAAGCGAGGCAGATGATATCAGGGGGGCATCCAGGTAGCACTCCTTGAGCTCCAGGACCTGCAAAGAAGGGCACTGAGAAGAGATCTGCCTCAGCGTCTTGTCGTGCAGCATTGTGGCCGATAGATGCAGGTGTTTGAGGTGGCAGGAGACGAGGGGCACGTTATCAAGGTCGGAGAGGTCGTCATCCCTTGGATGGTGACTAAGCTGGATGAAGCGAGCCCTGCGGTTCATGGCAGCACGGATCCACATTTGGACGTCCTCAGAGGAATAGTCCTCCCCGTCGTCGTCGTACTCGGGGCTGTAGGGCATGTACGGGACGTCTTGACGCGGGGGGCTGGACAGGAGCCGGAGGGTGTCCAGCGGCGCGGACGCGTCCCGCAGGAGCAGGAAGTGGTTGGCGAAGTTGGCGAACCGCGTGGGGAGACGCCGGTGCCGGGCCTTGCAGCAGACCCGGAGGTCGACGCAGGGCGCGGAGGCCCAGAGGTTGCGCCAGCGGCGCGAGAGCACGCAGGTACGGGCCACCTCCCACGCCCTGAGGAAGGACATGACCTTGTGGAGGAGGTCGTCCGGGAGGGCGCTGAGACGGTCGGCTCCATGCTCGACGGCCTCAGCTTTGGGTTTCTTCTCGAGGGGCATTTCGTCGAACAGATGGCTTGCTTGCTTCAGATGGTTGCTCCAGGATTGCTAGGAGGAGCAGTAGGAAGAAATTGCTTGGAGGTTTGCATTGCGGATTGCAGGGGGGGAAGAAGAGGATGGATCGGTGGACCTGCACAAGGATCGATCGGTGGAAGTTGCGGTGAGTTCTTGGCAATTGAATCAAATACTGTACGAGTGAAATTGTTGCTCCGGGAGTAAAATGCTAGGCACAAACAAACCTCGATCGACGGTGATCTAGCCCAGAACCCAGCAGAATCAGAGAGAAGTGTCGGAGATGACGGTGATCGACGGTGCGCCGCCGTTGTTGTGGCCGCTGTCGCCTGGCGCCGCCATCATCTGCTGCTTCAGCTGTGTTTTTCTTTTCTTTTGACACTAGAGTTGCAAGTTGCTGATGCTACCGGCTTGCCCATTTATATTTATTTCCTGGGCCAAATGTCGTAGGTCTCCACTAGGTATGGTGGGCCTTTTCTCCCAACCCATTAACTAATCCATTGCTCCTCGTCCTCCCCCGCCAGGAGAGTTCAAAGATCTTCGTGAACTTGAAAAAAGTTCATGAGTTCAAAAACTGTTTGTGGAATTCAAAAAATGTTCTCAATTTTTAAAAATATCTGGTAGTTCAAAAAATGTTTGTGCATTTAAATTGTTTGGAGAATTCAGAAGGGTTATCGATTAAAAAACAATCATGAATTTGATAGGGATATGACAATGGTGATCGCACCAACGGTGACTCCTGGTCAAAATTGGACAATAAAATCAGGTTAATTGTTTCTCGGAGCAATTCAGAGGGGCAGTGTGAGAACGCAAAATCTTTACAAATCACAAAGAAAGCCCAAAACCTTGGCCACCACCCACCCCCGCCGCGAGCTCAACGGCGACGGCCCATGGAACGCTGTACAACACAGCCTATGGGATCCCGATGAGCGCAAACATGGCAAGCGTGAGGGCGTTGAGACTGTTGTCAGAGCCCACTATGGTACGCAGGGCGGGTGGCGGCGACGCGGGATCGAGGGTGGCGGCGGCGGTGCGGGATTGAGCGGGGGATGCGCGTGGGAGAGATAGGAGCGAATGAGTGGTGGCAGGCTGGCCGTGAGTGGATAAGGTGGGATCGACATAGATTGCCACCATTTTTTTAAGGGATAACTATTTTGATTTTTTCCAATATTTACTTTTCTTTTATACTGCAAATAAATACATAATATACATGTGTATGAGTGTTAAAATAAACTACATTCCTTTGTGTCTCCCCGGGCATATGTATTTTTTTCATTTTTCCGTTATATTTTTTACTGGCATTAACTTTAATAAAATTTAAAATGTCCAAGTAATTTTTAAAATATTCATATCCTTCCTCCCCTCCAAAGACCCGATGCGATATTCCGGTACCATTGCTACCCACGGACACCCCCGATCAGACTACACCGTAGCCCGTTGACTCGGCGATCTGGGCATTTGACTTTCGCTGGACATCCGTTGACCACTGGACTCTTCCACCTCGTTGAGATAAGACAGGCCATAGGAACATCCCCGAACATGGTCCGGGCGCAACCCACCGCAAGATTCCCTCGATATCGACCCGATGCCACAATTTCCCACCGTAAGAGGGCCCATGGCAAGACCCGGTGACATTGCCACCCCCAAGTACCACGTCCGGTCTAACTCTGATACTGTTGACGGGACGGATCTACCCCTTTGACTTTCATCGGACGGGGTTTGACCGAGGGACACTTTCACCTGGCCGTGATAGGCGAGCCCATAGCAACATCTTAGCACAAGGTCCGGGCCCAACCCACCGCAAGATTCCCTCGGTATCGACCCGATGCCATAGTTTCCCACCGTAAGAGGGGCTAGGGCAAGACCTCGCGGCATTGCCCCCCCAAGTACCCCGTCCAGTTTAACCCTGACACTTTTGACCGAACGGATCTACCCCTTTGACTTTCATCGGACAGGGTTTGACCGAGGGACATTTTCACCTGGCTGTGATAGGCCAGCCCATAGCAACATCTTAGCACAAGGTCCGGGCCCAACCCACTGCAATATTCCCTCGGTATCGTCCCGATGCGACAATTTCTGAACGTAAGAGGGCCCAGGGCAAGACCTGGCGGCATTGCCACCCCCAAGTCCCCCGTCCCGTCTAACCGTGGCACTGTTGACCGAACGGATCTACCCTCTTGACTTTCACCTCAAGGGGTTTGACCGAGGGACATTTTCACCTGGCTGTGATAGGCCAGCCCATAGCAACATCTTAGCACAAGGTCTGGCCCCAACCCACCACAAGATTCCCTCGGTATCGACCTGATGCCACAGTTTCCCACCGTAAGAGGGCCCAGGGCAAGATCTGGCGGCATCGAGACCCCCTAGGTCCCCCGTCCCGTCTAACCCTGATACTGTTGACCGAACGGATCTACCCCTTTGACTTTCACCGGACAGAGTTTGACCGAGGGACATTTTCACCTGGCTGTGATAGGCCAGCCCATAGCAACATCTTAGCACAAGGTTCGGGCCCAACCCACCGCAAGATTCCCTCGGTATCGACCCGATGCCATAGTTTCCCATCGTAAGAGGGCCCAGGGCAAGACCTGGCGGCATTGCCACCCCCAAGTACCCCGTCCGGTTTAACCCAGACACTTTTGACCGAACGGATCTACCCCTTTGACTTTCACCGGACAGGGTTTGACCGAGGGACATTTTCACCTGGCCGTGATAGGCCAGCCCATAGCTGTTGGGGAACGTTGCATGGGAAACAAAAAATTTCCTACGCACACGAAGATCTATCCATGGTGATGAGCATCTATGAGAGGGAGAGTGGATCTACGTACCCTTGTAGATCGCTAAGCGGGAAGCGTTAAGAAACGCGGTTGGTGTAGTCGAACGTCTTCGCGATCCAAATCGCCATGCGTCCCGCGATCCAATCACGATCCGTCCCGCGATCCAATCACGATCCGTCCCGCGATCCAATCACGATCCATCCCACGATCCGATCACGATCCATCCCACGAACTTGATCACGATCCGTCCCTCGAACTTGATCACGATCCTACCGATCTAGCGCCGAACGGACGGCACCTCCGCGTTCAGCACACGTACAGCTTGATGGCGATCTCCACCGTCTTGATCCAGCAAGAAGGAGTGGAGAGGGAGAAGAGTTCTCCGGCAGCCTAACGGCGCTCCGGCGATGGTGGTGGAGCAATTCTGGCAGGGCTTCGCCTAAGCACTGCAGAAAACCGATCTAGAGGAGAAACTATGCGCTAGAGATTAGGGTTTGCACGTGGCTGAAAATTCTGTGCCAAAACCCTAAAATCCTCTAGTATATATAGGAGGAGAGGAGGAGGAGGCTTGGCTGCCAAAAATCCAGCCCTTGGGTCGACCAAAGTGGGAGGTGGAGGAGGACTCTCCTCCTCCACTCCTAGTAGGACTAGGACTCTTCCTTTTTGCCTTTTTTTCCACCTTTTTCCTTTGGGTTTCTTTCTTCCAGCCACATGGGCCTATTGTGGTTGTTCCACCAGCCCACTAAGGGCTTTTTATTACTTTCCCACAGCCCATGAAGCCTCTTGGGTCGAAATACCCCTCCCGGTACACTCCCGGCACTCCCGGTACACTACCGATAAGTCCGGAACTTTTCCGGTGACCAAAACAGGACTTCCTATATATGAATCTTTACCTCCGGACCATTACGGAGCTCCTCGTGATGTCTAGGATATCATATGGGACTCCGAACAAACTTCGGTCACCACCATACATAACTCTATACTACCAAAACGTCACCAAACCTTAAGTGTGCAGACCCTGCGGGTTCGAGAACTATGTAGACATGACCGAGACACCTCTACGATCAATAACCAATGGTGGGACCTGGATGTCCACATTGGTTCCTACATATTCTACGAAGATCTTTATCGGTCGAACCTCTATGTCAAGGATTCAGTTAATCCCGTATGATGTTCCCTTTGTTCTTCGGTATGTTACTTGTCCGAGATTCGATCGTCGGTATCTCCATACCTAGTTCAACCTCGTTACCTGCAAGTTTCTTTACTCGTTCCGTAATACAAGATCCCACAACTAACAATTAGTCACATTGCTTGCAAGGCTCATTGTGATGTTGTATTACCGAGTGGGCCCTGAGATACCTCTCCGTCACACGGAGTAACAAATCCCAGTCTCGATCCATGCCAACTCAACAGACACCATCGGAGATACCTGTAGAGCACCTTTATAGTCACCCAGTTACGTTGCGAAGTTTGATACACACAAGGCACTCCTCCGGTGTCAGTGAGTTGCATGATCTCATGGTCATAGGAACAGATACTTGACATGCAGAAAACAGTAGCATTAAACTGACATGATCATATGCTACGTTTGTAGTTTGGGTCTTGTCCATCCCATCATTCTCCTAATGATGTGATTCCGTTATCAAATGACATCTCATGTCAATGGCTAGGAAACCTTAACCATCTTTGATCAATGAGCTAGTCTATTAGAGGCATACTAGGGACATGGTTTTTTCTATGTATCCACACATGCATTTAAGTCTCCGATCAATACAATTATAGCATGGATAATAAACGATTATCATAAACAAGGAAATATGATAATAACTAATTTATTATTGCCTCTAGGGCATATTTCCAACAATAGCAACATCTTAGCACAAGGTCCGGGCCCAACCCACCGCAAGATTCCCTCGGTATCGTCCCGATGCGACAGTTTCTGAACGTAAGAGGGCCTAGGGCAAGACCTGGCGGCATTGCCACCCCCAAGTCCCCCGTCCCGTCTAACCGTGGAACTGTTGACCGAACGGATCTACCCCCTTGATTTTCACCTAAAGGGGTTTGACCGAGGGACATTTTCACCTGGCTGTGATAGGCCAGCCCATAGCAACATCTTAGCACAAGGTCCGGGCCCAACCCACCGTAAGATTCCCTCGGTATCGACCTGATGCCACAGTTTCCCACCGTAAGAGGGCCCAGGGCAAGACCTGGCGGCATTGAGACCCCCCAGGCCCCCCGTCCCGTTTAACCCTGACACTGTTGACCGAACAGATCTACTCCTTTGACTTTCACTGGACGGGGTTCGACCGAGGGACATTTTCACCTGGCTGTGATAGGCCAGCCCATAGCAACATCTTAGCACAAGGTCCGGGCCCAACCCACCGCAAGATTCCCTCGGTATCGACCCGATGCCATAGTTTCCCATCGTAAGAGGGCCCAGGGCAAGACCTGGCGGCATTGCCACCCCCCAAGTACCCCGTCCGGTCTAACCTTGACACTGTTGACGGGACGGATCTACTCCTTTGACTTTCACCGAACGGGGTTTGACCGAGGGACATTTTCACCTGGCTGTGATAGGCCGGCCCATAGCAACATCATAGCACAAGGTCCGGGCCGAACCCACCGCAAGATTCCCTTGGTATCGACCCAATGCCACAGTTTCCCACCGTAAGAGGGCCCAGGGCAAGACCTGGCGGCATTGCCACCTCCCCAAGTACCCCGTCCGGTCTAACTCTGACACTATTGACGGGAGGGATCTACCCATTTGACTTTCACCGGACGGGGTTTGACCGAGGGACATTTTCACCTGGCTATGATAGGTGAGCCCATAGCAACATCTTAACACACTAGTAGAAAACGACCCATTTGTCCCAGTTCCAGAGGCCCATTAGTTCCGGTTCTGGAACCGGGACTAAATGGTCGGGACTAAATCCCTAAACCTTTAGTCCCAGTTCGCTTATGAACCGGGACAAAAGAAGCTCCACGTGGCCTTTGCGGGGAGCCCAGGCAGGAGGACCTTTAGTCCCGATTGGTATCACCAACCGGGACCAAAAGTTGATGTTTTTTTGAAAGGGGGTGTTTAGGGGGTTTTGGAGGGTTAATTTAGGGGTTTCATATTGTGTTAGCTAGCTAATTAATAGAGAGAAGTGTCCTCTCTTTCTCCGTGCTTGGTCGACGCTGCTAGCTACTATACATATAGAGAGAACTCGACGCTAGCTAATAAGCATATGAAGGAAACCATTAATTACGCAAGATATAACAACTCATCATAATCATCTTAATCATACAAAGTTAAAGTCTCATAAAACAAAAAAAGATAAAATGACATAGTCCTCCCTCATAGGACCTACTCCTCCCTCCTAGGTAAAATGGTATAAAAAAGAATAACACCTATGTCTCCATGATGATCCAACGGTCTCCAACTTGTGGCTTGCGATTCTTCTTTATTTGTCCCCATGCTTCAATTTGGAGCCTTCTTGGTGGTTTGCACTCAGTCGAGTATGCAAAAGATAACTCGGGATGGAAGGGGCTTTTTATTGTCATATTACCTTTGGGTTGCATCGACGGTGGCACAACTTCATTTGGCAATTTTTGTTGAAGAACATAATAGTAGCCTAGTTAGCAATGTAATCAATACCATTTATGCAACAATACTAGTGTACTTAAGTAGCAACTCTTACCAAGATATTTCGGCGAATGTCATCCGCCCTCAACCTATGCACTAGTGTCCTGTACAATGTATAATTTGGGCCAGTTCCCAAATTATACGGGAAGATGTCCCTACCAGATATGACACCAATAACAAAGTAGATAAGATCATCCTTCTCCTCCCAAGTTAGATATGATCCATAAGTGTAGTGTGTCGTGTCGATTATGTTCTGTATTTCACTCAAACAAACGAAATAAGCTGTAAATTAAAAATTAACAAATTTAGTACGGATGAACACCAAATATTTATGTATATAGAATGCAAATTACTTGACAAACATGCATGGTTGACAAACTCACATGGAGGTAAAACAGGAAGCATATCGACATCCACCCAAATGTCGATGTTTCCTTCAATATGATCTTCAGGACGAAGATCGAAGGTTATTTCCATATCCTCCTGAAATCCATATGCCTTGCAAAGAGCTTCCCAATTTGAGCACCCTAATTCTGTGTTATTAAGTGCATTCATTACTTTCACAAGAAATGTGTGACCATGTTTAGTCCTCAGGTTGGTTGTCCTCGTCTGGGAACTCTCGTGCTCTTCAAAACCGAGCCTCTCCAAGAAATACCGTCTTACATGACAGGGGACGAACTAGTCGAATTGTATAAAACAGAAATTACACGTTGAAGGAAAGAAATAGAAGTCATGCTTAATTACGAAAAAACAGTTATCATCGTCGCGTACCGTAGAAATATCAAAGTCCTCGTAAAGCTTCATGGTGAAGAACCTGCCGTCTTGCAGCCTAGGCTGGTCACAAAGACCCTTATCTTCACCGCATAATTCACACGCTTGGATCCTATCATTGTCTGATGACGATGACATTTCCTGTGTTCATAATTCAAGAATTACGACACACTTTGGGTCCTAATGCGTGTGTGACTTTCGGTCTATCGAGGCTTTCCTTAAATAACTCTCATATCTCGTGGTGTGTTGGTGCGCTCTCTCTCACACTGATATGGTGGTGTATATATGTTGGTGGGCACTCTCTCACAGTAATAGTTCGACCGCTGGTGATGGATGCCCCCCTCTTCTCTTCTTGCACATTATACCGACGAATATATCGCAAAGAAGAGAAAAAAGAGGAGGAGCCCCCCATGACAACAATCGTGATTCCTCCAAGAACACACATGAAAGTCACATAAGGAGCAATGACAGACCGAAAGTCACACACGCATTATACCGATAAAATATCACTAATACATTTATGATGAACTCGAATATAATATCACTAATACATCATCTCGAATAATCTAGTTATTAATGCATCATCAAATATTAACTAATACATCTCAAATATTATCATATAAGATCACTACTATTTCCTTTGATCTATTTTAAATATTTAAAATCGATCGAAGAAAACTACCAGGAAACTGATCAACACATAGATCACTATTACTCAATATGCAACGGGTTGAATTTAGGTCAGTCGAGTCTTTCCTTCGTAAACTCTCATCTTGCGTATATGGTGGGCACGCCCTCTGATATTGCGACCGTCGGTGATGGTGGTTCCTCCATTCGTCCCCGAGTGCATTACACCAGAATGTCTAGCACACGGGAACGAAGGAGAAGCGACCCCCATGCAGCAGTCGGGATTCTTCCTCTCTCATATATATATATATATATATATATATATATATATATATATATGGTGGACACTCTCCCTCATTGAAAGACACACAAGGAGCCGAAACAGACATGAAGTCAACCCGTTCCATATATCGAGCTATGAGATAGAAAAAAATTCCCTATGTTTTGCCGGAACGACTCGCAAATCACAAGCACTTGATATTAACTAATACATCATTCCGAACAATCCAGTTAATGCATCATCAAGTATTAACTAATACATCTTGAATATTATCATATAAGATCACTAGAATCCAAAGTGGAGGACAATGAACTAGGTTCACTAGCGGTCTCTGAGTCACCAACGGTGGACACCCAAAGATAAGGAACCATCACGAGATCATAACTCGGGTGAGATCCCTGAAGAATCTGCCAGTTGAACCGGGCGTCCAACGCCGCCATGTAGCGACGGACGTGCTCGTCCTCCTCCCTGACACGGCGACGTACCACCTCTGCGGGGGCCCGCTCCCTCCGCACCGAAAGTGGCCCGCGTGACCGCCACCACAGAAGCTCTAGGTCGACGACGAGACCTGGATTCCTCACCAACCTCTGAGCCCGGGAAGGTAGCACCTCCCAGTGCCAGCCCGACGGAGCCCAGTCCCGGACATGGAGCCTATCAAGCAGGCTCTCGCAGACCACTCGACGACGAGGATGCGGGCCGGGCATTGTCGACGAGATAAATTCCTATGAGAACATTTTCTTATCGTTTAATCACTAATTTTTCATAAAACCAATTTTTTTTCTTAAATCTAACATACACATACTAATTTTTCCTAAGACTCCTAATAATTAAATAAAACATAAAACAACTAAAACATAAACATTCATCATATAAAAAAATCAATATATATATATTTTTAAAATCCACAGAGTAGGGGCAGCGGTGGCTCACAGCGGGGGCGACAACATGGAGGCGACGGGGCGGTGAGGATACGACGACGAGGGCGGGGCGGCAAAGAAGAGGCGACGGGGACAGGTTCGTGGGCAGGTGCCACCAACCGGGACCAATGGTCCCTTTTCGTCAACCCAAAGGACGAGAAACAGGGACCTTTGGTCCCGGTTGGTGGCACCAACCGGGACTAAAGGTGGGTTACCGGGACCAATGGGCACAGCGGTGTGGTGGGAGTTTAGTCCCACCTCGCCAAGCGAAGGTTGCCCGAACCTGTTTATAAGCCCCGCCGCGACTACTACGTTGAGATCCTCTCATAGTGAAAATAGATACCCTTATATAGGAAATTTGACCTAAATTTAAAATGTTAGTTAGGCGCCTAACTAGCGCCTAACTAGCACTTTGAATTTAGGTCGAATTTTCCCTATAAGCGCATCTATTTTCACTTTTGCTATTTTTATGTTATTTCTTGGCATATTAAAAGTTGTTAACAAAAAATGCTTTATGAATATTCTTTTTGCTATTAATTTTTTTAACAAAAATAACTTTGATAATTTTAGTTGCATGAATTGTATATAATATCAAGTTTAGTTATATAACTTTTTTCGAACGAAAACATGTGTGTTACAAAAGGATTTCAATTTTTTTATAAATATTTGAACTCAAGATTTTTTCTGCATTCAATATGCACCATTCAAAGCAACAACATCCCTTTTCAACCCTTTTCTGACTTCATTTGCTTTTTTTTCATGCATTTCATCATTTATTTTGAGCTAAAATGACATGAATTGAAAAGCACTGCAAATGAACTCTGAAATGGTTGAAACTTGGCATGGTACCATCATTTCACCCACATAGCATTTTGTACAAAGTTGAGAGGGTTACGACAAAAACTGGATTCACTTTGTGTACAAAATGGGGAATCTGTTTCGAAGTATAAGGGTTTCACACGAAAACACGTCTGTTACAAAAGGATTTCAATTTTTAAAACATATTTGATCTCAAGACTTTTTCTACATTCAATATGCACCATTCAAAGCCACATCGTCCCTTTTCAACCCTTTTCTGACTTCATTCGCTATTTTTCATACATTTCATCATTTATTTTGAGCTAAAATGATCCTAAATTGAAAAGCACTTCAAATGAACTATGAAAAGGTTGAAAGTTGACATGGTATCATCATTTCACCCACATAGCATGTGTGAAAAAGTTGAGAGGGGTAAGACAAAATCTGGATGCATTTCCTGTACAAAATGGACAATCTCTTTTGGAGTATCACGGTTTCGGACGAAAACTCATCTGTTACAAAGGGATTTTATTTTTTGAACTTATTTGAACTCCATAATTTTTGTGTGTTCAAAATGCACCATTCAAATCGACACCATCAATTTTCAACCCTTTCTGACTTCATTTTGTATTTTTCATGCACTTACTAATTTTTTGAGCTAAATAACCCTGAAATTGAAAAGTAGTTCAAATGAATTCTGAAAAGGTTGAAAGTTGGCATCGTATGATCAGTTCACCCGCATAGCATGTTATAAAAAGTTGAGAGGGTTACGACAAAAACTGGATGCACTTCGTGTACAAAACGGACAATCTCTTTCAAAGTATAAGGGTTTCGGACGAAAACTCATGTGTTACAAAAGGCATTTCATTTCTTGACATGTAACTGCAATGATATAGTTGTGGAGAGAAAGTCTTCACCTTTTCTTCGCTTGTGTCCTTTGCTTATTGCGCCGTAACCATGGATAATCTTCATCGTTTAACAGGGTGCTTGGGTCAGCCTTGACTTTGAAGCGAGCAATTTCATGAAACTTTTCATAATTTTCAGACATGCCTATCTTGCCCTCCAATCCCGCGATGTCTCTTTTTCCTGAAAGAACTATGTGGCGCTTTGGCTCATCGTATGATGTATTCGCTTCCTTATCTTATCTTTTTCTTGGTTTGGTAGACATGTCCTTCACATAGAAAACCTGTGCCAAATCATTGTCTAGGATGAATGGTTCATCTGTGTACCCAAGATTGTTCAGATCCAATGTTGTCATTCCGTACTTTGGATCTTCCTGTTCCCCGCCTCTTGGCCGATTGACCCATTTGCACTGAAACAAAGGGACCTTCAAATTATGTCCGTAGTCAAGTTCCCATATGTCCACTATGTAACCATAATATGTGTCCTTTCCCCTTTTGCTTGCTGCATCAAAGCGGACACCGCTGTTTTGGTTGGTGCTCTTTTGATCCTGGGCGATCGTGTAAAATGTATTCCCATTTATCTCGTAGCCTTTGTAAGTCATTACACTCGAAGATGGTCCCCTGGACAACGAGTCCAACTCATCAGAAACAGTGTTGTCACACATGAGACGTGTTTGCAACCAACTGCCGAAAGTCCTGATGTTATCACATGTAATCCAGTCGTCACATTGCTCTGGTTGTTTGGAGCGCAGAATATTCTTGTGTTCATCGACATACGGGGTCACCAAGGTAGAATTTTGTAGAACTGTGTAGTGTGCTTGTGACCAAGAATGCCCGTCCCTACATATTATTGAGTCTGCTCCTAGCATGCCTTTTCCAGTCAGTCTCCCCTCATACCGCGATTGAGGGAGACCAATCTTCTTAAGGTCAGGAATGAAGTCAACACAAAACCCAATGACATCCTCTGTTTGATGGCCCATGGAGATTCTTCCTTCTGGCCTAGCACGATTACAAACATATTTCTTTGAGACTCCCATGAACCTCTGAAAGGGGAACATATTGTGTAGAAAAACTGGGCCCAAAATGACAATCTCGTCGACTAGATGAACTAGGACGTGCGTCATGATATTGAAGAAGGACGATGGGAACACCAGCTCGAAACTAATAAGACATTGCACCAAATAACTTCTTAACCTTGGTAGGATTTCTGGATCGATCACCTTCTGAGAGATTGCATTGAGGAATGCACATAGCTTCACAATGGCTAATCGAACGTTTTCCGGTAGAAGCCCCCTCAATGCAACCGGAAGCAGTTGCGTCATAATCACGTGACAGTCATGAGACTTTAGGTTCTGGAACTTTTTCTCTACCATATTTATTATTCCCTTTATATTCGATGAGAAGCCAGACGGGACCTTCATACTGAGCAAGCATTCAAAGAAGATTTCCTTCTCTTCTTTGGTAAGAGCGTAGCTGGCAGGACCTTCATACTGCTTTGGATGCATTCCATCTTTTCCATGCACACGTTGTTGTTCCTTGCATGCCTCTGGTGTATCTTTTGTCTTCCCATACACTCCCAAGAAGCCTAACAGGTTCACGCAAAGATTCTTCGTCACGTGCGTCACGTCGATCATAGAGCGGACCTCTAGGTCTTTGCAATAGGGTAGGTCCCAAAATATAGATTTGTTCTTTCACATGAGTGCACGTCCTTCAGTGTCATTCGGAGCAGACAGTCTGCCGGGACCCTTTCCAAAGATTACTTGTAAATCATTGACCACAACAAGTATGTGATCACTAGTACAGAGGGTGGGCTTCTTCCTGTGAGCTGCCTCACCTTTGAAATTCTTTCCTTTCTTTCGACATTGATGGTTGGTCGGAAGAAATCGACGATGCCCCAGGTACACATTCTTCCTGCATTTGTCCAAATATATACTGTCCGTGTCATCTAAACAGTGTGTGCATGCATGGTATCCCTTGTTTGGCTGTCCTGAAAGGTTACTGAGAGCAGGCCAATCGTTGATGGTTACAAACATCAATGCATGTAGGTCAAATTCCTCTCCTTCGTTCTCATCCCACACACTTACACCTTTTCCATCCCATAGCTATAAAAGTTCATCAACTAATGGCCTTAGGTAAACATCAATGTCATTGCCGGGTTGCTTAGGGCCTTGGATGAGCACTGGCATCATAATGAACTTCCGCTTCATGCACAACCAAGGAGGAAGGTTATAAATACATAGAGTCACATGCCATGTGCTATGGTTGCTACTATGATCCCCAAAAGGATTAATGCCATATGCACTTAAACCAAACCATACGTTCCTTGGGTCACCTGTAAAGTCGCTCCACTTCCTCTCGATCTTTCTCCACTGCGACCCGTCAGCGGGTGCTCTCAACTTCCGTCTTTCTTACGGTCCTCTTTGTGCCATTGCATTGACTTTGCATGCTCTTTGTTTCTGAACAGACGTTTCAACTGTGGTATTATAGGAGCGTACCACATCACTTTGGCAAGAATCCTCTTCCTTGGGCGCTCGCCGTGAACATCACCAGGGTCATCTCGTTTGATCTTATACCGCAATGCACCGCATACCGAGCATGCGTTCAAATCCTCATACGCACCGCGATAGAGGATGCAGTCATTAGGGCATGCATGTATCTTCTGCACCTCCAATCCTAGAGGGCATACAACCTTCTTTGCCGCGTAAGTAATGTCGGGCAATTCGTTATCCTTTGGAAGCTTGTTCTTCAATATTTTCCTTAGCTTCTCAAATCCTTTGTCAGGTACACCATTCTTTGCCTTCCACTGTAGCAATTCCAGTGTGGTACCGAGCTTTGTGTTACCATCTTCGCAATTGGGGTACAACCCTTTTTTTGATCCTCTAGCATGCGATCGAACTTCAACTTCTCCTTTTCACTTTCGCATTGTCTCTTTCCATCAACAATGATCCGGCGAATATCATCATCGGGCACATCGTCTGGTTCCTCTTGATCTTCATCTTCCCCCGTTGTAGCATCACCGTATTCAGGAGGCACATAGTTGTCATCATCCTCTTCTTCTTCGTTGTCTTCCATCATAACCCCTCTTTCTATGTGCTTGGTCCAAATATTATAGCGTGGCATAAACCCTTCTCAAGCAGGTGGAAGTGAAGGGTTTTAGAGTTGGAGAAACCCTTCGTATTCTCAAAGACAGTACATGGACAATGAATAAAACCATTCTGCTTGTTTGCCTCAGCCCCTTCGACAAAATTATGCAGGCCCTTAATATACTCGTAGGTGCATCAGTCACCGTACATCCATTGCCGGTTCATCTGCGTGCGTTATATAATAAAGTGTATTAAAAACCATTACAACATATCATGAATACAGAAGTGACCAAATTAATAGAAATTCATCATCACATTAAAGCCAAAGTACAATAGTGACCAAAATAAATACAATAATAAAAGTAAGAAAATTACACAAGTATCTATCTAAATCATACTAGTAAAAACTTTTTTCTTTAAGAAAGAAGATAAGAAGAAGAGGCTAACCACGATGGTGCCGACACCGAGATGGGAGCGGGCGATCGACGGTGGTGAGGACGGGGACCGGACAGGACGGACCGGCAAACCTAGACAAATCTTGAGTAAAATGGAGCTTGTACAAGGAACTTTGAGAGGAGAAAGCTTAAATGTGGCTTGGGCATTTCATCAAACACCTCATGTGCATAGGAGGTGAGCCAGAGCACCACAAAGCTCTTCCATCGCCGGCCAAAAAACAGAGCCATGTGGACTGCTCTGCTCGTCGGCGAGGGGGTATATATAGGCATCTCATTGGTCCCGGTTCGTGGCTGGAACTAGGACTAAAGGACCCCCTTTGGTACCAGTTCGAGACACGAACCGGGACCAATGGATGTGGGCTAGGAGCAAGGCACATTGGACCCGGTTTGTGTCTGGAACCGGGACCAAAGGGGTCCTACGAACCGGGACCAATGCCCCACGTGGTCCGGCCGCCCCCTGGCCTCATGAACCGGAACCGTTACCCCCATTGGTCCCGGTTCATGACTAAACCGGGACTAATGGGTTGGCCCTGCCTGGAACAAAGCCCTGTTTTCTACTGGTGGCACAAGGTCCGGTCCCAACCCACCACAAGATTCCCTCGGTATCGACCCGATGCCACAGTTTCCCATCGTAAGAGGGTCCAGGGCAAGACCTGGCGGCATTGCCACCCCCCAAGTACCCCGTCCGGTTTAACCCTGACACTGTTGATGGGACGGATCTACCCCTTTGACTTTCATCGGATAGGGTTTGACTGAGGGACAGTTTCACCTGGCTGTGATAGGTGAGCCCATAGGTACACTTCAGATCAAGGTCCACACGTGTAATAGGACCTGGCGCAAGACCTCACGGCATAGCCCCCCTCCAGGTCCCCCGTCCCGTCTAACCATGGCACTGTTGACTTTCACCGGACGGTGTTTGAACGAGGGAATTTTTCACCTGGTTGTGATAGGTTAGTCCATAGGTTCATTTCCGATCAAGGTTCGGGCCTAGCCCGACGCAAGATTCCCTTTGTGTCTCACCAGCGTGGCCGTTTTCACACTCCGTGTGACGGCGACAGCGACATCCCTGAGGAGGGACACACTCCGGAGACACATGCGGGGTGCTTGCACTTGCCACCACACTTCCATACGTGTAAAAGGGCCCAGCGCAAGACCTGGTGGCATTGCCAACCCCCCAAGTACCCCGTTCCGTCGAACCCTCGCACTGTTGACCGAACGGACCTACCTCTTTGACTTTCACCGAATGGGGTTTGACCGAGGGGTATTTTCACCTGGTTGTGATAGGTCAGCCCGTAGAAACATCTTAGAATAAGGTTTGGGCCCAACCCACCACAAGATTCCCTCCGTGTCGACACGATGCCAACGTTTCCCCCTTCAGGTACAAGCGGCAGCGCCGTCCGTCAAGACTGTGTGCAGACTATATATAACATGATTTTTAGCGCCTATACACACATCTAAATAGACGATGCATTGAAAAAATAGTGTGTGGACTATATATAAAATGGACATGGGCTATCGACTTCCTAATTAAATCAAATTTTAATACAGGGGAAATATTTTTAAAAAAGTATGTAGCTAAAAAAAATGTACCTATGTCGATGGTTACACCATCAGCGTAGCCAAAAAGGTATGCCAACGGCATAACCGTCGGCGTAGCTACGCCCCCGGATCCGCACCTCCCTCGGATCGATGATGTGGCACCTACCGCGGATCGATGACATGGACCATTGAAGCTATGCCAATGGTGGCCGTCAAGGCCGTCAGCATATCTTTGACAACGTCAAACGGGTGTTACCCATCGAGTGGTCGGGCCCGTTGATACGCCGACGGGGTGTCTATGCCGACGACCACCGTAGGCATAGATGAATCTACACCGATGACCTTCGTACGCTGACGGTGGCCGTCGGCATAGGGTGATCTACGCCGATGGTTTTTAGTACGCCGACAGTGAGACACTGGTGGTCGGCATATGATGACATATGCCTACGGTGGCCGTCGGCATAGTTTAGGCCATCGGCAACGAGCCTGATTCTGGTAGTGGTTTCATGTTACGTCAATTTGAACCATCCATGTTTTCTTACAAAAAGCCTCTTTCTTTTATTTTGAATATAATTCTACTTACTTTTTCCCAAAAGAATTTCATAAAAATCTATTCATGCTTCTTTTTATCTAGTTTCGATATCAGAAACCCAAAATTTAAAATATAATAATATACTCCCTAAATCAAAGCCACTTCATAAATCTCATTAGATAAAATGTTTCGGCATCACAGTTGTTATCTTACAAATATTTCTCCAATCCATTTGGTCATTACAAATATGCATCCTTCATATTCAGTTTGACCAAATCATCCCTGCCCTATAACAGTCTTTTGAGGCCCCTGCCATCCTTGGTATCCGGAAGCGCAAGCACCACGAGGACAACACATATGAAGGCGATGACACCACCGATCCCAAACGCCGGCGTGTTACCCTTGTCGAAGGCCCCGTCTATCGGACCGGTGATGAGCCCGACTAGCAGCTGGTAAAGAGCAGCAATGGCAAGAAAGTTATTTCTATTCCAATACACAGATTGATCTGCAAGAAAGCTAGCCAGAATAATACTCACTTGCGAGAGGGATATGACAATGGTGATCGCACCAACGGTGACCCCTGGTCAAAATTGAACAATAAAATCGGGTTAATTATTTCTTTGGGCAATTTATAGAGGGGCAGTGAGAACGCAAAGATGTTTACAAATCACAAAGAAAGCCCAAAACCTTGGCCTCCACCCTCCCCCGCCGCGAGCTCAGCGGCGACGGCCCATGGAACGCTGTACAACACAGCCTGTGGGATCCCGATGAGTGCAAACATGGTGAGCACGAGGGCATTGAGACTGTTGTTGGGGCCCACAACGGTGAGGCTGGCACTCATCGACGGATTGTACCCTTTGGTCAAGACGACACCGACAGCAACCATCCCTACATGATGAGGAACACTAAGAAGAGACTGATGGACCAGATGACCTTGGACGTCAGCTTGCGGCATATCTTAGGGATGAGGAAGGAGGTGGCCCTGAGCGAGGCCGAGCAGAGGAGGAGCCCGATGGCTCCTTCGCGGACACCGACATTGTATTTGTCGTCGGCCATGTCTGCCGTCCCGTTCAGGTTGCCATGGTAGATCTCGCGACCCATCCACTCGGTGTTGTACTGGAGGAAGGGGAACCAGGAGAGCTGCAACCAAAAGTACCGGTTCACAACAAGGATTTTTTTGAAACGGAGGCAAAAGCTTTACCTCATATATTAAGTAAGAAGAGAGTAGAGTTCATACAACACACACCCTTAGATCGACATGGCAATTACTCTTGCAAAATAAAAGACCCTATTTTTCTTGCCCCAGCGGTCACCCACAGGTTCGACTCGTACACAATAATGTTGAGGAGGATCGGAGGTGGTGCGCTCTTCTGCCGAAATATTCTTGCATTTCTCTCATTCCATAATACCCAAGACACCAACATAGTGATCGACGCTTTGACCATCCTGTCGGTGGTGCCGATGTCACAAGTGCTTTCCCACCATTCCTTAATGGAGCCCATCAAAGCCCATGATCTCGTGTCGAGGTCGTTAATCTTGAACCTCTAGATGACCATCTTCCAAAGCCTCAGGGAGTACCGACACTTGAATAGCAGGTGTGTCCCGCATTCCTGCACAAGCTTGCATAAGGGGCACAGATTGGCCAATCTATCAGCCTTCCATGCTTGGCCAATCTATCAGCCATCCAGATTCTACCCTGCATCGCAAGCCAAGCAAAAAACTTCACTCTTGGTGGTGCCCATGCCTTCCAAATCATTTGGTCCATGGGGGAGAACACCAAGCCCAAAAATTGTGCTTTGTAAGCCGAGGCCACCGTGTAGTGCCCAGAGGCCGTGTGCTTCCACAGAATGTCGTCCACGTCGAGCTCATCTAGGTGCACCTCGCCCAGGAGCATCCAAAGGGATAAGAACTGCTTCACGTGCTCGGTCGAAACACCATTGGGTGGTGGTTTGATCTTCAGGATCCAAGCGTTATTCTTGAGGGCCTCCCGCACCTTCCATTTCTTCCGACTGGAAGCCTCGAAAATGAGCAGAGCAATGTCCTTGGGCTTGCGGACAAGAAGCCAAGGGGAATCCCAGAATGGCGTACACGCGCCATTACCCATCATGATGGTGGTAGAGGCATAGAAGAGATCGAGGTCTTCCTCATCGCAAGGGTTTCCGCCACCAACCCATAGCTTACCAGGGTCCTTCTACTCGAACCAAAGCCACCACAGCCGTAAAGCGCGAGCGAAATTCTCCATGTTAAGCACCCAAGCCCATTGTAGGCGTGCGACTACATCACCAGCTGCCAGTTCACCTTGAACTTTGCCCCCGTTGTCCTATCCGAGTCTGACCAAAGGAATGCCCTCTCAAGCTTGTCGACCATGTTGAGGATGCTTGCCAGGATGACAAGAGGCATGATGAAGTAAACCAATTGGGAAGCTCGGACTGGCTTGACGAGAGCCGCCCATCCAATGGTGGTGATGTTCTGACCGTCATATGCTCCCATCCTCTTTGACACCTTGTCCACCAGAAATTGCAGGTCAACCAACCTCAACTTCTATATAGAAAGGGGGATCCCCAGATATCGCAGCGAGAAGGAGGCCCTCACCACTGGTAAACCCTGGGTGACACGACCCAAGTCAATGTGAATGCAATGGATGGGGAGCACATAACTCTTATGGAAATTGGTGCAAAGTCCCATGACCTTCCCAAAGCCTCTCAGAATGTCTGCCGGGTTGTCTATATCTCGTTTAATCGGGACTATAAAGACAGCCGCATCATCGGCATATAGCGAAGTCCGCACCATGGCTCCCCTTCCTCTGAACTTGTGTAGCAACCCCTTCTTTGTGGCAACCTCCAGGATGCGTTGCAACGGGTCAATAGCGATGACAAAAAGGAGAGGTGAAAAGGCCCCCCTACCTCAACCCACAACCATGCTTGATGGGGCATCCGACCACCCCATTTAGCAGCACCCTCGAGGAGGAGGTACACCACAAGGACGCAATCCAGTCTCTGAATTTGCTTGGAAACCCCCTCCTCTGAAGGAGCTCCAACAAATACTCCCATCTGACGGAGTCAAAAGCCTTGCGAATGTCCAGCTTGAACAACAGGGAGGTTTTTTTGCTCTTATGCAGGCGACGAGCAAGGTTACAGACATACATAAAGTTGTCGTGAATGCTCCACGTTTTGATGAAAGCACTTTGGGCGTTGGAGATGAGAGCGGACATGTGCGGGCTAAGCCTAGTGGAGAGCACATTGGCTATTATCTTGGCAATGGCGTGGATGAGACTGATGGGTCTGTAGTCGGCGATCGTCTCCGCCCCCTCCTTCTTTGGCAATAACACAATATTTGCTGAGTTGAGCCACTGAAGGTTTGCGGAGTGGAGGTAGTCAAAGCGGGCGATGACCCCCATAAGCTCATGCTTAATGGTACCCCAACACTTCTTGAAGAAAAGGACCGTGAAGACATCCGGTCCGGGGGCCTTGTCGGTGGGCATGCCGTTGATCTCCTCAAGGACCTCCGCTTTTGAAAGTGAAGCGTCAAGGCCATGCAGGTCTGGCTTCTCCAGGTTGAGCTCCTCCCAGTTGAGGTACAAGGCGCTCCTCTTGCCTCTTTTCATGACGTGCGAGAAGTGGTCATGGATGATTTTCTCCTTGGCATCATGCCCCGTCACCCACCCCTGGTTATTCATGATCCTGTGTATGTGATTCTTTCTCCTCCGACCATTGACCCGTTGATGAAAAAAATGGTGTTTGCATTACCCTCTCTAATGTTGGATATGCGGGCACATTGCTTCTTACGTGCCTTCTCAAGGATGGCTAAGCTCATAACCTTCCGCTTGAGCCTAACCCGAAGATCAAGATCCTCGGGGCTAAGCTGCCTGCTCTCCTGCGCAATGTGCAGGCAAAGGATCACCAGTAGGGCAGCCTGTGAGTGCACTTTGGCCTTAGAGAAAAGCCCTCTGCTCCACTGCGTCAAATGAAGGGCCTTCTTCTTAATCTTGTGGAATAGGATGATGTAGGGGTCGGTGTGTTCAGTGTGCTCTTCCCACGCCTTCAGCACAGCATCATCGAAGCCATGCATTGAGGTCCAGAAGTTTTCGAATTTGAAAGTCCTCGGCCGCTTAGGCCCCTTATCGTCGGCCAACAGGAGCGGGCAGTGGTCAGATAGGGAGGAGGATAGGGCATGAAGCACATGCGAGCTGAAGGCAGTGTCCCACTCTGCGTTGCAGAAAAAGGAGTCAAGCTTGCATGGCGTCGGGTTTTGCCTCTCGTTGCTCCATGTGAACCTTCTATTCTAAAGATGGATCTCTTTGAGCTCGCAGTTATCAAGGGTTGCGCGGAAGCGGTTGATCCAGCTGTGATTCATTTGCCTCTTGTTCTTATCTCTCGCACAATAAATTTGGTTGAAATCCCCACATGTAAGCTAGGGTATCCCCGCGGGTGGTTTCTGCCCGAGCAGCTGGGCGAAGAAGGCGTCTTTGAGAGAGTTATCAGTGGGGCCATACACGGTGGTTAACTTGAAAGTTTTGCCTGACTCGCGAACAAGGACCAAGTCGAAGAGGCAAAAGTTGTGTCAACAATGCTTGACATCTCAACTAGCAGGTCGTCCCATAGCAGCAGGATACCCCCTCTGGTGCCACTTCAGGCCGCTGCGCAAAACTACGAAGGCGGTGGCCCCCAAGGAAGGCAGCCGTGAACTGGTCGACATTGTCGAGCTTCGTCTCCTGTAGACAGACAATGTGGCAGGAGTAGGAGGAGATGGTGGCGTTGACCGTTGACCGACGCACCGGGCAATTGAGGCCCCGAACGTTCCAGCACAGGAAATTTATGGGTTGTACTAACATGATGAAACTATGTTGTCCCTGGAGCATCGGCCCCGATCAGACGCAACCACGGTAAATTTAACAGATTCAAAGTAGCATAAGTTCCACAACTCTTGGCCAACAGACCATGCACAGTGCACACTACAAGAAATATGCTATCTTGTGACCTTCATTGAATGGTCATTGAATGGTCACTGTTTTCCGTTTGTGACCTTTTTGTGATCAAAAACTGATGGTCAAAAGCTGAGGGTCAAGAATGGAAATTAATGACCTTTCTTCTGAAAAGGTGGTAGAAGTTCATGACCAAAAAAAAGATCATAGGTTCAGCGACCAATTTTTTTGGTCACTAGCTATCCGCCCACGCCACGTCAGATCCATCGTGGCAAGCTGACATGGAAGCATTATGACCAAATGAGAAGGTCATAAATCAGAATCAGCTCGGTCCATTTCAACCGTCTACATGGGCCAAGCCCAATAATTCAGCCCATTTTATGTTTTTCCTCTTTATTTTGCTTAGCTGCATGGGCCTGGCCCAATAATTTGGCCTTTTATTTTCTAGGATGTAGCCTTTTGCAGTCCTCCTAGTCAACTATTTTTTGGGCCACAACCTTTTTAGTCTAGTTCTTGTTTGGGACTTGGCCTTTTATTTTCTGGGATACATCCCTTTACATGCTAGGTTTTTATATAGTCAACTCTTTTTAGGCCCAAGCCGTTTTAGTCTAATTCTTGTTCGGGCCTCGGCCTTTTTGCGGTCCAACTAAGGTCAGAGCCCAATTCAATAATTATCCTGTGAACTAGGTGCTCAGCTTCACAAAATGGTCCAAACAAAACTCAAATAATTCACACAAAATGCATAACTTCACAGTTTCACAAAATGCATAACTTCACAGGTTCACAAACTGCATAACTTCACAGTTTCACTAGTTCATCATCACCAAAATTAGCCATCTATCTAAAACAGGTCCTACGACAGGTTAAACTTCACATGTTGACCAAAATGAGCATAGAGCTTCGACGATGCTTCAGCCATCATAATGCTTTAGCTCCAAAGAGAGCCATCAAGTGGGCTAACTTCTCATCCTGTTCTTGAGCCTTCTTGCGCAGCAGCTCAAGTTCCTTGTCGCGTGCAGCTTCAGCTTCTTCCGCCTTCATCTTGATTGCCACCACTTCTTCTTGAATCAATTCTGCTTGAAGCTCTGACCTCTCCAGCTTCTGCTCAAGATCACAAACACGAGCAGCCACAGCAGCACTTGCTTTGGCCGAGTTGTTCGTAGATGACTGGAGCCCAACATTCCCGAGGAATGTGCTTTGCTTTACTTCGGTCTTGAGCACTTCGTCAACAATTTCAACATCAGACTTTGTCTCTTCACCATCTAGTACTGGCGCGTCCTTCTTTTTCTCCATCTCAAGCTAGCATATGGAGGAAAATGATAGACATTAGTGGCAGATCTATTTCACATTTTGCAAACCAAACCAAGCAAGAGAAACCAAACAAGAATGCCACCAAACCAGCACACAAAATGAATTATTTGAAGTAACCAAACCAGCACACAAAATCTATACGTAGATATTTTACCATATCATAAAAAATGCAACAAATAGCTACAACAAATTTTGTTATCTTTGTTTAGAACTATAGAACAAATTCTGATATCTTTGTTGAGATAGCAAACCTATCTTAGGCAGTAGCAAACAGCATCAAAGCATGGAACATAGTGTGTGTTCTTGCTGGCTGTGACTCAAACAGTACATGACAGAAGTTTAAACTGGCTGGACAAACCAGTAAAACAACATCAAACCTATCTTAGGCTCTAGAAGTTTGAACTGGCTGGACAAACCAGTCAAACATCATCAAACAGGGCATGACAGAAGTTTGAACTGGCTGTGAATAAAAACAGGGCATGACAGAATTGTGAATCAAACAACATCAAACCTGTCTTAGGCTCTAGCAAACAGCCTCAAAGCATACCAAATCTAGACAAAAGTTTGAACTGGCTGGACAAAGCATGGAGTGACTTACTATAGCTTTCTTTACTGGCTCCGAAAACCCGTGCTTCTTGCTATTCTGGGTGGCCTTGAACAAGTCAATCACAGACAGCTCCTCACCCTTCCGCTCTTCTTTTTGAAATGATTTTCAACAAAAATCAAAATGTTATTTGGCAAGAATCAAAAATGTTATTCAACGAGGATCGAACGGTCAGGTCTCTAGAGAAAAGTTCTCACAGTGGCAAAAATGTGTGGTGTGTAGTGCCTGGAACCAGTTGTCTGATGGTACACAACTTTTTCTTGATTCATCTTGTTCGATAGACAGGTTTCCTACAAAAGAAGCATACTGTCAGCATGATCTAGCACTAGCATATCATGTGCAGAACATAAAGCAGCAAACAAAGCAGAGACAAACCTTATGTCTTGGGGTAGACCACATCTCCACCAGAGCTTGCCATTCACGGTCTGTCAGATCCGGCACTGGAGACTTGATGCTGACTTTGTTTGCTGCTACGGTATCAAAATACTTCTTGATCTGATGGCGTCTGTTCTTTGAATTTTTCTGTAGAATATCTTTGCAAGCGTTCTTGATGGTCTCAGAGTCGGTGTTCATCTCAAAATTTTCCTACCAAGACAGCAAACAAGGTAGGAACAATATTAGTGATCATACATAGGTGTAACAGAAAAAAGATAGCACATCAACTACAAAACAAGTAGCTTACAGCAACTTTCCCAATGTAGTCCGCCATTAGATTAGATTTTTTTGTATTCCTTGAAGTGAGGAAGAACTGGCAGATGGGTTCTTGCAACGAGTCCATACTCAGAAGCAAGCTTTTCTGCCTGCAGGGGCTTCTCTGGACGCTTCATCCCTTCGGCAATTTGGATAGGCACCTTGCTACCAAGCGACTTGGTGATTTTCTCTAGCCCTTTGCCCTTTCTCTGTCTAAGCTTGGTAGTCAGTGCATCTGAAAATGAAACTGAACTCATAAATTTGAAGAGAAATTGACAAATGCAGGAATGGTTCTGCTAAACAGGTGACCATACATGATCACTTCCATTTGGAAAATGCACTAGTAAAAGAGAGCATTGCAAAGGTGAACTTGCGTGATTGAAGCACAAGCTGGTGTTCTTCTTCACTAATGACAACATTCCTGCCAATAGAAGGTGCAACAGGGCTAAGGTCTGTGTGGATAGTGCCTACTTCATCCATGCAGATAGCTCCTCCTTCATCTGGGCAGATAGTGCCTCTTTCATCCATGCAGACAGTGGTTTCATCATCCATGGGCGGAAACTCATCACCCATTTGCACCGAGCTCTCAGAGTCCATGCACAACATTCTTTCCTGATGGTCCACCACAGCCGACATGTTTGCTTTCTGCCTCGTGAATCTAACAGGGGATGGTTCATTAGGTTCTAGGATCCTCTTTGTTTGTCCTAGAGGTGGGGCCATCACCCTTCCTGGAGGCATTGCAACAGATGTTTCTGAGCTCTTCCTCTTCTTGTTGACTGTCTTCTTAACAGCAGGCCTTTTCTTTAGAGACTTTAGTGCCTCGTATAAATAGCACGAAAAAAACATTAGATCACAAGACAAATATGTGAGCACAAGGAAACACAAAGCATACAAGAACCACAACCCTCCAAGCAAGACAGAGTTTGCACCTTAACAATCTTCTGCACTACAACATCATCCACTTCCTCCCCATCAATAACTCCATCCTCCTTAGGATTGTACTATGGGTCATCATTGATAACTCCACTACGTTCTTGGACCTCTTCCGTTCTACCTTCTTGTACAACATTCGAATTCCTAATCATCGACGCTATTGCACCGATGCCAAGAGACTGGAACATCTGATTGTTCCTCATGATATTTCTAGCCCTAACCTTCTCGTACTCGGTGAGAAGATCCTCTTTGCATGATAAAGGAAACATAATTATTAGGTGAATGGTTGGAATGCATGGACAACCAGCCAAACATATCTTATAAGATTTTATTATCATTTAATCCTAGTTATTCGGTACGAAAGACTAACATCAAACATTTAAGACATCTTATTCACAATTAAGACAACTTATTCAGATTATTCACAATTAAGACAACAAACATTTAATCCTAGTTGCACAATTAAGACAACTTATTCAGATTATTCACAATTAAGACAACAAACATTTAATCCTAGTTGCACAATTAAGACAGCTTATTCAGATTATTCACAATTAAGACAACAAACATTTAATCCTAGTTGCACAATTAAGACATCTTATTCAGATTATTCACAATTAAGACAACAAACATTTAATCCTAGTTGCACAATTAAGACAACTTATTCAGACTGCAACAATACATTTCACTTATCATATTAAGACACATATTTTATAAAACTGACAGTATAACCACAAGGAGCAAGCTGCATACCAACGGTTGGCCGATTACTTGACCTTGTCATCCTTGCCATGGATGATCTTGAGGTGGTGCTTGCAAAAAAGAATAAACAACAATCAGATACAACAGGGATAAAGTAAAATGATGCACTTGTATCAATAAAGGAAAGCATTTGGACCAGCATGCACATACATGGAATACATGTGAAGCAAACTTGATGGATCAACAATGTAGTGATGTAGTGTTATTAATTAAGCAAACATGTAAGTGCACTAAACAAGCATGCATGTACATTGGAAAGATATGAAGCATCTCTTAATATCTTCACTACATCAACATGGCAATTTATATGCAACATTTAATTATGATGAAGAACTAAAACAAGGAAACAAATGAAATGGAATGATAGTTGATAACATTGAGTACAAAACAGGCTTACTGAACCATTTCTAAAACTTCTTATATCATTAGGAAAACAGCATGGCTAACTGACAAGTGATACAGATTTCCAGACTTAGTGAAAAACACACTTCATGGCAGAAAACAGATTCATGATGCAATGTTTAGAGCTAGCAAACTACATGCAACAGGAGTTGTTCATGGCAAATATGAGCATGGCAGGCTTGTACTAGATAACATGAGCAGCCACAACAACTTCTTGTAGTAAAATAACAAGGCATTAATAGATTTGAGTAGGCAATAACAACATGAGCAGCCACAACAACTTCTACTCCATCTACAACATGAGCAACAACTTCTACTCTATCTACAACATGAGCAGCAACAACATGAACCCTAACCCATGGCGTGCAACAAGAACCCTAACCCCATCAATAGTTTAGCCATGCTGCATAAATACATGAAACCAGGAGATCCAACCTGAACAAGAATCACCATCAATCCTTCCCCATGAACAAGAAAAGCAGGAGATCCATCCCCATCAAGAACCCCATGAACCAGAGAGCAACGTGTACCAGATGAACCCTAACCCTAACCCCATGGATCTACCGAACCATCCCTATCCCCATCGATCCATACCCATGAACCCTAGAAGAACCCATGACGGGGATCTACCGAACCCTAGAAAATCTACCCTAACCCTATAAGATCGAGGGGAGATGGAGCGAGGGGAGAAGTACCTGGTAGATGATGTAGCGGTAGATGTGGCCACCGTCGTCGATGACGAAGCGATGGTCGTCATCGATGTGGCCGCCGTTGTGGTGGCCTAGGGTTACGGTGCGGGTGATGTCGTCGATGGTGCCGTTGTCGGGGAGAGGAGAGGAGTGGCGGTGCGGCGAAGAGCAGGGGAGGGACGGGGCAGCACGGAGCAGGGGAGGGGCGGCGGAGTGGCGACGGGGCAGCGCGGTCGTGGGAAGGAGGAGAGGGGGGCGGAATGGGGACATTTTGGGAGGGAGGAAAGGGGATCCCACGGGTTAGTGGGAGAGGGGGTGGTGGGTCCCACCTGTTAGTGGGAGAGGTTTTGGAGGGAAATTTTGGGAGAGTGGAGGGAATATTTTGGGGTGGGAGGGAAATTCTTTTGGGTTTTGAGGCAGAAAATTTTAGCGGTTTTTTTGTAAACTTTGTGCAAATAATGGTTAAAATCATACCGAATAGCTCAAGAAAACATCGGTATTCCAAGTTTAATATTTTTACTAGTTGGTAGGCCACATTTGATGATGTGACGCGGAGGTCTCCCATTTTTTTGTTTTTTTTTGAATTTTTTACGGTGTTTTCAAAAAACCGATCTAACTTGTCGCGTCGGCCGTCCGTGGCTATGGTTTTGATCATGCATAATTGTTGGTGATTCTATGATGAAATGTGTACCCGTGAAGCTAAAAATGATTTTTAGCAAACATAACGGGCAAGCTATGGAGGACCCGCAGTTCAAATTCCAGCCGGTTCTAGCAGAATCAGCCGATGGTTGTCTGAATGGCCGGGAGTAGCTACGAGGGTCGAAAATGCATGATTTTGGGCAAACGACCGTAGAATAGGGTCTACTTTGAGATAGACATTGAATGGCGTCGTTTGGAATGTCCCTCTTTGTAGCCGCTTCAGGAAAAACATGTGTTTTCGGCATTCAAAAAAATGAAAAATGTTTTTTTTTTGCGAAATAAGATGGAACCTCTCTTTGGCAACACTGTTTGCCATCACAATATGGAGGCATGTGCCAAATTTGGGCATATTATCACAAACTATTCAATGAATGTGGCCATATCATTGCTCGTTTGGCTTGAAAGCCATGAATCTTCGTTCATGGTAGGTCGTTTTTTAGAACACGTTTTCAAGAAAACATCGCTATTCCAAGTTTAATATTTTTACTAGTTGGTAGGCCACATTTGAAGATGTGACGCGGAGGTCTCCCATTTTTCTGAATTATTTTGAATTTTTTACGGTGTTTTCAAAAACCGGTCTAACTTGTCGCGTCGGCCGTCCGTGGCTAGGGATTTGATCATGCATATCTGTTGGTGATTGTATGATGAAATACCTACCTGTGAAGCTAAAAATGATTTTTAGCAAAAATAACGGGCAAGCTATGGAGGACCCGCAGTTCAAATTCCAGCCGGTTCCAACAGAATCGGCCGATGGTTGTCTTAATGGCCGAGAGTAGCTATGAGGGTCGAAAATGCATGATTTTTGACAACCATCCATAGAATAGGGTCTACTTTGAGATAGACATGGAATGGCGCCGTTTGGAATGTCCCTCTTTGTAGCCGCTTCACGAAAAACATGTGTTTTCGGCATTCAAAAAATGAAAAATGTTTTTTTGTGAAACAAGTTTCTTGGGCAACACTGTTTTCCATCACAAGATGGAGGCATGTGCCAAATTTGGGCATATTATCACAAACTATTCAACGAATGTGGCCATATCATTGCTCGTTTGGCTTGAAAGCCATGAATCTTCGTTCATGGCCGGTCGTTTTTGAGAACACTTTTTCAAGAAAACATCGGTATTCCAAGTTTAATATTTTTGCTAGTTCGTAGGCCACATTTGATGATGTGACGCGGAGGTCTCCCATTTTTTTGAATTTTTTTGAATTTTTTACGGTGTTTTCAAAAACCGGTCTAACTTGTCGTGTCGGCCGTCCGTGGCCAGGGTTTTATCATGCATATTTGTTGGTGATTCTATGATGAAATGCCTACCTGTGAAGCTAAAAATGATTTTTAGCAAAAATAACGGGCAAGCTATGGAGGACCCGCAGTTCAAATTCCAGCCAGTTCCAACAAAATCGGCCGATGGTTGTCTGAATGGCCGGGATTAGTTACGAGGGTCGGAAATGCATTATTTTTGGCAATCGTTCGTATAATAGGGTCTACTTTGAGATAGACTTAGAATTGCGCCATTTGGAATGTCCCTGTTTGTAGCTGTTTCACGAAAAACATGTGTTTTCGGCATTCAAAAAATGAAAAATGTTTTTTTTGTGAAACAAGCTACCTCTCTTTAGCAAAACTGTTTGCCATCACAAGATGGAAGCATGTGCCAAATTTGGGCATATTATCACAAACTATTCAACGAATGTGGCCGTATCATTGCTCGTTTGGCTTGAAAGCCATGAATCTTCGTTCATGGCAGGTCGTTTTGAGAACACTTTTTCAAGAAAACATCGGTATTCCAAGTTTAATATTTTTACTAGTCGGTAGGCCACATTTTATGATGTGACGCAGAGATCTCCCATTTTTTGAATTTTTTACGGTGTTTTCAAAAACCGGTCTAACTTGTCGCGTCGGTCGTCCGTGGCTAGGGGTTTGATCATGCATATCTGTTGGTGATTCTATGATGAAATGCCTACCTGTGAAGCTAAAAATGATTTTAGCAAAAATAATGGGCAAGCTATGGAGGACCCGCAGTTCAAATTCCAGCCGGTTCTAGTAGAATCGGCCGATGGTTGTCTGAATGGCCGGGAGTAGCTACGAGGGTCGAAAATGCATGATTTTTGGCAACCGTCCGGAGAATAGGGTCTACTTTGACATAGACATGGAATGGCGCCATTTGGAATGTCACTCTTTCTAGCCGCTTCACGAAAACATGTGTTTTTGGCATTCAAAAAATGAAAAACGTTTTTTTTTGTGAAACAAGCTGGAACCTCTCTTTGGCAACACTGTTTGCCATCACAAAGATGGAGGCATGTGCCAAATTTGGGCATATTGTCACAAACTATTCAACGAATGAGCATCCATGAGCAAGCACAAAAACACACAATTTTATCTTTCATCCATGAGCATCCATGGGCATGCACAAAATTTCGATTCCCATCAATTACCAAACTGAGCTTGGAAGGTAATGGACAGATGAACATGACCACATACCTAACATTGAAATGTTCAGATTTACATGACCTGTCATACTTAACACTGACTTATTTTCTTAAGATCTTCATTCCTCCTTGTTCTCTTTCTCCTTCATCATCTTGATGCGCCTAGAGCGGCGAATTGGATGAAGTGGCCTACAGCGGCCAGGCTGTGGGATGTACTCCTCTACCACAGTTGGCATGGTCCTGCCGCCCAGCGGTGGGATCGCCAGCGCCATCACGAGTCCATCGTCTGGCACCGCCACCATCTCGAGGCCATTGTCAGGCACCACCACCGCTAGGTCATCCTCAGGCACCACCACCATCTCGAGGCCATCCTCATGCACCACCATCGCGAGGCCATCCTCAGCCACCACCATCGCGTGGTCATCGCCAGCCACCTCCTCATCCTCGCTCTGCTCCTCCTCATCCTTGCTCTGCTCCTCCTCATCCTCGCTCTGCTCCTCATCCTCGCTCTGATCCTCCTCATCCCAGCTCTGCTCCTCCTCATCCCCGCTCTGCTCCTCCTCCTCCTCGCTCTGCTCCTCCTCGTCCTAGCTCTGCTCCTCCTTATCCCCGCTCTGCTCCTCCTCATCCTCGCATCTGCATTTGCTATAGCCAGAGTCGCTGCTGCTGCTCCTATTTCCTGACCAAATGCAACAAGCAGGTTTATTTAACAATCGGTGTGAGACAAAGCCAAATGTAGAGGAAGAAGAGGCAGAGCGTACTGGTAGGATCATCGTCCTCGTGCATATTCTTTTGCCATTTCTCTGTGTTGCATCAGGAACCATTTCTCTATAACCATCAGGAACCACATCAACATTGATGAAAACAAGATCAAAACAAGATCAATTTTTTGCATCAGGAATTCATCCATTATCTCATCAAATTTTTTTGAACATCAAAATTGACAAAAAACAGCTCCATCAAAATCCATTTCTCTGTGCAGCCATATTTTGCTCAATCTTCAACTTAACATGATGGATGGATGAATAACAGCTCCATTAGGAACCATTTTTTGTAAACTTGTTCAACTTGACATGTATAAACAATAGCTCCATCAGGAACTAGACATGGATAAACATAATAGAAATCTTCAACTAGACATGGATAAACATAATAGCAAACTTGTTCAACATAACAAAAGCAAACTTGTTCAACCACATAACTACAAACGGATACACATAATATCAAACATAACAAAAGCAAACCGCGCGAGCTGGCGTCGTCGTCTGGCAAGCACAAGCACAAGCACAAGCAACTACAGCCCCCAGTAGTCGGGGTTATCGCAATTCTCCTCCGCCTCTTGCCATAGCTCCGAACCTTCCTTGATGATTTTGATTTTCTTTCATGCCTCATAGGTGACGTACGCATCTTTCGCTGCGTACTTGATGATGTGCTTTGGCAGTGGGCTGATCCCCCATAGTTTGTGGTCCTCTTGCCTATTGATCTTCTGCTTCATTGCCTTGTAGGATGGGTGGATTAGGCTGGCTGCAAACTCAGACAAAGCTTGATACTGCTTTCCATTGTTTGGAACTCTCCATTTAAGCTGCAGGTCGATGTACTTGTCGGGGTTGATCTCCAAACCAGACAACTCTAGCTTCTCCTTGTCACCTCCAATGTAGAAGCCGACAAAGGTGTACAGATTCTTCTCCTACAGGAGCGGGCGGAGTTCCTTGGGCCTGCATCAAGTTCAGAAATTAATCTGGTGCATCTACTTCATAAATTAATCTGGTGCATCAAATTCATCTACTTCAGAACTATAGAAACTTCAAAACTGCTGCATTTACCATTTTGTTGCCGCGGTGATGTGGTATACCAGGACGAGATCCTCAATGCATAACTGCAGAACTGCTGCGATCTGCGGAGGTTCATCTTCCTTGGTATACTCCACATCAACGTCGATGTTCCGCTTCAACATGCCGCTGAGCTTCATCCTCATCTCGCGGATCCTCTTGTCGGTGTCTTCTGGATTGCTGGTGCAGATGACATCCAGCGGCTCCTTCAGGTGGATTTCAACCTTGAGCTCCGTGGTGTAGTCCATCTTCTGCCCGACGGGGACCGAAATATCATCGTCGACCACCAGTGGCTCCTTGCCAGACGTCTCATCACCATGGTGATGCTTGGCAGACAGAGGGGAGTTGCTCCACGATGCCATTAGCTTGCCAGATGGAGGGGAGTTGCTCCACGATGCCATTCACTTGCCAGACGGAGGGGAGTTGCTCCACGACGATTCCTCCGCCATTGCCCTCCTGGATAGAGTAGAGGGAGGGGAGGGGAGGGCTTGAGATAGAGCAGAGGGGAGTTGCTTGATGGTGGAGGCAGATGGAGCGGCAGAGGGAGGCAGAGAGAGCGGCAATGGAGCGGTAGAGGAAGGTAGAGGGAGGCAGAGGGGAGTTACCTAGAAGAAAAACCCTGGTCTGGCATCATGGGGAGTTGCTAGTGGAGGGGACACGTGGGGTTGGTTGCCTTGATGTGTGCGTGGTTGCCTCAAAAACCGAACCGCCCAAGCACCAGTGTGCCTTCCTTCGCAAGCGTGGTTTCTCATTTAATGGCCTTCTCGCATGCTCCGGCCGTTTCTGAAACAAAATAAAATAATATTTTGCTCCTTCAGCTCTGAAACAAAATAAAATAATATTTTGCTCTAAAATTAATGATCACTGCAGCCATATTTTGCTCAATCCAAAATAGTCACTACAGCCATCCAAAATGGCACCAAAATGGCACCCGAGTCACCAAAACAATATTACAGCACAAAATGGCACCAAAGTATCAGCCAAAATGGCACCAGAGTCACTACAACCATCTTCACCATCAGCCAAAATGTCACCAAAAATACATGATTTTGCATTGTATCTTCACCATCTGCCTCTTCATCACCAAAGTCTCATGCATTTTGCTAACTGGAGAGAAGTATAGTAGAAAAACTACATCAGGATCATATCAACAAAAACTATAGAGAAGGTTGATCACCAATCAAAACAAGGAACATGCAGTAATAGTATTAGGTCACCAAGGAGACAAAATTTACCTTCATGTCCATTCGCTACTCATTGTCGTCGATACCAACCAAAGGAACTCTATGCCCACTCCCGTTATCCTCATCATCACTACAATATTGCAGCATGGTATGATCAATCCTCTTTTCCTCATCCTCATCCTCGCTCTCATGCCCATCCTCTACCACCTTTCTTCTTTTCTTAATCCTTCAACTGTTGCAGCATCAACGAGCACACGTTCCCGGTCCCTTCGCACTCTGCTTTGCACCGGAACTTCCATAGAGTCATCATCAGCTTGCACCGGAACTTCCGTAGAGTCATCATCCTGGTATGTTAGTCCACTACCACCGGGGCCCTTTTCCATTTTAGTTTCAGTCACACTCCACAAGTGTCTGTGTTGAAAGGTTTGCACAACTCGCCATTTTCCGTGCCAAAGAGTGTCTGGCAGATAAAACACCATTGCTGCTTGCGCTGATAGAATATAGGGATCATTCTTATACCAACACCTTCTAGTTTTGATGCTTTTGAAGTGGCCATCATATTTGACAAAAGAGTTTCTCTTCTTCTTGCCACCAAGCTCAAACCAATCATAGTGAAATAAGACAACCGAGCGACGGATGCCTGCACTAGAGTTGTACTGCAACTCTACGATGCTTCTCAGCTGACCATTGAAGTCAATGTTCTCACCATCATGTGACCCCTCGGTGACAATTCCACTATTCTGTGTCTTCCTTCTTTCCTCGCGGTCAACGGTGTGGTACCGGACACCGTCAACAATGCATGCTGAATACACTCTCACTCGCTTATCCGGTAAGCATGCCAAAGCAACTAGATCATCACTAACCTTCTTCTCCTCATGCAACTTTCCAATCTGCACAAATAAACCATTTAGCAACAATGGTATTTAATAGTTGGTGAATAACACAGAAAACATAAAACATGTGGCTAAAGATCTCACATGGTTCTTAAACCATTTAGCAAATCCCTTGGAAACCCTTTTATCAACATGAATCTGGCTTCCTTCCTGATTTAACTCTTCCTTGCATTTCCCGCAATGCCAACAAAACATGTGAATTAAAACATTAGGCTAGTGCCAACCCAACCAAAAAAATATAACGAGTGCACAAGATATAACGTACTCGATATATGGTAGAACCTCGACGCAATTGCTGAGCACATACCAAACTATCTTGTCATACTCATCACCAGCCTCCAAGTATTTTGAGGCTCCAAGAAGTTTCACACCATGGTTGAAAACCGAGACATCACCACTTTGCGAATCAGACCGCTCTATATTTCTGGCCGGCCGGTTCCATCTCGTTTCCACATATTCAAAGTATCGAGAACAAAATGTCAAGCACTCGTCAATGACATATGCTTCAGCAATCGAACCTTTCGGTCTTGCCGTGTTTCGCACATAACGCTTACAAGTAAGCAGCCTTCTTTTGATTGGGTACATCCAACCGTATTGCATAGGGCCTCTAAGCATTGCCTCTTTTGGTAAGTGCACCGCCAAATGGACCATCACAGTGAAGAAAGCTGGAGGGAAAATCTTATCGAGCTTGCAAAGAATAATTGGGATTTTCTTTTCAAGTCTTTGTAGAACAGTTACCTTGACTGTTTTGCAGCACAGTTCTCTAAAAAAATTTCCGAGCTCAGCAACCGCTTCATATATATCCTTGTCCATGATTCCTCGGAGGCCCGCCGGTAAAATCCTTTGGAGGAGGATGTGGCAATCATGGGTTTTCAATGCTGAAAGCTTGAATCCATCAGAAGTAACACACTTTGCTAGGTTAGCAGCATAACCATATGGAAATCTCGCCGCTGTTATGAATTCACAGAATGCAAGCTTTTGTTCTTTAGTCATTGTATACCTTGCTCGTGGCATTTTAAATGAATCTTCATCTTCATTAGGCTGTAGATGCAAATCTTTTCTTATGCCCATGTCCTCCAAATCAATCCTAGAACTAATCGTGTCCTTTGTCTTCCCTTCAATTTTCAGAAACGTCCCTAGCAGATTCTCGCATAATTTTTTCTCAATGTGCATTACATCAAGATTATGTCTTAATTTCAGATCAGCCCAGTATGGCAGGTCCCACAAACAAGACCATGAGTTTTGATGCATGAGTTTACAGAGATGCATATGACTAGGCATTCTAGGATGATGAAGGGCCTCCGGCGTCCTATCCTCATATGACTAGACCATGAGTTATGATGCATGAGTTTACAGAGATGCATATGACTAGGCATCGGTCGCTGTAGTAGCCCACGATGGGGTTTACCTAGCAAAGAAAAAGAGAGTTTTATGATCTCGTGATGATCTCATGTCTTTCTTGCGAAATGTACGTTTATAACCAATTGGGTTCTCATCCAGGAAAGGGAAAATGGAAGTAATTACTGATATGGGAAAAGTCATGCCGTTTTTATGGGTGTCTGTGTGCTAGTTGAAATTAATTAAGACTCAAATACAGTAAAAGTCTTAAAGAGATGATTTTGCTCAGCCACCAGCACTAGATAAGCTTGACAACAATCACAAGTTCTTGCAATGGTGCATGCTTTTCCGATAAAATGATAAGATGATGGAGATTGAAGGAGTGAATTGCAAAAGCCACCACATTTCATGTTTAGTTTTGGATTTCCACTACTTTCATGGACGTCCCAAAATCTATCAGTTTTCTTGCTAATTTTCAATAAACACTAATGATTAATTTGGAGCTAATTAATCCAACTCCTGACGTACCGGGCACACTGGTCAGTGCCATGTGGCACTAAATGGTCAACACCGTTTGTTGACTGTTAAGTTGAATGGAGGGCCCACCGTCGGCATTGTCCTCTCTCTCAAACCGTCTTCCCCTTGGGGGCATTCCAACGAACACCTCTCACGCATTGGCAGAGATGGACGAGAGGGCATGGAGGTGACAGGATGGGTGCCGACAGGAGTAGGAGCGCGAGGCGGCCGATGCGTTCTTCCCGTGGTAGAGAAGGCCGAGACGCAACGGCTTCAAAACGCGATGGCGTGAGCCGGCCATGGCGGGGCTGTGAGTCGCGGTGGCAGGAGCTGCTGCCGAGCCATACGTGGTCATGGCACCGGTGCAAGAAGAGGCGGCCATGGTTGGGCAAGCTGCTGAGCCGTGGTGATGGCGACTCAACTTAACGATCAACACCATTTATGTTGACTTATACTGCCACACGGCATTCATAAGTGGGCCGGTATGTCACAAATTGGATTATCTCGTTTCAAATTGTCAGTGTTTATTGATAAAATTAACAAGAAAAATGGTTGATTTTTGGGATGACCAAGGAATCCGGTGGCACTTCCAAACTAAACTTGAAATGTGGTGTATTTTTGCAGTTCACTCAAATTGAAGACAAGATCAGGTGGGCCACATGAAAACACTCACCAGAAATCCGGCGATGGGTCCGCCAATCCAAATCATGGAAGCATACTTGTGCGGAATCCCAAGATTCTACAGCCCACGAGAGGCAAATCATAGCAAAACAAAAGAGTCATCGTGAATATAACATCATCATCATATTATGGTATCACTATAAATTTTGACTTTGTCCGTTCGGATTAGAAAAGATGATGGTGTCTGAGGTAGTAGCAGACGGGGATGTGCGGACGCACGCACGCACCTGGGAGTAGGGCGAGAGGAGGGACATTTCTAGAGCGGAGATGTACTGGATGCCGCCGGAGACCATGCACACGAGGAACAGCCTGACGGCGGCCGTCAGGTTTTTACGGCGCGCGCCGCCGTTGCTGTGGCCGCCGCTCTCGCCTGGCGCTGCCATCATCTGCTGCTTCAGGAGTTTTTCTTTTCTTCTGACACTAGGGTTGGAAGTTGCTGATGCTAACGGCTTTGCCTATTTATATCTGTTTCCTGGGCCAAATGTCGTAGGTCTGTCTCCACGAGTAAATATTTGAGCATTCTGGCATGGTGGGCCTTTTCTCCCAACCCATTAACTAATCCAATGCTCCTCCTCCTCCCGCCAGGAGAGTTAAAAGATCTTCGTGAATTTGAAAAACAAAAGTTCACAAGTTCAAAAAATGTTTGTGGGTTTCAAAATGTTCTCAATTCTTTTAAAAAAATTGAGACTTCAGAAAATGTTTGTCAGTTTAGAAGGGTTCCCGATTAAAAAACAATCATGAATTTTGGGAAAAACTTCATGATTTTTTTCCACAATTTTCGTTTTTTTATCAAATTCAACAAATTACTCAGGAATTTGGTTTTTGTTCATAAATTTGAAAATGTTCATGAATTTACAAACTTGTGAACTTGACAAAAGTTTAGGAATTCCTAAATTTTAAAAGGTTCACAAATTTGAAAAATGTTTCTAAATTCAAAGATCCTGAATTTGAGGAAAATTCATGAATTTAAAAATAGAACATTAAAAGAAAAAGACATTAATTTTTTTTCATGATTTTTTAAAAAAATAAGAAAAAAAGAAAAGGAAAAATAAAGTATAGGAAAGATAAAAAAAGGCTTTCTGAAAGAGAAAAAACGCTTTGAACCTCCCGAAATAAAAGCAATACCCCCCATAGCAAGAGGGACTAGGCTGACCCACCTCTAGCGCCCTATGGGCTATTCGCCCATAGCGCTCCGTATGGTCCGATACACAAGATTCGTGGTTGTACATGGTGCACACGCCTTGAACTAGGGGGCGGCCTATGTATGGTTTTTTCAGTATTGAAAGCTTCTGACCGGTTTTCTATTTTACTGTTGGTGTTTTTTTTGTGGTTCTCCCTTTGATGCATAGATGGTCGCAAATCATACTATGGATGAGATCTCTTGCAAGTATGGTGGAGGTTACTTTGGCTGGAGTTGCGCCGCATCCGGTGGTTTTGCACATTGGTGCTCTTGTGTCCGACCCAAACTATATTCCATGATTTTGTGTGTCCACGTTTTCGTCTAGACCCCACCCTGTAGCTCTAGTCATAGTTGTGTTTTTTGTGTTTATATTTGGTTTTTCTTTCTTTTTCTTAATTAACCAGGAATTGTATTGTTTTTGGGATCCAACTTTCTTCATTATTTGAAACAACTCTTCTTTTCTCAATGCAATTGTGGAACTCCTCGCGCTCTAATGAGGTTTTGTAAAGATATTGTAGCCTCCCTAGTTGGCAGGGAAAAAACCCTACCATTTCTAACACCTAGTTTAACTCATGTGCCATTTATGGCACTGTTGTCAACTCGTCCCATTTAGTTCTTTTCCCATCAAAGCCCTAATGAATGCGGCAACGACTGCACAAGAAGTTGAGGGGCGGTATGGAGGGCGATGTTGACATATGGTGAAGGTGATTCCTAGTGCGGCCAAGGATGGGATGCATGTGAAGCGAGCGATTGGAAGCACAACAATGACGGAGGACGATGGTGCGGCTGTTGAGGGGTTGGGATAGGTTCCCGCGAAGTGACGGGGTTATTACCCCTAGGTAGGCCAAAGCAACGGGGTTCTCCCTCCTTCCGCTTCGAAGAAAAACTACGCGACAGGCTACCCACGGCCGGCTCGAGCTGCCGCCGGCTGGCGACACGAACGGCTGGTCGTGCAGCCAGCTTGTTCTTGCATGTTGCATTCTGCATAACTGGATCCTGTAGTGGGTTTTGATGAACTGGTGCCTTAGGAGGAAGAAGTGACGCTTGACTATCTCGACCTCGGTGGCCATGGTGTGGATGCATTCCACAACGAAGTGGTGAGAGCACCTAATGCAGGTTGCAATCAAACAACGTGTCATATGTGCGCCTAATACATTAAGGCCAACCAAACAACGGGTCAAAATTAGTTCCCTCATGCAGCTAACCTATGTGCGGGCAACCAATCAATGTGCATATAATGGTTTTGAGGTTGTTTTTCCTCAACCAGCCCCATTTGAGAATGCTATGGAAACACCCCAAAATCGATGCGGGCAACCAAACGCGCCCCAAGTAAACTTCCTCCCCATAGCTATGGATACCTTAGATGCGTTGGGACTCTGATGCTTGGACGAGCTATTTGAGGGGATGACAAGGAGGATGCTGCTTTTTTTTGCGTGTTACTGATACTGGAGTTTGACTACACCTGCTACATGTTTCTCCTACTCTACTTCCACTCCGAGTCGACACGTCTAGTGGTAAAATCAGTAACTCTTACTACAACAATTCTTGGGCTTGACGTGTCTAGTGGTAAGCTCGCGGTCTATTGCTGCAACAATTCTTGGTGTACACAGAAATAGTTTTAATTTGCGCTGGTGTGTAGCCTATTATGTGTCCCTACAGGTACCACCGATGGGAGATTAGTTATGAGCCCTATAATCCCATCATTGATGGAGTTTCTGGGCCCGTCTCTTATTGACCATACATCAATAATAATTTGCAAAAACAATAATAGCCATACTGATAGCACAATATAGTTGATAAAAAGCTCTAGTAAGAAGCTTTTTTTTTGCAGGGAATAGCAAGAATCTTTGATATTTCTCCAGAATTCTCATAATTTAGAGTAAATAATTACTTCCTCCGTGAGTGTGGCTATTTGGCTCTCGAGCTCATCTGCTCCCGCCATAAACAGTAAAATCAAACAAAATACTAAAAATATCTGATTTTTTTTTTGCAAGAAAGATGCTTCGGTGTGAGGGTTCGTGTCAAATTTCAGCTCATTTGGACATCTGGGTAGTTTTCGGCAGAAAAGACAAATTTAGGGTGTGAAATAAGTTACTGCTCATGTACTATTTTGACCCATTTTGTTTTTGTTTTTTGCTGAGAGCTACTCATATGTCCGAATGAGCTGACACGGACGTCACACACTGAAACATCTTCCATGTAAAAAAAATTGGATTTAAAAAAATATGTTTTTGAACTTACTGTTCATCGGGTGCACATGAGTCCGAACATAGAAATGGATATTTATTTCCTCCACCCCATAATATAAACCCTTTTTTGATACTATGATCATAGTGTTAAAAAAGGCCGTATATCATAGTGTTAGAAAAAAGTCTTATATCATGAGATGGAGAGAGTAGTATACAATTAGCACTGACGTGGCCAGAGGTACACCCACTTGCCGGGGCAGAAAATAACCGATGGCTTTACCATCCGGCCGAATGCACACAAACTTGCATGGGCTGGTCATTCAGTCCCTAACTTCAACTTGATTGTGGTAGCTCAGTTTGCACGAAGGGATGCTGCGTTGCCACGACGACCATGCGATGATCGAGCGAGAGAGGTTGGTGCTAGCTGCATGCCGATGCGCGTGCGTTTCGGGGCACCCACAAGTCAAAACCTCACCAACGCGCGTGACAACGCAACACGCACACCACACACACGCACCGGACACCGAGCAACAGTCCATCTGCTAGCTACCCTAGGTTTTTTCTCTCTCTCTTTTTCTCTTTTGATGAAGGAAAGCGAGCTAGCTACCCTAGCCAACTACCCGGCGACCCTTCTACCAACCTAGTCTTTTGTCATGGACTCAGCTCGCCGGCGTCGGTGCAGGGCCTGCTCTCTGACGACGTGTGCTTCCGCCTTCCGCCGCCTATAAAATGCCCCCATATGCATACCAAGTTGCTACACACACATATAGCATATAGTAGCATGTTAGCATATCTTGGTCCTCATCGTCGTTTGTGGTGCAGACACTATTGCGTGCACAGTTTTGTATATAGCATATGTTGGTCGTCGATCGTAGCCGCCGCCGCACGGCGGCGGGGTTGACAAAGGTACGTGCGTACATAGGTCTACCTACCAAGATCATATCGATCCAGATCCTTTTTGCACGCAGCTGAGTAGCTTGACTACCTAGTCATGCATGGTATATACGTAAGTGATGGTCTGTTATGTGTGTTTTCTGCAGGGTACGTTCCAGTTAATGTACATCAAGAGGGCTGGTGCATATATGCTAGCTTCGGGTCCTACATGCAGCAGGTCTTTCAATATGTATATATGTATATGTATGTGTCTGGGTGATATGTTCCTTGCCGTGATCTTTGTCAGGTGAGCAGTCCTTCGCTGTTGTGGCCTCTACTTCGTTGTCTGTTCGACCTCGATCGATCTGCACAACTTTTTGTCGATGGTTTCTTCTGAGCGAAGATCAACATGTGTGAAGCATTTAGATGCATGAGAACTGCACAAACTGAGTACATTGCTAATAATGAGGCGGGTTGATAAAAAAATAAATGGTTCAAAATCGTCTAATTCTTAGCTGGAAATTCTCTGGAAAGATATTTATGAAGCATCATAAGAACGTGCTCATGCTTTAATTTTTGTTCGTTTCAAAATAAGTTTTTCTTGTTTTTGGGGAAACAAAGGCAACTAAAGCATGAACACCTTGTTATGATGATTTGCAAATACCTTTCTAGAGAATTTTAAGCTAAGAATTAGAAGATTTGAACCTTGTGTTTATGTGCATCTTCACGTTGACATGTATTGTATGTTAACATTTGTTCAAGTTCACAGATGAATATGTACATGAAAATATGCCTACGTGCAAATTTACAGATATGTATTGCATGTTAACATCTGTACATATGTATGGACATAATTTCAAAACTTTTTGAAAGTTCAAGTTGCGGTTTTCAAATTTATGAAAATCCCAAGCTCACTAGAGCCCAAAAGCCAAGATCTGCACTTAGACAACTAATTAATATGAGGAACCCCATTTAAGTTGGTTATGCATAAATGGTACCACATGAAAAATGTTTCGCAATAAGTCTTTTGTGATTTTTCACTCACATAGTATTACTTATTTAATGGTTAAACATTCATATTATGGATACCGAACAAAGTTAGAACACATAAATTTTGAAAGGCCTGGACTATTACTTAGACACAGATAGTTCTACAACTTCAAACATTTACCACACATTCCCTACATATACACCTTTTCCGAACACATAAAATCACGCGGGTGCATGCTCCGTTTTTAAATATAAGTCTTTTTAGAGATTTTACTACGGACTACATATGCATGTATATAGACATATTTTAGATTATTGATTCATTCATTTTGTTCCGTATGTAGCCCGTTGTGAATTTTTAAAAAGACTTATATTCAGGAATGGAGAGAGTATTTGTTTTACACCCTTAACCATGCATGCACCTAGTTAAAGATAAAAAATCTAGTTGTATTTGCATTAAATTAATATCCAGCAACGGTTCTAAAAATAAATAATGACAAAGATAGTGCATATCGAAGAGAGGTCGAATGGGCAGCGAAGCTGAGGTTGACGCTGAAGGACTGTCTATTTGACAAGGCCAGGTATGGAACAAAACATCACCATGGGTGTGTACGAGGGTCTCCAAGGATACTGAGATTCCTCGAGTTCAAAGTTGGAGTTTGAGACACTTCTGGAAATAATAAAACGATGAGGTTCAATAAATTCCAAATCTGGTACGAGGTGCGACTAACTCTACTCGTCTTGTTTTCGGGCTCTTGCATTTTTTTTTGTATACATCACTACTGCAAAAACTCGGGAGGTTTTCCATTGTAGCCAGTTAAAAATCGGCCATCAGGCTTGTCATTGTTAAAACCGTAGCACTAGTGATGTGAGTGTATATTGAGCCCGTCACTAGTATATTTCATTAGGGTAAGAGGATTAGGGGGGGGGGGGGGATAATGGATGAAATGCCATGCGTGTTGTATTGAACCTCGAGGGCAAGTATATACAAAGCAAGACTTAGAGGGCAAGAAAATACAATCCACCTAGACAAATCCTAGCCTACCATAGCCTATACTCTAACATCCACCTCCCCGCGGCAATCGTTGCGAATGACAAGGGCATCATGGATTGTCAAACTGGAGAAAAAACGAAGGCAGAAGCCAATGGGATGACATCTCCCGCTATCGTAGCGGGAGTGTCGTGGACGTTGTCGCGCCGCGGACGCGTTACCTGTAGAGGAAGTCGACGAATTGCTCAAGCGAGATGCTAGCCCTTTGTACCGATGTCGAGGTAGCCGAGAGCGTAGAGCAGTGTAGCCGTGGTCGTTGTCGAGTCAAGGTTGTTGGTGTCAAGGTAGCCACCGTGGGGCCATGGGCGTAAGGAAGCGTCGTGCAGTCAGGAACGTAGTGATGCAGCAGGAAGAAAATGTTCACACAATCAAGGCAGTGGGAAGCGTGTCGATACTGAAGACGATATTATTGAAGCCGTCGTAGATGAAGTGCCGCACCAGGTTTGCCAAGCCCGAGGACACGATAGAGGCGAAAGCACTCGTCGGTGTTGTCAGCACTGGGCATGCGTTGACGAGGCCAACACGAACTGTACGTCATGTCGGAGGGACCAATGGCCTCTAGGATGGTTGCGGCGCAAGTCGACAGGGGTAGAAGGTGCCGATGTTGCCCACGGTAGCCGGAATAGATGAAGTGGTCGGGAAAGATGACGGTGACACTAGTGATAGGTTTGTGCTAGACAAATACGAAGATATGGTCGGCGAAACCAGGGTAGCCTGAGAGAGGCCACACCAGTCGCGTGTGGAAGCGCGACAACGGTGCTCAAAGTAGGTGAAAAAAAAAACACAATATCAACATGAAGATCATGCACGGACGGTGGTGAAGCCACGCCTAAGGAGGTGGTACAGAGATATCACAGTAGATGTCAACACGCGTCAACACGCGGGACGACAGAGTGGACTAGGAGCGTGTTTGGTTGTGTTCGTGGAGCAAAGTTGCCTGGCCTGAGACCTCCCTGGATTGTGCCTGGTTGTTGTTTGGTTCGTAGCCTGATATCCTAGGCATGTCCTGGCCTGGAGCTCACATGAACCTGATTAGCCTGGGTATATCACAGGCAGCTTGATTAGCATGGACCAGGCCGACGGAGCCAGACGCCTGACCTCCAGGCATATGCGTTTTGCGCCAATTAGCAAGTTGTATGTATACTGCACTCTATGTCAATTCAGTTGTCTCATCTAATTATAGAATATTTAAGTACTTGTCTCAGGTCAGGTTTGTAACCAAACATCACATGCACATAGCTGCCTGGCCATGCAAAAATCCTCCTTCTCCCAGGCTACTTTCACGCATCAACTTTTGGCAGGCATGACAGCCACGACATGAACCAAAGATGCCCTAGGTGCCGGCGCGCTACGGCCCGGAAAAATGACGCAACGGCGGCGTGCGCGTCGATGCAACGGCAGCCTCAATACGGCGACCCTGCGGTCCGCTTGATCGTACTCGATGACGACCTTCACGGGATCCTTATAAAGCCACGCGCATACGGTTGATCTGACTGCGGGACGAACAAGGCCAAGAACCCGCGGGCGGGCGATGACGTACACTACACGCAACAGGCGTCGCGCAACCGGACGTGGCGGGACCACGACGGCGACGTGCATGCTGTGCAAGCAGCAGCAGCACCTGGAGAGGATGCGACGGGCGCCAGACCGAGCAATCGTCCACGCCCATGTGCCACGCGATGCAGATCGGATGTAGCGGACGCCTCCGAAACGGCCTCGTCCAGAGCATGGGATCGCTGCATGCAGCGAGGTGATGCACATGTGCACGCACGTGAGTTGCACGGAAGCTAGCGGGGAGGTGGCGGATGTAGCACTTGGCCACGCGTGTCCTGGTCGTTGGATTCGCGAGACGTTGGTGACGACGAGCCTACGGTGGATCGCTGCCCGATGTGCTCGCCCTCGTGGTTGGAGTAGAGGCGTACGAAAGGTCGATGGGTGACGGGTTGCGCAGCCCCCGGTTGAGCTAATGGAGATCGACCTTTCACGGGCGGCGGGGTACGGAAGCAGTGGTAGAGCTTGGTCTAGAAACTTGCGGGTGATACCTGATTGATATGTTTCTTATGCATATCTTTTCATTGTTTTATGTTATTATCATATCATTTTTATATATTTTGACAACAAATTATAATATTTTTTTATTTGCATTAACTTATTAACAAAGTGTCAAAGGCCAGTTTCTGTTTTCTATTGGTTTTTAGGTGAAAATTTCACGGAGCCAAAATGCCCTGATTTTTTTATTTTTTATTGGAATTATTAGAATATTTGATGCAAGAATCAATGCAAGACACAAGGGCAAGGGTGCGGGTACCCCCCCCCCCTCCGGCCACATGCTCACGACTTGTGGCCAAACCCTAAGTCGGATGGAGCTCTTCATTGAGTGTAAGAAAGCTAATTTTCCTCTCAGAATTTCAGCCGATCGAGTTACGAAACTCTGGCCTGGCTATAAAAGAAACGGTGTTTGACCTAAAAACAATACGAAAACAGAGAAGAAAACCTAAAAAAGAGGGGAGATCCAATCTCGGAGATGCTCCCACCCTTTGGGAGCCATGGAGGCCAAGGACTAGGGGGGACCCTTCTCGCATCTATGGGAAGGCGGAGCAAGAAGAAAAAGGAGGGGAGGCTCTCTCTCCCCTCTCTCCCGGTGTCATTGGAGTGCCATTGGGAGAACCATCTTGACGGGGATCACCTCCAACAACTTCGATGTCGTCATCTCCATCTTTCTCCCTCTTCGTGCAGCGGTTTACTCTCTCTCTCTCTCTCTCTCTCTCTCTCTCTCTCTCTCTCTTTCTCACCCTATTGTATTCTCTGCTTAAAAATTCTGTTTGATCCTATATATTGTTATGCAATGATGTGTTACACCTCTATTATGCTTGAGTAGTTTCCTTTTGTGCTAAGGGTTAATTTTGATATGCTATGGTTGATATGAGTTTATGTTATTATGGTGATGTCATATGGTGCCCGCCTTCTCGCGCACACTATGGAGTTCCCACTATAGGGTGTTGCAATATGTTAATAATTTCCTTATAGTGGGTCACGAGAATTCCTTATAGTGGGTCATGGGAGTGAAAGAAATCTAAACCCGAGTTCATGAGTTGTTGCATATGGTTGGATTTTACCTTTATGAATCTTTAGTAGCAGTAGATGCTTGCTAAAGTTCCAGTCATAGGAACATATAATCCGAGTACAAAAAGTATGTTAGCTTAGGTCTGTCCCTCATACTTATGACGAGTATCACTATCGTTTCATATACAATTGCCTCGGGACAATATTTTCCTTCATTGTTCTTCTAAACATCAGTGACTAACTTGTATTTATAAGTTGCAAACCTATCCCATTACACCTAAAAGTAGTTTATTTCTTGTTTCTAGATAAAGCAACCAATCGTTGTGTGTAGAGTCATATATGTGGTCGATAGAGCTTGGGGAATATGAATCAACCTTTAGCCCCTTGCTGGGTTCGACACTCTTATCTATCAAAATGGCTATAACTTATCACCTACACTTATGGGTTATCAAGAACTTTCTGGTGCCATTTCCGACGAGCAATAGAATAGGGTGAATATTCTTGTGTGCAGTTGTGATAACCCACAAGTATAGGTGATCAGTTGCAGCCTTTTGATAAATACGACTGTTGATCCCAATGAGGATTTAAAGGTAGAATTAATATTCTCTCAAGTTATATCGACCACCTGTAAAACTCTACACGCACTAACGCTCAATTTACATAGAGCAAGAATAAAACTAGTTTGTAGGTGTAATGGGATAGGTTGGAAGATAATAAAGAATGTGCAAAAAAAGTTGGGTGTTTTTAATAGATGAACAATAAATTAAAGGTCTTTTTAAGAAAAATAAGAAAAGGTTTGTCCCTAGGTAATTAAATATGCCACGATAGTGATACATATCATACGATATGAGGCGGAGTCTTAAGCTAACATACTTTCCGTACTAGGATCACATGTACTTATGTTTGGAACTCTAGTAAGTATTCGCAACTACCAAAGCACATTAAGATAAAACTCAACCACAGAATTATGTAAAAGGTCCCCTATGATCCCATACGCAACAACTCACGAACTCGGGTTTAGGTTTCTGCCACTCCGGCAAACCACTATAAGAAAATCATTGACATATTGCAACACCCTACAACGGTGATACCACATGGTTGCAGGACATGGAGGGAACCACAAGACAACATCATATTAACCATATTGTACCACAATTAGCCCACATGACAAAACGAATCTACTCAAACATCAAAGAGGTGCAACACATCATTGGATAATAATATATAGCATACATCACCATGTTCAAGTAGATATTACAACGGGTGACACAGGTTACACCGCTGCATAGGGGGGGTAATTGATGATGATGGCGACAAAGTTATTGGAGTAGATCGACGTCATGATAGTTCCCCTGGCAGCGCTCGGGAGCTACCGGGAGAGAGGGGGAGAGAGATCCCTCCTTCTTCTTCTTGCTTGGACTTCCCCCTAGATGTGAGAAGGGTTTCCCCTCTGGTCCTTGGCCGCCATGTCTCCCAGGGATCCCTCTGAGATTGGACCTCTCTCTATGTTTTCTTCTATGCTCTGCGGTAGGGTTTCTGGACCGAAGGAGAGCTTCAAACAACTTACGGGTTGCCCACAAGACTGGTCCCCATGCCCTAGCCCTAGGGGGCAGGCACACCCCTTAGGCTTCTGGGCCCATGGGTCTCGTCCTGCATTGATTCTTGCGACCAGAAAACAAATATTTATTCCGCAAAAAATCACTGTACATTTTCATCGTGTTTGAAGTTCCCTAGATATGGATCTTCTGTGAAACAAAAAATGCAAAGAACAAGAACTTGCACTACTGCACTAGGCCCTAGATTAATAGGTTAGTGCATAAAATTAATATAAACTGATGCCAAAAATATGTAAAAGTGGTATGATAATAGCATGAAACAATAAAAAATTATAGATACGTCGAATACGCATGAGCTTGTTGGCTTTACCACTAAGTAGACTTTATTTTTTTTCTTGTTTTCTATCTTTAGTCATGGGTAGAAAACACAAAATTTCAAAGGAAAATAGTTGTACTTGCTACGCCAATGGTTGAAGAATCACAGAAAATCCTTACTGAAACTTTCGACTTGGATAATCTTCGGTCCATTTGTACCCGTGCTAAATACCCAACTAGCTTAGTTGAGAGAAATTCATTAGATGAGCATGCTTATTTAGTGCGTTATCACTTGTATCAAAAAATAAAACACTTATGGGATCAAATAAGTAGGTTATATTTCTAATGTGCATTTAATGATAATAAAATATTGGCCTATTATCCTAATGGTGTTTATTATTACTATGATATTGAACAAGCTGAAGAATTTATTGCTTTTTAGGGTGCCTATGAATTGGCTTCTTTGCTTGAAAAGTGTGATGGTGTTCTTTATAAATCTAAAAATCTTGAAATACCTAAATATTGCGATGAAAACTATGAATACAATGCTCATATTAATGCCCCCTGCTGGCCCTCCAACGCCTCTCTTCTCCTATATGGTGTATTTTACCCTAGAAAAAATCATAAGCAAGCTTTCATGATGAAGTGTCGCCATCTCGAGGGAGAAACCTGGGCAAAGGCCCTTTTGCACTCCGGCAATCAGATTCTTCCAGGGAAATTCCTCTCCGGGAGGGGGAGATCGAAGCCATCGTCATGACCAATGCTTCCTCCTTCATGGGAGGACCAATCTTCATCAACATCTTCATCAGGACCATCTCATCTCCAACCCTGGTTCATCTCATCTATTCAATCTTTGTCCCAAAACCTCAGATTGGTACCTATGGGTTACTATTTTTGTTGATTACATCTTGTAGTTAATTCTTGTTGGATTACTTGGTGGAAGAAGTTATGTTCAGATCCTTCATTATTATTTTTATAACTCTGATCTTGAACATGTTGATGAGGTGTGAGTAGTTACTATTGTTCCTGGCAACATGGGAGACGTCTTGTTATAAATAATCTTGTGAAGTTGGTATTCGTTTGACATTTTGATGATTTGTATGTTGTTACTTCCCATAGTGGTGTCATGTGAATGTCGACTACATGACACTTCACCATGTTATGGGCCCAAGGGAAGTCAATGTGGAGTAATAAGTATATGATGGGTTGCGAGAGTGACAGAAGCTTAAACCACAGTTTATGTGTTGCTTCATAAGGGGTTGATTTGGATCCATGTGTTTCATGCTATGGTTAGATTTATCTTAATTATTATTTCATAGTTGCGGATGCTTGTGAGAGGGGGTAATCATAAGTGGGTTGTTAGTTCAAGTAAGAACAACACCTTAGCACTGGTCCACCCACATATCAAATTATCAAAGTAGCGAACACGAATCAACTCAACATGATGAATATGACTTGACATAAATTCCCTGTGTCCTTGCGAGCGCTTGCTTAATATAAGAGTACTTTCAGGCATGTCCTTGCTACAAAAAGGATTGGGCTACCTTGCTGCACCTTGGTTACTAGTGCTACTTGTTAATTGTTATGATTTATCTTGCTATAAAACTATCTACTCCTATCACTTACATCACTTGCAGAGAATATCTTGCTGAAAACTGCTTGTCATTTCCTTCTACTCCTCGTTGGGTTCGACACTCTTTCTTATCGAAAGGACTATGATTGATCCCATATACTTGTGGGTCATCACCATACAATAAAAATGAACCTTGTGGGAGCCGCACAAGAAGTAACCTTGGATAGCTCCTCCCCGAAAAGGCGATGAAATACTCAAACTATGGGCCATCACTCTAAATAATCCATCCAAGAAGCCCCTTTCCCATTAAGTGGGGTGTGTTAAAATTGCCTAGCATCCCTAACAACCACAACACGATTAGAGGGCGATGTATCTATCCGATAAAAAGTGGCCTAACACCCTTTTTATTATAATATGTCATTATTAACACCATGTCCAAACTATTTATTGTGTGTGTGTGGACATTTTCAACTCTTTTATGATGCATCATGTTCATAGGTGTATACTTTTAGTTACTGATTTTTTTTCGGGATTTTACTCCACCCGTGGTTGGGAACTAGTAATTCGTTGGGTCTGCAACAATTTTGGATGGGCTCCTAACGAGCTTATTTTCCATATTTTTGTTTGTAGTTTTCGAGTAATTGTCTATCTCCTTCGCCTGTAGTCATTTATCATGGGCCCCTCCTCATGGAAAATAGTTACTACTTGAGCTACGGAGGATTCTCTTTCATCGATAGCTACATAAACACATATTACACCTTGCTATTTTGATTGAGAACTGTATATGTGCTACTGATGTTTTGCCAATTTGTCTATCTTCAATAATTAACTCTTGCTCACCGTGCCCTATAGGGATATCAAATCGCTAGCAATAAGCCTTGGTTGAACAGGCTCGTAGCTAAGAGTACTGGACAAAGCCTAATCGTTAAATGCAAATGATGATAAAAATGTTAATTGCCACTACGAGAGGATATTAGAACCCAAAATAATTTACAACGCCAATACAAGATGCATCCTCTAGGCCGTCTTATTACTACAAGCATTTGGTAGCCCATTTTACTAAAACGTGACATGATATACACAAATACGTGTTGCACCAATATTATTGTCGATTCTTCTGGGGAAAATTTGTGATATTTTGGTAACGTTTTCATAATTAGGCAGCATGGAAGAATAATCACGATAGAAATAACCATCTCTTCCAATAACCTGGCCATGTTCATTTATTTTTGTGATATGGCTCCAATAATCTTGCTCAAGAATCTAGTTGACATGATTTACATTACACGCATGCATGTATCTGCATGTTACCTATACATTTCATGGAAACCCAAAACCTGGATAGTCCCCAAGATCTATTTGATTGGATGACGTAGGGTGAAAGGAAGGGGTATTCACTTACTGGTGGCGGAGCAGTCCCTAACATGCCTTATTTCCTGACTTTTTTTTATAGCATACACAAATTCAAACCCTCCACCAATAAGACGGGAGTCTATATTAGGATATTGTAGCACTAGTGATAGAAGACACTTTTTGAAACACAAACATTTTTTATGAAAATAGTGAACAAATTTTGAGAATGAGACTATTTTTAAAACACGAACATTTTATGAAAATCACGAAAAAATTGAATAGAAGAACAATTTTTGAAATACAAATATTTTTTATCAAAATCATGATTGTTTTTGTTGAAAACAAGAACATTTTCTTAAATCCCTGAATTTTTTTCCAAAACATGGATATTTGTAAATTGTGCAGTTTTTTGAATACGAGAAAAAATTTCAAACACGAATATTTTTGAAAATATGGACACATTTTGAAAGCAAGAATATATTTTGCAATTCGTGATTATTTTTTGCAGCCCCAACATTTAAATTAGAATGGTGAACAAAATTTTGAACACGAGAACAATTTTTGCAATTCAGACAAAAAAGCTGAAAATGGTGAACAAAAGGAATAGGAAAAGGAAAAAATAAAAAGGAAACTAGAAAAATGAAAAGGAAAACAAGAACTTTTTTTGGAAAACAAGAACATTGTTTGAGAATCCTGAAGATTTTTACAAAATCCCATACATTTTCATAAATCCAGAACCTTTTTTAAAGTTATTAGTAGTTTTGTTAAACGACTATTTGTTGAAATTTAGAACATTTTTTTAAAAGCAGGAACATTTTTCAAATTTTAAGAATAATATTCGAACATGAACTTAGTTTTAAAAACATAAAATAGCCCTCCTTAGAAAGGAAAAAGGAAAAAATAGAAAAGAAAATTAAAGAAGAAGAAAAATTCAGAAAAACAAAAAACGAAACAAAAAAACTATAAAAAGATAAGAAACAGGTTCAGGGAACCTCCTAGAAGGTTCCCAAAACCGACTGCCTAAGCGTAACTGGGCTGGCCCATTGCGCTGCTCGGTCGCTCGCCTTTGCGAAGCGCCGGCAGCTTGATGCAATGAGCGGCAAACATGATATTCCTATATTTAAAGCCAAAAAGGTAGGGTATTATCTCTTCGAGAGAGGCTGAACCTGATTAAAATCATGTGTGCATGTTACCGTCGTTCCAAGATGGCTAGCTTAGGACCCCTACCTCGAGATATGCTGGAATTAGCACCGACATTGGTGGCCCATATAGGTTTCATTGGGTGATCGTCGCGGTTCGATGGGTTGTTCTGATCTACATCGTATTCGACCTCGTTGATCGAGATCCGCAGAAATTTCGACGACAAAATGAATCAGGTGATATTTTTCTGATTAGATTGTTCTACAATGAATAATTTGTTCCGGATTCTCCTAGTAGTTTGCACTACTTTTTCGCAGATCAAAAGTTTAGGCGGCCCTTTAAGCTTTAGTGGTAGGTATTTAATGGCGTGGAGGTCATATCCGCTGGCCATATGTATGTGGAGAAGGAAGTCTTCGATCCACACTGTCGGGTCAGTAGTCCCATCATATGGTTCGATGTTGACGGGTTTAAACTATTGGGTTCTACCGTAGGTGTATCGCTTGCGAATTAAAAAAATTCTACGCGTACAACATGCTACAGAGATGGATCATAGATCGTTACCACTAGACGCGCAGTGCCGTGCAGTGGAAGTAGACTTGGGGCAACGCGTTCGCGTGGTCCATCTCCTCCTTGTCCGATCTCCCTCGAACACCGGATTGACGGATCGTCTCCCTCGAACAGTCGGTTGCCGGATCCCACAAACAGGTCCGCCAGAGTGGCGCAAGTGCACCGCCTGTAATGGTGTCCGCGCATGCAGGAGGAACACCGTGCGGGTGGAGGTGGCTAGTTGCAACACATCCAAAGCCCTAATGACGGCACCAAAGCAATCAACAAATGAGTGTGCCGCACCTCCACTATATATAGGCATCCGTCGTGGGCTCAACTCTTGGGCCTCGCACGGATCCAAAAGCCCACGTGTTCCTTCCCTTAAGCGCATGACCCCTTAGGTTCTCATTCACTTGATCACGAGTCAGATCACATCCTACTCGGATAGTCGTTAGCGGCCTCTAGCAAAGCGTGCCGACTCCAAGTGTCCGATGAAACTGGTTAGGCGAACTTGTACTTCACACTTCTTTTCCCTTTGCCACACGATATATGTTGTCGTGCTCAAGGCAACATGGTCATCCTTGTTACAGCATGACCACTTTCTCGTTTCGGTGAATCCGACCAACACTTCAGATTATCTCATAATACTCATCGCATGGGGCCATGCTTATCCAGGTCGGATCACCCGAGGGGTAAAGAGTATATCTCTCCTCAACGGAGGGGCAAATCCCATCTTGCTCGGCCACATCTCGCAGCATGGGTCTAGAAAAGCCCGAAATCTACCTTTATAACTACCCTATCACGGAGTAGCATTTGGTTGGTCCAAAGCAAGTATGTCACTATCCCAAGTACATGCGCCATCTCAAGTCTTAGGACATAGAATGTATGTTGTACTAGAGACTCATAGATGACCTATCATTGCATTTCATAGTTGGGTCTGTCCAACTCTGACCTTATCTTGACTCGGATCTAACTACGTCGAATCCGACCAGATCTTTATGAGTCCATATTATCTGGCTAGCATCCAATGCTACAAGGCCAATGAGACCGTACCATCCATCGTGTCATATGCTAGTCTTATTGGTTGCGCGACCACACAACCCTTTTGACTAGGGACCATTTAGGACAATCATCATACAATGCATAGTCTCACAAACAAGTCATGTACTTGTTAATACACATCATTGTAATGTCCAAGGACTATATTTATTCATACACACATAGGAAATATCATCATACATGATTGCCTCTAGGGCATATCTCCAACAGTCTCCCACTTGCACTATAATCAATCAGATAGACATCGAATGCCCATAACTCTAACGTGCCCCTCATGCTTGGGTTGTGGAAGCGGCTTAGTCAACGGATCTGCAACATTTGCACCCATGTGAATCTTCCATAAATTAGTATCAACATTCTTCATGAGCTTTCGTATCAAGTGATATTTTCAGTCTATGTGCCTGGTCTTGTGGTGTTGTCTCGGCTCCTTGGCCTGTGCGATGGCACCTAAATTATCACAATAAAGGTCCAACGGTTTTGACCAGCCTGGGAACACACCAAGATCCTCCAGGAACTTTCGTATCCAAACAACTTCCTTTGCATCTTCACAAGCCGCAATGTATTTGCCTCTGTTATGGAGTCGGCAACTGTATCTTGCTTGGAACTCGTCCAGCTCACTGCTCCTTCATTCATGACATTCACAAATCTAGTTTGCGATCAAAAGTTATCTTTGTCGATTTGGAAACTAGCATCAACGTAACCCTTTACGCAAAGCTCCTCCTCACCTCCATAAACAAGGAACATCTCTTTAGTCCTTTTCAGGTACTTCAAGATAGTCTTCACTGGTGCCCACTGACTCTCACCTGGGTCGGCCTGGTATCTTCTTGTTAAGCTTATTGCATAGGAAACATCAGGCTGTGTACATAGCATGGCATACATGGTGGATCCTATTGCCGAGGCATACAGAATCCTACTCATCTGGTTTCGCTCATCAGAAATTGTATGACTTTGAGTCTTTCTTAGCCTTATACCATGTGAGACGGGCAAGAACCCTTTCTTGGCCTCACTCATGTTGAACCGCTTCAACACTTTGTGAAAGGATCGATATGGTTGACTAGAGGGGAGAGGGGGGGTGAATAGGCAAATAACACTTTTTAACTTTTCTTTAACAATTCAGGCTTAGCAACAAATAGGTTGGCTAGATGTGCAACTAGGTGAACAACCTATATGATGCTAATTACAATAAGCACGCGAGCAAGCAAGGGATACAACACAATAATAGTTTGCAAGAAGTAATGGTAAGAGATAACCAAAAGTGGAGCCGATGGAGACGAGGATGTGTTACCGGAGTTCCTTCCCTTGTGAGGAAGTATGTCTCCGTTAGAGCGGTGTGGAGGCACAATGCTCCCCAAGAGCCACTAGGGCCAACGTATTATCCTCAAGCCCTCACACAATGCGAGATGCCGTGATTCCACTATTGGTGCCCTTGAAGGTGGCGACCGAACCTTTACAAACAAGGTTGGGGCTATCTCTAGAACTTAATTGGAGGCTCCCAACGACGCCACGAAACTTCACCACAATGGAATGTGGCTGCGAGGTAATCTCAACCATCTAGGGTGATCAAACACCCAGGAGTAACAAGATCCACAAGGGATGAGTGGGGGGAATCAAATTTCTCTTGGTCGAAGTGTAGATCGGGGCCTTCTCAACCAATCCCTAGAAAATCAACAAGTTTGATTGGCTAGGGAGAGAGATCGGGCTAAAATGGAGCTTTAAGCAACAATGGAGCCTGGGGAGGGAAGAGGTGGTCTTCTTGGGGAGCAAAAGACCCCCTTTATATATAGTGTGTGTGTGGGGGGGAGGATCCAATCGTTATCCCCACTCTCAGCCTGCGCTTTGCGGTACTACCACACAATGCCACAGTACTACCGCAAGGGACTATGGTACTACCGCAGCAGGGTGCGGTACTACCGCTCGCACGATAGTGACCAGACGCAGGCCGATTGCACAAGGCAACTAGCGGTAGAACTGCCGGAGTGGTACTACCGTGATCCCATACGGGACTACCGCATGGTCGGTAACAACTAGCACAGGAGATGCAGAGAAGTAAAAAAATTACTTCCGTGCCTACCTCCGCTGAGGGCAGACCTACGAAAAAGTCCGGCATGGTAGTACCGGAAATAAATCACGGTACTACCGCACGAGGGCAGATGTAACAAATTACATCTGCGCCTACTACCGCAGGCGCACACACCAGAATCGGTACTATCGTTCCCTCGAGCGGTGCTACCGTGGGCACCTCCGATACTACCGCTCCCTTGAGCGGTACTACCGTTAGCCACTGAAAACTAGCACCCTGTAGCCTTCACTTTGCACAAACAAGGAAAACAGACTGGAGCTCCATTGAAGCGAAGGAAAGGTGGTGCAATAGAACATATGTGTATGTGTTGATTCCACCCAAATCTTTCCGAAGCGGACCCCCTCTTAGTAGTACGGCTTTCCTACGACTCAAATCCACCGAAAGAAAATGTAGAGAACAACTATCTTCGATAAGCTCCAAGGGGCACCGAATCATCTTGTGCCTAGAAATTAGATATCTAAAATGCTCAATGCACACGATTAGTCCGCAAAAGCATTGTCATCAATCACAAAAACCACTTAGGGAGAAATATGCCCTTACAATCTCCCCCTTTTTGGTGGATTGATGACAATACGGGATTTGCACATAAAGATATATAATGAGCACATGCAAAATCAAAATCAATAAAATATAGACAGGCTCCCCCTAGATGTGTGCACTCTATAGATATGCTTTGGACTGCAAAGCACACACCCTAGGATCAACACTCCCCCTATATTTTATAGACAAGGCAATCCTTGTAACAGAATGAAAAACACTAAGCACGGAAACAAGGCATAGCATCTGAGCATGAAGATAAGGGTACATAATAGATAAACTCACAAGCTACTAATAATACTGGACAAGAATAAGATAAGAGTGATAGCATATGTCTCACACCATATGATAGAAGAAGTCTCCTGGTCTCACACACAAATAACATAAACCAAAGTTCAACGAAAGCAAGGATACGATGAAAAACAAACGCAAACACTTGCAAATCCTACACTCTCTCCCCCCCTTTGGTATCGAGATGCCAAAAAGGTAGAGATGACACTTAAGACACAAGTGGTAGCTCCCATGCAGAAAGATCAGCCATCAAGCTCCTCCTCTGATGCAGCTGGAATGGACTCCTCATATGAATCAACCCATTGATACCTCTGCTTCTCCATCCAAGTAGCCTCAGGAGTGATGTCCTTCTCAGACCCACTCGAGATGGTCTCGCCAAGCTTCCTCAGAATCCGCTTGTCACGCTGACGACTCTCCTTCTGAGCAACGTGAGTCTGATACTGTCCCTCAGCCTGCATGCAAAACAATGTCTTCATCCTGTGTGTGAGCTTCTTGGCCCAAGATGGCTTAGTAGACGGTTGTTCATACATCTCTGAACTGTCCTCTTCCTCCTCTTAAATCTCATCCTCATCAACATCCATATTAGTAGCAGCAGGCCCAGTCCTAGTGGTAGTGTGAGCCCACTTGTCCTTCTGACGCAGCCGAATGGGCTCATGACGAATCCAGTTGGGAGCATCAAGGTCTTCTCCTGGAAAGTTCTTCTCCCACGTTGTTCAAATCAAGAGGAACAAGTAGGGTCCATAAATGGGGACCTTATGATGGAACATAGCAGTCCGAAGCTCACTCCACATAATGTGAGAAACATCAAGTGGGTCAAGAATTTGAAGCCGCCCTTTCTCACAGAGGAGCAGCATATCCTCAAGATAGGAATGCACCTTGTCCTTGTCTCCCATGCGAGGAAAGAGAGTGTTGCGAAATATTCGATGCATGACATCGAGGAATGGGTTGAGCACAAAAGTTTGCTCACTAGAGGGTAAAGAATTCTCAACATAGTAGGGTATAAGCTTCTCCTTGCGTTCAGGTTGTGGATTGGCGTGTGGGCGCAAACCAACGGGCTCATCGAGCCCCTCATCACGAACGTGCAACAGATCGATGAACTCCTTCCAGTTAGCAGTCATCTTCTCGCCATTGGTCATCCAAGTCATGGTCTGCTTCACATCCGAGTGGAAGTGGACGGAAGCAAAGAATTGAGCCACAATCTCGGGATCATAGTCAAGATGGAATGAGATGATATTCTTGATAGCAAACTGCTATTCAGAGGCTCACCAAAATATGTCGGATTCTTCCTTAGACGAGCCATGTCAATCCACTGGACTGGGACATAGATATTCTTCTTTCCCTTGATTACCTCAATATGGATGAGATTTTGTTGCTTGGTCCAAAACAAGTCATTGCCCTTGGAATGTTCCCTAGGATTGATATAGGGGTCGATCATCCCATGAGACTGAAACTCTTCTTGAGTCATATCTTTCCATTTGTTAACTGGATCCTTGACCTTGGTTGTGACTCTCTTGAAGCGGCATTGCGGGGCATTGGACCCCTTAGGTGTATCTGGATTGCGTAGACGCTTGGAACTTGTGTCGCGAGAGGGATTGGAGCGTCTTGAACCGGAACCGGAGCCACCACCTATGACACACAACACAAACACAAAATAAGAATGAAAGAAGTCATTTCAAAGACCAAAGAAAACACGAAAACCATGTAGAAATGAAAATGGACAGGACAAAACGAGGTTGTTTGGGAGCGAGCGGTAGTACCGCTGTGATCGGTAGTACCGGGCATAGAGCAGAAGAAAATTTTTACTTCCGCCGGACGGGTGGTAGTACCGTACCAGGAGGTGCGGTAGTACCGCATGGGGCGGATTCCATAAGAACAACAGATCTGAAACTCAGATCGGTACTACCGCAGATCAAAACAACCAAGTTGTATCCTATCAATTAACAATTCTACCGCATACACACTCTCCAACCATCACCTTATGCATAGATTTAGCCAAAAATCACAAGACCCACTCATATTTCCCCTTAAACCTAGATTCAAAAATAGAGAGGCAAAGAGAGAAGATCTAGGGGAAATACCGGGATCCATGGCAAGAGGACGAGGTGGGGAACGATACCACCGGTTGGAATGAGAGGAGAGTGGCCGAAGACGGAGATTCGGTGAGGTCCTTCGGCGCCATTTGTGAGGGAGGAGAGAGAGAGTCGTGAGGGGAAGAGATGAATGGGTATGGGGGAGTTTGAACTCCCCCCTGCCTGCTCTTAACCTCCATGTGGAACTGACGGCACGGTAGTACCGCAGGTCATTTCGGTAGTACCGCTCCTCGATCGGAAGTAATTTTTTACTTCCGTGCTGGAGGCGGTAGTATCGTGCCGGGGCTGCTACTATGCAAGCACAGGAGCAACCCAACTCCAGCGGCAGTACCATGGCATAGCACGATAGTACGGTGCTGCCCACAAAGTGCGGGTTTTGAGAGAAAAAAACTTTTGCACACCAAATTGAAGGAAATATGAAAGACACAAGGGCACAAAGATAAGTCAATAGGCTTCATGCAACAAGGACACATACAAAAAACACAAAAAGAAGCGAATCAAAACAAGAACATGGTCCAAAAGATTAGAGAGGAGAAACGAGAACCAAACATCAAACCACTACCTCTCATGAAGAGAGGGCGGTGGACGGAGCCACCTATGTTTGAGTCAATTGGTATGGCACCGCGAAGAATTATCCTTGGTGCCATGACCAAGAATCGTCTTTGAAGCACAGTAACCATTAGAAAAATGGCGGATGTGAAATAATTTGATTAGTTTATGCATAATAGGGGGAGGGATAATTCATTGAGAGAACTAGACTACCCCTAAATCCATGCCTACATCTAGACAAGACATAATGATGAGTGTGGTGGGGCACTAAGTCAATCCACATTGCTCGAATCAATGATATTTAGCTCATGCCTTAACTCTTGAAATCTTGCTTCATCCAATGGCTTCATAAAAATATCTGCAAGTTGCTCATTAGTGTTGAGATGGATAAGATTGATATTTCCTGGCTTGCCATGATCTCGGAGGAAGTGATGACAAATATCAATGTGCTTCGTCTTGCAGTGTTGAACTGGGTTGCTGGAGATCATAATGGCACTTTCATTAACATAGTAAAGAGGCACTTTGTCACAATTGGCACCATAATATTTTAAAGTTTGCCTCATCCAAAGAATCTATGCACAACAAGTGGCAGAAGCTACATACTCAGCCTCGGTGAATGAGAGAGAAACACAGTTTTGTTTCTTTGAAGGCCAACTTACCAAAGACGACTAAGAATTTGGTAGCCTCCGGAAGTGGACTTCCTATCCACATGGTCTCCCGCCCAATCCGAGTCAATATATCCAATGAGATCAAACAAAGCCCCCTTGGGATACCATAAGCCTAAGTTTGGGGTATGAGCCAAATATCGAAAGATTCGCTTGACAACCACATGGTGACTCTCCTTAGGTGTGGATTGAAATCGTGCACACATTCCCACACTTAACATGATATTAGGTCTAGATGCACAAAGGTAAAGCAAGTATCCAATCATGGAGCGATATACCTTTTGATCCACAGCTTTACCATTGGGATCACTGTCAAGATGTCATTTAAGAGGCATAGGAGTGTTGGCCTTGGGAGGATTGAGCTCATCCATCTTGAACTTCTTGAGCATGTCTTGAGTCTATTTATCTTGATTGATGGAGGTACCTTGACTTCATTGCTTGACTTTGAAACCAAGGAAGAACTTTAACTCTCCCATCATAGACATCTCAAACTTATTTGTCATTAGTGGCAAATTCTTCATTGAAAGCTTTGTTAGGAGAACCAAATATAATGTCGTCAACATATAGTTGGCATATGAACAAGTTCCCCTTGACCCTCTTTGTGAAAAGAGTGGGATCGATTTTACCAATTTCAAACCCATGGTCTTGCAACATCTCGGTAAAGTGCTCATACCATGCACGTGGGGCTTGTTTAAGGCCATAGAGAGCCTTATCGAGAACGTATACATGATTAGGGAACTTGGGATCCTCGAACCCTGGGGGTTGCTTAACATATACCAACTCCTTAAGAGGACCATTAAGGAATGCACTCTTAATATCCATTTGATATAATTTAAAGTTATGATGAGAGGCATATGCAAGCAACATGCCAATAGATTCCAGGCGAGCAACAAGAGCAAAGGTTTCACCGTAGTCGATACCCTCAACTTGGGAGAAGCCTTGTGCCACTAATCTTGCCTTGTTGCGAATGACGACACCGTTCGCATCTTCCTTGTTCTTGAAGATCCATTTAGTTCCAATAACATTGTGGTTCTCCTTAGGTCTTGGCACCAATCGCCACACTTGGTTGCGCTTGAAGTTGTTGATTTCATAGTGCATGGCTTCAACCCACCCCATGTCCTCAAGAGCATCTTGTACCTTGAGGGGCTCAATGCAAGAAACAAACGCGTGATGTTCACAAAAGTTTGTTAATTGTCCACGAGTGGTTACCCCTCTTTTCAAGCTACCGTAGACGTTTTCCATCAAATGTTGTCTAATTTTAAGCTTGGCAACATTTTTGGCGTCTCGTCTCTCTAAGATTTCCTCCATGGAAGGTTGAGGGACAACATTCTAAGAAGCATCTTCTTGATGATCTTGAGCGCCTTCGTGAGCTTGCTCTTGATCTTGAAGAAGATCTTGATCTTGAGCTTGCTCGGGGACATGGACTTGATCATGGGCATCACTTGGTGAGACACCATCATCAGTAGATTGATCTTGCCCTTGATCTTGTCCATGTGGTAGAGGACCTTCATTTTGTTCTTCGAAAGCGTGTGGGTATTGTGTCGGTGATGGTTCCACTTGACTACAACATTGTCCTTCTCCTTCGGCCACAAGGGGTTCCTCAACGGGTAAGAAGTATCCCACACCCATTCTTCTTATGGCTTGGGAGAAATTTCATCACCTACATCACAAAGACCACTTTGCTCCACTTGGGAGCCATTATTTTCACCAAACTCTACGTTACACGTCTCCTCAATGAGTCCGTTGGACTTATTGAGGACACGGTAAGCGCGAGAGTTTGTAGCATAACCAACAAATATGCCCTCTTGAGCTCTAGGTTCGAATTTAGACAAATGAACAGCTTTCTTGAGAATGAAACACTTAAACCCGAACACCCTGAAGTACTTGAGATTGGGCTTGTTACCGGTAAGAATTTCATAAGGAGTCTTGTTCAAGCCTTTTCGGAGATAGAGCCGATTGGAGCGTGGCAAGCTGTGTTGATGGCTTCTACCTAGAAATTCTACGGGGATTTGAATTCTGCCATCATGGTCCTTGCCGCGTCCATCAACGTTTGGTTCTTTCTCTCGGCAACACCATTTTGTTGAGGGGTATAAGGTGCGGAGTATTGATGCGTGATCCCCTCATCACTAAGGAACTCATTCAAGGTGTAGTTGTTGAACTCGGTGCCATTGTCACTTCTTATCATCACAATCTTCCCCTCATGTTGTCGTTGAGCTTTATTTGCAAAGTCGATGAATGTTTGTTGTGTTTCACTCTTCCTCTTAAAGAAATATACCCAAGTGTATCTTGAGTAGTCATCCACGATCACCAAACAATACTTTATTCCTCCAAGGCTATCAAAAGATGGGGGACCAAAGAGATCCATGTGGAGGAGCTCCAACGGGCCTCTTCGAGTAAATGGTAGTCATGTAGCTTTCCTTCAATACAAGCACTGCAAGCACGATCTTTGGCAAAACTCACATTTGTTAGTCCAAGGACGTGATCTTCTATGAGGAGACTTTGCAAAATATCATATTGACATGGGCTAGCCGGTGATGCCAGAGCCATCCCACATCAACTTTAGCCATTAGGCAAGTTGCGGTCTTAGTGGGTCACTCCGAGAAGTTCACCACATAGAGACCGTTCTCGACATGCCCAACAAAAGCTACTTTAAGAGTATTGCTGCACAAAAGGGCCACAGATTCAATACTAAATAAGGTAATTAAACCCATGAGTGCGAGTTGATGAACATAAAGTAAATTGTATGCGAGGGTGTCAACAAGCATAACATTCTCTATGGAGAGTTCTAGAGATATTATCACCATGCCAAGAACCAATACCTTTGAAATTGCATCATCACCAAATGAGACTTGGGTGGCCACGGATGGGTTTGGATGAATGTCCACCACCAAGTCCTTGCTTTCGGTCGTATGATTTGTCGCTCCACTATCGAGCAACCATGACACTCCTCCGAAAGTAAACACCTACAAGAGATCAATGTTTGGTTTTAGGTACCCATTCTTTAATGGGTCCTTTCATGTTATCAACAAGGGTCTTAGGAACCCAAATACACCATTCAATGTACTCATAAGAAGAACCAACATATTTGGCATAAACACGCCCATCACTAGCATGACACAAAACATAAGAGGGGTTAAAGTTGCTGGTCTTGTTGGGGTGGGTGGTCTTTCCCTTCTAGGCATTACCAACCACAACCTTGTCTTTCTTCTTCTCATGAGGACCATATCCTGCTCTTACAAAAGTTCTTCTTCTTCTTCTTCTTCTTCACCTTCTTCTTCTTCTTCTTCTTCTTCTTCTTAACCTTCTTCACCTTCTTCTTCTTCTTCTTCTTCACCTTCTTCTTGTTCTTCTTCTTCCTCTTCTTCTTCTTCTTCTTCACCTTCTTCACCTTCTTCTCCTTCTTCTCCTTCTTCTTCTTCTTCTTATTATTATTCTCCTTCTTCTTCTTCTTCTTCTTCTCCTTCTTGTTGTTGTTGTTGTTTTTGGGTGCAAACCTAACTCCTTATTTTGCAACAACTTCCTTCTGATTACTCAAAAGGCCATTGAGTGTCTTCTCACCTTGGATACACGTCACCAAACCCTTTTTAAGCTGCTCTTTTAGCTTAGCATTTTCCTGCACAAGATGTGCATGCTCACAACACGGGTTAGTAGCAGATGCATTATCAATTAGAAGAAAAGGAGGACACATGGAAATTTCCTTAGTGAGTTTTACTTGGAGTTGATCATGCGACTCCTTAAGAGAGGGATGGGCACAGTTCAATGCCTTGTGAGCATTGTCAAGTGTGTCAAGCTCAACCTTGAGTCGATCATGGAAAACCCCAAGTGCAACCTTTTCAGACTTGAGCACACAGTTAAGAACAATAGCATGATCATACTCTTTACGTAACTTAGCAAGGTCATCATTTTGTGACTCCTCAAGAGTCATACGAAGACCTCGCTCTTCCTCAAGAGCAATAGATAGATCCTCTATCTCGTCGGCATAATCACGACTATGGCCTCTCAACCCCTCAAGATATTTTTCTTGAGAATCAATAGCATTGGCCTCAGCAAGTTGTTCCAAGAGAGCAACGAAGTGCTTCTTGGATTCTCCCTTGAGTTTGCACAAGAATTTGTCAAACTCATTTTTATCCTCTTTCGCCTCCTTATGTTCATCCACACAATCTAACAAAGACGGAGTGGGAGAAATAGAAGTATTAATGTTTCAGGTTTTGGTGTTGGGGGTTATCTTGGTGATACCTTTAGCCATGAGGCACCTAGCGATGATGTTCACATTGGAGGCGTTGAAGAGTGAAACCTTTGTTGGAGTAGAGGAAGCAATTGCCACAGATGCCATTGCCATTCCTTCAGCGATTGTGTCTTCGTCATCAACATCATCATCCGAGGCATACTCTTCTTGAGACACCAATACTTTGTGAGGAGCCTTCTTGGTGAAGTTGGTCTTGTTGGGGAAGGACTTGGCCTTATCTTTGCGAATGAGCTTGACACCATTGTCTTCCCTCTTATCATACGGGAAATCCACCACAAAGTGACTCACATTACCACAGTTGTAGCACGTTCTCACACATTGCTTGCCCTTTGACCGTTTGAGTTGTTCTTGGAGATGTTGAGCCTTGTGTTTCTCTTGTTGCCCCAAAATTGCCTGGATGCAAGAGCCATATGCTCATGATAAGCTTATTTGGTGTCCCCAGGGCAACCCTCTTCTTCTTCTTCTTCTTCTTCCTCTTGACTGGCCTTGTCCTTCAAAGCAAGGTTGGGGGATGATCTCTTTGACCGTTGCACGCAGGGCGAGAGCATTGTTAGCTGTCGTGTTCAAGATGTTCATTGCAATAAATTCATCCAACACATCACCAGAGGACAAGGTGGGAAAGTCCGGTCTTTGACGGATGACGGCGGACATGGTCTTGTTGTAGGGCATGATGGCCTTCAGAAACTTATGCTTGATCTAAGTATCATCCACATCCTTGCTGCCATGATCTTTGAGGGCAACGGCAAGAGCAGTCACCCTTCTATAGAGCTCACACGGTTCCTCATCCTCTATCATTACAAACTCATCTGACTAATCAAGGACAACTTCATAGTTTGACCGTTGAATGCTTGAGCTGCCCTTGTACATGGAGACAATGTGTTACCAACACTCTTTAGCAACAATGAAAGGATGTAGGTGAGGTAGATCTTTAGTGGGAACCGCATCTTGGAGTATGAACAAGGCGGAAGAATTTAGTTGTTTATCCGCTTGTTCTCTTGGAGTGAGGTTGCGTGGATCATGAGGGTAGTATCCTTCTTCAATGACTCTCATGAGATGAATTGAGTTGTGATCTAAATGAGACTTGATACTTAAAACCAAGTTAGCAAAATCATTCTTAACAAGTTTAGGAGGAGGACCGTGATTAACTATATGAGGTGGATGCACCGGTCCTCCATAGACCACGGGAGGGGGAACTGAGGCAAAGCTCCCTGACCCATTAATTCCTTGAGAACGATTATACTTATCAGCACTACCCCCTCCTTACCGGAGTTGACATCCGATGTCGAGTTAGTTGGATTAACCACTTGTACCATATCAATGGAAAGTTTAAGAGTATCAAGGAATTCTTTGAACATGTATTTGACCTTGGTTGTCACAGAAGATTTGAGATAGGACATGGCCTCATTAAAATCCTCATGAGAGACCGTGTTCACTCCCACGGACTCGGGAAGTTCTCCCACATGCTCCTCTTCGCTAGCCATACTCTTCGGGTGGTGAAACCCTTAATAATGAGATGTGTCTCTAATACCAATTGAAAGGATCGATATGGTTGACTAGAGGGGGGGGGGGGTCAATAGGCAACTAACACTTTTTAACTTTTCTTTAACACTTTAGGCTTAGCAATAAATAGGTTGGTTAGATGTGCAACAAGGTGAACAACCTATATGATGCTAATCACAACAAGCACACGAGAAAGCAAGGGATACAACACAATAATAGCTTGCAAGACCTAAAGGTAAGAGATAACCAAAAGTGGAGCCGGTGGAGATGAGGATGTGTTATCGGAGTTCCTTCCCTTGTGAGGAAGTACGTCTCCGTTAGAGCGGTGTGGAGGCACAATGCTCCCCAAGAAGCCACTAGGGCCACTGTATTCTCCTCATGCCGTCACACAATACAAGATGCCATGATTACACTATTGGTTCCCTTGAAGGTGCGGTACTACCGCTCACACGGTAGTGACTAGACGCAGACTGATTTCACAAGGCAACTAGCGATAGAACCACCGGAGCAGTACTACCGCGTGCCCATACCGTACTACCGCATGGTCGGTAACGACTGGCACAAGAGATGCACGGAAGTAAAAAAATACTTCCATGCCTACCTCTGCTGAGGGCAGACCTGCGAAAAAGTTCGGCACGATAGTACCAGAAATACATCACGGTACTACCGCCCGAGGGCAGATGTAAAAAATTACATCCGCGCCTACTACCGCAGGCGCACGCACCAGGTCCAGGGACAGCGGTACTACCGCTCCATCGAGCGGTACTACCGCTCCATCGAGCGGTACTACCGCGGGCACCTGCGGTACTATTGCTCCCTTGAGCGGTACTACCGTTAGCCACTGAAAACTAGCACCCTGCAGCCTTCACTTTGCACAGACAAGGAAAACAGACTAGAACTCCATTGAAGCGATGGAAAGGTGGTGCAATAGAACAGATGTGTACGTGTTGATTCCACCCAAACCTTTCTGAAGTGGACCCCCTCTTAATAGTAGGCTTTCCTACGACTCAAATCCACCAAAAGAAAACATAGAGAACAACCTTCTTCGATAAGCTCCGAGGGGCACCGAATCGCCTTGTGCCTAGACATGAGATATTTGAAATGCTCAATGCACACGATTAGTCTGCAAAAGCATTGTCATCAATCACCAAAACCACTTAGGGAGAAATATTCCCTTACACTTTGTCTAATTACGTGCTCTGGTTTAAGCCGAGCAGCCTCCTCGATCTATCTCTATAGATCTTGATTCCTAAAATTTACACTGCCTCTCCAAGGTCTTTCATCGAAAAATTGCCATTCAATGATTCCTTGACTAAGTTCATCATCGAAACATCATTTCCGATTAGTAGTATGTCATCCACATACAAGATCAAAAATACTTCCGAGCTCCCACTAGATTTCTTCTATAAATAATAGTCCTCTTCTTTCTTGATGAAACCAAGGCCAACAATGACTTCATCAAAACAAATATTCCAACTCCAAGCTATTTGTCTCAATCCATAAATGGATCTCTTGCATACTTTACCAAAATTAGTTGGATCAACAAAACCTTCGGGGTATATCATGTATACATCCTCTTTTAATTTTCCATGAAGGAAAGCCGTTTTGACATCCATCTGCCATATCTCATAATCAAAATATGCGTCTATAGCTAGTATGATCCTTCCCGATTTTAGCTTCGCTACCGGCGAGTAGGTCTCGTTGTAGTCAATTCCTTGAACTTTTCCATAACCTTTAGTGACAAGCCAAGCTTTGTGGATCTGAACATTTCCATCCACATCGGTTTTCTTCTTAAAGACGCATTTGCAACCAATGGCTACTACACCAAGCGACGGATCAACGAAGTCCCAAAATTAATTGTCACCCATGGACTTTAACTCGGATCTCATCGCCTCCAGCCATGCCTCGAAATCTGGGCTCACCATCACTTCTGCATACATCATTGGCTCGTTGCTTTCCAGCAACAACACATCACACACTTTGCGCAATCTTTTTGACCTCCGTGGTTGTTGTGTCGCCTCCACTACGGGTTCCTTGACTGACTCTGGTATGATCTCATCACCAACCGAGTCGTCCCCGAGTGGCTCTCGAATTTCTTCGAGTCGCACTGTTCTCCCACCGGCTTCTTGACTGAGAAACTGTTGCTCTGTGAAAACCCCGTTCCGAGAAACAAACACTTTGTTCTCTTCTCGGTTGTAGAAGTTGTATCCCAAGGTTTCCCACGGATTTCCCACGAATATGCATTTATTTGACTTGGGTGTAAGCTTATCCGACATGAGTCACTTGACAAATACTTCACAACCCCAAATATTTCGAGAAGACAAACTAGGACTCTTCCCTGTGCACATCTCATGTGGTGTATTGTCTATGGATTTTGATGGTACCCTGTTAAGTGTGAAATTTGCAGTATCTAGAGAATATCCCCAGAAAGACAAGGGTAAATCTGATTTGCTTATCATCGATCGGACCATGTCCAACAAGGTTCGATTTATCTGTTCTGACATGTCGTTTATCTGCTATGTACCGGGAGGTGTGAGTTGAGGTACTATACCTCAACTTTTGAGATGATCATCAAACTAATGGCTCATGTACTCACCTCCACAATCTGATTGCAGAAGCTTTATCGTCTTGCTGAGCTGATTTTCAGCCTTGTTCTAAAACTCTTTGAACTTTTCAAAAGTTTCTGACTTGTGCATCATCAAATAGATATATCCATATCTACTCAAGTCATCGATAAAAGTCACATAGTACTGATAGCCACCTCTGGCCGTTGTGCTCATTGGACCACACACATCACTATGTATAAGCTCCAACAACTCAGACGCCCTTTCAAAACTCTTTGCAAAAGGAGAATTAGTCATCTTGCATAGCAAGCATGATTCGCATGTCTCGAACGACATGAAGTCAGACGAAATTAGGACTCCATCATCATGGAACTTCTTCATGTATTTCAGACTAATGTGTCCAAGCCACCAATGCCATAAGTATGTTAGATTTATCTCATTAGGCTTATGCCTCCTGACATCCATGTTATAGACTGGTTCCATTTGTAGATTCAAAATAAATAGCCCATCTATAATGGGGTGCATAGTCGTGGAACATTCCATTCAAATAAAATGAACAACCATTGTCCTTTAAGTTGAATTAATAACCTTGACTCGTCAAGCATGAGGCAAAAATAATGTTCCGACTAAGTGCGGGAATGTAATAACAATTATTCAATTACAAAAAAAATCCAGAAGGAAATTGGAGCTGCATCGTGCCGACCTCCAACGCAGCAACTCTTGCTTTTTTTTCCGTCCCTGGTGTCAATCTCCCCTTGTGCCACATGCCTAGTTCTTACTAGCCCTTGCATCGAGTTGCAAATATGAACAACCGATCCGGTATCAAATACCCAGGAAATACTAGGTATGTCGGCAAGGTAAATGTATATACCATATGTAACAAGTGTACCTTTGCCTGAAGAAGCATCTCCGGCCTTCTTGCCATGCTCAGCAAGCCACTTGCTATGGTCCCTCTTCTAGTGACCAGCTTCCTTGTGATGAAAGCAAATGGTCTTTCAGTTCGGTCTGGACTTCGGCTCAGCGGCGGAGGCAACCTTCTCCGTGCCCTTTGCCTTACCTTTTTTCTTGGACCAACTCTTCTTGAAATTTACCGAGTTCTACACCATCACAACTTGATGCATGCCTTTCTTAATATCTTGCTCTGCCACCTTGAGCATCCCATGCAATTTAGTGAGCTTTTTATCCATGTCGTGCATATTATAGTTCGAGATGAATTTCCCATAGCTATATGGAGGAGAACCCATAATTGCATCAGTAGCCAACTCATCCAAGAGCGGGAAGCCCAACCGATCCAAAGCTTGCACATATCCGATAGTTTGGATTACATGCGGGCTGACTGGATCACCTTCCTTCAGCTTACAAACCATCAAGGATCGGCAGGCATTGAACCTTTCAGTCCTATCCTACACCTGAAACATGGTCTTGAGACTCTCGATCATCTCGAAAGCCACAATATCTTTGAAATACTGTTGAAAATTGGGCTCTATACAAGCCAGCATGAGACAGTTGATCTCGTTCGATTCATCAACGAGTTTCTGGTAGGCATTCTTGGTTGTGGCATTAGCATTATCGACAGGTACCTCTAGAAGTGGGTCCTCTAGAACATGTTCCTTTTTATCGTGCATGAGAACAATTCTCAGATTTCTATATGAGGAGGTAAAGTGTGTTCCATTCATTTTATCATTTTCTAAAATTGATTTCAATGCAAAGTTTTGAGCAGGTGGTACCATTGATCTACAACATAAAATATGCAATCACTAAGCAATGTGTTTATGTAGAGTAATTCAAGCCTTAAACAGAACTACCCCCACTGAAGTTGGCATCCCTCCACAAACTCTCAGTGATTCAGGATCCGATTAGCGCAAGCGACTAGTTAGCTTTAGCATCACTGCTAGCTAACTTGCCTATCCAGTAAGCAACTCCTTGTTAACCGTATCTTTATACGACTCCGGTCGGTCGGGTAGGTATCGTATACCCCGGCTCTCGACCTTCTTTGCCACAAGGCCCAAAATTGTTTTGATAGGCTTGTCAAGTTAACCTGATGCAGCGCATGTCCTTCTCCGACAGGAACCCTCCAGCTCAAGGACACCTAGTAGCACCTCAATTTTATGAGCCCTCCACTAGACGTACTTGACGTGCGGAGGTGAAACATCCGGAATGACAATGTGCTAGTTATTAACGAGGGATCTTTCTACCATTATAACATGCATAGAAACAAGAAGCAATATCAATCACATATAAACCTAAATATGTGAGTATGGATCCTTCATGGACGTCCTTCCATGGCCTGCTCCAACTCCAATGACTAGGGCGGAACTCCATCCTATTCGTCACGCTGGGACGCCAAAACCTCGAACTTGACCTCTGTCCTCCAACTACTACAACTAGTAATGAATTTATAGAAAATCACAAGTCGACACGCAGGTCGTTATACAATATAATGACAGCACTTTGGATCCTACCGGCTGACAATCATGACACGCATGTCATGTTAAATTACACACATGCATCACATACATATGAGCCATACTATTCACACAAACATGCAAAACAAAGTTATGCATAGAACCGCATTCTACCGGTTTGTGTAATCGTGTACGAAATATACAACGTTATGCTCACGTTTTCGAAGATCACAGATCGAATTTGTAGTTCGATCACGTTGAATTTCCTGATCTTACCGATCTCATCGATCATCGCAAATCCGATTTGGATTTATGTTTTCACTGTTAACCCTGATGGAGGATACCGACCGGTAGGGGTAGGTTGTGTCATGATCTCATCGATTCTGATTAACAAAAAACATAACCTCAACGATCCTGATGTGTAGTTGATCTCATCAACCGTCCACATAGTCGATCTCATGAACGACGACAGATCTCATTCGCCGCCTCCACGTATCAAATATGCATCCAAAACCTATAGCAGAGGCTCTGATACCATTTTGGGTTCTACCATAGGTGCATCGCATGCGAATTAAAATTTTCCTACGCAAGAACATCCAAGAAGATGCTACGGAGCTGGATCATAGATCATTATCACCAGATGCACAGTGTTGTGCAGCGGAAGTAGAGTTGGGACAACACGTTTGCATGGTCCAGATCGTTGGATCCTCGTTCGATCTCCCTCAAACACCTGATCACTGGATCCTCTCCCTATACAGTCGGTCGCCAGATCCCACATATAGGTTCGTCAGAGCGGCGCAAGTGCACTACCTCTAACGGGGTCCGCTCGTGCATGAGGAACAACGTGCAACGAACTGCTAGGTCCGATCGCACAATCGGCGGCGGGTGGAGGTGGCTAGTTGCAACACATGCAAAGCCCTAATGATGGCGTCGAAGCGATCAACCAAATGAGTGTGTCACACCTCCACTATATGTAGGCATTCGTAGCGGGCTCAAATCTTGGGCCTCGCACGGATCCTAAAGCCGACGTGTTCCCTTCCTTAAGCGTGCAACCCCTTAGGTTCTCAAACATTTTTGAAAATCGTGCAATATTTGAATGCGGGAACAATTTTGAAACACGAATATTTTTGAAAATATGAGCACATTTTGAAAGCAAGAACATTTTTTGTAATTCCTGATTATTATTTGGAACTCAAACATTTCAATTAAAATAGTGAACAAAATTTTGAACACAAGAACATTTTTGAAATTTAGAAAAGTTGAAAATGTCAAATAAAAGGAATAGGAGAATGAAAATATAAGAAAAAGGAAAGAAGAAAAATGAAAACAAAAATGAGAACTTTTTGTGAAAAACAAGAACATTTTTTGAAAATTCCGAACATTTTTGAAAAATCCCAAACATTTTTTAAAATTTGGAACCTTTTTTGAAGTTATTATTAGTTTTTGTAAAAGCGACTATTCTTTTAAATTTAGAACATTTGTTTTCAAGCAAGAACATTTTTAAATTTTAAGAATAATTTTCGAACATGAACTTAGTTTTTAAAACATAAAATAACCCTCAATAAAAAGGAAAAAAAAGAAGAAATAGAAAACAAAAAAGAAATAAATAAAAATAAATACAAGTATGTGCCTTGCTACCCCTTCTATCATGACGTGAGGGCGTCGCAGGATTGAACTCACTACTATGATCCACTCCCTCTGATGATCTACTCATTAACTTAGCTAACCAAACTCATAGATCGGAAATCATACATAGTTATAACAATTGCATATAATAAATTTTAGATTTGACTGAATTACTTTTAATGAATGAATCTGGTCATAAACCTAGAACTCATTGAATCCCATCAAACACATCGCAAAATAGGATTACATCGGATAGTTCTCCGAAGAGAGCATTGTATTGAAGATCAGAGAGAGAGAGTAGTGAGAAGTGTGAGAGAGAGAGCTATCTAGCCAACCATGATGGACCCGTAGGTCTATGGTGAACTACTCACGCATCATCATGGAGGCAGCAAGATTGATGAAGATAACCTCTGTGATTGATTCCCTCTCCGGCAGAGTACTCACAAAGGCCTCCAGATGGAACCATGGAAGAACAAAGGCTTGTGGCAGCAGAAAAATTGTTTCGGGTCTCCTTCTAATGGTTTTGGAATTTTAGGAATTTATAGAGATGGAATTAGGTCAGGAAGACCTACAAGGGGGCAACAAGCTCACATGGCGCCCCTGGGCTTGTGGTCCTCTTGTGTGGCTTCAGGTCTCCCTCCGATGCTCCATGGGTCCCTGTGAAACAAAATGGGCAAAAAATAGGAACTCATACTTGGCACTAGATTAATAGGTTAGTTTCCTAAAACAGTATAAAATGGCATCTAAAGCATATAAGATTGATAATATAATAGCATGAAACAATCAAAAATTATAGATACATTAATTGGACACATAACAGACAACGTTGTCGAATGCAAAATGCTGGCAGGTGATAAAGATGTCACTACAGCTTATATCACTATTTATCTGTGATATGCCCATTTTGCATCATGATTTTATATTGATATTTATTGCATTATGGGCTGTTACTACACACTTTGGTACAATACTTATGCCTTTTCCCTCTTATTTTACAAGGTCTACATGAAGAGGGAGAATACCGGCAGCTGGAGTTCTAGATTGGAAAAGGAGCAAATCTGAGATACCTATTCTGTACAACTCCAAACGTCCTGAAAATCTACGGAGAATTATTTTGGAATATATAAAAATACTGGGCGAAAGAAATACATCAGGGGGCCCACCAGGGAGCCACAAGCCTGCTGGGCGCGGCCACCCCCTCTGGCCATGCCCCTGGGGCTTGTGGCCCACCTGGCAGCCCTCCGGTGCCCATCTTCTCCTATATTGAGGGTTTTGTCCTAGAAAAAATCATATCAGAGCTCTCTGGACAAAGCACCGCCGTATTGAGGCGGAACTTGGGCAGAACCAATATAGAGCTCCGGCAGGGCGATCCTGCTGGTGAAACTTCCCTCTGGGAGGGGGAAATCAAAGCCATCATCATCACCAACGATCCTCTCATCAAGAGGGGGTCAATCTCCATCAACATCTTCATCAGCACCATCTCCTCTCCAAACCCTAGTTCATCTCTTGTATCCGATATTTGAGTCAAAGCCTCAGATTGGTACCTATGGGTTGCTAGTAGTGTTGATTACTCCTTGTAGTTGATGCTAGTTGGTTTACTTGGTGGAAGATTATATGTTCAGATCCTTGATCATCACTTATACTCCTCTGATTATGAACATGAATATGCTTTGTGAGTAGTTACGTTTGTTCATGAGGACATGGGATAGGTCTTATTATAAGTAATCATGTGAATTTGGTATTCGTTCGATAATTTGATGAGATGTATGTTGTCTCTCCTCTAGTGGTGTTATGTGAATGTCGACTACATAACACTTCATCATTGTTTGGGCCTAGAGGAAGGCATTGGGAAGTAATAATTAGATTATGTGTTGCTAGAGTGATAGAAGCTTAAACCCTAGTTTATGCGCTGCTTCGTAAGGGGCTGATTTGGATCCACATGTTTCATGCTATGGTTAGATTTATCTTAATTCTTCTTTCGTAGTTGTGGACGCTTGCGGGAGGGGTTAATCATAATTGGGAAGCTTGTCCAAGTAAGGACAGCACCCAAGCACCGGTCGACCCACATATCAAATTATCAAAGTAGCGAACGCGAATCAAATGAGCATGATGAAAACTAGCTTGACATAAATTCCCATGTGTCATCGGGAGCGCTTTGATTTATATAAGAGTTTGTCCAGGCTTGTCCTTTGCTACAAAAAGGATTGTGCCACCTTGTTGCACCTTTGTTACAATTGTTACTTGCTACCCGTTACGAATTATCCTATCACAAAAGTATCTGTTACCAATAATTTCAGTGCTTATAGAGAATACCTTACTGAGAACCGCTTGTCATTTCCTTCTACTCCTCGTTGGGTTCAACACTCTTACTTATCGGAAGGACTACGATAGATCCCCTATACTTCTGGGTCATCAATCTGAAGATGAGACATTGAACCTATTTGGCTACGCAGCGGGACCTGGATGGGCCACCAATCTCGGTACTAAAATCGGCTGATCTCGGGTACGGGGTCCACAGATGTGGATGTGGGATCAATGGGTAATAGGAGACAAGGGAGACATGGTTTACCTAGGTTCGGGCCCTCTCGGGGTGGTAAAACCCTATGTAGTGCTTGATTGTATTGATGTGATGGACTATCGAGTATAAGATGATCTACCTCGAGATCATATGATTGTGCTCTAAACCCTAAGGTGAGTAATTATCCCTCTACGAATTAAAACCCTTAGCTTATATAGATGCCTGGCGTGCTTAGGTTTACACATTTGGTCAGTTGTTGATACATCTTCAACGTATCTATAATTTTATATTGTTATGTGCTATTATATTATCATTATAGAATACTTTTTGAGTAATTATTTACCGAATTGTATTATTTATGAGCACTAACCTATTAACCCAGTGCCCAGTGCCAGTTCTTGTTTTCTGCGTGTTTTTTGCTTTTCGGGTTTAAAGTACCAAACGAAGTCTAGTTGCCCTAAAACTTTTTAATGCTTTTTTCTGGATCAAAAGAAGACTGGAGGCCACACGAGGGGACCACAAGACAACAGGGCGTGACCAGGGAGTGGCCACGTCTTGATGGCTTATGCCTCCCTGGCAGGTCGCTCGACCCCGTTCTCTGGCCTATAAATTTACATATATTCCAAAAACCCTAGAGGGCATATCGAAACACTTTTTCCGCCGCCACGATCTCATCTGAAGCTCCATTCTGGCACCCTGCCGGAAGGGGGATCAATCACAGAGGGCCTCTTCATCAACCTTGTTGCCCTCATGATGACGTGTGAGTAGTTCACCACGGACCTACGGGTCCATAGTTCATACCTAGATGGTTGTCTCTCTCTTTTGATCTTCAATACAATGGTCGGCGCATCTTTGCTTTGATCCATCTGATGTAAATCTTTTGTACGGTGCGTTTGTTGGGATCCGATGAATTGTGGGTTTATGTTCAAAGTATTCATGAAAAGTATTTGAGTCTTCTCTGAAATTATTATGATTCTTAATTGCATGATCATCATAGATTCCTAATTCTATCCGATCTATTCATTTGCTTTGGTCAAGTAGACTGATATTTCTTCAATGAGAGAGGTGCTTTCTAGTGGGTTCAACCTGACGAGTTTCTATATCCTAGTGAGAGAAGGGGACTAGTTGCATCTTTGTGTTGTTGCCACTAAGGATAATATGATGGGGTCGCTTGAGTTTACTTTGTGTACATCATGTCATCGTTATCCATGCATTACTTTGTTTGTCATGAACTTAATACGTAGAGAGGCAACCATAGAAGCGCTCTAGAAGTGGAGCAATAGTAATAGGTGCAGGCAGGAGTCGGCCTATTTGTCTTGTACACGATTCTTATATACACATGATCATTGCTGTGAACATCGCATAACTTTTCTGTCAATTCCCAAGAGTAATTTGTTTACCCACGATATGCTTATTTTCATGAGAGATGCCGCTAGGGAAAACTATGCCCCCCGAGTCTATTCATTTATATCTTTACAAATGCTATCAATACCTTGTTTTTCTTATTTACTTTTTATTTTATTTTCCAATTTACTATTATCTACACACTTCACTTTCTTGCAAATAACGAGGTCAAGGGGATTGACAACCCTCTTGCCCGCGTTGGGTGCAAATTGTTTGCTCTTTTGTGTGTAGCCACTGAAGATGGTTGCGGATTGATATTCCTATTAGTTTGATAAACCTTGGTTCATAACTGAGGGAGTTACTTACCCGTATTGTGTTGTAATTACCCGTTCCTCTTCACGGAAAACCCAACGCAGATCACAAGTATCAAGAAGGATTTCTGGCGCTGTTGCTAGGGAATATCATCACCAACTATCAAGTAATTTCACACAAATTATCATTCGCTTGTTCTTCTTTTTATTGGATTTTATATTTAATTTGTCTCATAGAAATCAAAAATACAAAAAAAAATTGCTTGCTTGCCTAGCTATGTTATCTTTATCTTTGTCACACCAAGACAGAATGTAAAAACAAGAAATAAAGATAAATGGATCCTCATCCACTTGCTAATCTTTTCCAAAGACCCGATTATGTTAAAACAACTCCTAGTGAGAATTCACTAGATTATATTTATGAGGTCTTGCTTGAAAATTTTGAATCTAAAAATTGTGAAATTTATAAAGTGTTTCATGATAGTTCCTTGAATGAAAAGCATGATTGCAATTTTGTTAGTATAAATTCTATGAATGTCAATTGTGCTAATGATGATGATTTTGGTGATAATCATGATATTTCTTATGATTTTGATAATAATAAGCTTCAAGCTAAATCTATTATTGATAATTATATTTGCAATATTATTAAAAGTGGGTTTGGAGAGGTCACGACTTTAGTTGACGTTGATCCCACTATCTTGAAAGATTATTAAACTTTGGTGCATGTGGATCATGGAGAGAATATTTTACATGATAGTTATATTATTGAGTTTTATTATTATCCTACATGTACTTATTATTATGAGAGAGGCAAATATAGTTATAGGAATTTTTCATGTTCAATTACCTCTCTTGATGTTCAAATTGTTAATGCTTCACTCTTCCTACGTGCATATGTCAGACACTTCTTGTCTTGATAATTTGTTTGCTCATAAAATGCCTATGCACATGAAGTATGTTAGACATAAATGTGTTTTTAACATGTTTTATGATTCTCTCTTTGCTCTTTAACTCTTGTCTTTTATGTGACCATCATTATTATCCTAAACCTATCTTGATGGCTATAAAGAAAGAGCTTGTTGGGAGACAACCCAATAGTTATCATTTATTTTTATCTTGGTATGATAACATGATTATTGCATATGTAATGATTGTGTTTTTCTGTTTTAATTAGTGTTTGTGCCAAGTAAATCCTTTGGGATGACTCACAAGATGAGTAGAATTGATATGGTGCCAAAACGGAAACAAGAAGAGGGAGAATGTCGGAAGCTAGAGTTCTGGACTAGAAAAGGGGCAAATCTGAGATACCTATTATGACCAACTCCAAAAGTCCTGAAAATATATAGAGAATTATTTTGGAATATATAAAAAATATTGGGTGAAAGAAATACATGAGGGGGCTCACCAGGGTGCCACAAGCCTGCCTGGCGCGGCCACCCCCTTGGCCGCGCCCCTGGGGCTTGTGGCCCACCTGGCAGCCCTTCGGTTGCCATATTATCCTATATTGAGGCTTTTGTCCTAGAAAAAAAATCATATCAGAGCTTTTGGGATGAAGCGCCACCGTCTCGAGGCGGAACTTGGGCAGAACCAATCTAGAGTTCCGGCAGGGCGATCCTGCCGGTGAAACTTCCCTCCGGGAGGGGGAAATCGAAGACATCGTCATCACCAAAGATCCTCTCATCGAGAGGGGGTCAATCTCCATCAACATCATCATCAACACCATCTCATTATTTCTACAAAATATAACACCACCATGCTCTAAAAAGATATAAGTGAAGCACTAGAGCAACATTGCCTAGCTCAAAAGATATAAGTGAGGCACATAGAGTATTCTAATAAATTCACGATTCAGCGTGTCTCTATCAAAATATGTGTGTAGAAAGGATGATTGTGTCAAACTAAAAATCAAAGACTCATATCATACAAGACACTCCAAGCAAAACTAATATCATGTGGTGAATAAAAATATAGCCTCAAGTAAATTTACCGATGGATTGAAGACGAAAGAGGGGATGCCTTCGGGGCATCCCCAAGCTTAGGCTTTCTGGTATCCTTGAATATTAATTGGGGTGACATGGGCATCCCCAAGATTATGCTCTTGCCACTCTTTATTCCATAGTCCATCAAAACTTCACCCAAAACTTGAAAACTTCATAACACAAAACTCAACAGAAAACTCATGAGGTCCGTTAGTATAAGAAAGATAAATCACCACTTTAGGTACTGTTGTGAACTCATTACTTATTTATATTTGTGTAATACCTACTGTATCCTAACTTTTCCATGACTCATACCCCCTGATACGACCCATAGATACATCAAAATAAGCAAACAACACAAAGAAAACAGACTCTGTCAAAAATAGAACAGTCTATAGCAATCTGTAAACTTCGAATACGTCTGGAACTGTAAGAATTCTTAAAAATTAGGACAACCAGGTAAATATGTATATCAACCATGTGAAAAACTTTCAGATCAATTTGACGCTCTGAAAAATTCATAAAAATCCTGGACTGAGCGCAAAAGTTTCTGTTTTCCAGCAAGATCAAATCAGCAACTACCATAGATCACCCCAAAGGTTTTATTTGGATCAAACACTAATTTAAACACAAAAAGACAATTACTACAGAAGTAATAATGTGCCAAACACACCAAAACAGAATCAAAAAGCAGAAAGCAAAATAAAATTGGGTTGCCTCCCAACAAGCGCTATTGTTTAACGACCCTAGCTAGGCAAAACGCAATAGATCTAGGTATTGTCATCTTTGGTAAACAATCCAAACTTGATCAATACATCAAAATATTTCCTAACTAGATCCATCCTTTCCTTTATTTCTTTTCTAGTATAAGAACTTAAATCATGAAAGGGGCTGTGGTTAGTGATTTTAACATTCATAAACCCGTAGTCCAGATCATCACCATAAATATCATCATATAACACATTTATCTTATTTATAAGAGGTTCTTTGATCATATTTTCAAGAAAATCATCCTAATACCCTTCCAAAATTCCCCTAGTAATCCAATCAAATTCCTCATAAGTTTCATGCTATAGGGTGTGAGTTATTTCTGCGTAGGAAGCTCTCTTCCTAAGATTTTCACTATAAGATTGATAGTCTCTAGATTCTAGGCTACGCAAGGTTTCTTTATCATGGAGGATTTCTTCAATAGGAGGGTGTTCAACATCTTTATTGTAGCAGGAAAAAATCTCCCTAGCTTCTTGTATGATAAAATCAAATGCTCACATAAGGATAATAGTAGCAATCTTTTTAGCTTTAGGATGATTAATATTGGGAAGTTCATAAAACACTTTTTGCAAAGCGGGATGAATGTGCACAAATTTCCTTTCCAATTTTTCAATGAGCATGACAATAGCATCCACATAACTATTCGTGCTAAGAAGAATAGATCTCATACTCATAGGTATTGTTCTCGTACAATCAAAGAATTCTTGAATAACGCTCTTACCAATAATGTTTCCATCTCCAACTTGAAAAGTTTTAGTTTTCTCTTACCGATAATGTTTCCATCTCCAACTTGAAAAGTTTTAGTTTTAAGAAGAGATTTAGTTTCATGATCTAGAGAGCAATATTCAAATTTTTCCTCAAGATCAATACTAGCGATACCCCCCAGATTTTTGGTGATAACCTCCCCTATTTCAGACATGATGGCAAAGCAAGCAATCAAGCACACAAGCAAGAAGCAAACGAGGAGACGAACGAAAAAGGTTGAAAGGCAAATCTTTTTGAAAATCATTTTAGAAGTGGGGGAGAGGAAAACGAGAGGCAAATGGAAAATATTGTAAATGCAAGAGATTATTTTGTGATGCGTACTTGGTATCCTTGACTTGCTATGTATTTCTCCGGCAACGGTGCAAGAAATCCTTCTTGCTACTTCTCAAGCATGCGTTGGTTTCCCGTGAAGAGGAACGGTTTGATGCATCAAAGTAGATAAGTATTTCCCTCAGTTTTGAGAAACAAGGTATCAATCCAGCAGGAGATACAAGCGATCCACCAATAGATATACCTGAACAAGGAATCAAACTCTTGCACCCAACGCTATAAAGGGGTTGGCAATCCCTTCACAATTATTTGCAAGGATGAGATCTAGTAGAGATAGATATAATAGCATGGTTGAACGGAAAGTAAAAGTAAAAGTAAAAGGATGGTAGCAAGTATTTTTGGTGTTTTTAGTTTTAGATCTGAAAATATAATATGGAAAATAGACCCGGGGGCCATAGGTTTCACAAGATGGCTTCTCTCATGATGGCAAGTATTACGGTGGGTGAACAAATTACTGTCGAGCAATTGATAGAAAAGCAAATAATTATGAAGATATCCAAGGCAATGATTATGCATATAGGCATCATGTTCGTGAAAAGTAGACCGAAATGATTCTGCATCTACTATTATTACTCCACACGATGACCGACTCCTGCCTGCATCTAGAGTATTAAGTTCATGAAGAATAGAGACACATTAAGTAAGATGACATGATGTAGAGGGATAAAATCAAGCAATATGATGAAAACCCCATATTTTTACCCTTGATGGCAACAATACAATATGTGCCTCGCTACCCCTACTTTGTCACTGGGTGAGGACACCGCAAGATTGAACCCAAAACTAAGCACGTCTCCTATTGCAAGAATTACCAATCTAGTTGGCCAAACCAAACCAATAACTCGAAGAGACTTGAAAAGATATGTAATGATGCATATAAGAATTCAGGAAGGACTCAAATAATATTCATGGGTAATCTAAACATAAACCCACAATTCATCGGATCTCGACAAACACACCGCAAAAGAGTATTACATCGGATAGATCTCCATGAAGATCATGAAGAACGTGGTATTGAGAAGCAAAGAGAGAGAAGGAGCCATCTGGCTACGAGCTATGGACCCGTAGATCTAGGGTGAACTACTCACGCATCATCAGAGGGGCAATGGAGTTGATGTAGATGCCCTCCGCGATCGAATCCCCCTCTGGCAGATTACCGAAAAAGACTCCAAGATTGGATCTCTCGGGAACGGAGGCTTCTGGCAGCGAAAAAGTGTTTTCGTGGCTCGTTCTGATAATGATGGAATATTAGGTATTTATAGGCTGAAGATTAGGGTTAGGGGAGTTGCTAGGAGCCCACAAGCCTGCCCGATGCGGGTGAGTCCCCTGGCCATGGCAAGCGGGCTTGTGGCCCCATGGCAGCTCCTCTGCCTTGGTTGTCAAGTCTAGTGGCCTCCATATTTTCCAGAAAAAATCATTCCGGAGGTTTAATTCCGTTTGGACTCCGATTAATATTCCCTATCTGCGAAACTCAAAAACAAGGGGAAAAACAAAAACTGGCACTATGCTATAGATTAATAGGATAGTCCCAAAAATAATATAAAGTAGCATATTAATGCATAAAAACATCCAAAATAGATAATATAATTGCATGGAACAATCAAAAATTATAGATACGTTGGAGACGTATCATGTCTCCATCATGTGCCTCTGGGACTCCTAAGATGGTAGCCCACTCACCAATAGTAGATTCATATCTTGCTCCTTCAATCATCCAAACAATCATGCCATCTCCATAAAAAAGAGCAGTGGAATAGATCTGCATGATCATCTCATCGTTCCAAGCAGTGAACTCCTTTACAACAAATTTATCAATGCTAATGCAGTGTAAGTTGTCTTGGACACATGGAAAGTAATCCTCATTATCTTTGATGTAGTTCCAATCCACACATCTCATGACACTAATTGCAGGACTCTTGTCAAGCAAAACTGTCTCATAGAAGTCTTGTTGCTCCTTGGTATAAAACCTATGCTCAACAACAGTCTTCCTCCTCTAGGCATATGGATTAATGGATCTTCATGCCCTCAATCCTGAATCTTTCTTCTTCTTCATGTCCTCAGCAATAGGATGGCTGGCATCATGAACTGGAAGGTGAGGTCTGAGCTTCATGAGAACAGGCATAGCATCTTCATTATCATCTGCTTCTCTGAAAGTGGACTTCTTGTTCTTCTCAGAAGCAGGAATATCTCTGGTGGTCCTCTTGGACTTCTGTGCAGCAGCTTTCTTGGATGCAGTCTTGGTGCTCTTGGAGGGGCCTGGCTTGGGCACAGCATCAGCCAAAAGTTTCTTGGACTTCTTGTTAGGAGGGGCCTGAGGTGCAGGTTCCTCCTCTTCCTCCTCCTCAGCAGCAGCACCAGCGGAAGCAGCCTCCTATGGATCCTCATACATAGAGGTAGGCCTACCCATCACACGGATGATCCTCTTCCTGGCTGTCTTCTTAGGCAAATCTTTCTTTTGAATCTCAACAGACAAGGTTGCCCTAGCACTCTCATGTGCTTTGATGGTTTCTGCAGGTGCATAGATCTTGCTGACCACCTTCCTAGATGAGGTGGCCTCATTGGCAGACTTCCTTGCAGCCTTCTCTTGCTTCTTAGCAAGAACCTCTTCTGGGACAAAATCAGAATCTTCCTCTTCTGAGTTCATTCTCTTCCTTGTCCTAGTAGCAGCCTTAGGCAACCCATGAGAGCTGGGAGTGCCTGGATCTGTGGAAGAACTGGACTCAGGACTAGTGCCTGAACTCATCTCTATGTTCTGATGTGGCAAATTCTGACTATGTGAGCCTGACATGTTGTCCCTGTGAATAGAGTATAGAAGAGTGGAATAGGATAAGTCATCACAAAATGCAGAGATTTTTGAAAGTTTGAACAAAAGATTATCCAAGTTTTGCATCCTGTCAAGTGTATTTCGGTACAGCCGAGGCAAAAATTTCGGCCACACCGAGACAAACACCTTACTTTCCAGGAACTTGGCACCATTTTTGATTGCACCGAAAATGAGAACTCGGTTCCACCAAGGTGTTCTCAATGTGGCAAAAAGGAAAACTGGTGACACTGATTTCTTTGCATCGGTTCTACCGAGATACAGGTGGCGGACGGCAAAACCCTAAAAATCAATCGTCCTCTACTCTACGGGATTTTCTTTTGGATGGAAAGCTCTCAAACTGTGGATAGACTGTGAATAAACCCTAATGCAGAAGAATCATATAGAGGAGCATGAGAGGGGGCTGAATCCATACCCTAATGCGGCGATGGATCCGCTACGACGGGGACGTTGGGGAAGAAAACATCGACGACGGTGATTCCCAGCAGCAGAGGCTCTCGGGGAAGCAAGGAGATGACCAGGGGCCTTCGGGCGGTAGCTAGGGTTGTGGAGGCGCAACGTTTGATGAATGAAATTCAAAGCGTTAGTTCCATTGAATATATACCCATCGCTTTCGGTGACACCAATTTGATATTTTCGGTGTCACCGAGTTTCACAACTTTCAGCTGACAGGGAAACTCGATGTAACCGAGAATATGAAATTGGCAGTACCGAGATAGAAAAACCAGATCAACCCTAGGCATTCTGTCAGACCGAGAATTTGGAGTTGGTTCCATTGAGATACACTTGGGAAGTTTAATGGTCAGTCCTTGACGATACGGAACTCCTAGTGCTCCTCACACAAAGAGATCGAAAGTACTTGTTCAAATTTTGTGATGCAGCATGTATAGAATATGAGGTGAGACAGCATAGATAGCTAAAGGAGTGGTCCTAGGCATTCCTGTATATCCAATTGGCAAATGAAAATGAAAAGCCAAATAGCAACAATTGGATATCCTCGAATGAGAAAATAAATCCAGACCAACATGCTCATACAATAAGATGTCAAATGAAATCATGGCAAACATGCACAAACACAATAGAATCTAACAAGTACTTTGGCAATGACGGAGTCATCTATATATGAGTATATTGATTTAGGATCCAAGTAAGAATACTTGATCATAGGTCATACTCATTGTTTAAGCACAAGTGGGGTTACGACTTTTACATAAAGCTTTTAATGTTGTCGCATCCTATGAGATGCTTTGACTCAAGATTTAGAGTAAAGCTCCCCCTTGATGTGACATCCCCCCATAGGAGGGATAAACTATTGAAAATATGCCCTAGAGGCAATAATAAATTGGTTATTATCCTATTTCCTTGTTCATGATAATTTTTTATTATCCATGCCATAATTGTATTAATCGGAAACTCAGATACATGTGTGGATACATAGACAACACCATGTCCCTAGTATGCCTCTAATAGACTAGCTCGTTGATCAAAGATGGTTAAGGTTTCCTAGCCATGGACATGAGATGTCATTTGATAAACGGGATCACATCATTAGGAGAATAGTGTGATGGACAAGACCCAAACTACAACATAGCATGTGATCATGTCAGTTTATTGCTACTGTTTTCTACATGTCAAGTATATGTTCCTATGACCATGAGATCATGCAACTCACGGTTACCGGAGGAGTGCCTTGTGTGTATCAAACATTGCAACGTAACTGGGTGACTATAAAGGTGCTCTACAGGTATATCCGAGGGTGTCTGATGAGTTGGCATGGATCAAGACTGGGATTTGTTACTCCGTGTGACGGAGAGGTATCTTAGAGCCCACTCGCTAATACAACATCACAACAAGCCTTGCAAGCAATGTGACTAAGTGTTAGTCACGGGATCTTGTATTACGGAACGAGTAAAGAGACTTGCCGGAAACGAGGTTGAACTAGGTATGGAGATGCCGACGATCGAATCTCGGGCAAGTAACATACCGAAGAACAAAGGGAGCATCATACGGGATTAACTGAATCCTTGACATAGAGGTTCGACCGATAAAGATCTTCGTAGAATATGTAGGAACCAATATGGGCATCTAGGTCCCACTATTGGTTATTGACCGTAGAGGTGTCTCGGTCATGTCTACATAGTTCTCGAACCCGTAGGGTCTGCACACTTAAGGTTTGGTGACGTTTCGGTAGTATAGAGTTATGTATGGTGGTGACCGAAGGTTGTTCGGAGTCCCGGATGAGATACGGGATACGGATGAGATCCCGGATGTCACGAGGAGCTCCGGAATGGTCCGTAGGTAAAGATTCATATATAGGAAGTCCTATTTTGGTCGCTGGAAAAGTTTCGGGCTCATCGGTAGTGTACCGGGAGTGCTGGTAGTGTATCGGGAGACCATCAGGAGGGGTATTTCGACCCAAGAGGCTTCATGGGCTGTGGGAGAGTGAATATCAGCCCTTAGTGGGCTGGTGGAAACTCCGACACAAGGCACATGTGGCTGGAGAAGAAAACCCAATAGGAAAAGGTGAAAAAAAAGGCAAAATAGGGCGAATCCTAGTCCTACTAGGATTGGAGGTGGACTCCACCTCCACCACCTGGTTCGGCCGAAGCTCTTGGCTTGGAAAGCCAAGGCTGTCTCCTCTTCTCTCTTCCTCTTGTATATACTAGAGGTTTTAGAGTTTTTGCACAGAATTTTTAGCCACGTGCTGCCCGTTCCTCTAGTGCATAGTTTCTCCTCTAGATCAGATTTCTATAGTGCTTAGGCGAAGCCCTGCCGCAATAGCTCCACCACCATATCCGGAGCGCCATCACGCTGCCGGAGAACTCTTCTACCTCTCCGCTCCCTCTTGCTGGATCAAGTAGGCAGAGATCGTCATCAAGTTGTACGTGTGCTGAACGCGGAGGTGTCGTCCGTTCGGCGCTAGATCGGAAGGACCGTGATCAAGATCGCCGGACGGATCGTGATGAGTTCGCGAGACGGATCATGATGAGTTCGCAAGACGGATCGTGATGAGATCGCGGGACGGATCGTGATGTGTTCGGGAGACAAATCGTGATGAGTTTGCGGGACGGATTGTGATTGGATCGCGGGACGGATCGTGATGAGATCGCGGGATGCTCGGCGATTTGGATCGCAAAGATGTTCGACTACAGCAACCGCGTTTCTTAACGCTTCCCGCTTAGTGATCTACAAGGGTATGTAGATCCGCTCTCCCTCTCGTAGATGCTCATCACCATGGATAGATCTTGCGTGTGCGTAGGAAATTTTTTGTTTCCCATGCGACGTTCCCCAACAGCTATGACAGGTTTGATGAAGCTTAGAACTCACCTTCCTGAACACAATGTCAACCATCCAATTGCTGAGGATACGAAGAAGAGGAAGGATTCTGGATTGAAGGCATGGAGAGCAATTGATCCATATGCCCAGAGGAGAAAAACTGATCTGGACTATAGGTTCTACACCAAGGAACAACAAGATTTCTATGAGATAATCTTACTTGACAAGAGTCCAACTGTTAGTGATATGAGATACGTTGACTAGAAGTATATCAAGGCTAATGAGAACTATTTCCCATGTGTTCAAGACAACTTCCACTGCATTAGCCTAGATGGTTTGTTGGCAAAGAGTTTACTGCTTGGAATGACGAGGTGATAATGCAATTCACTACAAGAAATATGCTAACTTGCAACCATCAATATTGGTCACCGAATGGTTATTGTTTTTCATTTACGACTTTTTTATGACCAAAAATAGTTGGTCAAAAGTGGAGCATCGTTAATGGAAATTAACGACCTTTCTTCTGGATTGGTCATAGACGTTTACGACCAAAAAAAGGGTCGTAGGTTCTACGACCAATCATTTTGGTCGTTAGAAGTCTGCCCACACCACGTCGGATCCAATGTGGCAAGCTCACCTCGCAAAATTACGACCAATTGGATTGGTCGTTGAGAAGAATCATCCCCGTCCAATTTGGTGTTTTACATGGGCCGAGCCCAACAAATTCGATCTTTCTATTATTTATTTTCATGTGAATTCTGTTGGGCTACATGGGCCAAGACCAACATTTTAGCCTTTTTTGTTTTGGTGTTGTGGCCTTTTTTGGGGGTTGTGGCCTTTTTGGCTCATCGTTTACAATGTTTTTTTTTCAAAAGATGGGTCCAATAGTCAAATTGGTCTGAATGGTTCTAGTAAGTCGGTCCATGTTTCCAATTAACCAGTAAATAAATAACCAGTATTCAAATCATATTAGACAAAAAGCACACATAATACTTCAAATAATATCCAAAATAAACCTATTACAACATATAACATACTCCCTCCGTTATAAAATGTATGTCGCTAGAGACTTTCCAACCAAGTGAAAAAACACGAAAAAGACCAGGTTACCCCCTCACTAATTTGGATCCATCGTCCCCAACCTCCGCCCCCATCCCCCTACCTATGCCCTCTACCTATGACCCCACCTCCACCCAGCTCATCTGCCCCAGGTCCTCCGCCCAGATTCAGTAGCGGCAAATCAGAAGCAGTAGCAGCAGGAGCTCACCAGCAGCAACAACACATAACCAGTAGCGGCAGCAAGTCACCAGTAGCAGATCTACAGCAGCAGCAACAACAACAAATTAGCAACAGATCAGCATTAGCAGATGATTCTCGAGAACATGGAGCAAGCAAATCAGCTACTCCTAAACAAAATTTCGGCATACAAAATTATGTTGAAGTTAACTGAAGGCATAGAAAAATCCTGTGGCATTTCAGAATTATAATGATGCAAGACAATATTGTAGCATTTCAGCATTATACTCATGCAAAATGAAGATGGAGTACTCATGCAAGAAATTTGAACTGATAAGAAGATATTGTAACATTTAAAAAATTAGTTAAGTGAATAAGTATCACAAGAACGTATAAAATTTGAACTGATAAGAAGATATTGTACTCGTGCTCTTGAACTTAAGTACACCAGGAACAATATTTCAGTTAACTGGAGATTTTTTGCACTACCATGACCATTACTTATGCATTTCAAAATGAGATTGAAATGCACTACTTCTTGCAAGTCCTAACTTAATTATAATTATGTACAAATTTGGAAGAATGACAAGGAAGCAAAACTTTCTACTACTTCTGAAAATGAAGACAAAATTGTTGGAGTAGTGTTGTGTGCAAGTTTAAGTACTCGGTGACGGGGAGGAGTTGACCCTTACTGGAGAGCCCTGCCGGAGAGCTTGATGTGGGCGCTGGAGCCAGCCTCTATGGCTGCAATGGAGGAGCCTGCCTTGCCGATGATGCGGTCGGTGTCGTCGTAGCGGACGAGGATCATGCAGCACTTGTCCATCCACATCCTACAATGCATCAATCAAAACAATCAAAGTCGGAAACCAACCATTGAGTAGTGATACGGCTAGAGTATAGACCCAAAAAAATCTGGACTAGTCATGCACTAAATCTGCAGTAGTATGTGGGCAAGTTAATAAAAAAAATTAGTTAACTGAATAAGAGCGGTGCAATATTTAGCAAATGTTTGATGCAATCTGAACAATAAACAACACGAAAAAAACCAGCCCAGGTATTTTTCTTTTAACTATATGAGTCCTACACAAATAGAAAAAACAGAGACAACAGTAAACCAGCTCAGGTATAGCTAATGTTGCATAATAACCCAGCTCAGGTATGGCAGTTCTTAATTTAGTTTTGCAACAGGGCATCAATGGGTGCAAAGTGCCAATCAAAGCCTACCTATTTTAATGAATATCAATCCTACCGGCAATTCAGATTAGTTTGAACCTGCTAGGTGTTTATCCAGAATAGCTATATTAATTTTGACTAGCGTATGCACACCATCCTTCAAAGCTAGGCGTCAGCATACTAGTCACAAACAGACCACATAGTGATAGGACAACATATATATCATACCAGCATCCACTCTTATGTTCTAAATTTGGGCAAAATAGTCTTCATAACGCAGAAATTGGACATGAACTATCATCGTACTAGGCTACTAGCTAGCAAATTACTTGGATCAATAGTAACCAGCAGTTAGATGATCAAATTCATCCAGAAAATAGATAAATAGACATGAATTGATGAAATAAACATATCAACAATTAGCACAAACATCATCTCTAGTGATGCAAAACAGTGCCTCGCATAAATGCCAAACAAACGCCGTCGTAATCACAACCTGACCATATCTGGACCGGACCTAACTCCTTGACGAGCGGTTGAGCCCAGATTTAAACGCTGGCTCATTAATCCATGACAAAAATTCACGCAGAGAAGAGAGGGGAGGGGTGGTGGCATGATGATAATTACCCTGGAGGCAGTCGCAGTTCTCGGCCTCCTTGGGGATGACGTAGAGGATGGAGTCAATGAGCTCGGCACCCTCGGTGTAGTGTCCCTTGGCCCAATTGTTGCCGACACCGGACTGGCCAAAGACGAAGTTGTCGGGGCGGAAGATCTGGCCGAAGGGGCTGGAAAAAACCGAGTCCATGGTGTCGGGCTCGAGGTCCATGAGGACGGCACGGGGCAAGAAGCGGCCCCCGCTGGCCTCGTTGTAGTAGACGTTGATCCACTCCATCTGTAGGTCCGAGTCCCCCGCATAGCTCCCGGTCCCGCCGATCCCATGCTCGTCGCAGATCACTATTGATGGTGGTCGCCTCCCCCTACTTGCCCTCGTACCACTACCTGGCGACCTTGACGATGCCCGCCATGTGCTGGGATGCGATGGCGTTGCCCGGGTGGTAGAAGAGGCAGCGATCGCTGCGGCGCATTGCACGGAGGTGTTTCACGGCCTGGTGGTTGCGGACGCCATCCCACAGCTCGATGGTGAGGAAAGGGAGGGACGAGGTCGGTGGCGGTGGGTGAGTAGGACGGCGAGGTCGGTGGTGGATGGGAGCGGCGGGGAGAGGACTGGATCGGGAGGGGCGGGGACAGGGAGGAGGTGGTGGCGGCGGCGAGGAGATGGGGACGAGGGAGGAAGGGTGCGATGGGGGGAGGAGTCGATGGAATCTGAGCTAGGGTTTTGGCTACGGGTGGGGGTATCTCTTTTCCATTTTTTTATTTTTTCTGTAGATAGATGGATGGATGGATGTGGGATGGATGGATGGATGGGCGCCATATCATCGATCCGTCAGAAGAGTTCTAATTCGTTTGGAAAATAAGTGGTTTAAAATCGTTTCCAAGTACTAAAAAGAGAGGAATTTTGTGAAGCATCTATCAAAAATATTTCTCAAAAGGTCACCACATAAATTTTAGCTAGAGTTAGACCACATTTTATGGATGAGGACCAATTTGTATGCATTTCTGATCTTTCTAGCTATTTTTAATCATTTTCCGAGTGGCAAAAATGGGGTTTTTTGTGAACAACCTACCAAATATTTGTTGCAAAATTGGACTCCATCAAATTTCAAAAATACTAGGCCATATTTAATATACAATTTACCAAATGGTTGGGTGTCAAAAGCTTTCATCCACCTCTTGTGAAAAAGAAAATTTCTGTCGATTTGAACTGCAGCTGCCTCATAGTTTGCTCTTTATTTTTTTAAATCATTTCTAGGTACAAAAGTATCTATTTCTTCATAGATACTCCAAAAGATTTGCAAAAATCAAGCCCTAGCTACGAATGGTCATACCATGAAACTGGCATTTTGAAACGGGCATAGAAAATTCAAAAAAACAAAAAATTGAAAAACTTTCGCATTGTGTCATTATATGTGACCAAGTTACCATGAAAAATAATAAACTTTTAATATGGCAATTATTTTAAAAAAGTGTTCTCATAAACGAGCTAACATGTGTGAAGATCAATGGCTTTCAAGCCAAATGATCAATGCTATGGAAGCATTCATCGCATAGTTTGTTAAAATGACATCATATTGTGCACAAGGGTGCATCTTGGAATGGCAAAAAATGTTGGCTAAGGAATTTTTCATTTCTTTTGACGAAAAAATCATTTTTCATTTCGCGAGTGCCCAAAATGAGTTTTTCTATGAAGGACCTACCATGTATTCATTGCAAAATTGGACCAAATCATTTTTCTAAAATACTAGTCCATATTTAATGTACAATTAACCAAATAGTTGCGTGGTAAAAGCTTTGATCCACCTCTTGTGAAAAAAACAATTTCCACCGGTTTATTAGGAAGCAGGTCAAATTTGAACTGCAGTTGCCTTCTGGTTTGCTCTTTATTTTCTCCAAAAATCATATCTAGGTTCATAACTATCTGTTTAATCATAGAAACACAAAAAGTTTTCCAATATTCAACCACTAGCTAGGAATGGGCATGCCCGCCGTCTTGACCGCATTTTGAAACTGGCATGAAAAATTCGAAAAAAATCAAAAAATTGGAAAACCTTCGCATTGTGTCAATATATGTAACCAAGTTACCAGAAAAAATAAACTTGCAATACGGTAATTATTTTTAAAAAGTGGTCTCAGAAATGAGCTATCATGTGTGAAGATCAATGGCTTTCAAGCCAAATGATCAATGTTATGGTATCATTCATGGCATAGTTTGTTAAAATGACTTCAGATTGTGCACAAGGGTGCATCTTGGAATGGAAAACAATGTTGGATAAAGAAGTTTTAATTTTCTTTGGACAAAAGATACATTTTCCATTTTCCGAGTGCCCAAAATGAGTTTTTTTGTGAAGGACATATATTTGTTGCAAAATTGTACCAAATAAATTTTCTAAAATATTAGGACATATTTAATGCACAATTGACAAAATGGTTGGGTGTCAAAAGTTTTGATCCACCTCTCGTGAAAAAGACAATTTTCCACCGATTTAGTAGGAAATGGGTCAAATTGGAACTGCAGCTGCCTTATAGTTTGCTCTTTATTTTTCCAAAAATCATTTCTAGTTAAATAAGTATCTATTTAACCAGAAATACATGGATTGGTGGCAATACGTTGAGGTTTGGACGGTGGCCGAGGGCCCCAACTCGACAGCGCGTAAACTCGCATGCCCACCGCATGGTCACCGCGTGACAGTGGTGTTGCCATGCATTCTGGGTGGCCTAGGCATGTCTAGTGGGCTGGGCACTCCCCAGGTAGGTGCTAGGAAGAAAATGACAACAGAAGAATCTCACGAGGAGACCGATCTATGCTCAAACATGAATTAGCAACCAAGTCTTTGATTAGCGGTACGGGAAATGCAAATGGCCAATGGGCGTGAGTTTTGGCTAACTACGATCATCTACTAAGAAGACTATCTTCAAAAAAAATTCAGCTCAAATGGAGGAGACTAGGTGGCACGTGCTTTGCAAAGTACCACACCGGACAGAAATAATGAATGGATTGAGCTAATATTTGGTGGAGGATGGTTATTTGGGCATAGGAAATCACTGTAGAAAATTGATATGATTTGGACATGTCAAAGTGGTACTTCCTTCACAATGCACTTCTCTGGACCGAAACTTGGGAAAATTAGTGAGAGAAATTAGTTAAATTAAATGATCTCAAATTTAGTGTAGGTAAGTTACATAGGTATGGTCATGTCGTGGTAAATTTTTAGAAATAATGAAGCAATATATAATATTGTTGCTTCACAAACTGAAAATATGACAAGAATAAAAGATTGGATGATGAGATCACATGGTTTGTTTAATAGAGCTCAAATTTTGTGGAGAGTGATGATTTGAGCATTTGAAAGATTTGGAAAAATATCAGATCATTTGGATAAGCCTAGCTAGTACTTCATTCATAAAGCTTCTCTCTAGATAGTAACTTTGAAAATTTTCTGAGGAAGATTTACTATGCAAATTGAGCCTAATATTGGTATGTGCCAATTATTGGTATATGGAAGATTGCCCAAAAAGTGTGCGGGCAATACGAGGGGTCTAGATAGAACTTGCTTTGCAATGTGCCAATCTGGATAGAAAGTAGAAATTGAAGCTGGGCTCACATAGATGATTAGATTAAGCTGTAATTTTTAGGAGGATGGTAATTTGGGCATATGAAGGCACTGTAAAAAATTAATACTATTTGTGGAAATAAAAATGGTCCTTGCTTCACAATGCTCTCCACTAAAGAGAAAATTAGGAAAACTATTGAGGGAAATTGGCTAAATTAAATGAGATAAATTTGGTGGAGGGAGGTTCTATAGTCATGGTCATGTCCTGGTAAATTTTTAGCAATTATAAAGCAATATAAAATGTAGTTTCTTCACAAACTGAAAATATTAATAGAAACAAAGATTGGATGGTGAGCTCACATGTATTGTTAGACAGGGCTAAAGTTATGTGGAGAGCTATTATTTGGGCATATAGAATATGTGGCTAAAATTCAAGCCATTAGGATATGCATAGCTAGGACTTCCTTCACAAAGCGTCTAGCTAAACGAAAACTTTGGAAATTTGCCGAGGAAGATTTACTGGGCAAATGGAGCTGAATTTTTTCATGAGGCAATGATTGGGATAGGGTAGAGTTCCTAAAAATTTTGAGGGCAATCAAGAATATATAAATAGCACTTCCTTCACAAAGTGTTGTTCTGAACAGAATAGAAAATGAATATTGTTGAATTATTTTTGAACTAGGCAAGGAAGGTTTTTGACATATTTGACGAAGATATGATCCAAAGAATTTATGAGATTTTTTTGGAAATTTTGGGAATAACCGAAATATAGGTTGCTTCGTAACCTAGGGCAAAAATTGACACATGGACATGACACGTAGGCAAAAATTGACACATGGACATGACACATAGGCAAAACTAATGAGGTGGAGCCTAGTCATAGCAATCCACTACAAGTTACAAGGTTATGACCATCTATATTGGTCGTGATCAGATAGAAATAAGGCAGCGGACAAGTGTTGTCTGCTTTACGACCATTTCATGTAAGGAAATTACGACCTTTCTAACCAAAATGTCAGTTATGGTTTAGGGTTTGGAGCCCTCCAAACATCTTACAACCAATTGGTCTCAAATGGTCATGGATTTATGACCATTTCTTCCAGGGTCACTAACAGATGGTCACAAGTTGACATATTTCTTGTAGTGATTCTACTCCACTGCTCACTTCTATGGAGATGACAGGATAGTGTGGATGACAGAAGGAGGAAGATACGAGTCTTCAGTTGATGAATGGGCTACCATATTAGGAGTACCAGAGGTGCAAGATGGTGACTTGGATGCCTACTCTGAATCCAAGGAGGCCATGATGCTATGAAGGATATGTACAATGATATCCCTGCTGCTAACTTGAAATCACACAAGTTAGGATCTATTTACTTCCTCTAGGCTGGCCTCCGTACCATGAACACCATCTTGAGGCATACATTGATGCCTAAGTCTGGAGATGAGAAGATGATTCGAGACTATTCAATCAACATGCCGATCCATCTTTATAGTCATACCAAGATTCAAGTGATGGACTTGATTGTAGAAACTGTGAAGAGGGTTGCAGTTGATCGGAAGGGCTCATGCTGCTATGCACCCTACATTCAGATGCTCATCAACTCCAAACTTGAGAAGCACATTTTTCTCTGGATAGACCTCACTTGCCACTGAAGCCAGGTTTCGAGGACAATGTTATGGTGATGGACCAAGACCATCCCACATCAATTGCAGCTCAAGCTTAGGCAGAGGCAGCTAGAGCCACTAGTGATCAAGTCCCTAGATCCAGGAACGAGTAGATGGATCTCTTGATCGCTACTGTCATGGACATGAAGAAGGACATCAAAAGCATACTGGACAGACATGAGAGCCTTGTGAACATCTTGAAGCATAGAGTGCAAACTCTTAATGACAAGGTGGATGGGCTGGCCAAGACCGTCAACGAGCTCAAAAAGGAAGTAGATGAATCTCCTATTAGTCGCACCTCTTCACAGTCTGATTCTTCACATGATGAGGAGGATAGTGCACCTATTAGGACGACTGCTCAGTTCAGGACACAGGCCAGGACACCTATAGTGCCAGCTCTGGAGACGAGACCTTCATCATCTCCTCCAGCTATAGTGACTTCAACTCCATCAACTCCTTCGGTGTCTCCCATTGCTACTCCAACTCCGTCCAGGACATCAGTAGAGGTCTTTGCCGAAGCAGTTCTCTCACCTCCGACATCGACCACCGGAGGAGATCAGCCGTAGAAGCATGACTAGCTATATCTCTTTGAACTTTTTGGTAACTTGTTCCCAAAGGGGGAGAAGTTGTATATAGATCTTTAGGCTTTGAGTGAGAGAGCGTCTGTTTTTTTATTGTCATTTCAAAACATTTGGTCTTTTGGTTTGGACGTGATATACTTTTGTTCGTGTTTGATCATACGCTTTGATGTGTGTTGCTACTATTTCCTATCCTTTTGATGGTTATGTGATGATCATTCACTTTGCTTGATGTGTTGTGCTATGTTGTTAACTCTTATTACACTCGCACACCACCAAGATGTATGTGACATGGACGAAGTGCCCCATGTACCTAATTGATTGTGCATTTGCATTCAAACGCAAATTTAAAAATAATGCATAAATTTAGAGGGGGGGCTCTTGCTTATCACATAGTTCTCAAAGCGATGATTATATTCATTGATTATATCATATGTCGAAACTTTGATCTATATGTTGTCATCAATTACAAAAAAGGAGGAGATTGAAAGCACATTTGCTCCCTTGGTGGTTTTGGTAATTAATAATAGTATATATGTCATTGAACTAATGTTTCCACTAAGCATGTTTCAGGAAAAGTTCAATGATGGGTTGGCAAAAGGATTGTGGATTACCCCAAGATGCAAGAAAATAGATTGGCAAAGATTCAAGCAAGAAGACTCTACACTTTACCTTTGTGAGAAATCACTTTGAGTCCATAGGAAAGCCAATGCTATTAAAAGGGGGTAAGGTACTGTTGGTGAACAATATGCTCATACGTGCACAAGTGATAGTCACCACATACACCCACAAGCTCTTCCACAAAAGTTTGTCCTAATCCAAATATCCAAAATCGGTGCAACCAACACTTTCCGCTCGGTGCCATCGATTCTCAGTCTCAGACAGACTCAGCCAAATCCTAGCCCTTCGGTGCAACCGATTCCATTTCGGTGCCACCGAGTTTGGGTTGCCAACTTCCTGTTACGCAAGTTCACAAAGTCGGTCTGGCCGAGTTTGTTGAATCGGCGTCACCGAGTTTGGCAATCTAACTGTTGGTCACCTTATCAGTGCAACCGAGTTTTATGTATCGGTCTCACCGAGATTCAAAAGTTTCTACCTCTGAGGCAACTCGGTACCACCGATATTAACACATTGATGTCACCGAGTCTGTCTTATTAGGTGTAATGGTTGAATTTTTGTAGATGCCTATATATACCCCTCCACCGCCACTCACATCCAGGAGAAGCCCTCAAAACAGTTCTGCACTCATACCTACTGATTTTCTGAGAGAGAGCGACCTACTCATGTGTTGAGATCATGCCATTCCATTCCAACCATATGAATCTTGATCTCTAGCCTCCCCAAGTTTCTTTCCACCCAATCAATCTCTTCCACCATAGACAAATCAGTCAGAGAGTGATTGTGTGTTGAGGAGTATATAATCTTGAAGCACAAAAGCAAGGAGTTCATCGACATCATCAAGCCTATTACCTTTTGGAGGGTGGTGCCTCCTATATTGGTTAGGTGTCGCTTGGGAGCCTCCTACTTCGTGTTGTGGAGTGAACCAAGAAGTTTGTAAGGGCAAGGAGATCACCTACTCCGTGAAGATGTACCCATAGTGAGGCTAGTCCTTCGTGGATGGAAGCCGTTATGGAATATTCAAGGTTGCTTCTTCGTGGAACCCTTCGTGGGTAGAGCCCTCCGTGGACTCTCGCGACGGTTACCCCCCGTGGGTTGAAGACTCCATAAACATGGATGTACGATAGCACCACCTATCGGAACCACGGGAAAATTATCGTGTCTTCAAATTGCGTTGATCTTCCTACCCTTCCTCTACTTACATGTTTTGTCTTTAGTTTCTGTTGCAGTACTTGTAGACATGCATGTGTAGGGTGTACTTGACTTGCTATGAATGCTAAAATCTGCCAAGACATAAAATTGGGAAATAGTAGATTTTTAATTGGTCAAGTAGTCTAATCACACACACCCCTCTAGCACTACTTTCGATCCTAAAGTAGGTACAATTAAGATCTAGTTCTAGCAACTTATAATAGTGATGAATGCAATGCTAGTATGGAGGTCATACAAGTTGTACTATATATGGGTGCTCAGAGGTTCATAGCGAACATGAGGGCCAGGGGCTGATTGCATCGTGCTTCATAGCGCTTATGTAAAATTGCATCCTATTAGTCTCTTTAGCATTGATAATTTCTGCAATGATGCTTTAGTGATTGACATGCCGGAGCGACTAACTACCGTTTGGGAGTAAAAGAACATTTTGCATGACTTGCAGGAAAATGAAGAAGAGGATGGGCCCCCTACCAATGCCATCTCTAGTGATGACTCATACAATACCCAAATCCTCGATGAAAAGAGTCGATAGGACTTTGATTGTCTTCATGAATTTATTGAAGTCATTCATAATGATGAGCTAGAGTTACAATCTTCAAAGGGTGAATAACGAGCTTCAACAGAAAATCATGAAGTGTTTACCCACAATGATAGCCATAGTAAGAATTTAAATTTATATCTCACTCTAACCGTCTAGTTGCACACAAATGAAGAGAGATGGTCAATAAGCTCGTTGCATCGGTACTCGCCAAAGAGAACGTATGAATTTACTAATATGACGTCGATGTACCGTAAGCGAGTTTGCCTCTGATCGAGCTCTGCTATGAGGTGCTTGAGGGAGTCCTGGACTAAGGGGTCCTCGGGCCGCTAGCCTATCTCCTAATAGGCCGGCTTGGTGGGCTGCACTTTGAGTGTCGCAGGAGGGGCCAGATACATCGAGATCCCGTGTTCTATAAGGAAGTCCCGAAGGAGCGTCGTGCACTCCAAGTCAAAATGAGGAAATTGACATGCCCATCCCCTGCAGGGGACCTATTACGTTTAAACCCTAGGTACCTGCTACCTCTTGATCATGCGTTGGTTTTCCCTTGAAGAGGAAAGGGTGATGCAGCAAAGTAGAGAAGTATTTCCGTCAGTTGTTGAGAACCAAGGTATCAATCCAGTAGGAAGAACAAGCAAGTCACCAATGGATGTACCTACACAAACAATCAAACTCTTGCACCCAACGCTATAAAGGGGTTATCAATCCCTTCACGATTATTTGCAAGGATTAGATCCGATAGATATAGATGTAAATGAGAATGGAAAGTAAAAGGTATATAAATTGCAGCAAAGTATTTTTGGTGTACAGATCTGAAAGTATATTATGGAAAGTAGACCCGGGGGCCATAGGTTTCACTAGAGGCTTCTCTCTCGAAGGAAAATATCATGGTGGGTAAAAAAATAATTGTCAAGCAATTGATAGAAAAGCGAACAATCATGTAGTTATCCAAGGCAATGATCATGCATATAGGCATCATGCCTATACCAAGTGGACCGAAACAATTCTGCATCTACTACTATTACTCCACACATCGACCGACTCCTGCCTGCATCTAGAGTATTAAGTTCAAGAAGAACAGAGTAACGCATTAAGAAAGATGACATGATGTAGAGCGATAAACTCAAGCAATATGATGAAAACCCCACCTTGTTACCCTTGATGGAAACAATACAATACGTGCCTCGCTACCCCTACTATGTCACTAGGTGAAGACAACGCAAGATTGAACCCAAAACCAAGCACTTCTCACATTGCAAGAATTACCAATCTAGTTGGCCAAACCAAACCAATAACTCGAAGAGACTTGCAAGGATATGAAATCATGCAAATAAGAATTTGGAGGAGATTCAAATAAGATTCATGGATAATCTGAACATAAACTCACAATTCATCGGATCTTGACAAAAACACCACAAAAGAGGATTACATCGGATAGATCTCCATGAAGATCATGAACAACATGGTATTGAGGATCACAGAGAGAGAAGAAGTCATCTAGCTACTAGCTATGGAACCGCATCTCTATGGTGGACTACTCAGGCATCATTGGAGGAGCAATGGAGTTGATGTAGATGCCCTCCATGATCAAAACCCGCTCCGGTAGATTACCGGAAAAGGCTCCAAGATTGGATCTCTCGGGAACGGAAGCTTCCGGCCGCGTAAAAGTATTTTTTGTTTCTCTTTTTGATGTTGGGGAAATATTTGTGAATTTATAGGCCAAAGATTAGAGTTAGGAGACTTGTCGGGAGGCGACAAGCCTGCTAGGCGTGGCCAGGTCCCCTGGCCGTGCCTAGCAGGCTTGTGACCTACTGGCACAAGTGCTGGTGTGCACTCCAAGCCTAGTTTATTTGTTTCCTTCCAAAAAAAATTCATACGAAGGTTTTATTCTGTTTGGACTCCGTTTAATATTCCATTCTGCAAAACTCAAAAACAAGGAAAAACACAGAAACTGGCACTAGGCTCTAGATTAATAGGTTAGTCCCAAAAAATAATGTAAAATAGCATATTAATGCATATAAAATATACAAAATAGATAATATAATAGCATGCCATCATCAAAAATTATAGATACGTTGGAGATGTATCAGCATCCCCAAGCTTAATTCCTGCTCGTCCTCGAGTAGGTAAATGATAAAAGCAGAATTTTTGATGTGGAGTGCTACCTAACATATTTGTCAATGTAATATTCTTTATTGTGGCATGAATATTAATATCCATAAGACTCAAAATAAAATCTTAATATTGATATAAAAACAATAACATTTCGAGCATACTAGCAAAGCAATAGTATCTCTTCAAAATATAATGGCAAAAGAAAGTTATCCCTACAATATCATATGGTCTGGCTATGCTCCATCTTCCCCACACAAAGTATTTATATCATGCACAACCGCGATGAGAAGTCAAGAAATTGTTTTCACACTTTTATTTTCTCAAACTTTTTAACTATCACACAATACATGAGCATGAGCCATGGATATTGCACTATAGGTGGAATAGAATATGGTGGAGGTTTTCAAGGAAAGGGAGAAGATAGTCTCACATCAACTAGGTGTATCTACGGGCTATGGAGATGCCCATTAATAGATATCAATGTGAGTGAGTAGGGATTGCCATGCAAACGGATGCACTAGAGCTATAAGTGAATGAAAGCTCAAAAAGGAACTAAGTGGACGTGCATCATGAAGAAAAATTCCACTAAGTATATGAAAGTGACAAAATAGGAGACTCTCTATCATGAAGATAATGGTGCTACTTTGAAGCACAAGTGTGGAAAAGGGTAGTAGCAATGTCCATTCTCTATTTTCTCTCTTTTTTTCTTTTTTTCTTTTTTTGGTGGGCATCTAAGGCCTCTTTTATTCTATTTTATTTTATTTGGGCTTCGCTGGCCTCTTTTTTTACATAAAGTTCAGAATCTCATCCCCACTTGTGAGGGAATCATAGCTTCCATCGTCCTTTACTCACATGGGACATGCTCTAATAATGATAATCATCACACTTTTATTTACTTATAACTCAAAATAAAATTACAACTCGATACCTATGACAAAATATGACTCTATATGCAATATGGAAGTGATGGTGCATGTCATAAAAGGAAATAGTGGAAGTTGCATGGCAGTATATCTCGGAATGGCTATGGAAATGCCATAATAGGTAGGTATGGTGGATGTGTTGAGTAAATATATATGGTGGCTGTTTTGAGGAAGGTATATGGTGGGTATTTTGCGGAAGGTGTTTGTTGTACCGGCGAAAGTTGTGCGGTACTAGAGAGGCTAGCAAAGGTGGAAGGGTGAGAGTGCATATAATCCATGGACTCAACATTATTCATAAAGAACTCTCATACTTATTGCGAAATTCTATTAGTCATTGAAGCAAAGTATTAAACGCATGCTCCTAGGGGAGAGGTTGGTAGGAGTTAACCATCGCGCGCTCACGGCCCTCACACAAAGGTCGATAATCTTGACTTCCTTACATAACGGTTCACCATACGTGCATACTACGAGAATCACAAATATTTACACAAGTATTTTTATCAAATCACAATTACTTCCTAACATGACCCTCAACATTACCATCTTTATATCTCAAAACTTTACGCAAGGAATCAAACTTCTCATAAATACTCAATGCACTTAATATGGAAGTTTTTATTATATCCCTCTTGGATGCCTATCATATTAGGACGAAATTCATAACCTAGGCCAATTACCATGATGTTTTTAGAGAATCTCAAAATAATATAATTGAGGTACGAGAGTTCAATTATTTCTATAAAACGCAACCCCCAGCGTACTCTAAAAGATATAAGTGAAGCACATAGAGCAAAATTGCCTAACTCAAAAGATATAAGTGAAGCACATAGAGCATTCTAACTAATTCACGATTCAGCATGTCCTTCTCAAAAAATGAGTGCAGCAAGGATGATTGTGGCAAACTAACAAGCAAAGACTCATATCATACAAGACGCTCCATGCAAAACACATATCATGTGGTGATTAGAAAAAAGCATCAAGTAAATTTACCGATGGGTTGAAGACGAAAGAGGGGATGCCTTTCGAGGAATCCCCAAGATTAGGATCTTTGGAATCCTTGAATATGACTTGGGGTGCCTTTGGAATACCCAATCTTAGGCTCTTTACACTCCTTATTTCATAGTCCATCCAATCTTTACCCAAAACTTGAAAACTTCACAACACAAAACTCAACAGAAAACTCGTGAGATCCGTTAGTATAAGAAAATAAATCACCACTTTAGGTACTGCTGTGAACTCATTATTTATTCATATTGGTGTTATACCTACTATATTCTAATTTCTCCAAGGTTCATACCCCATGATACAACCCAAAGATCCATCAAAATAGGCAAACAACTCAAAGAAAACAGAATCTGTCAAAAACAGAACAGTTTGTAGCAATCTGAAACCTTCGTATACTTATGTAACTCAAATAATTCTGAAAAAATAGTAAAACCTGGTAAATTTACATATAAATATTTTTTTAAAATTTCATACTCATTCCATGCTCTGAAAATTTTAGAAAATTCCTGGACTTAGCGCAAAGTATCTGTTTTTCGGCAAGATCAAATCAACAACTACCATAGATCACGCCAAAGGTTTTACTTGGCTAAAATAATAATTAAAACACCAAAACACAATTAATAAATAATTAATAATGTGGTAAACACTCAAAAACAAAAGCAAAAACAAAAAACAAAAATAAAATTGGGTTGCCTCCCAACAAGCGCTATTGTTTAACGCCCCTAGCTAGCCAAAACGCAATAGATCTACGTATTGTCATCTTTGGTATTCAATCCAAAATTAGCTCTCGTAATAGACTCATAAGGAAATCTTATTTTATTTCTTGGAAAGTGTTCCATGCCTTTCCTTAATGGAAATTGGAATCTAATGTCTCCTTCCTTCATGTCAATAATTGCACCAATCGTTCTAAGGAAAGGTCTGCCAAGGATAATAGGACATGTACGATTGCGTTCTATATCAAGAACAAAGAAATCTATGGGAACATAATTACTATTTGCAAAAATAATAACATCATTAATCCTTACCATATCTTTCTTAATAGTGTAATCCACAAGATGCAAATTTATAGAGCAATCATCAAGATCATGGTAACCTAGCACATCACATAAAGTTTTCGGAATCGTGGAAACACTAGCACCCAAATCACACAAAGCATGGCACTCATGATCTTTGATTTTAATCTTGATAGTAGGTTCCCACTCATCATGAAGCTTTCTAGGAATAGAAACTTCTAACTCAAGTTTTTCTTCAAATGATTTCATCATAGCATCAACTATATGTTTAGTAAAAGCCTTATTTTGACTATAAGCATAAGGAGAATTCATCATGGATTGTAACAAGGAAATACAATCAATCAAAGAGCAACTATCATAATTAAAGTCCTTGAAATCCTAAAGAGTGGGTTCATTGCCATTTAAAGTTTTGACCTCTTCAATCCCACTTTTATTAATCTTAGCATTAAGATCTATAAACTTCGAATCATTGGGATGCACTTTAACTAAAGTTGACTTATCTCCAGACCCATATTTATCAAGATTTATATTGGAAAACAAAGATTCAATAGGAGTCACATCAATCACTTTAAGATCTTCATCACTATTATCACGAGAACACACTTTTTCAAGACATTCACGTTTAGTACGTATACTAGCGGTTCTTTCTTTACTTTCATCCACAGAAATTCTCATATATTTTAGAGACTCATTAATATCATGCTTAGGTGGAGTGGATCTAACTTTCAAAGAATCAATCTCAAGCCAAATTCTATCAACGCTCTTAGCCAAATCATCAATCTTGAGCACTTTTCCTTCAATCGTAGCATTGAAAACCTTTTGTGAACCAATAAATTAACAATATTCTCAAGATCAGAGGGCATCTTATTATAATTTCAATAAGAATTGTTGTAGAAATTACCATAATTACTAGAGGAATTACTAGGAAACGTCCTAGGGTTGAAATTACATCTATACGCGTTATTACCAAAAAAATTCCTACCATCAAAATTGACATCCATAGATTCATTATTATTTCAATGAAAGAAGACAAAAGCATATCATTAGAATCAATAGGAGCACTCTTACTAGCAAACAATTTCATCAATTCATCCATCTTTTCACTCAAAGTATTTATTTCTTCAATAGCATGCACCTTTTTACTAGTAGGAGATCTTTCGGTATGCCATTGAGAATAATTTGTCATAATATTATCTAGGAGTTTAGTAGCTTCTCCTAACGTGATTTTCATAAAAGTACCACCTGCAGCGGAATCTAAAAGATTACTAGATGCAAAATTCAATCCCGCATAGAAATTTTGTATAATCATCCATAAACTCAAACCATGTGCGGGACAATTCCTAATCATTAATTTCATCCTCTCCCAAGATTGTGCAACATGCTCATGATCAAGTTGCATAAAATTCATTATATCGTTCCTAAGGGAGAGATCTTAGCAGGCGGAAAGTACTTGGAAATAAAAGCATCTTTACACTTATTCCAAGAATCAATACTATTTGTAGGCAAAGATGAAAACAAAGTTTTAGCACGATCTCGAAGTGAGAACAGAAATAGATTCAATTTAACAATATCATAATCCACATCTTTTTTCTTTTTCATATCACTCAACTCAATGAAAGTATTTAGATGGGATGCGGCATCTTCACTAGGAAGGCCAGAAAATTGTTCTTTCATAACAAGATTAAGCAAGGCAACATTGATTTCATAAGATTCCGAACTAGTGGCAAGAGCAATTGGAGTACTAATAAAATCATTATTATTAGTATTGGAAAAGTCACACAACTTGGTATTTTCAGACATCGTGACAAAGCAAGCAATCAAGCACACAAGCAAACGAAAGGCAAATGGAAGAAGGGCAAATAAAACGGAAAATATTTTTTGTATTTTCTGAAAATCATTTTAGAAGTGGGGGAGAGGAAAATGAGAGGCAAATGGAAAATAATGTAAATGCAAGAGATGAGTTTGTGATGGGTACTTGGTAGGCTTGATGTGTATCCTCCCCGGCAACGGCACCAGAAATTGGCAAGTTGACGAGAAAGATCTTGTCTTGACTTGCTATGTATCTTCCTCGGCAACGGCGCCATAAATCCTTGTTCCTACCTCTTGAGCGTGCGTTGGTTTTCCCTTGAAGAGCAAAGGGTGATTCAGCGAAGTAGATAAGTATTTCCCTCAGTTGTTGAGAACCAAGGTATGAATCCAGTAGGAGGAACAAGCAAGTCACCAATGGATGCACCTACACAAACAATCAAACTCTTGCACCCAACGCCATAAAGGGGTTGTCAATCCCTTCATGATTAATTGCAAAGATTAGATCCGATAGATATAGATGTAAACGAGAACGAGAAGTAAAAGGTATATAAATTGCAGCAAAGTATTTTTGGTATTTTTGGTTTATAGATCTGAAAGTATATTATGGAAAGTAGACCCGGGGGCCATAGGTTTCACTAGAGGCTTATCTCTCAAAGGAAAATATCATGGTGGGTAAACAAATTACTGTCAACCAATTGATAGAAAAATGAAGAATCATGTAGTTATCCAAGGCAATGATCATTCATATACGCATCACGTCCGTATCAAGTAGACCGAAATGATTCTGCATCTACTACTACTACTCCACACATCGACCGAGTCCTGCTGCATCTAGAGTATTAAGTTCAAGAACACCAGAGTAACGCATTAAGAAAGATGACATGATGTAGAGGGATAAACTCAAGCAATATGATGAATACCCCATCTTGTTAACCTTGATGGCAACAATACAATACGTGCCTCGCTACCCCTACTATGTCACTAGGTGAGGACAACGCAAGATTGAACCCAAAACCAAGCACTTCTCCCATTGCAAGAATTACCAATCTAGTTGACCAAACCAAACCAATAACTCGAAGAGACTTGCAAGGATATGAAATCATGCAAATAAGAATTCAGAGGAGATTCAAATAAGATTCATGGATAATCTGAACATAAACTCACAATTCATCGGATCTTGATAAAGACACCACAAAAGAGGATTACATCGGATAGATCTCCATGAAGATCATGAAGAACATGGTATTGAGGATCAAAGAGAGAGAAGAAGCCATCTAGCTACTAGCTATGGACCCATAGGTCTGTGGTGGACTACTCACGGATCATCGGAGGGGCAATGGAGTTGATGTAGATGCCCTCCGTGATCAAAAACCCCTCCGACAGATTATCGGAAAAGGCTCCAAGATTGGATCTCTCAGGAACGGAGGCTTCCGGTGGTGAAAAAGTATTTGCATGGCTCTTTTTTTATGTTGGGGGAATATTTGGGAATTTATAGGCCAAAGATTAGGGTTAGGAGACCTGCCGGGAGGCGACAAGCCTGCTAGGCGCGGCCAGGGGGCCTCGCACCTAGCAGGCTTGTGACCTCCTGGCGCAAGTCCTGGTGTGCACTCCAAGCCTGGTTGATTTGTTTCCTTCCAGAAAAATTCCTTCCGAAGGTTTTATTCCATTTGGACTCCATTTAATATTCCATATCTACAAAACTCAAAAGCAAGGAAAAAACAAGAAACTGGCACTAGGCTCTAGATTAATAGGTTAGTCCCAAAAATAATATAAAATAGCATATTAATGCATATAAAACATCCAAAACAGATAATATAATAGCATGCTATCATCAAAAATTATAGATACGTTGGAGACGTATCAGTACCCCCCGGTGTTTATATAAACCGGGAGGGATTTAGTTTGTAGGGTAGAAAAACCCATCTAGGGTTTTAGCTATTCGATCTCGTGGTAGATCAACTCTATAACCTTCATACACATCAATATAATCAAGCATGACATAGGGTTTAACCTCCATAGAAGGGCTCGAACCTGGGTAAACATCATCTCGTTCGTCCCTTGTTACCATCCACCCTAGTATCACAGCTTGGGACCCCCTACCCGAGATCCGCCGGTTTTGACACCGACATTGGTACTTTCATTGAGAGTTCCGTTGTGATCGCCAAAGGAATTGATGGCTCGGGTTGTCATTAACGAACAAGTCCGTAACATGGACTCCTTTGTCCCTGGACAGATCTTCGCTTTTGGTAGCATTGTGCTACACGCTAACCCGACCTGCCGTCTTGGACAGGTCGGGAGTTTCACCCCTAATCAAGAGGTCAGATTCGAGAACCTCGAGTTCTTCATAGACTCTCGGGGCGATCTTTCGCTCACCGGGCTCGCAATATCTGACGCGCCTGAGGTCTCCGAGACCTTAACCTCAGATTTCGCTTTCGATCCTGCCCGCGGAACCAACCCCGACGGTGATCTAGCTTTTAGTCTAGATCTGGCCATAGCACTAGATGGTCGGGGACCAACTCCTACCAAACACACTTCTTATGCGGACGCATCGGAGGTTAACTTCGAAAGCTCTGAGCAGATTGACCCGATCGAGCTCTCGACACTCAACGAGGCTCTAGATCGGATCTTATCGATGAAAATTACTAATGACCCAAATCCGATCCAAGTTCAGATCGGTCTTGAGGCGGGTCAAGAGGAATTTTTTATGCCACCCACCACCCACTTTGTAGCCACTGTCGAAGACTTAATCAATATGTTGGACTACGCCTCCAAGGAGGCAGAATACATGGATGAAGAGGATTGCGCTCCCAACCCCGTCAACACCGGGCGACGGACTGCCATCTCCACCTACGACGTCTACATGGTGGATACTCCTACCGATAACGGCGAGCACACCCCCACAAAAAATGGAGGTAAATCAGGCGAAGCGCCGTCAAGGCGCTGGAAACCGCGCAAATGATCAAAGGAAAAAATGGAAGGGAAGTTATTGCTGGCACCGGGGAAAACGATACCCTCGAAGACCTCAACGACACTGATATCCCTGAGTAGCCGCTAGAGGACCAGGAGAGGTCGGAGGACCAGCGCGACCCCGAGGATCCAAATGATTCTGAGGATGACAACTACCTCCCCCCTGTAGAGGAGGAGGATAGCCCAGAAGCCGAAGACTTCACCATCCCTATCGGGGATATACCCCGCGGTATGACCCGGCCTGGCAACTCACAGGAGACCTAGTCAAGACATGGTGTTTTATTGATGACCCGTCAGGCGGGTCGCGGGACGACCAGGCTCAAGACCCAGCGTGTAAGCCGGTGCCAGGCGGCTCACAAGACAAGGCCCAAAGGAGAGGGGATTCCCTTACAAGATAAACAAGACCCGGAGTAGGATTCGTGAAAGACTAGTCCTAGTCCTACTGGGAGTAGGACTCTATTTGTAACCTATCCTCTCCACTTATATAAGAGGGGTAAGGCGCCCCTAGAGATACAAGTTGAAGTCATTAGAGATAGACAGATTAGAGGCTCTCGAGATTAGAGGTAGCAAGACAGCACTCTTGTAACCGAGAGATCTTCCTCATCATCAATACCAGACAAGCAGGATGTAGGCTTTTACCTCCATCGGAGGGGCCGAACCTGGGTAAAACTCGTGTCTCTTGATTCCGACCAACCCCTTCAAGCCGCCGTGCTTCCGCTCCGAACCTAAGTCCGTTCCGCCGAACATCTGCCGTGACAAAACCACGACAGTTGGCGCCCACCGTGGGGCTCGCACGATGGTGTTGTGTTTCTTGAAGGGATATCTTCAGGGATCGAGAAGCTCACGTTTACCGGATGAAGAAGAGCCGGCATGAAACAATCGCATAAGAGATTGATCTGAGTTCAAGACAAGATCTAGGGTTGTCCTTACCACCGCACACAACCAGGCGATCCGTACGGATCGATTTCCACTACGAAGAAGTCGAGTGAGACAAAATTTCTGTTGAAGCCGTCATACGCCATGTCATTCAAACCGCCGCACAGGTACGCTCCTCTCGATGACCCGCCGAATTCGAGGGCAGATCGTATTCTGCTGCAGCCAACACGGAGTTTTGCAAGAGCGGCTTTGTTTCCCCGTCCACCTGCAGCCGTGCAGAGAAGCGCTTCAAGTCCCAATGCAAGTACTAGTTGCAATCACCTCCAGAATCGAACGGGGTCCATAACCTCCTGTGAATCTGCTGTACCTCCTATAAAGTCACGCATACCTGATCTACTACAAATCCCTGTGATGCGTCGAGTGCTGCTGATCACATAAGTCCTGAGGCAACCACTATTCCGTTGTAACTCCAGAGTCCAGATAGACCAGCCGTCGCTTTCCTGGGTGGAGCTCGAAGCCAAAATTTATCATCTGACTACAAGTTATGACTGCTCTCGTGGGTTGTTTCTAATCAACACATTTACCGAGGCCAGATGTTGTTTACGTGAGAGGCTAAAAATCAAAAGGATGCTTCTACTTGATGGCACGAGCGCCAAGGGATGGTCATATCTCATGTGAAGACCAAACAAGTGACAATTTCGGTTATCAAGTGCCATGCAGATTTTGTGATCCGGATCCTACCGACGCGCGCCCGTGGCACCCCGCCTCCAGCGTTGGCTCGTTGCCCACTCGCCCGCTCCATCCTGGCCACGCGTCCGTGCACATGCCTAGCCTGCTTGCCGCCTGCGTGCCGTAGCACTGCAGCATCGCCCTGTGCCAGCCGGGGCGCCTATCCGCTCTCCACTTCCGCCGTGGCCTCACTTTGTCGTCTCACTTTCTCCGTGCTAGCCGCGCTCCGCCACTACGGCCACTACGGCCTCGACGCCACCGAGCCGCCACCGTAAGCTCCGCCTCAGCCATGGCCTCGAGAGCCGCCCTGATCGAGCTGCTGCCGCGAGATTCGCCTCTACCACAAACCAGGCACCACCGAGCCGCCCCGGTCGCTTTCGCACAGCTTCGCCCGAGAAGACCCTCCACCATAGCTCCGGCTCGTCGCCCTGCCTCACCAAGATGCCTCCATCGAGCCGCTATGATCTGTCGCCGTTATGGCCTCTCTCTGCCTACGATCTGGATCCCCGTCGGCTCGCCGTGCTCCGCAAGCTTCCACCATGGTTGGACTCGCCTCAAACCGGTACAAGCAGCATGTGCCATTCAATCGTTCAAGACAAATTTTCACAAGCATTTTCAGCACACGCACACGCATGCAAGATTAGTCAGCTCAAATTTCTGCATAAGTACTCCTTAGGATCAATTCGCGTATGTGTGCTTCTGGAGTTTTGATCTGTATGCAAACCAGAATTTGAGACGTCAGCAGAGTTTGCGCTGGGAGTATGCAAACGTATACTCAAAAGGATAGCTCCTACAAAAAGAAGGAAATACAATGTCCTGAATTGGCCTTGCCGTCACCGCCGGCTTACAAACAGCAGGTGATCCAAGGTTGTTGTCGGTTCATTGTGCCATCTTTATAGTTGCTTCGTCATTACAGCTGCCTTGTCATCTGACAACAAAAATCAGGTGCTATTCATACAATCTATTTTGTTAGTACATATTATTTGTCCAAGGACAATTACTTTGCCCTGTTTTTACGCAGGACAGTTATTCAAGTGGCATTATGTCGTGGAGATGGAGTACTGGTATTCATCTGCGGCGCGTCACCCAACTGATGCGCGTGAACCGCCGTCCTCACGGTCCGGACTACACCAACACGCCGGGGAAGCGCCTGCCTGTTTGTCTGTCCAACGGATGTGCGTAAGCCACCCAACGGACGCGGCAAGCCGCCGTACCCGCGATATGGTTTTCACCAACAACGCCACGGCCGACTCGCCATCCGTGGCGGCTTACAACGCCATGGCGACTCACCGGCCGAACTGGCTTACAATGCAACGGGCGACTCACCGTCCGCCCGGTTTAAAATGTTGTTTCTGTTTCTCGTGGCCGAACCGGATTACAACACCGCGACTGACTTTTATGTCTACATCAACATGCCAGGGGCCACATACACTAGTAGGAGCCGCCCAACGGACGAGTACAAGACGCCGCCCACAGTCTGATTCTACCTCAACATATCGATGCAGTGCTCGCCTGTACGAGCCACCCAACGGACGAGTGCAAGACGCCGCCCACAGTCTGATTCTACCTCAACATATTGGTGCAGTTCTCTTCGATACAAGCCACCCAAACGGACAGGCAGACAAGTCGCCGCCATTACAGTTTGTTTCACTTGAACAACCAGTCGGGACGAACCATGGACCGGATCACTGAAACAATTCATACGAGATCATCTATAACCCGCCACAGTCAAACTTCAACCTTCAGTTGAGATTCTCAAGCCAACTTTTCGAGTCAACTTAAGACTTGGGGGCTACAGACATAGCTTGACACATTGGATCACTTTCTCAACGAGAACCCCAGGTCATTGCAAGGAAGTTAAACCCAATCCTGGGGGCTATTGCATTATTGGCGGAAGAATTAAAAAGTTGCCCAAGAGAACGAACCACCAAGATACACCGTTCAGACATGGGTGCCCGGATATATTGGATCATCATAAAGTCACTTGGAGGCTTCTGCCATTACTTCATACAAGATGGTGACTTACAAGATGGTGCACAAGTTGATATCATCGACAAGATCATCTAGGGGGCTTCCACCCACCAGGTTTAGCTTATCAGACCCTATTGATTGGCTCTTAAGCCAAAAAGTTGACTCCGTCAACAGGTCATCTAGGGGGTTTCCAACCCACTTGGTTTAGCTTATCAGGCCCTATTGATCGGCTCTTAAGACAAAAAGTTGACTCCGTCAACAGGTCATCTAGGGGGCTTCCAACCCACTGGGTTTAGCTTATCAGACCCTATTGATCGGCTCTTAAGCCAAAAAGTTGACTTCGTCAACAGGTCATCTAGGGGGCTCCAACCCACCGGTTTAGCTTATCAGACCCTATTGATAGGCTCTAAGCCAAATGTTGACTCTGTTAACAAGGTCATTTGGGGGCTTCCAACCCACCGGGTTTAGCTTACATACCCTCTTGATCGGCTCTTAAGCCACCGCAAGCTCGAGTTAAACCTGCCTGTAAACTGATGCTACTCCGCTATCTGACCCGTCGAACTCTTACCAGTTAATCTCGCCTAGAGACCATGAGCCGGTTCAAAGAGGTTGACAGCCAATCTCGATAGAGACCCTGTACTGGTTAAGGTTAAACCTGCGGCTCTTGTCATGTGAGGGCCGGCTTACGGAAAGCGAGGATAAACTCTCTCATCTATTGTCGACTCTCCGCTATGTGGCCCATTTCGTACTCTTAGATAGTTAATATTTTAAAGACCCTGCACAATTTAAGGTTAAAACGACGGATTTATTTCACGTGATAGGTAGTTTATGGGCTACCAGGGTACTCATGCCCTATTGCGTCTCTTTCTGGGACGTTACGCTCCTATCAGTTAATCTCGCTTAGAGACCCTGAGCCATTCAAAGAAGTTGGCGACCAATCTCAATAGAGACCCTGTACTGATAAGGAGTTCTAGTAGTGAGTCCACCCAGAAGAACCGGCATATCAATTTTCGAAAAAGCAAGAACATCATACATTGCATCATACATTGCATCACACATAGCATCATACATTGCATCATACATTGCATCATATTCACATGTCATGTCGGCTTATCAAGCCGGGTCAGAGCAAGATTATGAAAGAAGGAGCAAGGCCATGAAAGATTTTAACATCTCCGGGTTGTGCTTTTTCAAGCCGCCCTTACAGCAATACAGAACATATTCTGTCTTGTTTATTTTCTTAGGTCTTGTCTATTAAGATGAGCCACCATTAGATTGGAAGTTGATTATTCTTAAAGAGCCGCCCTATTGGATATAATGTCGTGTCATCTAATTGACCGGCTCTCGGATTTCTTCAATTGTGCTCTGTGGTAATCTGCAACACTCATGGATTTATCAAATATGTGTTTGCCAGGTTGCAATGCAACTGTGAGCAGGGATTTCATGTCAAAGACAAAGGAATTATTCCAGGATATTCATTCCGGGTTATATTACAACCACGGTCAAAGATTCGTTCAAATCATATCAATATCAGTTCCAAGAGAACTTTTGAAGTGCATTATGATGAGTCATATTACTCTCACACAGTCCCGAGTCGCCGCAAGCAGTCGACCCGGCACTTGGGGGCTACATTATTTAAGTCCAGTTTATATCAAGTATGCAAGTCCCATGTCACTGCAAGCACGCACCATGGCACTTGGGGGCTAATGCAAGCCGGCTTTCAAATCATTACATTGTCAGCAAGACCCTGTTATCTCAAGGAGATGAGCCAGCCTTTCTATATTTTTCTAAGTCCCAGCCCAGTAATTCTTACTGACCCGTCACTTGGGGGCTGCACCGCTCAGATCAAATTTTCTAAAGTCCCAAGTCGCCGCAGGCGTGCGACCCGGCACTTGGGGGCTACAGTATTCAGCTGTTCAAACAGATTATATGGTTCAAATTGAAGACCTGGCCCATCACATACTGATGAGCCGACCCTTGGGGGCTACACCTGCTGAAGCTTTATAAGGTATAAGACAGTTACAAGTCCTAGGCTGCTGGAGGCAAGACAACCTGGTACTTGGGGGCTACACAATCACAGATATTATTGCAAAGCGCCAAGTCATCATGGATAAACTTGGAGCTTGGGGGCTACAGGTAATATGCATATATAAAAAATTGAAGAGAGTTTTAATGATGTCAATTGTGAGTAAGACCGGCTCAAACAAATTCTTTAGCCGAAGCATTAAAAGACCATTTCTACATCACATGGTTTTCATCCCAATATTTTTATGAAGTCAGCTGGAGTTCAGTTGTTAGACCTGGCATCACCAACATTCATGACCCGGCGTTATCAAAAGATTATAACCCGCCAGAGTTTATATAAGTCGTCCTGCTTCACAACAATGGAAGTCCGGATCTACATCATGAGGATTTCTAATTTTCAACATTTTCATTAAGCCAAAGTATTGGAAGCCGACTCAATGGCATATGGTTATTCTATTCCCAGTATTTTTCAAAGGACATTGACAAGCAACGATGATTTTCAAGACGATTCATTCATCTGCAGAAAAAGACCCGGATTTCTGAGGAGCCACTTCATAAGCCTGCCAAAGGAGCAAGTCGGCCACTTAACATATTTACTATTCCTATTTCAGGAGGTTACCATGAATAAATTCAAGCTAACCTGGGGGCTAATGTCGGGGATATACCCCGCGGTATGACCCAGCCTGGCGACTCACAGGAGACCTAGTCAAGACATGGTGTTTTATTGATGACCCGGCAGGCGGGTCGCGGGACGACCAGGCCCAAGACCCGATGTGTAAGCCGGTGCCAGGCGGCTCACAAGAGAAGGCCCAAAGGAGAGGGGATTCCCTTACAAGAGAAACAAGACCCGGAGTAGGATTCATGATAGACTAGTCCTAGTCCTACTGGGAGTAGGACTCTATTTGTAACCTACCCTCTCCACTTATATAAGGAGGGGTAAGGCGCCCCTAGAGAGACAAGTTGAAGTCATTAGAGATAGACAGATTAGAGGCTTTCGAGATTAAAGGTAGCAAGACAGCACTCTTGTAACCGAGAGATCTTCCTCATCCTCAATACCAGATAAGCAGGATGTAGGCTTTTACCTCCATCAGAGGGGCCGAACCTAGGTAAAACTCGCATCTTTGATTCCGACCAACCCCTTCAAGCCGCCACATATTTGCTCTTCCGCCCCAAACCTAAGTCCGTTCCGCCGGACATCTGCCATGAAAAAACCACGACAATTCCCAAAAACCTTGAGGATCAGGAATGGTTTAGGCAACAGCTTATAGCCACTGCCCAAAGCCTGAAGGCAAAAGAACGGCAGCTTAAGGCTGAACAGGATAACCTCACTGATAGATGGATGAGGGTCCTATCAACCGAGGAAGGGTATAGTACTGGTCTATTGGACCAAGCCAAGAGCTACCCACGCCGATGGCTACTGCCGCAATACGACGATGAGGTGCCTAATACACTGTCTCCCACGCACACTCCATACGACCAGCTGGACCGCCCTCCCAGAGGACAAGATAGGACGGCTGGCGACACCGGTTATAGGCCAGCGGTACCCCGTAGAAGGGGAAAAGAGCCAATAGAGCCTGAGGATAGGTACGACCCGTGACACAGACTGGATTATAGAACAGGCCGCACAAGATCCATCTACAGATCCGGAGGGTACTCCCTCGATAGGCGGGATGGGTATCGGCCGTGGCTCGGCCACAACAACAGAGGCCTGGAACAAAACCTGGCTAGAACAGATGCCGACTATCGGCGTGACATGGCCCGGATCAGAGGCGCTGCCCACCCATTGTGCTTCACCGATGAGGTGATGTAGCATAAGTTCTCGGAAAGGTTTAAACACATGAACATAGAACAATACGACGGGACAACTGACCCAGCAGTATGGATCAAGGATTTCCTCCTCTACATCCACATGGCACGAGGAGATGATCTACACGCCATCAAGTATCTACCCCTAAAACTTAAGGGGCCAGCTCAACACTGGTTAAACAGCCTCCCCAAAAATTCTATTGGGAGCTGGGAGGATCTCGAGGATGCATTCCGATCTAACTTCCAGGGCACCTATGTATGGCCGTCGGACTCCTCTGACCTAAGCAACGTCGTCTAGAAGGCAGGAGAGTCTGCTCTACAATTCTAGAATTGGTTCTTGACCAATAAAAAATATATCGTCGATTGCCCAGATGCCGAGGCAATAGCCTCTTTCGGGCACAATATTCGGGATGAATGGTTGGCTCGCCAACTCGGTCAGGACAAGCCTAGGACCATGTCCGCCCTTACATAACTCATGACCCACTTTTGCACAGACAGGGATAACTGGCTAGCTAGACGGAGCCACAACCCCAAAGACCCCGGAACCTCCGAAGTTCGGGGTGGAAATGGGAAAACACGACGCAACAAAAATAAACGCCAAGACAGCAATAGTGATGCCGACAACACGATCGTTAACGCCAGTTTCCACAACCCTCGATCCAGGCAGCGGAAGAAGCCTTCTAAAGGCAATCGCGATGGACCTAACCCGCTGGACAAAATCTTGGAGAGGCCTTGCCAGATCCATGGCACTCAAGACAAGCCCGCCACCCACACCAACCATAACTGTTGGGTGTTCAAACAAGCCGGCAAACTCGCAGCCAAGGAGCAAGGCAAGAGCCCTTGCAACGAGGACGATGATGAGCCCCGCGGTCCGATCAATGGTGGACAGAATCAGTTCCCTCCAGCGGTAAAGACTGTGAATATGATATATGCCACTCACATACCCAAAAAGGAGAGGAAGCGCGCCCTTCGAGAGGTCTACGTCGTAGAGCCTGTAGCCCTGAAGTATAACCCATGGTCGGCGTACCCAATCACCTTCGATCGACGAGACCATCCGACCAGTATCCGTCATGCAGGTTCAGCTGCCCTCATCCTAGACCCCATTATCGATGGGTATCACCTAACTAAAGTCCTAATGGACGGAGGAAGTAGCCTCAATCTGATTTACTCAGACACGATGAAAAAGATGGGTATAGATCCACCAAGGATCAAACCCAGCAACACTAGCTTTAAAGGAGTGATCCCAGGCGTCGAAGCCCGGTGCACGAGCTCAGTAAGCCTGGAAGTAGTGTTTGGTTCGCCTGATAACTTCCATAGTGAGGACTTGATCTTCGACATTGTACCTTTCCGCAATGGTTATCATGCCCTGCTAGGTCGTACAGTGTTCGCTCGCTTTAACGTCGTCCCACACTATGCATTCCTCAAGCTCAAAATTCCCGGGCCCAAGGGGGTCATTACTGTCAACGGAAACACAGAGTGTTCCCTCCGAACAGAGGAACATGCATTGGCCCTGGCGGCCGAATTCCATTATGATGACAATCGGCAAGTGCTGAAATCTGCCATAAAGGCACGTAAGGTTGACAAACGAGATCGGTTTCAGTCCGAACTCCCAGAATCTTGTTCTCCCGGACATAAGGACACGCTCCCCATTGCACAACCCTAATGCCCGTCAGACACGTGCCGAGAAGTCACAACTTCGCACCCAAGATTCCATGGGCAGCAGTGGGGAACAGCTAGCAAAGGGTAAGTGTTTGGCTGGACCAAACTACTACCAGTACATGTCCTCGGAAACACCACAGGTACCATCAAGGACCTGCTAAAGCGTAAAGCTCATCCATACTTTGGCGACTTCTCAAGATCTTCTTCCCAAGGTCCGCTCACCTATAGCATCGCCCTTAAAGGAATGCAACTACCTAGGAGGCATAGAGCAGATCGGTGACATGGCACATCGAGGACGTCAAGCCACCAATCGAAGACCCCCGGTATAACCTATCCTTTGTAAATTCTATATTTTTATCTTCAAATACCTATAATCAGTTGCTTCACAATTTGAGTTATAAGAATTATTGAGCAAATACAAGGCCATTATACATGGCCACTTTGCTATATTTTATACATACTCTGTTCTTCCCTCATCAACGCTTCTTGCAAAACTGTTCGGTATACATTACGATGCAACCCCCTAATAGACTAGGGGATTGAATTTAAAATATCACCCTAAGTATCACTCTGACACAACTGATTGCATGTTCGGCAGCTTGGATTTTGCTTTATATGCACCAGATCTGAACTATGTCTTGGGTCAATAGTTGGTTTGCCTGGCTCCTGTGTTTGCCCTCTTACGTTCCGCTCGTTCGGCTCAAAGGGCAAAGGGAGAACCACTACGATTGTGTTTCCAGCTCACCCGGTCAAGCACCTCAGGGGAGAAAGCCGAAAACTGGTCGTCATAGTAAGCGAGAATCAGTCTGCAAATCCTAGCATAAGTGTCATACTGAAAAATCGATAGAGGTTATTCCGTGTCATACGATAGGTTTCGTACTTGTGCAAACCATGTGATGCTGGCTTCAGCCCCGGTACATCCGAACATCACAAAACACTGGGGGCTGGTCATCAGCCCTCACATTTTTGTTAAGCTCATATGGCTAAGTGAAAGCGATAAAAAAATTATAGTGTGATTGACTTGTTCCCCTCGCACTACCGCCTTTGAGTACCGATACCTCGGCTAAGGGTCGCAGTGTGCAGGCTGAGACACCTGGCGTAGTATCTACGTGGGGGCTGAAGCCAACGACTCACAACTTTCAAATAAAATGGCCACATGGGACTCAAAATAAATACTAAACAACTAAAAAAACATGATAAACCATATAGCCTCATCATAAAGCGTTAACAGTCTTCGAACATATTACAACGCGCTCATTCATAAAAACAATTCTTCGAGCATTGAGCCTCTATCGCCCAAGCACCCTCCATCACTGCGGAGAAGTATCGCTCAGGGTGCCTATACTCCTTTCCAGGGGGGAGGAGGTGCGGTGGCCATATCGGTCGAATCGAGCCTCGGCCAGTGCACCATGGTCCTTGCAAAGGCCATCCGAGCTCCCTCGATGCATGTAGAACAATTTAGTGCGTCAATCCGAGGTGCAGCGTCGCTTAGCCTCCGCACCAGGCTGAAGTAGCTGCCCGACAACGGCTCTTCGGGCCATAGCTGGATGCAGAGATCCTTCATGGCCGGCTCCGCCATCCTGTGCAGCTCCATCAGTTGCTTTATCTGCTCGATCAGAAGAGGAGAGCGCTCGGGGGCTTCAAACTATGCCCAAAAGAGTCGAGCCTCATCGTCTTCATCTCACGAAGCATAGAACTGGTTCGCGTCCGCCACACTCTTTTGGAGGTCCGAACAGGCACCTAAGGACCTCCACACCTGGGTGAGCAATGTGAACCTGCTATCACCAAAGGCACACTATAGTAAATACGCCTTAACATCTGTGACAGCTTTGACTTGGTGGATCTGTTCTTCAAAGAACCGCCTATCCACCCGCTCCTTTTGGACCTCGGATTTCAGCGTGGATAGCTTGGTGGCTTGCTCCTTGCCTTTCTACTCAAGGGCCTCGCACTTCGTGCTGGCATCCTTGAGCTCCTGCTGCACCTCCTTCACTCGGGCTTCATGCTTAGTGCTCGCGGTTTTTAATGCGGAGATATAGATTATCGCTTCTTCGGCTATCGCGTTCTCGTCTGTGGCCTCTTGCTTCATCTTTCTCAGCTCGGCCTCAAGTTTCTCGACCTCCTTAGCTGAAGTTGTGTAAGCAATAAACATATAATTACACTGGGTCACCAGTGTTGATCACTAATGATAGAAAGCCCAGATATTACAATTCGGCTTACCTTGCACCTCATTGAACCTCTTGTTCAGGGCATCAAGCTCCTCTTCGGAGCTCTTGAGCTTCCGATTTTGCTCGGCAAGCTCTGCGGCATTAACGGTCGCTGCCGATGATGAGGCCTACAAACAATAAATATATATCAGTCTAAGTGTGTTCAAACCCCCGAACTGTCAAGAATATGACCCTATGCTCGGTCCTCTTAAGGGCTTCTAGAATAATATGGGATGAATAATGCCTTGTGCATCATTGTTCACTCCTAGGTATTTGACCCCTGGGTGAGTTTTTTCCAAACTCACCCAGGGCTCGGAGGATGTTATATATACAGATAGCACAAACATAATAAAATTAATTTTTTTAGGATAAAGGTATTACGTGGCTCACCTTGAAGCCCGTCAAGAGACCATTGAAGGCATCTTTCAGTCCGCTATCAACAGGTTGAATGCCTTGCCAAACCACACCCTTAAGAGTGCAGTGGTCCTCGGAGATGGAGGCGCTTGATAGAGCCTCCTCCATGACCGGCCACCCCGTTATTGGTGGCACCAATGATGACCAGCTAACCCGATATCTCACCGGGGATTGAGCCGGTAGCTCTAGAAGCACAGTGCGCTCCGGAGATGACCTCGGACGGGACTGGACATTCCTCTGTCCTTCCTCCTCAACAGCCAGGAGGGGCTCCTCCCCTAGTCTTCGGCGATCGAGGCATTAACCTCGGCCATGACGTCATCACCCCCATCGCTGTGTTCGGCTCCAAAGGAGCCTAGCAGGATGACACCCCCGCGGCATCCTTCATGGCCCCTGGAGGTGTGGGGTGTGACGCAGTCCCACTCTCCGCCATCTCGGCGGGTGGAGACTCCCCATTCGATATTTGGTCGGTGCGGAGAGCCCGTGGTGGGCTGCAGATCAAAAGGCGTTCTTACATTTAAAACATTAAAAACTTTGCATAAATGACCCAGGAGTCTTTGGATTCATACCTTCGAGTTGGGGGCTTGAACCTTAGGTTCCTTCGGGGAACCTTCTCAAAGTCTTCGGACTCAACATTAGAGTCCGAGTTGTCGTCGGCCAGGATCAACCTCGGTCGACACACCCTCTTCGGGGCAGGAGGAGGTACATCCTCCGTGGCGTCCGGTAGTGTCGCCCTCTTTCTTGTAAGGGGGGAATTGCCTTCCTCCCATCCTCATGCTCTTTCTCATGGGTAGAGGAGGCATGGGTTTCCTCGAACATAGCATTCGTCTGGTCCCTTATGCGGAGGCCTTCTCTGGCCTTATTCTTCTTCTCCTTCTTCTCTACCGCCATATACGGCACCACGACGAGCATTGTCGTCAACAACTCTGACCTGGGGTCTTTGGGCTGTGGTGCTAGGCAGTTAATACCCGCGGTCTTGCTCAACCATTTTTGCAAAGATGAGGGAGAGGCGTTCAGTCCTTTTATCGAAAAACAGAGCCAGTGGATTAAAATTATATCTTACCTGGGTAGGAGGGTTATCGGCGCTCAAGCATGTATCCTCTTCCTTGGCTGGCCAGCTCTTCCGAGGCTTGAATAATACCTTCCACAATTTCTCGGGGGTAGTGCGGAAGAGTTGGTGCATGATAGGCTCATCCTCAAGATCATAAGCCCACATTGGGGAGGCTGGGTGCTGGTAGGGAAGAATGCTGCGATGGAGCATGACCTGGACCACATTGACCAGCTCGATCTTGGCCTTGACCACCAAGGAAATGCGCTTCTGCAGCAATTTCACCTCTACATCCGACCTCCAGTCGAGGCCCTTCCTGAGCCACGAGGTTAATCTCGAAGGTGGTCTGTATCTGAAATTGGCACGTGTCTCCCAGCCCTCGTCCCTTGGTTCGGTGATGTAGAACCATTCCTTCTGCCAGATCTTGGTTGTGTTGATGAAGGTGCCAGTCGGCCACTCGACACGGGGGAGCCTGCTAATTATTGCCCCTCTGCAGTCTGCATGCTCCCCCGCGACGGTCTTCAGCTTGACGTTGAAGACCTTAAGGCACAGGCCGGACTGCGGCTCGACCCGCAGGAAGGCTTCACAGATAATAATGAATGCCGAGATATGCATAAAGGAGTTCGGGGGAAGATCATGGAAGTCCAACCCATAGAAGAACATGAGGCCCCTGACGAAGGGGTGGAGTGGGAAGCTCAGTCCCCAGATGAAATGGGGGACGAACACAACCCTCTTGCCTAGCTTAGGGGCAGGGACCACCTGGTTCGCCTCTGGAGCGTGGCGGAAGACATTGGCAGGGAGGTAGCCGGTGAGCTTTAAGTCCCAGATGTCCTTGTCAGTGATCGTGGAGGCCTCCCACTTGCCCATGGAGCCTGAACCCACCATGGCTAAGCTCGGAGGAGAAGTCGAGGAAGAACTGGTTCTGGGATCTTGAAGCTTGGGGAGATTGAGGAAGCAGGGGAATCGAATGGGAAGCATGAATAGGCCTTAGGGTTTTTTCCCTTTTTATGAGGCGTGACGCCGATTAGCCTCCCATTTATTGTGCGACAAATCTCTCCGCTTCCTAGGATGTACGTGCCGTTATACACACATAAAGTAAGCTGAGATGTTAATCATATCCTGTGTGAAACGAAGCACGATCTAGGCATTGATGATTCGTGGAAATATAAAAACGGCCTCGAACCCCGAATTGATTTTTCATAACTAGTTCAGCGGTCATGGTAGGCCACGACCCTTCGTTGGAAAGGTCGTCAGAAAACATTGTTTACACTTTGACGTTTGGCCTTCGGGACTAAGCCACTCACGGTGTCCGGACGATCGTATGATCAGAAAAGTTACGCGTCATTGGAAACCGAACAAGTCTCAGCCGATCATTAATGGAAAGAAGAACTCACCCCGCAAGCCAAAGACTCTGATCACATGGAGCTGCCAGAGCTGAGACACATGGCATTGGGGGCCAGTTCGGGGACTACTGAGGGAGTCCTGGACTAAGGGGTCCTTGGTGTTGGGGAACGTCGCATGGGAAACAAAAAATTCCTACGCACATGCAAGATCTATCCATGGTGATGAGCATCTACGAGAGGGAGAGTGGATCTACGTACCCTTGTAGATCGCTAAGCGGGAAGCGTTAAGAAATGCGGTTGGTGTAGTCGAATATCTTCGCGATCCAAATCGCCGAGCGTCCCACGATCTCATCACGATCCGTCCCGCGATCCAATCACGATCCGTCCCGCGAACTCATCATGATCCGTCTCATGAACTCATCACGATCCGTCCCGCGATCTCATCACGATCCGTCTCGCGAACTCATCACGATCCGTCCTGCAATCTCATCACGATCCGTCTCGCTAACTCATCACGATCCGTCCCGCGAACTCATCACGATCCATCTCGCGATCTTGATCACGGTCCTTCTGATCTAGCGCCGAACGGACGGCACCTCCGCGTTCAGCACACGTACAGCTTGATGACGATCTCCGCCGTCTTGATCCAGCAAGAGGGAGCGGAGAGGAAGAAGAGTTCTCCGGCAGCGTGACGGCGCTCCAGCGATGGTGGTGGAGCTATTCTGGTAGGGCTTCGCCTAAGCACTGCAGAAAACCGATCTAGAGGAGAAACTATGCACTAGAGGAACGGGTAGCACGTGGCTGAAAATTCTGTGCCAAAACCCTAAAATCCTCTAGTATATATAGGAGGAGAGGAGGAGGAGGCTTGTCTGCCAAAGAGGCAGCCCTTGGGTCAGCCAAACCTAGTGGGATTGGAGGATTCCTCCTCCAATCCTAGTAGGACTAGAACTCCTCCTTATTTTTGCCTTTTTTGCATTTTTCCACCTTTTTCTCTTTGGGCTTTTCTTCTCAGCCGCATGGGCCTTGTGTGGGACTTACACCAGCCCACAAAGGGCTGGTATTCACTCTCCCACAACCCATGTAGCCTCTTGGGTCGAAATACCCCTCCCGATGGTCTCCCGGTACACTACCGATGAGCCCAAAACTTTTTCGGTGACCAAAATAGGACTTCCTATATATCAATCTTTACCTCCGGACCATTACGGAGCTCCTCGTGATGTCCGGGATCTCATCTGGGACTCCGAACAACCTTCAGTCACCACCATACATAACTCTGTACTACCGAAACGTCACCAAACCTTAAGTGTGCAGACCCTGCGGGTTCGAGAACTATGTAGACATGACCGAGACACCTCTACGGTCAATAACCAATAGCGGTACCTGGATGACCATATTGGTTCCTACATATTCTACGAAGATCTTTATTGGTCGAACCTCTATGTCAAGGATTCAGTTAATCCTGTATGATGTTCCCTTTGTTCTTCGGTATGTTACTTGCCCGAGATTCGATCGTCGGTATCTGTATACCTAGTTCAACCTCGTTACCGGCAAGTCTCTTTACTCGTTCCGTAATACAAGATCCCGTGACCAACACTTAGTCACATTGTTTGCAAGGCTTATTGTGATGTTGTATTATCGAGTGGGCCCTGAGATACCTCTCCGTCACATGGAGTAACAAATCCCAGTCTTGATCCATGCCAACCCAACAGACACCCTCGGAGATACCTGTAGAGCACCTTTATAGTCACCCAGTTACGTTGCGACGTTTGATACACACAAGGCACTCCTCTGGTGTCAGTGAGTTGCATGATCTCATGGTCATAGGAACATATACTTGACATGCAGAAAACAGTAGCAATAAACTGACACGATCATATGCTACGTTTGTAGTTTGGGTCTTGTCCATCACACCATTCTCCTAATGATGTGATCCCGTTATCAAATGACATCTCATGTCCATGTATAGGAAATCTTAACCATCTTTGATCAATGAACTAGTCCATTAGAGGCATACTAGGGACATGGTTTTGTCTATGTATCCACACATGCATCTAAGTCTCCGATCAATACAATTATAGCATGGATAATAAACGATTATCATGAACAAAGAAATATGATAATAACTAATTTATTATTTCCTCTAGGGCATATATCCAACACTCGGGGCTCTGACCTATCTCCCAATAGGCCAGCTTGGTGGGCCGCACTCTCACTGTCGCAGGAGGTGCCAGATACATCGAGACCCCATGTCTAGAAGGAAGTCCCGAAGGCGTGTCTCCAAGTCAAGATGAGGAAATCGATGATACGTATCCATCGTATCCACTTTTCCAAACTCTTATGCCCTTGTTTTGGACTCTAATTTGCATGATTTGAATGGAACTAACCCGGACTGGCGTTGTTTTCAACAGAATTACTTTGGTGTTATTTTTGTGCAGAAATAAAAGTTCTTGGATCGTCCTAAAAATTTACAGAGAATATTGTTGGATTTAATAAAAAATACTGGCACAAGAATCAACCAGACGGGGGGCACCTACAGGCCACAAGCGTGCTAGGCGCGGCCACCGCCTGGTCACGCCTAGCAGGCTTATAGGGCCATCGTGGTTCCTCCAACCTCATCTCCAGCTCCATATATCCCTATTCGCAGAGAAAAAATCAGAGAGAATAGTTCATCGCATTTCACGATATGAAGCTGCCACCACCTCCTGTTCTTCCTCGGGAGACCAGATCTAGAGTCCGTTTTGGGCACCGGAGCGGGGAAATCGACACCATCGTCATCACCAACCATCCTTCATCACCAATTCCATGATGCTCTCCGCCATTTGTGAGTAATCCCATCGTAAGGCTTGCTGGACGGTGATGGGTTGCATGAGATTTATTATGTAATTGAGTTAGTTTTGTTAGGGTTTGATCCCTAGTATCCACTATGTTCTGAGATTGATGTTGCGATGACTTTGATATGCTTAATGCTTGTCACTAGGGCCCGAGTGCAATGATTTCAGATCTGAACCTATTATGTTTTGATGAATATATATATATATGTGTGTGTGTGTGTGTGTGTGTGTTCTTGATCCTATCTTGCAAGTTGTAGACACCTATTACGAGTTATGATCCGCATCCCCTAGGGTGACAATAACTAGGGTTCTTTCTGGTGATTACCGTAGTTTGAGGAGTTCATGTATTCACTAAGTGCTAATGTTTTGGCCTGGTTCTCTATTAAAAGGAGACCTTAATATCCCTTAGTTTCCATTAGGACCCCACTGCCATGGGAGGCTAGGACAAAATATGCCATGCAAGTTCTTTTCCATAAGCATGTACGACTATATATGGAATACATGCCTACATTACATTGATGAATTGGAGCTAGTTCTGTGTCACCCTATGTTATAACTGTTGCATGATGAATGTTGTCTGACATAATTATCCATCGCTGACCCAATGCCTATGATTTTTCCACATATTGATCCTTGCAAAGTTACTTCTCCATTGCTACTGTTACAATCACTACAAAACTGCTACTGTTACTTTTGCTACCGTTACCATTACTTCCATACTACTTTTCTACTGAATACTTTGTTGCAGATATTAAGTCTTACAGGTGTGGTTGAATTGACAACTCAGCTGTGAATACTCGAGAATATTCTTTGGCTCCCCTTGTGACGAATCAATAAATTTGGGTTGAATACTCTACCCTCGAAAACTGTTGCGATCCCCTATACTTGTGGGTTATCAAGACCTTTTTCTAGCGTCGTTGCCGGGGAGCATAGCTCTATTCTCTGAGTCACTTGGGATTTATATCTTTTGATCACTATGAAGAATCTGAAAGATCCAAAAATCAAGATCTATCCCTCTACTACGAGGGGAGGTAAGGAACTGCCATCTAGCTCTGCACTTGATTCACCTTCTGTTATGAGTAAGTTTGCGACACCACCACCTGCTAGTAATTCTTATATGTCGCAAGTAATTGATGATGCCACTTCTGCTGTGCATGATTCTTATGATGATACTTTGCTTCATAATACTGTGCCACTGGGTGAATTTCTTAATGAGCAAATTGCTAGAGTCAATGCTGAAAATTATGATACTTCTGAAACTGATGAAATTATTGAAACTTAACACTTTGAGACACCTTCTAGACCTAGCTCTCCTAGATATGAATTGCCTGATATTACTGAGGGTTATGTTATGGAAGGAGAGGTAGCTAGGGACTTTCTTGCTTGTAATGATAGAGATGATCTTAAGAAATTACTATGCAAGTGGAAAGAAAAATATTTGAATGCTAGAATGAAATATGATCCTAAGTTTGCTACTTCACCTATCTTTGTTACTGATAAGGATTATGAATTCTCTATTGATCCAGAGTTATTTACTTTGGTTGAATCTGATCCTTTCCATGGTTATGAATCTGAAACTGTTGTGGTGCATCTTACTAAACTAAATGATATAGCCACCCTATTTACTCATGAGGAAAAATTTGTTACTCTTATATCCTTAAGTTGTTTCCTTTCTCGTTAAAGGGTGATGCTAAGATATGGTTCAATTATCTTGCTCCTGGTTGTGTGCGAAGCCCCCAGGAGATTTATCACTTCTCTGAAAAATATTTTCCTCCCATAAGAAACAAGCTGCCTTGTAGGAAATATTTAACTTTGTACAAACTGAAGAAGAGAGTCTCCCACAAGCTTGGGGGAGGCTTCTCTAACTACTAAATGCTTTGCAAGGTCACCCTCTCAAGAAAAATGAAATACTTGATATCTTTTATAATGGACTAACCGATGGTTCTAGGGACCACCTAGATAGTTGTGTTGGTTGTGTTTTTAGGGAACGAACTGTTGAACAAAATGAAATACTATTGAATAATATATTGAGAAATGATAATGATTGGACCATTCCCGAACCACCTCCAAAGCCAACTTAGAAGAAAAGAGGCATTCTATTACTCAGTCCTAAAGATATGCAAGAGGCAAAGAAATCTATGAAAGAGAAGGGTATTAAAGATGAAGATGTTACGAATCTACCACCTATTGAAGAAATACATGGTCTTGATAACCCGACACAGGTAGTAGAGGTAAATTCTCTTCATAGATTTTATGAAAGCGGTATTCCTTATAATAAGTCTGCTAGCCAATGCTTGGATGAGTTTGGTAATTTTGTTGTTAAGCAAGAAAATTTTAATGCTTATGTTAGTAGACAATTGAAACATAATGCTTTCATGCTTGATCGCTTAGGTGATTATATGAGTAGAACTATCAATGATCTTAAACTAATTAGTAAACATGCTTCCATGATAAGTACTCAAGTAGAACAAGTGCTTAAGGCATAGAATGATTTTCTTAATGAGATGAATAGTAGGAACAATGATCATTCTGTTAAAGTTGTGACTAGAGGTGGAAGAATGACTCAGGAACCTTTGTATCCTAAGGGCCACCCTAAGAGAATTGAACAAGATTCTCAAGGGGTAATATTGATGTACCTAGTCGTTCCCATAATAAGAGGAATAAGGATGATGATAGAACTTTGCATGTTGCTAGTGAACCTGTTATAGATACACCTAAAAACCCAAATGATATTTCTGTTTCTGATGCTGAGACACAATCTGGTGATGAACATGAACCTAGAGATAATATTAATGATGATGTTCATGTTGATACTCAACCTAGTAATGATAATGATGTGGAGATTGAACCTGCTGTTGATCTTGATAACCCATATCCTAAGAATAAAAGATATGAAAAAAGAGATTTTATTGCTAGGAAGCATGGTAAAGAAAGAGAACCATGGGTTCAGAAACCCATGCCTTTTCCTCCTAAACCATCAAAGAAAAAGGATGGTGAGGATTTTGAGCGCTTTGTTGAAATTCTTAGACCTGTCTTTTTGCGTATGCGCTTGAACGATATTCTGAAAATATCTCCTTATGCCAAGTATATGAAAGATACTGTGACTAATAAAAGGAAGATATCGGATGCTAAAATTTCCACCATGGTTGCTAATTATACTTTTAAGGGTGGAGCACCAAAGAAATTAGGAGATCCAAGAATACCAAATATACCATGCTCTATTAAGGGGAATTATGTTAAAGCTGCTTTATGTGATTTGGGAGCTGGTGTTAGTGTTATGCCTTTCTCTTTATATCGTAGACTTGATTTGAATAAGTTGATACCTATTGAAATCTCTTTACAAATGGCTAATAAATCAACTGCTTTACCTATCTGTATTTGTGAGGATGTACCTGTCATATTTCCAAATGCTACTATCTTAACGGACTTTGTTATTCTCGACATTCCTGAGGACGACAGTATGTTGATCATCCTTGGTAGACCCTTTTTGAATACTGTAGGGGCTGTTATTGATCGCAACAATGGCAATGTCACTTTTCATATTAATGGTAATGAGCATACGATACACTTTCCGAAGAAACAACCTCAAGTCCATAGTATCAACTCCATTGAAAAAATTCCAACGGTTATTATTAGAGACTTTGAATTCCCTCTTCCTACTATCAAGAAGAAATATGATATACTTATTGTTGGAGATATACATATCCCCATTGAGGTAACTTAGTGTTATTCGAAAATTCTTCGGTTTCATGTTATTCGAAAGAAGTTTATTAATAAGACTTGATCAACCTTACTGATGGATTCCTTTTGATGAGGATGAGATGGATGAATTTAGAGAGCACAACTTCCTATACCCAGCTTTTATTTTCTGTTAGTTAGATGAAATTAAGTAAAAATGCTATTATTTTTCTGTTTTTTGAGTTTCTCGTGCAATAAAAGTGACCTAAAAATAAAAGCTCTTCAAATATCCTGAAAATGGAGTATGATTTTTTCTAGAATATTTAAAAAATTCCGGCACTGAGCACACTGCAGGGGGCTGCACCAGTGGGCCACAAGCCCACAAGGCATGGCCACCCCCCTGTCCGTGCCTAGCAGGCTTGTGGGTCCCACGTGGCCCCACTTCACTTATTCCAGCACCCATTCACTTCATCTTCCTCTAGAAAAAATCCCACCATTGCTCAAACCCGTGTTCTAGCTCATTTTGTTGCCATTTTTGATCTCCTTGTGCAAAGCCTCATTCGCAAAAATATTTTGGGAGATTGTTCTTAGGTATGTGACTCCTCCAATGGTCCAATTAGTTTTTGTTCTAGTTCTTTATATATTGCAAAAAAAATCTGCTGTGGTGACCTTGTTCTTGAGCTTGCATGTCAAATTTGTATGGTCCCAAGTAGTTTTGATGCATGATATAGCCTCTAGGCACTTGAGGGAGTAGTTGCTATGAGTTTTGTTGAGTTTTGTTCACCTTTATTTTGAGTCATTAAAAAATTCAGATTTATTTAGAAAAATAAAAATGCGGAGGAAGGTGTTTCAAGGGGGTTCATCGAGCAAGAAGGCCCCAAGACTAGCGATACGTGAGCCCGACCTTGAACCACTAAGGGAAGCACAAGTACAACCTTGTGAATGGCCATCAGATCAATTCATGAGTGATGCCGGTTTCAAGGAAGAATTTTACGCGTACACAAGAAATGTTTGCCTTGAGGAATTCGTGTCGGACAAATGCAAGCAATACTATCAACTCACGGATTCTTTCGTGCGAAGGTTTGAATTATCGCTCAATCATAATAAACATTCTGTTCTATTTGACCTTTATGACAAATCATATACTTCGTACATAGAGGATTTTAATTATGCTTGCAAAATTCCACAATGAGGCAGCTATAGTGATCCGCACAAAACTGAATATAATGATTTTCTTGCTAGCATTACCGTCGGAGAAACTAGATACATTACACAGGCTACCATGGGGAGCATTCACTTTCCTGCCATACATTATTTTGCTATATTCATAGGTAGATGTATTAATGGTAAAACTGAGCATAGCCACCTTTGTGCAACTGATCTTAGTATTCTTAAGAGTGCAGTAATGGGCGAAAGGCAATATAATTTAGGGGCCATTATTGCTAGAAGGTTGCATAACAATGCTAAGGATGGAGAATTTCTTTGGTGGGTTTTACTCCACTCTATTAGCTAAGTATCTTGGGGTACCTATACACGGAAATGATATTGAGTTACCACCTGCTTTTCTTGATTATGAGGCTTTGGTACGTTTTCAGTTTCTCGAAAGGAATGAACAATCTCTCCAGTACCAACTAATTTTTGACAGACAGCATGATGTCCATGTTACCCTTCCTTCTCCTACCTTCTTTAACTTTCAGGAAAAACAGAGATACCTTATAACTACAGAGGAGGCACACGAGTACAAGAGGAGCGCGGAATCAGCTCGCCTTCATGCTGCAGTCGTTCAGGCGGTAGCCGCCATAGCCCAGTACAACCCCAACTATGAATTCGGATATTATCAGGGCCAGCCATGGCCATGGACTAACTTAGGCCAAAAGCCTAAGCTTAGGGGAGTACGTATTTCTCACCGACTTTACATTCATGTTCACACACTCATCTAAGTAGTCAGTGTTCATACTCTTTCATTGTACCACCAAGGTAGTTTATTTTATTGTTTTGCTTTCTTCTTGTGTGTTTAATTAACATTGAGAAAAATACAAAAAAAATAGTTTTAGCTTTATCTTCTAGTTGCTTAGTTGTGGAAATTAAAAGAAAACCCAAAAAGATTTTTCGTTCTTCTTTTGCTTGTTGGGAGCTTTCCCGTGTAAATAGTTTTCTCGTTCTTGTTTTGATTTTTTCTTTCTTTGGGTCGTAAGGAGAAGACCACAATGAAAAATGTTGAGTGGCTCTCATATGCATTATTGTTTACCTATTAGAGAGCCCATGTTACCTTGTCTTCTCCTTTGAGTTATTGTTTGCAGATTCCAGCTTAGTCCAAGGCATGTGCACTCTTATTATTACCCACACCGTTCGGTCATGCATGTGAAAGGCAATAATGACGATATTTGATGAAAAGATTGAGATGGAGAAAAGCTGGTATGAACTCGACCTATCTTGCTTTTGTAAATATGGTTAGCTCATCGTTCCGAATTCAGTTCATCATGGGTGAAACATATTTGCAATGACAATTAGAGATTATAGTTACTCATGCCATGCTTAATTAGCTAAGAGTGGATAATGGTTTGTCTTGGGTGCCAACATGCATATTAAAATGGTTGTGATGTAGTATGATGGGATTGTATCCTCCTCTGAACGATTCATGTGGCTCGAGTTGGCACATGTTCATGCATGTAGTTGAAACAAAATCAACATAGCCACTATGATATTTATGTTCATAGTGATTTATATCCTACTCATGCTTGCATTCAATGTTGGTTAATCACAAAGCATGTTGATGATTGTGTCGCTCTCTAGTTGGTCGCTCCCCAGTCTTTTGCTAGCCTTCACTTGTACTAAGCGGGAATACTGCTTGTGCATCCAATCCCTTAACCCCAAAGTTGTTCCATATGAGTCCACCATACCTACCTATATGCGGTATTTACCTGACGTTCCAAGTAAATTTGCATGTGCCAAACTCTAAACCTTCAAATAAATTCTGTTTTGTATGCCCAAATCGCTCATGTGGCTACTGGGGGTTGTCAGTATCTTCCATGCTAGGTGGGTTATTCTCATGATATGTGTTAATTCACTATCATTCACGAGAAAGTGGATGGTAATCAGGATGCCCAGTTCCGTGCTCAAAATAAAAGAAAAATATAGTTAAACAAAACTCCCCCAGAACTGTGTTTGTATGGACGGTACCGTGGATTCGGCTCGTCGTGGAGTGTGACTGATTGGTGGAGGGGATTAAAAACTTTATCATTCTGTTTGGGAACCGCCTATAATGTATCTAGCATGGAAGATGTTGAAAACCTCTTGGTCATTATGTGAGCAATGAAAGCATACCGCTCAAAAATCATTAATTATCTCTAATTAAAAACTCGAGCTCTCTCACCTCTGCAAATCAATGCTTCCCTCTGTGAAGGGCCTTTCCATTTACTTTATTGTCGAGTCATAATCCTCTTATAAAAGCACCAGTTAGAGAGCATCATCGTCATTTGTATGCTTTGTTGTTAATTGATATTGAGTATGAGCATGACTGGATCTCTTTCACTGTGAATTACAATGTCTAGTCAGTCCTTGTTCTTTAGAGGTGCTCTGCATTTATGTTTTGCGGTCTTAGAAAGGGCTAGCGAGATATCATTTCATCATATTGTATCATGATTGTTTTGAAAAAGTGTTGTCATCCGAGAGTTATTATTATTGCTTGCTAGTTGATTATGTCATTGATATGAGTAAATGTGAGACCTAAATGTTATTGTGAACATGGTTAGTCCATGATCTTTGTTGAAAATCTGAACATCAGTTGGATGTATTTACAACAACAAGATCAAATAGAGTTTGTAAAAGTTTTTCTTTATCACTCTCAGTTTATCAACTGAATTGCTTGAGGACAAGCAATGGGTTAACTTTGGGGGAGTTGATACGTCTCTATCATATCCACTTTTCCAAACTCTTTTGCCCTTGTTTTGGACTCTAATTTGCATGATTTCAATGGAACTAACCTAGACTGATGTTGTTTTCAGCTGAATTGCCTTAGTGTTATTTTTGTGTAGAAATAAAAGTTCTTGGATCATACTGAAAATTTACGGAGAACATTTTTGGATTTAATAATCAATATTGGCGCAAGAATAAACCAGAGGGGGGGCACCTGCAGGCCACAAGCCTGCTAGGCGCGGCCACACCCCTCGCCGTGCCTAGCAGGCTTGTGGCGCCCTTATGGATCCTCCGACCTCCTCTCTAGCTCCATATAACCCTATTCATGGAGAAAACAATCAGAGAGAAGATTTCATCGCATTTTGCGATACGAAGCCGCCGCCACCTCCTGTTCTTCCTCGAGAAACCAGATCTGGAGTCCGTTTTGGGCTCCGAAGAGGGAAAATCGATGCCATCGTCATCACCAACCATCCTTCATCACCAATTCCATGATGCTCTCCGCCGTTTGTGGGTAATCCCATAATAGGCTTGTTGGACGATGATGGGTTGGATGAGATTTATCATGTAATCGAGTTAGTTTCGTTAGGGTTTGATCCCTAGTATCCACTATGTTTTGAGATTGATGTTGCTATGACTTTGCTATGCTTAATGCTTGTCACTAGGGCCCGAGTGCCATGATTTCAGATCTGAACCTATTATGTTTTCATGAATATATATGTGTTCTTGATCCTATCTTACAAGTTGTAGACACCTATTACCGTAGTTTGAGGAGTTCATGTATTCACTAAGTGTTAATGCTTTGTTCCGATTCTCTATTAAAAGGATGCCTTAATATCCCTTAGTTTCCATTAGGACCCCACTGCCACGGGAGGGTAGGACAAAAGATGTCATGCAAGTTATTTTCCATAAGCACGTATGACTATATATGGAATACATGCCTACATTACATTGATGAATTGGAGCTAGTTCTGTGTCACCCTATGTTATAACTATTGCATGATGAATGCTACCCAACATAATTATCCATCACTGATCCAATGCCTACAAGATTTCCACATATTGATCCTTGCTAAGTTACTTCTCCGTTGCTACCGTTACAATCACTACAAAACTACTACTGTTACTTTTGCTACCGTTACCGTTACTGCCATACTACTTTGCTACCGAATACTTTGTTGCAGATATTAAGTCTTACAGGTGTGGTTGAATTGACAACTCAGCTGTGAATACTCGAGAATATTCTTTGGCTCCCCTTGTGTCGAATCAATAAATTTGAGTTGAATACTCTACCCTCGAAAACTGTTGCGATCCCCTATACTTGGGGGTTATCAATCGACATCTCCATCCCCGACAGGAGACCTATCATGTGTAAACCTGTTGGGGAACGTTGCAAGGGAAACAAAAAAATTCCTACTCACGCGCAAGATCTATCCATGATGATGAGCATCTACGAAAGGGGGAGTGGATCTACATACCCTTGTAGATCGCTAAGCGGGAAGTGTTAAGAAACGCGGTTGATGTAGTCGAACATCTTCGTGATCCAAATCGCCGAGAGTCCCATGATCTCATCACGATCCTTCTTGCGATCCAATCACGATCCGTCCCGTGATCCCATCACGATCCGTCCCGCGATCAAATCATGAATCGTCTTGCGATCCTGATCATGGTCCTTCTGATCTAGCGCCGAACGGATGGCGCCTCCGCGTTCAGCACACATACAACTCGATGATGATCTCCGCCTTCTTGATCCAGCAAGAGGGAATGGATAGATAGATGACTTCTTCGGAAGCGTGATGGCGTGGCGGCGATGGTGGTGGAACTATTCCGATAGGGCTTCGCCTAAGCACCGCCGGACTAGACTAGAGGAAAAAACGATCTAGAAGAAGTAGAGGAAGCACGTGTCAATTAGGGCAAGCTATCCCCTCTAAATCCTATAGTATATATAGGAGGGAGGGAGGGGAGGAGGCAGCCTCAAACCCTCAAGGGTTGGCCGAAATTGGAGGTGGAGGAGTCCTACTCCAATCCTACTAAGAGTAGGATTCCTCCTCTCCACTTGGAAACCCTTTCCACCTTTCCACCTTTGGGTTTTTCCCACCCTTAGCCGCATGGTCCTTATTTGGGGGTTTGGCCAGACCACAACGGGACGGTTTAACTCCTCCCACAGACCATGAGGTCCTTTGGGTTGAGACACCCCTCCTGATGGCCCTCGGTACCCTCCCGACACTCCCGGTAAACAACCGAAGTAGCCGAAACTTTTTCGGTGACCAAAACAGGACTTCCTATACATAAATATTTCCTTCGGACCATTCCGGAGCTCCTTGTGACCTCCAAGATCTCATCCGGGACTCCGAGCAACATTGGTTCACCACCATACATAACTCTACTATACCAAAACGTCACCAAACCTTAAGTGTGCACACCCTGTGGGTTCGAGCACTATGTAGACATGATCAAGACGCGGTCAATAACCAATAGAGGGCCTTGATGCCCATAATGGTTCCTACATATTCTACGAAGATCTTTATTGGTTGAACCTCTATGTAAAGGATTCAGTTAATCTCGTACGTTGTTCCCTTTGTCTTTCGGTATGTTACTTGCTCGAGATTTGGTCGTCTCTATCTCTATACCTAGTTCAATCTCGTTATCAACAAGTCTTTTTACTCGCTCCATAATACAATATCTCGTGGTTAACACATTAGTCTTGATTCATGCCCACTCAACAAACACCCTCGGAGATACCTGTAGAGCACCTTTATAGTCACCCAGTTATGTTGCGAAGTTTGATACACACAAGGTACTCCTCCGGTGTCAGTGAGTTGCATGATCTCATGGTCATAGGAACAGATACTTGACATGTAGAAAACTATAGAAATAAACTGACACGCTCATATGCCATGTTTATAGTTTGGGTCTTGTCCATCACATCATTCTCCTAATGATGTGATCCCGTTATAAAATGACATCTCGTGTCTATGGTCAGGAAACCTTGACCATCTTGGATCAACGAACTAGTTAACTAGAGGCATACTAGGGACACAGTGTTGTCTATGTACCCACACATGTATTTGAGTTTCCAATCAATACAATTATAGCATGGATAATAAACGATTATCACGAACAAGGAAATATAATAATAACCAATTTATTATTTCCTCTAGGGCATATTTCCAACAGTCTCCCACTTGCACTAGAGTTAATAATCTAGTTCACATCACCATGTGATTTACATTGTTATGAATCTAACACCCAATGAGTTATGGGACTCGATCATGCTTTGCATGTGAGAGAGGTATTTAGTTAATGGGTCTGTGACATTCAGATCCGTGTGTACTTTGCAAATCTCTATGTCATACTGTAGACACTGCTACCACACTCCACTTGGAGCTATTCCAAATGGCTGCTCCACTATACGTATCCGGATTGCTACTCAGAGTCATCTAGATTGGTGTTAAATTTTGCATCGACATAACCCTTTATGACAAACTCTTTATCACCTCCATAATTGAGAAATATTTCTTAGTCCTCTAGTTACTAAGGATAATCTTGACCGATGTCCAGTGATCCACTCCTGGATCACTCTTGTACCCCTTGACAGACTCATGGCAAGGCACACAGAGGTGCGGTACACAACATGGCATACTATACAGAGCCTATGGATAAGGCATAGGGGACGACCTTCGTCCTTTCTCTTTCTTCTATCGTGGTCAAGATTAAGTCTCACTCAACTCCACACCTTACAAATCAGGCAAGAACTATTTCTTTGACTGATCCATTTTGAACTCTTTCAAAATCTTGTCAAGGTATGTACTCATTGAAAGTTTTATCAGACGTCTTGATCTACCTCTATAGATCAAGATGCCCAATATTTAAGTAGCTTCCTTCGAGGTTTTCCTTTGAAAAACTCCTTTTCAAACAACCCTTTATGCTTTCCAGAAATTCTACATCATTTCCGATCAACAATATGTCATCCACATATACTTATCAGAAATTCTATATTGCTCCCACTCACTTTATTGTAAATACAAGTTTCTCATAAACTTTGTATAGACACAAAAACTTTGATCACCTCATCAAAGCGTATATTGCAACTCCGAGATGCTTGATCCAGTCCATAGAAGGATCGCTGGAGCTTGCATATATTTCGGCATCCTTAGAACTGACAAAACCTTCCGTTGTATCACATACAACCTTTCCTCACGGTTACCGTTAAGGAAAAAATGTTTTGACGTCCATCTACCAGATTTCATAATCGAAAAATGCGGCAACTACTAACATAATTCCAACAGACTTTAGCATCGCTACGGGTGAGAAAGTCTCATCATAGTCAACTCCTTGAACTTGGCGGAAACTTCTTTGCGAAAAGTCAAGATTTATAAATGGTGACATTCACCATCAGCGTTTGTCTTCATCTTAAAGGTCCATTTGTACTCAATGACCTGTCGTTTAACGAGCAATTTTACCTAAGTCCATACTTAGTTTTCATACATGGATCCTTTCTCGGATTTCATGGCCTTTAACCATTTGTTGGAATCCGGGCCTATCATCGCTTCTTCCTAGTTCATAGGTTCATTGTTGTCCAAAAACATGACCTCTAAGACAAGGTTGTCGCACCACTCAGGAGCGGTACGCGTCCTTGTCGACCTACGAGGTTCGATAGTAACTTGATCCGAAGCTTCATGACCATCATCATTAACTTCCTCTTCAACTAACATAGCTCCATAGAAAACATCTTTCTCTATTGCACTACTCTCTGGTTGAAACAATGGTTCAACAACCTCATCAAGTTCCCACTCAATTCTTTCGAGAGAAACTCTTTCTCAAGAAAGGACCCATTTTAGCAACAAAAACACGTTGTGCTTGGATCTAAGATAGAAGGTTTACCCAACTGTTACGTTAGGGTATTCTATGAAGATGCATTTTTCCGCTTTGGGTTCGAGCTCATTAGGTGAAAACCCTTTTTCACATAAGCGTCGCAACCTCAAACATTAAGAAATGACAGCTTAGGTTTCCGCCAAACCAAAATTCATATGGTGTCATCTCAATGCATTTAGATGGTGCTCCTTTTAAAGTGAATGTAGTTGTCTCTAATGCGTAACCCCAAAATGATAGTGTCAAATCAATAAGAGACATCATAGTTCGCACCATATCCAATACAGCACGACTACAACGTTCGGACACACCATCATACTATGGTGTTCCAGGTGGCGTGAGCTGTGAAATAAATTCCACATTGTCTAGGTTGTATACCAATACTCGTAACTTAGGTATTTACCTCCACGATCATATCGTAGATATTTTATATCCTTGTCACAATGATCTCAAACTTCACTCTGATTTTGTTTAAACTTTTCAAACATTTCAGACTTGTGTTTCATTAAGTAAATATCCCCATATCTACTCAAATCATCAGTAAAGGTAGGAAAATAACAATATCCACTGCACGCTACAAAACTGATTGGATCGAATACATCAACATGTATCATTTCCAATAATTAACTTGCCCGCTCCATCATACCGGAAAATGGGGTCTTAGTCATCTTGCCCATGAGGCATGGTCTGCATGTCTCAACTGATTCGAAATTGAATGAGTCCATAGATCCATCAGCATGGAGTTTCTTCATGCATTTTACACCAATATGACATTTAGCGGCAGTGCCACATGTATGTGGTACTATCATTATTAATTTTGTATCTTTTTGACATCAATATTATGAACATGTGTATCACTAAGATCAAGATTTGATAAACCATTCTCATTGTGTGCATGACCATTGAAGGTATTATTCATGTAAATAGAATAACCATTATTCCCTAACTTAAATGAATAATCGTATAGCAATAAACATGATCTAACCACGTTCATGCTCAACGCAAACACCAAATAACATTTATTTAGGTTCATCACTAATCCTGAAGGTAGAGAGAGCGTGTGATGGTGATCACATCAACCTTGGAAACACTTCCAACACTCATCGCCACCTCGCCCTTATCTAGCCTCTGTTTATTCCGTAGCTTTTATTTCGAGTTACTAACATTTATCAACCAAACCGGTATCCAATACCCAGGTGCTACTAGGAGTACTAGCAAGGTACACATCAATAACACGTATATCAAATATCAAATATACTTCTGTTGATGTTGTTACCCTTCTTATCTACCAAGTATCTAGGATTGTTCCACTCCAGCGACCGTTCTCCTCATAATAGAAACACTTAGTCTCGGGTTTGGGTTCAACCTTGGGTTTCTTCACTGGAGCAACAATTGAATTGCCATCCATGAAGTTTCCCTCCTAGCCCTTGCCCTTCTCGAAACTAGTGGTTTCACTAACCATCAACACTTGATGCTCCTTCTTGATTTCTACCTTTGCGGTGTCAAACATCGTGAATAGCTAAGGGATCATTATTTCCATCCCTGGCATTTTATAGTTCATCACGAAGCTCTACTAGCTTAGTGACAGTGACTTGGAGAACTATATCAATCACTATCTTATCTAGAAGATCAACTCCCACTCGATTCAAGAGATTGTAGTACCCAAACAATCTGAGCACATGCTCACCGATTGAGATATTCTCCTTCATCTTGCAGGCAAATAATCTTGTTGGAGGTCTCATACCTCTCAACACGGGTGAGGGAGTCTTGGATTAGGGGGTCCTCGGATAGCCGGCCTATTGTTCATGGGCCGGACTGTGTGGGTCGCAAGGCAGGCATCGGACGATCGAAGACCGCCTACGTCAGATGGAAGCTTTGAGGAGTCATGATGTATTCTCCAAGTTGTTAGCCGTAGTTAGGCATGTTATCTCTTTGGCATGTAACCGACCATGTGTAAGGCTAGGGGACCCTCGGCATCTATATAAGCTGGAGGGTTTTAGGGTATAAGATAGAACAACTCATCTAGGGTTAGACATACGATCTCGAGGTAGATCAACTCTATAACCTCTTACACCATGAATACAATCAAGTAGTACGTAGGGTATTACCTCCATTGAAGGGCCTGAACCTGGGTAAACTCATGTTCCCTTCGTCTCCTGTTACCATCGATCCTAGTCTCATAGTTCGGGACCCCCTGACTAAGATCCACCGGTTTTGACACCAACATTGGTGCTTTCATTAAGAGTTCCTTTTTGAGTGTCGAAGGAATTGATGGCTCAACCCTTCATAGGTAGCGAGATATGTATCGAGGGAATTCTCGCCCCCGATCAAAGTTTCATCGGCAACAACATCTTGTCGCATGTCGGCCCGATCGGTCGTCAAGGCCAGATCGTAAGGTTTCCCCCCAATCAGAGTATCAAGTTCAGAACCCTAGAGTTCGCGGCTGATTCACGGGGAACACTCATTCCAATGGAACCTTCAACCTTTGAAGAAGAACATGTAAGTCTGGATGCTTTGACATCCATGACATCAGGCCCCACGATGGAACAGAACACGGATCCACTTCTATGTAACTCTGGAACCATCACACAGCTTGACGAATCCACTCGTATGAGCGACACGCATCCTGGCATCGCCTCATTCTTAAACGAGTTGTTCAATCGGATCGAAGCTATCCGTATATCGGATGGCCAGATTCCGATCTATGATCGGCTCGGTATCAGACCCGGTGACACGGAGATTTATGTCCCTCCGGACACCCACCTTGTCGCTATAGTCGAGTGTCCGACCGCGGATTCTGCCTGATAGACGGAATTGAAAACCATCTATACCCCAGTCCTCGATCTCCAAGACCCCGTTGGTGAATCAGAGGCGGGGAATCGCTCTAAAACCAGACGGTCACCGGTCCAGGACCCGTCACACGATTTGGGACCGGCAATTCCGAACACTCGTGGCGACAAGAAACCAAATTTGTTCCCACCCACCGCCCAAGATAATCTTCAAGTACCGCGCCAAAACCCATGTCTTCAGACTTTAGGGATATCAAGCAAATACAAGGAGAACCAGTCCATCACTTTTGGGCAAGACTCCTACTCGCCAGGAGCAGAGTAAAAGGTCTTAGTGACCATGATGTAACAGCAATCTTCATTCGCAATTGCCATGATGAAGGGATTCTCAATGCTCTGGCCCGCCGACGCATAAGCGACTTTTTGGAGTCATCCGAATTGGTATAGAAGTATTGTGCCATGGAGAGTGTCTGGTAATCCGAACGATTGTTCTTGGAACCAATCTTCTGTGAACACCCTAGAGGAGCTCGAAAAAAGAGGACACCTCCAAAGCGACCAGCCAGGTATGAACCCGTCGAGAAAAGAAACAAGTCCCTTTCTGGGACTGGCACCGTTCTCAACGGAGTCTTGGATAGACCCTACCCCATTCATTCCGTGTTGTTAAACACAAACCCTACTCATAGCCTTCGAGCTTGCTGGGTCGTCACGCAAGTCGCAAAAAGTGGCGAGGCCATCCTCGACACACCTCCGTCGAACAGGCGCTCTCCTTTGCCAATCAGATTTAATGACGAAGTCCTGATGGTTCCCCTCAAGGAGCAGGCGTAAAAGAGCTCTTAGGGAGCACGAGCAAGTCTACCACGTGGCAGCTACTAGCCCATGGGCAGACGTATCGATTACTTTCCGGGACATTGACCAGCTGCCCATCCTTCCCGGTCATTCACTGACCGCTCTAGTCTTGAATCCCGTCATTGATGGATACAGACTACATAAGGTGCTAATGGACAGCAGCAGTGGTCTTAACCTCATATACAAGGCCACTTTGGGGAAAATGCAGTTCGACCGATCCCGCATCGATAATAGCAATACAACCTTCCGGGGAATTATCCTAGGGAAAGAGGCACGTTGTTTCGGATGTGTCATCCTGGACATTGTGTTCCGTACACCCGAAAACTACCAATCCAAAATACTTCTCTTCCACATCGTCCCCTTCCCAAGTGGCTATCATGCCCTACTGGGATGCAATGCCTTTACAGAGTTCTAGGCTATACCCCATTACGGGTACATGGAACTCGAAATGCCAGGACCGAATGGAGTAATCACGATCACCAGCGATCCGAATATAGCCCTTCGATCCAAAAACAAAACGGCAGCACTCGCCCTCGAGGCATTAGCGAAAAATTTCACTGCCGAAGAGTTGACTGCGTTATGGTCGACAGTCAATAGCGACGACGTGATCCTTAGCAAGAGGCCCAAGTCCACGTCCTTTAAACCCGCAGAAGAAATCGTCAAATTTCAGGTGCATCCAACGGACCTCAATAAAACAGCGTCCATCAGAGCCCAGCTCGGTCCCCTTACATATGAAGCATTGTGGAATTTCCTCCGTGACAATTGGGACATTTTTTCTTGGCATCCTTCCGATATGCCTAGAATCCCATGGCGACTCGTTGAACATAGCTTAAACATTGTTCTGGGCTTTAAGCCAGTGAAACAGATCCTGTGCCGCTTCTCCGAGCCTAAACGGCAAGCCATGGGTGTAGAATTAGCCAAATTTATCGAGGCTGGATTTATTCGGAATATTAAACATCCCGAGTGGCTAGCAAACCTGGTAATGGTACCTAAGAAAGACAAGTCCTGGCGGCTGTATGTCGATTTGAAAAACCTCAAGAAAGCATGCCCCAAGGACCCTTTCCCCTTACCACGCATAGACCAGATCATTGATGCCAAGGCCGGACACGATTTGTTGTGTTTCCTCGATGCTTACTCAGGATACCATCAAATTAAAATGAAGGAATCCAATCAAGCGGCTATTGCATTCATCACTCCCTACAGGCCATTTTGCTTCAACATGATGCCCTTTGGGCTAAAAAACGTTGGGGCCACATACCAGCGCATGATACAAACCTGCCTCTCTACATATGTTGGAAAAACTGTCGAGGCATACATGGATGATGTGGTAATCAAAACCAAACACATCGACCAGTTGATCGACGACTTACATCAAACTTTTGCTAATTTATGCGAATATGATATACGACTCAATCCGGAAAAATGTGTATTCATAGTTCCCTCTGGTAAACTGCTTGGACTCATCGTATCCCATAGAGGAATATAGGCAAATCCAGCTAAAATTCGTACTCTATCTGAACTTGCAATCCCCACAGAGCTGAAGCATGTCCAGAGGCTAGCCGGGTGCGTAGCGACGTTAAGCCGCTTTATCTCCCGCCTCGAAGAAAAAGCTTTGCCGCTCTATAAGCTGCTGAAACAGACCAACAATTTCGAATGGACCGATGAAGCAGCGGCTGCATTGGAAGAAATCAAAGCAATATTGGCAACCAACCCCATGCTCACGGCACCAGGCACCGGTGAGCCCATGTTGTTATACATATCGGCCACCAACAAAGTCGTCAGTGCGGTGCTCGTCGTTGAACGAGATGAGGAGGGACATAAATTCCAGACTCAGAAGCCGGTATATTATGTGTCAGAGGTACTAACACAGTGCAAGTCCAGATACCCACATTATCAAAAATAGCCTATACAATATTCATGGCATCGAGGAAACTCCGACACTACTTCCAGGAGTGCGCGGTAACGGTGGCATCGTTGAATGATATAATCAACAACAGGGACGCCACCGGTCGCATAGCCAAATGGGCCATTGAGCTCCTTCCCTTCGAAATAACCTACAAGCCACGTCGCGCCATTAAATCTCAAGTACTGGCGGACTTCTTGACCGAATGGAAAGAGGTTGAGCTCTCCAAGGAGTATAGCACATACTCTCATTGGACGATGTACTTTGATGGATCCAAGACCTTCGCCGGTCTAGGGGCTGGAGTCATCCTCACATCCCCCACAGGCGACAACATACGATACGTGTTGCAAATCATGTATGTTGATTCCAACAATGTCGCCGAATACGAAGCTCTACTTCATGGTCTTCGGATGGCGGTGTCGATGGGCATACGACGGCTAGAGGTATGGGGAGACTCAAATCTGGCAATATCCCAAATTAACGACGAATTCGACACCAAAAACCCGAAGATGGCGGCATATAGAAACGTCGTCCTCAAGATATCTGCTTGGTTCGACGGGTTGGAATTCCACCACGTCGTTCGAGACAAGAACCAAGCTGCCAATGTATAGGCCCGTGTAGGAGCCAAGCGCGATCCCGTCCCAAGAAACACTGTCTAGGAACAGCTTTTTAAGCCCTCTGTAGTGTGGCAGGACGACGATAATGGCGCCAGTCCGAACACGGCGGACGAAGTTGTTACCCTTATAAACGAGCCAGGTGATGGCATCATCGGCGCCTCAACGATGAATGAGACCCCCTCGGCCCATGAAGTAATGGCGGTAATTGCGTCATGGACAGAACCCTTCCTTACTTACCTTCTTCACAAGGAACTCCCCGACGATCAAACCGAGGCACGATGCATAGTTCGGCGATCCAAGGCCTACAAAGTACACTACGGTTAGTTATACAAGAAAAGCACCACCGGAGTATTACAAAATTGCATATCCGAGGAAGAAGGACGGGAGCTCCTAGCAGAAATCCACGCAGGCATGGGCGGGCATCACGCCGCGGCAAGATCACTTGTTGGCAAGGCCTTCCGAGCCGGTTTTGTTTGGCCTACAGCTCGGGTGGACACCCGGTCACTTGTTTAACATTGCGTTGGGTGTCAACTCTTCTCGAATCAAAGTCACATGCCCCCTACAGCTCTTCAAACTATTTCGATCACTTGGCTTTTTGCAATATGGGGGCTGGACATGGTTGGAACCCTTAAAGGGGGAACCAAGAAAAATAAGTACCTACTTGTCATGATTGACAAGTTCACCAAATGGATAGAAGCAAAGCCGGTTAAATCGGCTAAATCCGGACCAGTGATCGACTTTATATCTAGCGTAGTACACCGTTACGGTGTCCCGCATAGTATAATAATGGATAATGGATCCAACTTCACATCCCAAGAGGTCAAGGACTGGTGTGCAAAAATGGGCATAAAGCTTGATTACGCATCGTCTATCATCCGCAGACCAATCGACAGGTCGAGTGAGCAAACGGCCTCATTATGAGCGGCATCAAGCCACGTTTGGTCCGATCTCCTCACGAGTCCGACTGTCATTGGGTCGAGGAACTCGACTCCGTTCTATGGGGCCTACGTACCACCCCGAATAGATCAACGGGCTACACACCCTTTTTATGGTCTATGGGGCAGAGGCAGTTCTTCCGTGCGATATTATCCACGATGCACCAAGGGTGCTCATGTACGAGAAAAAGGAGGCCGAGTTGGATCGGCAGGACGACTTAGAGGCCTTGGAGGGGAAACAGGACATAGCTCTAGCTCGATCCGCTCTTTATCAACACCAAGCTCAGCGGTACCAAAGTAGGGAGGTCAGGGCAAAGCCATACAACGTAGGAGAACACATCCTACGGCTCCCGGAGAAACAAAAGCACAAACTCAACCCGAAATGGGAGGGTCCTTTCATCATCGACGAAGTGCTCGCGGGAGGGGCCTATCATTTGCAGAGTCCATCCAATAACCGCCTTGAACCAAACCCATGGAACGCAGCTCATCTTCGGCGCTTCTACGGATAAACCGGTGTCGTCTGAACTACCCTATATCTTTTCCTTTTCGTTATTTTTTGCCTTTTTTGCCTTTTCCCTTCCCACTTTGTTGTTCGATAGGGGAAATTTCTTTTCTTACCCTATGTTCGGCTGAACAAATCTTGTACCACAGATAATCGGCATACACTATAAAGTGTAAAATCCGAACACGACACGTGGGGGCTTCTTTAAAGTAGCCAAATTCTTATTTGCTTGTACTTACCAGGTGCGCATGTTTATTTTGTCATGTTTTAGCCATCGTATGCATCAATTCGAACTAAGAATTTGCCAAGCTGGGTTGCCTCGCTCCTGTGGTTACTCTCTACGTTCCCGATTGTTCTGCTAGAGAGTAAAGGGAGCACCTCTGCGATTGTTATGACCGGGTCATCCAGACACGTACCTCAGATGGGTGAAGCTGAAAGCTGGCTATCTTACATAGACAATTGGTCGGCTATGACAGAAACACCTTATACGGCTTTGGCTGCTATTACCGTTGTTTGGGTCTTTTCTTCCCAAAGAACAATTAGCCGCATACTACGAGTATGCGGATTTCTATCTACGTTTTTCGTAGAACCCTTATGAAAGGTATCGATAAAGGTACTATTTTCATCAAAAGATGTTTCTTACGCTACGCCATAATATAACATATCTTTCCGTGTGATTTCTGGCTATTCGCACCACATGGACGGATTGCGTGGTTCCACAACTCGAAACTATCCCGAGCCCCCCTAAATCAATCTACAAGTGTGGCTAGCCCTTCAGGTGGCTGTCGGTGGGCCACGGTGCCTTCACCATCCCTTTCATCGCTTTTTGCACACGCTTATGGAGAGAGGTCAGCTCCTTCAACAGGTCCCCTTGGTACGATTCGATCTCCTCTTTAGGATGTCCAGACAATAGACCTGCACATAGGATAACATGCGCGATTACTATCATTCCCTACATCGGAAATACTTACTGATAGCGGAATTGTACTTACTGAATACGCCCCTCTGAAGCTTTCAATTCTCTTCTTGAGCTTGGTCCAATTGAGTTTTTAAACTCTTTATTTCCTTGGCATGTTTTTGTATAACGAGGCAGCCAGCCTGATGCTAGGATTCTGCATACCTTTGAGAATCTTGGGCTTCTTCCAGTTGCCTTTCCATATGTCCTATTGATTCGACTGCTACACGGAATCCATATGTCAGGCACAATGATGTAAAACGATTAGCAGTAAATGCATACTCACCATGGGCCTCTCGCGTGAAGCTCTTCACTTGTGCTAATTCGGCCTTCACGGATTGCACTTCCGTGCGGCTCTCCTCGAGGGCCTTAGCCAATTGCTCAGACTGTTGCTTTGAGGCATGCGTCAGCAGTCAAGTAATATGGAGATCCTTAATTCGTTTTTCTAAATCAAATTAAGGCTCGGGGGCTACTAGGCTTACACAAGTATGCGAATTCTATAAAATCTGATCTCTTACCTGGATGTTGGTTGTTATCATAGCTTCGCCGAACCCAGATCGGGCAGCCCCGAGGTGTGCATCTGCCGAACGTAGGGCGCCAAAATCCTGGTCGGAGAAAATTGGGTGCCGCATAGCCTCCCATCGGTGTCGATGATGCATGGCACTCTCCACCTCCGATTTAGTGACGGATACTCCGTCACCAGATTCGGCGGGCACCAGATTGGCCATGGGGGCTTCCGTAGCGGAAGCCGCATGGGTCGTGGCTCGGGAGCTTCTATCGTCTCCTGACACCCGGGCAGCCCCCTTGGTAGGAAAGGATTGGGTGTTTCGCCTAGGTATAAAACAAGCGGCTATGAGATTTTGCTGACTACAATGGTAAAGCGGATATCCGAACAATGTAACTTCGGGATGAGCCAACACGTGGATTCGCCCCCATGTCCGGCTCCTTTGCAGGGTCTTGCTTGGCCTCTGATTCGCCCGTGGCTTCAGCTGTTGGCGCATGGTGCACGGATCGGCGACACTTGGCGGTCGGGACCAGCACGTCTGGGGCGCTCTTGGTAGCAGACCTCTTGCGGGAGGAACTCTTCTTCTTGCCCACGGATGGAATGGAAAATGACTCGGGGTAATCGATTATGATAGCCACCGGGGTCTGGATGATGTTGTCCCGGAAATAAACTCCGTTTCGAAGTCAAGGAGAAGATTCGGGTCCTCGTTGAAGCCCGGATCGTTGTCGCGTGAATGATTCTCGGGCTGAGGAGCCAGCCAGTTGACTATCTCGACGAAGCTCCTCCATTCTTGTTCACACCGAGACCTCGGTCAAATAGAGTACCGAATGAAACCCCGAACTATTTCATGATTGAAAAAGAAAGGCTTACCTATTCTATGGGATTATGGGCCGAATACCCTTCCTTGGTGGACCGCCGAATGAAGTCCTCTTGCTCTCCTTTATACAAGTCGAAAAGTGCGGCGGCCAACGCTGTTATACTGGCAGGGCCTAGTTTTCGGGAGCGCATGGTGTCGCTTGTCCTATTGTACCGCCATAAGGGATGTATCCTCTTTTGGATGGGCGCACACACCGGGAGATGGCGGCGGCCATGACATCAATCATGGTTAGTCGGTGGTGGGCAAGCATCCACACCTGCGTGGCCAGGCGTTGCACCTCGGCGCTTTCCTCCTAAGATGAGCTCTTGGGTCACCAGTTGTACCTCTTCTTCGGGTGGAGGTCAGAGTATTCGGGCAGACCTGTCCGAGTTGGCTTGAACAGGGGGACATCTTCAATATAGAACCACTCCAAGGTCCACTCTTCGGATTTCCTCGGTGTGCCAGCCGGATACCCCGTTCCTGCTATGCGGCATACTTCGGCCCCGCCAACCTCTAAGATTGTCTTGTCCCGAGTTCGGGGGACGAAGCAGAAGTATTTCCTCCACAGATCGAAATGAGCTTCGCACCCTAAGAACATCTTGCAGAGGGCAACAAAGCCCGAGATGTGTAGAATTGACCCTAGGGTGAGGTGGTGGAGTTGGATCCTGTAGAACTCTAGTAACCCCCTTAGGAATGGGTGGATTGGAAACCCAAGGACCCGGAGGAGGAAGGGGACGAAGCAGACGCGCTCCCCCTTGTTTGGATTAGGGAAGCGCTCGTCGAAGACCACGTCACCATAAGAGAGCAGACCTGCATGGGTCGCCTCCAGATCTGATGATGGAAGATATCCTTGGGTCTCCAGGTTATGGAGCCACAGGAATGTGACGGAGCAGCTGGTCCAGTCCCCTCAGCAGAGGCCATAAGGGCGTGCTAAGGAGATGGGAGCATTGACCATGTTTTGTGTGGAGCTTCTGCTAGGAGTTTTCGACGAGAGGGAAGAAGAAGATGTGGTCTAAACCACGATTTTGTTTGGTTAAATGAGTTGGTGCCTCCATTGCGTAGGGGTGAGATCATAAAAATTGTTGGCCGCTCGCCTCCCCGCGATGCATGAAAGTCGAGGAACTCGCGCAATTATTATAATAACCCTGCGCCCGCGACGACTAGGGTCTTACCGAAGACTGGTCGGTTGCCGAATGAAGAAGGATGAGGGACTCTCCTTGCAAGCCAAAGATGATGACATAAGGAGATTGACTGAATTTATATTGGCGTTGAAGGCTAGTCCGGGGTCTACTGAGGGAGTCCTGGATTAGGGGGTCCTCTGATAGCCGGCCTGTTGTTCATGGGCCAGACTGTGTGCGCCGCAAGGCAGGCATCGGACGATCGAAGACCGCTTGCATCACATGGAAGCTTCGAGGAGTCGTGACGTATTCTCCAAGTTGTTAGCCATAGTTAGGCAAGTTATCTCTTCGACATGCAACCAACCATGTGTAAGGCTAGGGGACCCTCAGCATCTATATAAGCTGGAGGGTTTTAGGGTATAAGATAGAACAACTCATCTAGGGTTAGACATACGATCTCGAGGTAGATCAACTCTATAACCTCTTACACCATGAATACAATCAAGCAGGACGTAGGGTATTACCTCCATTGGAGGGCCTGAACCTGGGTAAACTCGTGTCCCCTTCGTCTCCTGTTACCATCGATCCTAGTCTCACAGTTCAGGACCCCCTACCTGAGATCCGCCGGTTTTGACACCGACAACGGGCACGAGCCTGAGATCCCAGTTTCAGCTCTTAGAAAATCTCATATGTTCCGTGACGTTCAAAATGTTTTGGAGCCTCAGTTCTAAGCCGTAATGCATGACGCACTGAACTATCAAGTAGTCATCAAAACGTATCTGTCAAATGTTCACAACATCTACAGATGACGCTTGAGGGGCTGGCGCACCGAGCTGTGCATCAAGGACATAAGCCTTCTATGCAGCAATGAGAAAAATCCTCAAATCACGGACCCAGACCGCATTTCTTGCTACCATCATCTTTCAACTCTATTTATCTAGGAACATATAAAAAATTCAAGGGAGCTACAACGCGAGCTAGTAATCTACAACATAATTTGGAAAGACATTTTGACTATGTTCATGTTAATGAGTTTAGTTAATCATATTACTTAAAACTCCCACTCAAATTGAAATCCCTCTGGTCATTCGAGGGTCACATGATCCAAATCCACCAACTCAAGTCCAATCATCATGTGAGTTGAGGTGGTTTCAATGGTGAACATCTTCATGTTGATCATATCTACTATATGACTCATGTTCGAACTTTCGATCTCTTGTGTTCCGAGGCCATGTCTGTACATGGTAGGCTCGTCAAGTTTAACCCGATTATTCTGCACGTGCAACACTGGCTTAAACCTATTGTATGTGAACGTAGAGTCTATCACACCCAATCATCATGTGGTGTCTCGACACGATGAACTTTCGCAACGGTGCACACTCGGGGAGAACACAATTTATCTTGAAATTTAAGTGAGGGATCACCTTATAATGCTACCGTCGTCCTAAGCAAAATAAGATGCATAAAAGGATTAACATCACATGCAAATCATAAGTGACATGATATGGCCATGAACTTGTGCTTTTGATCTCCATCTCCAAAGCACCGGCATGATCTCCATCGTCACCGGCATGACACCATGATCTCCATCATCTTGATCTCCATCAATGTGTCGCTATCGGTGTTGCCACGCTAACTGTTGCTTCCACAACTATTGCTAACTCATAGCGATAAAGTAAAGCAAAAAGGCGAAAATAATTAAAGACAACCCTATGGCTCATGTCGGTTGTCGTATTCATCGGCATGCAAATCGTGATATTCTATACAAAACATGATCATCTCATACATCACATATATCTCATCATGTAATTGGCCATATCACATCACAACATACCTTGCAAAAACAAATTAGACATCCTCTAATTATTGTTGCAATTTTTACGTGGCTGCTATGGGTATCTAGCAAGAACAATTCTCACTGGTACTTCTTGAGCATGCGTTGGTTTCCGTGAAGAGGAACGGGTGATGCAGCAAAGTAGATAGTTATTTCCCTCAGTTGTTGAGAACGAAGGTATCAATCTATTAGGAGATACAAGCAAGTCCCCAATAGATGTACCTACACAAAGAATCAAACTCTTGCACCCAACGCTATAAAGGGGTTGTCAATCCCTTCACGGTTACTTGCAGGGATGAGATCTGACAGAGATAGATTGCTTGAACGGAAAGTAAAACAAAAGGTAAAAATAATGTAGAAAAGTATTTTTGGTATTTTTAGTTTTAGATCTGAAAGTATAAGATGGAAATAGACCCGGGGGCCATAGGTTTCACTAGAGGCTTCTCTCATGATAGCAAGTATTATGGTGGATGAACAAATCACTGTCGAGCAATTGATAGAAAAGCAAATAATTATGAAGATATCCAAGGCAATGATTATGCATATAGGCATCACGTCCATGTCAAGTAGACCGAAATGATTTTGCATCTACTACTATTACTCCACACATCGACCGACTCTTGCCTGCATCTTGAGTATTAAGTTCATGAAGAACAGAGTAACGCATTAGGTAAGATGACATGATGTAGAGGGATAAACTCAAGCAATATGATGAAAACACAATCTTGTTATCCTTGATGGCAACAATACAATACGTGCCTCGCTACCCCTACTTTGTTATTGGGTGAACACACCGCAAGATTGAACCCAAAACTAAGCACTTCTCCCATTGCAAGAATTACCAATCTAGTTGGCCAAACCAAACCAATAACTCAAAGAGACTTGCAAAGATATGAAATCATGCATATAAGAATTCAAGAAAGACTCAAATAATATTCATGGATAATCTGAACATAAACCCACAATTCATCGGATCTCGACAAACACACCGCAAAAGAGTATTACATCGGATAGATCTCCATGAAGATCATGAAGAACATGGTATTGAAGAACAAAGAGACAGAAGAAGCCATCTAGCTACTAGCTATGGACCCAAAGGTCTGTGGTGAACTACTCACGCATCATCGGAGGGGCAATGGAGTTGATGTAGATGCCCTCCGTGATCGAATCCCCTTCCGGTAGATTACCGAAAAAGGCTCCAAGATTGGATCTCTCGGGAACGGAGGCTTCTGGCGGCGAAAAAGTGTTTTTGTGACTCGTTCTGATATACAAGGAATATTTGGGAATTTATAGGCCAAAGATTAGGGTTAGGAGGGCTGCTGTGGGCCCACAAGCCTGTAGGGCGTGCCCCTAGGGCAGGTGGCCCCACAGTGGCTCTCCTACCATGGTCTCCAAGCTTGGTGGTTTCCTTCTGGTCCAGAAAAAATCATTTCGAAGGTTTTATTCTGTTTGGACTCCGTTTAATATTCCTTATCTGCAATTCTCAAAAAAAGGAAAAATAGAAACTGGCACTAGGCTCTAGATTAATAGGTTAGTCCCAAAAATAATATAAAATAGCATATTAATGCATATAAAACATCCAAAATAGTAATATAATAGCATGGAACAATCAAAAATTATAGATACGTTGGAGACGTATCAACATCCCCAAGCTTAATTCCTGCTCGTCCTAGAGTAGGTAAATGATAAAAACAGAAGTTTTGATGTGGAATGCTACCTAGCATATTTATCCATGTAATATTCTTTATTGTGGCATGAATATTCAGATCCGTAAGATTCGAAACAATAGTCTAATATTGACATAAAAACAGTAATACTTCGAGCACACCAACAAGGCAGTCGTGTCCTTTCAAAATAACATGGCCTTAGAAAGTTAACCCTACAAAATCATATGGTCTGGTTATGCTCCATCTTCCCCACACAAAGTATCTAAATCATGCACAACCCTGATGAACAAGTCAAGCAATTGTTTCACACTTTTGGTGTTCTCAAACCTTTTCAACTCTCACGCGATACATGAGCGTGAGCCATGGATATAGCACTATAGGTGGAATAGAATATAGAGGAGGTGCAAGGAAAAGGGGAGAAGATAGTCTCACATCAACTAGGCGTATCAATGGGCTATGGAGATGCCCATCAATAGATATCAATGTGAGTGAGTAGGGATTGCCATGCAACAAATGCACCTAGAGCTATAAGTGTATGAAAGCTCAAAAAGAAAACTAAGTGGTCATGCAAGATGAATATCCACTAGTTATATGAAAGTGACAAAATAGGAGACTCTCTATCATGAAGATCATGGTGCTATTTTGAAGCACAAGTGTGGAAAAAGATAGTAGCAATTGTCCTTTCTCTCTTTCTCTCATTTTTTTTATATATTTTTTTTTGGTGGGCATCTTTGGCCTCTTTTATTTTTTTGTTTGGGCTTCGCTGGCCTCTTATATTATTTGTAAAGTCTGGATACTCATCCCAACTTGTGAGGGAGTCATGGCTTCCATCATCCTTTTCTCTCACGGGACAATGCTATATTAATGAAAAATAATCATACTTTTATTTACCTATAACTCAAAAAGAAAATTGCAACTCGATAGCTATGACAAAGTATGACTCTATATACAAGATGAAAGTGATGGTGCATGTCATGAAAAACTACATGGTGGAAGTTGCATGGCAATATATATATCGGAATGGCTATGGAAATGACATAATAGGTAGGTATGGTGGCTGTTTTGAGGAATATTTGGTGGTTGTTTTGAGGAAGGAGGGTTTGATGTACCGGCGAAAGTTGTGCGGTACTAGAGAGGCTAGCAAAGATGGACGGGTGAGAGTGTGTATAATCCATGGACTCAACATTAGTCATAAATAACTCACATACTTATTGCCAAAGTCTATTAGTTCTCAAACAAAGCATTAGACACATGCTCCTAGGGGAGAGATTGGTAGGAGTTAGCCATCGCGCGCTCCCGACCCTCACACAAAGGTTGACAATCATTAAACAAATCATGCTCCGACTTCGTTACATAATGGTTCACCATACGTGCATGCTACGGGAATCACAAACTTTAACACAAGTATCTCTTCCAATTCACAACTACTCACTAGCATGACTCTCATATTACCATCTCTTTTATCTCAAAACTGTATGCAAGGAATCAAACTTCTCATAGTATTCAATGCACTTAATATGAAAGTTTTTACTATATCCCTCTTGGATGCCCATTATATTAGGACTAAATTCATAACCTAAAAAATTACCATGCTCTTTTAAGAAACTCTAAAAATAATATAAGTGAGGAATGAGAGTTCAATAATTTATATAAAATATAACACCACCGTGCTCTAAAAAGATATAAGTGAAGCACTAGAGCAACATTGCCTAGCTCAAAAGATATAAGTGAAGCATATAGAGTATTATAATAAATTTTCGATTCAGCGTGTCTCTCTCAAAAGATGTGTGCAGCAAGGATGATTGTAGCAAACTAAAAAGCAAAGACTCATATCACACAAGACGCTCCAAGGAAAACACATATCATGTGGTGAATAAAAATATAGCATCAAGTAAATTTACCGATGGGTTGAAGACGAAAGAGGGGATGCCTTCCGGGGCATCCCCAAGCTTAGGCTTTTAGGTATACTTGAATATGTCTTGGTGTTCCTTGGGCATCCCCAAGCTTAGGATCTTGCCACTCTTTATTCCATAGTCCATCAAATCTTCACCGAAAACTTGAAAACTTCACAACACAAAACTCAACAGAAAACTCATGAGATCCGTTAGTATAAGAAAAATAAATCACCACTTGAGGTACTGTTGTGAACTCATTATTTATTTGTATTTGTGTAATACCTACTATATTCTAACTTCTCCATGGTTCATACCCCCCGATACGACCCATAGATACATCAAAATAAGCAAACAACACAAAGAAAACAGAATCTGTCAAAAACAGAACAGTCTGTAGAAATCTGTAAACTTCGAGTACTTATGAAACTCTAAAAATTCTGAAAGCTTAGGAAAATCAGGTAAATTTTTATATCAATCTTGTGTAAAAATTTCAGATCAATTATACGCTCTGAAAAATTAGAAAATTTCTGGACTGAGTACAAAAGTTTCTGTTTTTCAGCAAGATCAAATCAACAACTACCATAGATCACCCCAAAGGTTTTACTTGGCTCAAACACTAATTAAAACACCAAAACACAATTAATGCAGAATTAATAATGTGCAAAACACACCAAAACAGAAGCAAAAAACAGAAAGCAAAATAAAATTGGGTTGCCTCCCAACAAGCACTATTGTTTAACGCCCCTAGCTAGGCAAAACGCAATAGATCTAGGTATTGTCATCTTTGGTATGCAATCCAGAAGTAGCTCTCATGATGATTCATCAGGTAATTTTATTTTATTTCTAGGAAAGTGTTCCATGCCTTTCCTTAATGGAAATTGGAATCTGATATTCCCTTCCTTCATATCAATAATTGCACCAATCGTTCTAAGGAAAGGTCTACCAAGAATAATAGGACATGTAGGATTGCAATCTATATCAAGAACAATGAAATCTATAGGCACATAATTCCTATTTGCAACAATAAGAACATCATTAATCCTTCTCATAGGTTTATTTATAGTGGAATCCGCAAGATGCAAATTTAACGAACAATCATCAAATTCACGGAAACCTAGCACATCACATAAAGTTTTTGGAATTGTGGAAACGCTAGCACCCAAATCACAAAAAGGATGGCACTCATAATCTTTAATCGTAATCTTAATAGTAGGTTCCCACTCATCATATAGCTTTCTAGGTATAGAAACTTCCAACTCCAGGTTTTCTTCAAAAGCTTTCATCGTAGCATCAACAATATGTTTAGTAAAAGCTTTGTTTTGATTATAAGCACAAGGAGAATTCAACATGGATTGCAAAAAGGAAATACAATCCATCAAAGAGCAGCTATCATGATTAAATTCCTTGAAATCCAAAAGAGTGGGTTCATTGCTATTTAAAGTTTTGACCTCTTCAATCCCACTTTCATTAGCAAGATATATATACTCCGAATCATTGGGACTCCTTTTAAGTAAAGCTGAATCATCTCCAGTCCCATATTTATCAATATTAACATTGGAAAACAAAGATTCAATAGGAGTCACATCAATCACTTTAAGATCTACATCAATATTATCACGAGAACACACTTTTTCAAGCCATTCACGCTTAGCACGTATTCTAGCGGTTCTTTCCTTACACCCATCAATAGAAATTCTCATAGATTTTAAAGACTCATTAATATCATGCTTGGGTGGAATGGATCTGATTTTTAAAGAATCAATCTCAAGAGAAATTCTATCAACGTTCCTAGCCAAATCATCAATCTTGAGTAATTTTTCTTCAATCATAGCATTGAAACCTTTTTGCATACTAATGAATTCTTTAATATTATTCTCAAGATCAGAGGGCATCTTATTATAATTCCCATAAGAATTGTTGTAGGAATTACCATAATTATTAGAGGAATTACTAGGAAACGGCCTAGCATTGAAATTACCTCTATAAGCGTTATTACCAAAATTGATCCTGCCAACAAAATTCACATCCATAGATTCATTATTATTTCCAATCAAAGAAGACAAAGGCATATCATTAGGATCAATACGAGCACTCTTACTAGCAAATGATTTCATCAATTCATCCATCTTTTCACTCAAAGTATTAATCTCTTCAATAGCATGCACTTTTTTACTAGTAGGAGATCTTTCGGTGTGCCATTGAGAGTAATTTGCCATAATATTATCTAGGAGTTTAGTAACTTCTCCTAATGTGATTTCCATAAAAGTACCACCTGCGGCGAAATCTAAGAGATTCCTAGAAGCAAAATTCAATCCAGCATAGAAAATTTGTATAATCATCCATAAACTCAAATCATGCGCGGGGCAATTCCTAATCATAAGTTTCATCCTTTCCCAAGATTGTGCATGATCAAGTTGCTTAAACTTCATTATATCGTTCCTAAGGGAGATGATCTTATCGGGCGGAAAATACTTGGAAATAAAAGCATCTTTACACTTATTCCATGCATCAATAACGTTTTTAGGCAAAGATGAAAACCAAGTTTTAGCACGATCTCGTAGTGAGAATGGAAATAGCTTCAATTTACCAATATCATTATCCACATCTTTCTTCTTTTGCATATCACACAGCCCAACGAAAGTATTTAGATGGGATGCGGCATCTTCATTAGCAAGGCCGAAAAATTGTTCTTTCATAACAAGATTGAGTAAAGCAGCATTAATTTCATAAGATTCTGCACTAGTGGCGGGAGAAATCGGAGTACTAATATAATCATTATTATTAGTATTGGAAACATCACACAACTTGGTATTCTCTTGAGTCATCATGACAAAGCAAGCAATCTAGCACACAAGCAAGCAAAAAAGCAAACGAAAAGACAAACGAAAAAGGGCGAATAAAAAGGCAAATCTTTTTGGTATTTTCTGAAAATCATTTTAGAAGTGGGGGAGAGGAAAATGAGAGGCAAATGGGAAATAAAGTAAATGAAAGAGATGAGTTTGTGATAGGTACTTGGTAGGCTTGATGTAGATCTCCCCGGCAACAGCGCCAGAAATTGGCAAGTTGACGGGAGAGTTCTTATCCTGACTTGCTATGTATCTCCTCGGCAATGGCGCCAGAAATCCTTCTTGCTACTTCTCGAGCATGTGTTGGTTTCCGTGAAGAGGAACGGGTGATGCAGAAAAGTAGATAAGTATTTCCACTAGTTATTGAGAATGAAGGTATCAATCCAGTAGGAGATACAAGCAAGTCCCCAATAGATGTACCTACACAAAGAATCAAACTCTTGCACCCAACGCTATAAAGGGGTTGTCAATCCCTTCACGGTTACTTGCAAGGATGAGATCTGATAGAGATAGATTGCTTGAATGGAAAGTAAAAATAATGTAAAAATAATGCAGCAAAGTATTTTTGGTATTTTTAGTTTTAGATCTGAAAGTATAAGATGGAAAATAGACCCGGGGGCCATAGGTTTCACTAGAGGCTTCTCTCATGAGAGTAAGTATTACGGTGGGTGAACAAATTACTGTCGAGCAATTGATAGAAAAGCGAATAATTATGAAGATATCCAAGGAAATGATTATGCATATAGGCATCACGTCCGTGTCAAGTAGACCGAAACGATTCTACATCTACTACTATTACTCCACACATCGACCGACTCCTGCCTGCATCTAGAGTATTAAGTTCATGAAGAACAGAGTAACGCATTAGGTAAGATGACATGATGTAGAGGGATAAACTCAAGCAATATGATGAAAATCCCATCTTGTTATCCTTGATGGCAACAATACAATACGTGCCTCGCTACCCCTAGTTTGTCACTGGGTGAGGACACCGCAAGATTGAACCCAAAACTAAGCACTTCTCCCATTGCAAGAATTACCAATCTAGTTGGCCAAACCAAACCAATAACTCGAAGAGACTTGCAAAGATATGAAATCATGAATATAAGAATTCAGGAAAGACACAAATAATATTCATGGATATCTGAACATAAACCCACAATTCATCAGATCTCGACAAACACACCGCAAAAGAGTATTACATCGGATAGATCTCCATGAAGATCATGAAGAACATGGTATTGAAGAACAAAGAGAGATAAGAAGACATCTAGATACTAGCTATGGACCCGAAGGTCTGTGGTGAACTACTCATGCATCATTGGAGGGGCAATGGAGTTGATGTAGATGCCCTCCGTGATCGAATCCCCCTCCGACAGATTACCGGAAAAGGATCAAAGATTGGATCTCTCGGGAACGGAAGATTCTGGTGGCGGAAAAGTGTTTTCGTGGCTCGTTCTGATATGCATGGAATATTTGGCAATTTATAGGCCAAAGATTAGGGTTATGAGGGCTGTCGTGGGCCCACAAGCCTGCAGGGCGCACCCTACCCCCCGGGGCACGCCCCTAGGGATTGTGGCCCCATGGTGGCTCTCCTGCCTTGGTCTCCAAGCTTGGTGGTTTCCTTCCGGTCCAGAAAAAATCATTCTGAAGGTTTTATTCCGTTTGGACTCCGTTTAATATTCCTTATCTGCGATTCTCAAATACAAGGAAAAAACATAAACTGGCACTAGGCTCTAGATTAATAGGTTAGTCCCAAAAATAATATAAAATAGCATATTAATGCATATAAAACATCCAAAACAGATAATATAATAGCATGGAACAATCAAAAATTATAGATACGTTGGAGACGTATCACCTACGCATAAACCACAACGGTGATACACAAATTGCTATTTAACCTTCTCAAGAACTGCCTTTGTTGAATCCGATCCAACTACAGTAGGAGAGACAGACACCCACCAGCGATCTTTGTGCAACAAAGTTACACGTCAGTCGATGGAACCGGTCTCTCATAAGCGTACGAGTAAGGTTGGTCCGGGCCGCTTCATCCCATAATACCGCTAAATCAAAACACGACCAAGGGAGGAAGCAATCTAAGCATCAACACCCGCAAACTCCTTTGTGTTCTACTCGTAATCTCATCTACACATAGACCTAGCTCATGATTCCACTGTTGGGGAACGTTGCATGGGAAACAAAAAAATTATATGCACACGCAAGATCTATCCATGGTGATGAGCATCTACGAGAGGGAGAGTGGATCTACATACCCTTGTAGATCGCTAAGCGGGAAGCCTTAAGAAACGCGGTTGATGTAGTCAAACGTCTTCACGATCCAAATCGCCGAGAGTCCGCGATCTCATCACGATCCTTCTCGTGATCCAGTCACGATCCGTCCCACGATACCATCACGACCCGTCCCGCGATCAAATCATGAATCATCTCGCGATCCTAATCACGGTCCTTCCGATCTAGCGCCGGACGGACGGCGCCTCCGCGTTCAGCACACGTACAGCTCGATGAAGATCTCCGCCTTCTTGATCCAGCAAGAGGGAGCGGAGAGGTAGATGAGTTCTCCGGCAGCGTGACGGCATGGCGGCGATGGTGGTGGAACTATTTCGGCAGGGCTTCGCCTAAGCACCGCCGAACTAGACTAGAGGAGAAAACGATCTAGATGAAGTAAATGAAGCACGTGGAAATTAGGGTTAGCTATCCCTCTAAATCGTCTAGTATATATAGGAGGGAGGGAGGGGAGGAGGTAGCCTCAAACCCTCAAGGGTTGGCCGAAATTGGAGGTGGAGGAGTCCTACTCCAATCCTACTAGGAGTGGGATTCCTCCTCTCCACTTGGAAACCCTTTCCACCTTTCCACCTTTGGGTTTTTCCCACCCTTAGCTGCATGGGCCTTAGTGGGGGGTTCGACCAGCCCACTAGGGGCTTGTTTGACTCCTCCCACAGCACATGAGGTCCTTTGGGTCGAGACACCCCTCCTGATGGCCCCCGGTACCCTGCCGACACTATCGAAGTACCCGAAACTTTTCCGGTGACCAAAACAGGACTTCCTATACATCAATCTTTACCTCTGGGCCATTCCGGAGCTCCTCGTGACGTCCAGGATCTCATCCGGGACTCTGAACAACCTTTAGTCACCACCATACATAACTCTACTATACTGAAATGTCACCGAACCTTAAGTGTGCAGACCCTGCGGGTTCGAGAACTATGTAGACATGACAGAGACACCTCCACAAATAATAACAATAACGGGACCTGGATGCCCATATTGGTTCCTACATATTCTACTAAGATCTTTATCGGTTGAACCTCTATGTCAAGGATTCAGTTAATCCCGTACGTTGTTCCCTTTTGTCCTTCGGTGTGTTACTTGCCCGAGATTTGATCGTTGGTATCTCTATACCTAGTTCAATATCGTTACCGGCAAGTCTATTTACTCGTTCCGTAATACAAGATCCTATGGCTAACACATTAGTAACTTTGCTTGCAAGGCTTGTTGTGATGTTGTATTGCCGAGTGGGCCCTGAGATACCTCTCCGTCACACGGAGTAACAAATCTTAGTCTTGATCCATGCCCATTCAACAGACACCCTCAGAGATACCTGTATAGTCACCTAGTTACCCAGTTACGTTGCGACGTTTGATACACACAAGGTACTCCTCCGGTGTCAGTGAGTTGCATGATCTCATGGTCATAGGAACAGATATTTGACATGCAGAAAACTATAGCAATAAACTGACACGATCATATGCTATGTTTATAGTTTGGGTCTTGTCCATCACATCATTCTCCTAATGATGTGATCCCGTTATCAAATGACATCTCATGTCTATGGCTAGGAAACCTTGACCATCTTTGATCAACGAACTAGTTAACTAGAGGCATACTAGGGACACTGTTGTCTATGTACCCACACATGTATTTGAGTTTCCAATCAATACAATTATAGCATGGATAATAAACGATTATCACGAATAAGGAAATATAATAATAATCAATTTATTATTGACTCTAGGGCATATTTCCAACAAAACCCTAGGTACCCTCGGTGTCTATATAAACCGGGAGGGTTTTAGATTGTAGGGCAGAGAAACTCATCTAGGGTTTTAGCTATTCGATATCGTGGTAGATCAACTCTGCAACCTTTATACACATCAATATAATCAAGCAGGACATAGGGTTTTACCTCCATAGGAGGGCCCGAACCTGGGTAAACATCATCTCCTTCGTCTCTTGTTACCATCGATCCCAGTCTCACAGTTCGGGACCCCCTACCCGAGATCCGTCGGTTATGACACAGACAGTGCTCCAAACCCCGGTCGGAGGTAGGCACCCAACTCGGGGTTGATATCCCTTGCGATCTGGGTGAATGACCTATCAGAGTATCGAAACCCAGCTACATGAATATAAAGAAAGCGTTGCTTGGGAGGCAACCTGGAAGTAAGTAGGTGTGTTTCTTAGATTTGTGGCTTTGAGTCTAGTTGAGATCATGTTTGCATTAACACTTTTATTTTGTTTTGCTATTAGAATTGGTGTTGCAATAATCTTTGTTGGTATAAAATTAGCCTCTCGGTAGCCCAATGTTTTGCTGCACACCTCCTCTTATTTTTGATGCAAATATGCTATGTTACTAACGTGAGGAGGAAGCACAACATTTTTCGTGAGGTTACGCAGCCCCAGGTAAAAAGGCGACGTATCATACGACCGCTACGGGCGTACTTGCGCTTGTATCAGCGCGTCGCCGTGAGCAGAAAAGGACCGCAACAAAACATGGACTGCCGCACAAGTGCTCACGCCTCGTAGACGCGGTCGTATGACCTGATGGCCATGAAGAGCAGCCCTATAGAGCGCTTCTATGAGAGTGACGCTGGCCATGGACTTCCAGAGCGAAAGATGGTGTACCAAGCGGCCGCACCCAGTCGTATGTGTGCTTGTATGAGGGCAAAAATACCACCATTTGATTCACTTTCTATGTCCGAGGTTGATGGGGTATTCTTTAACCGATTATTTTCTTAGCTCATTCATCTAATTGCCTTGGAATCTCCTTGATCAATAAATCTTAAGCAACCTATGTTTTCTCTTATTTTCCTTTACGCTTGGAGTTCGTATACCGAATAGATGCTTTTATTTTTCGTGTTATTTTTACAGGGACTTGAACTTTATGTGGTGATGTGTACGGTTTGGTGCTAAACGTATGAAGATCCACACAAGCAACTTGGTTGCTTCCATTCAATAAGCTTCAACTTCGAGTGCCCGGTAATGTTTTCCAATTTGGACCTTGCCCCAAATAAAATTTGTTTAGTAGTAAGTGTCTCACCTTATGTGAGAACCTCTTTTTATTAGGTGCTTAGGAGTTGCACACTTGTGTTTTATATTTTTTCTCACACGCGCTTGTATGCTTTGTATTCCCTTCTGATTTGCATTGTTCAATCGTATGTATGTACCATTATCCATACTGGTATTTGTTTCATAGACTACAAATTCAGAGTTGATTTGAATTCTTGCCATGGTATTTGTGTGAGAGCTAGCACACTGCGTTCATCGGTGACACCACACACCACTTTGCGGTTCTTGCCTTCTGCCTCAAGCATGGCATCAATGTTGTGCTTCCTGATGCCACAGTAGGTGCTTTCTCTCTGATTACTTTCTAATCTGTAATTTAATATATTTTTCCCTGCCCATGCTACACAAGGCTGGCACTTGGACAGGGGCATCAACCTGACATGAATGTACTCCCATTTTATGTTCTCGAGAATTTAGTAATTGATGTCTTACTCTATACATTTGTATTTCTAAATTATTGATTCAAGCCCCCTAGATTTTCTGATGATGTGCGCAAAATGTCTATTATACGAAAGAGATCTCTCTATATCCCTTCATAATAAAGGATAGGATAATCTTTTGTTAAAAGTAGTACATCGCCCGCACTCTAAAAGTAGAGAAGTGTCGTGAATTTGACTATGGTGGAAATCCAAAAACCCAGGACCTCCAGCAGATGTGAACTCATTGATAGCCACTAGAACCAATCAACTATGATGATGCAAATATAGTGCGGCTTTTACCACCTAGAATAGACTTTAGCAGATCAAATCAAAATTATACAATCGGGCCGGGTATTGTAGCTTATGTGTTTTTCTATAGCTCAAAAAGTTAATGTATTTTTTCAATTTAGGATTTTCTTTAACACGGATATTTTGAAAAATAGGAAATGTTTTTCAATATTTGAGCTTCTTTTGGAAAAAATACTGTTTTCCAAATATATGCACCTTTTTCACGAAAAAATCAAACATTTTTCATTTTCTGGACATTTTTGTAACTTAATAAAACTTTACCAGAATTCTCAACATTTTTCTGAAAGTGCAAACATTTTTTCAAAAACAAGGACAATTTTAAGAGTTACGAACATTTTCTAGAAAACGTTCACAATTTTAAACTTTACAAACATTTTTCGAAAATGAGAACAATTTTCCAAACTTGCCAGAATTATTTGAAAACACAAACATTTTCTGAAATTTGCGAATAGTTTTTCAAATTACTAGCATTTTCTGAAAACATTTTATATTTTCTATGGCCTAAGAATTTTTTTAAATTTATATGTTATTTATTTTTCTTCTCTTTTTTGTTAATTTATTTTTCCTTTCGAATTTCATTCTCCTTCTTGATACTTGTTCAAAATTTTGAAAAATTGTTTCGAATACCAAAAAATATCCTTGTTTTCAAATATTGTTTAGAATTTAAAAAATGTTATTAAACTTCATGAAATGTTCTAGTTTTCAAATTTCTTGTTCACAAATCTAAGAAATGTTTGCATTTTAAAAAACAATGATAATTGTTTAGTTCCATGTTTCATCAACTGTTGGTAATTTGTTAACAACTTTGGAAAAGGTGTTCAAGTTTGTAAAGTTTCATACACAACTTAAAATTCCAAAAATGTTAAAAAAATCAAGAAATGGTTAGGACATAAGAAAAATACATGTTTATCGATAATAATGGAAATTGCAAATAACAAAACCATTGAAATTATGAAAAATTATATGCGCACGGATGCACCCGTCTCACATAGTCTGCCACACTCCTGTCAACTAGTATTTTTTGGGACTATGCATTAGTGACCCCAACTTCTTGTAACAGCTTGGCACAGACATATGAGGTATCTATGTCAGGTTTGAACGACTTCTGACGCCGTTTACATCTTGTCGACAACCCAAGCAACTTGGCTTGATGCCTTGAATTGGTCATATAAGGACATGGAAAAAATAGGGGACATGGATGCCTACCCACTTACTGTCAAAAGTTGGCGTCGCTTAAAAAATGTCTAAAACATCATGTTCAAAGCAGCGTGCCCGGGTAGACATCCATGGTAGGCATCCATGCAAGTTTGAAGGAAAAAGTATTTAAAATCATAATTTAAATAGGTACTTACACTGTCATTTTATTTTTGACATAACTAATAAATACTACAAAGGTATAAAATTGAAAACAGTAAATGATTTTAGAAAAGGATTGAATGAATATTTAATGGAAAAAATAATTTAAAATCATCATTCAAAACAGTTACTTAAAAATTTTATTTTGGAATTCCAAACAATATTTTTCTAACAGGTTTCAAAAAGAATAATAAAGTTGAAAAAGGTTGAAAATGAATTGACTAAAAAATGAAAAAAACGAAAAAATAGTAAAAAAATGCTCAGGCCTTGCCCAACTAAGCAACGGAATCACTCCCATCGGGCGCATGTTGGAATTTTTTCAGAATTTAAAAAATGTCACTTTTTTAAAAAAGGTATGTTCACAAGTTCAAAAAATGTTTGGGAAAATTCAAAACATCTTTTCATATTTCTGAATAATGTTTTGAAATTTAAAGTTTTGTTGGTGTTTACTAAAAATGTTTGTTTTTCCAATTTTGTTCGTGCTTTTCAAATAATATATTCGCGTTTCAACATTCTGTACAACTTTTAAAGACACAAACATTGTTTTGAAATTACCTTATAATTTCTGAAAAGTGCGAATGTTTTTAAATTTAGGAACAAAATTTGAAAATAAAAACATTTTTTTTAAGCCCGGCCATTTTTAAAAAGAAAGAAGAACGTACAAGGAAAACAAAAGAAAGAAAGAAAAAAACTGTGGAAGAATGACCGGCTCACAAAGTGTTGGCAAAATGATTTTAAAATTCCCAGCCCGTTGGTTATTTAAAGGGTCAGGCTTCACATTATTTATTTAAGGCAGGTAGCTCTAGTTGCTATGCACACATGTTATTTTGTAGGCGGTCGCGTGTTCAATTCCCACCTACTGCGATCCTTTTTCTTTATTTTTCATCACGTGTCATCCCAAATGTGCCGGCCCAAGTGAATTGTGCTTTGCGAAAGTACGGCGTGTATGTTGCATATACACATACAAAAGGGGTATAATTTGTGAAAAGTCCATGTTACCTTTTATACGTTTAGTGGGAAGGGTTATACCGAAGCGGGACTCTTAGAATATTTGTCAGCTAGCCGTAGCCATTTTCTACTTTCTCTACTAAATTATATTTCTGCAATGACTGACCAAGTTAATTCCCTCTATTTCATTCCGTCAACTAGATCATGCAACAATACTAACATTTTATGAATTTGTGTACTTTATTACTGATAACAACTCAAGTATATCACATGTTATAATAGTGCTGTGTTATAGCAGATATAAAGAGCAACAATACAAAAGGAAAGTTTGGTTGCAGGTGGCAATCCCCTTTTTCTAAATTTTTACTGATAACATTTGTTTTGTTTCATCTAGCATCCAGCTAATGTTTTTGGCAGAATTTCTATTAATTTGGAGAGACAGAACAAACATTGTACACTAAGTAATGTTGATCATTCGAGGGCATCGGGTGATGTGTCTGTCATTCAAGTTTGCAAGTTGTTAATTGTACTTCAAAAATATCATTTAGTGGCCGCCAAAATCTACTTATGCGTCGTACATAAGAGGCAATATAATATACTCATTTGATCGTTATGTAACACCTGAAATATGTGAATGTGTAGTATCTAAAGTTTTCTAGATCGTAGCAACAACTGCAGACTTCTAAATGGTCGAGATGATCTTATCAAATCGAGACATTTTAGCCTAATTTGAAGTATGGACACAGAAGATTAACGGTTAGTCATAGTTTTTTTTAAGGAACTGGAAAATTGTGGTTGATGTTTAAAACACCATTTCATACACTGATAATGCACACAAGGTGCTTCCTTTTTGATACATTATTTTTCCTTTCACATGTACTCCCTCCGTCCCATAATATAGGACGTTTTTTGACATTAATATAGTGTAAAAAGACGTCTTCCATTATGGGACGGAGGGAGTATATAATATACACTAGTGCAGAACAGGCATATAGTCGCGAGTCGTAAGGGCCTTTAGTGCCGGCCGGCACTAAAGGGTGGGGACTAAAGCCTACCCCTTTAGTGCCGGTTCAACACGGCCCGGCACCAAAGGCCCTCCACGTGGTATGCGACGGTGTCGTGGGCTGGGGGACCTATAGTTCCGGTTGGTAACACCAACCGGGACTAAAATTATTTAGTTTTTTAGTTTTGTTTTATTTTTCATTTTAATTCTTTAGGGGTTATGAATTAATTATGGTTTAATTTTCCTTTTAATTTTGTGTTTTCATTTAATTAATTTTTATTTCAAACATATATTACGCTACTATATACATACTGTACACACGTTGTGCATACGCATATATATAAATAGAAATAGAAATTCTCGTAGAACCGCGATCATATGTATGTATATATATATATATATATATATATATAATTTCTCCTACAATTTGAGGATCATTACATATATATATGCAGGCTTCGCAGAAATACAGCTAATTCCTGGAGATCTTGTAATGGTATTCTCCTTTAGGATCTATAACTTGGTCGAGCAGAAATCCAGCTAATTCCTCTTGAATTGCTTGTACCCGAGCTTCTGGTATGAGCTGGCTCCGCATCTCCGTCATCTACAAGATGGAGATTAAGATGAATATATTAGTTGTGTGTGTATATATATACTAGCTAGATCATGATAAAAAAAATTATGGATAGTATTCTAGCAAACGTACACAAAGATTTCTTTGGTTTCTGCTCCTTTCAGACGTGATCATGCGAATGTTCTCGTAAACCTAGTATCCGCATAAACTATACCCCTCCTCCTGCACCATGCACTTTACGAGAATAAAATTCAATCAGGTAATAATTAATCAAACATGATAATGGTATTGAAACTATAATTAAAGAGATGCATAGACGTAGCTAGCTACCTAGTACTTAATTACCTTGGGTCGCACCCATTTCAGTTGTTATGCCCAGTCGCCTGGGACCTGTTTGATGAACTTGGTCCAAACCCTGCCCGCCGGCAAAGAAAATGAATAAATAAATTATTAACTAGTTGATATCAGAAAATGAAGTAATTAAAGAGGCCGACATAGTGCGATAATGATTGAAATTACCTGTCAAGCAGCCCCCTCACGATTGCGTATTCGGATGGATCCTTTAATAGCGAGTCGAGTACTTCAACTTTTTCCTTGTCAACTTCAATGATTAACAAGATCCAGTGGTAACTGCATAACTCATCAACAACACTTATTGACATCTAGTAAGTAAAAAATTGTAATACAAGATATATATATATAGTAACACTCATCCGAAGTTGTAAGGAAATAGTATTTCTGGTTGGGGGTTTAGATGGATCAAAAATTGTAGCATTTTTTCTCTGTGTCTTTTCTCAAATATGAAGTTTTCCATGTTTTTTGATTAATCGTATTTGGGTCAATGAACTCAATGCCATAGCGTCCAGCTTGTTTCATTTCATATATCTTCATTCTACACAATACCATAGAAACGAATATAGTGAGGATAATTCCAGGTAATGAACGAGAGCACAACTAGCTAGAGACTTAAATTATAGAAAGAAATGTTGGAGAACGTTGCATGATAAACAAAAAAATTCTTACGCACACGCAAGATCTATCCATGGTGATGAGCATCTATGAGAGGAAGAGTGGATCTACATACCCTTGTAGATCGCTAAGCGGGAAGCGTTAAGAAACGCGGTTGGTGTAGTCGAACGTATTCGCGATCCAAATCGCCCACCATCCCGCAATCTCATCACGATCCGTCCCGCGAACTCATCACGATCCGTCCCGCGATCTCATCATGATCCGTCTCGCGATCTTGATCACGGTCCTTCCAATCTAGCGCCGAACGGACGGCACCTCCGCGTTCAGCACACGTACAGCTCGATAACGATCTCCGCCTTCTTGATCCAGCAAGAGGGAGCGGAGAGGTAGATGAGTTCTCTGGCAGCGCGACGGCGTTGCGGCGATGGTGGTGGAGTTATTCCAGCAGGGCTTCGCCTAAGCACCGCTGAAAACCGATCTAGAGGAGAAACTGCGATCTAGAGGAGAGGTAGCACGTGGCTATTAGGGTTAGCTTTTTCCTCTAAATCCTCTAGTATATATAGGAGGGAGGAAGGGGAGGAGGCAGCCTCAAACCCTCAAGGTTTGGTCGAAATTGGAGGTGGAGGAGTCCTACTCCAATCCTATTAGGAGTAGGATTCCTCCTTTCCACTTGGAAACTCTTTCCACCTCTCCAACTTTGGATTTTTTTCCTTCTCAAACCACTCCAGCCGCATGGGCCCTTGGAGGAGGCTTCGGCCAGCCCACCAGGGGCTGGTTTACCTCCTGCCACATCCCATGTAGCCTCTTAGGTCGAAATAACTCTCCCGATGGTCCCCGGTACACTACCGGCACTCCCCGTACACTATCGATGAGTCCGAAACTTTTTCGGCGACCAAAACAAGAGTTCCTATATATCAATCTTTACCTCCAGACCATTTCGGAGCTCCTCGTGACGTATGGGATCTCATTTGAGACTCCGAACAACCTTTGGTCACCACCATACATAACTCTATACTACCGAAACGTCACCGAACCTTAAGTGTGCAGATCCTGCGGGTTCGAGAACTATGTATACATGACCGAAACACCTCTACGGTCGATAACCAATAGAGGGACCTGGATGCCCATATTGGTTCCTACATATTCTACGAAGATCTTTATCGATCGAACCTATATGTCAAGGATTCAGTTATTCCCGTATGATGTTTCCTTTGTTCTTCGGTATGTTACTTTCCCGAGATTCGATCGTCGGTATCTCCATACCTAGTTCAACCTCGTTACTGGCAAGTCTCTTTACTCGTTCTGTAATACAAGATTCCGTGACTAACACTTAGTCACATTGCTTGCAAGGCTTATTGTGATGTTGTATTACCGAGTGGGCCCTGAGATACCTCTTCGTCACACGGAGTAACAAATTCCAGTCTTGATCCATGCCAACCCAACAGACACCCTCGGAGATACCTGTAGAGCACCTTTATAGTCACCCAGTTACGTTGCGACGTTTGATACACACAAGGTACTCCTCCGGTGTCAGTGATTTGCATGATCTCGTGGTCATAGGAACAAATACTTGACATGCAGAAAACAGTAGCAATAAACTGACACGATCATATGCTATGTTTGTAGCTTGGGTCTTGTCCATCACATCATTCTCCTAATGATGTGATCCCGTTATCAAATGACATCTCATGTCCATGCCTAGGAAACCATAGCCATCTTTGATCAACGAGCTAGTCTATTAAAGGCATACTAGGGACATGGTGTTGTCTATGTATCCAGACATGTATCTGAGTTTTCGATCAACACAATTATAGCATGGGTAATAAACGATTATGATGAACAAGGAAATATGATAATAACCAATTTATTATTTCCTTTAGGGCATGTTTCCAACAAGAAATTACTTATAGAATATAGCAACTGACTAAAGATTTGTCGAGTGCGTCTTGATTGAATAACTGAAACAACTCTGCATAATGAATCCACACATCGTTTTTATGGAAGTAATGTGTCTCTTGGAATCTCACCATGAGGGACTCTTCATTGGTATTTGCTGTTATTTGCATGTACCACGTATGCAATTCATACATTCTTGTTGGTAGAAGCTTGACATCTTCAGGCTTGACCAGAGGTTTGTCGCGGGCATATTGATATTTTACTTCCGACTCTTTAAGCACGTGCATTTCCTCAAGGTCTATGAGTTGTTCAATAGTGACACCGGCCTCTTTAGCCATCCTAATATATTCTTCGGTTACTTCTGGCCGACCGGCGGTACTCATAGGTGTTTGTACAATGAGCGGGGGGATCGATTGCACTGCCTGTTCTCCCAGCTGGGGGATAGTTTTCCCGCTTTTTTTGCCAACTCCTTGGCTCGAGCTCGAGCTCGACTCCTTTTGTCCTGCAAGATATGACTTCTTGATAGACCGCACATAGTCGCTGTCCTTCTGAGCCTGTCGAGCCATATCAATGAAGTGTTGTGAGACATGCTCAGGTACTTTCTCCTTTGGCGGTTGGGGCGGTTTCAGTCCAAAATGGGCCTTCAAATTGACATCCACTACGTTATCGAGTTCCTCGTCGGTCAGGTGGTAAGGCAACTTCGGAAGAGGCTTGAGGCTTGGACCATATCTGAATTTCTTGCCTGTTGTACCGCTAGTCATCGTAGCTACGGCCTCTCTCTTCTATTGTTGCTGAGTCGACGGAGCACGCTGACGTCGTGCCGGACTTGGAGGAGTCGGCTGACGTGGTGCCAGACTTGGAGGAGGAGGAGTTGGCTGACGTCGTGTCGGACTTGAAGGAGGAGCCGGCTGACGCGGTGCCTGACTTGGAGGAGGAGGAGGAGGAGTCGACTGACACGGCGGCAGACTTGGAGGAGGAGGAGTCGATGGCCTTGGAAAGACGATGCAATCCTTTCTCCATAGAATGATACGATGTATGGCCTCTCCCAGTGTTCTCTCCTCATCACCTCCAGGAATGTCAAGTTGTACCTCGTGATACGCTGACATCACTTCATAAACCCCGATATGAGCATAGCCAGCTGGAATGGGATTGCAATGGAAGGTTGTTTCTGGGGGATTTGTTAAAGCATAGCCGTCCGCCACCTTCATGGATAAGTTCTTCACTTTCATGTGTAGCTCACAGTTAGTCCTGTCTTTGATATCATCCGCAGGGTAGCTAGCTAGCAGTGCATCATCATCGATATCAGCCGGGGCGGAACCCACGCTGCTTCTCGGCATAGATGGGACGGTGGTATCCAATGCTGGATCGATCTGCTCATGCTGCCGCTGAGACGCCCTTTCCTGGCTGAGTGAGTCGATCTGCTCTTGCTGCCGCCTGACTCTGGATTCCAACGCGAGGTGCTTTGATTCGAGGCCTTCAAGGCGGGCTGCTTCCTCCTTCTTCTTCCGCTCCTCCTGCATCTCTTTCTCGCACGACTTCTATAGTCGTCGTTCCAACCAGCAACCCCCTCAAATCATAGAACAACACCTTTCCCTCGTGTTCTTCCTGGGTGTTCAGGATTCTTCAGGGCGTGCGTAAGCTCGTCGTCCTCTCTATTGGGCGTGAACACCCCCGTTCGAGCTTATTCTATTTTCATCAGAATTTCATCTGTCACTTTTTTAAGACTTGCCTTCACCATAATAGCCCCTGTCTTTAGGTCCAACTTCCTCCCATGCGCGTAAAACCATGTCCTGCACCTCGGGGGCCAGGTCACTGTAACTGGAGTGATCCCTGCACTAATCATATCTTTTTCGGATTGATCCCACTTAGGCAGGGCCGTCTGGTAGCCACCTGGCCCCAGAGTATGGTGCCACTCCTTTTTCGCAGCATTAATCTTGTTCTTTCTCGACCGTTCCTTAGCTACTTCTGATTCCTTGAACTTCACAAAATCATCCCAGTGATCTTTTGCCTTCACAAGTGCTCCCTCTAATTTTGGAGTCGTCTTGTTTGCTTTGACTTACGCAGCCCATGCATTTTTCTTGAAGGTGTTGAATGCGATCGCCATCTTTTTAAGAGCATAGTTTTTGACTTTATTCAGATCTGCATCTGCCAAGTTATCTGGTAGTGTGAAATGTGACATCCGCTCGGTCCAAAGCACATCTTTTGCTCTTTCATCGACAAAAGTAACTCCTTGTCGATCTCCCTTTGTTGGCTTTTTCCATTCTTGTGTGGAGATCGGGATTTGGTCCCTGACAATAACTCCGCATTGATTCTTGAACTTGGTCGTATTTTTCTTAGGTTCAAGCGGTTCGCCAGTTGATGTATTGATGGAATCAATGCTGAACTTTACGCTAGGGTCCAACTTTTTGGTCGGGCTTCGCTTTACCCTGTTGCTTGTAGAAGATTTGCTCAATCCGGAGGCCTAAAAGAAGAAAGATCGATTCGTTAATACATATACAACTCAATTAAGACATGTAATGATCACCGGATGGCTTATATAATAAATATACCTCGCCGGTCTTTGTTATTTAAAGAACATTTTCTTCGTTAACATCGTTGTCGAATTCATATATTCTTTCGTATTCATCAAACATACAACCCTCATCGGAATTGTTCAGATATTGTGAGCCATCATCATCTTCATGTTCATGCTTTGGGCTCGTGGATCATATGATGTCGAACAGAGACTCTTCTCCTTCTCTGTCGGTATTGTCCATAGCTTATATTTAACTAACCCAGAAGAAAGATAAAACAATTTAGTATTCAAATTAGAATGCATGCAATCAATAAGAAAAACTGAATCATAGTACATAATATGCATCATCGAATATAATCTCGAATAAATCATCTCGAATATTATCGAATATAATCTCGAATACATCTCGAATATTATTACTAATACATCTCGAATATTATTGATTATATAATATCACTACTATAGATCCAGTTGACATCTCGCGCGGCAGGCGATGGACATCCAAAGAGAAGGAACTATGACAGGATCATAGCTCGGGTGAGATCCCTGAAGAACCTGCCAGGTATTGGAGAACCTGACGTCCAACGCATCCATGTACCGACGGACGTGCTTGTCCTTCTCCCTGACACGGCGACGTACCACCTCCGGCGGGGCCGGCTGCCTCCGCACCGAAAGTGGCCCACGCAAACGCCACCAAAGAAGCTTCGGGTCGACGACGGGACTCGGGTTCCTCACCAAGCTGTGCGCCCCTAAAGGTAGCACCTCTCAGTGCCAGCCCGGCGGGGCCCAGTCCTGAACGTTGCCCCTCTGAAGCAGGACGTTGTCGCGAACAAGTCGACGACGAGGATGGGGGCCAGGCATCGTTGACCCCGAGAAAAAAATTCTTATGAAAAAAATTCCTCTAACATTTAATTAACATTCAAAATTCATCAAATTAACATCTAATTAAAATTCATCTAACATCTAATTAACATTCAAAATTCATCTAATATACATCTAATTAACATCTAATATACATCTAACATCTAATATAAATCTAATTCATCTAACATCTAATTAATTAACATCTAATTAACATTCAAAAATCAACTAATGTACATCTAATATACATCTAACATCTAATTAACATCTAATTAACATTCAAAAATCAACTAATGTACATCTAATATACATCTAACATCTAATTCATCTAACATCTAATTAACATTCAAAATTCATCTAATACACATCTAATTAACAACTAATATACATCTAATTAACATCTAATATATCTAAAATTCATCTAATTATTAAGAAAAAATCCAGAGGCGAGTCAGGGGCTCATAGCAGGGCGACGGCCGGCGAGGCGACGACGACGACGACGGCGAAGGCGACGGCGACGGCGAAGGCGCGCGAGCTCGAGGAGGCGGGGCCGGGCGACGCGCGACGGGGGGTGGCACGTCAGGGCGGCGATGACATGGGCGGTGCGTCAGGGGCGGCGACGGTGTCGGGGCAGGCGGTGCGTCGGGGGCGCGCGAGCGGTGATCTCCTCTATGGTCGAAGAGACGAAGAAAACACGGGGAAAATAAAAAAAATTCAACTCCCTCTTATATAAGAGGACCTTTAATCGCGGTTGGTGGCTCCAACCGCGACTAAAGACCCCCCCCTTTAGTCGCGGTTTAAGCCACCAACGCGAATAAAGGTGAATTTCAGTGGGCGCGAGCAGCGGGAAGCACACACCTTTAGTCCCGGTTGGTGGCTCCAACCGCGACCAAAGGGGGGGGTCTTTAGTCGCGGTTGGAGCCACCAACCGTGACTAAATGTTTTTTCCTGGCATGGCGCACTGCGGGGAAGTTTAGTCCCACCTCGCTAGTCGAGGGGCGTCTCGACCAGTTTATAAGCCCCGGCGCGGGCACTGCATTGAGCTCCTCTCTAATGCAGGCCTTCTGGCCCTACCAGTGCTGCGATTCCCTATGGGCCTACTGGGCCTTGCGGGCCTGCATCCTGGCCTAGGTTGGGTTTCTAGTCGTATGCAGGCCGTGGCGGCCCAGTAGGCGGGACTTTTTTAATTTTTTTTGTTTTTGCTTTATTTATTTTCTTTTGTTTCTGAGTTTTTTTGTGCTTTATCGAGACTTAATGAGTGACTCTTTTTGTGTTAGGTCAAAAAAATTATAAACTTTCTGATAGTGGCAATAGTTTTCAAATTCGAATAGTTTAAATTTGAATTATTTGAAATTTGTATGAATCACTAATTTATGAATAACTTTACTTTAAAAATAGATTTTCCAGTTATTCTTTTTTTACTGTTTAATATTATCATGTTTTATCATTATATCCAATTTGGTAAATCTTAGGTTATTTAAAAAATAAAATGCCTTTGTAACAGGCGAGTTTTCGTTCGTAACCCTTATACTTCGAAAGAGATTGTCCATTTTGTACACGAAGTGCATCCAGTTTTTGCCGTAACCCTCTCAACTTTTTATAACATGCTATGTGGGTGAAATTATGATACCATGCCAATTTTCAACCTTTTCAGAGTTCATTTGAAGTGCTTTTCAATTTCAGGGTTATTTTGCTGGAAAAAATCAATAAATGCATGAAAAATAGCAGATGAAGTCAGAAAGGGTTGAAAAATGATGATGTGGCTTTGAATGGTGCATTTTGAACACACAAAAAGTATGGAGTTCAAATAATTTAAAAAATGAAATACCTTTGTAATAGGCGAGTTTTCGTCCAAAACCCTGATACTTCGAAAAAGATTGTCCATTTTATACACGAAGTGCATCCAGCTTTTGCTGTAACCCTCTCAACTTTTAGCACGTGCTATATGGGTGAAATGATAATACCATGCCAACTTTCAACCTTTTCAGAGTTCATTTGAAGTGCTTTTCAATTTTAGGTTTATTTTGTTGAAAAAATTCAATAAGTGCATGAAAAATAGCAAATGAAGTCAGAAAGGGTTGAAAATTGATGATGTGGCTTTGAATGGTGCATTTTGAAAACACAAAAAGTATGGAGTTCAAATAAGTTAAAAAACTGAAATGCCTTTGTAACAGGCAAGTTTTCGTGCGAAAACCTGATACTTCGAAAGAGATTGTCCATTTTATACACGAAGTGCATCCAGCTTTTGCCGTAACCCTCTCAACTTTTTAGCACATGCTATGTGGGTGAAATGATGATACCATGCCAACTTTCAACCTTTTCAGAGTTCATTTGAAGTGCTTTTCAATTTCAGGGTTATTTTCCTAAAAAAATCAATAAGTGCATGAAGAATAGCAAATGAAGTCAGAAAGGGTTGAAAATTGATGATGTGGCTTTGAATTGTGAATTTTGAACACAAAAAATTTATGGAGTTCAAATAAGTTAAAAAAATGAAATGCCTTTGTAACAGGCGAGTTTTCATCCGAAACCCTGATACTTCGAAAGATATTGTCCATTTTATACACGAAGTGCATCTAGCTTTTGCCGTAACCCTCCCAAATTTTTAGCACATTCTATGTGGGTAAAATGATGATACCATGTCAACTTTCAACTTTTTCAGAGTTCATTTGAAGTGCTTTTCAATTTCAGGGTTATTTTGTTGAAAAAAAATCATTAAGTGCATGAAGAATAACAAATGAAGTCATGAAGGGTTGAAAATTGATGATGTGGCTTTGAATGGTGCATTTTGAACACACAAAAAGTATGGAGTTCAAATAAGTTAAAAAATTAAATGTCTTTGTAGCAGGCGAGTTTTCGTCTGAAACCCTGATACTTCGAAAGAGATTGTCCATTTTGTACATGAAGTGCATCCAGTTTTTGCCGTGACCCTCTCAACTTTTTAGCACATGCTATGTGGGTGAAATGGTGATACCGTGCCAACTTTCAACCTTTTAGAGTTCATTTGAAGTGCTTTTCAATTTCAGGGGTATTTTGTTGAAAAAAATAAGTAAGTGCATGAAAAATAGCAAATGAAGTCAGAAAGGGTTGAAAATTGATGATGTGGCTTTGAATGATGCATTTTGAACGCACAAAAAGTATGGAGTTCAAATAAGTTAAAAAAATGAATTGCCTTTGTAACAGACGAGTTTTCGTCCAAAACCCCGATACTTCGAAAGAGATTGCCCATTTTGTACATGAAGTGCATCCAATTTTTGCTGTAACCCTCTCAACTTTTTAGCACATGCTATGTGGGTGAAATGGTGATACCATGCCAACTTTCAACTTTTTCAGAGTTCATTTGAAGTGCTTTTTAATTGAGGGTTATTTTAGCTCAAAATAAATCATGAAATGCATGAAAAATAGTAAATGAGGTCAGAAAAGGGTTGAAAAGTGATGATGTGGCTTTGAATGATCCATATTAAATGCAGAAAAAGTCTTGAGTTAAAATATGTTTAAAAAACTGAAATAACATAAAAAATTAGCAAAAATGAACATAGATGCGCTTATATAGGGAAAATTCGACCTAAAATCAGACTGAAATTCAGTTTGATTTGAGGTCAAATTTCCCATATAAGGGCATCTATTTTCAATTTGAGAGGAACTCAACAAGGCAAAGAGGGGTGGGCTTATAAACCAGTGCGAGCGCGCCTCGCTTGGCGAGGTGGGACTAAACTCCCATCACAGCCAGGACCAACCCTTTAGTCCCGGTTGGTGGCTCCAACCGCGAATATAGGCTCCCGTGGGGCCCGACTGACGCCAGCCTGCCACCACACCTTTAGTGCCGGTTCGTGGCACGAACCGGGAGTAAAGGTCCATAACGAACCGGCACTAATGATCCCCGTCACGAACCGACACTAATGATCACATTAGTGCCGGTTCAAAAGCCAACCGCGACTAATGAGGCGGAGGAAAGGTCTGTTTTCTACTAGTGATAGTTGGTGTTTTTGTCCTTGCAAAATCTTTGTTCAAATTTTCCGCAACAACGCACGAGGGTATCGTCATGTTTGATCAACATCAGATATATCCCCAAGGGGGCTTCAACATAGATTTGTCACCTTCACCGCTTCAAGTGTCATTGTCCTCGGAGTTGTCTATTACATGTATATGCTACCATCTCAAATGAATAAATTTTGTCTAACCAACAAAGAGAAAAACTCATGTATATCTCAAAATAATAAAAAAGGAAACTTGTGCATCAAACTTGCAGTGACTAATATTCCTTTCCATCTAACCCGCGTGTACTCCGGTCTTTCCTTGTGAAGCTATTATTCTCTAACAAGATGCGTAATATTATTGCAATGAAATAAAGGGAGGCTAAGGGATATATGAAAACAAGGTACTGTAAGGGCCGCTTTGATTCACAGAATTCTAAAAACACGTGAATTGGAAAATCATAGGATTTTCATGCCATGCCCATTTTGATTCTATAAGATTTTGGTTTGCTTGATTGCATCATAGGGAAAACAAAGGATCCTTTCAAAGCGGTTTGAGTGGATGTTAAAAATCCTATGGTAAGTAGTACAAAGAAATCCTTAGAAAAAATCTGATGGGATTCATCTTGGGAATCAAACAACCAACATAGGAACAATTTCTAAGGGTTCTAATCCCCCCAAGTTCCTATGAAAATCCTTTGAATCAAAGGAACCTAAACTTGTTTCACTTGATTGTTGATGTTGTTATATATTTCTAAACTGGCTACATTATCAGTTCTGGACCAAATTGTATACATTATGCTAACCTGGTACATGAGACAACCTTTTGTTTTCTTGGTGTGAACTTTAGGACCGGAAAAAGACATGAGCGGTGGCAGAAGGGACTTCAGTGGTGGGAAGCGGGGTCACCACACTAAAGGTTGATGCGTCTCTGTAGAGGCCGAGAGTTTGTTGAAGATCCTCGCCAGAGGCTTGAACTTAGAACCCTAGTTGACGAAGGCTGCTTGTACATATAGATTGTGTATGCCAATTTTTTGTTTGATGATTAATTTGTTGCGTATGGCAATGCATCGGCAAGGGCTGCTATGTATGTATCTTAAGTAAGGAAGTAGACAGTGGGGAGAATTTTGATTAACTTATTTTGGATGGAGGTGGATTTGCTAGAACCGCACATTAGTGCATCATAACAAAGGAATGACAAAGGAGAGGTGATGTAGCGGGCGAACTAGATCATCAGGGCCAAACACCATCAATGAAACGCTAGACGCACCGTCGGGACGTAGGCTAGACGAGAAGAACCTTATTCCATCTCCAAGGTGTTGTCACCGCTTGACCTTCTTAAACAGGACACAACCCTAAACAAACACAAAAGAACACCTAAAAATGAACCAGGGGCCCTATCCCCGGCAAGGACCGAGATCCACCATGCCTCCATGGCCTAAGGCGAGAGAGACGGGGCAAACCTACATCATCGCCGTCAAAAGGCGAGGAAACCCTCACCGTCGAGTCGCGCAAACTCTCACGTCTGATAGACATACACACATCAATGAAACTCCCAAAATATCTGTTGATGTCCATCCACTACATACATGCTCTTCCACGAAAGATGCTAAGGAAAAAGCCCATCAGCCTCGAGCACGAATATTAAAGCACAATCCAACGGCCGAGACCCATGGCAACAGTCCTTTAAACATCCCTACCCCATAAACCCTAGAAACGAGCAGCCGTCCTCCCAAACCGCACGAAAACCCCTCCCGTCTCTCCTCCTCTCCCGCCCCCACACCCCTCCCCATGGCGTCTCCCCCCAACGGCGCCGCCGCCGCCGCCGCCTCCCCGGCCGCCGGGGGCGCGCCCCCCGTCGACAAGGAGGTCGACTTCGCCAACTATTTCTGCACCTACGCCTACCTCTACCACCAGAAGGAGATGCTCTGCGACCGCGTCCGCATGGACGCCTACCACTCCGCCGTCTTCCGCAACCCCCACCACTTCCGCGGCAAGGTGAGAACAAGCGGCCCCTCCCTCCCCGTCCCCACGAATCGCCGGAGGTGCGGGGTTTGCTGTAATTTGGGGCCCCGGCGCGGCTGATTCGGTGGATCTGTCAGGTGGTTCTTGATGTCGGCACCGGGAGCGGCATCCTCGCCATCTGGAGCGCTCAGGCCGGCGCCAGGAAGGTGTACGCCGTCGAGGCCACCAACGTGGCGGAGCACGCCCGCGAGCTCGTCCGCGCCAACGGGGTCGACGACATCGTCGAGGTCATACAGGGGACCATGGAGGACATTGTGCTGCCGGAGAAAGGCGAGTCTTTTCGTTTCTTGAATCCCCCTTACATTTGTTCGTTCCTGAATCGATGGCTATCATTTGAGAGTACCTGTGTTGGCTAGCGGAGTGATATCAATCCCATCAATATTAACAGCAAGAAGGCCAAGTCTTTCATCTTGAAAGGGGAATTTTTTTTCAAGTCTTATCAGAATATGGAAGCTATGATGTATATTGAATATTAATCAGTTTGTTGTGTCTATTATTTTTTGCAACTGCAGTTGATGTCATTATCTCTGAGTGGATGGGCTACTATCTCCTGAGAGAGTCCATGTTTGATTCCGTCATATGCGCACGTGACCGTTGGTTGAATCCAGGTGGTGTAATGTGAGTATAGAGAAGCATTCTTTAATTAACTCTAAGTTTGCTAACATATACTGTACTATTGTATTTGTTCTGAATTTTTCATACACAGAACTGTGATTGTTGTATGCAGCCTGATCAAATAATCTGTAAATCAAATTAAAAATAGGCATGATCTTAAATTTGGTTCTGAAAGATGGCGCTACCCTTGTGATTTTGTTGTTTGCACAATCAAAACACAGATGTACCTAATTCATGATAAATCTTTTGCAGGTATCCTAGTCATGCTCGGATGTGGTTAGCACCGATAAGAAGTGGGTTGGGTGACAAAAAGATGGAAGATTTTGAGCATGCCATGAATGACTGGAATCTGTTTGTTGAAGACACCCAGGCTTATTATGGGGTCAACATGAATGCCTTGACAAAGGCATATCGTGCAGAACACGAGAAGTTCTATCTCAAGGTATCTTTTAGTACAAAGGCATCATATTTTTGTTGTTTTGTTGGATTGGCGTGCTTTCGGTATGAAAAATGTGATACAATCATACAAACTGAAATCTTGTAATGATATTTCTTGGAGTAGCTACTAAGAATTTATATTCATCAAAAAGGACTAGGCCATCCCAAAAGTTCATGTAGTTCTTTGTTTCTCAAATAACTCCAGTCTTGGGATTGTGGATTGTAGAGTTTTTTGAAGCTTATAAATGTCTTGCACCTAAATATAGGCCTGTAATATACTCTGTATTTCACAAATAATCACTACATACTTCCAGTAATGAACCTCAATTCTTTTTATGAGACATTTCTTACTTGCATAAACATTGTTTGTATTCTTCTGCAGTCTTCAATTTGGAACAATCTTCATCCAAACCAACTTATAGGGCAACCTGCTGTCGTCAAGGAAATGGATTGCTTGACAGCAACCGTTGAAGAGATTCGAGAAGTTAGAGCACAGGTTACATTGCCAATCAACCAGGATAGAACAAGGCTAGCTGCATTGGCTGGGTGGTTTGATGTTCACTTTAAGGTATGTCTAGCTGAATTATTACACCGCTCACTTCATGTTTTACTCAATGGAAGACACTCACTATTTTCCATTTTCAGGGTAGCAAGCAAAACCCTGCAGTTGAGGAAGTTGAACTAAATACAGCTCCAGATGAGAATGGTGGGACACACTGGGGCCAGCAGGTTGGTTTTCTGATATATATCAGTATCTTCTTCTGCTGTTGCAGAATATTTTACCAGCTATAGCCACACCATAAACCTATAAATGCCACATCCTTTGTTCTTCAACCTGTGAGTTGAACATAAGAGAGATACTCCCTCTGTCTCAAAATAAGTGACTTAAAAATGACTCAACTTTACACTAACATTAGTGCAAAGTTAAGTCACTTTTGAGTCACTTATTTTGGGACGGAGGGAGTAACATGTAAAGCTCAACCTTTATCCCTTCTATATTGTAAGTAGGGGCAGAGAGACAAACTATTCTTGCAAATTGGGAACTTAAGTAATAGAATGTTTATTTATTTAATAACATCAGACTACATATGTGGATATGAATCCTTTTATTTGAAACAGTATATTCTTTTGATTATTATTATGTAACAATGGAAATGCATATCATTCATAGTTGCCTGGCCTGGCACAAGTTGACAGCCGTTTGTTTTCTTTCCAAGGTATTCTTGATGACTCCATCTCCGAGAGTAAATGAAGGGGACAGTGTTAATGTTTCTTTCTCGATGGTTCGCTCGAAAGAGAATCACCGGCTTATGGACATGGACATCACCTATGAATTGCACGAGGCATCTGGCAGGAAGCTACCAGCAGTCGCAACCAAGATTTTCTTAGAGTAGAGCAAGGTTCGGTTCTCCAAACAGCAATCTCTTTTTGTTTTTTACCCATTCAATTGATTAGCAGCAAGGTGCACAATACATTCCGTCTATGAAGCACATTGTTGAACTACCAAGATTTGACCTGATCTAATCCATCTCATGTTCCTATTTCAACAGATTGCTGACTGGATCTGACTCAGTTGATGGAATGTTGGGGCATTGTGTGTCATCATGTGTCGTCGTGTCGCAGACTCGAGAACCTTGCCCACAGCCCCGAGAAACATTGGTCCCCGGTGTGTTTGTTTTTCATAGTATGGCCTAATGGCCAATCTTTGTAACACATATACTATTCGGGTGTGTGTAACAGTGAGACCGTGAGGCATGAACAAGTGCCAGAGATTTTGTTTGTTGTATCAGTAATTTACAATTGTCATTTGATTGGTTGAGTGATTCGAGCTGTTGCCTCTAGCGTTGTTCTTCCTTGCAATGCCTGCGATATGACTTCCATGTAACTGATGTTCTTTTGTGCTCACTATATTACATTTTAACAGGAAGATAGAACATGTCTGAACTGTTTTTGCAGTGAGTTGTGCCTGCTCAGTAATCTAGTCCCATCATGAAAGGAAGATAGAAGACTGATTTGCATTTGGATAGAAGTGTGGGTTCTCATGTTGATAGAAATTTTAGGTGCATGTGGGGATGAACATAAATAAATTTTTCCTTCAGTTTGGGAAACTCTCAAGTGATAGCAAATACTCCACCATGGTGAATGCATTTCTGAATTGTTTGAGCTCACTGCATTTTAAAGGTTTTTTTATTTAAGAAAAGGAGGATGACCCCGCCTCTGCATCTGGGAGACTGCATTTTAAAGGTACTCTTTCCGTCTCATTAGTGTTAAAAAACGTCTTACATTATGAGACGGAGGGAGTAGGATAGAAGAGCTGTTTTTGCAGTGAGTTTTAGCTGCTCGGCAATCTGGTTTGAATTTCCATAAGAAGGTTGGTTTGAATTTCCCTAAAAAAGATTGATTTGAATTTGGATAGAAGCATGGGTTTTTTCGCGTGGACAGAAATCGAGGCGTTTCTGGACAAGCTTTTGCATTGACAGTAAATCAAGGTATTCCAGGATGAACTTTTTGCAGATGAACAATGCTCAGTTTTATCTGTCAAAATAAATAAAAAATTCCCAAAAGTTTGGAAACTCCCAAGTGATTGATTGTGCCGGTTCACTTGAGAGTTCATATCAGCTCAGTCGGTAGCTACTAGCCGGAACGATAAGGTTTCGGACCAGCCACAGTCTCTCCCTCTCCCTCCCGAGCTCCGGAGCTCGTCCCCTCTCCTCGCCGGCGCCGCCGCCCCCATGCTCCTCCCAATGCGCGGCCTCCCGGCCGCCCCTCTCCGCCCGCTCGCCCACCCACACACCGCCGCCGCGGCGCCGCCGCCCTCGCTCCTCGGTGCCCGGCGCCGCCGTCCGTCCCGGAGGCTCTCCAAGGTCGTGTCCTACTACGGCCTCACGACTCCGCCGTACAAAACCGTAAGCACGTCCAACCGTCTTATCTTTCCCGGTTTCGCGCGCCGCCGCCGCCGCCATTAAAGAAGACGTCGCCTTCAGCCTCAGCTTGGCGTGGTTGGTTGCAGGACGCCCTGGAGCCGTACATGAGCAGGCGGGCGGTGGAGCTGCACTGGGGCAAGCACCAGCAGGAGTACGTGGACGGGGTCAACAAGCAGCTCGCCATCAGCCCGCTCTACGGCCACACCCTCGAGGACCTCATCAAGGAGGCCTACAACAACGGCAACCCACTGCCCGAGTACAACGACGCTGCCGAGGTGACGCCGCACACTGAGACTTCATCTTCTTGGTAGCTTCAGCTACAAGGGGATGCTGCTGTGCTGTATTTGATTGCTGCAATTCTGAACCTGTATGTTATACTGTGGTGTGCAGGTCTGGAACCATCACTTCTTCTGGGAATCGATGCAGCCGGAAGGCGGCGGCTCGCCAGAGGCAGGCGTGCTGCAGCAGATCGAGAAGGATTTCGGCTCATTTTTTAATTTCAGGGAGGAGTTCATGCGCTCGGCGCTGTCGTTGTTGGGGTCTGGTTGGGTTTGGCTTGTCTGTAAGTCTCCCTTTACCAGTACCATTTCTTTCGAGTACAGGCATGCAGCATCTGTTCGAAAGTCCGGTTAGTATTCATGCACAGCTGAATGTTTTGCTTGCTGCAGTGAAGAGAAACGAGAGGAAACTCGCGGTGGTTCATACGCGAAATGCTATCAACCCACTTGCTTTCGGAGATATTGTATGTTTGCTCAACCCTTTTCTGTCAAATAACATGAGACATTTCCAGTTTACATCTTTGCAATGACATTCCATGTCTTTTTCTGTTTCAGCCAATCATCAGCCTAGACTTGTGGGAGGTAAGGAAATCGAACCTTTGCTTCGATCCTACCGTGTGCCAACTGCCAATTACTGACATTTCTCCTTTTCCTTTTCAGCATGCTTACTACTTAGATTACAAGGTACTCTCCCGGACCCCCTTCTATTCTGCTTGTTAACTGTGTTCAAAATTTATTAAGTTAATGCTTATTAACTGAAAGCTACCCTGGTTCTTTTAACGATGCAGGATGACAGGCGTACATATGTGTCAAACTTTCTAGATCACCTTGTGTCTTGGCACACTGTCACTCTACGCATGATGCGTGCGGAGGCTTTTGTGAACCTTGGTGAACCAAATATCCCAGTGGCATGAGATGATATGGACATGACCTGGAGTTGTCTCTGAATATGTCCATCTCACGAGGTAATACATTTTGCAGCATCATACCTGGCATATGCGTAGCTTAATCATGCCCTTTGATCCCTTGAGTGCGAGGTGGTATATAACTAATCAAACCAGGGTTCAAGGCATCGGTTCCCTATTTATGTTTCTTTTTCTTTTTCTAGCTATGAGGCAAGTAGTAGCATTATACCTGCCATATTTGCAGCTTAATCAAGTAATATACCATTCGATTCCCTGCGTGTGAGGTGGTTATAATATAAATAATAAAGCAGGGTTCAAAGTATCGGTGCCCTATTAGGTCTCTTTTTTTAGCTATGAGGTAAGCAGTAGCATAGCAGTACCAGAAATTGTGCTGCATTGATACAAGGGATGTTGATATATCATGTAATGTTTCTACTTTCTGCACAAGTAACAATAAAGCTTCTCTTGAAAAGCTAGCGGGAAGGCAATTGAATATTGGGTTTCAGACTTAGATACATGGAGTTGGAAATATCAAAGGTAGAATTGACTCAACACTGTTTCTTTGGCTGAGGTAGCAGTAGCAAGCATGCAGCTTGGAGGTGAGAGCAGAAGGACGTAGTGAAATCTGGCTATTATTAGAATGCCCAGGGGTATATGTAGCAGGTGGGTTGTGTTGTTTCATTTCTTTTCTTTTTGGGTGTGAGCAGTTGCTTAGGTGTCTGACCGGAGGGAGTTTGGTTAAATTTTCACAGTTAATGGTTGGAGAAGAGACGTTTTGCCAAATCACCTTATTTCGTTCTGATGAAGAAACTAGCACCACCAATATGGGTATATGTCCTGGAAGTTTACTAATGATATCATTGTTTTAGATAAACAGGGAGAGCTCCCTGGCTTCATTTCGTAGAAAGAAGCCAGATAAACCAGGTCTGAAACATAAAGGTCTTACAAAAGCTCAAAATAATACTCCCTCTGTCCCAGAATAAATGTCGTTGATCTAGTACAAAATTTATACTAACTTAGTACTAAATCTACGACACTTATTTTGGGACGGAGGGAGTACTTATCAACTAAGAACTCAAAGGGGAAACTACCCTCCAACACTGTTGCCCAACAATCACATAAGCGAAGTGCAGAGCACCTTTTACACAGCACATAAGCCCCAGTAACAGAGGATTCAGGCCGTTTGCTGCAAAGCAAAGCAGGCATCTTCTAGCATGGAGGTGGGTCTTCATAACTTCTTAAATTATCCGTGTCCACTACTACGTAACTTCTTAAATTGTTAGACACAAGTGCCAGTGTTAGCAAGTTGAAGATGTAGAGAAAGATATTTTTTCTGCTGGGCCTTAACTTTTGCCTCTGGACATTGTTAATCTACCACACACTAGTAAGAAGAACTCACGTTGAGGTTCCGTCTTTTTTCATAAAGTAATATGAGAGGTTATACGAAGTAATATGGATGTTTTATGTAAGGTTGTCGGTTAACAAGGACTCTGAACCTGCCACATTCTCCGAGCCTTTGAGCCATAATTACACATCATAAGCATCACACTATGCTATATTCTGACAACAAAATGATAACTAAACATCACACTATGCTATTCTGACAACAAAAGATTAATCATATCATTGAAGAATCCACTAGACATATTGCTTTCAAGGTTTCCATGTCCTGCACTGAGCTATTCGATGCAATGTTCTTGCACCCCATTCTATGTCCGTCGCAATCCCCAAGGCCCATGAATGTTTTAAACACGCCAAGTGGTCTGCCTGACTTCCTTCCGTAACTACAGACAAAATGTTCAGACCTTGTAAAATATCTTGATCCCTTTACCCCCTCCATTTTTCAGGTACGCCAAGGAAAAATCCTGAGCCACATCCTACTGGAGGAGGTGGAGAGTTTGCGGGGGCAGCATGATGTAACCACGTCATGCGATGCACGGCGAACAAGTAAGCCCTGCCTGAAGATAAGACAGCTGAGGTTTCGTCGTTGTCCGTCGCTACGGGGAAGTGACCTCCCATTTCAAGTTATTATGCAGTAAAAGCAGAGATGGACGCTTCGGAGCACGGGGACTTGACTTTAGAGTACACGCTATGGATCTAACTTGTGCTTGAAGCCATAGAACTTCAAGTCTTTCAGAACAATCTCCCATGGTCCTGTTAGAACAGCCCCTGCTTTTCCACGGCTTGTAGTCATAGCTTTTCATCATTCTGTTGCAACAGAATTCATCCATTGTGGACCGAGGCATATGCCCCCATGAATGCTTACCTTACTTAAAACACATTGTTCTTTTCATCAGTAGTTGCCTGGGCATAGTATCCTCTATTTTCTCCGCCCGATTGGAACAGCCCCTGCTGAGCCGTTTACCTTACTACTGGTTGGTATGGCAGGTTAATCTGCCCAACCAACATAGATCAGCCACAACAGGTGCACACGTTCATTTCAGTCGCATTTTTTATATATTTTCATTTCAGTTTTGAGATAAAAAATATATTTTCATTTCAGTCTTGAGATAATTTCAGGGAGGCAAGCAAAATGTAAAAGGAAAAGCGCGGTGGGTAGGTGAGAGCCAGAAACTGATGCTAAATTAAGTTAAGATGCAACACAAACCATGATCGACGATTACAGTGACACATGGTATTATAGTAGCAAATACTGTATCTGATACAGTTCTTCTCATGGAGCTAAGACACTAGACACATATGCTTATTATGAAAGGTAGACACATATGCTTATTATGAAAGGCGGCGGAGGCCGGTGGGTATCCGCTGCGCCCTGCGGCCTCCGGCCATGTCGGTCATGGCGGCCTGGTTTAGTTGCAGCAGCAGCAGATGCAGTCCAGGCAGCACTCGCAGGTCTCGTAGCAGCAGAAGCAGCACAGCGCCGTGAACACGCTGCAGTTAACCCAAACATCCAATCAGTCAAACACAGACACCAACAAAATCATACCGCCTCCGTCCGTAATGTAAGACTTTTTTTGACATTACACTAGTATCAAAAGACGTCTTATATTATGATAGGGACGGAGTAGAAGGGAAGAACGAATAGAACACAAAGGAATTAACAGTAAGTAGTACTAGGGGAATCAGTTCCAAGATATTCCTGCCATGTCTATGATTTCTCCGAGGAATTTGAGATGCAGAAGAGCTTTATCTCTCTCGGCCTCCGCATCAATAGATAGGTGCAGAGGCCGAGAGATTTCTCAATCGAACAAGAGCAAAACCTAGAGAGAGAGAGTGAGAGAGTGAACGAGTGGATGAACAAACTGTGTGTGTGTGTGTGTGTCTCACCATGCGTAGATGCAGCCCTTCTCCTCGTGGCGCTTCTGCACGTGGTCGGTGTAGGACATCTCCTGCCCCGACGGAGCGTTATACATCTTGGCAAACGGTGGGTTGGGTTGGGTTGCTATGTGGAAGAAGAAGAAGAAGTCTCCAAGGGTTGTGCTCTGCTCTGCTCTCCTGTGGCTTTGGGGAGATGTAGGATTGGAACATGGAGGAGTGGGTGGGGTTTTATAGGCTGGGAAGGCAGCTGCACCTGTGCCACCGATTTCCGTTTTTTATTCACCAGTCATCACAGCCACCTAAGTACAAGTGGCAGCGCTGCTTTGTAACTAACACAGCTCGATGGGCCCACGCGTCGGTGTCCATGGTGGTTGCTGTTTGTCTTTGACAGGTTTGTCTTTTGTAGGCATGGAACACGGCTTTGCGCTAGCCGACCTCTGGAAATCATCGAGAAAAATGGAACGAGTTCAGTTGCTACTCCTACAGAGTCGGGGGAATTAAAGTTCGGTTCTGTGTATATAAATGGAAAATATAGAGATGGTTAATCCTGGTCTCTTCTTGGTTTCTCCGTCTCCCGCCAACCCGGACCCGGAGTCCTTTTGTTCTTCTCTTGGTGGTCTGATTGTGAATCCTGACTTTCTTTTTCGAACGAATCGAGGATTCATAGTCTAGTTGGATGGTCAGTTCCGACGGGCTGGAATGAATCCACCACCTATGGCTATGGATGTCATGGGCCCATGACCATGATGGGTGTGTATGTGCATACTTTAGGGTATGGCCAGGAACTGTTATCAGTGCTCCACTACTAATCAATCATGCCTGCAAAGTTAGCTACTAAGGCCTCACTGTCATCAGTGCTCTGATTATCAGTGCAAGTATCACATCACATCATGCTTCAGAAAAGGTTCTATATCCATGATGGATGCAGATGTCCTGCTTCAGAAAATTTGAGAAGCTGAATTAACTGATTACCATGCGTAGAGGCAGCCCTTCTCCTGGTGCCGCTTCTGCGCGTGCTCGTAGTAGGACATGCCCTGCGGCGGCGGAGGGTTGGTGTACATCTCGCCGCCGGTCGGCCGGGCTCCTCTTCTCTCCGGCTAGCTTTGGATCTCTCCTACTTTGTGTGTATATATAAGTAAGGCTTCGTATTGCACATTGCATTTGGATGGGTGTATTTATAAGTCAGGGGAGGTAAGAGTAATAAAACACTTGTCAAAGCCCAGCTGCCAAGTGTACATTCACATCTGAATGTATCTTTTAACATAAATTACAAGTATCCTCGTGGAGATAAAAACGGGACTTGATTGGTTTTCTTCGACCCTAAGTTTTCAAATTTGTCAGCTACCTAGTGTGATTCCCATTGAATTGATTCACTACACTGCCATATTTGACCGGAAAAAGGTCCGAATAAGATGTCCCACATTTGCAGATGCACAACATTAATAGCGCAGGGGGTGTCCAACATTTGTCCATGCCCAGCGACAAGTGTACATCACTGGGGAGACAAAAAGGGGACTTGATTGGTTACCTTCGACCCGAAGATTTCTAAATTGTCATCTACCCACTGTAATTCATATTGAATTGAGTTACCACACTGCCATATTTGACTGTCAAAAGTACGAATTAAGAAACATGAAATGCAGGGAATGGGGTCCCTCTTCACTTCTTCAGCCTCATATGCTTCTAGCTGATGGTATTTTTCTTAGCAGCTAAGGAGTGTACCAATATTGGTCGTACTATTGCAGCACGGCAGCAACAGAATGGATGACAAATGAACGCCTCTTACTCGTGTTCTTGGTTTTATCTTTGCGTGGAATTTTTTTCGTCCGCTGGCGGGGTCGCTGATTATCGACTAGTCGACGTCGTATTCTAGAAGGAAAATCAATCAACGTCGACGGGTACATTAAGGAGGATTTGTTTCATGTGTCCTCTGCTGGTCTTACTTGGCATACATTCATTTGCAAGGAGAAGTGACCACGAATGTACAACTGACCACGAAAGTATATCGCTCACGCTTGAGAACCTCCACAGAGATTAGACTATAACATGTATGTTATCATGATATGCTCCTCCTCCCCCAACCTCCCCCGTGCGGCGGCGCTGCCCCGCACCGGGGAGCCCCCGCCCTCCTCCAACAGCCGCCCCCACCTCCTCTCCCCTCCGCCATCGTCGCCCGGGGCGTCACAGGGCAAATCCATTGTGGCGTGGTGGCGGCGACAGTTTTCTCCTCGGATCTCGATCTGGTTGGGAGGCGACGCTCCTGTTCGGCCAGATCGGCGGCGGCGGTGGTTTTCTCCTCGGATCTCGATCTGGTTGGGAGGCGGCGCTCCTGTCTGGCCAGATCGATGGCGGCGGCGCAGATCGGCGGCGACATGGCTGTGGTGCGGCGGCGGCGGTGGAGGACGGCACCAGCAGCAGCGGATCTGGCCTTGACTCCGTCGGGCTGATTCGTTGTGCTACCGATCTCAATCGCCATCAGCGGTGCATGATACGTCTTCGTCATATCTATAATTTTTGATTGTTTCATGCCAATATTCTACAACTTTCATATAGTTTTGACAACTTTTTATACTATTTTTTGGGACTAACATATTGATCCAGTGCCCAGTGCCAGTTCCTGTTTGTTGCATGTTTTTTGTTTCATAGAAAATCTATATCAAACGAAGTCCAAACGTGATAAAAACTTACAGAGATTTTTTTGGAATATATGTGAATTTTGGGAAGTGGAATCAACAGAAGGCGGTACCTGAGGGGCCCACAAGCCTGCTAGGCGCGGCCCACACCCCTGGCCACGCCCTGAGGGCTTGTGGCCACCCCTTAGGTCGGTTGGATCTCTCTTTCGGCCGTAAGAAAGATATTTTTGTAAGGAAAATACCCTCAAAATTTCAGCCCTATCGGAGTTACGGATCTCCGGATATTTAAGAAATGGTGAAAAGCCAGAATCTGGGAGCGCAGAAACAGAAGTAAACAGAGAGAGATCCAATCTCAGAGGGGCTTTCGCCCCTCCGCATCCATGGAGGCCATGGACCAGAGGGGAAAACCTTCTCCCATCTAGGGGGAAGGTCAAGGAAGAATAATAAGGTGGGTGGCGTGAGTGATAGAAACACAGGCCCGATTAAGTAGGTTATTTGTGTATGGGAATAAAGAGGACTTGATACCTTATAATGCTATGGTTGGGTTTTACCTTAATGATCTTTTATAGTTGCGGATGCTTGCTAGAGTTCCAATCATAAATGCATATGATCCAAGTAGAGAAAGTATGTTAGCTTATGCCTCTTCCTCATATAAAATTGCAATAATGATTACCGGTCTAGTTATCGATTGTCCAGGGACAATTCCGCAACTCCTACCACCACTTTTCCACAGTCGTTAAACTAACTTAGTTGTTTCTTTATCTTAGAAGCCCCTAGTTTTTATTTACGTGCTCTTTATTATCTTGCAAGCCTATCCCGTTACACCTATAAAGTACTTCTAGTTTCATACTTGTTCTAGGTAAAGCGAACGTTAAGCGTGCGTAGAGTTGTATCGGTGGTCGATAGAACTTGAGGGAATATTTGTTCTACCTTTAGCTCCTCGTTGGGTTCAACATTCTTACTTATCGAGAAATGCTATAATTGATCCCCTATACTTGTGGGTTATCAGTGCACTACTCCTGGACTTGATCTGCAACATGAGGATGTCTAGGGTGCCGACCCTAGGCTTGGTGGTGGTGGCCTTCTTCTTCGTCGGAGGTGGTCGGCCGGCTGGCTGTGCATGGAGTGGGGACGAGCGGCTGCCGTTGAAAGCCGTGATCCGACTTCAGTTGTGGTGGGTGACGACGGCGCCTACGCGTCATTACCTTCTTGAAGGCATCACCTTTGCAGTCTTCGTCTTCCCACTCGCGATCCAGTCAGGGTCGGGCTGTTTTGGCACCGTGGTGGTGCCGCGTCTGGTCAGGCGGCGGCGGCTGGATCCTTTGATCTAGTCTTCGGCAAAGAAGGCGGTGACCCGTGCACAAGAAGCTGGATGGAGTTCTCCGAACAGATATAGGTGAAAATCTGCTCTTGGCTAGATGCCAAGGCCGGCGATGGCAACGCTCTACGACGTCGTTCCCTTCTTGAAGGCATCGCCGAGGAGAAGTTCTAAACTACCATCTGCTACCTCCCGGGGAAACCCTAGATCAATAGATCAGACGACGGCGGCATGCTTGTGTCGTCTCCCCCTTGAGGGCGTCATTCTTGGAGGTGTACACTGGCTCGGGGGACCAGTGGATGTTTTCTTCGGTGGAGTGGTGCTTCATCCTGCACATTGAAAGCGACGGATCTCAATGGCGTGGTGCCTTGGTGATTAGGCGTCTGATGTGCGAACATGGACTCGCGCAAGAGGGCGACGCTGTTTGGCATCGTGGTGGCGCCGACGACAGTTAGACCGGGCAAGGTGGATGCGTCAGTTCAGTTCTGAAGATGGATTGGTGACAGTTGGCGGCGGCGACCTCTGAGTGTGCGCCGGACCGGTGGGTGCCCCATACCCAGCGGGTGGCTTGGTTGGGGCCTCAGGTCTTAGACGTTAGGTTTGGCTGCGAGGTCTGTTTGGTATTAGGCCCAGACTATCAGCATCCGTTCATCAACTGTATAGAAGTAGCGACATATATTGCCTAGACGGTGGCTTCAATCTTACCGATGTATTACTTTGTAAGGTTTTTTTTATGAATAATTAATAAAATAGGTGCATGCATCGCTCAGATGCAGAGCCCGGGGGTCTTCCTCCTTTTCTAAAAAAAATGTTATCATGATATGATTGGAAAGTTCCAATCCATTTAATATATTTAGCCTCACTTTAATTCCCATCGCACATACTGTATCTTTGTAATGTTTTTTCTAGCAATAACGCCGATCATTATAAACATTTAGGGAATTGCATCGTATTTTTTCCATTAAAAAATGGGCCTGAACTGCCACAAGTATGTATTTTGCGTAGTAATAACATATGAGTAAAATTTCAAATTAGGACCTGAACCCATGGGCAGGGCTCCTCTTCTCACCGGCTAGGTATAGATCTCTTCTAGCTTGTGCGTGTGTAAGTAGGGTTATTGCACAGATATAACATTTGGATGGGTGTATTTATAAGTCAGGGGAGGTCCAACACTTGTCAAAGCCTAGCTGCCAAGTGTACATTCACATCGAAATGTATCTTCTAACATAAATTAGAAGTATCCTTGTGAAGACAGAAACGGGACTTGATTGGTTTTCTTCGACCCTAAGGTTTCAAATTTGTCAGCTACCTAGTGCGATTCCCATTGAATTGATTCACTACATTGCCATATTTGACCGAAAAACGTCCAAAATAAGACGTCCCACATTTGTCAATGCACAACATTAATAGGGTAGGGGATGTTCAACATTTGTCCATGCCCAGCGACAAGTGTACATCACATCTGAATGTACCATCTTCTAACATAAATTAGAAGTATCCTTGGGGGCAAAAACGACACTTGATTGGTTCCTTCCACCCAAAGATTTCTAAATTGTCATTTACCCACTGTAATTCCCATTGAACACACCGCCATATTTCACTTCCAAAAGACCAAATTAATAAATAGGGCTGCTTGTACATTTGTAGCCTAGGTAAAAGAAATTTCACAGTTTATTCCAAATTAATAATTTATATATACTGAGCGATGAACGATGATCCTAACCATGATCCTATCAGCGGGTAACAAACATTAGCGGACCCCTGCAAAAAGAAAAAAAAACAAGCATTGGCGGAGACAGACCCAAGGCACCCAGGGCCCTAGGCCTGGATCACGGCCATGGGATCCTTCGTTGCCTGTATAACTTTTGCTACTATTCTATACTGTTCATCATGTTTGACCCGGAGCCGGAGCGCGATCCATCATGTAACCAAGTAATTTATGAATTGATATTGCTCTATGTTCGCTAACTCCGTCAAAGACCATGAAGGGGATGGGGTCCCTTTTCAGCCTCACCTGATGGTATTTTTCTTCGCGGCTAAGGTGTGTACCAATATTGGCAGTACCAGAATGGATGACAAGTGGATGCCTCTTACATCGTTTTCTTGGTTTTGTCCTGGCATGGATTTTTTCGTCCGCTGGTGATTGAGGTCGCTGATTACTGACTTGACGTCGTATTCTAGAAGGAAAATCTGTCAGCGTCGACGAGGACATCAAGGCGGATTTGTTTCATCTGGCCTCTACGTGGTCTTACTTGGGGTCCATTCATTTGCAAGGATAAGTGTCCACAAATGTATGAGTGACGACGAGCTTAACGACTGTCACAAAAGAGATTAGACTATATCTTTACCTAATTTTATTAATAAAGCGGCTACTGTTTCTGCTCGCTCACTGTCGCGGTCTTTTAAAAAAAATCCTTGTATTTTTCGATAATCAAACCCGCAATCCCTCTTTAAGTTGATCTAAGAAAACGTTTTGCTTTTTATAGAAAAACCCTTGCATTTATTTTTGTTCCACCCGTGATCCTTTATTCAGAGAAAAAAATGTCTTCCTCTTATCCATAGCGCCCGTTCTGCCATGAGCCGACAGCCGCTGTGGCTCGAGCGGGAGGATGAAGAGATGGGGCGCGACACTCCCCTCCTGGTGTGGCACGCGAGGGAAGGAGGAGGGATCTACCCAAGACAGGAGCTAATGCTACTGTTGGAAATATGCCCTAGAGGCAATAATAAATTAGTTATTATCATATTTCCTTGTTCATGATAATCGTTTATTATCCATGCTATAATTGTATTGATCGGAGACTTAGATGCATGTGTGGATACATAGACAAAACCATGTCCTAGTATGCCTCTAATAGACTAGCTCGTTGATCAAAAGATGGTTAAGGTTTTCTAGCCATGGACATGAGATGTCATTTGATAACGGGGTCACATCATTAGGAGAATGATGTGATGGACAAGACCCAAACTGCAAACGTAGCATATGATCGTGTCAGTTTATTGCTACTGTTTTCCGCATGTCAAGTATGTGTTCCTATGACCATGAGATCATGCAACTCACAGATATCGGAGGAGTGCCTTGTGTGTATCAAACGACGCAACGTAACTGGGTGACTATAAAGGTGCTCTACAGGTATCTCCGATGGTGTCTGTTGAGTTGGCATGGATCGAGACTGGGATTTGTTACTCCGTGTGACGGAGAGGTATCTCGGGGCCCACTTGGTAATGCAACATCACAATAAGCCTTGCAAGCAATGTGACTAATTGTTAGTTGCGGGATCTTGTATTACGGAACGAGTAAAGAGACTTGCCGGTAACGAGGTTGAACTAGGTATGGAGATACCGACGATCGAATCTCGGGCAAGTAACATACCGAAGAACAAAGGGAACGTTATACGGGATTAACTGAATCCTTGACATAGAGGTTTGACCGATAAAGATCTTCGTAGAATATGTAGGAACCAATGTGGACGTCCAGGTCCCGCCATTGGTTATTGACCGTAGAGGTGTCTCGGTCATGTTTACATAGTTCTCGAACCCGCAGGGTCTGCACACTTAGGGTTCGGTGAAGTTTAGGTAGTGTAGAGTTATGTATGGTGGTGACCGAAGTTTGTTCAGAGTCCCGGATGAGATCCTGGACGTCACGAGGAGCTCCGGAATGGCCCGGAGGTAAAGATTCATATATAGGAAGTCCCAGTTTGGTTTCCGGAAAAGTTTCGGGCTCATCGGTAGTGTACCGGGAGTGCCGGTAGTGTACCGGGAGGGGTATTTCGACCCCAAGAGGTCCATGGGCTGTGGGATAATAATAACCAGCCCTTAGTGGGCTGGGAAAACAGCCACAAAGGCCCATGGCGCAGGAGAGAAAGTCTTAAAGCAAAAAGTGGAAAATCAGCCAATAGGAGGCAATCCTACTCCAACTAGGATTGGAGGTGAACTAGGATTGCTTCCCACCTCCTATTTAGGCCGACCCAAAGGCCTTGGCTGTCTCTCCTCTCCTCTCCTCCTATATATACTAGTGGATTGGGTGGTTTTTGGACAGAATTTCCGGCCACGTGCTACCCGTTACACCGGTGCATAGTTTCTCCTCTAGATCGGTTTTCTGCAGCGCTTAGGCGAAGCCCTGCCGGAATTGCTCCACCACCATCACCGGAGCGCCGTCATGCTGCCGGTGAACTCTCTCTCCTCTCCACCTCCTCCCGCTGGATCGAGACGGTGGAGATCGTCATCAAGCTGCACGTGTGCTGAACGCGGAGGTGCCGTCCATTTGGCGCTAGATCGGAAGGACCGTGATCGAGATCGCGAGACGGTTCGTGATGTGATCACGGAACGGATCGTGATGAGTTCGCGGGACAGATCGTGATCAAGATCGTGAGACGGATCGTGATGAGTTCGCGGGACGGATCATGACGTGTTCGCGGGACGGTTCGTGATTGGATCGCGGGACGCTCGGCGATTTGGATCGCGAAGAAGTTCGACTACACCAACCGCGTTTCTTAACGCTTCCCGCTTAGCGATCTACAAGGGTACGTAGATCCACTCTCCCTCTCGTAGATGCTCATCACCATGGATAGGTTTGCGTGTGCGTAGGAAATTTTTTGTTTCCCATGCGACGTTCCCCAACAAGTGGCACCCTCTACACAAGCCTCACCGTCGGTTCGGTTGGAGAACTACGACCCGTCGATAGGTGCGGGGACGCAAATCCACATCGTCAACCTGTACAAGGCCGTGGTTGACGCGCTGGCGCAAGGGTTAGCGTTCATCTTCGGCAGGTAAGCGCGGATTTTCTTCTCCCTGTCATCGTTTCAGTGGAGGGGAGGTGGAGGGGATCAAGCTGTTGTTTCTTGTCTATTTTGCTAGACCACAACCCCAAATCCCCTCCTACCCGACCTAGCGCCGCCACCCACCCCATCTCCGGCCATCGAAGCCCATCCTCTCCTCGGTTGGATGGCATCGCCCGCGGCGGAATCCAAGGCCATCAGCCCATCAGCGCAACCCGGCTATGCCTTGAGCGGGAGGATGAAGAGGAGATGGGGCGCGACACTCCCCTCCTGGTGCGATGTGCGAGGGAAGGAGGAGGGATTGACCCAAGATGGGAGCTAAGGCTCGTGGCGCCCTCTACACAAGCCTCACTGTCGATTCGGTGGGAGAACTCCGACCCGTCGATAGGTGCGGGGACGCAAATCCGCCTCGCCAACCTATACAAGGCTGTGGTTGATGCGCCGGCTCAAGGGTCAGTGTTCATCTTCGGCAGGTAAGTGCGGATGTTCTTCTCTCTGTCGTGTTTCAGTGGAGGGGAGGAGGAGGGGATCGATCTATTGTTTCTTTTCTATTTTGCTAGACCACAACCCCAAATCCCCTCCTACCCAACCTAGCGCCGCCACCCACCCCATCTCCAGCCACCGGAGCCCATCCTCTCCTCGGTTGGATGGCATCGCCCGCGGCGGAATCAAAGGCCTTCAACCCATCAGCGCAACCCGGCTGTGCCTCGAGCGGGAGGATAAATAGGAGATGGAGCGCGACACTCCCCTCCTGGTGTGGCACACGAGGGAAGGAGGAGGGATCGACCCAAGACGGGAGCTAAGGCTGGCGGCACCCTCTACACAAGCCTCACTGTCGGTTCGGTGGGAGAACTCTAACCCGTCGATAGGTGCGAGGATGCAAATCCGCGTCGCCAACCTGTTCAAGGCTGTGGTTGACACGCCGGTGCCAGGGTCAGCGTTCATATTCTGTAGGTAAGCGCGGATGTTCTTCTCTGTGTCGTCGTTTTAGTGGAGGGGTGGAGGAGGGAATTGAGTTGTTGTTTCTTTTCTATTTTGCTATACCACAACCCCAAATCCCCTCCTACCCGACCTAGCGCCGTAACCCACCCCATCTTCGGCCAATAGAGCCCATCCTCTCCTCGGTTGGATGGCATCGCCCGCGGCGGAATCCAAGGAAATGAGCCCATCAGCGCAACCCGGCTGTGCCTCAAGCGGCAGGGTGAAGAGGAGATGGGGCGCGATACTCCCCTCCTGGTGCGGCACGCGAGCGAATGAGGGTGGATCGACCCAAGATGGGAGCTAAGGCTGGCGGCGCCCTCTACACAAGCCTCACCGTCATTTCGATGGGAGAACTCCGATCCGTCGATAGGTGCAGGGATCCAAATCCGCGTCGCCAACCTGTACAAGGCTGTGGTTGACGCGCCGGTGCAAGGGTCAGCGTTCATCTTCGGTAGGTAAGCACGAATGTTCTTCTCTCTGTCATCGTTTCAGTGAAGGGGAGAAGGAGGGGATCGAGCTGTTGTTGCTTTTCTATTTTGTTAGACCACAACCCCAAATCCCCTGCTACCCGACCTAGTGCCACCACCCACCCCATCGCCTGCCACTGGAGCCCATCCTCTCCTCGGTTGGATGGCATCGCCCGCGTTGGAATCCAAGGCCATCAGCCCATCAGCGCAACCCGGCTGTGCCTCGAGCGGGAGGATGAAGAGGAGATGGGGCGCGACACTCCCCTCCTGGTGCGGCGAGCGAGGGAAGGAGGCAGGATCAACCCAAGACGCGAGCTAAGGCCGGCGGCACCCTCTACACAAGCCTCACCGTTGGTTCGGTGGGAGAACTCCGACCCGTCGATAGGTGCGGGGATGCAAATCTGCGTCGCCAACCTGTACACGGCCGTGGTTGACGCGCCGGCGCAAGGGTCAGCGGTCATCTTCGGCAGGTAAGCGCGAATGTTCTTCTCTCTGTCGTGTTTCAGTGGAGGGGAGGAGGAGGGGATCGTGCTGTTGTTTCTTTTCTATTTTGCTAGACCATAACCCCAAATCCCCTCCTACCCGAGCTAGCGCCGCCACCCTCCCCATCTCCGTCCACCGGAGCCCATCCTCTCCTCGGTTGGATGGCATCGCCCGCGGCGGAATCCAAGGCTATCAGCCCATCAACGCAACCCGGCTGTGCCTCGAGCGGGAGGATGAAGAGGAGATGGGGTGTGACACTCCCCTCCTGGTGCAGCGCGCAAGGGAAGGAGGAGGGATTGACCCAAGACGGGAGCTAAGGCTGGCGGCGCCCTCTACAAAAGCCTCACCGTCGGTTCGGTGGGAGAACTCCGATCCGTCGATAGGTGCGGGGACGCTAATCTGCGTCGCCAACCTGTACAAGGCCGTGGTTGACGCGCCGGCACAAGGGTCAGCATTCATCATCGGCAGGTAAGCACGGATGTTCTTCTCTCTGTCGTGTTTCAGTGGAGGGGAGGAGGAGGGGATCAAGCTATTGTTTCTTTTCTAATTTGCTAGACCACAACCCCAAATCCCCTACTACCCGACCTAGTGCCGCCACCCACCCCATCTCCGGCCATCGGAGCCGATCGTCTCCTCGGTTGGATGCATCACCCACAGCGGAATCCAAGGCTATCAACCTGTCAGCGCAACCCGGCTGTGCCTCGAGCGGGAGGATGAAGAGGAGATGGGGCGCGACACTCCCCTCCTGGTGTGGCGCGCGAGGGAAGGAGGAGGGATCGACTCAAGACGTGAGCTAAGGCTGGCGACGCCCTCTGCACAAGCCTCACCGTCGGTTTGGTGGGATAACTATGACCCGTCGATAGGTGCAGGGATGCAAATCCGCGTCTCCAACCTGTACAAGGCCGTGGTTGACGCGCCGGCGCAAGGGTCAGCATTCATATTCAGCAGGTAAGCACGGATGTTCTTCTCTCCGTCGTCGTTTCAGTGGAGGGGAGGGGGAGGGGATCGAGCTGTTGTTTCTTTTCTATTTTGCTAGACCACAACCCCAAATCCCCTCCTACACGACCTAGCGCTGCCACCCACCCCATCTCCGGCCACCAGAGCCGATCCTCTCCTCGATTGAGTGGCATCGTCCGCGGCGGAATCCAAGGCTATCAACCCGTCAGCGCAACCCGGCTGTGCCTCATGCGGGAGGATGAAGAGGATATGGGGCGCGACACTCCCCTCCTGGTGTGGCGCGCGAGGGAAGGAGGAGGGATCGACCCAAGACGGGAGCTAAGGCTGGCGGCACCCTCTACACAAGCCTCACCATCGGTTCGGTGGGAGAACTCCAACCCGTCGATAGGTGCGGGGACGCAAATCCGTGTCGCCAACCTATACAAGGCCGGGGTTGACGCGCCAGCGCAAGGGTCATCGTTCATATTCGGTAGATAAGCGCGGATGTTCTTCTTTCTGTTGTTGTGTTAGTGGAGGGGAGGAGGAGGGGATCGAGCTGTTGTTTCTTTTCTATTTTGCTAGACCACAACCCCAAATCCCCTCCTACCCGACCTAGCGCCACCACCCACCCCATCTCCGGCCACCGGAGCCCATCCTCTCCTCGGTTGGATGGCATTGCCCCCGGCGGAATCCAAGTCCATCAGCCTATCAGCGCAACCCGACCGTGCCTTGAGCGGGAGGATGAAGAGGAGATGGGGCGCGACACTCCCCTCCTGGTGCAGCGCGCGGGGGAAGGAGGAGGGATTGACCTAAGACGGGAGCTAAGGCTGGCGGCGCCCTCTTCACAAGCCTCACCATGGGTTTGGTGGGAGAACTCCGACCCGTCGATAGGTGCGGGGATGCAAATCCGCTTCGCCAACCTATACAAGGTCGTGGTTGACGTGCCAGCACAAGGGTCAGCATTCATCTTCGACAGGTAAGCATGGATGTTCCTCTCTCTGTCGTTGTTTCAGTGGATGGGAGGAGAAGGGGATTGAGCTGTTGTTTCTTTTCTATTTTGCTAGACCACAACCCCAAATCCCCTCCTACCTGACCTAGCACCGCCACCCACCCCATCTCCGGCCACCGGAGCCCATCCTCTCCTCGGTTGGATGTCATCGCCCGCAACGGAATCTAAGGCCATCAGCCAATCAGCGCAACCCGGCCAGATGCAGCACGCTCACGAGCACCCACCTGGGCGCCTCAAGCCAGGCAAAGAAGTTGGGCATGACGAGCGGCTCATGGAGGCCTTCATTGTAAGGGACGGGGCAGAGCATACACGGAGGCCAGACTCTCGCCCTAGCACCTCCATAAGTGTGCGTCGTGCGCAATCGTTGGCGAGGCCATGGCGACGGAGAGTACCTGGTGGCGCTTAATATTACCACAACGCTAAGTAACCGTGCCCATTGATGTTGGCTTGTCATCTTTCACTCTGTTGTCGACGGTGTGTGCGGCAGCTCGACTGGGTCAGGAGGACTCCATGGAATTTGGTATATGCAATTAACAGAGTGAATTTTGTAAAGTTGTATTGAACAATAATTGATTAATGATATTGTGCCGGTTACAAGAGGTATATATGAGGAGCTAGCCGCACCGACCTAGCCATATTACAAACCGAGTAGGACTCTTCAATCCTATTACAAGTTGTATTCTAACATCCCCCCGCAGTGTCAACGGTAGGCTCGACGACGTTGAGACTCAAACGAATGTCTTGAAATGGAGTATAGCCAGGCCTTTAGTAAATATATCAGCAAACTGAGCAGAAGAAGCACGTGAAGAACGCGAACTTGACCGAGAGCCACCTTCTCGCGAACAAAATGAATGTCGATCTCAATATGCTTGGTGCGTCGATGTTGAACTGGATTCCCTGATATGTAGATAGCTGAAATATTATCAAAGTAAACAATAGGACGATGCAGCTCCGACAGCAACTGGCACAACCAAACCGTTTCAGCAACCGCATGAGCCACCGCGCGGTACTCAGCTTCAGCAGACGAGCGGGAGACCGCAACCTGCCTTTTTGAAGACCAAAAAACCAAATTGTTACCAAGAAAAACACAAAATCCGGATGTGGACCTACGAGTATCTGGACAACTAGCCCAGTCTACATCAGAGTAAGCTGTCAAGGAGGTGGGAGAGGATCTGTTGATATGAAGGCCTAAGTCTAGTGTGCCTTTGAGATACCGATGAATACGTTTAACATGGTTATAGTGGGGAATACTAGGGTCATGCATGTATAATCAAGCTTGTTGAACAACAAAAGAAATTTCAGGACGAGTGAGAGTGAGATATTGAAGTGCACCGGCGAGACTACGATAAAGAGAAGTATCAAAAAAAGGACCACCGTCGACAGAGAGTTTGGAACCTGTATCAACAGGGGTACGGGAAGTTTGACAATCAAGCATACCAGCACGAGAAAGAAGATCGAGAGTGTACTGACGTTGAGACAAGAAAAGACCAGAGGAGTCGCGGAGAACAACAATACCTAAGAAGTGGTGAAGAAGACCTAAATCTTTCATAGAGAATTCATTGCGAAGAAGAGAGATAATATGATCCAAAGTGTGTTGTGAGGAAGCTGTGAGAATAATATCATCAACATATAGAAGAAGGTAAGCAGTGTCATTGTTGTGATGATAGGTGAAGAGGGAATTGTCAGAACGGGAAGGAGTAAAACCTATGGTTTGAGAATAAGTAGAAAATCGTTGGAACCAGGCACGTGGTGCTTGTTTGAGACCATAAAAAGATTTTTGAAGAAGACAAACGTGATTAGGATAGGAGGAATGTTCGAAGCAAAGAGGTTGTTGGCAATAGACTGTTTCTTGAAGATAGCCATGAAGAAAAGCATTCTTGACATCTAGTTCATGAATTAGCCAAGAGGAAGAGACATCGATGCTAAGAACAATGCGAATAGTGCTGGGCTTGACAACTGGAGAGAAAGTCTCATCATAATCAAGGCCGTGTTGCTGAGAGTAACCATGGCATACCCATCGAGCCTTATAACGTGCAAGACTCCCATCAGAATTAAATTTATGGCGAAAAATTCATTTGCCCGAGACAATATTTGTACTGGAAGGACGAGGAACCAACTGCCATGTGTCATTCTGAAGAAGGGCATCATATTCATCTTTCATAGCTGTGACCCAATTAGGATCTAAGAGAGATGATTTGTAAGATTTGGGTAGAGAGGAAGAAGATAGAGACGCATGAAGATTGAGACGATCTTTTGCAGGTAAACGAAACCCGGACTTGGCACGTGTGCGCATGGTATGATCATTAGTAGGAGCTGGAATAGGAATAGCATTAGTAGGGGGGTGGGTGACGCGTCCGGCGCAGCGGAAGAAGTGGGCGCGGGAGTTGGCGGCGGCGAAGATGACTATGGCGGGGACGATGGCGGTGGGAGGTCTGCCGCGATGGAGGTGGGCACTGTAGGATCCACTGCCACATAGAGAGTTTGGCCGGTTGCTTGGCAGGGGTCGTCGGGTGAACAAAGGGAAGATAATTGCGATGAGAGGGACTAGGAGATGGCGTGGGTGAGTTGGAATCTGGATGGGGACGCTCGGAAAAGGGAAAAATAGTTTCAGCGAAAGTTACATGACGAGACACATGAACGCGACCAATAACAAGATCGAGACAACGATAACCCTTGTGCTCGTCACACAAACCTAGATGGACACACGGTGTAGAGCGCGGGGAATTTTCTTAGGAGAAGTGGAGTAGGAGTTTGGGAAACATAGACAACCGAAGACGCGAACATCGGAGTAATTGGGATGAGAGAGAAATAAGGAGAAGAAAGGTGTAGTTTTGGGGTTAACTTTAGATGGACGAATATTGAGTAACTATGTGGCCGTGTGGAGGGCTTCAGCCCAGAACTTTGGAGGCATAGAAGATTGAACAAGGAGAGTGCGAGTGATGTCATTAAGAGTTTGAAGAAAATGCTCGGCTTTGCCGTTTTGAGGGGAGGTATAAGGACAAGAGAAACGCAAAAGAATTCCAAATTGAAGAAAGAAATTTCGATTTTGAAAGTTGTCAAATTCACGACCATTATCACATTGTACGAATCTTATAGGGAGGAAAAAGTGAACAAAGACATAGCGCTGAAAGTTGAGGAAGACATTGTAAACGTCGAATTTGTTGCGTAAAGGAAAAGTCCAAACATAATGAGTGAAATCATCAAGAATCACAAGATAATACTTAAAACCAGATACACTTTCTATTGGTGATGTCCAGAGATCACAATGAAGTAATTCAAAAGGAAAAGTACTAGAGGATTGAGAGGAGCTAAAGGGAAGACGAACATGTTTTCCCAATTGACATGACTCACACATAGAAGAATTGTGAGAATCTCTATTACAAGGTATTGAAAATTCACTAAGAAGGGTGGATAACACATTTTTATTGGGATGGCCGAGACATTGATGCCATAGATCAATAGAGGCCATCATGGATGTTGGAGGAGCAGCGACCAGAACACCGTGGAGAGAGTATAAATCACCGGAGCTATTGAAGCAAGCGATCTCGGCCTTGGTCAGGTAGTCCTTCACAGACAAACCAAAGGGGTCAAACTCGACAGAAACATAATTATCAGTGGTTAATTGGCGAACAAAAATCAGATTTTTAATAAGAGCAGGAGCTACAAGAACATCACGAAGAAGCAATGGTTTAAATGGGGATGGGATTTGAGCCTGACTGACACACTAAATAGGAATAGAAGAACCATCACCGAGAGTAATGGAGGAAAAAGACGAGGGTGTGCAAGAGGAAAGTAAGTTACTTGATGCAGACATATGACTAGAAGCACCAGAGTCGAAAATCCAATCCGTACCTGAGGTCCCTTGTGCAGAAAAGTTGTTCATGGCATGTAGAAAAGCAGCTTGGTCCCAGCTCGGAGTCAAAGTAGAGGCCGGTGTAGTCATGGGAGCTTGCGGGTGTGGTGGCGTCGGCAGTAGGGCCGGCATCGGCGTAAAGAGAGAGCCACCATCATTGTATTGCTGCATGTAGGGGGACGATGGAGCGCCATAGGATGCATAAGGGCTGGCATTGTACATCGGTGACGCGAAGGAGGGAGCAGCATGGTATGCGGCCATCGGTTGTCAGGGCACGAGGACGGGCGCGCCGGTGTGAGGGCGGGCACCGGGCTGCCAACCACCGGTATAGGCAGGTGGAGCACCGTATGACGTAGGAGTGGACTAGGGCATAGGCCATGCCTGGACGAGGCCTGTCCACGGATCAGGAGATGGGCGCCATCCGGGTAGCGGCGATGGTGCAATTGGTGAAGACGGGGGCGATGGTGGTGCAGTTGGTGGAGCCGGGGGCGGAGCCAGGGCGGGCGCCGTGCGGAACGACAGCGGCCGAGGGTTTTTACCCTGGTAGTTGGGACTTGGATGCTAGCCGGATGGTTGAGGAGGTGCTGTTGGAGGAGGCGGTGCTGGCGTTGGCGCAAGCAGGCATGGAGACGCAGTGAAGACCAGAGAACGAGACTCCTTTGTAGTGAGGGCACGGTCGGCCCACTGGAGCATCGAGCAAACCTTGGCAAAGGAGGGACGCGGACGCATCATAGGGATGAAGGAGGCCTGCTTTTCGAACCGCTCACTGAGGCCGATGAGGAGGGAGGTCATGAGCTGGCGATCGTCGATCGAATCACCGAGTTCGCAGAGTTCATCCGCGATCGTCTTGAGGCGCTGGCAGTAGGCGCCGACGGGTGCATCACCTTGCACCGTGTTCCGAAGCTCGGTGTGGAGACTATTGGCGCGAGCGTCGACGTTGTCCTGGAAGAGCTGGCGAAGGGCCGTCCAGAGATCAGCGGCAGATGCACCATCACGGTGGACGAGATTGAAGATCTCCGTGGAGACTCGCATGTAGATCCATTGAATAATGGCGAGATCATCCTGGACCCATTGCGGATCATGAGGTTGAGGAAGAGAGGCATCGGCGACGTGAGATCGGAGGTTGCATCGCCTAAGATGGACGTCGAAAAGATGTCGCCAATGGTAATAGTTGTGAGCAGCAAGGTCTAGAGTTACAGGGATGTAAGGGCTAATATCGGAGATGGTGTCGGTGAAAGAGATGGAAGGGGGTATTGGTGGAGGGAGAGCTATAGTAGAGATTGAGGTGGATGAGGCCGCGACCGCGGCGACCTTGGCCGCGACAATGGCAACGCGCTGCTTGAAGTAGCCGGGCGGCGGCGGCGGCGGTGGGGTGGGCGGTGGAGCCATGCCCTAGGACCGAAAAACTGATACCATGTAAAGTTGTATTGAACAATAATTGATTAATGATATTGTGCCGGTTACAAGAGGTACATATGAGGAGCTAACCGCACCGACCTAACCCTATTACAAACCGAGTAGGACTCTTCAATCCTATTACAAATTGTATTCTAACAAATTTGCTCTGTTGACTATGTCAGCCCCAGCTCGATCGTGATTTGATTTAGCAAGTCTTCAAGTGGCACGTTACCATCTCTAGCCTGCCCGAGACCCTACAGTGAGTTTGCATTCCCTTCAATTCGCACCGCAATTCGACATGGACGTGAGCAACCTGGGTTTTGTGCCCGTGCCATGCGACTCTAGGTCCTTTTTGGTCTAACTCTGAAATCCATCAGTATCTCTGAAATCCATGCGACTGGCCAAGGATGAGGTTGAATTTTCGTTGGCTCTAGATTTGCTGTAGCGTGTTGGCATCGCTACCTTACCCATGACACATGGTTAATCGAGTTTCATTAGTATTGTGAGTCTGGGAGCGCACATGCACTCCGTTTACTGGCCGTTGAATAGGGGCTGCCTTTGCACGTCGCAGGGTTCAGATTGAAGGAAAATTGGGCTGGATTGTTCTGCTCATGTAACTTGATGGAGCTAAATGAATTGCCTGGTAAAAAATTAGTATAATAGACAAACATGGTAGGGTTGCTCGCCCATTCTGTGTAGATAATGTTAGAATACAACTTGTAATAGGATTGAAGAGTCCTACTAGGTTTGTAATAGGACTAGGTCGGTGCGGCTAGCTCCGCATATATACCTCTTGTAACCGGCACAATATTATTATCAATTATTGTTCAATATAACTTAACATGGTATCAGTTTTTCGGTCCTAGGGCATGGCTCCGCCGCCCACCCCACCGCCGCCGCCGCCGCCTGGCTACTTCGAGCGGCGTGCCGTCATTATCGCCACCAAGGTCGCCGCGGCCGCGGCCTCCTCCGCCTCTACCTCTACTATAGCTCTCCCTCCACCAATACCCCCTTCCATCTCTTTCACCGACACCATCTCCAATATTAGCCCTTACATCCCCATAACCCTAGACCTCGCTACTCACAACTACTACCATTGGCGTCATCATTTCGACGTCCATCTTGGGGAATGCAACCTCCGATCTCACGTCGCCGACGCCTCTCTTCCTCAACCTCATGATTCGCAATGGGTCAAGGATGATCTCGCCATTATTCAATGGACCTACATGCGAGTCTCCACAGAGATCTTCAATCTCGTCCACTATGACGGTGCCTCTGCCGCCGATCTCTTGACGGCCCTTCGCCAGCTCTTTCAGGACAACGTCGACGCTCGCGCCAATAGTCTCCACACCGAGCTTCGGAACACGATGCAAGGTGATGCACCCGTCGGCGCCTACTGCCAGCGCCTCAAGACGATCGCGGATGAACTCCGCAAACTCGGTGATCTGATCGACGATCGCCAGCTCATGAACGCCCTCCTCATCAGCCTCAGTGAGCGGTTCGAAAAGCAGGCCTCCTTCATCCCTATGATGCGTCCGCGTCACTCCTTTGCCAAGGTTCGCTTGATGCTCCAGTGGGCTGACCGTGCCCTCGCTACAAAGGAGTCCCGTCCTCAGGTCTTCACTGTGTCTCCTCGCCCGCCTGCGCCAATGCCGGCACCGCCTCATCCAAAAACACCTCCTCAACCATTCGACTGGTGTCCAAGTCGCAATTACTGGGGTAAAAACCCTCGGCCGCTGCCGTTCCGCATGGCGCCTGCCCTGGCTCCGTCCCTGGCTCCACCAACTGCACCACCACCACCCTCGTCTTCACCAACCACACTACCGCCGCCGCCCGGATGGCACCCATCTCCTGATCCATGGACAGGCCTCGTCCAGGCATGGCCTATGCCCTGGTCCGCTCCTACGCCATATGGTGCTCCGCCTTCCTATACCGGTGGCTGGCAGCCCGGTGCCCGCCCTCACACCGGCGCGCCCGTCCTTGCGCCCCGACAGCCGACGGCCGCGTACCATGCTGCTCCCTCCTTCGCGTCACCGATCTACAACGTCAGCCCTTATGCATACTATGGCGCTCCATCGCCCTCCTACATGCAGCAGTACAATGATGGTGGCTCTCTCTATACGCCGATGCCGGCCCTACTGCCGACGCCACCACTCGCAAGCTCCCATGACTACACCGGCCTCTACTTCAACTCTCAGCTGGGAGAAAGATGCTTTTCTACAAGCCATGAACAACTTTGATGCACAAGGGACCTCAGGTACGGATTGGATTTTCGACTTTGGTGCTTCTAGTCATATGTCCACATCAAGTAACTTACTTTCCTCTTGCACACCCTTGTCCTTTTCCTACATTACTCTCGGTGATGGTTCTTCTATTTCTATTTACTGTGTCGGTCAGGCTCAAATCCCATCCCCATTTAAACCCTTGCTTCTTCGTGATGTTCTTGTAGCTCCTGCTCTTATTAAAAATCTGATTTCTGTTCGCCAATTCACCACTGATAATTATGTTTCTGTCGAGTTTGACCCCTTTGGTTTGTCTATGAAGGACTACCTGACCAAGGCCAAGATCACTCGCTTCAATAGCTCCGGTGATTTATACTCTCTCCATGGTGTTCCGGCCGCTGCTCCTCCAACATCCATGATGGCCTCTGTTGATCTATGGCACCAACGTCTCGGCCATCCCAATAAAAATGTGTTATCCACCCTTCTTAGCGAATTTTCAATACCTTGTAATAGAGATTCTCATAATTCTTCATGTGTCAGTCAAGTCAATTAGGCAAACATGTTCGTCTTCCCTTTAGCTCCTCTCAATCCTCTAGTACTTTTCCTTTTGAATTACTTCATTGTCATCTCTGGACATCACCAATAGAAACTGTATTTGGTTTTAAGTATTATCTTGTGATTCTTGATGATTTCACTCATTATGTTTGGACTTTTCCTTTATGCAACAAAATCGACGTTTACAATATCTTCCTCAACTTTCAGCGCTATGTCTCCATTCACTTTTTCCTCCCTATAAGATTCGAACAATGTGATAATGGTCGTGAATTTGACAACTTTCAAAATCGAATTTTCTTTCTTCAATTTGGAATTCTTTTGTGTTTCTCTTGTCCTTATACCTCCCCTCAAAACGGCAAAGCCGAGCATTCTCTTCGTACTCTTAATGACATCACTCGCACTCTCCTTGTTCAATCTTCTATGCCTCCAAAGTTCTGGGCTGAAGCCCTCCACACGGCCACATACTTACTCAATATTCGTCCATCTAAAGTTAACCCCAAAACTACACCTTTCTTCTCCTTATTTCTCTCTCATCCCAATTACTCCGATGTTCGCGTCTTCGGTTGTCTTTGTTTCCCAAACTCCTACTCCACTTCTCCTAAGAAAATTCCCCGCGCTCTACACCGTGTGTCCATCTAGGTTTGTGTGACGAGCACAAGGGTTATCGTTGTCTCGATCTTGTTACTGGCCGCGTTCATGTGTCTCGTCATGTAACTTTCGCTGAAACTATTTTTCCCTTTTCCGAGCGTCCCCATCCAGATTCTAACTCACCCATGCCGTCTCCTAGTCCCTCTCGTCGCAATCATCTTCCCTTTGTTCACCCGACGAGCCCTACCAAGCAACCGGCTGAACTCACTACCGCGGCAGCGAATCCTGCAACGCCCACCTCCGTTGCGGCAGACCTCCCACTGCCATCGTCGCCGCCGCCACCATCGTCGCCGCCGCCAACTCCCGCGCCCTCTTCCTCCGCTATGCCTGACGCGTCACCCACGTCCACCCCGTCACCCACCCCCTACTAATGCTATTCCTGTTCCAGCTCCTACTAACGAGCATACCATGCGCACAGTTGCCAAGTCCGGGTTTCGTTTACTTGCAAAAGACCGTCTCAATCTTCATGCGTCTCTATCTTCTTCCTCTCTACCCAAATATTACAAATCAGCTCTCTTAGATCCCAATTGGGCCGCAGCTATGAAAGATGAATATGATGCCCTTCTTCAGAATGACACATGGTAGTTGGTTCCTCGTCCTTCCAATACAAATATCGTCTGAAGCAAATGGATTTTTCGCCATAAATTTAATTCTGATGGGAGTCTTGCACGTTATAAGGCTCGATGGGTATGCCGTGGTTACTCTTAGCAACACAGCCTTGATTATGATGAGACTTTCTCTCCAGTTGTCAAGCCCAGCACTATTTGCACTGTTCTTAGCATCATTGTCTCTTCCTCCTCGCCAATTCATTAACTAGATGTCAAGGATGCTTTTGTTCATGGCTCTCTTCAAGAAACAGTCTATTGCCAACAACCTCTTGGCTTCGAACATTCCTCCTGTCCTATCATGTTTGTCTTCTTCAAATATCTCTTTATGGTCTCAAACAAGTACCACGTGCCTGGTTCCAACGATTTTCTACTTACACTCAAACCATAGGTTTTACTCCTTCCCGTTCTGACACTTCCCTCTTCACCTATCATCACAACAACGACACTGCTTACCTTCTTCTATATGTTGATGATATTATTCTCACAACTTCCTCACAACACACTTTGGATCATATTATCTCTCTTCTTCGCAATGAATTCTCTATGACAGATTTAGGTCTTCTTCACCACTTCTTAGGTATTGCTGTTCTCCGCGAGTCCTCTGGTCTTTTCTTGTCTCAACGTCAGTACACTCTCGATCTTATTTCTCATGCTGGTATGCTTGATTGTCAAACTTCCCGTACCCCTGTTGATACAGGTTCTGAACTCCCTGCCGATGGTGATCCTTTTTCTGATCCTTCTCTTTATCGTAGTCTCACGGGTGCACTTCAATATCTCACTCTCACTCGTCCTAAAATTTCTTTTGCTGTTCAACAAGCTTATTTATACATGCATGATCCTCATATTTGTTAGGGAACGTTGCATGGGAAACAAAAAATTTCCTACGCACACGCAAGATCTATCCATGGTGATGAGTATCTACGAGAGGGAGAGTGGATCTACATACCCTTGTAGATCGCTAAGCGGGAAGCATTAAGAAACACTGTTGGTGTAGTTGAACGTCTTCGCGATCCAAATCACCGAGCATCCCGCGATCTCATCACGATCCGTCCCGCAATCCAATCATGATCCATCCCGCGAGCTCATCACGATCCATCCCGCGATCTCACCACGATCCGTCTCGCGATCTTGATCACGATCCTTCCGATCTAGCGCCGAACGGATGGCACCTCCGTGTTCAGCACACGTACAACTCGATGATGATGTCCGCCTTCTTGATTCAGCAAGAGGGAGAAGAGAGGTAGATGAGTTCTCCGGCAGCGCGAAGGCGTTGCGGCGATGGTGGTGGAGCTATTCCAGCAAGGCTTCGCCTAAGCACCACGGAAAACCGATCTAAAAGAGAAACTGCGATCTAGAGGAGAGGTAGCAGGTGGCTATTAGGGTTAGCTTTTTCCTCTAAATCCTCTAGTATATATAGGAGGGAGGGAGGGTAGGAGGCAGCCTCAAACCCTCAAGGTTTGGTCGAAATTGGAGGTGGAGGAGTCCTACTCCAATCCTATTAGGAGTAGGATTCCTCCTTTCCACTTGGAAACTCTTTCCACCTCTCCACCTTTGGATTTTTTCCTTCTCAAACCACTACAGACGCATGGGCCCTTAGAGGAGGCTTTGGCCAGCCCACCGGGGGCTACTTTACCTCCTCCCACAGCCCATGTAGCCTCTTGTGTCAAAATACCTCTCCCGATGGTCCCCCGATACACTACCGGCACTCCCGGTACACTACCGATGAGCCCGAAACTTTTCCGGCAACCAAAACAGGACTTCCTATATATCAATCTTTACCTTCGGACCATTTTGGGGTTCCTCGTCACGTCCGGGATCTCATCCATGACTCCTAGCAACCTTCGGTCACCACCATACATAACTCTATACTACCGAAACGTCACCGAACCTTAAGTGTGCAGACCCTGCGGGTTCGAGAACTATGTAGACATGACCAAGACACCTCTACGGTCAATAACCAATAGCGGGACCTGGATGCCCATATTGGTTCCTACATATTATACAAAGATCTTTATCGGTCGAACCTCTATGTCAAGGATTCAGTTAATCCCGTATGATGTTCCCTTTGTTCTTCGGTATGTTACTTGCCCGAGATTCGATCGTCGGTATATCCATACCTAGTTCAACCTCGTTACCGGAAAGTCTCTTTACTCGTTCCATAATACAAGATCCCGTGACTAACACTTAGTCGCATTGCTTGCAAGGCTTATTGTGATGTTGTATTACCGAGTGGGCCCTCAGATACCCCTCTGTCACACGAAGCAACAAATCCCAGTCTTGATCCATGCCAACCCAATAGACACCCTCGGAGATACCTGTAGAGCACCTTTATAGTCACCCAGTTATGTTGCGACGTTTGATACACACAAGGTACTCCTCCGGTGTCAGTGAGTTGCATGATCTCATGGTCATAGGAACAAATACTTGACATGCAAAAAACAGTAGCAATAAACTGACACGATCATATGCTACGTTTGTAGTTTGGGTCTTGTCCATCACATCATTCTCCTAATGATGTGATCCCATTATCAAATGACATCTCATGTCCATGGCTAGGAAACCTTAACCATCTTTGATCAACGAGTTAGTCTATTAGAGGCATACTAAGGACATGGTTTTGTCTATGTATCCACACATGCATCTAAGTCTCCGATCAATACAATTATAGCATGGATAATAAACGATTATCATGAACAAGGAAATATGATAATAACTAATTTATTATTGCCTCTAGGGCATATTTCCAACAGTCTCCCACTTGCACTAGAGTCAATAATCTAGTTCACATCACCATGTGATTCGCATTGTTATGAATCTAACACCCAATGAGTTTTGGGGGTCGATCATGCTTTGCATGCGAGAGAGGTCTTATAGTCAATGGGTCTGCGGCATTCAGATCCGTGTGTACTTTGCAAATCTCTATGTCAAACCGTAAACACTGCTACCACACTCCACTTGGTACTATTCCAAATGGCTGCTCCACTATACGTATCCGGATTGCTACTACGAGTCATCCGGATTGGTGTTAAAGCTTGCATCGACGTAACTCTTTACGATGAACTCTTTATCACCTCCATAATCGAGAAACATCTCCTTAGTCTTTTAGTTACTAAGGATAATCTTGACCGCTGTCCAGTGATCCACTCCTGGATCACTTTTGTACCCCTTGACAGACTCATGGCAAGGCACACACCAGGAGCGGTACACAACATGGCATAATATAGAGCCTATGGCTAAGGCATAGGGGACGACGTTCGTCCTTTCTCTTTCTTCTGCCGTTTTCGAGCTTTGAGTCTCACTCAACTTCACACCTTACAAATCAGGTGAGAACTCTTTCTCTGACTGATCCATTTTGAACTCTTTCAAAATCTTGTCAAGGTATGTACTCATTGAAAGTCTCATCTATCATCTTGATCTATCTCTATAGATCTTGATGTTCAACAATTAGGTAGCTTTATCCAGGTCTTCCTTTGAAAAACTCTTTTCAAACAATTTATGCTTTTCAGAAATTCTACATCATTTCCGAATAGCAATATGTCATCCACATATACTTATCAGAAACTCTATAGTGCTCCCACTCACTTTATTGCAAATACAAGTTTCTCATAAACTTTTTATAGATTTAAAAACTTTGATCACCTTATCAAATTGTATATTCCAACTCCGAGATGCTTGCTTCAGTCCATAGAAGGATCACTAAAGCTTTCTCACCTTTTAGCATCCTTAGGACCGACAAAACCTTCTTAAGGAAGGAAACGATGTTTTGGCATCCATCTGATAGATTTCATAATTGAAAAATGCAGCAACTGCTAACATAATTCCAGTAGACTTTAGCATCACTACGAGTGAGAAAGTCTCATCGCAGTCAACTCCTTAAACTTGGCGGAAACTTCTTTGAGACAAGTCGAGCTTTATAAATGGTGACATTTACCATCAGCGTCTGTCTTCATTTTAAAGGTCCATTTGTACTCAACGACCTGCCGTCCAACGAGCAAGTCTACCAAAGTCTATACTTGGTTTTCATACATGGATCCTTTCTCAGATTTCATGGCCTCTAACCATTTGTCGGAATCCGGGCCCATCATCGCTTCTCCATATCTTGTAGGTTCATCATTGTCCAACAACATGACCTCCAAGATAGGGTTGTCGTACCACTTAGGAGCAGTACACATCCTTGTTGACCTATGATGTTCGATAGTAACTTGATGCGAAGCTTCATGATCATCATCATTTACTTCCTCTTCAACTGACGTAGGTTCCACAGAAACATGTTTTTGCGCTGCGCTACTCTCTGGTTGAAACAAAGGTTCAACAACCTCATCAAGTTCTATCTTCCTGCCACTCAATTCTTTCGAGACAAACTTTTCTCGGGAAAGGACCTGTTTTAGCAACAAACACTTTATGCTTGGATCTGAGATAGAAGGTTCACCCAACTGTTCTTAGGGTATTCTATGGAGATGCATTTGTTCGCTTTTGGTTTGAGCTCAGTAGGTGAAAACATTTTTCCACACAAGCGTCGCAGCCCCAAACATTAAGAAATGATAGCTTAGGTTTCTATCAAACCATAATTCACACGGTGTCATCTCAACGGATTTAGATGGGGCCCTATTTAAAGTGAATGTAGTTGTCTCTAATGCATAACCGCAAAACTATAGTAGCAAAACGATAAGAGACGTCATAGCCTGCACCATATCCAATAGAGCATGACTATGACGTTCGGACAGACCATCACACTATGGTGTTCCAGGTGGCGTGAGTTGTGAAATGACTTTCACATTGTCTAAAGTTGTATGCCAAACTCGTAACTCAGATATTCACCTCCACGATCATATCGTAGACATTTTTATCTTCTTGTCACGATGATCTTAAACTTCACTCTGAATTTGCTTGAACCTTTCAAACGATTCAGACTTGTGTTTCATTAAGTAAATATACACGATACCTACTCAAATCATCAGTGAAGGTAAGAAAATATCGATATCCACCGCACGCTACAAGACTCATTGGATTGCATACATCAACATGTATCATTTCCAATAAATCATTTGCCCGCTCCATCAATCCGGAAAACGGGGTCCTTAGTCATTTTGCCCAAGAGGCATGGTTCACATGTCGCAACTGATTCGAAATCGAATGAGTCCAAAGATCCATCAACATGGAGTTTCTTCATACGCTTTATACCAATATGACATTTAGCGGCAGTGCCGCAAGTATGTGGTACTATCATTATTAACTTTGTATCTTTTGGCATCAATGTTATGAACATGTGTATTACTACGATCAAGATTCAACAAACCATTCTCACTGGGTGCATGACCATTGAAGGTATTATTCATGTAAACAGAATAACCATTATTCTCTAACTTAAATAAATAACCGTGTTGCAATAAACACGATCTAATCACGTTCATGCTCAACGCAAAACACCAAATAATTTTTATTTAGGTTCGTCACTAATCCCGAAGATAGAGAGAGCGTGCGATGTTGATCACATCAACCTTGGAAACATTTCCAACACACATCGTTACCTCACCCTTAGCTAGTTCTCCGTTTATTTCGTAGCTTTTATTTCGAGTTACTAACATTTGGCAACCGAACTGGTATCCAATACCCAGGTGCTACTAGGAGTACTCGCAAGGTACACATCAATAACACGTATATCAAATATACTTTTGTCGATGTTGCTAGCCTTCTTATCTACCAAGTATCTAGGGTTGTTCCGCTTCAGCGACCGCTCTCCTCATAATCGAAGCACTTAGTCTCGGGTTTGGGTTCAACTTTGGGTTGCTTCATAGGAGTAGCAACTGACTTGCCATCCATGAAGTTTCCCTCCTTGCCCTTGCCCTTCTCGAAACTAGTGGTTTTTACTAACCATCAACACTTGACTCTCCTTCCTTATTTCTACCTTCGCGGTGTCAAACATCGTGAATAGCTCAGAGATCATTATTTCTATCCATGGCATTTTATAGTTCATCACCAAGTTCTAGTAGCTTAGCATCACTATCTTATCTGGAAGATCAACTCCCACTCGATTCAAGCGATTGTAGCACCCAAACAATCTGAGCACATGCTCAACGATTGAGCTATTCTCTTTCATCTTGCAGGCAAAGAATCTTGTTGGAGATCTCATATCTCGCAACACGGGCATGAGGCTGAGATCCTAATTTCAGCTTTTAGAACATCTCATATGTTTCGTGACGTTCAAAATGTTTCGAAACCTCAATTCTAAGCCTTAATGCATGACACACTAAACTATCAAGTAGTCATCAGAACATGCCTGTCAGATGTTCACAACATCTATAGACGACGCTAGAGGGGTTGGCGCACCGAGCGGTGCATTAAGGACATAAGCCTTCTGTGCAGCAATGAGGACAATCCTCAGATCACGGACCCAGTCCGCAATATTGCCACCATCATCTTTCAAATCTATTTCTCTAGGAACATATAGAAATTCATGGGAGCTACAGCGTGAGCTAGTAATCTACAACATAATTTTTCAAAGACACTACTGACTATGTTCATGATAACGAGTTCAATTAATTACTTAAGAACTCCCACTCAAATTGACATCCCACCGGTCATTCGAGTGATACATGATCCAAATTCACCAACTCAAGTCCGATTATCACGTGAGTTGAGGTGGTTTCAATGGTGAACATCATCATGTTGATCATATCTACAATATGACTCATGTTCGACCTTGCGGTCTCTTGTGTTCCAAGGCCATGTATGTACATGCTAGGCTCGTCAAGTTTAACCCGAGGGTTCTGCATGTGCAACACTGGCTTGCACCCATTGTATGTGAACGTAGAGTCTATCACACCCGATCATCATGTGGTGTCTCGACACGACGAACTTTCGCAACGGTGCACACTTGGGGAGAACACAATTTACCTTGAAATTAAGTGAGGGATCACCTTATAATGCCACCGTCGTCCTAAGCAAAACAAGGTGCATAAAAGGATTAACATCACATGCAAATCATAAGTGACATGATATGGCCATGAACTTGTGCTTTTGATCTCCATCTTGAAAGCACCGGCATGATCTCCATCGTCACCGGCATGACACCATGATCTCCATCATCTTGATCTCCATCAACATGTCGCCATCGGGGTTGTCGCGTCCATCATGCTTGTACTACTATTGCTACCGTTTAGCGATAAATAAAGCATTACATAGTGCTTAATGATTGACACGCAGATCATACAATAATTAAAGACAACCCTATGGCTCCTTCTGGTTGCCGTACTCATCGACATGCAAGTCGTGATATTCTATACAACACATGATCATCTCATACATCACATATATCACATCATGTAATTGGCCATATCACATCACAACATATCCTGCAAAAACAAGTTAGACGTCATCTAATTGTTGTTGCACGTTTTACGTGGCTGCTACGGGTATCTAGCAAGAATAATTCTCACCTATGCATAAACCACAACGGTGATACATAAGTTGCTTTTCAACCTTCTCAAGGACTGCCTTTGCCAAATCCGATCCAACTAAAGTAGGAGAAACTGCCACCCACCAGCCATCTTTTGCAACAAGTTGCAGTTGAGGGAACCGATCTCTCGTAAGCATACAAGTAATGTTGGTCCGGGCCGCTTCATCCCACAATACCGCTGAACCAAAACACGACCAAGGGAGGAAGCAATCTAAGCATCAACGCCCACAAACTCTTTGTGTTCTACTCGAGATCTCATTTACACATAGACCTAGCTCTGATGCCACTGTTGGGGAATGTTGCATGGGAAACAAAAAAATTTCCTACGCACAAGCAAGATCTATCCATGGTGATGAGCATCTACGAGAGGGAGAGTGGATCTACACACCCTTGTAGATCGCTAAGCGGGAAGCGTTAAGAAACACGCTTGGTGTAGTTGGACGTCTTCGCGATCCAAATCGCCGAGCATCCCGCGATCTCATCATGATCCGTCCCGCGATCCAATCACGATCCGTCCCACAAACTCATCACGATCCGTCCTGCGATATCATCATGATCCGTCTCGCGATCTTGATCACGGTCCTTCCGATCTAGCGCCGAACGAACGACACCTCCGCGTTCAGCACACGTACAACTCAATGACAATCTCCGCCTTCTTGATACAGCAAGAGGGAGCGAAGAGGTAGATGAGTTCTCCGGCAGCGCGATTGCATTGCGGCGATGGTGGTGGAGCTATTCCAGCAGGGCTTCGCCTAAGCACCGCTGAAAACCGATCTAGAGGAGAAACTGCGATCTAGAGGAGAGGTAGCACATGGCTATTAGGGTTAGCTTTTTCCTCTAAATCCTATAGTATATATAGGAGGGAGGGAGGGGAGGAGGCAGCCTCAAACCCTCTAGGTTTGGTCGAAATTGGAGGTGGAGAAGTCCTACTCCAATCCTATTAGGAGTAGGATTCCTCCTTTCCACTTGGAAACTCTTTTCACCTCTCCACCTTTGTATTTTTTCCTTGTCAAACCACTCCAGCCGCATGGGTCCTTAGAGGAGGCTTTGGCCAGCCCACCAGGGGCTGGTTTACCTCCTCCCACATCCCATGTAGCCTCTTGTGTCGAAATACCTCTCCCAATGGTCCCCTGGTACACTACCGGTACTCCCGGTACACTACCGATGAGCCCGAAACTTTTCCGGTGACCAAAACAGGACTTCCTATATATCAATCTTTACCTCCGGACCATTCCGGGGCTCCTCATGATGTCCAGGATCTCATCCGTGACTCGTAACAACCTTTGGTCTCCACCGTACATAACTCTATACTACCGAAACATCACCGAACCTTAAGTGTGCAGACCCTGCGGGTTCGAGAACTATGTAGACATGACCGAGGCACCTCTACGGTCAATAACCAATAGCGGGACCTAGATGCCCATATTGGTTCCTACATATTCTATGAAGATCTTTATCGGTCGAACCTCTATGACAAGGATTCAGGTAATCCCGTACTTGCCCGAGATTCGATCGTCGGTATCTCCATACCTAGTTCAACCTCGTTACCGACAAGTCTCTTTACTCGTTCCGTAATACAAGATCCTGTGACTAACACTTAGTCACATTGCTTGCAAGGCTTGTTGGGATGTTGTATTACCGAGTGGGCCCTGAGACACCTCTTCGTCACACGGAGTAACAAATCCCAGTCTGGATCCATGCCAACCCAACAGACACCCTCGGAGATACCTGTAGAGCACCTTTATAGTCACCCAGTTACGTTGCGACGTTTGATACACATAAGGTCCTCCTCCGGTGTTAGTGAGTTGCATGATCTCATGGTCATAGGAACAAATACTTAACATGCAGAAAACAGTAGCAATAAACTAACACGACCATATGCTACGTTTTTAGTTTGGGTCTTGTCCATCACATCATTCTCCTAGTGATGTGATCCCGTTATCAAATGACATCTCATGTCCATGGCTAGGAAACCTTAACCATCTTTGATCAACGAGCTAGTCTATTAGAGGCATACTAGGGACATGGTTTTGTCTATGTATCCACACATGCATCTAAGTCTCCGATCAATACAATTATAGCATGGATAATAAACGATTATCATGAACAAGGAAATATGATAATAACTAATTTATTATTGCCTCTACGGCATATTTCCAACAGTATTCCCCACTATAACCATGTTAAACATATTCTTCGGTATCTCAAAGGCACACTAGACTTAGGCCTTCATATCAACAGACCCTCTCCCACCTCCTTGACAGCTTACTCTGATGCAGACTGGGCTGGTTGTCCAGATACTCGTAGGTCCACATCCGGATTTTGTGTTTTTCTTGGTAATAATTTGGTTTCTTGGTCTTCAAAAAGGCAGGTTACGGTCTCCCGCTCGTCTGCTGAAGTTGAGTACCGCGCTGTGGCTCATGCGGTTGTTGAAACGGTTTGGTTGCGCCAGTTGCTGTCGGAGCTGCATCGTCCTATTGAGGAAGCAGCCATTGTTTACTGTGATAATATTTCAGCTGTCTACATGTCAGGGAATCCCGTTCAACACCGACGCACCAAGCATATTGAGATCGACATTCATTTTGTTTGCGAGAAGGTGGCTCTCGGTCAAGTTCGCGTTCTCCACGTGCCTTCTTCTGCTCAGTTTGCTGATATCTTTACTAAAGGCCTGGCTACTACCCCTTTTCAAGACATCTGTTTCAGTCTCAACGTCGTTGAGACACTGCTGAGGGATGTTAGAATACAACTTGTAATAGGATTGAAGAGTCCTACTCGGTTTGTAATAGGGCTAGGTCGGTGCTGCTAGCTCCTCATATATACCTCTTGTAACCGGCACAATATTATTATCAATTATTGTTCAATACAACTTAACAGATAAGGTTTGTAATTTCGAATGTCCGGCAAGTTCTCAAGTAGTAACACTCTGAAGTTTCATTCTAATTTCATCAGGTGGTTTGGTGCATGAGGAGATTTTTCATAATAATCATAACAATTCCTTTCCGATGAGAATATAAGCTGAAACTAGACACATCCTCGTTAGGTAAATTGATTCATGTTCTTACTTCATGTCCAGACAGCAAGATGAAACTAAATATTTTGTAGGCCAGAGGTTTGCAGATACTTTTGCTAGCGTATTTGTTGGATCTTGATTTTCATATATTTTCAGATTTGTCTTACACATGTTGAAGAACCAGATTCAGAACATTGCCAAGGGAAAGCCCGAAGTCTTGTTGTGAAACTAGATGAACTGTACAAGATTGAATGGGACGAGATATTACAATACATGATAATCGTTTCTTGGAAGTTTGAAGGTGGCACGTGACATCTTTTCAATTATATATTCATTTAATTCAGTTGGAGAGGAATACATTCAATTAGAAATTACAATGGCATTTTACTATGATTTGTCCTTTTGGAGTACATTTATAACACAAAAGAATTATTTGGTGGTCTAATACATGTTGTTGTGCATACGCTTTGTAGCACAGCAGCGACAACATGCTTGGCCATGTCTCAGTTCCGGTGTCTGAAAGCACAAGATTACATGACTTTTAGATGATCAGAGACACAGTAAGGTATCTATACTTAAGTTATTATGAGTCAACCTAATATTTTGTTCTGTTTATTGCAAACAGAACCAGAAGCCAAGATGCAAATACGCAATTAAACACATAACTATTATGTGGTGTGAACAAGATGAACAACATGAGAATGTAGCGGGAATCGAAATCGAATGGTAAACAGAGTTAGCGCCTCAAATCAGCGACATGAACTCCTCTATTTTCCCTATTATATTAGCCCAAGAATGGAGTATCTTTATCCGGCTCTCGCCAGTGGGATACGAAAGACTCTTCCATCCAGTTCCTTGACCTGGTCAACCCAAGTACTTTGCAAATGGTGTTTGATTGTACCAAAGAATCATTTAATTAAATGAATTTACATTTTTTGCGGGTAAAATTAAATGTATTTACAAGTTATAAATGTCATTACTTTTTTAGGGGGGGGATCTTTCATTACTTAAGGTGGTGCATCATTCTTACAAAGATTAACAACTTCATCAGTACCACCTCCTAACCACATCGAAGTGCGAGGAGTGCACCGTCCATAGGTAGCAAGATAGTGACTAACTTTATTCAGAGAACTACTAATCTTAGTGACAAAGATCTCCCTATCATCCTTCATAATCTCCTAAATCTCTCTGACTAGCACCATATGCCTTGAACGATCAGGTAATGTAGCTTGTAGCATCGTCACCATGTCAGCGCTATTCAGTTCCAACTGTATGGGGCAGTTGGTGCGGTGTAGGGCAATAGCTAGGCCCTCCTTGCACGACTCCAACTCGGCTTCAAGAGCGTCATCACATGCGAATAACTTCCTGCAAGCCGAGTATATGATCTGACCTTGTGCGTCCCGCAGTACCATGCCGTAGCCGGCTCTGTTGTTGCTTGCCACATAACTGCCGTCAGCATTGAGCTTGGCCCAGCCAAGTACCGGCTTGCTCCACTTGAGCTCAATGCATGCTTCCTGGCCGTCCGCTGATCAAATTTAGGAGCTGGTAGGGTACAACACCATTTTCCCTTTAGCTTGGTCATGGTGTGGAAATTGCTGTAAGCACAACAATGAGTTTATGTAACTTTGAAGAAAGCGGCGGGAAACTTCAGTAGGCGACGGCAGTTTATCATGAGTAATTTCGTTCCCGACGTGCCATGTACGCCACAAGACCATCAACAGAACCATACGACTGAGCTCCGGTAACTGATCCAGCACCCCAAGGAGCCATTCCGGTCCCGTGTTGCGCATTTCGTCCACGTCCGGAAGTGGCCAGTCCTGCGCCACAACTCTCCATAATTCCTTCGCGCGTGGGCATCTGCACATCGCGTGGAAACCATCCTCGCATTCCACACCACAGAGGTGGAAAATATCATTAGTTTCTAAACCGCGGGAAAATTTGTTTGCCCAAGTAGCCAGAGAATTTGTCACCAGCCTACAGGCAAAAACTCGTACCTTCGGGGGAGCAGGGCACCCCCATATGGTCTTCCAGATGGCAGGATGACCATCCGGTGCACTGCTCGATGGGCTTGCCATAGGACGCTCGCGCTCGTCCATGGCAAAGAGATATGCAGACCGAACTGAGAAGATGCCAGACTTCTCCGGTGCCCATGTGAGCACGTCGTCAAGGACACATGGTGATGTTTTGACGCGGACGATTATGTCGATGTCGACTGGCAGGAAGCACTATCGAAGAAGATCCAGCCGCCAACCACCATTAGCGTCGAGGAGGTCGGCAACCCGTCGAAGCCTGCAAGTCCCCTGAGACGAGATGAGCATGCCTGACGGCTCCCGAGGCAGCCACCGGTCACGCCAAATACAAATTTGTGTCTCGCTCCCCACACGCCAGATGAGGCCTTTTTTCAGAAGCTCTAGGCCATATTGAACAGATTGCCAGGTTACGGATGCTTTGCCCGAAAAAACCATATCCTCAAGCCGTCCCTCCGAATAATATCGGGCTTTAAGAACCTGCGCGCAAAGACTGTCAGGTTTTGTTAGAAGCCTCCATGCCTGCCTCACTAGCAGTGCTTGATTGAACACCCTGAAATCTCGAAAGCCCAATCCACCACACGACTTATGTTTCTGAATTTTTGCCAGGCCATCCAGTGGGTTTTCCGCTTCCCCTTCGACGAGCCCCACCAAAAATTACGTACCATCCTGTTAAGGTCATCGTAAACCGATATAGGGAGTTAAAAAACGCCCATCATATAAGTGGGAATAGCCTAAGCGGCCGCCTTAATCATTGTTTCCTTGCCTGCTAGAGATAGAGTGTCACCCCACTCAATAATTCTCTTTGTCAAACGGGCTTGCAGATTCTGACATTTTCCTTTGGACATTCGCCCATCCGGAGTAGGCAGCCCCAAGTATTTGTCTTCAAAGGTAGATAACTGAACTTGCAATGTAGCACGAACGCTTTCCTGGACATTATCCAAGCATGAAGCACCAAACATAATACTGCACTTAGCCGGGTTAATAAGCTTCCCGGTAGCGCCCTCATATGTCATAATTATGGCTCGTACCTCCTCTGCTTGCTGTGTATCTGCTTTGAAAAACAGGAGGGTGTCATTGGTGAATAAAAGATGGGAGATACTAGGTGCCCGCCGACACACCTTCAGGGATGTAAATTTTCCTTTCATCTCGCCATCCTTCAACAGAGCAGAAAGTCCATCAACAATAAACATGAATAAAAATGGGGAGAAGGGGTCACCTTGCCGTAGCCCACGCGACGGTGCAAACGAATGCAAGAGGGTGCCATTAAATTTAACTGTATATCTAACCGAGGTAACACAAGTCATTATCCAGTTCACCCATCGGTCAGCAAAACCCATCTTTTGCATCGTCCACTTCAAGAAAACCCAATCAACCCTATCATACGCCTTGGAGAGATCTAGCTTGTACGCATAAAAGCTATTATCAGGGACCTTCTCCTGCTGAATATTATGAATGCACTCAAATGCGATTAACACATTGTGTGTGATCATCCTGCCTGGCACAAAGGCACTTTGCTCTGGCGAAATAATCTCCTCAAGAATTGGTCATAGCCTATTAACCAGACACTTGGAGACCACTTTATAAATAACATTACATAAGCTGATAGGCCTGAAATCTATAAGTTTTACCATACTATCCACTTTGGGGATAAGCACAATGGCAGTATTGTTCACCCCTATGGCATGATTCCTGACCTGAAAAATTCCTTAACACAAGCAATCACCTGGTCCCTCATAACTGACCAGTTCCTTTGGAATATCCTGGCAGGGAAGCCATCCGGACCAGGTGCTTTCAGAGGCTCAATCTGAAACAAAGCATCTGCAATTTCCTTGTCAGAAAATTCTGCACACAACCCTTCATTCATATTGTCAGTAACACGAGCGTCACTAAGTTCAATGATGGGATCTGCACATAGCGACGAATCAGTAGTAAACAGATTTTTGAAATAGCTAGTCACCATATCAGCCATAGTGGGAGTGTCTGTGTGCACAACCCCAACATCATCAACCAGTGATTTGATACGGTTTTTGTGTGTGCGCCAGACTGCCCTGCGGTGGAATTTTTTTGTGTTTCGATCTCCTTCCCGCAACTAGTCAATCCAGGAATGCTGCATCCAGAGCATCTCTTCCCTATAAAGTAATTCATTCATGCGATCTCTAGATTCTCTGATAGATTGTTGGCAGCATTCATAGTCATTAATTCTTTGAGACGCGAGCGAGATTTATTGATTTCTTTGACAACATTACCAACCTTTTTCTTGCTCCATCCGTGGAGTGCGTGCATGAGATTGCCTAGTGCCGCCGCAACATCACCGAGGTTACCCATAGCACCGGCTGAAGCCCAGGCTTATGAGATCACCTCGGGTAGAGCCGGGTCCCGCTCCCAGGCCACCTCATAGTGGCAACATCTCCTTCCTGCATTCTCCTTGGGCGGCTCAGCCATGCACTAAAGAAGGATGGGTGCATGGTCAGAAGATGGTGCAACCAAGTGCTTAACACTGGCCTCCAAAAAGATGTCTCTCCACTCATTATTGGCAACCGCCCGGTTGAGTCGTACTTTGACGTTGGCTCTACCTGACCGTCGGTTCTCATAGGTGTATGGGAGACCTGAAAATCCAAGATCACCAAGACCACATAACTCCAAAACATCACGAAAATCAATCATCTGACATGCCGAACGAGGACTTTCGGAGAAGTGTTCGAAGCCCCACATGGCCTCATTGAAGTCACCAATCACCACCCAAGGCATGCTCACTTGGTGGTTAAGGTCCCGGAGATGCGACCACATGCGATGATGGTCCTCCGTCCAGGGCTTGCCGTAAACGCAGGTAAGCCTCCAAGGAGGTTCACCCGCCGCAGGAGTCACATATGCATCAATATATCGATCATTCATAGCTTTTACATCAAGATCAACCGACTCATGCCAATAGAGAGCCAACACTCCACTTAGACCGGTACTATCCACTGCATCAAAACCACTAAGACCTAACCGGGATCGATATCGCTTCATTTTATCTTTTGATTGCCTAGTTTCACAAAGGAAAACAATACTAGCGGAATGGGTTTGCACCGAGCTCACAAGATCACAAGCAGTCCGAGGGTTCCCTCCTCCTCGGCAGTTCCAACTCAAAAGATTTAAGTTGCTCATCTGGTTCCCTGGTAACATTGTATGAGGCAATTGTGCCACCGCCGGTGATGGCGACGACGGCGACGGCGATGTAATTGATTGACTTACATCCCTTTGAGCATCAACATTCAAGCCCCTCGAGGACGTGTCCTGCCTCGTTACCTCCTCGACTTGCTCGCCAGACGGCTTCGGGCAGGTGGCATCCTCATCGGATGCCCTTTCCCCCCCCCCCCCCACCGCCAGCAAGAACCACCAAGGTAGTCGCTGGGACAGTCCCCTGTTTAGGCGAAGGATCCAATATGGATGCTTGGTTGTTGCAGACCTCGTTGCTCAAAACCTGCCCCTGTGCTCGTAAGGAATTTTGGTGACCGTGCGAAGCAGGCCTAGCATTGGTGACGAGACCCCCATGATCAAATTGCAACCCAGCCGGATATGAGCTATTTCGTTGATCTTCTCTGAAGTCCATATCAATGGCTTGTTGGATTGCATCAATGGACGGATTTGGCACAACCATGCGGGTAGGCGCGGCCACAAGGCCTGAACTAGCTTCAATCATGGCGGACGTAGCCGCACGGGCGGACGCAGCCGCGGGGGCGGACTCAGCCGCATGGGCGGACGCAGCCGCGGGAACAGACTCAGCCGCAACAGGCCCGCCACATGAACGACGATCACGTGCGGAGCAGTGGCCAGACTCGCTGGCGATGATAGCATGTAGCCGCGACGACGACGGCGGCGGGCTGCCGCCCTGTTTCCGCCAAACCCCAGGGTACCGCTTCATAAATGTTATTACTGATCTTATAGATTTGTGATGTTATTAAGAGAATTTTAGTTTCTCGTGTCTAACAAGTGAAAGATCTTGATTGGTGCTTTAAGATTTTTTCGACAAGCAACTACATTAACACTTTTCCCGTTGTAACCCATGGACCTTTTTGCTAGTAACATACAATATGTTATCATGATATGATTGGAAAGTTCCCATCCATTTGATATATTTAGGCTCACATTAAATCCCCATCACAGATCTCTTTGTAATGTTTTTCCTAGTACTCCTTCCGTCTCAAAATAAGTGTCTCAAGCTTAATACAATTTTGTACTAAAGTTAGTATAAAGTTGAGACCGTTATTTTAAAACGGAGGGAATAGTAACAACGATCAATATAAACATTTAGGGAACCGCGTTGTAATTTGTCCATTAAAAAATGGAAATGAACTGCTGCCTCAAGTATGTATTCTACGTAGCACGTAATAACATAGGAGTCAAACTTCAAACTAGACCTGAACCCATAGGTGGGTGTACGCCATCATAACACCAACGTATTATTTTTTACCTCATAACACCGACATCTCCAATAACTTGCAAATAATGATACACGAACGCTATCATGCTAGTACTCGTCTGTCCATTAGATGCAGTGTACATGCTTGCTATGTGTATACTTAATGAAAATGTAACTTAATTAGTTTCATTCACTCCGAAGTTTTCTATATTGTCACTTATCCACTTCCTCTGTCCTGGTTTGTGCTGGAAATATGCCTTAGAGGCAATAATTTCCTTGTTCATGATAATTGTCTAGTGTTCATGCTATAATTGTGTTAACCGAAAACCGTAATGCATGTGTGAATACATAGACCATGACGTGTCCCTAGTGAGCCTCTAGTTTGCTAGCTCGTTAATCAATAGATGGTCACGGTTTCATGACCATGGACATTGGATTCGTTGATAACGGGATCCCATCATTAGGAGAATGATGTGATGGACAAGACCCAATCCTAAGCAGAGCACAAGATCGTGTAGTTCGTTTGCTAAAGCTTTTCCAAAGTCAAGTATCATTTCCTTAGACCATGAGATTATGCAACTCTCGAATACTGTAGGAATACTTTGGGTGTGCCAAACGTCATAACGTAACTGGGTGGCTATAAAGGTACACTACAGGTATCTCCGAAAGTGTTTGTTGGGTTGACACGAATCGAGACTGGGATTTGTCACTCCGTGTGACGGAGAGGTATCTCTGGGCCCACTCGGTAAGACATCATCATAATGAGTTCAATGTGACTAAGGAGTTAGCCACAGGATGATGTGTTACGGAACGAGTAAAGAGACTTACCGGTAACGAGATTGAACAAGGTATAGGGATACCGACGATCGAATCTCGGGCAAGTATCATACCGGTAGACAAAGGAAATTGTATACGGGATTGATTGAATCCCCTACATCGTGGTTCATCATCGTGGAGCATGTGGGAGCCAACATGGGTATCCAGATCCCGCTGTTGGTTATTGACCAGAGAGGTGTCTCGGTCATGTCTACGTGTCTCCCGAACCCGTAGGGTCTACACACCTAAGGTTCGATGACGCTAGGGTTATCGGGAAATAGTGTACGTGGTTACTGAAGGTAGTTCGGAGTCCCGGATGAGATTCCAGACGTCACCAGGAGTTCCGGAATGGTTCGGAGGTAAAGAATGATATATAGGAAGGGAGGATTTGGCTACCAGAAGTGTTTCGGGAATTACCGGTAACGTATCGAGACTACCGGAAGGGTTCCGGGGGTCCACCAAGTGGGGCCACCAGCCCCAGAGGGCTGCGTGGGCCGAGAGTGGAAGGTACCAGCCCCAGAGTGGGCTAGTGTGCCCTCTACCCTGGCCCAAGGCGCAGGAAAGGTGGGAGGGAGGGGAAACCCTAGGCCCAGATGGGCCTAAGGCCCACATAGGGCTGTGCCCTCCCCTCTCCCTCTCTGGCCGCCGGCCAGATGGCCAATCTAGGGCGGCCGCAGCCCCTAGGGTGGGAACCCTAGGGCTGCTCCCTTCCTCCCCCTCCTCCTGTATATAGTGGAGGGTTTTGGGGCTGCCAGACACACAAGTTCTTTCTCTCTCGGCGCAGCCCTACCCTTCCTCTTCCTCGTTCTCCGTGGTGCTTGGCGAAGCCCTGCCGGAGACCACGCAGCTCCACCGTCACCATGCCATCGTGCTGCCAGAGCTCTCCCTCAACCTATCCTCCCTCCTTGCTGGATCAAGGCATAGGAGACGTCACCGGGCTGCACGTGTATTGAACGCGGAGGCACCATTGTTTGGCGCTGAGATCGGAATCCACCGCGATCTGAATTGCTGCGAGTACGACTCCACCAACCGCGTTCTAGTAACGCTTCCGCTTTGCGATCTTCAAAGGTATGAAGATGCACTCTCCCCACTCGTTGCTGGTTTCTCCATAGATAGATCTTGGTGAACACGTAGGATTTTTTTTTGATTTAGTACTACGTCTCCCAACAGTGGCATCATGAGCTAGGTCTATGTGTAGAATCTATGCACAAGTAGAACACAAAGTTGTTGTGGGCGTCGATATTGTTAATTTGCTTACCACTACTAGTCTTATCTTGATTCGACGGTATTGTGGGATGAAGTGGCCTAGACCAACTTTACACGTACGCTTACGTGAGACCGGTTCCACCGCCTGACATGCACTTGTTGCATAAGGTGGCTAGCGGGTGTCTGTCTCTCCCACCTTAGTCGGATTGCATTCGATGAAAAGGGTCCTTATGAAGGGTAAATAGCAATTGGCATATCACGTTGTGGTTTTGGCGTAGGTAAGAAACGTTCTTGCTAGAAACCTATAGCAGTCACGTAAAAACTTGCAACTACAAATTAGAGGACGTCTAACTTGTTTTTGCAGCATATGCCTTGTGATATGATATGTACAAAGGATGTGATGTGATGCATTGTGATGTATGAGATTGATCATGTTCTTGTAATAGGATTCACGACTTGCATGTCGATGAGTATGACAACCGGAAGGAGCCATAGGAGTTGTCTTATTTTATTGTATGACCTGTGTGTTAATCATAAACGCCATGTAATTACTTTAGTTTATTGCTAAACGTTAGCCATAGTAGTAGAAGTAATAGTTGGCGAGACAACTTCATGAAGACACGATGATGGAGATCATGGTGTCGTGCCGGTGACAGTGATGATCATGGTGCCCCGAAGATGGAGATCAAAGGAGCAAGATGATATTGGCCATATCATGTCACTATATTGATTGCATGTGATGTTTATCTTGTTTACATCTTATTTGCTTAGAACGACGGTAGTAAATAAGATGATCTCTCAATAAAATTTCAAGAAATGTGTTCACCTTAACTGTGCACTGTTGCTAAGGATCGTTGTTCCGAAGCACCACATGATGATCGGGTGTGATAGGTTCTAACGTTCGCATACAATGGGTGTAAACCAGATTTACACACGCGAAACACTTAGGTTGACTTGACGAGCCTAGCATGTACAGACATGGCCTCGGAACACGGAAGACCGAAAGGTCGAACATGAGTCGTATAGAAGATACGATCAACATGGAGATGTTCACCATGGATGACTAATCCGTCTCACGTGATGATCGGACACAGGCTAGTTGACACGGATCATGTGTCACTTGGATGACTAGAGAGATGTCTATCTAAGTGGGAGTTCATTAAATAATTTGATTATGTGAACTTAATTATCATGAACTTAGTTTAAAATTGTCTTTACAATCTATATTGTAGATCCAATGGCCAACGCTAATGTCACCCTCAACTTCAACGCGTTCCTAGAGAAAACCAAGCTGAAAGATGATGGAAGCAACTATGAGGATTGGGTCCGTAGCTTGAGGAACATCCTCATAGCTTGCAAGAGATTATATGTCCTTGATGCACCGCTAGGTGACCCACCCATTTTCCCAGCGGACCAATATGTTAAGAACGCTTGGCAGTCACGCTGTGATGATTACTCCCTGGTTCAGTGCGGCATGATTTACAGTTTAGAACTGGGGCTCCAAAAGCGTTTTGAGCAACACGGAGCATATGAGATGATCCAAGAGCTGAAACTGGTTTTCCAAGCTCATGCCCGGGTCGAGAGATATGACGTCTTCGACAAGTTCTTTAGCTGTAAGATGGAGGAGAATAGTTCTGTCAGTGAGCACATACTCAAAATATCTGGGTTGCACAACCGCTTGACTCAGCTGGGAGTTAATCTCCCGGATGACTCGGTCATTGACAGAATCCTCCAGTCATTTCCACCTAGCTACAAGAGCTTTGTGATGAACTACAACATGCAGGGTATTGGGAAGTCCATTCCTGAGTTGTACTCGATGCTGAAATCAGCGGAGGTCGAGATAAAAAAGGAGCATCAAGTGTTGATGGTGAATAAGACCACTAGTTTCAAGAAAGGCAAGGGTAAGAAGAACTTCAAGAAGGACAGCAAAGCTGTTACCGCGCCCGGTAAGCAAGTTGCCGGGAAGAAGAACAAGAATGGACCCAAGCCCGAGACTGAGTGCTTTTATTGCAAGGGTACCGGTCACTCGAAGCGGAACTGCCCCAAGTACTTAGCGGATAAGAAGGCCGGCAACATTAAAGGTATATGTGATATACTTGTTATTGATGTGTACCTAATCAACGCTCATATTAGCTCCTGGGTATTTGATACAGGTGCAGTTGCTCACATTTGTAACTCCAAGCAGGAGCTGCGGAATAAGTGGAGACTGGCAAAAGATGAGGTGACGATGCGCGTCGGGAATGGTTCCAAGGTCGATGTGATCGCCGTCGGCACGCTACCTCTACATCTACCTCCGGGATTAGTTTTAAACCTCAATAATTTTTATTTAGTACCAGCTTTGAGCATGGACATTGTATCTGGATCTCGTTTGATGCGAGATGGCTACTCATTTAAATCTGAGAATAATGGTTGTTCTATTTATATGAGAGAAATGTTTTATGGTCATGCCCCACTGGTCAATGGTTTATTTTTGATGAATCTCGAATGTGATGTTACACATGTCCATAGTGTGAGTACCAAAAAGTGTAAGGTTGATAACGATAGTCCCACTTACATGTGGTACTGCCGCCTTGGTCATATTGGTGTCAAACGCATGAAGAAGCTCCATGCCGATGGACTTTTGGAGTCTCTTGATTTCGAATCATTTGACACGTGCGAGCCATGCCTCATGGGAAGATGACCAAGACTCCGTTCTCTGGAACAATGAAGCGAGCAACTGACTTGTTGGAGATAATACATACCGATGTATGCGGTCCAATGAGCGTCGAGGCTCACAGTGGCTACCATTATGTTCTCAACCTCACCGATGACTTGAGAAGATATGGGTATGTCTACTTAATGAAACATAAGTCTGAAACCTTTGAAAGGTTCAAGGAATTTCAGAGTGAGGTAGAGAATCAATGTGACAGGAAAATAAAGTGCCTACGATCTGATCGTGGCGGAGAATATTTAAGTCACGAGTTTGGCACGCACCTAAGGAAATGTGGAAATGTTTCACAACTCACGCTGCCTGGCACATCTCAGCGAAATTGTGTGTCTAAACGTTGTAATCGCACTCTATTGGATATGGTGCGATCTATGATGTCTCTTACCGACTTACCGCTATCATTTTGGGGATATGCATTAGAGACTGCCACATTCACTTTAAATAGGGCACCGTCAAAGTTTGTTGAGACGACACCGTATGAATTATGGTTTGGAAAGAAACCTAAGCTGTCATTTCTAAAAGTTTGGGGATGCGAAGCTTATGTGAAGAAACTTCAACCTGAGAAGCTCGAACCCAAAGCGGAAAAGTGCGTCTTCATAGGATATCCAAAAGAGACCATTGGGTATACCTTCTACCTCAGATCCGAAGGCAAAGTCTTTGTTGCCAAGAATGGATCCTTTCTCAAGAAAGAGTTTCTCTCAAAAGAAGTAAGTGGGAGGAAAATAGAACTTGATGAGGTAATTGTACCTCCACTCGAACTGGAGAGTAGCACAACACAGGAAGTTGTTTCTGTGGAGCCTGCACTGGCTGGAGAGGAAGTTATGATGATGATCATGAAACTTCAAATCAAGTTGCTATTGAACGTCGAAGGTCCACTAGGACACGTTCCGCACCTGATTGGTACGACAACCCTGTCCTGGAGATCATGTTGTTGGACAACGGTGAACCTTCAAACTATGAAGAAGCGATGGCGGGCCCGGATTACAACAAATGGCTTGAAGCCATGAAATCCAAGATAGGATCCATGTATGAGAACAAAGTGTGGACTTTGGTGGACTTGCCTGATGATAAGCGAGCCATTGAAAATAAATGGATCTTTAAGAAGAAGACTGACGCGGATGGTAATGTGACCGTCTATAAGGCTCGGCTTGTCGCTAAGGGTTATTGACAAGTTCAAGGAGTTGACTACGATGAGAGTTTCTCACCCGTAGCGATGCTGAAATCTGTCCGAATCATGTTAGCAATTGACGCATTTTATGATTATGAGATCTGGCAAATGGACGTCAAAACGGCATTCCTTAATGGATTCCTTAAGGAAGAACTGTATATGATGCAGCCAGAAGGTTTTGTCGATCCTAAAGATGCTAACAAAGTATGCAAGCTCCAGCACTCCATCTATGGGCTGGTGCAAGCATCTCGGAGTTGGAACATTCGCTTTAATGAGGTGATTAAAGTGTTTGGGTTTATACAGGTTTATAGAGAACCCTGTATTTACAAGGAAGTGAGTGGAAGCTCTGTAGCATTGCTCATATTATATGTGGATGACATATTGTTGATGAGAAATGATATAAAACTTTTGGAAAGTGTAAAGGCCTACTTGAATAATTTTTTTTAATGAAGGACCTTGGAGAAGCTGCTTACATATTAGGTATTAAGATCTATAGAGATAGATCGAAACGCCTCATAGGTCTTTCACAAAGCACATACCTTGAAAAGATATTGAAGAAGTTCAATATGGATCAGTCCAAGAAGGGGTTCTTGCCTGTGTTACAGGGTGTGAGATTGAGTATGACTCAATGCCCAACCACGACAAAGGATAGAGAAGAGATGAGTGTCATCCCCTATGCTTCAGCCATAGGCTCTATTATGTATGCCATGCTGTGTACCAGACCTGATGTGAACCTTACCATAAGTTTGGTAGGGAGGTATCAAAGTGATCCTGGAGCGGAACTCTGGACATCGTTCAAGAATATCCTGAAGTATCTGAAAAGGAAAAAATGACATGTTTCTCGTATATGGAGGTGCCGAAGAGCTCGTCGTAAAGGGTTATGTCGATGCTAGCTTCAACACAGATCCGGATGACTCCAAGTCACAAACCGGATACATGTATATTTTGAACGGAGGGGCAGTCAGCTGGTGCAGCAGCAAGCAAAGCGTCGTGGCGGCATCTACAAGTGAAGTGGAGTATATAGCTGCTTCGGAAGCAACAAAGGAAGGAGTCTGGATGAAGGAGTTCATCACCGACCTAGGAGTAATTCCCAATGCCTCGGGCCCAATGACTCTATTCTGTGACAACACTAGAGCTATTGCCTTTGCCAAGGAGCCCAGGTTTCACAAGAAGACAAGACACATCAAGCGCCGCTTCAACTCCATCCGTGATTACATTCAGAAGGGAGATATAGATATTTGTAAAGTACATACGAATCTAAATGTCACAGATCCGTTGACTAAACCTCTCTCATGAACGAAACATGATCAACACAATGTAACTAGATTATTGACTCTAGTTCAAGTGGGAGACTGTTGGAAATATGTCCTAGATGCAATAATAAAATAGTTATTATTGTATTTCCTTGTTCATGATAATTGTCTAGTGTTCATGCTATAATTGTGGTAATCGGAAACCGTAATGCATGTGTGAATACATAGACCATAACGTGTCCCTAGTGAGCCTCTAGTTGGCTAGCTCGTTGATCAATAGATGGTCACGGTTTCATGACCATGGACATTGGATATCATTGATAACGGGATCACATCATTAGGAGAATGATGTGATGGACAAGACCCAATCCTAAGCATAGCACAAGATCGTGTAGTTCATCTGCTAAAGCTTTTCCAATGTCAAGTATCATTTCCTTAGACCATGAGATTGTGCAACTCCCGGATACCGTAGGAATACTTTGGGTGTGCCAAACGTCACAACGTAACTGGGTGGCTATAAAGGTACACTACAGGTATCTCCGAAAGTGTCTGTTGGGTTGACACGAATCGAGACTGGGATTTGTCACTCCGTGTGACGGAGAGGTATCTCTGGGCCCACTCGGTAAGACATCATCATAATGAGCTCAATGTTACTAAGGAGTTAGCCACGGGATGATGTGTTACGAAACGAGTAAAGAGACTTGCCGGTAACGAGATTGAACAAGGTATAGAGATATCGACGATCGAATCTCGGGCAAGTATCATACCGGTAGACAAAGGGAATTGTATACGGGATTGATTGAATCCCCGACATCGTGGTTCATCCGATGAGATCATCGTGAGCATGTGGGAGCCAACATGGGTATCCAGATCCCGCTGTTGGTTATTGACCGGAGAGGTGTCTCAGTCATGTCTACGTGTCTCCCGAACCCGTAGGGTCTACACACTTAAGGTTCGATAACGCTAGGGTTATAGGGAAATAGTGTACGTGGTTAACGAAGATAGTTTTGAGTCCCGGATGAGATCCCGGACGTCACGTGGAGTTCCGGAATGGTCCGGAGGTAAAGAATGATATATAGGAAGTGAGGATTTGGCCACCAGAAGTGTTTTGGGAATTACCGGTAACGTACCGAGACCACCGGAAGGGTTCCGGGGGTCCACCAAGTGGGGCCACCAGCCCCAGAGGGCTGCGTGGGCCGAGAGTGGAAGGGACCAGCCCCAGAGTGGGCTGGTGTGCCCTCTACCCTGGCCCAAGGCGCAGGAAAGGTGGGAGGGAGGGGAAACCCTAGGCCCAGATGGGCCTAAGGCCCACATAGGGCTGTGCCCTCCCCTCTCCCTCTCTGGCCGCCGGCCAGATGGCCAATCTAGGTCCGGCCGCAGCCCCTAGGGTGGGAACCCTAGGGCTGCTCCCTCCCTCCCCCTCCTCCTGTATATAGTGGAGGGTTTTGGGGCTGCCAGACACACAAGTTCTTTCTCTCTCGGCGCAGCCCTACCCTTCGTCTTCCTCGTTCTCCGTGGTGCTTGGCGAAGCCCTGCCGGAGACCACGCAGCTCCACCGTCACCACGCCATCGTGCTGCTGGAGCTCTCCCTCAACCTCTCCTCCCTCCTTGCTGGATCAAGGCGTAGGAGACGTCACCGGGCTGCACGTGTGTTGAACGCGGAGGCGCCATTGTTTGGCGTTGAGATTGGAATCCACCGCGATCTGAATCGCTGCGAGTATGACTCCACCAACCGTGTTCTAGTAATGCTTCCGCTTTGCGATCTTCAAAGGTATGAAGATGCACTCTCCCCACTCGTTGCTAGTTTCTCCATAGATAGATCTTGGTGAACACGTAGGATTTTTTTTTGATTTACTACTACGTCTCCTAACAGTTTGTTGCCCCCCTTGTATTCTGGGCCAAATTTTGACCATATATTAGATTAAAAAATATAAGTTATATGCCACACAAATTACATTGTTAGATTCGTATTCGAAAGAAGTTTTCAATGACACTATTTTTGCGCCATATAATTTATATTTTGCTAGTTAAATCTACGATAAAATTTAGCCCAAAATATGAGAGAAGATAATAAACCCGGATGAAGGAAATGCTGTAATTCCCACTGAATTGATTTACTAATTACTACACTCCCATATTTGATTGGCAAAAGGCTAGATCAAGCATTGGTACATTAATAGTTCAGCTGATCACAACCAAGTAATTCGTGAATAATTAATCAATGATATGCCCTTTTTTACAGCCCCATGTTTCTAGTTGACAGTAATATTTTTCTTAGCCACTAAGAGATGTGATGAAACTTAATTAAGAAGTGTAGCAGCAGAAGCAGTACTAGTGTGTCCTGTTCTTGGCGTTGTGAGAAATTGAGTACATTAGTGCAGCAATACTAGAATGGTAGTTGATTTTATTTTGAAACAAGGAAAAAGTTTTGCCATTTTCATTGATTAAGAAAGGAGGTTAGAGGTAGAAGCCAAAGGACAAAATACAAAACATTACTCTCACTGCATTACATTACGCAAATGCTTAGCCCCCACAAGACACCACAATAAAGGCTCCTCTATGATTCTGGTGACAATAACTCCAACCGGCACCGCGGTGTTGTGGAAGACACGTGCATTCCGCTCTTTCCAGATTCCCCACAAGATAAGCAACATTAGGGAAGCGTCCTTTACGATTGAGTCCTCTTGGACGGATTGATGTGCCACCACTCCTTCACAAAATCCATGCCACCCCAATCTGGAGGATGCACATCATGAAGACCAAGCCAAGTTTTAATCATGCCCCAAACCGGACAAGAAGATGAGTCACCAATTCTTGAACCTTCTTGTAAAGGGGGCATAAGTTTTAGGTAGACCATACCTGGTGTATTTTTTTTGAAGATGAGGTTGAAACACCTGACTTTTGCATCAATCGATGCATGCATTCATATTTACTAGATCAGAAGGCGTGAGGGTGCCGGTCAGAACGCTGTGGCCAAGCAGGTAACACTCAATTTAGTAGGAAGCCAGGTTTAGCGTACATATTCAAACATGATAACAAACTAAAAGGAATAAGAAACATTCATGTGTAATAGGAGCAAAACATCATCAAGTTCAACATCGTCATGAGACTATAGGGCAACATTCAGTTTAGTATGTTCACGAGACCTCAAAAGGTAACCACTTGAAATTAAGTTCGAAACTAAGAGCAGGAACATGAGAGAGAAAGTACCAAGAGCAGGAACACATAAAAAGGTAAAAACTACGTAGCCATAGTTATTAGGTATACTAATAAGTTTCTTCATTTGGCTGCCTTGTTGATCAACTTCATAGGCAGCACGTCACATTAACCTAATGTAGGCAACCCGTTGGATACATGTCACAGAACGATTTATGTGTAGAAAATGCACTTGCGATTTTGAACCTTAAACTTTTGAAGCGTATATGGACAATGTCTGATAGTTTCCCCCTCTTAATCTTGAAGGCAAAGACCCATATATGTTATTCTTTGATCCCTGCCGCCTTACAAAGTCTGTCCAATTGGTTGTTATTGTGGCCCTCTTATCCATAGGAAACTGTTCCAGAGTAGGCCTGGAAATGAGCTCAAGATGGAGAATAATTAGTGTTTTTTTATGGGTGGCATCGACAAACATGACTTCATCTCTTAATCATGAAATACAAAAAGACTTTGTTGATCTGGTTATAAAACACAATTTATCATGAAAAGCATGCCTAGCTTTCAATTTGAGACCTCTTGAGCAAATAGATTAGCAGCATTAGTATGGGAATTCTATATCTTTAGGAATTGGAAACAGGCAAGAGTCTGGACCATGATCCTATGCCTACAACACATGGACTAATTTATAGTGGTAGAATAGGATCAGTGTATTTCTGTTAATGACGAGACTTCCAATTCTGTTAAATGTGCTAAATACTTGCGGTTAGTAAATAACAGTCCCCACACTCGAAAATATTTTAAAAATGTTTTTCATTGAAATTATCACTACATATTTTGAGTATGTTAACATGATATGAGCTTTATTCTATGCGATGGGAAGCACTGATTTAGAAGATATGTGAATGTTTAGTTTCAAATCACATATATCAGTTATAATGTAACGAGCCAAAACACACCCACCTCCCCTTGATATAACATGCTAAGGCATAACATCTAAAACTATTACGAGAGCAAAAGTATAACAGCTCCGAAGACGAATAACAAAGAGGTTGATGGTCAAGCCTTCTTTTTGGAATATTCGCCTTGATAATAGCCTTTTTTATGTTGCTTTCTTCTGGGAACAACAAGGCATTAGCAATTAGAACCCAACTTATACCAAAGTAAGTTGGGGCCATGGTACATGTAGCTGGCTGCAATCTAAATGGCATGCCAATGAAGAGAACATAGAAAGCAGAAATGAAGAACACCGAATGCACAAACCATATCACCTTGTAAAATACAACAAGGCATTAGCAATTAGAATAGGGGCCATGGTGCGTGTAGTTGGCCGCACTCTAAATAGCTTGCCAATGAACAAAACATGTAGGGCGGTGAATATAGGAAGCATAAATGAAGAACACCAAATGCACAAACCATATCATCTTGTAAAATCCAACTCTTCTCATTAATGTACATGAAAATAATGGAAGAAAAGAGGAAAAAAAGTCCTTGAGCATACCAACAGCCGCAACTCAACATCACACACGCCACAAGTATAAAGAAAATGGTAGCTATGCAAACTTGCTCTACAGCAGGGAAATGGATGCTCGCCCAACGTATCATAAAACAGATGACCTAAGTCAAGTTTGCTGCAAGCGGATCATGGTCACCTGACACATATTTTTGTGAGTTCAACTATCCCGTGACCCTTTACTGGAATATGATCAGAACCTCTTCCATCATAGGAGAAACCTGAAAAAGAAAACAATTCCGTAATTAGATAAAAGTTAAATTCCACAAGATGGGCATATACCAAACTTCTTGAGGGAAAGAACCATGAAGCAATCATATAATTATACTCTGATTACAATCATATAATTATACTCTAGTGTGTGACCCCCCTCCCCGTCCTGCGCCCTAGCCACGTCTCCCCGGGAGGCGGCCGGGGCGTCGCGCAGCCCCCTCCTTCCTCCCCCCCCGCTGCCGGCGGGTACCCCCGGCTCTGGCTTGGGTGGTGCGTGCACTCGACCCAGATCTGGGTCCTTAGAGCCCCATCTGGGTCCTAGCGGGTCGGCTTCTGTGCGACCACGATGCCTCCTGCATGATGAGGTGGGGGAGCGGCAACGCTGAAGGCATGCCTTCTGAAGCGCGGCAGCGGGAGCTTTACAGGCATCTGAGCTCCCAGCCGGGCCTGTGGGCCCATGGGCCTGGTATGCTCCTACTGTGGCGTCCGTTCAGTTGCCATTGTTGCTGGTGGAGGTTGGGCCCTCCCACGTGCCGACGGTGTTGCCGCTCCTAGTCCCAGCTCCACCTCTTTGCTACGCAGGTCCCACTTCGCGGTGCCATGGTGAGACGACATGGGAAGCTTCAAGACCGTGTTGGCACAGGGTGGTGGTCGGTATGGTGGCGGGCTCTGGAGCGCCCGAGGTGAATGTTGGGATAGGGATAAATCCCTATCGGCTTGGCCGACACCGACACGGTGGTGCCTGAGGGTGCCGCCGGAACTTCCTGGAGGGCGTCAGGGGCTACCCTTCCCTTCTCCTCTCCGTGTACCGGGGGAACCCCTTGGCAGCAGTGTCGTCATTGCCGCGTCCCTTCTTGAAGGTGTTGATTGGTACCGACGCTTTGGAGTCTAGGAGCTTGGTGGGAAATCTACGGTGGGCGCAATGGTCGCGAGGCTTCTTCATTTTTGTTGATCCGCCGTTGTTGGCATTTGTTCCTTTTGTATTTTCTATTTCGTTTCTTTTGAGCGTGACTGTGCTGCTTCCACCCAACACCTATCGTTGGTTGTATCGGTGTTGGTTGCTTTGTAATACAAAGCGGGGGGAAACCCCTTTCGGATTACAATCAATGATGCAATATAGGTCAATGAAAGATACTAATGCAATAGCAGAGTGAAAGTCTCATGAATATGGGAAGAAATATGTACAACTGTTTTGCATTCTTTTGACACTACCAATTTCAAAGTGATTATTTCTACGGGAAAATTTTCTTTCATAAGCTTTAGTTAAATTATGTGCTTGATGGATAATAGTGTCTCTGAACTGGACATGAACATAATGAGTGCATACATAGATCATTTCCCCCCGATAATATGATATACACAAATCCTTGACAAATATAGTGTACTCATCTCAGTAGTATAAAAAACTACCTGGATGGACTTGGCCTTGAAGGACCCCCCTAGAGTATTGATCCATACATGGAGTAGGTGCAAAAGCGTGATGACAGCCCGCCTTGTCGATGCCCACCCGCCCGCACTTGGTCCTCTTGCCCGGGACACTGCATAGCAGGCAACATATAAACTTGATCACACAAACCTTAATCAAGTTTCTTGTTGCAAAATAGAAGAGCATATTCCTAACACATAGAGATGGGACGATGACCATCTAAGTCAGAGAAGGCAGAGACAACAGCAACATACAGAGGCACATAGTAATATGGTAATGGCAGTTTGTTGTATTATGAAGAGGTAATATCACCAGGGATGCTTAAACTTGACACTGATGTTCACTTTAATGCGTGAACTTAAAAAATACGTCGAACTGGTTTTAGAACTTGACACAAACGTGCAGATACGGTGATAAGTCCCATCCATAGAAGTATAAAGCACTGATGTGGCACTATATCTCGCTTACCACGCATAACTGTCATGGGACCCACTTCCAAATGAATGGCTTGCTTAATGTAATTTCTATGACCAGTGGGCCCCACATGTCAGCACAGAGGAAAACTGAAAGATAAAAATGCCACCGCTGAGTTTAGAACTGACGTTCTCGCGTTTGTGAATCTAGTCGTGCTAGCCACTCCACCACACATGTTGTAGTGTCAAATTGGGATAACTGTGTTTTGTATAAAGAAACAAACCCACACGCCCATATGTTAGTTTTCTTTTTAATTTTCCAGAATTTTTAAAAAATACGTAACTTATAATGATAGTATAATAAAAATAAAGTTCAAACATTTGTATGTGTCATAAATATTATACATAAAAAATTACTTATTTAGCAAAATGTTCAAGTAATATTAAAAAGTATTGACGTATTATTTTTTAGAAAAATCGTATACGTAAAATAGTATTATGATTACAAACAATGTTCATTTTAGTGCCTAAACTGCATTGTTTGTCATATCATATTCATAGATGCAGTCGAGGCAGCACTCACAGGTCTCGTAGCAGCAGAAGCAGCACAGCGCCGTGAACACGCTGCAACCCAAACACCCAGCTAGTCAAACAACAGTAGCAAAATCATAATAGAAGGGAAGAATGGATAGAACACGAAGTAATTAACAGGATATTCCTGCCCTGTCTCTATGACTCCCCCGAGGATTTTTCAGAAGAGTTTTATTTCTCTCTATCTTGGCCTTTGCATCGAAAGATGCACACGGACGAGAGGTTTCTCAATTGACAGGACGAGCAGAGCAAAAATCCAGAGCGAGAGTGAGTTAGTGAGCGAGTGGATGAACAAACTGTGTGTGTGTCTCACCATGCGTAGATGCAGCCCTTCTCCTCGTGGCGCTTCTGCACGTGGTCAGTGTAGGACATCTCCTGCCCCGACGGAGCGTTATACATCTTGGCAGATGGTGGGTTGGGTTACTATGTGGAAGAAGTCTCCAAGGGTTATGCTCTGCTCTCCCGTGGCTTTTGGAAGATGTAGGATTGGAACAGGAAGGAGTGGGTGGAGTTTTATAGGCCGGGAAGGCAGCTGCACCTGTGCCACTGATTTTCTCTTACTCGTCACCGCCACCTAACCACATGTGACAACACTGTTTTGTATACCAACTAACACAGCTCGTTGGGCCCGCACGTCGGCCATTGTGCTTGCTGATTTGTCTTTTGTAGGCGTGGAACACGGCTTTGTGCTAGTCGACCTCTAGAATTAAATCATCGAGAAAACCTCTCAGAACTCCGAAATGGAACATTTTAGTTGCTACATGAGATTTCGGTTTTGTAGTAAATGAAAGAAATTAGAGAGGGTTGGAATGAATGAGCAGAGGATTCAACACCTATCGATGAGGACTTTGCGGTCATGGCCCATGACCATGATGGTCGTGTAAAGTTGTATTGAACAATAACTGATAATGATATTGTGCCGGTTACAAAAGGTATATATGAGGAGCTAGCCGCACCGACCTAGCCCTATTATAAACCGAGTAGGACAATTGAATCCTATTACAAGTTGTATTCTAACATCCCCCGCAGTGTCAACGGTAGGCTCGACGATGTTGAGACTGAAACGAATGTCTTGAAACGGAGTAGTAGCCAGGCCTTTAGTAAAGATATCAGCAAACTGAGCAGAAGAAGGCACGTGGAGAACGCGAACTTGACCGAGAGCCATCTTCTCGCGAACAAAATGAATGTCGATCTCAATATGCTTGGTGCGTCGGTGTTGAACTGGATTCACTGACATGTAGACAGCCGAAATATTATCATAGTAAACAATGATGGCTTGCTCAATAGGACGGTGCAGCTCCGACAGCAACTGGCGCAACCAAACCGTTTCAGCAACCGCATGAGCCACAACGCGGTACTCAGCTTTAGCAGACGAGCGGGAGACCGTAACCTGCCTTTTTGAAGACCAAGAAACCAAATTGTTACCAAGAAAAACACAAAATCCGGATGTGGACGTACGAGTATCTGGACAACCAGCCCAGTCTGCATCAGAGTAAGCTGTCAAGGAGGTGGGAGAGGATCTGTTGATATGAAGGCCTAAGTCTAGTGTGCCTTTGAGATACCGAAGAATACGTTTAACATGGTTATAGTGGGGAATACGACGATCATGCATGTATAAACAAGCTTGTTGAACAACAAAAGAAATTTCAGGACCAGTGAGAGTGAGATATTGAAGTGCACCGGTGAGACTACGATAAAGAGAAGGATCAGAAAAAGGATCACCGTCGGTAGAGAGTTTGGAACCTGTATCAACAGGGGTATGGGAAGTTTGACAATCAAGCATACCAGCATGAGAAAGAAGATCGAGAGTGTAGTGACGTTGAGACAAGAAAAGACCAGAGGAGTCGCGGAGAACAGCAATACCTAAGAAGTGGTGAAGAAGACCTAAATCTGTCATAGAGAATTCATTGCGAAGAAAAGAGATAATATGATCCAAAGTATGTTGTGAGGAAGCTGTGATAATGATATCATCAACATATTGAAGAAGGTAAACAGTGTCATTGTTGTGATGATAGGTGAAGAGGGAAGTGTCCGAACGGGAAGGAGTAAAACCTATGGTTTGAGCATAAGTGGAAAATCGTCGGAACCAGGCACGTGGTGCTTGTTTGAGACCATAAAGAGATTTTTGAAGAAAACAAACGTGATTAGGATAGGATGCTTGTTTGAGACCATAAAGAGATTTTTGAAGAAGACAAACGTGATTAGGATAGGAGGAATGTTCGAAGCCAAGAGGTTGTTGGCAATAGACTGTTTTTTGAAGAGAGCCATGAAGAAAAGCATTCTTGACATCTAGTTGATGAATTGGCCAGGAAGAAGAGATAGCGATGCTAAGAACAGTGCGAATAGTGCTGGGCTTGACAACCGGAGAGAAAGTCTCATCACAATCGAGGCCGTGTTCCTGAGAGTAACCACGACATACCCATCGAGCCTTATAATGTGCAATACTCCCATCAGAATTAAATTTATGGCAAAAAATCCATTTGCCTGAGACAATATTTATATTGGAAGGACGAGGAACCAACTGCCATGTGTCATTCTGAAGAAGGGCATCATATTCATCTGTCATAGCTGCGGCCCAATTAGGATCTAAGAGAGCCGATTTGTAAGATTTAGGCAGAGAGGAAGAAGATAAAGACGCATGAAGATTGAGACGATCTTTTGCAGGTAAACGAAACCCGGACTTGGTGTTGGGCAACGTCGCATGGGAAACAAATTTTTTCCTATGCTCATGCAAGACCTATCCATGGTGATGAGCATCTACGAGAGGGAGAGTGAATCTACATATCCTTGTAGATCGCTAAGCGGGAACCGTTAAGAAACGCGGTTGGTGTAGTCAAACGTCTTCGCGATCCAAATCGCCGAGCGTCCCGCGATCTCATCACGATCCGTCCCATGATCCAATTACGATCCGTCCCGCGAACTCATCACGATCCGTCCCACGATCTCATCACGATCCATCTCGCAATCTTGATCACGGTCCTTCCGATCTAGCGCCGAACGTACGACACCTCCGTGTTCAACAAACGTACAGCTCGATGACGATCTCCGCCTTCTTGATCCAGCAAGAGGGAACGGAGAGGTAGAAGAGTTCTCCGGCAGCGTGATGGCGCTCCGGCGATGGTGGTGGAGCTATTCCGGCAGGCTTCGCCTAAGCACTATAGAAATCCGATCTAGAGGAGAAACTATGCACTGGAGGAACGAGTAGCACGTGGCTGAAAATCTGACGCCAAAACCCCTAAAACCTCCACTATATATAGGAGGAAGAGAGGAGGAGGCTTGACCCTCAAGGGGCTAGCCCTTGGTTCGGCCGAACCAAGTGGGAGAGGAGGAATCCTCCTCCAATCCTAGTAGGACTAGGATTCCTCCCTATTTTGCCTTTTTTCCGCCTTATCTCTTTGGGTTTTCTCTCCTAGCCGCATGGGCCTTGTGTGGGACTTCCACCAGCCCACAAAGGTCTGGTATTCACTCTCCCACAGACTATGTAGCCTCTTGGGTCGAAATACCCCTCCCGATGGTCTCCCGATACACTACCGGCACTCCCGGTACACTACTGATTAGCCCGAAACTTTTACGGCGACGAAAATAGGACTTCCTATATATAAATCTTTACCTCCGGACCATTCTGGAGCTCCTCGTGACGTCCGGGATCTCATACGGGACTCCGAACAACCTTCGGTCACCACCATACATAACTCTATACTACCGAAACGTCACCAAACCTTAAGTGTGCAGACCCTGCAGGTTCGAGAACTATGTAGACATGACCAAGACACCTCTACGGTCAATAACCAATAGCGGGACCTAGATGACCATATTGGTTCCTACATATTCTACGAAGATCTTTATCGGTCAAACCTCTATGTCAAGGATTCAGTTAATCCCGTATGATGTTCCCTTTGTTCTTCGGTATGTTAGTTGCTCGAGATTCGATCGTCGGTATCTCCATACCTAGTTCAACCTCGTTACCGGCAAGTCTGTTTACTCATTCCGTAATACAAGATCCCGTGACTAACACTTAGTCACATTGCTTGCAAGGCTTGTTGTGATGTTGTAGTACCGAGTGGGCCCTGAGATACCTCTCCGTCACACGGAGTAACAAATCCCAGTCTTGATCCATGCCAACCCAACATACACCCTCGAAGATACCTGTAGAGTACCTTTATAGTCACCCAGTTACATTGCGACGTTTGATACACACAAGGCACTCCTCCGATGTCAGTGAGTTGCATGATCTCATGGTCATAGGAACAAATACTTGACACGCAGAAAACAGTAGCAGTAAACTGACACGATCATATGCTACGTTTGTAGTTTGGGTCTTGTCCATCACACCATTCTCCTAATGATGTGATCCCGTTATCAAATGACATCTCATGTCCATGGCTAGGAAACCTTAACCGTCTTTGATCAACGAGCTAGTCTATTAGAGGCATACTAGGGACATGGTTTTGTCTATGTATCCACACATGCATCTAAGTCTCCGATCAATACAATTATAGCATGGATAATAAACGATTATCATGAACAAGGAAATATGATAATAACTAATTTATTATTGCCTCTAGGGCATATTTCCAACAGTCTCCCACTTGCACTAGAGTCAATAATCTAGTTCACATCACCATGTGATTCACATTGTTATGAATCTAACACCCAATGAGTTCTGGGGCTCGATCATGCTTTGCATGTGAGAGATGTCTTATAGTCAATGGGTCTGCGACATTCAGATCTGTATGCACTTTGCAAATCTCTATGTCAAACCGTAAACATTGCTACCACACTCCACTTGATACTATTCCAAATGGCTGCTCCACTATATGTATCCAGATTGCTACTACGAGTCATCCGGATTGGTGTTAAAGCCTGCATCGACGTAACTCTTTACGACGAACTCTTTATCACCTCCATAAACAAGAAAGATCTCCTTAGTCTTTTAGTTACTAAGGATAATCTTAACCGCTGTCCAGTGATCCACTCCTGGATCACTTTTGTACATCTTGACAGACTCATGGCAAGGCACGAGGTGCGGTAGACAGCACGAGGTGCGGTACCCCAATAGAGTACAACTATGACTTTCGGACACACCATCACACTATGGTGTTCCAGGTGGCGTGAGTTGTGAAACAACTTTCACATTGTCTAAAGTTGTATGCCAAACTCGTAACTTAGATATTCACCTCCACGATCATATCGCAGACATTTTTATCTTCTTGTCACGATGATCTTAAACTTCACTCTGAATTTGCTTGAACCTTTCAAATGATTCAGACTTGTGTTTCATTAAGTAAATATACACTATATCTACTCAAATCATCAGTGAAGGTAAGAAAATAACGATATCCACTGCACGCAACAAGACTCATTGGATTGCATACATCAACATGTATCAGTTCCAATAAATCACTTGCCCGCTCCATCCATCTGGAAAACGGGGTCCTTAGTCATCTTGCCCAAGAGGCATGGTTCACATGTCTCAACCGATTCGAAATCAAATGAGTACAAAGATCCATAAGCATGGAGTTTCTTCATGCGCTTTATACCAATATGACATTTAGCGGCAGTGCCACAAGTATGTGGTACTATCATTATTAACTTTGTATCTTTTGGCATCAATGTTATGAACATGTGTATTACTACGATCAAGATTCAACAAACCATTCTCACTAGGTGCATGACCATCGAAGGTATCATTCATGTAAATAGAATAACCATTATTATCTAACTTAAATGAATAACCGTGTTGCAATAAACATGATCTAATCACGTTCATGCTCAACGCAAAACACCAAATAACATTTATTTAGGTTCGTCACTAATCCTGAAGGTAGAGAGAGCGTGCGATGTTGATCACATCAACCTTGGAAACATTTCCAACACACATCGTCACCTCACCCTTAGCTAGTTCTCCGTTTATTCCGTAGCTTTTATTTTGAGTTACTAACATTTGGCAACCGAACCGGTATCCAATACCCAGGTGCTACTAGGAGTACTCGCAAGGTACAGATCATTAACACATATATCAAATATACTTCTGTCGACGTTGCCAGCCTTCTTATCTACCAAGTATCTGGGGTTGTTCCGCTTCAGCGACCGCTCTCCTCATAATTGAAGCACTTAGTCTCGGGTTTGGGTTCAACTTTGGGTTGATTCGCTGGAGCAGCAACTAACTTGCTATCCATGAAGTTTCCCTCCTTGCTCTTGCCCTTTTGCAAACTAGTGGTTTGACTAACCATCAACACTTGACGCTCCTTCTTGATTTCTACCTTCGCGGTGTCAAACATCGCGAACAGCTCAGGGATCATTAATTCTATCCCTGGGATTTTATAGTGCATCACCAAGTTCTAGTAGCTTAGTGACAATGACTTGGAGAACTATATCAATCACTATCTTATCTGGAAGATCAACTCCCACTCGATTCAAGCGATTGTAGCACCCAGACAATCTGAGCACATGCTCAACGATTGAGCTATTCTCTTTCATCTTGCATGCAAAGAATCTTGTTGGAGATCTCATATCTCGCAACACGGGCACGAGCCTGAGATCCTAATTCCAGCTCTTAGAACATCTCATATGTTCCGTGACGTTCAAAACGTTTCGGAGCCTAAATTCTAAGCCGTAATGAATGACACACTAAACTATCAAGTAATGATCAGAATACGCCTGTCAGATGTTCACAACATCTATAGACGATGCTAGAGGGGTTAGCGCACCAAGCGGTGCATTAAGGACATAAGCCTTCAGTGCAGCAATGAGGACAATCCTCAGATCACGGACCCAGTCCGCAATATTGCTACCATCATCTTTCAACTCTATTTCTTTAGGAACATAGAAAAATTCAAGGGAGCTACAGCGCGAGCAAGTAATCTACAACATAATTTGCAAAGACACTACTGACTATGTTCATGATAATGAGTTCAGTTAATCATATTATTGAAGAACTCCCACTCAAATTGACATCCCTCCGGTCATTTGAGTGATACATGATCCAAATTCACCAACTCAAGTCCGATCATCACGTGAGTTGAGGTGGTTTCAATGGTGAACATCATCATGTTGATCATATCTACTATATGACTCATGTCCGACCTTTCGGTCTCTTGTGTTCCGAGGCCATGTCTATACATGCTAGGCTTGTCAAGTTTAACCCGAGTGTTCTGCATGTGCAACACTGGCCTGCACCCGTTGTATGTGAACGTAGAGTTTATCACACCCGATCATCACGTGGTGTCTCGACACGACGAACTTTCGCAACGGTGCATACTCGGGGAGAACACAATTTATCTTGAAATTAAGTGATGGATCACCTTATAATGCTACAGTCGTCCTAAGCAAAACAAGGTGCATAAAAGGATTAACATCACATGCAAATCATAAGTGACATGATATGGCCATGAACTTGTGCTTTTGATATCCATCTTGAAAGCACCGGCATGATCTCCATCGTCGCCGGCATGACACCATGGTCTCCATCATCTTGATCTCCATCAATGTGTCGCCATCGGGGTTGTCGTGCTCTACTACTATTGCTACCGTTTAGCGATAAAGTAAAGCATTACATAGCGCTTAATGATTGACACGCAGGTCATACAATAATTAAAGAAAACCCTATGGCTCCTGCCGGTTGCCGTACTCATCGACATGCAAGTCATGATATTCTATACAAAACATGATCATCTCATACATCACATATATCTCATCATGTAATTGGCCATATCACATCACAACATACCCTGCAAAAACAAGTTAGACGTCCTCTAATTGTTGTTGCATGTTTTACGTGGCTGCTACGGGTATCTAGCAAGAACAATTCTCACCTACGTAAAAACCACAACGGTGATACATAAGTTGTTTTCAACCTTCTCAAGGACCGCCTTTGTCGAATCCAATCCAACTAAAGTAGGAGAAACAGAAACCCGCCAGCCATCTTTGTGCAACGAGGTTACACGTTAGTCGATTGAACCGATGTGTCGTAAGCGTACGAGTAAGGTTGGTCCGGGCCGCTTCATCCCACAATACCGCTAAACCAAAACACGACCAAGGGAGGAAGCAATTTAAGCATCAACGCCCACAAACTCTTTGTGTTCTACTCGAGATCTCATCTACACATAGACCTAGCTCATGATGCCACTGTTGTGGAACTTCGCATGGGAAACAAAAATTTTCCTACGCTCACGCAAGACCTATCCATGTTGATGAGCATCTATGAGAGGGAGAGTGAATCTACATACCCTTGTAGATCGCTAAGCGGGAAGCGTTAAGAAACGCGGTTGGTGTAGTGGAACATCTTCGCGATCCAAATCGCCGAGCGTCACGCGATCTCATCATGATCCGTCCCGCAATCCAATCAAGATCCGTCCCACGAACTCATCACGATCCGCCCCGTGATCTCATCATGATCTGTCTCGCAATCTTGATCACGGTCCTTCCGATCTAGCGCCGAACGAACGGCACCTCCACGTTCAGCATACATACAACTCGATGATGATCTCCGCCTTCTTGATCCAACAAGAGGGAGTGGAGAGGTAGAAGAGTTCTCTGGTAGCGTGACGGCGCTCCGGCAATGGTGGTGGAGCTATTCCGACAGGGCTTCGCCTAAGCACTTCAGAAATCCGATCTGGAGGAGAAACTATGCACTGGAGGAACGGGTAGCACGTGGCTGAAAATCTGGTGCGAAAACCCCTAAAACCTCCAGTATATATAGGAGGAAGAGAGGAGGAGGCTTGGCCCTCAAGGGACCAGCCCTTGGTTCGGCCGGATCAAGTGGGAGAGGAGGAATCCTCCTCCAATCCTAGTAGGACTAGGATTCCTCCCTATTTTGCCTTTTTTCCACCTTACCTCTTTGGGTTTTCTCTCCCAGCCGCATGGGTCTTGTGTGGGACTTCCACCAGCCCAAAAAGGGCTGGTATTCACTCTCCCACAGCCCATGTAGCCTCTTGGGTCGAAATACCCCTCCCGATGGTCTCCCGGTACACTCCCGGCACTCCCGGTACACTACTGATTAGCCCGAAACTTTTACGGCGACCAAAATAGGACATCCTATATATAAATATTTACCTCCAGACCATTCCGCAGCACCTCGTGACTTCCGGGATCTCATCCAGGAATCCGAACAACCTTCGGTCACCACCATACATAACTCTATACTATCGAAACGTCACCAAACCTTAAGTGTGCAGACCCTGCAGGTTCGAGAACTATGTAGACATGACCGAGACACCTCTACGGTCAATAACCTATAGTAGGACCTGGATGCCCATATTGGTTCCTACATATTCTACGAAGATCTTTATCGGTCGAACCTCTATGTCAAGGATTCAGTTAATCCCGTATGGTGTTCCCTTTGTTCTTCGGTATGTTACTTGCCCGAGATTCGATTGTCTGTATCTCCATACCTAGTTCAACCTCGTTACTCGCAAGTCTCTTTACTTGTTCCATAATACAAGATCCCGTGACTAACACTTAGTCACATTGCTTGCAAGGCTTGTTGTGATGTTGTATTACCGAGTGGGCCCTGAGATACCTCTCCGTCACACGGAGTAACAAATCCCAATATTGATCCTTGCCAACCCAACAGACACCCTCAGAGATACCAGTAGAGTACCTTTATAGTCACCCAGTTACATTGCGATGTTTGATACACACAAGGCACTCCTCCGGTGTCAGTGAGTTGCATGATCTCATGGTCATAGGAACAAATACTTGACACGCAGAAAACAGTAGCAGTAAACTGACACGATCATATGCTAAGTTTGTTGTTTGTGTCTTTTCCATCACACCATTCTCCTAATGATCTGATCCCGTTATCAAATCACATCTCATGTCCATGGCTAGGAAACCTTAACCGTCTTTGGTCAACGAGCTAGTATATTAGAGGCATACTAAGGACATGGTTTTGTCTATGTATCCACACATGCATCTAAGTCTCCGATCAATACAATTATAGCATGGATAATAAACGATTATCATGAACAAGGAAATATGATAATAACTAATTTATTATTGCCTCTAGGGCATATTTCCAACACTTGGCACGTGTGCGCATGGTATGATCGTTAGTAGGAGCTGGAACAGGAATAACATTAGTAGGGGGGGTGACGGGGTGGACGTGGGTGATGAGTCCGGTGCAGCGGAGGAAGCAGACGCGGGATTTAGCGGCGGCGAAGATGGCGGCGGTGGGGACGATGGCGGTGGGAGGTCAGCCACGACGGAGGTGGGCGCTACAGGATCCGCTGCCGCAGTAGAGAGTTTTGCCGGGTGCTTGGCAGGAGTCGTCGGGTGGAGGAAGGGAAGATGATTGCGACGAGAGGGACTAGGAGACGGCGTGGGTGAGTTGGAATCTGGGTGGGCACGCTCGTAAAAGGGAAAAATAGTTTCAGCAAAAGTTACATGACGAGACACATGAACGCGACGAGTAACAAGATCGAGACAACGATAACCCTTGTGCTTGTCAGAGAAACCTAGATGAACACACGATGTAGAGCGCGGGGAAAGTTTGTTAGGAGAAGTGGAGTAGGAGTTTGGGAAACAAAGACAAGCGAAGATGCGAACATCAGAGTAATTGGGATGAGAGAGAAATAATGAGAAGAAAGGTGTAGTTTTGGGGTTAACTTTAGATGGGCGAATACTGAGTAAGTATGTGGCCGTGTGGAGGGCTTCAGCCTAGAACTTTTGGAGGCATAGAAGTTTGAACAAGGAGAGTGCGAGTAATGTTATTAAGAGTACGAAGAGAATGCTCGGCTTTGCCGTTTTGAGGGGAGGTATAAGGACAGGAGAAATGCAAAAGAATTCCAAATTGAAGAAAGAAATTTTGATTTTAAAAGTTGTGAAATTTATGACCATTATCACATTGTACGAATCTTATATGGAGGAAAAAGTGAACGGAGACATAGCGCTGAAAGTTGAGGAAGATATTGTAAACGTCGGATTTGTTGCGTAAAGGAAAAGTCCAAACATAATGATTGGAATCATCAAGAATCACGAGATAATACTTAAAACCAGATACACTTTCTATTGGTGATGTCCAGAGATCATAATGAAGTAGTTCAAAAGGAAAAGTACTAGAGGATTGAGAGGAGCTAAAGGGAAGACGAACATGTTTGCCCAATTGACATGACTGACACATAGACGAATTGTGAGAATCTCTATTACAAGGTATTGAAAATTCACTAAGAAGGGTGGATAACACATTTTTATTGGGATGGCCGAGACGTGTGCCATAGATCAATAGAGGCCATCATGGATGTTGGAGGATCAGCGACTGAAACACTGTGGAGAGAGTATTAATCACCGGAGCTATTGAAGCGAGCGATCTCGGCCTTGGTTAGGTAGTCCTTCACAGACAAACCAAAGGGGTCAAACTCGACAGAAACATAATTATCAATGGTGAATTGGTGAACAGAAATCAGATTTTTAATAAGAGCAGGAGCTACAAGAACATCACGAAGAAGCAAGGGTTTAAATGGGGATGGGATTTGAGCCTGACCGACACAGTAAATAGGAATAGAAGAACCATCATCGAGAGTAATGGAGGAAAAAGACTATGGTGTGCAAGAGGAAAGTAAGTTACTTGATGCAGACATATGACTAGAAGCACCAGAGTCAAAAATCCAATCCGTACCTGAGGTCCCTTGTGCAGCAAAGTTGTTCATGGCTTGTAGAAAAGCAGCTTGGTCCCAGCTCGGAGTCGAAGTAGAGGCCGGTGTAGTCATGGGAGCTTGCAGGTGTGGTGGCATCGGCAGTAGGGCCGACATCAGCGTAAAGAGAGAGCCACCATCATTGTACTGCTGCATGTAGGGGGACGATGGAGCACCATAGGATGCATAAGAGCTGACATTGTAGATCGGTGACACGAAGGAGGGAGCAGCTGTTGGGGAACGTCGTATGGGAAACAAATTTTTTCCTACGCTCACGCAAGACCTATCCATGGTGATGAGCATCTACGAGAGGGAGAGTGGATCTACATACCCTTGTAGATCGCTAAGCAGGAAGCGTTAAGAAACGCAGTTGGTGTAGTCGAACGTCTTCGCGATCCAAATCGCCGAGCGTCCCGCGATCTCATCACGATCCGTTTCGCGATCCAATCACGATCCGTCCTGCGAACTCATCACGATTCGTCCCGCGATCTCATCACGATCCGTCTCGCAATCTTCATCACGGTCCTTCCGATCTAGCGCCGAACGGACGACACCTCCACGTTTAGCACACGTACAACTCGATGACGATCTCCGCCTTCTTGATCCAGCAAGAGGGAGCGGAGAGGTAGAAGAGTTCTCCGGCATCATCAAGGCGCTCCGGCGATGGTGATGGAGCTATTCCGGCAGGGCTTCGCCTAAGCACTGCAGAAATCCGACCTAGAGGAGAAACGATGCACTGGAGGAACGAGTAGCACGTGGCTGAAAATCTTGTGCCAAAACCCTAAAACCCTCTAGTATATATAAGAGGAGAGGTGGAGAAGGATTGGCTCCCAAGGGGCCAGCCCTTGGGTTGGCCGAACCAGGAGGGAGGAGTCCTCCTCCTCCACTCCTAGTAGGATTAGGACTCCTTCCTAATTTAGCCCTTTTTTGCCTTTTTCCACCTTTTTCTTTTTGGGCTTTTTCTTCCCAGCCGCATGGGACCATTGTGGGACTTCCTCCAGACCACTAAGGGCTGGTATTCATCCTACCACAGCCCATGTAGCCTCTTGGGTCGAAATACCCCTCCCGATGGTCTCCTAGTACACTACCGGCACTCCCGGTACACTACTGATTAGCCCGAAACTTTTATGGTGACCAAAATAGGACTTCCTATATATCAATCCTTACCTCCGGACCATTCTGGAGCTCCTCGTGACGTCCGGGATCTCATCCGGGACAACGAACAACCTTCGGTCACCAGCATACATAACTCTATACTACCGAAACGTCACCAAACCTTAAGTGTGCAGACCCTGCAGGTTCGAGAACTATGTAGACATGACCGAGACACCTACAGGTTCACATTGTTATGAATCTAACACCCAATGAGTTCTGGGGCTCGATCATGCTGTGCATGTGAGAGAGGTCTTGTAGTGAACGGGTCTGCGACATTCAGATCCATGTGTACTTTGCAAATTTCTATGTCAAACCGTAAACACTGCTACCACACTCCACTTGGTACTATTCCAAATGGCTGCTCCACTATACGTATCCAGATTGCTACTACGTCATCTAGATTGGTGTTAAAGCTTGCATCGACGCAACTCTTTACGACGAACTCTTTATCACCTCCATAATCAAGAAACATCTCCTTAGTCTTTTAGTTACTAAGGATAATCTTGACCGCTGTCCAGTGCTCCATTCCAGGATCACTTTGAGACCTTCCAGTCATACTTATGGCAAGGCTGACATCGGGTCTTGTGCACATCATTGCATACATGATAGAGCCTATGGCTGAAGCATAGGGGATGACACTCATCTTTTCTCTATCTTCTGCAGTCACTGGGCATTGAGTCTTACTCAACTTCGCACCTTACAAATCAGGCGAGAATTCTTTCTCTGACTAACCCATTTTGAACTCTTTCAAAATCTTGTCAAGGTATGTACTCATTGAAAGCCTTATCAAGCATCTTGATCTATCTCTATAGATCTTGATGCTCAACAATTAGGTAGCTTTATCCAGGCCTTCCTTTGAAAAAATCTTTTCAAACAATCGTTTATGCTTTCCAGAAATTCTACATCATTTCCGATCAACAATATGTCAACCACATATGCTTACCAGAAACTCTACAGTGCTCCCACTCACTTTATTGTAAATATAAGTTTCTCATAAACTTTGTATAGACTCAAAAACTTTGATCACCTCATCAAAGTGTATATTCCAACTCCGAGATGCTTGCTTCAGTTCATAGAAGGATCACTGAAACTTGCACACCTTTTAGCATCCTTAGGACTAACAAAACCTTCTGGTGGTATCTCATACAACCTTTCCTTGAGGAAGGAAACAATGTTTTGTCATCCATCTGCCAGATTTCATAATTGAAAAATGCAGCAACTGCTAACATAATTCTAACAGACTTTAGCATCGCTACGAGTGAGAAAGTCTCATCGCAGTCAACTCCTTGAACTTGGCGGAAACTTCTTTGCAACAAGTCGATCTTTATAAATGGTGACATTTACCATCAGCGTCTGTCTTCATTTTAAAGGTCCATTTGTACTCAATGACCTGCCGTCCAACGAGCAAGTCTACCAAAGTCTATACTTGGTTTCATAGATGGATCCTTTCTGGGATTTCATGGCCTCTAACCATTTTTCGGAATCCGGGCCCATCATCGCTTCTCCACAGCTCGTAGGTTCATCGTTGTCCAACAACATGACCTCCAAGACAGGGTTGTCGTACCGTTCAGGAGCAATACACATCCTTGTCGACCTACGAGGTTTGATAGTAACTTGATCTGAAGCTTAATGATCATCTTCATTTACTTCCTCTTCAACTGACGTAGGTTCCACAGAAACATCTTTCTGCATTGCGCTACTCTTTGGTTGAAACAAAGGTTCAACAACCCATCAAGTTCTATCTTCCTCCCACTCAATTCTTTTGAGAGAAACTTTTTCTCGGGAAAGGACCCGTTTTAGCAACAAACACTTTATGCTTGGATTTGAGATAGAAGGTTCACCCAACTGTTCTTAGGGTATTCTATGAAGATGCATTTGTCCACTTTGGGTTCGAGCTCATTAGGTGAAAATATTTTCCACACAAGCGTCGCAACCCCTAACATCAAAAATGACAGCTTAGGTTTCTATCAAACCATAATTCACTAATTCACACAGTGTCATCTCAATGAATTTAGATGGTGCCCTATTGAAAGTGAATGTAGTTGTCTCTAATTCATAACCCCAAAATTATAGTAGCAAAACAATCATAGCACGCACCATATCCAATAGAGCACGAGTATGACGTTCGGACACACCATCACGCTATGGTGTTCCAGGTGGCGTGTGTTGTGAAACAACTTGCACATTGTCTAAAGTTGTATGCCAAACTCGTAACTCAGATATTCACCTCCATGATCATATCGTTGACATTTTTATCTTCTTGTCACGATGATCTTAAACTTCACTCTGAATTTACTTGAACATTTCAAACGATTCAGACTTGTGTTTCATTAAGTAAATATACACTATATCTACTCAAATCATCAGTGAAGGTAAGAACATAACAATATCCACCGCACGCTACAAGACTCATTGGATTGCATACATCAACATGTATCAGTTCCAATAAATCACTTGCCCGCTCCATCAAACCAGAAAATGGGGTCATTAGTCATCTTGCCCAAGAGGCATGGTTCGCATGTCTCAACCGATTCAAAATCGAATGATTCCAAAGATCCATCAGCATGGAGTTTCTTCATGCGCTTTATACCAATATGACATTTGGCGGCAGTGCCACAAGTATGTGGTGCTATCATTATTAACTTTGTATCTTTTGGCATCAATGAACATGTGTATTACTGCGATCAAGATTCAACAAACCATTCTCACTGGGTGCATGACCATTGAAGGCATTATTCATGTAAAAAGAATAACCATTATTATCTAACTTAAATGAATAACCGTGTTGCAATAAACACGATCTAATCACGTTCATGCTCAACGCAAAACACCAAACAATATTTATTTAGGTTTGTCACTAATCCCGAAGGTAGAGAGAGCGTGCGATGTTGATCACATCAACCTTGGAAACATTTCCAACACACATCGTCACCTCATCCTTAGCTAGTTCTTCGTTTATCCCATATCTTTTATCATTAACACGTATATCAAATATACTTCTGTCGACGTTGCCAGCCTTCTTATCTACTAAGTATCTAGGGTTGTTCCGCTTCAGCGACCGCTCTCCTCATAATCGAAGCACTTAGTCTCAGGTTTGGGTTCAACTTTGGGTTGCTTCACTGGAGCAGCAACTTTGCTATCCATGAAGTTTCCCTCCTTGCCGTTGCCCTTCTCGAAACTAGTGGTTTGAATAACCATCAACACTTGACGCTCCTACTTGATTTCTACCTTCACGGTGTCAAACATCGCGAACAGCTCAGGGATAATTATTTCTATCCCTGGCATTTTATAGTTCATGACCAAGTTCTAGTAGCTTAGTGACAATGACTTGGAGAACTATATCAACCACTATCTTATCTGGAAGATCAACTCCCACTCGATTCAAGCGATTGTAGCACCCAGACAATCTGAGCACATGCTCAACGATTGAGCTATTCTCTTTCATCTTGCAAGCAAAGAATTTTGTTGGAGATCTCATATCTCGCAACACGGGGACGAGCCTAAGATCCTAATTTCAGCTCTTAGAACATCTCATATGTTCCGTGACGTTCAAAATGTTTTGGAGCCTCAATTCTAACCCATAATGCATGACGCACTAAACTATCAAGTAGTCATCAGAACGTGCCTGTCAAATGTTCACAACATCTATAGACGACTCTAGAGGGGTTGGCGCACCGAGCGGTGCATTAAGGACATGAGTCTTCTGTGCAGCAATGAGGACAATTCTCAGATCACGGACCCAGTCCGCAATATTGCTACCATCATCTTTCAACTCTATTTCTCTAGGAACATATAAAAATTCAAGCGAGCTACAGCGTGAGCTAGTAATCTACAACGTAATTTGCAAAGACACTACTGACTATGTTCATGATAATGAGTTCAATTAATCATATTACTTAAGAACTCCCACTCAAATTGACATCCCTCCGGTCATCCGAGTGATACATGATCCAAATTCACCAACTCAAGTCCGATCATCATCTGAGTTGAGGTGGTTTCAATGGTGAACATCATCATGTTGATCATATCTACTATATGACTCATGTTCGACCTTTCGGTCTCTTGTGTTCCGAGGCCATGTCTGTACATGCTAGGCTTGTCAAGTTTAACCCGAGTGTTCTGCATGTGCAACACTGGCTTGCACCCGTTGTATGTGAACGTACAGTCTATCACACCCGATCATCACGTGGTGTCTCGACAAGACAAACTTTCGCAACGTTGCACATTCGGGGAGAACGCAATTTATCTTGAAATTAAGTGAGGGATCACCTTATAATGCTATCGTCGTCCTAAGCAAAACAAGGTGCATAAAAGGATTAACATCACATGCAAAATATAAGTGACATGATATGTCCATGAACTTGTGCTTTTGATCTCCATCTTGAAAGCACCGGCATGATCTCCATCGTCACCGGCATGACACCATGATCTCCATCATCTTGATCTCCATCAACGTGTCGCCATCGGGGTTGTCGCGCCCACCATTCTTCTACTGCTATTGCTACCGTTTGGCGATAAAATAAAGCATTACATAGCGCTTAATGATTGACACGCAGGTCATACAATAATTAAAGACAACCCTATGGCTCCTGCCGGTTGCCGTACTCATCGACATGCAAGTCGTGATATTCTATACAAAACATGATCATCTCATACATCACATATATCTCATCATGTAATTGGCCATATCACATCACAACATACCCTGCAAAAACAAGTTAGACGTCCTCTAATTGTTGTTGCATGTTTTATGTGGCTGCTATGGGTATCTAGCAAGAATAATTCTCACCTACGCAAAAACCACAACGGTGATATATAAGTTGCTTTTCAACCTTCTCAAGGACCACCTTTGTTGAATCCAATCCAACTAAAGTAGGAGAAACAGACACCCGCCAGCCATCTTTGTGCAACGAGGTTACACGTCAGTCGATAGAACCGGTCTCTCGTAAGCGTACGAGTAACGTTGGTCCGGGCCGCTTCATCCCACAATACCGCTGAACCAAAACACGACCAAGGGAGGAAGCAATCTAAGCATCAATGCCCACAAACTCTTTGTGTTCTACTCGAGATCTCATCTACACATAGACCTAGCTCTAATACCATTGTTGGGGAACGTCGCATGGGAAGCAAAATTTTTCCTACGCTCACGCAAGACCTATCCATGGTGATGAGCATCTATGAGAGGGAGAGTGGATCTACATACCCTTGTAGATCGCTAAGCGGGAAGCGTTAAGAAACACGGTTGGTGTAGTCGAACGTCTTCGCGATCCAAATCGCCGAGCGTCGTGCGATCTCATCACGATCCGTCCCGCGATCCAATCACGATCCGTCCCGCGAACTCATCATGATCCGTCCCGCGATCTCATCACGATCCGTCTCGCAATCTTGATCACGGTCCTCTCGATCTAGCGCCGAACGGACGACACCTCCTGGTTCAGCACACGTACAGCTCGATGACGATCTTTGCCTTCTTGATCCAGCAACAGGGAGCGGAGAGGTAGAAAAGTTCTCCGACAGCGTGAAGGCGCTCCGGCAATGGTGGTGGAGCTATTCCGGCAGGGCTTTGCCTAAGCACTGCAGAAATCCGATCTAGAGGGGAAACTATGCACTGGAGGAACAGGTAGCACGTGGCTGAAAATCTTGTGCCAAAACCCTAAAACCCTCTAGTATATATAGGAGGAGAGGAGGAGGAGGCTTGGCTCCCAAGGAGCCAGCCCTTGGGTCGGCCGAACCAGGAGGGAGGAGTCCTCCTCCTCCACTCCTAGTAGGATTAGGACTCCTTCCTAATTTAGCCCTTTTTTGCCTTTTCCACCTTTTTCCTTTTGGGCCTTTTCTTCTCAGCTGCATGGGCCCTTTGTGGGACTTCCTCCAGACCACTAAGGGCTGGTATTCATCCTCCCACAGCCCATGTAGCCTCTTGGGTCGAAATACCCCTCCCGATGGTCTCCTGGTACACTAACGGCACTCCCGATACACTACCGATAAGCCCGAAACTTTTCCGGCGGCCAAAATAGGACTTCCTATATATCAATATTTACCTCCGGACCATTCCGGAGCTCCTCGTGATGTCTGGGATCTCATCCGGGACTCCGAACAACCTTCGGTAACCACCATACATAACTCTATACTACCGAAACATCACCGTACCTTAAGTGTGTAGACCCTGCGGGTTCGAGAACTATGTAGACATGACCGAGACACCTCTACGGTCAATAACCAATAGCTGGACCTGGATGCCCATATTGGTTCCTACATATTTTATGAAGATCTTTATCGGTCGAACCTCTATGTCAAGGATTCAGTTAATCCCGTATGATGTTCCCTTTGTTCTTCGGTATGTTACTTGCCCGAGATTCGATCGTCGGTATCTCCATACCTAGTTCAACCTCGTTACCGGAAAGTCTCTTTACTCGTTCTGTAATACAAGATCCCGTGACTAACACTTAGTCACATTGCTTGCAAGGCTTGTTGTGATGTTGTATTACCGAGTGGGCCCTGAGATACCTCTCCGTCACACGGAGTAACAAATCCCAGTCTTGATCCATGCCAACCCAACAGACACCCTCAGAGATACCAGTAGAGTACCTTTATAGTCACCCAGTTACGTTGCGACGTTTGATACACACAAGGCACTCCTCCGGTGTTAGTGAGTTGCATGATGTCATTGTCATAGGAACAAATACTTGACATGAAGAAAACAGTAGCATTAAACTGACACGATCATATGCTACCTTTGTAGTTTGGGTCTTGTCCATCACACCATTCTCCCAATGATGTTACCCCGTTATCAAATGACATCTCATGTCCATGGCTAGGAAACCTTAACCGTCTTTGATCAACCAGCTAGTCTATTAGAGGCATACTAGGGACATGGTTTTGTCTATGTATCCACACATGCATCTAAGTCTCCGATCAATACAATTATAGCATGGATAATAAACGATTATCATGAACAAGGAAATATGATAATAACTAATTTATTATTGCCTCTAGGGCATATTTCCAACAGCAGCATGGTACACGGCCGTCTGTAGAAGGGGCGCGAGGACAGGCGCGCCGGTGTGAGGGCGGGCACCGGGCTGCCAGCCACCGATATAGGCAGGCGGAGCACCATATGGCATAGGAGTGGGCCAGGGCATAGGCCATGCCTGGACGAGGCCTGTCCACGGATCAGGAGATGGGCGCCATCCGGGCGGCGGCGGTGGTGCAGTTGGTGAAGACGGGGGCGGTGGTGGTGCAGTTGGTGGAGCCGGGGGCGGAGCCATGGCGGGCGCCATGCGGAACGGCGGCGGCCGAGGGTTTTTACCCCGGTAGTTGGGATTTGGACGCCAGCCGGACGGTAAGGAGGTGCTGTTGGAGGAGGCGGTGCTGGCGTTGGCACAGGCGGGCGAGGAGACGCAGTGAAGACCTGAGGACGGGACTCCTTTGTAGCGAGGGCACGGTCAGCCCACTGGAGCATCGAGCGAACCTCGCCGAAGGAGGGACGCAGATGCATCATAGGGATTAAGGAGGCCTGCTTTTCTAACCTCTTGGCGAGGCCGACGAGGAGGGCGTTGAGGAGCTGGCAATCGTCGATCGGATCACCGAGTTCGCGGAGTTCATCCGCGATCGTCTTGAGGCGCTGGTAGTAGGCGACGGGTGCATCACCTTGCACCGTGTTCCGAAGCTCGGTGTGGAGACTATTGGCGCAAGCGTCGACGTTGTCCTGGAAGAGTTGGCAAAGGGCCATCCAGAGATCGATGACGGAGGCACCGTCACGGTGGATGAGATTGAAGATCTCTGTGGAGACTCGCATGTAGATCCACTGAATAATGGCGAGATCATCCTTGACCCATTGTGGATCATGAGGTTGAGGAAGAGAGGTGTCGGCGACGTGGGATCAGAGGTTGCATCATCCAAGATGGACGTCAAAAAGATGATGCCAATGGTAGTAGTTGTGAGCAGCGAGGTCTAGGGTTACGGGGATGTAAGGGCTAATATCGGAGATGGTGTCGGTGAAAGAGATGGAAGGGGGTATTGGTGGAGGGAGAGCTATAGTAGAGGTAGAGGCGGAGGAGGCCGCGGCCGCGGCGACCTTGACGGCGACAATGGCAGCGCGCCGCTCGAAGTAGCCGGGCGGCGGCGGCGGCGATGGGACGGGCGGCGGAGCCATGCCTTAGGACCGAAAAACTGATACCATGTAAAGTTATATTGAACAATAATTGATAATGATATTGTGCCGGTTACAAGAGGTATATATGAGGAGCTAGCCGTATCGACCTAGCCCTATTACAAACCGAGTAGGAATCTTAAATCCTATTATAAGTTGTATTCTAACAGATTAGGCCAGGAACAAGACTTAGTAATCAGCCTCGATCTCCACTACCAAATAATCATGCCTCCAAAGTTAGCTATACGGCCTCACTGTTATTAGTGCAAGTATCACATCACATCATGTTTCGGATAAAGTGAGAAGCTGAATTAATTGATTACCAGGCGTAGAGGCAGCCCTTCTCCCGGTGCCGCGTCTGCGTGTGCTCGTAGTAGGACATGCCCTGTGGCGGCGGAGGGTTTCTATATATCTCCCCGCCGACTGGCGGGCCTCATCTCCTCTTCTCTCGGGCTAGCTTTAGATTTCTCCTACATTGTGTGTATGTAAGGAACGTTATTACAAATTGCATTTGGATGGGTCTATTTATTAGTCAGGGGAGGTCCAACACTTGTCAAAGCCCACCTGCCAAGTGTACATTCACATGGAAATGTATCTTCTAACATAAATTAGAAGTATCGTTGTGGAGACAAAAACGGGTCTTTGATTGGTTTTCTTCTACCCTAAGGTGTCAAATTTGTCAGCTACCTAGTGTGATTCCCATTGAATTGATTCACTGCACTACCATATTTGACCGGAAAAGATCAAAATTAAGATGTCCAACATTTGCCAATGCACAGTATTAATAGGGCAGGGGATGTCCAACATTTGTCCATGTTCAACGACAAGTGTACATTACATCTGAATGTAGTAGTATCTTCGAACGAAAAATAGAAGTACCCTTGGGGAGACAAAAACAAGACTTGATTGGTTTACTTCAACCCAAAGATTTCTAAATTGTCATCTACCCACTATAGTTCCCATTGAATTGAGGTACCACACTGCCATATTTGACAGTCAAAAGTCCAAATTAAGAAACAGACCATGCAGGGGATGGGGCCCCTATTCAGCCTCATATGCTTCCAGCTGATGGTTTTGTTCATAGCAGCTAAGGAGAGTACCAATATTGGTACTAGTGCAGCACGGCAGCACCAGAATTGATGACAAGTGGATGCCTCTTACATCGTGTTCTTAGTTTTATCTTGGCGTGTATTTTTTTGGGTCTGTTGGCGAGGTCATTGAATACCGACTAGTTGACGTCGTATTCTAGAAGAAAATCCATCAACGCCGACGGGGAAATCAAGGAGGATTTATTTCATCTGCCCCTGCTCGTCTTATTTAGTATACATTCATTGCAAGGAGAAGCGAGCACGAATGTATAAGTGACCGCAAAAGTATATCGCTCGTGCTTTCAACTGCCACAAAAGATATTAGACTATAACATGTGTGTTATCATGATATGATTGGAAATTTCCAATTCATTTAATACATTTCGTCTCGCTTTAAATTCCTATCTCAGATATGCTTGTAATGTTTTTTTCTAGCAGTAATGACGATCAATATAAAGGTTTAGGGAACTGCGTTGTAATTTTTCCGTCACAAAATGGACGTGAACTGCTGCCTCAAGTATGTATTCTGACTAGTAATAACATAGGAGTCCAAATTCACACTAGGACCGGAACCCAGAGGTGGGTGTATGCCATCATAACACTAACGTATTATTTTTGACCTCATCATAACACCAACATCTCCAATAACTTGCACAGAATGATACATGTACGCTATCACGCTAGTACTCGTCTGTCCATTAGATGTAGTGTACATGCTTGCTATGTGCACAGTCATATCAAAGGTCCGTGAGCATATGACACAGCGAGGATATGGTTCTATCATAAAAGGCAAGGATATCAAATCAAATCGACTATAGTAGAAGTAGTGAATGTGGTGAAATTGGAGACACCGCTGCTGCATAAGCAGATAAATGCAGTGCAGTGAGCTACCAAAGCGCCATCACATTAGCAATTCCTAACAGATAAATATAGTTGCATTCCAAGTCTCTCACGTCTAGTTCCCCTATGATGAGAACATCTATATATTCATTAAGAGTGATCACAATTTTATTAAAATGATCACATCTTATTTAAATGAGTTGCATAGATGTGAGAGGCATTAGGGATTACTAGTCGTCAACCCGTGCATCAGCACGGGCTAGTTATATAGTTATCAGATTACACATTTAGATAACAATTATTTCTTTTAAAATCGTTGACAAATTTGATAAGAATTTTATGAATACCCAGAAGAGATATTAATTTTTCAAACACGTAATAATTCACACTATATTCTCCAAAAAAATGGTACTATAATAGGACCAAAAGCAACATACATTTTTATTAAGCTCAATTGTTATCCAAAGATTTATCGGCACCATCATTTCACTAACATTGCTATGAATATAAGTAGTGGTATGGGTCACTGTTTTTATGTGCGTTGACACAAATATCACTGGACCAACAACATAGATATTGTTTAGCACATATAGTCCTAAATCTTAAATTTTGAAGTAGAGATCATATGCTTTCCTGGATCCTTAAAGAAATAATTGTTCCAGCGAAAGTCTTACATTTGAATATTATCAAAAAGGTATATTATTGATTTGTAGTATTAAGAAATATATGCATAACATCATACTACAATTTACATGGAGTGAGCATCTAAAAAACTACTAAGTTTTGCACAAATATCAGTCTGAGTATCCAATAGCAAAATAGAAATAAGATGCTAAGCTAGGAGAGAATAATTATGTAATGTAAACCTTCAAATAAGAAGCATGCATGCACCGGATTTGAACTTTCCAGTTATATACTCCATCCGTCCCAAATTACTCATCTCAGATTTGCCTAGACACATTTCAGTGTTAGATACACCCGTATCTAGACAAATTTAAGACAACTAATTTGAGACGTAGGTTTATAGTTCTTATGCATGTTAGAAATAAGCTTTGCCCTTGTGACATGGATAATCACTTACAATAGAAAGAGAAGAAATAATTCTATTAGTGGCAGAATCAAGAAGAAAGCACTACATGTGAAGTGTAAAATGTTTGTGCTGGAACGACCCATCAATTTTGATCACGTGACCTTAGTGAGAGGAAAAGTAGAGCACACTCCGCAATAGAAGTGAAGATAGTACAACAGAAATACTGAACATATTCATATACACTCAAACAATTATAGATATAAATGGACGAAATAACTCGAGCGTGCTCTACTCACATAGCAACACGATATCAGGTCAAGATTTAGCAATCGAGAGGGAAAGAAAAATAATCTAAAATTGTGGATTCTATTTGAATCTGCCAATCGATGTTAGTATCCAATTATTCTGTTGCTGATAGTCTTATATCCCTAGGAGTTAGAGAAAGTACGTCACTTGGCATGTTGAACAATTAGAACAAAGGATATATAAGATATTTAATTTGGCACATAGTGCTAAGAGATCTTGGTTCAGTGGAATCATTGCTGACCTAGACCTTCTGTCAAATCGTGTATTCGAGCATTACACTAAGATCCTTTGCTTTCCTTTATCCGGAACCTTCGTTTTAACCCTTTGAGGCCCAATGCTCTCTCAAATATACAAATATCTTTAATTTTCATATGGCGTGGTAGTATCCTGTTGTTCCATAACAAAGAGCATACCCCATAACACGTAATGTGTAGTTGTGTTCCCATTTTTTTCCCTTTAGCCTACAATATTGTATAAATAAACATGATGTGGTTAATTATTACTCAGATAGAAAACACATGCTATATTTAAAATCAAAGATGCAGTTTATGCCTGACAATCATTGTTTTCTTTCTAAAGAGTTAGCCAATAAAATAGAAGTAGCACATAATTAAAGAAATTGTTTTCCAGACTAAAAGGACAATAAGGGGTAGAATTAAACATGGGGGGTTGACCAAATTAGAGAGTATGTTTCTATAGTTCGATGTGAATTCTATATAAGAATAGGTCCATTCACTTTACAATAGACCGATAGAAATTCGAACTCATAAGTGCAACCTGTACATCTAAAAGATATCAGATATATTGTATAAAATGTGAATGAAACACCAGGTTACATAAATAAAATTTTTTTTGATAGTGTCCTACAATTGTACAAAACGCACACAACAAATGTCGGATCAGATGATTCAGTAATCTAAAGATAAAAAGAGTAAGGAAAAACACAAAGTATTGCAGATGCTGGAGCAACTACTATATGCAAATACCATGCTTGGATTTTTCTTTTCATTCTTTGTGAATAATAAACTGTAGCCAGAATCCCACATATAACTTAGAGAAAGTCTACAAAATGACAGAAGATATGAATAATAATCCTCTCGGTAATGTAAATCCATTTACTCTTACTCACCTTGCTTAGCATTTTACCATGTTATCCTGCAGCTGTGACGCATGAAATTAAAATATTATGTCTGTCATCTACTATCAGTACACTCCTCCCGTGGTTAACTGTATTAAGGAGATCTGGCGATATTGTTTTCGAAGTTTAATGGAATTTTTTTAACAATTTCGTAATTCAATATGAAACAAAAGATAACGACATTTCCCTGCTGTTCATGTATGTCGTTTCATATCTATATATGCAACGTCAATTGCGTATTGTACCCTTCTGATTTTAATAAATCTACAACAATAGATTTAAATAGGTGGCTTACCCAACCTGGCGTAGACAATGAAAACTTTGGCAATGATCTCCGGCCCGAAGCTGGGTGCATCATATCACCACCTTGTTGGCAATAGACCATGGCTTGCTCATGCTGCGCTTCTCGTACGCCGAAGGAGCATATCAGGATAATGTTGACATGCTGGTGTGTACAACACACTTATCTTAGTACTCCAAAAAAACTGTCTTTTGGGTTCGCGTCATACAGCTTTTCTCCATCCACGTCAAGTTCCAGATAGGTCCAAACATGGTCAAGGACTTATGTTGGAAAAGCTATTATACTGGTTAATAATAAAATTGGTAAATTATATGAATTTTATTAGCATCCAACCTGCAACATGAGAAGAACAAATAATCTGACCTTGGTACTATGACAAAAGAGCGCATCAAATACATTAGGATTTAGGTACAGACATGTGAATATGAACAAATTCCAGATGCTCCATGGTTAATAACGCTGCACGAATTGCCAATGACGGAAATTAGGAAAAGAGGTGACTAAGAAAGAGAACAGATCGAATTTTGCCTTTGCTTGGTCGGTTGTATCACCTGAATCAGCACACTCATGGAATCATCGAAGTATATTTGGACTGATTAACGAAAATCTAATTAAGATGTTCCACGAACGGACCTGGAGCTTGACGTTGCTCTTTTGCACAGAAATCTCCAAGCTCGTTCCTGTACCTCGCCACATCTTCCTTGATGCTGAATCCACCTATACTTTTTGTTCGTGTGCTTCCAAATTCACTGGCCAGGAACAGATGTTGATTGCTCAATTTTAGATGTGCGTAAATTTTTATTGTGGTCAGAGAGATGAGTTCATAGGGCATGCGTATGATATGTACATGGAAAGGACATGCAAAGAAACAAATTAGCTATTGAGAAACGAATATGTCACAGGAAAAACATGGGTGGGGAAGAAGATTGGGGAGAGCCTCTGATGACCGATTGATTGGGCAGGACTGTAGGAACTATGGCGAGAAGGAAGGTTTGGGAGACCTTCTCATATCCCGTTGATTGGGCAGTCGGCGTTTTTTCTTCTTTTTTTTGCAATCTTTAGATGTGCTTGGCAAGGATAGGCTCTCCCGTGCGTTGGCCTTTTAGGGTAGCAAGTTGTTTTGATTCTGTGATTCTGTTATGGGCTGCCGCATGCACGACCCATGTGAATGGATGTTATGGGCTGCCGCATGCATGACCCATGTGAATGGATTTAAGCGTGGTCTTCATCTCTCCATTCACGAGAGGATTGTTTGCCTAGAAAAAAATGAGAGGATTGTGGGCCATATGAGTATTTTTTGCCTACTATTATATCAGTTAATTTGCACCGTTATATTTCGGTCCCACCAGATTAACGATTTCTAATTTTTGATTAACGTGATAATTTCTTGAGAGTGCCTAATTAGTATAGGTAGGTATAGTTTCTATGGTAGGGCAGTATGAAAGTGAGACATTCACGGAAGCAGATTAGTTATTTTTGCTAAATGCCATATCATTTCCACGTAGTCAAATGACAAAAAATCTGCCACTTGCGATCAATGTTGCATATCCATTAGTAGAAAACGGTCCATTTGTCCCGGTTTCAGAGGCCCATTAGCCCCGGTTCTGGAACCGGAACTAAAAGGTCGGGACTAAAGCCCCAAACCTTTAGTCCTGGTTCGCTTACGAACCGGGAGAGAAGGGGCTCCACATGGCCTCTGCGGGGAGCCCAGGCAGGAGGACCTTTAGTCCCGGTTGGTAACACCAACCGGGACCAAAAGGTGTCCACGCGTCAGCATCTGGCAGGAGCTGGTTTTTTTCGAGGGGGGGGGGGGCTTGGAGGATTAATTTAAGGGTTTCATATTGTGTTAGCCAGCTAATAGAGAGAAGTGTCCTTTCTTTCTCCGTGCTTGGTCGACGCTAGCTAGCTACAATAGAGAGAACTCGACACACTAGCTAGTAAGCAAATGAAAAAATCATTAAGTACACAAGATCGTCATGAACATATACAGAGAGAAGTGATCGACCTCTCTTTCTCCATGAGATTGGTCAAACAACAACTTTTCGTATATCTATCCGACGCTGCTAGCTACATATATACAATATAAGATCTCTTACAATTCCTAAGATCCAATCACAAATCAACATAGTATTATCCGTCTTTAGGTATGACGTGGTCAAGAAAGAATCTCGCCAATTCCTCTTAAATTGCTCGTACGCGATCATGTGGTAGGAGTTCATTCCTTATCTTCCAGATCTAATTAAAAAAGGGGTCAATACATGCATATATATGAATAAAACTCAACACAATTGATGGTAACGTAATATATAAAATAAAATTATGAATATTATTTACATACTTCGAATTGTTTGTCAGATAAGCCCCGCTCACAGGTCGAGTGGCGAATGAACTCACATACGTAGGCTACACATAAAACAGTCCCTTCTTTCTGGTACAAGCACTTTACGAGAATAGAGTTCAATCAAACTGATAAGCAAGCATGGTAATGATATATTGAAGAAATTTTGAATCAATTAGAGATGCACGGAACTAGCTAGTACTACTTACTTTGGGGTGCGTAAATCGCAACTCTTCGTTTAGACTGGGAACCTTTCGGGCGAACTTCCTCCAAACCCCGCTAGGCAAAGAAAATGATTACTTGATATCAGGAAATTAACAAAAGTTGCATGCCGATATGGTTCCGGTATTGACTGAACTTACTTCTCGATCATTGCGGTCATGTCCGCATAATTCTCGGGATCTTTACGTCTCGAGTCTAAGACAATTACTAATGCCCCGTCAAGTTTAATGGATAGCAGAATATAGTGGAAACTACACACACATATATAACTCATCAATTACATTACTTAACCTTGAGTAAGCAAAACCGAGTATATAGAGAAGACAACAACACTCACTTGAAGTTATAAGAAAAGAGTATTTCCCTTTTGTTTTGATGTGTAAAGAACGACTTTAGCAAGTTCTTCTCGGTCGCTTTGGTTTCATTTCGTATCGACCATTCATTTACGACATCTGGGCTAGTGAACCCAACATCGAAGATTCCTTTTTTTGCATTCGACGATCTTCAATCTGCATAATATAGTGATGATAATTATATATACATGCAATGAACGAGCTGAGCTAGAGACTTAACTATAGAAGTAATACTTATAGACAGTAGGCAGTCATGCGTTGTTTGTCCAGGGCCCGTTGATTGAATAACTAAAATAACTTCACAAATTCAATAGGCATCACGCCGAGTCCAATGAATTCGTGCTCTGGTTTCACTACCACATACATAGTGTCTCTCCCAGACTTCCTGTAGGTTTTCATGTACCACTCATGCAAATTGTTCATCATCGTTGTTAGAGGAGGAGGATCAGGTTTGACGAGAGGCTTCCCGTGCACGTACTCGTGTTGTTCTTTGGTTACCTTAGCCGTTTCAAAATGTACATCATCCCCCAAGTAATCACCAAGTTTGGTACCGGGCAGTAGCACCGGATGATCAATATCGCTAGACACCTTGAGCAGGGGGCACGATTGCTGTTCCTGTTTGCCGAGCCGGGGAATTGTTTTCCCACTTTTTCGTTGTTTGACTTGGGCAGCACTAGAAGTACATCCCGACCGCTGCGCTTCAATATATGTCTTTATAATACAACGGTCATAATTTGATGGCAGCGGAGGCGGTGATGGTCGCTTCAGGGCATCCAGAGTGCGCTTCACTTTGACCGGATCTACCGTTTCCTTCGTAGGTGGCTGTTTTCGTGCAAAATGGGCCTTCACTTCGGCTTTACTGATGTCAGTGCTTTCTTCGTTAGTCCTCTCATATGGTAACTTTGTAACAGGCTTGAGGCTTGGACCAAATTTGTATTTTTCCCGCCTATTGTACTGCTAGTCGCCGGAGTGGCGGCGGCGTCTCTCTTCCGTCGTGGCTGACGCGTCGGAGGAGGCATATTGTCCTGACGCACCGGAGGAGGAGGAGGAGGAGGAGGAGGCTGAGTGGTCTGACGCGCTAGAGTAGGCGAAGGAGGAGGCAAAGTGGCAACACGCGCCGGAAGAGGCGGACTGCTCAAACGCGCCGGAGTATGCCAAGGAGGAGTCAGAGTGCCCTCATGCATCGGATGAGCCGTAGAAGGAGGCAGAGTGCCCTGATCACGCGCCGGAGGAGGAAGAGGAGGAGGAGGCGGAGTGCCTTGACGCGCCGGAGGAGGAGTAGGAGATGGAGGCGTCCAGTTTGGAAGCTTGATGTACTCCTTCGGCCATAGACATGTACTCCTCAGAGCATGAACCAACTTCTTATCCCCTTCACCTGTATGGTGGTCAAGCTCGAGCCCATCAAATCCCTCCATTACTTCATCCACCATCACAACAGCATAGCCATGTGGAATCGGAAGGCAGTGAAAAGTTCCGTTGGGTTGAGGAGGTGCAACAGAGCCAAGAGCCGCCTTGAAAGTGAGGTTCTGGAATTTCGTCCAAAGCTCGCAATGTTGAACGTCCGTGATAGTATCCACGGGATAGCTAGGAGCCCTGAAGTCAGGCTGAATGAGCTCTATGGAAGCCATGCTGCTTCTTTGCTAAGATGGCGGGGTAGCTTCGTGCCGCTGAGATGGTTGGCCGGCAGCTTGCTGACTCTCAAGTTCCTCTAACTTTTCTAGTCTTGCATTAAGCTTCTGCATTTCGCTTAGCTCCGCTTTCCTCTTTCTCTGTTGGCTTCTATAACCGCCTGCTTCAGCAAACCCAACCCTCCATGGAACGGAGCCTGGTGTACCCCGTGTTCGTCCAGGGTGCTTAGGATTCCCAAGGGCCTCAGTCAGCTCGTCCTTCTCTCTGTCGGGAATGAACGTCCCTTCCTGCACTGCAGTGATATACTTCTGAAGCCTCTTGACGGGTATTGGAAGTTGCTCATTAGTCCAACGTCACTTCCCTGTTTCAGGGTCCAAAGTTCCCCCAACCCCGAAGAACCAAGTCCTTGAATGGTTTGGCCAGTTTAATGTCTCTGGTTTGACCCCTTTAGCAAGCAGGTCATTCTCAGCTTTGTCCGACAACAGCCGGGCTTTGAGGTAGCCACCTGACCCCGTGTGATGGTGATACTGCTTCTTTGCAGCATTGTTCTTGTTTGTCTCAGACATTTTCTTACTCTTCTTCGATGTCTTGTAGGCCACAAATCCGGGCCAGTAATCTCTTATCTTCTCAAATCGGCCGATGAATTTTGGAGTCTTTCCTTTGTCAAAAAACTTTGATTTGAACTCATTCTTCCACCTCCTGAATAGATCTTCCATCTTCTTAAGAGCACACGCCTTGACCAGTGGCTCTATAACTGGGTTATTCGGATCCTCCTCTGGCGGTAGGGTGAAATTTGCCTTCAGCGAGGTCCAAAGATCATCTTTCTGTCTGTCGGTGACATAAGAAATTTCAGGGTTATTTTCCTTAGGCTTATTCCATTGGTTGATTTTGATCGGGATGCTGTCCCTAACAATAGCTCCGCAGTGAGCAGCAAATGCGTTCTTGGTCCACTTTGGTTCAATCGGTAGGCCATCGTCCGCGAGTGTTGTGATCGTGAACCTTTCTTCCTTCCCCAACCTTCTCTTCGGGCCTCGTCTCGTTACCGAAGTTTGGCTCGATCCGGAGGGCTATATAAAATAAGAAATAAGAGTTAGTATATGTACATACCAAAACAATTAATGCATCAATTAGCTAGTCAGCACATGCTTAATTAATATATATACCTTGCTGGACTTTGCAACATCTCTCTCCTCCGTTCGGTCACCGGAGCCGTCACCATGGTCTCCTTCTTCCTCCGGCATTTGGTGACCGGAGCCATCATGATCATGTCCTTCCTCCTCCATTGTTCGATCATTGGAGCACTAATCCTCTCCTTCAAGACCATCGGTATCGTTGAGAAACGACAAGACAACATCAGGACCGCGTCGGATTATGTCCCCCAACAACTGTTCCTGTTCCAAGTCTCTTTAATCCATAGTTTCTGCAAATATTAAAACATGGCAGTTAATATACTTCTCTACGATTTCTTCAATACTTTGACACACAACATGACATATAGAAGAGAATATATATATATATATATATATTTATATATATATGGGATCAGAAAAAATTTGGATCAACTTGTGCACATCCATAATGGGGGCATTCTTGATAAATCTATATTACCGGAGTTTTCTATATGAACATAAAAAATTTCACATGGCAACGACGCTCACCCCTCATGTCTGATGTCCAACGTCCCCCCTCATGTCAAAGTTATTGGGGAGGGGGTAGATGATAACGACGCTCACCCCTCATGTCTGACGTCCGACATCCCCCCTCATGTCGAAGTTATCGGGAAGGGGCAAACGACAACGACGCCTTTTCTTCTAGGGTTTGGGTGGCCTCATTAGTTGGTCAGGCGAGCGTACCGCCTCTCTCTCATGCATCACTGACGCCCCCCTCATGTCGAAGTTATCGAGGAGGGGGTAGATCGACAACGATGCTCTTTCTTCTAGGGTTTGGGTGGCCTCGATAATTGGTCGGGCGAGCGTACCGCCTCTCTCTCATGCATGTCCGACGTCCCCCCTCATGTCAAAGTTATCGGGGAGGGGGTATATCGACAACGACACTCTTTCTTCTAGGGTTTGGGTGGCCTCGATAGTTGGTCGGGTGAGCGTATCGCCTCTCTCTCATGCATGTCCGACGTCCCCCTCATGTCGAAGTTATCGGGGAGGGGGTAGATCGACAACGACGCTCTTTCTTCTACGGTTAGGGTGGCCTCGATAGTTGGTCGGGCGAGCATACTGCCTCTTTCTCATGCATGTCTGACGTCCCCCCCTCATGTCGAAGTTATCGGGAAGGGCCAGGGTAGATCGACAACGACACTCTTTCTTCTATGGTTAGGGTGGCCTCGATAGTTGGTCGGGCGAGCGTACCGCCTCTCTCTCATGCATGTTTTTGACGCCCCCCTCATGTCGAAGTTATCGGGAACTAAATGCATCCATCCATACACACATACATATATACATCCATCGGAGTATATTAACAGTAAATGCATACATATATACAAAAAATGTTATGAACAAAAAATCATATTAATAGTAAGTGCATACATATATACACACATACATATATACGTCCATCGGAGTATATTAACAATAAATGCATACATATATACAAACAATGCTATGAACAAAAAAAATTCTATGAACAAAAAAATGGCAACGGCGGCAGTAGCGCAGGGGCGGCGGCGGCAGAACAAGGGTGGCAACGGCGGCAGCACGGCGGCAGCACAGGAGCAAAGGCGGGGGCAGCGCAGGGGAAGGGGAGCTCACTTTGGGTCGGTGCGTCGGGGTAGGGAGCAGCGGAGCAGCTGGCGACGTTGGGAGCGGCGGATGGCGACGGGGAGCGGTGGACGACGACGGGAAGCTCGGGCAGCCTGGCGGCGTCGATGTGCTCGGCATCGTCAGGGGCAACTGGTGGATGAAACTGAAAAATCTACAAGTGTTTGCTTATATACACAGAGCATTGGTCCCGTTTTGTGGCACCAACCGGGACCAATGCCCACCTTTCGTCCCGGTTGGTCCCACCAACCTGGACTAAAGGTCTATTTTCAGCAGCCCAAAGGGCGGGAATCCCAAACCTTTGGTCCTGGTTGGTGCCACCAACCGGGACCAAAGGTCTCTTTTTGTCAGCCCAAAGGGCGGGAAGCAGAGACCTTTGGTCTTGGTTGGTTGCACGAACTGGGACCAATGCCCATCTTTGGTCCCGGTTGGTGGCACAAACCGGGACCAAAGGCCTGTGCCTAGCACAGCCCCGGTGCGGTGGATGTTTAGTCCCACCTCGCTAGCTGAGAGGCTTCGACACTGGTTTATAAGCGCGACCGCGTCTCCCACTTCGAGCTCCTCTCTAATGCAGGCCTACGAGCCTATACACACTAAATCTGCCTATGGGCCTACCGGGCCTTCTGCGGGTCTGCATCCTGGCTCAACTAGCTGGTTGGGTTTTTAGTCGTATGTAGGCCGTGGTGGCCCAGTAGGTGGCATTTTTTTCTTCATTTTTTGCTTTATTTATTATTGTTTTGTTTTGTTTTGCTTTATTTATTTCCAGTGTGTTTTATCATTATATTCTTTTTGCTATTAATGTTTTGAACAAAAAATACTTTGATAATTTTAGTTACATAATTTCCATTATTTTTGTTTTGTTTTTTTTTCTTTATTGATAATTTCCATTATTTTTGTTTTGTTTTTTGCTTTTTTTTATTTTTTGCTTTATTTATTTCTAGTGTGTTTTATCATTATATTATTTTTTCTATTAATGTTTCGAACAAAAAATACTTTGGTAATTTTAGTTGCATAATTTCCATAATTTTTGTTTTGTTTTTTCTTTCTTTCTTTTTGTTTTTTTTGCTTTACTTATTTCAAGTGTGTTTTATCATTATATTCTCTTTGTTATTAATGTTTTGAAGAAAAAAATATTTTGATAATTTTAGTTGCATAGTTTTGTAAAAGCTTCTCGGTTCATTCTTTTTTGCTATTAGTTAATTTTTTGAACTAAATGACCCTGAAATTGAAAAGCACTTCAAATAAACTCTGAAAAGGTTGAAAGTTGTCATGGTATCATCATTTCATCCACATAGCATGTGCTAAAAAGTTGTGAGGGTTACGGCAAAAACAGGATGCACTTTGTGTACAAAATGGACAATCTCTTTCGAAGTATTACGGTTTCGGATGAAAACTCATCTGTTACAAAGGGATTTTATTTTTTTGAACTTATTTGAACTCCATACTTTCTATGTGTTCAAATTGAACCATTCAAAGCTACATCATCAATTTTCAACCCTTTCTGACTTCATTTGGTATTTTTCATGCATTTACTGATTTTTAAGCTAAATCACATGGAAATTGAAAATCACTACAAATGAATTCTGAAAAGGATGAAAGTTGGCATGGTATCATCATTTCACCCACATAGCATGTTATAAAAAGTTGAGCGGGTTACGACAAAAACTGGATGCACTTCGTGTACAAAACGGACAATCTCTTTCGAAGTACCAGGGTTTCGGACGAAAAATCATGTGTTACAAAAGGCATTTCATTTCTTTACATGTAACTGCAATGATATAGTTGTGGAGAGAAAATCTTTACTTTTTCTTCGCTTGTGTCTTTTGCTTATTGCGCCGTAACCATGGATAATCTTCATCGTTTAATAGGGTGTTTGGGTCAGCCTTGACTTTGAAGGGAGGAATTTTATGAAACTTTTCATAATCTTCAGATAAGTCTGTCTTGCCCTCCAATCCCATGATGTCTCTTTTTCCTAAAAGAACTATGTGGCGGTTTGGCTCATCGTATGGTGTATTCGCTTCCTTATCTTTTCTTTTTCTCGGTTTGGTAGACATGTCCTTCACATAGAAAACCCGCGACACATCATTGGCTAGGACGAATGGTTCGTCTATGTACCCAAGATTGTTTAGATCCACTGTTGTCATTCCATACTGTGGATCTTCTTGTACCCTGTCTCTTGATAGATTGACCCATTTGCACTGAAACAAAGGGACCTTAAAATCATGTCCATAATCAAGTTCCCATATGTCCAGTATGTAACCATAATATGTGTCATTTCCCCTCTTGGTTGCTGCATAAAAGCGGACACTGCTGTTTTGGTTGGTGCTCTTTTGATCCTGGGCGATCGTGTAAAATGTATTCCCATTTATCTCATACATCATGAGACACATAGTCTGGTTCCTCTTGATCTTTAGCTTCCCCCATTGTAGCATCACTGTATACAGGGGGCGGGTAGTTGTCATCCTCTTCTTCTTCGTTGTCTTTCATCATAGCACCTCTTTCCCCGTACTTGGTCCAAACATTCTAGTGTGGCATAAAATCCTTCTCAAGCAGGTGGAAGTGAAGGGTTTTAGAGTTGGAGAAAGCCTTCATATTCTCACAAACAGTACATGAACAATGCATAAAACCATTCTACTTGTTTGCCTCACCCGCTTCGAGAAAATTACGCAGGCCCTTAATATACTCGGAGGTGCATCGGTCACCATACATCCATTGCCGGCTCACGTGCGTGCGTTATATAATAAAGTGTATTAAAAACCATTACAACATATCATGAATAGAGAAGTGACCAAATTAATAAAAATTCATCATCACATTAAAGCCAAAGTACAATAATGACCAAAATAAATACATACAGTTCATACATAGTTCTCATTATTCAACAACATATAGCTCTTTAGAGCATCTAATTAATACATACATTGAAACTATGTATAAAATTTAAATGCAACAAGAAATGCGATCATAACCGCTACTAAGGTACCAATTGATCCAATGACATGATGATACCAACCCTCAGTATGAATGTCATATTTTCTAATCTTTCTAATCTTCAAGCGCATTGCATCCATCTTGATCTTGTGATCGTCGACGACATCAGCAACATGCAACTCCAACTTCATCTTCTCCTCTAGCTTCAACTCTTTGTATTTTTCTTTTTCAATCTAATTTAACTTCTCTACAAGAATTTCTATGTGGGTAGGAATTTCCGGTTCACATACCTCCTAGATTAAAAAATCTATGTCACGTTGGTCGGCATAATTGTCATAAACTAAATAAAACAAATAGTTATAAAATATAATATATATCACATCTGAATCATAGACAGGACGAGGGCCGACGGAGGCAGATACAAAATCATCGCACTATATAATAACAAACAATAATAAAAGTAAGAAAATTACATAAGTATCTATCTAAATCATACTTTTTTCTTTTATAAAGAAGATAAGAAGAAGAGGCTAACCACGGTGGTGCCGGCGTCGAGATGGGCGCGGACGATTGACGACGGTGAGGTTGGGGACGGGACAGGACGGATCGCCAAACCTAGACAAATCTTGAGGAAAATGAAGTTTGGACACGGAGCTTCCAGAGGAGAAAGCTTAAGTGTGGCTCGGGCATTTCATCGGACACCTCATGTGCATAGGAGGTGAGCTAGAGCACCATGAAGCTCTCCCACGGCCGGCCAAAAGAATAGAGGAGTGCACTGCTCTGCTCGCGGGCAGTGGGTATATATAGGCCAAACCATTGGTCCCGGTTTGTGGTTGGAACCGGGACTGAAGGACAATATTTGGTCCCGGTTCCAGCCACAATCCGAGACCAATGGTTGTGGGCTAGGAGTGAGGCCCATCAGTCCCGGTTCGTGTCTGGAACCGGGACCAAAGGGGTCAGACGAACCGGGACCAATGGCCCACGAGGCCCGACCGGTGCCCTAGCCTCACGAACCGGGACCGATGCCCCCATGGGTCCCGGTTTGTGAGTGAATCGGGATTAATGGGCTTTTCAGGCTGGACCAAAGCCCTGTTTTCTACTAGTGATCCGGTATACAAATGGTTTCGAACACTACCTGGTGGACACATGTTACAAGCCACCTAGATGATTGACTATGTAGCACACGTGAATTTGCATTGGAAGAAGATATGTTGAACAGTCTCATCCTTGTGCCGGAAACAACATTAACTATTTACTCCCAGCCCAGTTTCATTCGCGATACTATCTCCATTAAGGACCACTCTTATTTGTAGGAACTTTCATTTCCTCAATTGTTTTGTTGACAACTGCCGCATTAGTATGGATGCACATGATACATATATTTGACCGAGAAGTCCACTCCGGTGAAGGTTCCATTGGATTTCGTCGTGCCCTTGCGGTAGTAGGACCATTGCAAACCGCCTTAGTAGGGCATTCCATATCCCGGTCCTAGGTCCAACCAAATCATAGCGGGATGACAAAATGGGGGGACAAATGCCCAATATTTGTGCTACCCTATCGCGTTTACTACGAACAATGTGGTACAATGCTTATGTATTATTCATGGATCGGTGAGTTGTCTAGCCACCAATCCTTCCAAGAATTTCTGAACCGCCATTGATTGTTAATGATTTGAAGTGAAATTAAACTCTTCCTTTTATAAGATAATCCAAAGAATATGAATCCCCTTGTTTTAAAATTGGGATTAAGATACATATTAAGTGGTGTTTAGAAAGAAAAAGTATGCATGTTTACATCCCCTAGTTCTTCTTGGTACTGCATTGAATGGAGATTGTAAAAATTCAATACTCTTGCTGAGATCGAAGAGGATCCTGATTATGTATGTTGGATTGAAGGCATTGTGAGTGATTATGAATTGCAACCTAGCACACGAGCTTGACTTAACCTTCTTTATGCCCTCTCTATCTATCCAACCATCGATGCTAAGGCATCTCTCAAAGGTAACATATAGGCCAAGTAAGTCACCTCAGTTGACTCCCCATATATAAGGCAACATCATATGGACGAACATGCATTTTGCATGTGCAGTTACATTCATTTTAGTATTTTCAAAATTAAATTGGACATGTAAGTTAAGGAATTGTAAACTCGCAAGTATCATATTAATGTTATTTTCTAGCAGCAAAAATAACTATGATGACTTGAGTATGTAATCTGCATTGCAATAAGAAATATGTCCAACACCAACCTAGGATTTGGACCCTCATAATAACATCTGACGTCTTCCATCAAATTTGCACAACATGGTACATGTACATTGTTACACTAGTAATGACATGTGCATTAGAATATTAGATGTAATATTCATGGTGGATATGTGTACAGTCACAACAAAGGCATGTGATAAGATGGTACAATAAATGTATGATGCTATAATAATAGACGGAGATAGCAATTCTAACCGACATAATAGAAACAATGTATGTGTTGAAATCTGGGAAGTGCACAAGTCGATAATGCGTTGTTGCGAACTGCCAAAGCATGTTCACATTAGCAATTCTTAAGTTTAGCAGATAAGTATAGCTACATTCCAACATATCCTACGCCCCATTCCTCTAGTGATGATGAGTGAACATCATCCATATATTCAACAAGTACTATTCTATCTAAACGTGTTGCATAGGCTTGAGAGGCATCAGGTATTACTCTACCACAAGCACAGAGAGATCTAGGGTGATTTTGTCTTTGCAAACTCCTTCATAGAAGCAAGGTACGAGTAAGAGTGTTCTTTCAGTCCCTAGCACACAAGCTAGTTGCTTCATGCGATGGTACAATGAATCCAAACAATATCCATGGCATCCTCACATATCCCGAACAATGTTTTTATTAAATTGACGTTGTTGTCGCTTCTACTAATAAGCTAAGTTGAAAATGGTGTATATGTGAAGTGTTTTGATCGTGGCATCATCACAATCAAATATGGGCACAAGGTTTATGAGTATTTTGCACTTATAGTTCTACCCCATTTATGTTTTTTTTGGAAAATGAGGTTAAACCCCCAGCCTCTGCATCAATCGATGCATGCTTTTTTTTAGCTGACGAGCCTGTGATATATAAATTTAGAGACCGCCAATACATGGTGATTTTTCTTGCATTTGTCGGGTAAATCATTAAGCACTATGAAATTCTTCTTGCATTGTTATCAAGCAATCACATGACTCAATATAAATTACTAGAAAACAACATTTTTTACTCCCAATCCAGCCTTCTCCATGTGATTATCTCTAGTGAGGATCACTCATTTCAAAAGATACCATGTGAAAATCTTGATTTTCAGCGGAGCTTTCATTTCCCAAATTATTTTGTTATCAACTGACGTATCACAATGGACTAGCACATGGCACATAGAATAGACAGAGAAGCATTCATTCTGGTAAAGGTTCCAAGCGAATACATTCCGCCCGCAGGTTAGTTGGATCAGTGCCAACCTCCTGAGTAGGGTGTTCCATGTCATGACCCTAGGCCCAACCAAATCCTGTTGTAACGACACAATTGGAGGAGAAGTGCCCAACACTTGTGCTACCCTACCGTGTTTATTACGAACAATATGGTACAAGACTAAAATTAGTGTGCAGTCTGGACTGTCTAGCTAAGCTACTAATTGGTATGGCAGGTTAATCTGTTCAACTAACATTTATCAGCCACAACAGTTTCGAGCTTTTAGTAGTTGTACATGTTCATTCCCATTTTCAGATAATTTTAGGGTGGACAAAATGTTCCTTTTCGAAAGGAAATAAAAAAAATGCTAAAGTAGCAGCAGAAACATTGTTAAACAATGCAATACATGGGCCGGCCAAGGGCTGCGCCAAGGGCTTCCACGGGTGCCACTTCTAGTAGTTAGGATAGATTGTCTCTATCTATTTAATCATGTATCTATCTCTATCTCTCCAACCTCCTTGTAATCTCTCCCTCTCTTGGTTATCTCTGGATCTCACGAGACTTGTAATCCCAGAGAGGGGAAGGGTTCGGGAAGGGTTCTTGCCTCTGATATATAAACACATACATGCTCCCATCGGGAGTCGAGATGCTTCCATAATATTTGACATGGTATACAGAGCAGACCTTTTTCATTACATCTAGCCCATGTACGTCCTTAGATCATCCCCAACCTCCACCGATCACCCATCCTCAACCATTGATCAACTTCACCCCAACCATGTCCACCCCCACCGTTGTTCTCACCTCTGGCCTAAACTACAACATCTCCGAGCTTCTCACCAGGACAAACTATGTTCTTTGGCAAGCTCAAGACCGACCCCAGATAATGGGCGCTGGCTTGTATGTCTATATCGGCAAAACCATCGAGGAGCCTCCCAAGATGATTATCGCCAAGGACAAAGAGGGCAAGGATCAGGCGGTGTCGAATCCTACCTATGCCCCTTGGATGGTCCAGGACCAACAAATTGTTGCTTACCTCCTTCGGAATCTCTCCAAAGAGGTTCTCCTTCAGGTGGATTCATTGGAGACATTGCCATATTGCAATATGAATGGCGATGTCGAACATATTTGCGACGGTCTCTCTCTCGCGTCAACAACCTGCATGCTGCCCTCACCAACGCCCAAAAGGGCGCACAATCTTCCTCAACCTACTTCGACTACATGTGTTCCCTCTCTGTTGAGCTCGCGGCTGCGGGCAAACCACTCGAGGAGCCGGAACTCATCTCCTTCATCGTCGTCGGCCTTGACATGGAGTATCAACCACTTATCTCCGCGCTTGATGTCCGCACCGATCCCATCACTGTCGACCATCTCTTCTCCTTGGTAGCAAACTTTGACCAGTGGGTTGACTTGTACCACGAAAAATACATTGTTGGCTTCAAATATTCGGCCAACCATGCCTCCCGAGGCCTACTATGAGGGAGAAGGGGCTACCATAACCAGAAGAGCGGCATCGGCAGCGGAACCCGTGGTGAAAATAGCGCCCAAGGCCATACTAGTGGAGGCGGCTACCAAGGGTGTGGTGTGGCGGTGGCTACCAAAATAATGTTGGCTACGACGGCGGTTACCATCATAATAATGGACGTGGCAGCTATCAGGGTGGTGGTGGCAGCGGCTATTACCACTCCAATAACAACAGGGACAACAACAAGAACCGGTGACCCCCTCCAACAACAACCAGCGACCTTTCCAAGGTTATGACAGCTATGAAGGCAAGTGCCAAATATGTAAGAAAAAAAATGATATTGCTAAGGATTATGATTGGCGTTACGCCGATGATAATTCCTAGAAAAAGAAAATTGCAGCTGCAGCAGATGGGTCATATGGTGTTGATACCAATTGGTACATGGACATGCGCGCGACAAACCATATAACTAGAGAGTTGGAGAAGCTGACTAATGGTGCATGATCAAATCTACACCGCAACTAATGGTGCATGTATGGAGATTAATCGTATTGGTTAATAAATTATCAAAGCCCCACATAAAGATCTTGTTTTAAATGAAATCTTGCATGTTCCTAATTCTTTCAAAACTATTCTTTCATTTCATCGTATTGCCCTTAATAATAATGTCTTTCTAGAGTTTCACCCATATTTCTTTTTGATTAAGGATCAGTTCATAGAGAGAATTCTCCATAGGGGTGTCTGTGTTCAAGGGTTATACACGTTGCTTCCTCAATATTGCAAATTTAATAGAGAAGTCTATGGTGCCATCAAACTCTCTGTCGAAAGGTGGCACCGTCAATTAGGTCATCCATCATTTGCTACTATTCATCAAATTCTTAGTAGAAATAAACTCTTAGTTGTTGATGGGAGAAATTTTGAAAATATTTGTGATTCATGGCAAAGAGAAAAAAGTCATTAATTGCCATATCCTATTTCTACTAGTGTGTCTACTAAATCTTTGCAACTCATTTTTTCTGATGTATGGGGTCCAACACCAACTTCAGTTGGTCGCCATTCTTATTATGTGGGTTCTATTGATGACTATAAGAAGTATACTTGGGTCTATCTACTTAAAACATGTTCTGATGTGTTTCAAGTTTTTCATAATTTCAAGTCGTTATTGAACATCAGTTTGGTAGCAAAAGTCTTGCCATGCAATCTGATTGGGGAGGGAAATATGAAAAGCTAAACTCCGTTTCCGAAAACATAGATATTTCGCATCATGTGTATTTGTCCCATGCTCATAAAAAAATGATTCTGCTAAAAGGAAACATAGACACATTGTCTAGGTAGGTCTAGCTCTTTTAACTACAGCCTCCATGCACTTAAAGTTTTGGGACGAAGCTTTTCTCACCGTTGTTCATCTTATCAACATGTGGCCCAGTCGCACAATTATTGCTCATGAAACTCCCACATAACATCTTTTCTATGTCACACCTGATTATACTACCCTTCGCGTTTTGTGTTGTGCATGTTGGCCAAACCTTCATCCCTACAACACTCACAAACTCATGTTCCATTGTACACAATGTGTCTTTCTTGGTTATAGCGCACAACACAAGGTTGCCAAGTGCTTGGATGTTCCCACTGTTGGAAATATGCCCTAGAGGCAATAATAAATTAGTTATTATCATATTTCCTTGTTCATGATAATCGTTTATTATTCATGCTATAATTGTATTGATCAGAGACTTAGATGCATGTGTGGATACATAGACAAAACCATGTCCCTAGTATGCCTCTAATAGACTAGCTCGTTGATCAAAAGATGGTTAAGGTTTCCTAGCCATGGACATGAGATGTCATTTGATAACGGGGTCACATCATTAGGAGAATGATGTGATGGACAAGACCCAAACTGCAAACGTAGCATATGATCGTGTCAGTTTATTGCTATTGTTTTCCGCATGTCAAGTATGTGTTCCTATGACCATGAGATCATGCAACTCACAGATATCGGAGGAGTGCCCTGCGTATATCAAATGTCGCAATGTAACTGGGTGACTATAAAGGTGCTCTACAGGTATCTCCGATGGTGTCTATTGAGTTGGCATGGATCGAGACTGGGATTTGTTACTCCGTGTGACGGAGAGGTATCTCGGGGCCCACTCGGTAATGCAACATCACAATAAGCCTTGCAAGAAATGTGACTAATTGTTAGTTGCGGAATATTGTATTACGGAATGAGTAAAGAGACTTTCCGGTAACGAGGTTGAACTAGGTATGGAGATACCGACGATCGAATCTCGGGCAAGTAACATACCGAAGAACAAAGGGAACGTTATACGGGATTAACTGAATCCTTGACATAGAGGTTCGACCGATAAAGATATTCGTAGAATATGTAGGAACCAATGTGGACGTCTAGGTCCCGCCATTGGTTATTGACCGTAGAGGTGTCTCGCTCATGTCTACATAGTTCTAGAACCCGCAGGGTCTGCACACTTAAGGTTCGGTGACGTTTCGATAGTGTAGAGTTATGTATGGTGGTGAATGAAGTTTCTTCGGAGTCCCGGATGAGATCCTGGACATCACGAGGAGCTCCGGAATGTTCCGGAGGTAAAGATTCATATATAGGAAGTCCCAGTTTGGTTTCCGGAAAAGTTTCGGGCTCATCGGTAGTGTACCGGGAGTGCCGATAGTATACCGGGAGTGCCGGTAGTGTACCGGGAGGCCTCTGGGAGGGGTATTTCGACCCCAAGAGGTCCGTGGGCTGTGGGAGAATAATAACCAGCCCTTAGTGGGCTGGGAAAACTGCCACAAAGGCCCATGGCGCAGGAGAGAAAGTCCTAAAGCAAAAAGTGGAAAATCAGCCAATAGGAGGCAATCCTACTCCAACTAGGATTGGAGGTGAAGTAGGATTGCTTCCCACCTCCTATTTCGGCCGACCCAAAGGCCTTGGCTGCCTCTCCTCTCCTCTCCTCCTATATATACTAGTGGATTGGGTGGTTTTTGGACAGAATTTCCGGCCACGTGCTACCCGTTACACCGGTGCATAGTTTCTCCTCTAGATCGGTTTTCTGCAGCGCTTAGGCGAAGCCCTGCCGGAATTGCTCCACCACCATCACCGGAGTGCCGTCACGCTGCCGGTGAACTCTCTCTCCTCTCCACCTCCTCTCGCTAGATCGAGACGGTGGAGATCGTCATCAAGCTGCACGTGTGCTGAACACGAAGGTGCCGTCCGTTCGGCGCTAGATCGGAAGGACCGTGATCGAGATCGCGAGACGGTTCGTGATGTGATCATGGAACGGATCGTGATGAGTTCGCGGGACAGATCGTGATCAAGATCGTGAGACGGATCGTGATGATTTTGCGGGACGGATCATGATGTGTTCGCGGGACGGTTCGTGATTGGATCGCGGGACGCTCGGCGATTTGGATCGCGAAGAAGTTTGATTACACCAACCGCGTTTCTTAACGCTTCCCGCTTAGAGATCTACAAGGGTACGTAGATCCACTCTCCCTCTCGTAGATGCTCATCACCATCGATAGGTTTGCGTGTGCGTAGGAAATTTTTTGTTTCCCATGCGACGTTCCCCAACACCCACCAGTTGTGTATATATCTCGTGATGCTGTTTTTGATGAAACACAGTTCCCTTAGCCAATATACACCCCAATGCCGGCGCTCTTCTCCGCAAGGAGATTGTTCTCCTTCCTTCTCACTTATCTGAAGTTGATTATGTGGGCAATGCTGAACCTATTGATCCAACTACAACTAATTCTTATAATCCTGCGTCTGAGTGTGCTACTACAGGTGATAAAAGTGCTAAAAATGCGACATTCAATGGTGCAAATTCGACAGACGGTGCTCATACATGCCCTAGAGCTGTCATGAAAAACCAGCTGCAATCCACCTCAGGATCGCCCCCTATGATCGTGCTAGGGCTGACATGATCGGCTTCGGGATCGCCGCCCTACAGGCGGCTTCGCGCCTGACTTGATGTGTCCCACACGCGCGTCTTGCTCGGGCCACTCCACTGATGCCACACGGTCCAATCGCGATCTGCCACATCACCCACTCTAGCCGGGGCAACTATGCGGTTTCCTGACGAGCCCCGGGTCTTTGTTAGGCGGGACCCGTGCCTGGTCGCTGCATCGGCGCCCATGCGTGCGTGCGATCCGAGACTGCACCTGTTGTCTCGCCCGGATCTTCTACGACTCCTTCATCATCTCCTGCTGCTCAACCGGCCACAGAGGATCCGGCAAGCGGGGAGGATACTTCAAGTGTTGTTTCGGGATCTTCTCCTGACCATGCAGTTGATTCGATATCTGTGAGATGAAGCGGCCCGGACCAACATTACTCGTACGCTTACGGGAGACCGGTTCCCTCGACGCAACTTGATGCTTAGATGGCTTGGGGGTGACAGTTTCTCTCACTTTAGTTGGATCGGATCCGACAAAGGCGGTCCTTGAGAAGGCTGAAAAGCAATCTATGTATCACCGTTCTGGTTTATGGGTAGGTGAGAATCATTCTTGCTAGATACCCGTAGTAGCCACGTAAAACATGCAACAACAATTAGAGGACGTCTAACTTTTTTTTGCAGGGTATGTTGTGATGTGATATGGCCAATTACATGATGAGATATATATGATGTATGAGATGATCATGTGGTGTATAGAATTTCACGACTTGCATGTCGTTGAGTACGGCAACCGGCAGGAGCCATAGGGTTGTCTTTAATTATTGTATGACCCGCGTGTCAATCATTAAGCGCTATGTAATGCTTTACTTTATCGCTAAGTGGTACTAATAGAAGTAGAAGCAGGGCTGGCGCCACAACCCCAATGGCAACACATTGATGGAGATCAAGATGATGGAGATCATGGTGTTGTGCCGGTGACGATGGAGATCATGCCGGTGTTTCGAAGATGGAGATCTTAAACACAAGTTCATGGCCATATCATGTCACTTATGAATTGCATGAGATGTTAATCCTTTTATGCACCTTGTTTTGCTTAGTACGGCGGTAGCATTATAAGGTGATCCCTCACTTGAATTTCAAGATGAACTGTGTTCTCCCCGAGTGTGCACCGTTGCGAAAGTTCATCGTGTTGAGACACCACGTGATGATCGGGTGTGATAGACTCTACGTTCACATACAACGGGTGCAAGCCAGATTTGCACGCACAGAACACTCGGGTTAAACTTGACGAGCCTAGCATGTACAGACATGGCCTCGGAACACAAGAGACCGAAAGGTCGAACATGAGTCATATAGTAGATATGATCAACATGATGATGTTCACCATTGAAACCACCTGAACTCACGTGATGATCGGACTTGAGTTGGTGAATTTGGATCATGTATCACTCCAATGACCGGAGGGATGTCAATTTGAGTGGGAGTTTTTCAGTAATATGATTAATTGAACTCATTATCATGAACATAGTCAGTAGTGTCTTTGCAAATTATGTTGTAGATTACTAGCTCGCGCTGTAGCTCCCTTAAATTTTTATATGTTCCTAGAGAAATAGAGTTGAAAGATGTTGGTAGAAATATTGCGGACTGGGTCCGTGATCTGAGGATTGTCCTCATTGCTGCACAGAAGGCTTATGTCCTTAATGCACCGCTCGGTGCGCCACCCCCTCTAGCGTCGTCTATAGATGTTGTGAACATTTGACAGGCACGTTTGGATGACTACTTGATAGTTTAGTGCGTCATGCATTACGGCTTAGAATTGAGGCTCCGAAACGTTTTGAACATCACGGAACATATGAGATGTTCTAGGAGCAGAGATTGTGATCTCAGGCTCGTGCCTGTGTTGCGAGATATGAGATCTCCAACAAGATTCTTTGCCTGTAAGATGAAGGAGAATAGCTCAATCGTTGAGCATGTACTCAGATTGTCTGGGTACTATAATCGCTTGAATAAAGTGGGAGTTGATCTTCCAGATAAGATAGTGATTGATATAGTTCTCCAAGTCACTGTCACTAAAGCTACTAGAACTTAGTGATGAACTATAATACACCAGGGATAGAAGTATTGATCCCTGAGCTGTTCGCAATGTTTGACACCACGAAGGTAGAAATCAAGAAGGAGCGTCAAGTGTTGATGGTTAATCAAACCACTAGTTTCGAAAAGAGCAAGAGCAAGGAGGGAAACTTCATGGATAGCAAGTCAGTTGCTGCTCCAGTGAAGCAACCCAAAGTTGAACTCAAACCCGAGACTAAGTGCTTCTATTATGAGGTGAGAGGTCGCTGAAGCGGAACAACCCTAGATACTTGGTAGATAAGAAGGCTGGCAACATCGACAGAAGTATATTTGATATACGAGTTATTGATGTGTACCTTGCTAGTACTCCTAGTAGCACCTGGGTATTGGATACCGGTTTGGTTGCTAAATGTTAGTAACTCGAAATAAAAGCTGCGGAATAAACGGAGAACTAGCTAAGGGTGAGGTGACGATGTGTGTTGGAAATGTTTCCAAGGTTGATGTGATCAACATCGCACGCTCTCTCTACCTTCAGGATTAGTGACGAACCTAAATAAATGTTATTTGGTGTTTTGCGTTGAGCATGAACATGATTAGATCATGTTTGTTGCAATACGGTTATTCATTTAAGTTAGAAAATAATAGTTATTCTGTTTACATGAATAATACCTTCAATGGTCATGCACCCAGTGAGAATGGTTTGTTGAAATCTTGATCGTAGTAATACACATGTTCATAACATTGATGTCAAAAGATACAAAGTTAAATAATGATAGTACCACATACTTGTGGCACTGCCGCAAAATGTCATATTGGTATAAAGCGCATGAAGAAACTCCATGGTGATGGATATTTGGACTCATGCGATTTCGAATCGGTTGAGACATGCGAACCATGCCTCTTGGGCAAGATGACTAAAGGACCCCGTTGGATGGAGCGGCAAGTGATTCATTGGAAATGATACATGTTGATGTATGCAATCTAGTGAGTCTTGTAGCGTGCAGTGGATATCGTTATTTTCTTACCTTCACTGATGATTTGAGTAGATATAGTGTATATTTACTTAATGAAACACAAGTCTGAATCGTTTGAAAGGTTCAAGCAAATTCAGAGTGAAGTTTAAAGATCATCGTGACAAGAAGATAAAAATGACTGCGATATGATCGTGGAGGTGAATATCTGAGTCACGAGTTTGGCATACAACTTAAGACAATGTGAAAGTTGTTTCACAACTAAACGCCACCTGGAACACCATAGTGTGATGGTGTGTCCGAACATCATAGTTATGCTCTATTGGACATGGTGCGTGCTATGATGTCTCTTGTCGTTTTACTACTATAATTTTGGGGTTATGCATTAGAGACAACTACATTCACTTTAAATAGGGCACCATCTAAATCCGTTGAGATGACACCATGTGAATTATGGTTTGATAGAAACCTAAGCTGTCATTTCTTAATACTTGGGTCTGCGACACTTGTGTGGAAAATGTTTTCACCTAATGAGGTCGAACCCAAGGCGGACAAATGCATCTTCATAGAATACCCTAAGATCAGTTAGGTGAACCTTCTATCTCAGATCCAAGTGCAAAGTGTTTGTTACTAAAATGGATCCTTTCTCGAGGAAAAGTTTCTCTCGAAAGAATTAAGTGGGAGGAAGATAGAACTTGATGAGGTTGTTAAAACTTTGTTCAACCAGAGAGTAGCGCAGCGCAGGATGTTGTTTCTGTGAAGCCTACGTTAGTTGAAGAGGAAGTTAATGATGATGATCATGAAGCTTCAAGATCAAGTTACTATCGAACTTCGTAGGTCGACAAGGATGTGTACTGCTCCTAAGCGGTACGACAACCCTGTCTTGGAGGTCATGTTCTTGGACAAACGATGAACCTACAAGCTATGGAGAAGCGATGATGGGCCCGGATTCCGACAAATGGTTGGAGGCCATGAAATTCGAGATAGGATCCATGTATGAAAACCAAGTGTAGACTTTGGTAGACCTGCTCGTTGGACGGCAGGTCGTTGAGTACAAATGGATCTTTAAAATGAAGACAGACACTGATGGTGAATGTCACTATTTGTAAAGCTTGACTTGTTGCAAAGATGTTTGTCACAAGTTCAAGGAGTTGACTACGATGAGACTTTCTCACTCGTAGTGGTGCTAAAGTCTGTTGGAATTATGTTAGCAGTTGCTGTGTTTTCAATTATGAAATCTGGCAGATGGATGTCAAAACATTGTTTCCTTAACGGTTTACTTGAGGAAAGGTTGTATGTGATACAACCAGAAGGTTTTGTCAGGCCTAAGGATGCTAAAAGGTGTGCAAGCTTCGGTGATCCTTCCATGGACTGAAGCAAGCATCTTGGAGTTGGAATATACGCTTTGATGTGGTGATCAAAGTTTTGATGTTTATACAAAGTTTACGAGAAACTTGTATTTGCAATAAAGTGAGTGGGAGCACTATAGAATTTCTGATAAGTATATGTGGATGACATATTGTTGATCAGAAATAATGTAGAGTTTCTGGAAAGCATAAAACGGTCATTTGGAAAGTGATTTTCAAAGGAAGACCTGGATGAAGCTACCTAATTGTTGAGCATCAAAATCTATGGAGATAGATCAAGATGCTCGATGAGACTTTCAATGAGTGCATAACTTGACAAGATTTTGAAAGAGTTCAAAATGGATCAGTCAGAGAAAGAGTTCTCGCCTGATTTGTAAGGTGTGAAAGTTGAGTGAGACTCAAAGCTCGACAATGGCAGAAGAAAGAGAAAGGACGAACGTCGTCCCCTATGCCTTAGCCATAGGCTCTATATTATGCCATGCTGTGTACCGCTCCTGTGTGTGCCTTGCCATGAGTCCGTCAGGGAGTACAAGAGTGAACCAGGAGTGGATCGCTGGACAGCGGTCAAGATTATCCTTAGTAACTAAGAGACTGAGGAGATGTTTCTCGATTATGGAGGTGATAAAGAGTTCGTCGTAAGGAGTTACGTCGATACAAGCTTTAACACTAATCTGGATGACTCGTAGTAGCAATCTGGATACGTATAGTGGAGCAGCCATTTGGAATAGTACCGAGCGGAGTGTGGTAGCAGTGTTTACAGTTTGACATAGGTATTTGCAAAGTGCACACGGATCTGAATGTTACAGACCCGTTGACTATAAGATCTCTCTCACATGCAAAGCATGATCGAGCCCCAGAACTCGTTGGGTGTTAGATTCATAACAATGCGAATCACATGGTGATGTGAACTAGATTATTGACTCTAGTGCAAGTGGGAGACTCTTGGAAATATGCCCTAGAGGCAATAATAAATTAGTTATTATCATATTTTCTTGTTCATGATAATCGTTTATTATCCATGCTATAATTGTATTGATCGGATACTTAGATGCATGTGTGGATACATAGACAAAACAATGTCCCCAGTATGCCTCTAATAGACTAGCTCGTTGATCAAAAGATGGTTAAGGTTTCCTAGCCATGGACATGAGATGTCATTTGATAACGGGGTCACATCATTAGGAGAATGATGTGATGGACAAGACCCAAACTGCAAACGTAGCATATGATCGTGTCAGTTTATTGCTACTGTTTTCCGCATGTCAAGTATGTGTTCCTATGACCATGAGATCATGTAACTCACAGATATCGGAGGAGTTCCTTGTGTATATCAAACGTCGCAACATAACTGGGTGACTATAAAGGTGCTCTACAGGTATCTCCGATGGTGTCTATTGAGTTGGCATGGATCGAGACTGGGATTTGTTACTCCGTGTGACGGAGAGGTATCTCGGGGCCCACTCGGTAATGCAACATCACAATAAGCCTTGCAAGCAATGTGACTAATTGTTAGTTGCGGGATCTTGTATTACGGAACGAGTAAAGAGACTTGCCGGTAACGAGGTTGAACTAGGTATGGAGATACCGACGATCGAATCTCGGGCAAGTAACATACCGAAGAACAAAGGGAACGTTATATGGGATTAACTGAATCCTTGACATAGAGGTTCGACCGATAAAGATCTTCGTAGAATATGTAGGAACCAATGTGGACGTTGAGGTCCCGCCATTGGTTATTGACCGTAGAGGTGTCTCGGTCATGTCTACATAGTTCTCGAACCCGCAGGGTCTGCACACTTAAGGTTCGGTGACGTTTCGGTAGTGTAGAGTTATGTATGGTGGTGACCGAAGTTTGTTCGGAGTCCCGGATGAGATCCCGGACGTCACGAGGAGCTCCGGAATGTTCCGGAGGTAAAGATTCATATATAGGAAGTCCCAGTTTGGTTTCCGGAAAAGTTTCGGGCTCATCGGTAGTGTACCGGGAGTGCCGGTAGTGTACCGGGAGTGCCGGTAGTGTACCGGGAGGCCTCCAGGAGGGGTATTTCGACCACAAGAGGTCCATGGGCTGTGGCAGAATAATAACCAGCCCTTAGTGGGCTGGGAAAACATCCACAAAGGCCCATGGCGCAGGAGAGAAAGTCCTAAAGCAAAAAATGGAAAATCAGCCAATAGGAGGCAATCCTACTCCAACTAGGATTGGAGGTGAAGTAGGATTGCTTCCCACCTCCTATTTCGGCCGACCCAAAGGCCTTGGCTGCCTCTCCTCTCCTCTCCTCCTATATATACTAGTGGATTGGGTGGTTTTTGGACAGAATTTCCGGCCACGTGCTACCCGTTACACCGGTGCATAGTTTCTCCTCTAGATCGGTTTTCTGCAGCGCTTAGGCGAAGCCCTGCCGGAATTGCTCCACCACCATCACCAGAGCGCCATCACGCTGCCGGTGAACTCTCTCTCCTCTCCACCTCCTCTCGCTGGATCGAGACGGTGGAGATCGTCATCAAGCTGCACGTGTGCTGAACGCGGAGGTGTCGTCCGTTCGGCGCTAGATCGGAAGGACCGTGATCGAGATCGCGAGACGGTTCGTGATGTGATCACGGAACGGATCGTGATGAGGTCGCGGGACAGATCGTGATCAAGATCGTGAGACGGATCGTGATGAGTTTGCGGGACGGATCATGATGTGTTCGCGGGACGGTTCGTGATTGGATCGCGGGACGCTCGGCGATTTGGATCGCGAAGAAGTTTGATTACACCAACCGCGTTTCTTAACGCTTCCCGCTTAGCGATCTACAAGGGTACGTAGATCCACTCTCCCTCTCGTAGATGCTCATCACCATCGATAGGTTTGCGTGTGCGTAGGAAATTTTTTGTTTCCTATGCGAGGTTCCCCAACACCCACCAGTTGTGTATATATTTCTCGTGATGCAGTTTTCGATGAAACACAGTTCCCTTAGCCAATATACACCCCAATGCCGGCGCTCTTCTCCGCAAGGAGATTGTTCTCCTTCCTTCTCACTTATCTGAAGTTGATTATGTGGGCAATGCTGAACCTATTGATCCAACTACAACTAATTCTTATAATCCTGCGTCTGAGTGTGCTACTACAGGTGATAAAAGTGCTGAAAATGCGACATTCAATGGTGCAAATTCGACAAACGGTGCTCATACATGCCCTAGAGCTGTCATGAAAAACCAGCTGCAATCCTCCTCAGGATCGCCCCCTATGATCGTGCTAGGGCTGACATGATCGGCTTCGGGATCGCCGCCCTACAGGCGGCTTCGCGCCTGACTTGATGTGTCCCACACGCGCGTCTTGCTCGGGCCACTCCACTGATGCCACACGGTCCAATCGCGATCTGCCACATCACCCACTCTAGCCGGGGCAACCATGCGGTTTCCTGACGAGCCCCGGGTCTTTGTTAGGCGGGACCCATGCCTGGTCGCTGCATCGGCGCCCATGCATGCGTGCGATCCGAGACTGCACCTGTTGTCTCGCCCGGATCTTCTACGACTCCTTCATCATCTCCTGCTGCTCAACCGGCCACAGAGGATCCGGCAAGCGGGGAGGATACTTCAAGTGTTGTTTCGGGATCTTCTCCTGACCATGCAGTTGATTCGATGCCTGGATCTTCTGGGGCCAGAACTGCCACGCCACCACGTAGACGTCTACGAGCATGTGTTATTCAGCCCATTAATTACAAAGTAAAATTGGTTTAACCATATCAACAGGAGAACCAGACACAAATCATGAGGCTCTTGTTGATCCCAAGTGGAAGGCAACCATGAATGATGAATTTCAGTCTCTTCAGAGAAATAACACTTGGCATTGGTTCCTTCACGTCAAGGTAAAAATGTGATTGATTGCAAGTGGGTATTCAGAATAAAAAGAAGGTCTAATGGTATAATTGATTGTTAGAAAGCTAGGCTTTTTGCTAAGGGTTTAAAGCAAAGGTATGCCATAGACTATGAGGACACTTTCAGTCCAGTTGTTAAAGCTGCTACTATTCATCTAGTTTTGTCCATTGTTGTATCAAGAGGATGGAGTCATAGGAAGCTAGATGTGCAGAATGCGTTTTTTCATGGCATTCTGGAAGAGGGAGTGTATATGAAACAACCTCCACCTCCTGGGTTTGAAGATAAGAACAAACCATCTCATGTCTGCAGACTTGATAAGTCTCTCTATGGACTGAAGCAATCCCCTAGAGCGTGGTACTCTCGTCTAAGTACAAAGCTTCAACAACTTAGTTTTGTTCCCTCAAAGTCTGACACCTCACTTTCATCTATAATAAATCAAACCCATCCATTTTTGTGCTTATTTATGTTGATGATATAACTGTCACAAGTTACTCCAAGGATGCAGTGAGAGATCTTTGATATGTCTCCAATGTATCTATAATTTTTATTGTTCCATGCTATAATGTTATCATTCTAGGATAGTTTTTATGAATTTTTGCCAATTCATATTAATTTTGAGCACTAACCTATTAACCCAATGCAAAGTGCTAGTTGCTGTTTTCTGCGTGTTTTTAGCTTTTCAGTACCAAACGAAGTCCAATTGCAATGAAACCTTTTTATGATTTTTTGGACCAAAAGAAGACTTGGAAGATTTGGGAGGAGACCGGATGCTGCACGGAGAAGCAACAGACATCAGGGAGCGCTGGGGGGGGGGTGGCAGCACCCTGTTGTGTGCTGGCTCCTGCTGGTGCCTCCCGACACCCCTCTCTGGCCTATAAACTCCAATATATCCTCGAAACCCTAGAGAGCCTCCCGAAACATTTTTCCGCCGCCGCAATTCTCTTTTCCGCTGTGTGCCATCCGGAGCCCTATTCTGGTGCCCTGTCCGAGGGGGGATCGATCAAGGAGGGCCTCTACATCAACCTTGGTGCTCCCATGGTGATGTGTGAGTAGTCTACAACAAACCTATGGGTCCATCATTAGTACCTAGATGTCTCTCTCTCTCTCTCTCTCTCTCTCTCTCGATCTTCAATACAAAGTTCACCGCATCTTCATGGTGATCTATTTGATGTAATTTTCTTGTGCGGTGCGTTTGTTGGGATCCGATCAATTGTGGGTTTATGTTCAGATTTTTCATGAAATTATATTGAGTTTCTTGTTGGTCCTTCTTTACATATGCATGATTATATGATAGCTTTGTAATTCTATCTGATCTATTGAAATAGTTTGGTCAACTAGATTGATATTTCTTTAGTGGGAGAGGTGCGTTGTATTGGGTTCAATCTGGCGGTGCTTTATATCCCAGTGACAAAAAGGGTCAAGACACGAATTTGTATTGTTTCCACTAAGCATAAAACGATGGGGTTTATTCATATTGATTGAATCTATTTTGTCTACATCATGTCAATGTTCTCCATACATTACCATGTTTTACTTAATACTCTAGATGCATGCTGGATAGCGGTCGATGGGTGGAGTAATAGTAGTAGATGCAGGAACGAGTCGGTCTACTTGCTTACAGACGTGATGCCTATATGTAATGATCATTTCCATAAACAAATATTGCATAACTATACGTTTTTCTACCAATTGCCCAACAGTAATTTGTTACCCACCGCATGCCTGCTATATGAGAGATGCCACTAGGGAAACTATGGCCCCGGGGTCTATCCACATATATATTTACAAAAGTATCAATTACCGTTCTGTTATTATTTAACTTTTATTTTATTTTTCAATTTAGAATTATCTACTATCATCTACACACTTCATTTGCTTACAAGTAACGAGTACAAGGGGATTGGCAACCCTCTTGTCCGCCTTGGGTGCAAGTGTTTGCTTCTTTGTGTACAGTCGCTGAAGACGGGGGTTACGTGTTACTCCTATTGGTTTGATAACCTTGGTTCTCACTGAGAGAAATACTTAGCTATATTGTGCTGCATCACCCGCTCCTCTTCATGGAAAACTCAACATAGATCACACGTATCAATATTTTATCAGACTTGAACTCAGAATTTGCTCTCAAGGATTTGAGTCTCTCTCTCTCCCTCCCCCCGCTCTCTCTCTCTAACTTTTGAGCCAAGAGGATGATGCCAGATACAGAAGGTTGGTAGGTACAATTCAGTATTGGAGTCTTACTAGACCAGACATCTCCTTTTCAGTCAATAAGGTTTGCCAATTTCTTCATGCACCCGCCACTGCTCATTGGACTGCATCCAAACACATACTTAGATATGTCAAGAACACTTTAAGTGTTGGCCTGACCTTAAGTAAATCCTCATCCACCCCTGTGAGTACTTTTACTGATTCGAACTGGGCAGGTTGTTTGGATGACAGAAGGTCAATAAGAGGATTTGCAGTTTTCTTTGGCCCTAATTTGATTTCATGGTGTGCAAAGAAACCGTCTATAGTGTCAAGATCAAGTACTGATGCAAAATATAAGGCATTGGCAAATGCAACAACAGGAATTATTTGGGTCAAATCCATGCTCAAAGAACTTGGTCTTTATAACACTCAAACTCCATGTCTTTGGCGTGATAACCTTACAACTACATACTTGGCTGCTAATCCTGTTTTTCATGCAAAGACCAATCACATTGAGATAGACTATCACTTTGTGAGGAAACATGTTGCTAACAAGGAACTAGATATTCGATTTGTGCACTCCAAAGGTCAAGTTGCGGATGGGTTTACAAAAGTCTTGGCCACACAACAATTTGAGGAGTTCAAACATAATCTAAACTTGAGGAGCAGTTTAGATTAGGGGATGGTGTTAAACAATGCAATACATAGGCCGTCCAAGGGTCGTGCCAAGGGCTGCCTTGGGCGCCACTTCTAGTAGGTAGGATAGGTTGTCTCTATCTATTTAAACATGTATCTATCTCTATCTCTCGAACCTGCGTGTAATCTCTCCCTCTCTCGTTTATCTCTGGATCTTATGAGACTTGTAATCCCAACGAGGGAAAGGGCTCAGGAAGGGCTCTTGCCTCCGATATATAAACACATGCGGGTTCCCATCGGGAGTTGAGACACTTCCATAATATTTGACAAACATTACAGTGATAGTCATGTCCGGGACAGATATGCAATATTTGATACAGTTCTCATTGAGCTAAGGCACTAGACACATATGCTTATTATAAAAGGCGGAGGAGGCCGGTGGGTCTTCTCTGTGACTTGGCGTTCTCCGTCCATGTTGGCCATGGCTGGTTTAGTTGCAGCAGCAGCAGAGGCAGTCGAGGCAGCACTCGCATGTCTCATAGCAGCAGAAGCAGCACAACGCCGTGAACACGCTGCGCCAAACATCCAATCAGTCAAACACACACACCAACAAAACAATAGGAGGGAAGATTGAATAGAAAGGAATTAACAGGAACTAGTACTAGGGGGATTAGCCCCAAGATATTCCTGCCCTCTCTTTGATTTCTCCAAGAATTTTTCAGATGCCAGAAGAGTTTTATCTCTCTCTTGGCCTCTGCATCAACAGGTACCGAGAGAGTTAAATCTCCCAGCAAGAAGAGAGCAGGGCAGAGCCCAGAGAGAGGGAGAGCGAGCAAGCGACTGGATCATCGAGCTGTGTGTGTGTGTGTCTCACCATGCGTAGATGCAGCCCTTCTCCTCGTGGCGCTTCTGCACGTGGTCGGTGTAGGACATCTCCTGCCCCGACGGAGCGTTATACATCTTCGCAAACGGTGGGTTGGGTTGCTATGTGGAAGAAGAAGTCTCCAAAGCTTGTGCTCTGCTCTCCTGTGGCTTTGGGAAGATGTAGGATTGGAACATGGAGGAGTGGGTGGGGTTTTATACGCTGGGAAGGCAGCTGCACAAGTTGCAAAACTGTGTTCTAAGTAACTAAGATAGCTCGATGGACGTGGTGTTTGCTATTTTGTCTTTTGAAGGCGTGGAACACGGCTTTGTGCTAGTATTTTTTTTTTGTGATGGAGTACATGATATTTTGGTTTGTAGTAAATGGAAAAATATAGAGGGTTGAACTCTGTCCTTGTTTTCTCCATTTCGCGCCAACCTGGACTAGGAGTCTCTTGTACTGCTTCTCTTGGTGGTTCGATTGTGAATTCTGACTTTCTTTTTGAATGAAGAGAGGATTCCTAGTCAGTCTAGTTGGGTGGTCAGTTTCGACGGCCTGGAATAAATCCACCACCTATCGATGAGGACTATGAGGTCATGGCCTCATGGGCCCATGACCATGATGGGTGTGTGTGTGCATGCCCTGGGTGTATGCATGGTGGGAAGGGACAAGACCAATTTGCCTCGGTCAAGACTAATTATTAATTAGCCTGCAAAGTTAGCTACTATGGTCTCACTGTCTGCATATCTGTTCATAGTGCAAGCATCACATCACGCTTGAGAAAAGGTTCTAGATATACGATGGCTGCACATATCTTGTCTTGCTTCAGAGAAAGTGAGAAGCTTTAGATTTTTCTACCTTTGTGTAGTTGTGCGTATGTAAGGTTATTGCACACCGCATTTGGATGGGTGTATTTATAAGTCAGGAAAGGTCCAACAGTTGTTAAATCCCAGCTGCTAAGTGTACATTCGCATCCAAATGTATCTTCTAACATAAATTAGAAGTATTCCCGGGAGACAAAAACAAGACTTGATTGGATTTCTTCGACCCTAAGGTTTCAAATTTGTCATCTACCTAGTGTGACTCCCATTGAATTGATTCACTACACTGCCATATTTGACCGGAAAAGCTCCAAATTAAGATGTCCCACATTTGTCGATGCCCAACATTAATAGGACAGGGGACGTCCAACATCTGTCCATGCCCAGCGACAAGTGTACATCACATCTGAATGTACTATCTTCTAACATAAATTTGACGTATCCTTGGGGAGAGTAAAATGGGACTTGATTGGTTTCCTTCAATTTTTAACTTTTCATCTACCCACTGTAATTCCCATTGAATTGAGTTACCACACTGCCATATTTGACTGTCAAAAGTCCAAATTAAGAAATAGACCATGCAGGGGATGGGGTCCCTCTTCAGCCACATATGCAGGGGATGGGGTCCCTCTTCAGCCTCATATTTTTCTTAGCAGCTTAGGAGTGTACCGATATTGGCAGTACTAGTGCAGCACCGCAGCACCAAAATGGATGACAAACGGATGCCTCTTACGTCATGTTCTTGGTTTTGTCTTGGTGTGGATTTTTCTCGCCTAATGGCGAGGTCTTGATTACCGACTAGTCGACATCGTATTGTAGAAGGAAAATCCATCAGTCATGGGGACATCAAAGAGGATTTGTTTCATCTGGCCTCTGTTGGTCGGTCGTACTTGGTGTATATTCATTTGCAAGGAGAAGTGACCACGAAATATATCGGTCGTGCTTGACAACCACCACGAAAGAGATTAGACTATATAACACGTATGTTATCATGATATGATTGGAAAATTCCAATCCATTTAATATATTTAGGCTCACTCTAAATTCCCATCGCAGATATCCTTGTAATGTTTTTTCTAGCAGTAATGATGATCAATATAAGGATTTAAGGAACTACGTTGTAATTTTTCCATCAAAAAATGGACCTGAACTGCTGCCTTAATTATGTATTCTGCATAGTAATAGCATAGGAGTCCAAATTCAAACTAGGACCGGAACCCAGAGGTGGGTGTACGCCATCATAACACTAAAATATTATTTTTGACCTCATCATAACGCCAACATCTCCAATAGCTTGCAGAGAATGATACATGTATGCTCTCACGCTCGTACTCGTCGGTCCATCAGATGTAGTGTACATGCTTGCTATGTGTACAACAATGTTTTAAATAGCGGGCTATGGCAAATAGCGACGAACCTCCAGATAAGCTATAGCGGGCTATAGCGTGTTATTTGTACATGAAACCATTTCGCGGCACCGTGCTCAAAAGGCTATAGCAAAGCTATAACGAGGCTATAGCGGGCTATTTAAAACTATGGTGTACAGTCATATCAAAGGCCCGTGAGCATATGACATGGAGAGGATATGGTTCTATCATAAAAGGCAAGGATAGCAAATCAAATCGACCATAGTAGTAGTGAATGTGGTGAAATTGGAGACACCGCTGCTGCATAAGCAGATAAATGCAGTGCAGTGAGCTACCAAAGCGCCATCACATTAGCAATTCCTAACAGATAAATATAGTTGCATTCCAAGTCTCTCAGGTCTAGTTCCTCTAGAAATGATGATGAGAACATTTATACATTCAATAAGAGTGATCACCATCTTATTTAAATGAGTTGCATAGGTGTGAGAGGCATTAGGAATTATTCTATGGCAAGGCAGTAGATGAAAGTGAGACCTTTGGAACTATACGGTACTTTTATTTCTTCCATAGGAGACAATTGGGCGAACGCTCTATAAATGTCATTTGATACCTATGCTAACAGTGCCATGCGGGATGTAATCCTGTGATGTTTAGGATAGAGCTGTCTGCGGGTACGGGTTTTGCTTTGCATGTATCTTCTAATATGAATTAGACCAGTGTCCTTACGAAGATGAAAACATAACTAGATTAGTTTCCTTCGATCCGAAGATTTCTAAATCGTCGAACCTCAACTTCCTGTGTCTTGTTTGTTGCCCCTCCTTGTATTTATGTCAAAATTTGACCACACATTTGAATAGAAAAAATAAATTATATTCGACAAAAGTTACATCGTGAGATTCGTATTTGAAAGAAGTTTCTGATGACACTGTTTTCGTGCCATATGTTTTATATCTTGGTAGGTAAATCTATGATCAAATTTAGCCTGAAATACGAGGGGGGCTAATAAACCCGAAAGGAGGAAGTAGTGTAATTAATTCCCACTGAATTGATTTACTAATTACTACACTGCCATATTTGATTGGCAAAAGGCCAGATCAAGCGCTGCTAACCAAGTAATTCATGAAAAATTAATCAATGATATGCCCTTTTTACAGCCCCATGCTTGCAGTTGACAGTAACAGTTTTCTTAGCCACTAAGAGATGTGATGAAACTTAATTAAAAGTGTAGCAACAGTACTAGTGTGTCCTGTTCTTGGGGTGGTCAGAAATTGAGTACATTAGTGCTGCTAGACTGGAATGTCTAGTTGATGTATATATATTTTTTGAAACAAGGCAAAAGTTTTGCCATTTTCATTTATTATGAAAGGAAGTTTAGAGGTCGAGGCCAAAGGCCAAAATACAAAACATTACTCTCGCTGCATTACATTACGCAAATGCTTAACCCCACAAGACACCACCACAAAGTCTCCTCTTTGATTCTGGCGACAATAACCCCAACCGGCATCGCGGTGTTGCAGAAGACACGTGCATTCCACACTTTCTAGATTTCTCACGAAATAATCAACATTAGGAAAACAAGCGCCCTTCGCGGTTGAGTCCTCTTGGATGCATTGATGCTCTACCACTTGTTATGGAATCCATGACACCCCAATCTGAAGGTTATACACCATGAAGACCAAGCCAAATTTGATCATGCCCCAAATTGTGATGGTGTAGGCGTGCATCGACACTGGAAAAGAAGATGATCCACCGATAATTGAACCTGTTTGCAAACGGGGCATATGTTTTAGTTAGACTATTTGCGACATTGGAGTCTGTCAGCCGGGGCATATGTTTTAGTTGGACTATCTGCGACGTTGGAGTCTGGCAGCAGTAGGTCCTATTTTGATAATCATCCATGCGAAGAATTTGCATTTTGGGGGCCGGGGGTGAGGGTAATTCCTCCACACGTTCTGGGGCATGTCCTGTGTCACTGTCAACGAAACCAAGGAATTGTGTGCTATAGGCCGCCCCCTGTGAGTAATGTCAACCAAACCAAAGAATTCATGAATTGTGCGCCCCAGTTGATGTATTATGTTGACGGTTTGCAAAAAGAAAATCAGCGTGCAGTTGGTTGAACCGTCTTGCTAAACTACTGGTTGGTATGGCAGGTTAACCTGCTCAACCAACATATATCAGGCACAATAGTTGCACACGTTCATTTCAGTCACACACAAAAAAAATGAAATGTTCATTTCAGTCTTCAGATAATTTCATTGAGACAAAGCAAAGTGTCAAAGGAAAAGCGCAGTGGGCAGGCGAGGACCAGAATCCGATGCTAATTAAATTAAGATGCAACACAAACCATGATGGATGGTGACTATAGTGATAGCTTTGTTTGGTGCAGATAATATTTCAGGGAGAGTGTATTCTTGTTCCACTAATATTCCGGACTATCTCATGGGCATTAATTAGCTAAAATGGGGTTCATGGGAATGTGGATTGTTTGAGGGCTAAATTATTCAGCAGAGGCTGGGTGCTCTTCCGACAGAGGAGATGGTGTGGAGTCCCGGGCAGGAGGCTCAACACTCTCCCACCGTAACGCCGACTACTTTGCCATCTCCGACGATTGCTAGTAATTCTGTTAAATTGGGAGTTTAACTTGGTAGTAATGGGAAAGAGGCTGCGGATTCGATTAGTGAATTGTTAGACTTAGATGGCGAAAGGGTCATGGAGATGCTTCGTAATACTACGACCGTATAACCTATGCATGATAATGGTATTAACTCTCTTTTTGTCCCGGTTCCAGCCAAGAACCGGGACCAATGGGCCTCGTTCCTCGACCAGCACCTTTAGTCCCAGTTGATAGCTGGAACCGGGACCAAAAGTGCGTCTTTTGTCCCGGTTCTGTCCACCAACCGGGACTAAAGATATAAGCCTATATGTAGCCCCGTTGGTCCCTGCCCACTCACTTTGTTTTTTTGGACGCCGGCGTGTGGGTGGGTGTTTCTCTAGCTCTCACCTCCTATGCATATGAGGTGTTCGATGAAATGCCCGAGTCACACTTAAGCTTTCTCCTCTCCAAGCTTGACATCCAAGCTCCATTTTCCTTAAGATTTGTCTAGGTTTGGCGGTCCGTCCTGTTCCGTCCCCATTCTCACCTCCGTCGATCGCCCGTGCCGATCTCGTCGCCGACACCACCGTGGTGAGCTCTTGTTCTTATCTTCTTTGTAATTTTTTTTCTTACTTGTATGACTTAGATAGATGCTTGTACAATTTTCTTACTTTTATTATTGTTTGTTATTATATAGTGCTATGGTTTTGGTATCTTCCCCCGTCGGCCCTCGTCCTGTCTATGATTCAGATGTGGTATATTATCTTTTATAATTATTTGTTTCATTTAGTGTTTATGAAAATTATGCCGACCCACGTGACATAGATGTTTTTATCGGACTTATGTGAATTGGAAATTCCAACCGACATAGAAATTCTTGTCAAGAAGTTAAATTTGGTTGAATAAGAAAAAAATTACTTGAAAGAAAAATTAAAAAGAGTTGAAGAGGAGAATATGAAATTGGAGTTTTATGTTGCCGATGTTGTCGACGATCACAAGATCAAGATGGATGCAATGCGCTTGAAGATTAGAAAGATTAGAAAATATACCATTCATACTAAGTCTTGGTATCCTTATGCCGTTGGATCAATTGGTACCTTAGTTGCGGTTATGATCACATTTGTTGTTGCATTTAAAGTTTTTACATAGTTTTAGTGTATGTTTTACTTAGATGCTCTAGAGAGCTATATGTTGTTCAATGAGAACTATGTATGAACTTTATGTATTTATTTTGGTCACTACTGTACTTTGGTTTTAATGTGATGGTGAATTTCTATTAATTTGGTCACTTCTCTATTCATGATGTTCAGTAATGGTTTTTGATACACTTAATCATATAACACATGCAGATGAACCGGCAATGGATGTACGATGACCGACGCACCTCCGAGTATATTAAGGGCCTGCATAATTTTCTCAAAGTGGCCGAGGAAAACAAGCAGAATGGTTTTACGCCTTGTCCATGTACTGTTTGTAGGAATACAAAGGATTACTCCAACTCTAAAAACCTTCACTTCCACCTGCTTGAGAAGGGTTTTATGCCACACTATAATGTTTGGACCAAGCATGGAGAAAGAGGGGTTATAATGGAAGACAACGAAGAAGAAGATAATGATGACAACTACTCGCCCCTTGAATACGGTAATGCTGCAATGGGGGAAGCTGAAGATCAAGAGGAACCAGACGATGTGCCCGATGATGATCTTCATCGGGTCATTGTTGATGCACAGACAGAATGCAAAAGTGAAAGGAGAAGTTGAAGTTCGATTGCATGTTAGAGGATAAAAAAAAGGGTTGTATCCAAATTGCTGCAATGGAAGGTAGACAATGGTGTATCTAACAAGGAATTTGGTTCGCTACTGAAAATATTGAAGAAGAAGCTTTCAAAGGATAATGAATTGCCCGACAGTACGTACGAAGCAAAGAAGGTTCTATGCCCTCTAGGATTGGAGGTGCAGAAGATACATACATGCCCTAATGAATGCATCCTCTAACGCGGTGCGTATGAGGATTTGAACGCATGCCCAGTATGCGGTGCATTGCGGTATAAGATCAGACGAGATGACCCTGGTGATGTTGAGGGCCAGCTCACCGGGAAGAGGGTTCCTTCCAAGGTGATGTGGTATGCTCCTATAATACCACGGTTGAAACGTCTATTCAGAAACAAAAAGCATGCCGAGTTGATGCAATGGCACATAAAAGACCGCAAGAAAGACAGGAAGTTGAGAGCACCCGCTGACGGGTCGCAGTGGATAAAGATTGAGAGAAAGTGGAGTGGCTTTACAGGTGACCCAAGGAATGTATGGTTTGGTTTAAGTGCAGATGGCGTTAATCCTTTTGGGGAGTAGAGCAGCAAGCATAGCACATGGCCTGTGACTCTATGTATGTATAACCTTCCTCCTTGGTTGTGCATGAAGCGGAAGTTTATTATGATGCCAGTGCTCATCCAAGGCCCTAAGCAACCCGGCAATTACATTGATGTGTACCTAAGGACATTAGTTGATGAACTTTTACAGCTATGGAATGGAAGAGGTGTACGTTTGTGGGATGAGAATGAACAGGAGGAATTTGACCTACATGCGTTGCTGTTTGTAACCATCAACGATTGGCCTTCTCTCACTAAACTTTCAGGACAGACAAACAAGGGATACCACACATGCACACACTGTTTAGATGACACCAAAAGTATATATTTGGACAAATACAGGAATAATGTGTACCTGGGGCATCGTCGATTTCTTTCGACCAACCATCAACGTCAAAAGAAAGGAAAGCATTTAAAAGGTGAGGCAGATCACCGGAAAAAGCCCGCCCTTCGTACTGGTGATCACATACTTGATATGATCATTGATTTACAAGTAATCTTTGGAAAAGGTCTTGGTGGACTATCTGTTCCGACTGACGATGCGGGACGCGCACCCATGTGGAAGAACAAATCTATATTTTGGGACCTACCCTATTGGAAAGACCTAGAGGTCTGCTCTGCAATCGACGCGATCCACGTGACGAAGAATCCTTGCGTGAACCTTCTAGGCTTCTTGGGAGTGTATGGGAAGACAAAAGATACACCGGAGGCATGGGAGGAACATCAACGTGTGCATGAAAAATACGGCATGCATCCAAAGCAGTATGAAGGTCCTACTAGCTACACTCTTACCAAAGAAGAGAAGGAAATCTTCTTTGAATGCCTGCTTAGTGTGAAGGTCCCGTATGACTTGCCGTCGAATATAAAGGGAATAATAAATATGGCAGAGAAAAAGTTCTAGAACCTAAAGTCTCATGACTGCCACGTGATTATGACGCAACTGCTTCCGGTTGCATTGAGGGGGCTGTAGGAAATATGCCCTAGAGGCAATAATAAATTAGTTATTATCATATTTCCTTGTTCATGATAATCGTTTATTATCCATGCTATAATTGTATTGATCGGAGACTTAGATGCATGTATGGATACATAGACAAAAACATGTCCCTAGTATGCCTCTAATAGACTAGCTCGTTGATCAAAGATGGCTATGGTTTCCTAGTCATGGAAATGAGATGTCATTTGGTAACGAGATCACATCATTAGGAGAATGATGTGATGGACAAGACCCAAACTACAAACGTAGCATATGGTCGTGTCAGTTTAATGCTACTGTTTTCTGCATGTCAAGTATCTGTTCCTATGACCATGAGATCATACAACTCACTGACACCGGAGGAGTGCCTTGTGTGTATCAAACGTCGTAACGTAACTGGGTGACTATAAAGGTACTCTACAGGTATCTGCGAGGGTGTCTGTTTGGTTGGCATGTATCAAGACTGGGATTTGTTACTCCGTGTGACAGAGAGGTGTCTCGGGGCCCACTCGGTAATACAACATTACAACAAGCCTTGCAAGCAATGTGACTAAGTGTTAGTCACGGGATCTTGTATTACGGAACGAGTAAAGAGACTTTCCGGTAATGAGGTTGAACTATGTATGGAGATACGGATGATCGAATCTCAGGCAAGTAACATACCGAAGAACAAAGGAAACATCATACGGGATTAACTGAATCCTTGACATAGAGGTTCGACCGATAAAGATCTTCGTAGAATATGTAGGAACCAATATGGGCATCCAGGTCCTGCTATTGGTTCTTGACCGTAGAGGTGTCTCGGTCATGTCTACATAGTTCTCGAACCCGCAGGGTCTGCACACTTAAGGTTTGGTGACATTTCGGTAGTATAGAGTTATGTGTGGTGGTTACCGAAGGTTTTTTGAAGTCCCGGATGAGATCCCGGATGTCATGAGGAGCTCCGGAATGGTCCGGAGGTAAATATTGATATATAGGAGGTCCTATTTTGGTCGCCAGAAAAGTTTCGGCCTCATCAGTAGTGTATCGGGAGTGCCGGTAGTGTACCAGGAGACCATCGGGAGGGGTATTTCGACCCAAGAAGCTACATGGGCTGTGGGAGAGTGAATACCACCCCTTAGTGGGCTGGTGGAAGTCCCACACAAGGCCCATGCGGCTGGGAAGAAAAGCCCAAAGAGAAAAGGTGGAAAAAGGCAAAAAGGCCAAAATAAGGAGGAGTCCTAATCCTACTAGGATTGGAGGAGGAATCCTCCTCTCCTCTTGGTTCAGCCAAAGCCTAGATGGCTTGGCACTTGGGCCAAGCCTCCTCCTCTCTTCCTCTTATATATACTAGAGGTTTTAGGGTTTTTGCACTTGATTTTCAGCCACGTACTACCCGTTCCTCTAGTGCATAGTTTCTCCTCTAGATCGGTTTTGTGCAGTGCTTAGGTGAAACCCTGCCAGAATTGCTCCACCACCATCGCCACGGAGCCGTCACGCTTCCGGAGAACTCGTCTACCTCTCCGCTCCCTCTTGCTGGATCAAGAAGGCGGAGATTGTCATCGAGCTGTACGTGTGCTGAACGCGGACGTGCCGTCCGTTCGGCGCTAGATCGGAAGGACCATGATCAAGATCGCGAGACGGATCGTGATGAGATCGCGGGACGGATTGTGATGAGTTCATGGGACAGATCGTGATTGGATCGCGGGACGGATGGTGATGAGATTGAGGGACGCTCGGCGATTTGGATCGCGAAGATGTTCGACTACACCAACCGCGTTTCTTAACGCTTTCCGCTTAGTGATCTACAAGGGTATATAGATCCACTCTTCCTCTCATAGATTCTTATCACCATGGATCGATCTTGCGTGTGCGTAGGAAATTTTTTGTTTCCCATGCAACATTCCCCAACAGTGGCATCATGAGCTAGGTCTATGTGTAGATGAGATCTCGAGTAGAACACAAAGAGTTTGTGGGCATTGATGCTTAGATTGCTTCCTCCCTTGGTTGTGTTTTGGTTCAGAGGTATTATGGGATGAAGTGGCCCGGACCAACCTTACTCATATGGTTATGAGAGACCAGTTCCATCAACTGACGTGTAACCTCGTTGCACAAAGATGGCTGGCTGGTGCCTGTTTCTCTTACTTTAGTTGGATCGGATTAGACAAAGGCGGTCCTTGATAAGGTTGAAAAGCAACTTATGTATCACCATTGTGGTTTATGCATAGGTGAGAATTGTTCTTGCTAGATACCCATAGCAGCCACGTAAAACATACAACAACAATTAGAGGGCGTCTAACTTATTTTTGCAGGGTATGTTGTGATGTGATATGGCCAATTACATGATGTGATATATGTGATGTATGAGATGATCAAGTGTTGTATAGAATATCATGACTTGCATGTCGATGAGTACGGCAACCGGCAGGAGCCATAGGGTTGTCTTTAATTATTGTATGACCTGTGTGTCAATCATTAAGCGCTATGTAATGCTTACTTTATCTCTAAATGGTAGCAATAGTAGTAGAAGCATGATGGGCGCGACAACCCCGATGGAGATACATTGATGGAGATCAAGATGATGAAGATCATGGTGTCGTGCCGGTGATGATGGATATCTTGCCGGTGCTTTCATGATGGAGATCAAAAGCACAAGTTCATGGCCATATCATGTCACTTATGATTTGCATGTGATGTTAATCCTTTTATGCACCTTGTTTTGCTTAGGATGACGGTAGCATTATAAGGTGATCCCTCACTTAATTTCAAGATAAATTGTGTTCTCCCCGAGTGTGCACCATTGTGAAAGTTCATCGTGTCGAGACACCACGTGATGATCGCATGTGATAGACTCTACGTTCACATACAATGGGTGCAAGCCAGTGTTGCACATGCAGAATACTCGGGTTAAACTTGACGAGCCTAGCATGTACAGACATGGCCTCAGAACACAAGAGACCGAAAGGTCGAACATGAGTCCTATAGTAGATATGATAAACATGATGATGTTCACCATTGAAACTACCTCAACTCACGTGATGATCGGACTTGAGTTGGTGAATTTGGATCATGTATCACTCGGATGACCGGAGGGATGTTAATTTGAGTGGGAGTTCTTCAGTAATATGATTAATTGAACTCATTATCATGAACATAGTCAGTAGTGTCTTTGCTAATTATGTTGTAGATTACTTGCTCGCGTTGTAGCTCCCTTGAATTTTTATATGTTCCTAGAGAAATGGAGTTGAAAGATGATGGTAGCAATATTGCGTACTGGGTCCGTGATCTGAGGATTCTCCTCATTGCTGCACAGAAGGCTTATGTCCTTAATGCACCGCTCGGTGCGCCAACCCCTCTAGCGTCGTCTGTAGATGTTGTGAACATCTAACAGGCACGTTCTGATGACTACTTGATAGTTTAGTGCGTCATGCATTACGGCTTAGAATTGAGGCTCTGAAACGTTTTGAACGTCACGGAACATATGAGATGTTCTAAGAGCTGAAATTAGGATCTCAGGCTCGTGCCTGTGCTAAAAGGTGTGCAAGCTTCAGTGATCCTTCTATGAACTGAAGCAATCATCTCGGAGTTGGAATATACACTTTGATGAGGTGATAATTTTTTTTGAGTCTATACAAAGTTTATCAGAAACTTGTATTTACAATAAAGTGAGTGGGAGCACTATAGAGTTTCTGGTAAGCATATGTGGATGACATATTGTTGATCGGAAATGATGTAGGATTTCTAGAAAGCATAAACGATTGTTTGAAAAGAGTTTTTCAAAGGAATACCCAGATAAAGCTACCTAATTGTTGAGCATCGAGATCTATAGAGATAGATCAAGATGCTTGATGAGACTTTCAGTGAGTACATACCTTGACAAGATTTTGAAAGAGTTCAAAATGGATCAGTCAGAGAAAGAGTTCTCGCCTGATTTGTAAGGTGTGAATTCATAGGCTCTGTATAGTATGCCATGCTGTGTACCGCACCTGTGTGTGCCTTGCCATGAGTCCGTCAAGGGGTACAAGAGTGATCCAGGAGTGGATCAATGGGCAGCGGTCCAGATTATACTTAGTAAATAAAAGACTAAAGATATGTTTCTCGATTATGGAGGTGATAAAGAGTTCATCATAAAGATTTATGTCGATGCAAGCTTTAACACCAATCCGTATGACTCGTACTAGCAATCTGGATACGTATAGGGGAGCAGCAATTTGGAATAGTACCAAGTGAAGTGTGGTAACAATGTTTACACTTTGACATAGAGATTTTCAAAGTACACACGGATCTGAATGTCGCAGACCCATTGACTATAAGACCTCTCTGACATGCAAAGCATGATCAAGCCCCAGAACTCATTGGGTGTTAGATTCATAACAATGCGAATCGCATGGTGATGTGAACTAGATTATTGACTCTAGTGCAAGTGGGAGACTATTGGAAATATGCCCTAGAGGCAATAATAAATTAGTTATTATCATATTTCCTTGTTCATGATAATCATTTATTATCCATGCTATAATTGTATTGATCGGAGACTTATATGCATGTATGGATACATAGACAAAACCATATCCCTTGTATGCCTCTAATAGACTAGCTCGTTGATCAAAGATGGATATTGTTTCCTAGTCATGGACATGAGATGTCATTTGGTAACGGGATCACATCATTAGGAGAATGATGTGATGGACAAGACCCAAACTACAAACGTAGCATATGATCGCGTCAGTTTAATGCTACTGTTTTCTGCATGTCAAGTATCTGTTCCTATGACCATGAGATCATGCAACTCACTGACACCGGAGGAGTGCCTTGTGTGTATCAAACGTCGCAACATAACTGTGTGACTATAAAGGTACTCTATAGGTATCTCCTAGGGTGTCTGTTGGGTTGGCATGGATCAAGACTGGGATTTGTTACTCCGTGTGACAAAGAGGTGTCTCAGGGACCACTCGGTAATACAACATCACAACAAGCCTTGCAAGCAATGTGACTAAGTGTTAGTCACGGGATCTTGTATTACGAAATGAGTAAAGAGACTTGCCGGTAACGAGGTTGAACTAGGTATGGAGATACCGACGATCGAATCTCGGGCAAGTAACATACCGAAGAACAAAGGGAACATCATACAAGATTAACTGAATCCTTGACATAGAGGTTCGACCGATAAAGATCTTCATAGAATATGTAGGAACCAATATGGGCATCCAGGTCCCGCTATTGGTTATTGACCGTAGAGGTGTCTCGGTCATGTCTACATAGTTGTCGAAGCCACAGGGTCTGCACACTTAAGGTTTGGTGACGTTTCTATAGTATAGAGTTATGTGTGGTGGTTACCTAAGGTTGTTCGAAGTCCAGGATGAGATCCCGGACATCACGAGGAGCTCTGGAATGGTCCAGAGGTAAAGATTGATATATAGGAAGTCCTATTTTGGACGCCGGAAAAGTTTCGGGCTCATCGGTAGTGTACCGGGAGTGCCGGTTGTTGGAAATATGCCCTAGAGGCAATAAATAAAGGGTTTGTTATTATATTTCCTTGTTCATGATAATCGTTTATTATCGATGCTATAATTGTATTAATTGGAACCACATTACATGTGTGGGTAAATAGGCAACACTTTGTCCCTAGTATGCCTCTAGTGAACTAGCTCGTTGATCATAGATGGTCAAGGTATCCTAGCCATTGACATGTGATGTCACTTGATAACGGGATCACATCATTAGGATAATGATGTGATGGACAAGACCCAAACTACAAACGTAGCATATGATCGTGTCAGTTTATTGCTACTGTTTTCTGCATGTCAAGTATGTGTTCCTATGACCATGAGATCATGAAACTCACGAACATCGGAGGAGTACATTGTGTGTATCAAACGTCGCAACATAACTGGGTGACTATAAAGGTGCTCTACAGGTATCTTCGAGGGTGTCTATTGAGTTGGCATGGATCAAGACTGGGATTTGTTACTCCGTGTGACGGATAGGTATCTCAGGGCGCACTCGGTAATACAACATCACAATGAGCCTTACAAGCAATGCGTCTAACTGTTAGTCATGGGATCTTGTATTGCGGAACGAGTAAAGAGACTTGCCAGTAACGAGGTTGAACTAGGTATGGAGATACCGACGATCGAATCTTGGGCGAGTAACATACCGAAGAACAAAGGGAACATCATACGATATTAACTGAATCCTTGACATAGAGGTTCGACCGATAAAGATCTTTGTAGAATATGTAGGAACCAATATGGGCATCCAGGTCCGCTATTGGTTATTGACCGTAGAGGTGTCTCGGTCATGTCTACATAGTTCTCGAACCCGAAGGGTCTGCACACTTAAGGTTTGGTGACGTTTCGGTAGTATAGAGTTATGTATGGTGGTGACCGAAGGTTGTTCGGAGTCTCGGATGAGTTCCCAGACGTCAGGAGGAGCTCCGGAATGGTCCAGAGGTAAAGATTCATATATAGGAAGTCCTGTTTTGGTCGCCGGAAAAGTTTCGGGATCATCGGTATTGTACCGGGAGTGCCGGTAGTGTACCAGGAGACCACCGGGAGGGGTATTTCGATCCAAGAGGCTTCATGGGATGTGGGAGAGTGAATACCAGCCCTTAGTGGGCTGGTGGAAGTCCCACACAAGGCTCATGCGTCTGGGAAGAAAAACCCAAAAGGAAAAAGGTAGAAAAAGGCAAAAAACTCAAAATAAGGAAGGAGTCCTAATCCTACTAGGAGTGGAGGAGGTGGACTCCTCCCTCCTAGTTCGGCCGAACCAGATTGGCTTGGAAGGCAAGGCTGCCTGCTATCCTCCTCTCCTCCTATATATACTAGAGGTTTTAGGGATTTTGGATAGAATTTTTCAGCCACGTGCAACCCTACCCTCTAGTCCATAGTTTCTCCTCTAGATCGGATTTCTGTAGTGCTTAGGTGAAGCCCTGCCGGAATAGCTCCACCACCATCGCCAGAGCGCCGTCACACTGCCGAATAACTCTTCTTCCTCTCCACTCCTTCTTGCTGGATCAAGATGGTGGAGATCGTCATCAAGCTGTACATGTGCTGAACGCGGAGGTGCCGTCCGTTCGGCGCTAGATCGGAAGGATCGTGATCAAGTTCATGGGAGGGATTGTGATCAAGTTCGCAGTACGGATCGTGATTGGATCGCGGGACGATCGTGATTGGATCGCAGGACGCATGGCGATTTGGATCGCAAAGACGTTCGACTACACCAACCGCGTTTCTTAACGCTTCCCTCTTAGGGATCTACAAGGGTACGTAGATCCACTCTCCCTCTCGTAGATGCTCATCACCATGGATAGATCTGCATGTGCGTAGGAAATGTTTTGTTCCCATGCAACATTTCCCAAATGTGGTATCTTGAGCTAGGTCTATGTGTAGATGAGATCTCGAGTAGAACACAAAAGGTTTGTGGGCGTTGATGGTTAGATTGCTTCCTCCCTTGGTCGGATTTTGGTTCAGTGGTATTGTGAGATGAAGCGGCCCGGACCAACATTACTCATACGCTTACGAGAGACCGGTTCCCTTGACCGCAACTTGTTGCATAGATGGCTTGCGGGTGCTAGTTTCTCTCACTTTAGTTGGATCGGATTCGACAAAGGCGGTCCTTGATAATGTTGAAAAGGAACTTGTGTATCACCGTTGTGGTTTTTGCATCGATGAGAATTGTTCTTGCTAGATACCCGTAGCAGCCACGTAAAACATGCAACAACAATTAGAGGACATCTAACTTGTTTTTGCAGGGTATGTTGTGATGTGATATGGACAATTACATGATGTGATATATGTGATGTATGAGATGATCATGTGATGTATAGATTATCACGACTTGCATGTCGATGAGTACGGCAACCGGCAGGAGCCATAGGGTTGTCTTTAATTATTGTATGACCTACGTGTCAATCATTAAGCGTTATGTAATGCTTTACTTTATCGCTAAACGGTAGCAATAGTAGTTGAAGCATGTTGGGCGCGATGACCCCGATGGCGACACGTTGATGGAGATCAAGATGATGAAGATCATGGTGTCATGCCGGTGACGATGGAGATCATGCCGGTGCTTTCTAGATGGAGATCAAAAGCACAAGTTCATGGCCATATCATGTCACTTATGAATTGCATGTGATGTTAATCCTTTTATGCACCTTGTTTTGCTTAGGATGACGGTAGCATTATAAGGTGATCCCTCACTTAAATTTCAAGATGAATTGTGTTCTCCCCGAGTGTGCACCGTTGCGAAAGTTCGTCGTGTTGAGACACCATGTGATGATCAGGTGTGATAGACTCTACGTTGACATACAACGGGTGCAAGCCAGTGGTGCACATGCAGAACACTCGGGTTGAACTTGATGAGCCTAGCATGTACAGACATTGCCTCGGAACACGAGAGACCGAAAGGTCGAACATGAGTCATATAGTAGATATGATAAACATAATGATGTTCACCATTGAAGCCACCTCAAATCACGTCATTATCGGACTTGAGTTGGTGGATTTGGATCATGTGACACTTAGATGACCTGAGGGATGTCAATTTGAGTGGGAGCTTTTGTAATTTGATTAACTAAACTCATTATCTTTAACAATAGTCTAAGTAAACTTTGCATATTTATGTTGTAGATAAATGGCTCGCGCAGTAGCACCCCTGAATTTTAATGGATTCCTAGAGAAAGCTAAGTTGAAAGATGATGGAAGTAACTTTGTTGACTGGGCCCGTAATCTGAGGATTATCCTCACGGCTTCCCAGAAATCATACGTCCTTGATGCACCGCTTGGTGACCAACCACAAGACATGACTTCTGAAGACATTAAGAACGCTTGGGAGGCACGTACTGGAGATTACTCAATAATTCAGTGTGCAATATTGTATGGTTTAGAACCGGGACTTCAAAGACGTTTTGAACATCATGGATCATATGAGATGTTCCAGGAGTTGAAGTTTATCTTTCAGAAGAATGCCCGGATCGAGAGGTATGAAACCTCCGATAAGTTCTATGCTTGCAAGATGGAGGAGAGCGGGTCTATCAGTGAACATATACTCAGAATGTCTGGGTATTCAACTCGTCTAGCGGAGTTGGGAATTTCCATTCCGCCAGAGGCGATCACTGATAGAGTTCTTCAATCACTGCCACCTAGTTACAAGAGCTTTGTGATGAACTAAAGATTCATATATAGGAAGTCCTGTTTTGGTCGCCGGAAAAGTTTCGGGCTCATCGGTAGTGTACCGGGAGTGCCGGTAGTGTATCGGAACACCACCGGGAGGGGTATTTCGACCCAAGAGGCTTTATGTGCTGTGGGAGAGTGAATACGAGCCCTTAGTGGGCTGGTGGAAGTCCCACACAAGGCCCATGCGGATGGGAAGAAAAACCCAACAGGAAAAAGGTGGAAAAAGGCAAAAAAGGCAAAATAAGGAAGGAGTCCTAATCCTACTAGGAGTGGAGGAGGTGGACTCTTCCCTCCTAGTTCGGCCGAACCATATTGGCTTGGAAGCCAAGGCTGCCTCCTCTCCTCATCTCCTCCTATATATACTAGAGGGTTTTAGGGTTTTTGGACAGAATTTTTCAGCCACGTGCAACCCTACCCTCTAGTCCATAGTTTCTCCTCTAGATCGGATTTGTGCAGTGTTTAGGCGAAGCCCTACCGGAATAGCTCCACCACCATCGCCGGAGCGCCGTCACGCTGCCGGAGAACTCTTCTTCCTCTCCACTCCTTCTTGCTAGATCAAGACGGTGGAGATCGTCATCAAGCTGTACGTGTGCTGAACGCGGAGGTGCCGTCCGTTCGGCGCTAGATCGGAAGGATCGTGATCAAGTTCGTGGGACGGATCATGATCAAGTTCGCGGGACGGATCATGATTGGATCGTGGGACGGATCGTGATTGGATCGCGGGACGCACAACGCTTTGGATCGTGAAGACATTCGACTACACCAACCACGTTTCTTAACGCTTCTCGCTTAGCGATCTACAAGGGTACGTAGATCCACTCTCCCTCTCATAGATGCTCATCACCATGGATAGATCTGCGTGTGCGTAGGAATTTTTTTGGTTTCCCATGCAACGTTTCCCAACAACGATAGTGTACAGGGAGACCATCGGGAGGGGTATTTCAACCCAAGAGGCTACATGGGTTGTGGGAGGGTGAATACCAGCCCTTAGTGGGCTAGTGGAAGTCCCACACAAGGCCCATGCGGCTGGGAACAAAAGCCCAAAGAGAAAAAGGTGGAAAAAGGCAAAAAAGCCAAAATAAGGAGGAGTCCTAATCCTACTAGCATTGGAGGAGGAATCCTCCTCTCCTCTGGGTTCGGCCGAAGCCTAGATGGCTTGGCCCTTGGGCCAAGCCTCCTCCTCGCTTCATCTTATATATACTAGAGGTTTTAGGGTTTTTGCACTTGTTCAGCCATGTGCTACCCATTCCTCTAGTGCATAGTTTCTCCTCTGGATCGGTTTTCTGCAATGCTTAGGCGAAGCCCTGCCGGAATTGCTCCACCACCATCGCCGTGGCACCGTCACGCTGCCGGAGAACTCGTCTATCTCTCCGCTCCCTCTTGCTGGATAAAGAAGGCGGAGATCGTCATCGAGATGTACATGTGCTGAACGCGGAGGTGCCGCCCGTTCGGCGTTATATCGGAAGGACCGTGATCAAGATCGCGAGACGAATCGTGATGAGATCACGGGACGGATGGTGATGAGTTCACGGGACGGATCGTGATCGGATCGCGGGACAGATCGTGATGAGATCGCGGGATGCTCGGCGATTTGGATCGTGAAGACGTTTGACTACACCAACCGCATTTCTTAACGCTTCCCGCTTAGTGATCTACAAGGTTATGTAGATCCACTCTCCCTCTTGTAGATGCTCATCACCATGGACAGATCTTGCGTGCGTGTAGGAATTTTTTTGTTTCCCATGCAACGTTCCCCAACAGGGGCTTCTATCAGAAAACGTTCGATTAGCCATTGTGAAGCTATGTGCATTCCTCAATGCAATCTCTCAGAAGGTAATCGGTCCAGAAATCTTGCCAAGGTTAAAGAGTGATTTGCTGCAATGTCTTGTCAGTTTCGAGCAGGTGCTCCTATCATCCTTCTTCAATATCATGACACACGTCCTAGTTCATCTAGTCAATGAGATTGGCATTCCGGGCCTTGTATTTCTACACAATATGTTCCCCTTTGAGAGGTTCATGGGAATCTTAATGAAATATGTTCGTAACTGTGCTAGGCTAGAAGGAAGCATCTCCACGGGCCATCAAACAGAGGAGGTCATTGGGTTTTGTGTTGACTTCTTTCCTGACCTTAAGCCGATTGGTCTCCCTCAATCGCGGTATGCGGGGAGACTGACTGGAAAAGGCACGCTAGGACCGGACTCAATAATATGTAGGGACGAACATTATTGGTGCCAAGCACACTACACAGTCCTACAGAATTCTACCTTGGTGACCCCGTATGTCAATGATCACAAGAATATTCTGCGCTCCAAACACCTCGAGCAGTGTGATGACTGGATTACATGTGAACACATGAGGACTTTCGGCAGTTGGTTGCAAACACATCTCATGGGTAACACCATTGTTGCAGATGAGTTGTACTCGTTGGCTAGGGGACCATCTTCGACTTAAAAAGGGTACGAGATAAATGGGAATACATTTTACACGATAGCCCAAGATTAAAAGAGCACCAACCAAAACAGTGGTGTCCGCTTTGATGCAGCAACCAACACGGGAAAGGACACATATTATGGTTACATAGTGGACATATGGGAACTTGACTATGTACATGATCTTAAGGTCCCTTTATTTCGGTGTAAATGGGTTAATCTGTCAGCAGGCGGGGTACAGGTAGACCCACAGTACAGAATAACAACAGTGGATCTGAACAATCTTTGGTACACAGACGGACCATTTGTCCTAGCCAATGATGTGGCGCAGGTTTTCTATGTCAAGGACATGTCTACCAAACCAAGAAAAAGAAAAGATAAGGAAGCGAATACATCATACGATGAGCCAAAGTGCCACATAGTTCTTTCAGGGAAAAGAGACATCGTGGGAGTAGAGGGAAAAACAGACATGTCTACAAATTATGAGAAGTTTCATGAAATTCCTCCCTTCAAAGTGAAGGTTGACCCAAGCACCCTATCGAACGATGGAGATTATCCATGGTTACGACGCAATAAGCAAGGGACACATGCGAAGAAAAAGTGAAGAATTTCTCTCCACAACTATTCTGATGATGGATTTGATCTAGAATATCACTGCAGTTACATGTCAAGATGTGAAATTCCTTTTGTAACAGATGTGTATTCGTCCGAAACCATGATACTTCAAAAGAGATTGTCCATTTTGTACACGAAGTGCATCCAGTTTTTGCCGTAACCCGCTCAACTTTTTAGCACATGCTATGTGGGTGAAATGATGGTACCATGCCAAGTTTCAACCATTCCAGAGTTCATTTGTAGTGCTTTTCAATTTAGGGTCATTTTAGCTTAAAATAAATGATGAAATGCATGAAAAATATCAAATGAAGTCAAAAAAGGGTTGAAAAGTGATGATGTGGCTTCGAATGGTGCATATTGAATGCATAAAAATTCTTGAGTTCAAATATGTTTAAAAAATTGAAATCCTTTTGTAATAGACGTGTTTTCGTCCAAAATCCTCATACTTCGAAAGAGATTGTCTATTTTGTACACGAAGTGCATTCATTTTTTGCTGTAATCCTCTCAACTTTTTAGCACATGCTATGTGGGTGAAATGATGGTACCATGCCAAGTTTCAACCATTTCAGAGTTGACTTGTAGTGCTTTTCAATTTAGGGTCATTTTAGCTTAAAATAAATGATGAAATGCATGAAACATAGCAAATGAAGTCAGAAAAGGGTTGAAAAGGGATTATGTGGCTTCGAATGGTGCATACTGAATGCAGAAAAATTCTTGAGCTCAAATATGTTAACAAATTGAAATCCTTTTGTAACAGACATGTTTTCGTCTGATAAAAGTTATATAACTAAACTTGATATTATATAAAATTTATGCAAGTAAAATTATCAAAGGTTTTTGTTAATAAATTTAATAGCAAAAATAATATTCATAAAGTATTTTTTGTTAAGAAATTTTAATATGCAAAAAATAACATAAAAATGGCAGAAGTGAAAATAGATGCACTTATAGAGGAAATTAAACCTAAATTCAAAGTGCTAGCTAGGGTGCCTAACTAGCATTTTAAATTTAGGTCTTTCTTGTATAAAGGCATCTATTTTAAATTTGAGAGGAGCTCAACAGCAACCGCGACGGGGCTTATCGGGCAACCATCGCTTGGTGAGGTGGGACTAAACTTCCACAACACCACTGCGCGACCCTTTATTTCCGATTGGTGGCACCAACCCGACTAAAAAGCTTAAATAGAAAACAAAAATAACATAAAAATGCCGCCTACTAGGCAACCACGGCCTACATACGACTAGAAACCCATCTAAACATGGGCCAGGATGCAGGCCCAACACGGCAGTGGCAGAGTTTAGGCATATACATAGCCTGCTATGGAGAGGAGCTCGACAAGTCATGCACAGCGGGGCTTATAAACCAGTGTGATCGCCCCTCGACTAGCGAGGTGGGACTAAAGTTTCGACACCACCTCGCCAGGCCTTTTGTCCCAATTGGTGGCAGCAACCGGGAATAGAGGCCCCCTTTAGTCCCGGATGCAGCCACCAACCGGGACCAAAGGCGCAACCAGGACTAATGCAATCCTTTAGTCCCGGTTGCAGCCACCAACTAGGACTAAAGATCTCAGTATATAAGCAGGACTTGGCAAAATTTAAAGATTTTACCCGCAGTTGCCCCAACGACGCCAAGCACATCGACGCCGCCAGGCTGCCCGAGCTCGCCGTCGACGCCCTCGCCGCTCTCTGGCCGACACCCCGACCCGACACCGCCGCCCTTGCCGCCGTCGCCGCCCTCGCCGCTCACCCCGTCGCCACTCTGCCTATTGTGCCTTTCTCCCCGTCGCGCCGCTCTCGCCCCGCGACCCGAGGCCGTCACACCCTCGCCGCTATCGCTTCCCTCGCCGCCCTTGCCATCGCCCTCGACGTCCCGCGACCAGACATCGTCGCCCTCGGCACCATCGCCGCCATCACCTCCCTCGACACTCTCCCCATCTCGCCGCCCTCGACGTCCTTGCCCTGTGGCCGCCCTCTGCCCCGTTGCCGCCCTGACCCGACACAGTCGCTGCTTGTCGCCATCGCCGCTCTCCCCGTTGTCGTCGCCGCTCTCCCCTATTGGGGAACGTTGCATGGGAAACAAAAAATTTCCTATGCACACGCAAGATCTATCCATGGTGATGAGCATCTATAAGAGGGAGAGTAGATCTACATACCCTTGTAGATCGCTAAGCGGGAAGCGTTAAGAAACGCGGTTGGTGTAGTCGAACGTCTTCAAGATCCAAATCGCTGAGGGTCCCGCAATCTCATCACGATCCGGCTCGCGATCCAATCATGATCCGTCCCGCGATCTCATCACGACCCGTCTCACAATCTTGATCACGGTCCTTCCGATCTAGCGTCGAACGGACGACACCTCCGCGTTCAGCACACGTACAGCTCAATGACGATCCCTGCCGTCTTGATCCAGCAAGAGGGAGCAAAGAGTTAGAAGAGTTCTCCGGCAGCGTGATGGCACTCCGGCGATGGTGGTGGAGCTATTCCGGCAGGGCTTCGCCTAAGGACTACAGAGATCTGATCTAGAGGACAAACTATGCACTAGAGGAAAGGGTAGCATGTGGCTGAAAATCTAGTGCCAAAACCCTAAAACCCTCTAGTATATATAGGAGGAGAGGAGGAGGAGCCTTTTCTCCCAAGGAGCCAGCCCTTGGGTCGGCTGAACCAGGAGAGAGGAGTCCTCCTCCTCCACTCCTAGTAGGATTAGGACTCCTTTCTAATTTAGTCCTTTTGCCTTTTTCCACCTTTTTCCTTTTGGGCTTTTTCTTCCCAGCCGCATGGGCCCTTTGTGGGACTTCCTCCAGCCCACTAAGGGCTGGTATTCATCCTCCCACAGCCCATGTAGCCTCTTGGGTCGAACTACCCCTCCCAATGGTTTCCCGGTACACTACCGATGAGCCCGAAACTTTTCCGGCGACCAAAATAGGACTTCCTATATATCAATCTTTACCTCCGGACCATTTCGGAGCTCCTCATGACATCCGGGATCTCATCCGGGACTCCTAACAACCTTCGGTCACCACCATACATAACTCTATACTACCGAAACGTCACCAAACCTTTAGTGTGCAGACCCTACGGGTTCGAGAACTATGTAGACATGACCGAGACACCTCTACAGTTAATAACCAATAGAGGGACCTGGATGCCCATATTGGTTCCTACATATTCTACAAAGATCTTGATCGGTCGAACCTCTATGTCACGGATTCAGTTAATCCCGTATGACGTTCCCTTTGTTCTTCGGTATGTTACTTGCCCCAGATTCGATCGTCGGTATCTCCATACCTAGTTCAACCTCGTTACCGGCAAGTATCTTTACTCGTTCCGTAATACAAGATCCCGTGACTAACACTGAGTCACATTGCTTGCAAGGCTTATTGTGATGTTGTATTACCGAGTGGGCCCTGAGATACCTCTCCGTCACACGGAGTAACAAATCCCATTCTTGATCCTTGCCAACCCAAAAGACACCCTCGGAGATACCTGTAGAGTACCTTTATAGTCACCCAGTTACGTTGCGACGTTTGATACACACAAGGCACTCCTCCGGTCTCAGTGAGTTGCATGATCTCATGGTCATAGGAACATATACTTGATATGCAGAAAACAGTAGCAATAAACTGACATGATCATATGCTACATTTGTAGTTTGGGTCTTGTCCATCACATCATTCTCCTAACGATGTGATCCCGTTACCAAATGACATATCATGTCCATGACTAGGAAACCATAGCCATCTTTGATCAACGAGCTAGTCTATTAGAGGCATACTAGGGACATGGTGTTGTCTATGTATCCACACATGTATCTGAGTTTCCGATCAACACAATTATAGCATGGATAATAAAAGATTATCATGAACAAGTAAATATGATAATAACTAATTTATTAAATCCTCTAGGTCATATTTCCAACATCCCCATCATCGATCTTCCTATTGTCATCTCCGCTCTCCCTGTCGCGCCGCTCTCCTCTCGTCAAGCCCCGGTGAAGACGATCGTGTTAGTTGTTTCATGTGTTAGTTAATTTAGTTTTTTATGTTTTAGTTAATTTAGTTTTTTAGTTGTTTTGTGTTTTAGTTGTTTTTGTTGTTTAGTTTTTTATGTTTTATTTGTTTTAGTTAATTAAGTGTTCATATTGTTTTAGTTAGTTTAGTTGTTTTCGTTTTTTAGTTGTTTTAGTTGTTTTATCGGTGACGCGATATCAAGGAGTCCCCGATGATCGTCGGCGAGGGAGCGTCCCCAACGATCGACGGTGAGGGAGCGATAGTCCCCGACAATATCGACGATTTTATATTAGGCAGATATCGATGTTGTGTGTTTTAGTTGTTTTATAGGTGACGCGATATCGAGGAGTTCCTGACAATCGTCGGGAAGGGAGATTCCCCGACGATCGACGGTGAGGGAGCGAGAGTCCCTGGTGATATCGACGATTTTATATTAGGCAGATATATGATGTTTACATGTTTAAATGTTTACGTGCATAGCATAGCCGTTGAGTCGACGATGCCCGGATAGCATCCTCGTCATCGACTTGGTGACAACCACCTGCTTGATACTATTGATTAATGCCTTGTATTGATTTCCATATCACATGTTTGTATATTTCCATGTCGTAATATTTGTACAAACTATAGATCAAAGAGACATAGAACAAGAAGACTTGTTAGGGGATATAATCTACGCCGGGTATAATCCCTTGGCGTATCTCAACGACACCGATGGTCAGGAAGGAGAGGACGGCTCCGGTGATCCAACAATGGAGGAGGCAAGAGATAATGACAGCTCCGGTGACCGAATGGTGGAGGAACGAGATCATGATCAAGGCTCCGATGACCGAATGGCGGACGGAAGAGATCATGATCACGGGTCCGGTGAGCGAACGGAGGAGGGATCCTCAACTGTTGTAAAGTCTAGCGAGGTAAGGAGACGAGGCCCGAAGAAAAGCTTGCGTCATGATGAAAGGTTCACGATCACAGAAGTCGCGGACGATGGCCAACCGACTGCTTTGAAGCTGACAAAGGACGCATTTGTACATTAGTGTGGAGTTGTTGTTAGGGACTACGTCTCGATCAACACCCAGCAATGGAAAAAGAATAATAAGGACCCCGGAGTTTCTTATGTCTAGGATAGACTGAAAGCTGATCTTTGGACTGAGCTGATGAGAAATTTCAGCCTACCGCAAGAGGAGGATCCGAATAACCCAGTTATAGAGCAAAAGGTCAAGTCGTGGGCTCTTAAGAAGAGGCAAAACTATTCAAGAACCTGAAGAAAGAGTTGAACACAAAGTTTGTCGAGAAAGATGAGACTCCGGAGTTCACAGGTTGATATGAGAAGATAAGAGTTCAATGGCCTTAATTTGTGGCCTACAAGAAATCGGAGAGGAGTAAGAAAATGTCATTGACAAACAAGAAAAATGCTGCATCGAAGGAGTATCACCATCACATGGGGTCAGGTGGCTACTACAAAGCCTGGCCGTTGTGGGACAAAGCTGAGCAAGACCTACTTGCTAAGAATGTCCACCCAGAGACATTGCACTGGAGAAATCATTCAAGGACTTGGTTCTTCAGGGTTGGGGAAACTTTGGACCCAGAAATAGGGAAGTGTGTCTGTACGGAAGCTCAACTTGCAATACCCATCACAAAGCTTCAGGCAGCAATCAAGGCAGTATAGGAAGGGACGTTCATTCCCGACAGAGATAAGGACGAGCTCACAGAGGCCCTCGGGAATCCTGAACACCCTCGACGAACACGAGGTACTGCTACTTCTCGAGCATGCGTTGGTTTCCCGTGAAGAGGAACATTTTGATGCAGCAAAGTAGATAAGTATTTCCCTCAGTATTTTAGAACCAAGGTATCAATCCAGTAGGAGATACAAGCGAGCCACCAATAGATATACCTGCACAAGGAATCAAACTCTTGCACCCAACGCTATAAAAGGGTTGTCAATTCCTTCACGGTTACTTGCAAGGATGAGATCTAGTACAGATAGATATAATAGGGTGCTTGAACGGAAAGTAAAACTAAAACTAAAAATAATGCAGCAAGTATTTTTGGTGTTTTTGGTTTTAGATATGAAAATATAATATGGAAAATAGACCCCGGGGACATAGGTTTCACTAGATGGCTTCTCTCATGATGGCAAGTATTACGGTGGGTGAACAAATTACCGTCGAGCAATTGATAGAAAAGCGAATAATTAGGAAGATATCCAAGGCAATGATTATGCATATAGGCATCATGTCCATGACAAGTAGACCGAAATGATTCTGCATCGACTACTATTACTCCACACATCGACCGACTCCTGCCTGCATCTAGAGTATTAAGTTCATGAAGAACAGAGTAACACATTAAGTAAGATGACATGATGTAGTGTGATAAACTCAAGCAATATGATGAAACCCCATCTTATTACCCTTTATGGCAACAATTCAATACGTGCCTCGCTACCCCTACTTTGTCACTTGGTGAGGCCACCACAAGATTGAACCCAAAACTAAGCACTTCTCCTATTGCAAGAATTACCAATCTAGTTGGCCAAACCAAACCAATAACTCAAAGATACTTGCAAAGATATGAAATCATGCATACAAGAATTCAGAAAAGACTCAAATAATATTCATGGATAGTCTGAACATAAACCCACAATTCATCGGATCTCGACAAAAACACCGCAAAAGAGTATTACATCGAATAGATCTCCATGATGATCATGAAGAACAAGGTATTGAGAAGCAAAGAGAGAGAGAAGAAGCCATCTAGCTACTAGCTATGGACCCGTAGGTCTGTGGTGAACTACTCACGCATCATCGGAGGGGCAATGGAGTTGATGTAGCTGCCCTCCATGATCGAATCCCCCTTCGGCAGATTACCGGAAAAGGCTCCAAGATTGGATCTCTCGGGAACGGAGGCATCCTGCAGCGGAAAAGTGTTTTCGTGGCTCGTTATGATAATGATAGAATATTTGAGGATTTATAGGACAAAGATTAGGGTTAGGGGAGTTGCCAGGGGCCCACAAGCCTACCCGGCGTGGGTGGCCCCCCTGGTCGTGGCAAGTGGGGTTGTGGCACCGTGGAAGCTCCTCTGCCTTCGTTCTCAGGTCTCGTGGCTTCCTTTTATTCCAGAAAAATCATTCGAGAGGTTTTGTTCTGTTTGGACTCCGTTTAATATTCCTTATCTGCAAAACTCAAAAACAAGGAAAAAACAGAAACTAGCACTAGGCTCTAGATTAATAGGTTAGTCCGAAAAATAATATAAAATAGCATATTAATGCATATAAAACATTCAAAACAGATAATGTAATAGCATGGAACAATAAAAAAATTATAGATACGTTGGAGACGTATCAGCATCCCCAAGCTTAATTCCTGCTCATCCTCGAGTAGGTAAATGATAAAAACCGATTTTTTGGTGTGGAATGCTACCCAACATATTTATCCATGTAATATTCTTTATTGTGGCATGAGTATTCAGATCTGTAAGATTCAAAACAATAGTCTAATATTGACATAAAAACAGTAATACTTTGAGCACACCAACAAGGTAGTCGTGTCCTTTCGAAATAACATGGCCTTAGAAAGTCATCCCTACAAAATCATATGGTCTGGCTATGCTCCATCTTCCCCACACAAAGTATCTAAATCATGCACAACCCTGATGAACAAGTCAAGCAATTGGTTTCACACTTTTTTTGTTCTCAAACCTTTTCAACTCTCACGCAATACATGAGCGTGAGCCATGGATATACCATTATAGGTGGAATAGAATATGAAGGGGGTGCAAGGGAAAAAGGAGAAGATAGTCTCACATCAACTAGGCGTATCAATGGGCTATGGAGATGCCCATCAATAGATATCAATGTGAGTGAGTAGGGATTGCCATGCAACAAATGCACATAGAGCTATAAGTGTATGAAAGCTCAAAAAGAAAACTAAGTGGTCGTGCATAATGAATATCCACTAGTTATCTGAAAGTGACAAAATATGAGACTCTTTATCATGAAGATCATGGTGCTACTTTGAAGCACAAGTGTGGAAAAATATAATAGCAATTATCCCTTCTCTCTTTCTCTCATTTTTTTGGTGGGCTTCTTTGGCCTCTTTTATTTTTTGTAAATTCCGGATACTCATCCCAACTTGTGAGGGAGTCATAGCCTCCATCATCCTTTTCTCTCATGGGAGAATGCTCTATTAATGAAAAATCATCACACTTTTATTTACTTATAACTCAAAGAAAAAGAAATCACAACTCGATTCCTATGACAAGATATAACTCTATATGCAATATAAAGTGATGATACAAGTAGAAGAAAAACTACATGGTGGAAGTTGCATGGCAATATATCTTGGAATGGATATGGAAATGCCATAATAGGTAGGTATGGTGGCTGTTTTGAGGAATATATGGTGGCTATTTTGAGGAAGGAGGGTTTGATGTACCGGTGAAAGTTGCGCGGTACTAGAGAGGCTAGCAAAGATGGAAGGGTGAGAGTGCGTATAATCCATGGACTCACATTAGTCATAAAGAACTCACATCTTATTGCAAAATTCTATTAGTTATCAAACAAAGCATTAGACGCATGCTCCTAGGGGAGAGGTTGGTAGGAGTAAACCATCGTGCCCTCCCGACCCTCACACAAAGGTCGACAATCATTAGACAAGTCATGCTACGACTTTGTTACATAACGGTTCACCATACGTGCATGCTACGAGAATCACGAGCTTTAACACACGTATCTCTTCAATTCACAACTACTCACTAGCATGACTCTCATATTACCATCCCTATTATCTCAAAACTATAAGCAAGGAATCCAACTTTTCATAGTTTCTAATGCACTTAATATGAAAGTTTTTATTATATCCCTCTTGGATGACATTATATTAGGACTAAATTCATAACCTAAACAAATTACCATGCTATTTTAATAAACTCTAAAAATAATATAAGTGAGGAACGAGAGTTCAATAGTTTCCACAAAATATAACACCACCATGCTCTAAAAAGATATAAGTGAAGCACTAGAGCAACATTGCCTAGCTCAAAAGATATAAGTGAAGCACACAGAGTATTCTAACAAATTAATGATTCAGCGTGTCTCTCTCTAAATATGTGGTGCATATAGGATGATTGTGGAAAACTAACAAGCAAAGACTCATATCATACAAGATGCTCCAAGTAAAACACATATCATGTGGTGAATAAAAATATAGCCTCAAGTAAATTTACCGATGGATTGAAGACGAAAGAGGGGATGCCTTCTGGGGCATCCCCAATCTTAGCCTTTTTGGTATCCTTGAATATGACTTGGGGTGCCTTGGGCATCCCCAAGCTTAGGATCTTTCCACTCTTTATTCCATAGTCCATCAAATCTTCACCCAAAACTTGAAAACTTCACAACACAAAACTCAACAGAAAACTCATGAGATCCGTTAATATAAGAAAAATAAATCACCACTTTAGCTACTGCTGTGAAATCATTCTTTATTTATATTTGTTTAATAACTACTGTATTCAAACTTTTCCATGACTCATACCCCCCGATACGACGCATAGATACATCAAAATAAGCAAACAACACAAAGAAAATAGAATCTAACAAAAACAGAACAGTCTGTAGCAATCTGTAAACTTCGAAATCTTCTGGAACTCTAAAAATTCTGAAATATTAGGACAACCAGGTAAATTCGTATATCAATCCTTTATTGAAATTTTAGATCAATTTGACACACTGATAAATTCATACAATTCCTCGACTGAACGCAAAAGTTTCTGTTTTGCAGCAAGATCAAATCAACAACTACCATACATCACCCCAAGGTTTTACTTGGATCAAACGCTAAATGAAACACAAAAACATAATTACTACAGAATTAATAATGTGACAAACACACCAAAACAGAAGCACAAAGAAGAAAACAAAATAAAATTGGGTTCCCTCCCAACAAACGCTATTGTTTAACGCCCCTAGCTAGGCAAAATGCAATAGATCTAGGTATTGTCATCTTTCGTATGCAATCGATAACTAGCTCTCGTGATAGATTCATAAGGTAATTTTATTTTATTTATAGGAAATTGTTCCATGCCCTTCCTTAATAGGAATTGGAATCTAATATTCCATTCCTTCATATCAATAATTGCAATCGTTCTAAGGAAAGGTCTACCAAGAATAATAGGACATGTAGGATTGCAATCTGTATCAAGAACAATGAAATCTACGGGCACATAATTCCTATTTGCAAAAATAAGAACATCATTAATTCTTCCCATAGGTTTCTTTATAGTGTAATCCACGAGATGCAAATTTAAGGAACAATCATCAAATTCACGGAAACCTAACACATCACATAAAGTTTTTGGAATCATGGAAACGCTAGCACCCAAATCACACAAAGCATGGCACTCATAATCTTTAATCTTAATCTTAGTAGTAGGTTCCCACTGATCTTAAAAGAGGGAGACTATTGGAAATATGCCCTAGAGGAAATAATAAATTAGTTATTATCATATTTCCTTGTTCATGATAATCGTTTATTATCCATGCTATAATTGCGTTGATCGGAAACTCAGATACATGTGTGGATACATAGACAACACCATGTCCCTAGTATGCTTCTAATAGACTACCTCGTTGATCAAAGATGGCTATGGTTTCCTAGTCATGGACATGATATGTCATTTGGTAACGGGATCACATCATTAGGAGAATGATGTGATGGACAAGACCCAAACTACAAACATAGCATATGATCGTGTCAGTTTATTGCTACTGTTTTCTACATGTCAAGTATATGTTCCTATGACCATGAGATCATGCAACTCACTGACACCGGAGGAGTACCTTGTGTGCATCAAACATCGCAACGTAACTGGGTGACTATAAAGGTTCTCTATAGGTATCTCTGAGGGTATTTGTCGGGTTGGCATGAATCAAGACTGGGATTTGTTACTCCGTGTGACGGAGAGGTATCTCAGGGCCCACTAGGTAATAAAACATCACAATAAGCCTTGAAAGCAATGTGACTAAGTGTTAGCCACGGGATCTTGTATTACGGAACGAGTAAAGAGACTTGCTGGTAATGAGGTTGAACTAGGTATGGAGATGCCGACGATCGAATCTCGGGCAAGTAATATACCGAAGAACAAAGGGAACATCATACGGGATTACCTGAATCCTTGACATAGAGGTTCGACCGATAAAGATCTTCATAGAATATGTTAGAACCAATATGGGCATCCAGGTCCTGCTATTGGTTATTGACCATAGAGGTCTCTCGGTCATGTCTACATAGTTCTCGAACCCACAGGGTTTGCACACTTCAGTTTGTTGACGTTTTTGATAGTATAGAGTTATGCATGGTGGTGACCGAAGGTTGTTTGGAGTCCTGGATGAGATCCCGGGCGTCACGAGGAGCTCCGGAATGGTCCAGAGGTAAAGATTGATATATAGGAAGTCCTATTTTGGTCACCGGAAAATTTTCGGGCGCATCAGTAGTGTACCGGGAGTGCCGGTACTATACCGGGAGACCATCGGGAGGGGTATTTCGACCCAAGAGGATACATGGGCTGTGGGAGAGTAATACCAGCCCTTAGTGGGCTGGTTCAAGTCCCACACAAGTCCCATGCGGCTAGGAAGAAAAGCCCAAAGAGAAAAAGGTGGAAAAAGGCAAAAAGACTAAAATAAGGAGTCCTAGTCCTACTAGGATTGGAGGAGGATTCCTCCCCTCCTCCCACTTCGGCCGAAGCCTAGAGGGCTTGGCCCTTGCGCCAAGCCTCCTCCTCTCTTCCTCTTATATATACTAGAGGTTTTAGGGTTTTTGCACGAGATTTTCTGCCACGTGCTACCCTCTCCTCTTGTGCATAGTTTCTCCTCTAGATCGATTTTCTGGAGTGCTTAGGCGAAGCCCTACCGGAATAGCTCCACCACCATCGCCGCAGCGCTGTCGCGCTGCCAGAGAAATCTTCTACCTGTCTGCTCCCTCTTGCTGGATCAACAAGGCGGAGATCATCATCGAGTTGTACGTGTGCTGAACGCGGAGGTGTCGTCCATTCGACGCTAGATCGAAAGGACCGTGATCAAGATTGCGAGACGCATCGTGATGAGATCGCGGGACGGATCATGATGAATTCGCGGGACAGATGGTGATTTGATCGCGGGATGGATCGTGATGAGATCGCGGGACGCTCAGCGATTTGGATCATGAAGACATTCGACTACACCAACCGCGTTTCTTAATGCTTCCCGCTTAGCGATCTACAAGGGTATGTAGATCCACTCTCGCTCTCGTAGATGCTCATCACCATGGATAGATCTTGCATGTGCGTAGGAAATTTTTTATTTCCCATGCAACGTTCCCCAACAGTGGCATCATGAGCTAGGTCTATGTGTAGATGAGATCTCGAGTAGAACACAAAGAGTTTGTGTGCGTTGATGCTTAGATTGCGTCCTCCCTTGGTCGTGTTTTGGTTCAGCGGTATTGTGGGATGAAGCGGCCCGGTCCAACCTTACTCGTACGCTTACGAGAGACCGGTTCCATCGACTGACGTGTAACCTCGTTGCACAAAGATGGCTGTCGGGTGTATGTTTCTCCTACTTTAGTTGGATCGGATTCGTCAAAGGCGGTCCTTGAGAAGGTTGAAAAGCAACTTATGTATCACCGTTGTGGTTTTTGCGTAGGTGAGAATTGTTCTTGGTAGATACCCGTAGCAGCCATGTAAAACATGCAACAGCAATTAGAGGACGTCTAACTTGTTTTTGCAGGGTATGTTGTGATGTGATATGGCCAATTACATGATGAGATATATGTGATGTATGAGATGATCATGTTTTATATAGAATATCACGACTTGCATGTCGATGAGTACGGCAAATGGCAGGAGCCATAGGCTTGTCTTTAATTATTGTATGACCTGCGTGTCAATCATTAAGTGCTATGTAATGCTTTACTTTATCGCTAAACAGTAGCAATAGTAGTAGAAGCACGGTGGGCACGACAACCCCGATGGCGACACGTTCATGGAGATCAAGATGATGGAGATCATGGTGTCATGCTGGTGACCATGGAGATCATGTTGGTGCTTTCAAGATGGAGATCAAAAGCACACGTTCATGGCCATATCATATCACTTATGATTTGCATGTGATGTTAATCCTTTTATGCACCTTGTTTTGCTTAGGACGATGGTAGCATTATAAGGTGATCCCTCACTTAATTTCAAGATAAATTGTGTTGTCCCGAGTGTGCACCGTTGCGAAAGTTCGTCGTGTCGAGACACCATGTGACGATCGGGTGTGATAGACTCTACGTTCACATACAATGGGTGCAAGCCAGTGTTGAACGTGTAGAACACTCGGGTTAAACTTGACGAGCCTAGCATGTACAGACATGGCCTCAGAACACAAGAGACAGAAAGGTCAAACATGAGCCATATAGTAGATATGATCAACATGATGATGTTCACCATTGAAACCACGTCAACTCACGTGATGATCGGACTTGAGTTGGTGAATTTGGATCATGTATCACTCGAATGACCAGAGGGATGTCAATTTGACTGGGAGTTCTTCAGTAATATGATTAATTGAACTCATTATCATGAACATAGTCAGTAGTGTCTTTGCAAATTATGTTGTAGATTACTTGCTCGCGCTGTAGCTCCCTTGAATTTTTATATGTTCCTAGAGAAATAGAGTTGAAAGATGATGGTAGCAATATTGTGGACTGGGTCCATGATCTGAGGATTGTCCTCATTGCTGCACAGAAGGCTTATGTCGTTAATGCACCGCTCGGTGCGCCAACCCCTCTAGCATCGTCTATAGATGTTGTGAACAGCTGACAGGCACGTTCTGATGATTACTTGATAGTTTAGTGCGTCATGCATTACAGCTTAGAATTGAGGCTCCGACACATTTTGAACGTCACGGAACATATGAGATGTTGTAAGAGCTGAAATTAGGATCTCAGGCTCATGCCCGTGTTATGAGATATAAGATCTCCAACAAGATTCTTTCCCTGCAAGATGAAAGAGAATAGCTCAATCGTTGAGCATGTGCTCAGATTGTCTGGGTGCTACAATCGCTTGAATCGAGTGGGAGTTGATCTTCCAGATAAGATAGTGATTTATATAGTTCTCCAAGTCACTGTCACTAAGCTACTAGAACTTGGTGATGAACTATAAAATGTCAGGGATAGAAATAATGATCCCTGAGCTGTTCGTGCTGTTTGACACCGCGAAGGTAGAACAAGAAGGAGCATCAAGTGTTGATGGTTAGTAACACCACTAGTTTTGAGAAAGGCAAGGGCAAGGAGGGAAACTTCATGGATGGCAAGTCAGTTGTTGCTCGAGTGAAGCAACCCAAAGTTGAACCCAAACCCGAGACTAAGTGCTTCTATTATTAGGAGAACGGTCACTGAAGTGGAACAACCCTAGATACTTGGTAGATAAGAAGGCTGGCAACGTCGACATAAGTATATTTGATATACGTGTTATTCATGTGTACCTTGCCAGTACTCCTGTTAGCACCTGGGTATTGGATACCAGTTCAGTTGCTAAATGTTAGTAGCTCGAAATAAAAGCTACGGAATAAACGGAGACTAGCTAAGTGTGAGGTGACGATGTGTTGGAAATGTTTCCAAGGTTTATGTGATCAACATCACACACTCTCTCTACCTTCGGATTAGTGACAAACCTAAATAAATGTTATTTGGTGTTTGAGTTGAGCATGAACGTGATTAGATCTCGTTTATTGCAATATAATTATTCATTTAAGTCACAGAATAATGGTTATTCTGTTTACATGAATAATACCTTAAATGGTCGTGCACCCAGTGAGAATGGTTTGTTGAATCTTGATCGTAGTAATACACATGTTCATAACATTGATGCCAAAAGATACAAAGTGAATAATGATAGTACCACATACTTGTGGCATTTCCGCTAAATGTCATGTTGGTATAAAGCGCATGAAGAAACTCCATGCTGATGGATCTTTGGAATCATTCAATTTTGAATCAGTTGAGACATGCGAACCATGCCTTTTGGGCAAGATGACTAAGGATCCCGTTTTCCGGCTTGATGGAGCGGGCAAGTAATTTATTGGAGATGATACATGTTGATGTATGCAATCCAATGAGTCTTGTAGCTTGCGATGGATATCGTTATTTTCTTACGTTCACTGATGATTGGAGTAGATATAGTGTATATTTACTTAATGAAACACAAGTCTGAATCGTTTGAAAGGTTCAAGCAAATTCAGAGTGAAGTTTAAAGATCATCATGACAAGAAGATAAAAATGTCCGCGATATGGTCGTGGAGGTGAATATCTGAGTTACGCTTTTGGCATACAACTTTAGACGATGTGAAAGTTGTTTCACAACTCGCGCCACCTGGAACACCATAGTGTGATGGTGTGTCCGAACATCATAGTCGTGCTCTATTGGATATGGTGCATGCTATGATGTCTATTATTGTTTTGCTACTATAGTTTTGGGGTTATGCGTTAGAGACAACTACATTTACTTTAAATAGGGCACCATCTAAATCCGTTGAGATGACACTGTCTGAACTATGGTTTGATAGAAACTTAAGATGTCATTTGTTATTGTTTGGGGCCGTGACGCTTATGTGAAAAAGGGTTTTCACCTAATAAGTTCGAACCCAAAGAGGACAAATGCATCTTCATAGAATACCCTAAGAACAGTTGGGTATACCTTCTATCTCAGATCCAAGTGCAAAGTGTTTGTTGCTAAAACGGGTCCTTTCCCGAGAAAAATTTTCTCTCGAAAGAATTGAGTGGGATGAAGATAGAACTTGATGTGGTTATTGAACCTTTGTTTCAACAAGAGAGTAGCGCAGCGCAGGAAGATGTTTCTGTGAAGCCTACGTTAGTTGAAGAAGAAGTTAATGATGATGATCATGAAGCTTCAGATCAAGTTACTATCAAACCTCGCAGGTCGACAAGGACGTGTACTGCTCCTGAATGGTATGACAACCCTGTCTTAGAGGTCATGTTGTTGGATAACGATGAACCTATGAGCTATGGAGGAGCGATGACGGGCCCGGATTCTGACAAATGGTTGGAGGCCATGAAATCCGAGAAAGGATCCATGTATAAAACCAAGTATAGACTTTGGTAGACTTGCTTGTTCGACGGCAGGACGTCGAGTACAAATGGACCTTTGAGATGAAGACAGACGATGATGGTAAATGTCACCATTTATAAAGCTCGACTTGTCACAATGAAGTTTCCTACAAGTTCAAAGAGTTGACTACGATGAGACTTTCTCACTCGTAGCGATGCTAAAGTCTGTTGGAATTATGTTAGCAGTTGCTGCATTTTTCAATTATGAAATATGGCAAATGGATGACAAAACATTGTTTCCTTAACAATTTACTTGAGGAAAGGTTGTATGTGATACAACCATAAGGTTTTGTCAGTCCTAAGGATGCTAAAAGGTGTGCGAGCTCCAGCAATACATCTAAGGACTAGAGCAAGCATCTCGGAGTTGGAATATACACTTTTATGAGGTGATCAAAGTTTTTGAGTCTATACAAAGTTTATGAGAAACTTGTATTTGCAATAAAGTGAGTGGGAGCACTATAGAGTTTCTGATAAGTATATGTGGCTGACATATTGTTTATCAGAAATAATGTAGAATTTTTGGAAAGCATGAACGGTTGTTTGAAAATAGATTTTCAAAGGAAGACCTGGATAAAGCTACCTAATTGTTGAGCATCAAGATCTATAGAGATAGATCATGATGTTTGATGAGACTTTCAATGAGTACATACCTTGAAAAGATTTTGAAAGAGTTCAAAATGGATCAGTCAGAGAAAGAGTTCTCACCTGATTTGTAAGGTGTGAAGTTGAGTGAGACTCAAAGCTCGACCATGGAAGAAGAAAGAGAAAGGACGAACATCGTCCCCTATGCCTTAGCCATAGGCTCTGTATAGTATGCCATGTTCTGTACCGCACCTGTGTGTGCCTTTCCATGAGTCCATCAAGGGGTACAAGAGTGATCCAGGAGTGGATCACTGGATAGCGGTCAAGATTATCCTTAGTAACTAAAAGACTAAGAAGACGTTTCTCGATTATGGAGGTGGTAAAGAGTTCGTCGTAAAGAGTTACGTCGATGCAAGCTTTAACACCAATCCGGATGACTCATAGTAGCAATCTAGATACGTATAGTGGAGCAGCCATTTGGAATATTACCAAGTGGAGTGTGGTAGCAGTATTTACAGTTTTACATAGGGATTTGCAAAGTACACACGTATCTGAATGTTGCAGACCCGTTGACTATTAGACCTCTCTCACATGCAAAGCATGATCGAGCCCCAAAACTCATTGGGTGTTAGATTCATAACAATGCGAATCACATGGTGATGTGAACTAGATTATTGACTCTAGTGCAAGTGGGAGACTGTTCGAAATATGGCCTAGAGGCAATAATAAATTAGTTACTATCATATTTCCTTGTTCATGATAATCTTTTATTATCCATGCTATAATTGTGCAGATCGGAAACTCAGATACATGTGTGGATACATAGACAACACCATGTCCCTAGTATGCCTCTAATAGACTAGCTCGTTGATCAAAGATGGCTATGCTTTCCTAGTCATGGACATGAGATGTCATTTGGTAATAGGATCACATCATTAGGAGAATGAATTGATGGACAAGACCCAGACTACAAACATAGCATATGGTCGTGTCAATTTATTGCTACTGTTTTCTGCATGTCAAGTATATGTTCCTATGACCATGAGATCATGCAACTCACTGACGCCGGAGGAGTACCTTGTGTGTATCAAATGTCGCAACGTAACTGGGTGACTATAAAGGTGCTCTACAGGTATCTTCGAGGGTGTCTGTCGGGATGGCATGGATCAAGACTGGGATTTGTTACTCCATGTGACGGAGTGGTATCTCAGGGCCCACTCGGTAATACAATATCACAATAAGCCTTGCAAGCAATGTGACTAAGTATTAGCCACGGGATCGTTTATTATGGATCGAGTAAAGAGACTTGCTGGTAACAAGGTTGAACTAGGTATGGAGGTGTCAACGATCGAATCTCGGGCAAGTAACATACCGAAGAACAAAGGGAACATCATACGGGATTAACTGAATCCTTGACATAGAGGTTCGACTGATAAAGACCTTCGTAGAATATGTAGGAACCAATATGGGCATCCAGGTCCCGCTATTGGGTATTGACCGTAGAGGTGTGTCGGTCATGTCTACATAGTTCTCAAACCCACAGGGTCTGCACACTTAAGGTTCGTTGACGTTTCGATAGTATAGAGTTATGCATGGTGGTGAAAAAAGGTTGTTCGGAGTCCTGTATGAGATCCCGGACATCACGAGGAGTTCTGGAATGGTCCGGAGGTAAATATTGGTATATAGGAAGTCCTATTTTGGTCGCCGGAAAAGTTTCGGGCTCATCAGTAGTGTACCGGGAGACCATCGGGTGGGGTATTTCGACCCAAGAGGCTACATGGGCTGTGGGAGAGTGAATACCAGCCCTTAGTGGGCTGGTGGAAGTCCCACACAAGGCCCATGCGGCTAGGAAGAAAAGCCCAAAGAGAAAAAGGTGGAAAAGGCAAAAAGACCAAAATAAGGAGGAATCCTAGTCCTACTAGGATTGGAAGAGGATTCCTCCTCTCCTCCCACTTCGGCCGAAGCCTAGAGGGCTTGGCCCTTGCGTCAAGCCTCCTCCTCTCTTCCTCTTATATATACTAGAGGTTTTAGGGTTTTTGCATAAGATGTTCTGCCACGTGCTACCCTCTCCTCTAGTGCATAGTTGCTCCTCTAGATCGATTTTCTGCAGTGCTTAGGCGAAGCCCTGCCGAAATAGCTCCACCACCATCACCGCAGCGCCGTCGTGCTGCCGGAGAACTCTTCTACCTCTCCTCTCCCTCTTACTGGATAAAGAAGGCGGAGATCGTCATCGAGCTGTACGTGTGCTGAATGCGGAGGTGTCGTCTGTTCAGCGCTAGATCAGAAGGACCGTGATCAAGATCGCGAGACCGATCGTTATGAGATCGCGGGACGGATCATGATGAGTTCGCGGGACAGATTGTGATTGGATCATGGGACGGATCATGATGAGATCGTAGGACTCTCGGTGATTTGGATCGTAAAGACGTGGGACTACACCAACCGCGTTTCTTAACGCTTCCCGCTTACCGATCTACTAGGGTATGTAGACCCACTCTCCCTCTCGTAGATGCTCATCACCATGGATAGATCTTGCGTGTGCGTAGGAAATTTTTTGTTTCCCATGCAACGTTCCCCAATAGTTCTCTCTATATGTATAGTAGCTAGCATCGACCAAGCACGGATAAAGAGAGGTCAGTTCTCTCTATTAGCTAGCTAACACAATATGGAACCCCTAAATTAACCCTCAAAACTCCCTAAACCCCCTTAAAAAAACCCAGCGCCAGCGAGATGCTGACGCGTGGCTGCCTTTCGGTCCTGGTTGGTGTTACCAATCGAGACTGAAGGTCTCCCTGCCTGGACGCCCTATAACGGCCACGTGGAGCCCCTTTGGTCCCGGTTCGTAAGAGAACCGGGACTAAAGGTTTTGGTTGTTAATCCCGTTTGTTTTGTCCCGATTCTAGAACCGGGACTAAAGGCCCTCTGGAACCAGGACTAGTTCCCTGTCTTCTACTAGTGTTAGTGCCCTCTGGTGTGATGGATGATCACGATGTGGATGATGAATTGGGTGCAAATTGGTATTTGGCTCCTTTGCATTGAAATGAAAAGATAATAACCGATAATGATGTGGTTGTACAGGGGTATTCGGCCCCTTTGCAATCACATGAGGGTGTACACACTCACCTTGGGCATATGGATTCAGAGTGGTGCAATATAAGCCAAAACGTTCCTGGAAGAGGAAGGTTTATCCTACATCTGTGGTGCGCAGAAGTGCGAGAATAAATTCCAACAAAATTTCATGATGAGTAATGAAAGGAATCTTTTGGAATAGCAGAGGTCTAGTGGACTTGGCTAAAAGAAGGTTCTTTGCTAAAACTTGCATAGAACAAAGACAGGAATTTATTGCTCTACTTGAGACAGGCAGGGACAATTTTACATCACAATTTCTGAATACCGTATCTGGCGGTGTTGATTTTGATTGGCAATCTTTACCTCCAAGGGGAAGATCTGGTGGCATTTTACTTGGGGTCAAGTGCGAGACATTAGAAGTGGTAAATGTTGTACTTGGATACTTTGCCGTTAAGTTCCGAGTGACTTCGAAAGTTGATGGTTCAGGTGGGCATTGGTTGTCGTCTATGGGGCGACGCAACCTCAACTTAAACCGGACTTCCTGGTGGACCTGGTGCGGGTTTCCCGGGATGAGAGCTTACCTATCCTAGTAGGAGGTGATTTCAATATATTTAGGAGGAGAGAGGAAAATAATAATGGCATCTTCAACGGAAGATGGTCATTTATGTTTAATACTATTATGCAAAACATGGATCTAAGGGAGATCGACCTCACTGGTAGACAATTCACATGGGCGAACACGTTGCCAAATCCAGCTTATGTGAAGTTGGAGCGAGTTCTTACCAGTGTAGAGTGGGAACAAAAATCCCCCTAGTAATGTTGCAAGCATTACATAGGGGAATTTCGGATCATACCCCGTTTCTCGTTGACTCCGGGGAGGCGACCCATTAGGGCAACATGAGTGTCTTCTCTTTTGACCTCTCGTGGTTCGAAAGAGAGGGATTTATTGATCTTTTTTCCTGGGAATGGGCCAAGATGATTGAGGGAATATCTAACATTGAGAAATTGCAATATAAGATCAGATGTTTGCGATAGTTCTTGCGAGGCTGGCAAAGAATGAAAGTGAATATGTAGAGTGGAGAAAGAAAGGTTGACCCCCATAAATGATTTAGACTTGAAAGCTGAATCGATCTCATTAGATGCGAATGAACGGGCTACTAAGACAGAGGCTTAGGAGAAGTTACGAGTACTTCTCATAGAAGAAGAAATGAAATGAGCACTAATAGCAAAAGTGCGGCAGGTAGTCGAGGGAGATGAAAATACTCAATTTTTCCATATGATTGCATATGGAAAGCATAAAAAGAAGAAGATATTTCATCTTGAACAACATGAGGGTACAGTTGTAGGGCATGAAAATCTAAAATTGTACATCTCTAACTTTTACAAACAACTTTTTGCAGCACCAGAGGACAACTTCGTGTTGCTTGATGAGTGCATCGTTGGGGATGTACCTCAGCTAGGGGCAGACTAGAACGATATTCTATCTGCACCATTTTATGAGAAAGGGGTGTTTGAAGCAATACCTCAAATGAAGAATAGTAGGGCACCAGTACCAGATGGTTCCCAACTACGTTTTACAAGAGATGCTAAGGACGACCTTATGCCTATGTTCCATGATTTGTTTAATGGCCAACTTCAGCTCTTCCATATTAACTTTGGAACGATTACGTTGTTGCCAAAGAAGGAGGAGGCAGGCCATATCGAGCAGTTCAGGCCGATATGCCTGCTTAATGCGAGCTTCAAGATTTTTAGAAAAGTTGGTACAAATCGGCTGACGAGAATTGCACATAGTATGGTGTAACCAACCTAGACTGCTTTCATGCCAGAGATGCACATACTAGAGCGGTGGTTGTCTTAGAAAAACATTACATGAAATCCGGTCGAAGAAACTAGATGGAGTGATCTTCAAAGTGGATTTTGAGAAGGTGTATGATAATGTTAAGTGGCTATTCTTCCAAGTAGGTTGAATCCTTTGTGCAAAATGGTATGCTTGGCATTAAAGTTAGTGATGACACATGTCTACTTTCATATGCAAAAGAGCCTAAGAGAAGGGGACCCGATGTCCCCCTATTATGTTCAATGTGGCAGATATGTTGGCAATCCTCATTACCAGGGCCAAAGAGGTGTTGGGGAACGTTGCATGGGAAACAAAAAATTTCCTATGCACACGCAAGATCTATCCATGGTGATGAGCATCTATGAGAGGGAGAGTGGATCTATGTACCCTTGTAGATCACTAAGCGGGAAGCGTTAAGAAACGCGGTTGATGTAGTCGAACGTCTTCACGATCCAAATCGCCGAGCGTCCCGCGATCCAATCACGATCCGTCCCGATCAAGCACCGAACGGACGGCACCTCCATGTTCAGCATACGTACAGCTTGATGACGATCTCCGCCTTCTTGATCCAGCAAGAGGGAGCGGAGAGGTAGACGAGTTCTCCGGCAGCATGACAGCGCTACGACAATGGTGGTGGAGTAATCTCAGCAGGGCTTCGCCTAAGCATAGTTGAAACCGATCTAGAGGAGAAACTACAAACTAGAGGGTAGGGTTGCACCTCGCTGAAAATCTCTTGTGCCAAAACCCTAAAACCCTATAGTATATATAGGAGGAGAGGAGGAGGAGTCTTGGCGCAAGGGCAAGACCCTCTAGGATCCGGCCAAAGTGGAGAGGAGGAGTCCTCCTCCTCCACTCCTAGTAGGATTAGGACTCCTTCCTTATTTCCACCCTTTTTTGCCTTTTCCACCTTTTCCACTTAGGAATCTCTTCCCAGCTGCATGGGCCTTGTGTGGGACTTTTTCCAGCCCACTAAGGGCTGGTATTAGTCCTCCCACAGCCCATGTAGCCTCTTGGGTCGAAATACCTCTCCCGATGGTCCCCTAGTACACTACCGGCACTCCCGGTACACTATCGATGAGCCCGAAACTTTTCTGGCGACCAAAATAGGACTTCTTGTATATCAATCTTCACCTACGGACCATTCCGGAGCTCCTCGTGACATCCGGGATCTCATCTGGGACTCCTAACAACCTTCGGTCACCACCATGCATAACTCTATACTACCGAAACGTCACCGAACCTTAAGTGTGCAGACCCTGCGGGTTCAAGAACTATGTAGACATGACCGAGACACCTCTACGGTCAATAACCAATAGTGGGACCTGGATGCCCATAATGGTTCCTACATATTCTACGAAGATCTTCATTGGTCGAACCTCAATGTCAAGGATTCAGTTAATCCCGTATGATGTTCCCTTTGTTCTTCGGTATGTTACTTGCCTGAGATTTGAATGTCGGTATCTCCATACCTAGTTCAACCTCGTTTCCGGCAAGTCTCTTTACTCGTTCCATAATACAAGATCCCGTGACTAACACTTAGTCACATTGCTTGTAAGGCTTACTGTGATGTTGTATTACCGAGTGGGACCTGAGATATCTCTCCGTCACATAGATTAACAAATCTCAGTCTTGATCCATGCTAACCCAACAGACACTCTCGGAGATACCTATAGAGCACCTTTATAGTCACCCAGTTACGTTGGGACGTTTGATACACACAAGGCACTCCTCCGGTGTCCATGAGTTGCATGATCTCATGGTCATAGGAACATATACTTGACATGCAGAAAACGGTAGCAATAAACTGACACGATCATATGCTACGTTTATAGTTTGGGTCTTGTTCATCCCATCATTCTCCTAATGATGTGATACCATTATCAAATGACATCACATGTCAATGGCGAGGAAACCTTGACCTTCTTTGATCAACGAGCTAGTTCACTAGAGGCATACGAGGGACAAAGTGTTGTCTATTTATCCACACATGCAATGTGTTTCCAATCAATACAATTATAGCATGGATAATAAACAATTATCATGAACAAGGAGATATAATAATAAACACTTTATTTAGTTCCTGTAGGGCATATTTCCAACAGTATCCCACTTGCACTAGAGTCAGTAATCCAGTTCACATCACTATGTGATTTACATTGTAATGAATCGAACACCCATGCAGCTCTGGTGTTGATCATGTTTAGCCCTTGGAAGAGGTTTAGTCAACGGGTCTGCAACATTCAGATCCGTGTGCACTTTGCAAATATTTATGTCCTTCTCCTTGATGTAATCGCGGATGGAATTGAAGCGTCGCTTTATGTGTCTGGTCCTCTTGTGAAACCTTGGTTCCTTGGCCAGAGCAATGGCACCAGTGTTGTCACAGAACAGAGTCGTTGGATTAAGTGCATTGGGCACTACTCCAAGATCTGTCATGAACTGCTTCATCCAGACACCTTCCTTTGCTGCCTCCGAGGCTGCGATGTACTCCGCCTCGCATGTAGAATCGGCTACCACGCTTTGCTTGGAACTGCACCAGCTTACCGCTCCCCCATTAAAAATAAATACGTATCCGGTTTGCGACTTAGAGTCATCCGTATCAGTGTCAAAGCTTGCATCGACGTAACCCTATACGACGAGCTCTTCATCACCTCCATAAACAAGAAACATCTCCTTAGTCCTTTTCAGGTACTTAAGGATATTCTTGACCGTCGTCCAGTGCTCCATTCCAGGATCACTTTGAAACCTTCCGGCCATACTTATGGCAAGGCTGACATCGGGTCTTGTGCATAGCATTGCATACATGATAGAGCCTATGGCTGAAGCATAGGGGATGACACTCATCTTCTCTCTATCTTCTGCAGTCACTGGGCATTGAGTCTTACTCAACTTCACACCTTGTAACACAGGCAAGAACCCCTTCTTGGACCGATCCATTTTGAACTTCTTCAAAACTTTATCAAGGCATGTGCTTTGTGAAAGTGCTATTAAGCATCTCGATCTATCTCTATAGATCTTAATGCCTAATATGAAAGCAACTTCTCCTAGGTCCTTCATTGAAAAACTCTTGTTCAAATATTCCTTCATGCTTTCCAACATTTCTATATTGTTTCCAATCAGCAATATGTCATCTACATATAATATGAGAAACGCTATAGAGCTCCCACTCACTTTCTTGTAAATACAAGCTTCTCCACAAACTTGTATAAACCCAAACACTTTGATAACCTCATCAAAGCACTTATTCCAACTCTGAGATGCTTGCACCAGTCCATAAATGCATCGCTGGAGCTTGCAAACTTTGTCAGCATTCTCTGGATCGACAAAACCTTCCAGTTGCATCATATACAACTCTTCCTCAAGGAAACCGTTGAGGAACGCTGTTTTGACATCCATCTGCCAAATTTCATAGTCGAAATATGCAGCTATTGCTAACATGATTCTGATGGACTTAAGCATCGCTACGGGTGAGAAGGTCTCATCATAGTCAACTCCTTGAACTTGTGAAAAACCCTTTGCCACAAGTCGAGCGTTATAGAAGGTGACATACTTTGTGTTCATACATGGATCCCATCTTGGATTTCATGGCCTCTAACCATTTCTTGGAATCCGGGCCCATCATTGCTCCTCCTAGCTCGTAGGTTTATTGTTGTCCTAAAACATGACCTCTAAGACAAGGTTGTCATACCACTCAGGAGAAGTACGCGCCCTTGTCGACCTACGAGGTTCAATAGTGACTTGATCCGAAGCTTCATGATCATCATCATTAACTTCCTCTTCAACTGTTGTAGGCTCCACAGAAACATCTTTCTATGCTGCACTACTCTCTGGTTGAAGTAAAGGTTCAATAACCTCATCAAGCTCTACTTTCCTCCCACTCAATTCTTTCGAGAGAAACTCTTTCTCAAGAAATGTTCCGTTCTTAGCGACAAACACTTTGCCTTCGGATCTGAGATACAAGGTATACCCAACTGTCTCTTTTGGGTATCCTATGAAGACGCATTTCTCCGCTTTGGGTTCTAGCTTTTCAGGCTGAAGCTTTTTGACATATGCATCACATCCCCAAACTTTAATAAATGACAACTTTGGCCTCGTGCCAAACTATAGTTCATATGGCGTCGTCTCAACGGATTTCGATGGTAGTGGCAAATCAGCAAGAGACATCATAGAACGCACCATATCTAATAAGGTTCGATTACGACGTTTGGACACACCATTACGCTGTGGTGTTACAAGCGGTGTCAACTGTAAAACAATTCCACACTGTCTTAAGTGACTGCCAAACTCATAACTCAGATATTCACCTCCTCGATCTGATTGCAGGAATTTAATCTTCTTGTTATGATGATTGTCAACTTCACTTTGAAATTGCTTGAACTTTTCAAACATTTTAGACTTGTGTTTCATTAAGTAAATATATCCATATCTACTTAAGTCATCAGTGAAGGTGAGAAAATAACGATATCCACCGCACATTGCAACATTCATTGGATCGCACACATCAGTATGTATGATTTCCAATAAGTCACTTGCCCGTTCCATTGTTCCAAAGAACGGCATTTTAGTCATCTTGCCCATGAGGCATGGTTCACATGTGTCAAGTGATTCAAAATCAAGTGACTCCAAAAGTCCATCAGCATGGAGCTTCCTCATGCGTTTTACACCAACATGACCCAAACGACAGTGCCACAAGAAAGTGGTACAATCATTATCAACTCTACATCTTTTGGCATCAATGTTATGAACATGTGTATTATCACTATCAAGATTCAATATGAATAAACCCCTCACATTGGGTGCATTACCATAAAAGATATTACTCATGTAAATAGAACAACCATTATTCTCTGATTTAAATGAGTAACCGTCTCGCAATAAACAAGATCCAGATATAATGTTCATGCTTAATGCAGGCACTAAATAACGATTATTCAGGTTCATCACTAATCCCGATGGTAATCGAAGAGAGAGCGGTCCGATGATGATCACATCAACCTTGGAACCATTTCCAACGTGCATCATCACTTCGTCCTTCGCCAGCCTTCGTCTATTCCGTAGTTCCTGTTTTGAGTTGCAAATGTGAGCAACAGAACCGGTATCAAATACCCACACACTAGTGGTTTTATTGACCCTCAACACTTGATGTTCTTTCTGGATTTCAGACTCAGCGACTTTTAGCATCGCAAATAGCTCGGTGACTGACTTGTTCGTCCCGTGCATGTTATAGTTCATCACAAAGCTTTTGTAGCTAGGTGGCAGTGATTGAAGAACTCTGTCAGTGATCGCCTCTGCCGGAAGGGGCATTCCTAACTCCGCCAGATGAGTCGAATACCTAGACATTCTGAGTATATGTTCACGGATAGACCCGCTCTCCTCCATCTTGCAAGCATAGAACTTATCGGAGGTTTCATACCTCTCGATCCGGGTGTTCTTCTGAAAGATAAACTTCAACTCCTGGAACATCTCATATGCTCCATGACGTTCAAAACGTCTTTGAAGTCACGGTTCTAAGCCATACAATATTGCTCACTGAACTATTGAGTAATCTCCAGTACGTGCCTCCCAAGCGTTCTTAACGTCTTCGGAGGTCATGTCTTCTGGTTGGTCACCAAACGGTGCATCAAGGACATATGATTTCTGGGAAGCCGTGAGGATAATCCTCAGATTATGGGCCCAGTCAACAAAGTTACTTCCATCATGTTTCAACTTAGCTTTCTCTAGGAACGCATTAAAATTCAGGGGTGCTACTGCGCGAGCCATTGATCTACAACATAAATATACAAAGTTTACTTAGACTATTGTTCAAGATAATGAGTTTAGTTAATAAAATTACTAAAGCTCCCACTCAAATCGACATCCCTCAGGTCATCTGAGTGTCACATGATCTAAATCCACCAACTCAAGTCCGATCATCACGTGAGTTGGGGTGGCTTCAATGGTGAACATCATTATGTTGATCATATCTACTATATGACTGATGTTCGACCTTTCGATCTCTTGTGTCCCGAGGCCATGTTTTTACATGCTAGGCTCGTCAAGTTTAACCCGAGTGTTCTACACGTTCAACACTGGCTTGCACCCGTTGTATGTGAACGTAGAGTCTATCACACCTTATCATCACGTGGTGTCTCAACACGACGAACTTTCGCAACGATGCACACTCGAGGATAACACAATTCATCTTGAAATTTAAGTGAGGGATCACCTTATAATGCTACCACCGTCCTAAGCAAAACAAGGAGCATAAAAGGATTAACATCACATGCAAATCATAAGTGACATGATATGGTCATGAACTTGTGCTTTTGATCTCCATCTTGAAAGCACTGGCATGATCTCCATCGTCACCGGCATGACACCATGACCTCCATCATCTTGATCTCCATCAACATGTCGCCATCGTGGTTGTCGCGCCCACCATGCTTCTACTACTATTGCTACCGTTTAGCGATAAAGTAAAACATTACATAGCGCTTAATGATTAACACGCAGGCCATACAATAATTAAAGACAACTCTATGGCTCCTGCCGGTTGCCGTACTCATCGACATGCAAGTCGTGATATTCTATACAACACATGATCATCTCGTACATCACATATATCTCATCATGTAATTGGCCATATCACATCAAAAAATACCCTGCAAAAACGAGTTAGACATCCTCTAATTGTTGTTGCATGTTTTACGTGGCTGCTACGGGTACCTAGCAAGAACAATTCTCACCTATGCATAAACCACAACAGTGATACATAAGTTGCTTTTCAACCTTCTCAAGGACCGCTTTAGTCGAATCCGATACAACTAAAGTAGGAAAAATAGACACCCGCCAGCCATCTTTGTGCAACGAAGTTACATGTCAGATGATAGAACCGGTGTCTCGTAAGCGTACGAGTAAGGTTGGTCCAGGCTGCTTCATCCCACAATAGTGCTGAACCAAAACACGACCAAGGGAGGAAGCAATCTAAGCATCAACACCGACAAACTCTTTGTGTTCTACTCGAGATCTCATCTACACATAGACCTAGCTCATGATGCCACTGTTGGGGAACGTTGCATGGGAAACAAAAAATTTCATACGCACACGCAAGATCTATGCATGGTGATGAGCATCTATGAGAGGGAGATTAGATCTATGTACCCTTGTAGATCGCTAAGCGGGAAGCGTTAAGAAACGTGGTTGATGTAGTCGAACCTCTTCGCGATCCTAATCGCCGAGCATCCCGCGATCCAACCACGATCCATCCCGATCAAGCACCGAACGGACAACACCTCCACGTTCAACACACGTACAGCTTGATGACGATCTCCGCCTTCTTGATCCAGCAAGAGGGAGCGGAGAGATAGACGAGTTCTCCGGCAGCATGTCGGCACTGCGACAATGGTGGTGGAGTAATCTAAGAAGGGCTTCGCCTAAGCATAGCTGAAACCGATCTAGAGGAGAAACTACGAACTAGGGTGTAGGATTGCACCTGGCTGAAAATCTCTCGTGACAAAACCCTAAACTTTAGGGTCTCCCGGTACACTACCGATGAGCCCGAAACTTTTCCGGCGACCAAAATAGGACTTCCTATATATCAATCTTTACCTCCGGACCATTCCGGAGCTCCTCGTGATGTCCGGGATCTCATTCGGGACTCCAAACAACCTTCAGTCACCACCATGCCTAACTCTATACTACCAAAACCTCACTGAACCTTAAGTGTGCAGACCCTGCGGGTTGGAGAACTATGTAGACATGACCGAGACACCTCTACGGTCAATAACCAATAGAGGGACCTGGATGCCCATATTGGTTCCTACATGTTCTACGAAGATTTTCATCGGTCGAACCTCTATGTCAAGGATTCAGTTAATCCCGTATGATGTTCCCTTTGTTCTTCGATATGTTACTTGCCCGAGATTCGATCGTCGGTATCTCCATACCTAGTTCAACCTCGTTACCGGCAAGTCTCTTTACTCATTTTGTAATACAAGATCCCATGACAAACACTTAGTCACATTGGTTGCAAGGATTATTGTGATGTTGCATTACCAAGTGGGCCCTAAGATACCTCTTCGTCACATGGAGTAACAAATCCCAGTCTTGATCCATGCCAACCCAACAGACACCATCAGAGATACCTGTAGAGCACCTTTATAGTCAACCAGTTATGTTGCGATGTTTGATACACACAAGGCACTCCTCCGGTGTCCGTGAGTTGCATGATCTCATGGTCATAGGAACATATACTTGACATGCAGAAAACTGTAGCAATAAACTGACATGATCATATGCTACGTTTATAGTTTGGGTCTTGTCCATCCCATCATTATCCTAATGAAGCGATCCCATTATCAAATGACATCACATGTCAATGGCTAGGAAACTTTGACCATCTTTGATCAACGAGCTAGTTCACTAGAGGCATACTAGGGACAAAGTGTTGTCTATTTATCCACACATGCAATGTCTTTCCAATCAATACAATTATAGCATGGATAAGAAAAAATTATCATGTACAAGGAAATATAATAATAAACACTTTATTTATTGCCTCTAGGGCATATTTCCAACAAGAGGATGGTCAACTAGGTGGGTTAGTACCACATCTAGTGGATGGTGGTGTATCCTGATACGTCTATTTTGCATCATGTTTTCCTACAGTTATTTATAATTTTTTTATGCATAATAATTCTTTGGAGAGTAATTATAATGCCTTTTGTCTCATAATTTGCAAGGTTCACACAAAGGGAGAATACCGACAACTGGAATTCTAGACCTGAAAAAAGCATGTCGGAGATACCTATTCTTCACATCCCCAATGGAGCAGAAACTTTATGGAGAAATTTTTGTGGAATAAATGGAAAATATTGGACCATAAAACTACCGGAGAGGGGCCACCTGGTGAGGAACACCCACCAGGGCGCGCCAGGACCCTCAGGCGCGGCCTGGTGGGTGGTGCGGACCCTAGCCCACCTTCGGAGCCCATCTTCTAGAATAAATTCTGGAAAACCCTAAAAAAGGAGTGGAATTTTGGGATGAGGCACCACCATCTCGAGGTGGAACTTGAGCAGGAGTACTTTTGGCCTTTGGCGGAGCGATTCCGCCGAGGGAACATCCCTCCTAGAGGGGGAAATTGAAGCCATCGTCATCACCAACAACCCTCTCACCTTGGGGAGGCCACTCTTCACCAACATGTTCAACAACACCATCTCCTCTCAAACACTAGTTCATCTCTTGTGTTCAATATTTGTACCAGAACCTCATATTGGTACCTATGGGTGACTAGTAGTGTTGATTACCCTGTGTAGTTGATTGCTATATAGTTTATTTGGTGGAAGATTATATGTTCAGATCCATTATGTTATTCAATACACCGCTGATCTTGAGCATGCGTATTATTTGTGAGTAGTTACCTTTGTTCTTGAGGTCACGGGAGAAGTCATGTTGCAAGTAATCATCTGAATTTGATATGTGTTCGATATTTTGATGATATGTATGTTGTGATTCCCTTACTGTGGTCATGTTAATGTCGACTACATGACACTTCACCATACTTGGGCATAAGGGAATGCATTGTGTTGTAGTTATTAGATGATGGTTTGTTAGAGTGACAGAAGGTTAAACCCTAGTTTATGCGTTATTTTGTAAGGGGCGGATGGTCCACATGTTCAATGCTATAGCTAGACTTTGTCTTAATATTTTTCTTATAGTTGTGGACGCTTGCGAGGGGGTTAATCATAAGTAGGTTGTTAGTTCAAGTAAGAACAACACCTTAGCATTGGTCCACCCACATATCAATTTATCAAAGTGGCGAACACGAATCAAACCAACATGATGAAATGACTAGATAAATTCCCGTGTACCCTCAAGAACACTTTGCTTATCATAAGAGGTAGTTTTGGCCTGTCCTTTGCCACAAAAGGATTGGGATACCTTTCTGCACCTTACCTATTGTTACCATTACTTGCTTGTTACAAAATTACCTTGCTATCACACTACTTGCTACTTACAATTTCAGTATTTGCAGAAATTACCTTGTTGAAAACCGCTTATCATTTCCTTCTGCTCCTCACTGGGTTTGACACTCTTACTTATCAAAAGGACTGTGATTGATCCCCTACACTTGTGGGTGATCAAGACTCTTTTCTGGTGCCGTTGACAGGGAGTGAAGCACTCTTGGTAAGTGGAAATTGGTAAGGAAAAACTTATACTACGTTCTGAAATTTACTGTCACTTGTTACTATGGAAGGCAATCCTTTGAGGGGTTTGTTCGCGGTATCTTCACCTCGACCGGAACCATAATTATCTGCCCCTCAATCTACAACACCTACTGAAAATATTGGTTATGAAATTCCTTCGGGTGTGATGGAACAACTGCTAGCTAATCCTGACGCAGGAGATGGAACTGAACATCCTGATATGCACCTAATACATGTTGATGAAATTTGTGGATTATTTAAGCTTGCAATTTTATTCGGAGATGAAGTTAAGAAGAAGGTTTACCCTTTATCTTTGAAGGAAAAGTATTGACATGGTATAGGCTATGTGATGATATTGGATCATGGAATTGGAATTGATTGAAATTGGAATTCCACCAAAAGTTTTATCCTATGCATTTAGTTCATCATGATAGGAATTATATATATAATTTTTGGCCTCGTTAAGGAGAAAGCATCGCTCTAGCTTGGGGGAGGCTTAAGTCAATGTTATATTCATGCTCCAATCATGATATCCCGTAAGAAGTTATTATTCGGAATTTTTATGCTCGGTTTTCTCATAATGATCAAACAATGCTCGATACTTCTTGTACTGGTTCTTTTATGAAGAGGACTATTGAATTCAAGTGGGATCTCTTGGACAGAATTAAATGCAACTCTGGAGATTGGAAACTCGACGAAGGAAATGAGTCAGGTATTAATCTTGAATTTGATTGTGTTAAATCTTTTATGGATACCAATGCTTTTCACAAGTTTAACACTTAATATGGACTTGACTCTGAGATAGTAGCCACGTTTTGTGAATCATTTGCTGCTCATGTTGATCTCCCTGAAGACAAGTGGTTTAAATATCATCCCACTATTAAAAAAAGAAATTAAATAACCTGTCATAGCTAAAGAAGAAACTATTATTTACAATGTTGATCCAGCCGTGCATACTGCTTATATTGAAAAACCACCTTTCCCTATTAGGATAAAGGAACTTTCTAAGGTATCAATTGTGGTTCGCAAGAGTAATATTAGAGCACCTAAGCCTTCTGAACAAATTAAAGTAGAACATAGTGTCACTATGGTTAAAGATCTCTTATTAGAAATATTGATGGGCATGTCATTTACTTCTGTGATGAAGCTGCTAGAATTACTAAACCCGATGAAAAAGATAAACATAGACCCGTAGTTGGCTTGCGTATTGTCTCAGTTAAAATAGGAGATCATTGTTATCATGGCTTATGTGATTTAGGTGCTAGTGTGAGTGCTATTCCTTTTACCTTATATCAAGAAATTATGAATGACATAACACCTGCTGAAATAGAGGATATTGATGTTACTATTAAACTTCCTAATAGAGACTCCATCACAACACTTGGGATTGTTAGAGATGTTGAAGTCTTGTGTGGGAAAATAAAATACCCTACTGATTTTATAGTTCTTTGTTCCCCACAAGATGACTTTTGTCCCATTATATTTGGTATACCTTTCTTGAACATTGTTAATGCTAATATTGATTGTCAAAAATAAATCGCCAGTGTTAAATTTGGTGATGTGTTTCATGATTTTAATTTTTCCAAGTTTAGTAGACAACCTCGTGATAAAGAATTACCTAGTAAGGATGAAATAATTGGTCTTGCTTCTGTTGCCGTTCGTCCTACCGATCCATTAGAACAATATTTGGTAGACCATGAAAATGATATGCACTTGCATGAAAGAAATGAAATAGATAAAAATTTCTTTGAACAACAACCTCTACTAAAGAAAAATTTGCTTAATGAAACTCCGGGAGGTCCTCCTCCACCTAAAGGTGATCTTGTGTTTGAATTAAAACAATTGGCTGACACTTTGAAGTATGCTTATCTTGATGAGAAAAACATATATCTTGTTATTATTAGTGCTAACCTTTCACAACATGAAGAACAAGATTATTAAAAATGTCGAGGAAGCACCGGTATGCTACTGGATATACTCTTGATGATCTTAAGGGAATTAGTACCACTTTACGTCAGCACAAGATCAATATGGAACCTGATGCTAAACCCGTTGTTGATCACCAACGACAATTGAATCCTAAGATGAAAGAAGTGGTAAGAACTGAAATACTAAAGCTTCTGGAAGCAGGTATAATCTATCCCATAGCTGATAGTAGATGGGTAAGTCCCGTTTACTATGTCCCTAAGAAATAAGGTATTACTGTTGTTCCTAATGATAAAATGAAATTATCCCACAAAGAATTGTTACTAGCTATAGAATGGTAATGGATTTTAGAAAACTAACTAAAGCTACTAGAAAAGTTCATTACCCTCTGCTTTCATTGATAAAATGCTTGAAAGATTATCTAAGCACACACACTTTTGTTTCCTGGATGGATATTCTGGTTTCTCTCAAATACATGTGTCACAATCTGATCAAGAGAAAACCACCTTTACTTGTCCCTTTGGAACTTATGCTTATAGACGTATGCCTTTTGGTTTATGCAATGCACCTGCTACCTTTCAAAGATGGATGACTGCTATATTCTCTGATTTTTGTGAAAAGATTGTGGAGGTTTTCATGGATTATTTTTCTGTTTATGGAATTTTTTTGATGATTTCTTAAGCAACCTTGATCAAGTTTTGCAGAGATGTAAACAAACTAATCTCGTCTTGAATTGGGAGAAGTTCCACTTTATGGTTAATGAAGGTATTGTCTTGGGGCATAAAATCTCCGAACGAGGTATTGATGTGGATCAAGCTAAGGTTGATGCAATTGAGAAGATGCCATGTCCTAAAGTTATTAAAGGTATTAGTTTCCTTGGTCACGCTGGTTTCCATAGGAGTTTTATTAAAGACTTGTCAAAAATTTCTAGGCCTCCTACTAATATTTTACAAAAGGATATTCCCTTTGGTTTTGATGATGATTGTGTGGAAGCCTTTAAAACACTTAAGAAAGCCTTAACCACAACACCTATTGTTCAACCATCTGATTGGAACTTGCCTTTTGAAATTATGTGTGATGCTAGTGATTATGCTGTTGGTGATGTTCTAGGACAAAGAGTTGATAAGAAATTAAATGTTATCCATTATGGTAGTAAAACTCTAGACAATGCCCAAAGAAATTATGCCACTACTGGAAAAGAATTTTTAGCAGTTGTGTTTGCTTGTGATAAATTTAGATCTTAAATTGTTGATTCCAAGGTTATTGTTCACGCCGATCATGCTGCTACAAAATATCTGATGGAAAAGAAAGATGCGAAACCTAAACTTATTAGGTGGGTTCTCTTGCTTCAAGAATTTTATTTACATATCACTGATAGGAAAGGAGCTGAGAACCCCGTAGATGATAACTTGTCTAGGTTAGAAAATATTCTTGATGACCCATTACTTATTGATGATAGTTTTCTTGATGAACAATTAGCCATGATAAATGTCTCTCGAAACACTCCATGGTATGCTGATTATGCTAATTACATTGTTGCTAAATAATTCCACCTAGTTTCACATACCAACAAAAGAAAAAAAATTCTTCTATGATTTAAGACATTACTTTTCGGATGACCTACATCTTTAGAAAGGAGTAGATGGTATTATTAGACATTGTGTACCTGAGCATGAACAAGAACAAATCCTACGAAAATGTCATTCCGAAGCTTATGGAGGGCATCATGCGGGAGATAGAACTGCTCACAAGGTATTACAATCTAGTTTTTATTGGCCTACTCTCTTCAAGGATGCCCTTAAGTTTGTCTTGTCTTGTGATGAATGTCAGAGAATTGGTAATATAGGTAAGTGTCAGGAAATGCCTATGAATTATTCACTTGTTGTTGAACACTTTGATATTTGGGGTTTTGATTAGATGGGACCTTTTCCATACTCATATTTTATTTGCTACTGATTATGTCAGTAAGCGGGTAGAAGCCATTCCAACTAGTAGTGTTGATCATAACACTTCTATTGAAATGCTTAAAGAAGTTATTTTCCCGAGGTTTGGAGTCCCTAGATATCTAATAACTGATGGTGGTTCACATTTTATCCATGGTGCTTTCCGCAAAATGCTTGCTAAATATGATGTTAACCATATAATTGCACCACCCTATCATCCTCAATCTAGTGATCAAGTTGAAGTGAGCAATAGAGAAATAGAATTGATATTACAAAAAACTGTCAATAGGTCTCGAAAGAATTGGTCTATGAAATTAGATGATGCACTTTGGGCCTATATAACGGCATATAAAAATCCTATGGGTATGTCTCCATACAAGACGATATATGAGAAAGCTTGTCATTTGCCTCTAGAGTTAGAACATAAAGCATTTTGGGCAATTAAAGAACTCAATTATGGCTTCAAACTTGCTGGTGAAAAGAGGTTATTTGATATTAGCTCATTAGATGAATGGAGAACCCAAGCTTAGGAAAATGCCAAGTTATTTAAAGAAAAACTTAAAATATGGCATGATAAAAGAATCCAAAAGCGAGAATTCAAAGTTGGAGAATATGTTCTTTTGTACAATTCTCGTTTCAGATTTTTTGCTGGAAAGCTTCTCTCCAAATGGGAAGGACCATATGTTATCGAAGAATTTTATCGCTCTAGAATTATCAAGATTAATAATGCCGAAAGTACTAACCCGAAGGTGGTCAATGGACAAAGAATTAAACACTATATCTCAAGTACGCCTATTAATATTGAAAGCAATGTTATCCAAACCATGACACCGGAGGAACACATAAGAGAAACCTTCCCGAACACTCTAGAATCTTGAAAAATAAGAGGTGTGTGATACGATAAGTAAACAGACTCCGAAAAATGTGCAAAAAATATTTTTTATTAGTTTTGGAATATTTTAGAATTTTTGAAAATAAGAAATAAACCTGAAGGCAACCGAGGTGAGCACGATACCCCAGGGCACGCCTGTTCTCCCTGGCGCACCCTGGTGGGTGGTGCCCACCTCGGGAACCTTCCTTACTCCGTTTTCCTTTCGTTTGCTTGATTTACAAGAATTAAAATTCTCTATATATACACCCAATTCTTTTGACCACTGCGTCACGAGATTTTCCTCTATTCTTGTTTCGTGTTGTTTTCTTGTCAGATCTAAATCTCCATGGCTTCGCCAAGTTCTCCCAAGGACAAGTTCTTCGATAAAGTTATCAATCCATACTTGCTGGAGGTGATGAAGCACCCTCAAACCATTGAGATGCGTGAGGGGGTGCTCCACATCCGGGATGTTCAAGGGCCCAAGAAGACGGGAAGCAAGGGGGCCAGGCTGGAAGCAGTGGAACAAGACATCTTCAAGTGCAAAGGGATGGTGGAGCGTGGACTTAGTGCCAATCACTCCATGATCATGGAATTCACCCGTGATCATATGGTGGATGGCCAGTCCATTAAATACATCGTCTTCACCTTCAATGAGCAAATTAACTTTAAGTAGAGTCAAATTTATGATCTCCGTAATCAAGTTTTTGAATATGAAGCGAGATTTAAAGGTATGAGTTTAGCTGCTAGTTGCAGGACTCCAGGGACTCGTTCATCAACTTTTGATGGTGAGCCCTTGCCCTGGAAGCTGGAGGACAAACCTACTATCGCCTTATCACCACCACCTTCATCATCTTCACCACCAAAGTAGACTTGAGTACACGGGTATGGGCACTCCCCTTGGCTTGAGCCAAGCTTGGGGGAGGTGCCCCGGTATTGTATCACCATCACTTTTTACCTTTGCCTTCTTATTTTGATCGTTAGCTTTTGCGTGATTTAGTTGAATAAAAGTTTAGTATGATCTATTTTCGAGTGCTAGTCTCGTGATCTATCTATCTATCTATGTAATCGAGTGAGAGTTATATAATAAAGTTTAGTTTGATGTTTTCCCCTTTACTTTCTTGTTGCAATCATGATAAAGAGAATAAATGAAAAATATCATATGCTAATCTTATGGTAAGTAATGACATCACAATAAAGAAAAGTATAACAGGTAAAATTTCTTGGATATTGGCAAACATAGCATTAGTCAATGATGCAATTCATGAAAGAATTAATTAGGGAAGAGAAGATTCACATGCAAATACACTATCATGGAAATCTTATATGATTATGATCCCCCATTAAATATTATATGGTAAAAGTGTTGACGTTGGATTAGGGAGACAACGTAATGATTTATGATTGTTCATATTCATGTAGAAGTTATTTTGTCATAGATCTGTCAATATGTGGTGCTTGTCAATATGTTTGCTAGCCAAAAATTCTGCACTAAGTAGAGATACTACTTGTGCATAAAAAAAAACCAAACCCAAACTCATGTTTGATAGTCCACCATACCTACCTATGGATTGAATAAGATACTTCAAGTAAGTTGTCAATGGTGCATCAAGGCAATAAAAATTGCTTCCAAAAGTGTTGGATCCATTAGTGTATGAGAAAATTGAGCATTGCACGAACCTGTGATGACAAAGTAATAAAAGTGACAAACTACATAATAAAGGTTGCTATCAGGGGCAATACACCATGATGTTCTTTTGTGCTAAGGGATTTGGCATACAAATTGAAAAGCGCATGACAACCTCTGCTTCCCTCTGCAAAGGGACTATCTTTTACGTTTATGTATTTACTTCTATGCAACGGTCAAAGTATTCCTCCCTATTCCTTTTTATTTTTCTCCTTTTGCAAGCATCATGTGGTGAGGAAAGATCTAGGCACATATATCCAGTTGGATATGAGTGAGCATGAGTTATTATTGTTGCCATCACCCTTGAGGTGAATATGTTGGGAGGCGAAACTATAAGCCCCTATCTTTCTATGTGTCTGGTTGAAACTTTTTGATCATGGGTAAGCTGTGAGTGTTAGCAATCATAGAAGACTAAATGATGGTTGAGTTTGTGGACTTTCCAAAAGGATCCTACATGAGACCCTTCCTGAAAATATAATGAATTGTAATGGCAAAGTTAACTAAGAACATAGTTTGTTGTTTTTCAATAAGGTTTATGCTTTATACTTCCACGTTGTGATGAATTGTTACTTGCTCATAAGAAGTTATATGATGTTGTTATGAAATAAAAGTTGTGTGAAAAGTTATATATTAAAGTTTGTTTCTGTTATAGTAATAAGCATAATGCTACTATGTCCGTATTTTTTTATCGACACCTATCTCTCAAACCATGTGGACATGTTCTTCGATATCGGCTTTCACTTGAGGACAAACGAGGTCTAAGCTTGGGGGAGTTGATACGTACATTTTGCATCACATTTTCCTACTGTTATTTATAATGTTTTTATGCACAATAATGCTTTGGGGGAGTAATTCTAATGCATTTTCTCTCATAATTTGCAAGGTTCACACAAAGAGGGAGAATACCGACAGCTAGAATTCGGGACCTGAGAAAAGCATGTCAGAGACCCCTATTCTATACATCCCCAATGGAGCTGAAACTTTGCGGAGAAATTTTGTGGAATAAATAAAAAAATACTTTATTAGAAAACTACTGTAGGGGGGGGGGGGTCACCTGGTGAGGAACACCCAGCAGAGCGCACCAGGACCCCCCAGGCGCGGTCTGGTGGGTGGTGCTCACCTTGGCCCACCTCCGAAGCCCATCTTCTGGTATAAATTCTGGAAAAACCTTAAAAAAATTAAGGATAGGACTTTCGGGATGAGGCGCCACCGTCTCGGCGAGGTACTTGGCCAGGAGCACTTTTGCCCTCCGGCGGAGTGATTTTGCCGGGGGAACTTCCCTCCTGGAGGGGGAAATCGAAGCCATCATCCTCACCAATAACCCTCTCACCTTGGAGAGACCATTCTTCACCAACATCTTCAACAACACCATCTTCTCTCTAACCCTAGTTCATCACTTGTGTTCAATCTTTGTACCGGAACCTCAGATTGGTACCTATGGGTGACTAGTAGTGTTGACTACCTTGTGTAGTTGATTGCTATATGGTTTATTTGGTGGAAGATTATATGTTCAGATCCATTATGCTATTCAATACACCTCTGATCTTGAGCACGATTGTTATTTGTGAGTATTTAACTTTGTTGTTGAGGTCACGGGAGAAGTCATGTTGCAAGTAATCATGTGAATTTGATATGTGTTCGATATTTTGATGGTATGTATGTTGTGATTCCCTTAGTGGTGTCATGTGAACGTCGACTACATGACATTTCACCATCCTTGGACCTAAGGGAATGCATTGTGTAGTAGTTATTAGATGATGGGTTGCTAGAGTGACAAAAGCTTAAACCCTAGTTTATGCGCTACTTTGTAAGGGGCGGATTTGGGTCCACGTGTTTAATGCTATGGTTAGACTTTGTCTTAATACCTTTCTCGTAGTTGCGGATGCTTGCGAGGGGGTTAATAATAAGTAGGTTGTTAGTTCAAGTAAGAATAGCACCGGTCCATCCACATATCAAATTATCAAAGTAGCGAACACGAATCAAACCAACATGATGAAATGAAAGTGACTAGATAAATTCCCGTGTACCCTCAAGAACACTGTGCTTGTCATAAGAGATAGTTTTGGCATGTACTTTGCCACAAAAGGATTGGGCTACCTTGCTGCACCTTACCTATTGTTACCGTTACTTGCTCGTTAGAAATTACCTTGCTATCGAACTACTTTCTACTTACAATTTCAGTACTTGCAGAAATTGCCTTGCTAAGAACCGCTTATCATTTCCTTCTGCTCCTCGTTGGGTTCGACACTGTTACATATCGAAAGGACTATGATTGATCCGCTATACTTGTGGGTCATCATATCCATACTACAATACATCAATGACATGATTATTTTCATGGAATATGATATGACAAAGCCTAGAAATATGAAGCTATCCATGTGTCTCTTCGAGCAGTTGTGTGGATTGAAGAGCAATTTTAACAAAAGTGCATTGTTCTGTTTGGGGAGAGCCAAAGAAGAACAAGATTCATACAAACAATTGTTCGGATGTGAATTGGCATCCCTACCATTTACATATTGAGTTATACCAAGCCATCATCACAAGTTATAAAATAAGGAGTGGAAATGCATTGAAGATCGATTTGAAAAAAAACTAAGCTGCTGGAAGGGTAAGCTTATGTCTTATGGTGGAAGGCTTGTTCTGGTAAACTTGGTGTTGACAAGCATGCAAATGTTTCTACTGTCTTTCTTTGAAGTGCCTGTAGGGGGTACGAAAAAGGTTAGACTTCTATCGATCGCGATTTTTCTAGCAATGTGATGAAAACAAAACAAAATGCAGACTTTCCAAATGGGATATTATCTGTAGACTGAAGGACCAGGGTGGGCTAAGGATTAAAAACTTAGAAGTCAAGAATAGGTGCCTGCTCAGCAAGTGGCTGCATAGGTTGTCTGTTGAGAATGAGGTGTGGGGGTTCAAATTTTGTAGAATAAGTACCTACATTCGAAAACTCTAGCCAAGGTTAACTTCAGACCTGACGATTCTCCTTTTTGGTAGGGGCTAATGAGAACGAGAGATGCTCTATTTCACAAAACCAAATTTATCATTGGGAACGGTAACACAACTAGATTTTGCGAGGATACTTGGTTAGGAGAGACACCACTAGCCACGTAATATCCCTCTATATACAATGATGTGCAACATAAGGAAGCTTATGTGGCTACAATATTACACTCTATCCCCCTAAATATCGAGTTCAAAAGGTCTCTAGTAGGAGACCGATGGGATAGCTGGTTACATCTCGTGGCAAGGTTGATGGATTTTCACCTCTCTGATGAGCTAGATATGATTCACTAGAAGTTATCCGTCAATGTAATATTTTCCATCAAGTCTATGTATCTAGACTTAATAAACTCTAGTACAATTTCAAAATCAACTCATATTTGGAAGATTAAAGTACCTTTGAGAATCAAAATATTAATGTGGTTTGTTCACAAGGAAGGGATTCTTACAAAGGATAACTTGGCCAAACGAAGATGGGAGGGTAGTAAGCGATGTTGTTTTTGTGATCAAGATGAGATTATAAAACATCTCTTTCTCAAATATCCGCTCGCCAAACTTCTATGGCATAAGCTTCAAGTAACCTTTAATATTAACCCTTCGTCTAGTATTAACACATTATTTGGATCGTGGATAGATGGACTGGAGCCAAGTATTGCAAGACATATTTGGATAGGAGTATGTGCATTACTACGGGCGATATGGAACTACATAAATGACATGATTTTTAACATGCAACCTCTCATAAATTTCTTGCAGGTCATATATAGAGCCACATCTTGGATCCATATGTGCTCCTTACTCAGCCGTGCGGAAGCCAAGGATTATATGAATATTGGTTGTAACCGTTGGATGACGCTAACACGGGTTATTTACAACCGATTTGGATGGCGGTCCAATATAAACTAGGTGTATAGTGGTCTAGTACTATTTCCGCCTGTTGTGGCAGATTAATTTTATTTTACTTTGGCTCTTTCGAAAGCAACTTATGTATCATAGAACTTTTATGCGACATTTTAGCTTAATAATATGTATGGATGCATCAGTGCAGAGACCGAGGGTCTTTCTCCTTTTTGATTTATTATTATTATTTTGGGAGGGAGATGGAAGTAGCTATACCACATGGTTTGGTTGGAGATCTTCGAGTGACACAAATGGTTGGTAGGCTTTGTTCCATTGAAAACAGTTTGAAGAATGTATCTGTGATGTTTTGAAAAATAATAAAATAGAGCCCCGACCTTTCAATCGATTGATGCACACAACCTTATATTAATTCGAAGTTTTAGGATCCAAACATCTCACACCAGAACATGAACAAGCCATGTATAGTGTGAGGTTAGAAACAATCAGATAAAAATAAGATTACATGACACCTCAAGCTTCACCAACGTACGATTAGATGTCAATAAGATTATTGGACCACCTTTCATATCAAATGGACATAACTCATGCTATATCTCATCGGCTGCACCAAAAGACCAGAGTCCACGGATGCCCGTGCCTTAACATGCAATAGATAGGAGCACATAAGAAAATGAGTTGAGCATAGAAGGAACTATGCTCAAATTTAATTGGTAGATGTCAGGCTTGAACATGTGCTAGCTAGCACACTAACCCGTGCTGTTAACAGGCAAGACTCCATGCCTTCAGAAAGCTGAACTTTCGTCTTGTTAAAAACACACTTATTATCACAAGCTCATTTTTCCAAAACTAAAGCGCATACCCTCCCATCAAGTCAAATCAACATCCGGTTTGCTGAACCGCCAATTAGCAGTTGATATGGCAAGTTATAATCTGCTCAACTAACACCAAGCACAACAGTATGGAGAGTCATTAGTAGTTGTGCATTACAGTCTTCAAATTATTTCATGGAGTAATAAAATAAAAAGAAACGTCACAATGCTCTGGTGAAAGTAGAATCTGATGCTAATTAAATTAGAATGCACCACAATCCATGATTGATGATTACAATTATTGTCTTGTCGGTATGAATAATATTATAGTAATATATTATATACTCTTTCTGTACCGAAATACTTGTTGTTGGGAAAAACTAGTACAAGCTCCCCAACTACAAGTATTTCAGTACAGAGCTAGTAGTTTTTATGGAGCGAAGACACTAGACCCACATGCTTATTATGAAATTCCAAAAATGTCTCGGTAACCAAAGTAGGTGGAGGCTGGTGGATCTCCAGACCCCTTTCTCCATCCGTTCGTCCATGGCAGCCATGGCTGATTTAGTTGCAGCAGCAGCAGAAGCAGCAAAGCGTCGTGAACATACTGCAAACTGAAATACCCATTCAGTGAAGAAACATGGAGAAAGAAATCATGAAGCGAAGAATGGAATGAACAAAAAGGAAGTTCGGTTCCAAGATATTTCACCCCTGTCTTTGCGAGTTCTCCGTGGAATTAGGGTCAGTTTTGATTGCTTCCACGGATCCACATGCCTGGCCTGATTGTTACCTGGAATCTACCTAATGGCTGTTTGGTTGATACCTGAAAGAAAAAAAGGGTGTCTGGCCTGGCCTTCCCATTAGCCTGACCTAATTAAAAAATACCAATAAAATATTGTATCTAGCCTAGGCAGGATGATCAGCCTGGTCGAGGCGTCCCTTTCTCCACGCGTGACTGTGCTTACTGGACCAAAACATGATATTAGCTACACTTGTGTCAGGGTCTAGCACATCTTCCTAGGTAAAACTTTTTCTAGGCCAAGTTCACGAACCAAACACCACCCTCCCATGCGCGCCTGACGAGACAAAATCTATTCCCTCTATCTCAGTTTACAAGTCGGGCACGCGTACCTAGATTATTAGTTTGACCATCTTAATGAGATGCATATATTACAAAAAATATATCATTAAAAAATTTAGATGTTCTATTTTTTAATGATATAATTTTTATGTTAAACAATATATTTTATATAGGTTAAATTGACGACCTAGATACATGTGCATGCCTTCTAAACTGTGACGGAGGTAGTAACAGCTTTCCAGGCTATTTTCAGGCTTTGCTTTGTCCCAAGCATAGTGCACAGGGCATGAACCATACTAGCCCTTATTCAGATGTTGGAAGATTTCTGTTGCTACCGGTGGCCTCTGCATAACCCGTTGACTATGGAAAGATATATCAAAGTGACAAGAGGAGAAAAATCCAAAGGGAGCGAACGAGCGAGTGGATCAACAAGCTGTGTGTCTCACCATGTGTAGATGCAACATTTCATCTCATGGGTTCTGTACGTGGTCCGTGTAGGACACCTCCTGCCTCGACGGATCCTGCCTCGACGGAGCGTTGTACATCTTTTTAGTTGGCTTTGCAAAGAGTTGGGTTACTATGGAAGAAGAAATCTCCAAGGGACAAGCAATGGTTTCTTTCTTTTCTGCTGTATTATGCTTTGGCTTGGGTTGTAGGATGAGTCCCGCTTCGGTGCAATCCACTCCATTAAACGTATAGTGGGTAATATGCACCATTGACGAATCATACCCACTCTCGTATGTATGATGGGTCACCTCTAGAATGTATACGCCGTACTTCACATGAGTTTGTGTTACTGGGCCGTCCTAATAAGGCGCGAGCAACTTATTTGTTTGTTTAGTATGCGGCATAAAAGTACCAAATAAGTGCGCACCAGGGGAATAGATCTCTCGACCTCATCATCATGACGCACCGCTCCTAAGTAGTAGGAATGATGCTTTCTGTTGATTGCTGGGAAGCGCGAAAGTCTTACGAACGCCGCGGCATCGAGATTTTAAATTGTTTTTAGAAAGTTTCTAGGCATTTTTTGAAATTTATGAACAATTTGCAAATGCAGAATATTTTTAGAAACACAAACAATTTGTAAACTTCATAAAAAACACAAAAATGTCAAAAGTTTTTGGGATTAGCAATAATTTTTGAGAACATGATGTCTTTTGTAAAAGCACGAACACTTTTTTTTGCAGTGTGAATACTTTTTAAATATTCAGAACATTGTTTTCTAAACAAGAACAGTTTCTGAAACATTAATAAAATTTGAAGACGCGAACAAAAATATTGAAATTGCAACCATTATCTGAATTCCAAACAATTTATTGAAACCGTGATCATTTCGCAAATAAATAAATAAATAAAATCAAGAAAACATGAACATTCATTAGAGGACAAGAACCTTGTTTGAAATTCCTGAGAAAAATAACAAGTTCGAATATTTCTCAATTTGTGACAAAACTTGATAATGGAAACACTTTTTGAAACTTCTGATTTTTATAAAACGATCATCATTCTTTTGTTTTGAAAATTATCTGAAAAAGCAAATAACTTTTGAAAAGGATGGAAAATTGTTGAATTAATGCCCAATTACTGAAGAGTCATCTGTATTCGAAAATTTAATTTTTTGAAGCAAGAACATATATGATCAATTTGAATTTATTTACACAAATGTGATCATCTTTTCTAAACGAATAATAATTTTTTAAAATAAAAAAGTAAAAAATGGAAAAGAATCTAAAAAATAAAAGAAAGAAAGAAGAAAAAACATAAACAGAAAAACGAAAAATGCGAAGTAAAAACAAGAAAACAGTAAAAGAAAAAAACTGGTATTGGGAACCGGGTGCTCGCTCAGGTGGAGTGGGCGGACCCATTTCTTGCGTCGGGGCGTTCGCCTTGTGCGTGCGGTCGATATTACAACACAGTGAGCGTACATAAGATTTCTCCATAGGTTAGGGGAGCAGCGTCAAATAGACGGCGCCACATACTGGAGACCGGCCGACTGGGCCGGCCTATTGTCGCGTGCGAAAACAAAGGAAAATCACTTCAAAAATGGCTGTGCGAGAGATCTAACCCCGTTATTCTCGCTGCCGATTGCTGGTCGCTATCCACATGAGCTAAGAAGATTCAGCGTCTAACTACGAAATGCAAACTACAAGAACTATCTCACACCGACAGGTTTACTGTACGGACCATGATTTTTTCTCACTATTTATTTTCCTTTTTTTCTGTTTTCTTATTTATTTTTTGTAACCTTTTCTCTTTCCTTTTTAAATAAGGCTCGAGCTTTTAAAATTTTATTCAAAAATTTAAAAAATGTCTGCTTTTCAAATTTTGTTCAAAAAACTTTCACATTTTCGAAAACTGTATAGGAATTTTAAAAAAATATTAGTATCGCTCAAACTGCTTAGAATGTCAAAATACGAACATTTTTCAAAAAAGAAGGAACAAAATTTTGAACATCAATAGTTTTTGAATTTTTCAAACATTTTATGCAAAACCCAAAAATATTTTAATATATGAAAATACAATAGTTATTTGGAACCTACTTTCTTTTAAGTTTCACCCAAGATTTTTCGTATTCTTGCAGAAAGTTTTAAAAAGGTTATTTTTTTATAATTTCCAAACAATATTTGGAAATACAAATATTATTAGTAACTTCCCAATTTTTGTGGATTTTTGAACGTTTTTTAAAAAATGGAACATTTTTACATTTTTTGAACTCATTTTGAAAACTGGAGTTTTTCTTGAATTGATGAACTTCTTCTCAAATCCGCGGGCGCTTGGGCTGGCACAAGATGTGCCTGACTAGAGGGATGTCGTCGCCTAGTCGGCTTAGGGCCTAAGCCATTTTTTCTTTTCTATTTTTCGTTTTAACTCTTTTTGTAATTTATTATTCCATTTGAAACATGTTCAAATTTGAAAAAACATCTAGTGTTCTCAATGTTATTCCCATCTAGGAAATACGCTTAGACCTTGCCCCAACTAGGCGACGGACATGGGTGTCTGTTTAGGGAAAACTCTATTTGAACCTAATTGTGTTAAATAGGTTTTGTTTCTCACATATCCGATGAATATGAGTGAACATGGACTAGCCCATTTTTATCTGTCAGTTGATTCTGCAATTGCCGGTTTTGGATACCTTTTAAATGGTTACATGCCGGTTCTTACAGGTTTGGGAACCTTCTAAAAGGTTCATGCAATAAATTTTTTAGTTTCTCTTATTTTGGTTCTTTTTTTAAATCACAAAGTTCAAAAAAGTTCAAGATATATATTTATTCATAATTTTCAACAAAGTATGAAAATTTGAAAAATCGGTCGTGTTTTCAAAAAATATCGTGTTTCAGTTTCTTGTTTTTGAAAAAATTGTTTGGTAATTTTTTAGAAATCTCTTTTTCCAAAATTTGTTTAGAGTTTCAAAATGTGTTCCACTATTCGAATGTTTTGCTTGCATTTTCATTTTTTTAATTTTAAAAAGGTTTGAATTTAAATAAATTTGACGCTGTTTATAAGACACGATAGCTCGCTCGATCTGGTGGTTAAGCTCGTTTGCGTGAGAGCGGGTGGTCCCGTGATGCTTTTAGATTTTACTATAGAGACAGTTCGCTCGTGGGCCAGCCAAGTTGACGTCCCACGTACGTTGGGCACTGTATGGGCTGTACATACACAGGTCGTCTATTGGCGTGCTCGATGTAGATGACGTATTTTATAAAAGTCATCCTACGATTTATTATGAAGGGATATGAAAAGATGTCCTTCGTTGATGTGTTTAGGATCCTTGTACAGAAGCAAAAGTTTTGTGGAATTGAAAAAGGAAGGAGTGGATGGAGTTTTATAGGCTGGGAAGGCTTACCTCCACTTGTGCCTTTGAGCGTGTGCCACACTTTTCTTTTACTCTCACCACCACCGAAGTACAAGTGTAAACACTGATTTGTAACTAACAAAGCTCCAGAGGTCCACACATCACAGTGTTTGTGATTTTGTCTCGAGAAATCTGTCTTTTATAGGCATGGAACACGACTTCGTACTAGTCGACCTCTAGAAATCATGGAGAAACAATATCTCTCCGAACTCCCAAATGGAATAATTTAGTTGCTACATGAGTCGGGGAAATTAAATTTGGGTTCAGTAGTAAATCAAAGAAAAAATGGAGAGGGTTAAACTTAGTCTGTCCTTGTTTTCTTCATTTTTCCGCCGACTCCTACCTGGACTGGAGTATCTCTTTTTTCCTATTGGTGGTTTGATTGTTAATCCTGACTTTCTTTCTTGAACGAACGGAGGATTCCTAGTCTAGTTGGTTGGTCAGTTCTGATGGGCTAGAATTAATCCACCACCTATTGATGAGGACCATGAGGTACGATGATCCCATGACCATGATGTGCGTGCGTGTGTGTGTGTGTGTGCATGCGCTGGGTATGATGGGAGGGAACAAGAACAATTAGCCAAGGCCGCCACTAATAATTACTCTACAAAGTTCGCTCTGGCCTCACTGTCTGTATATCTCTTCTTAGTGCAAGCATCGTATCTTCAGAAAAGGTTTTAGATATCGATGGCTGCGGATCATATCTTACATGCGTAGAGGCAATCTTTTTCCGGTGTCGCTTCTGCGTCTGCTCGTAGTAGGACATGCCCTGCGGTGGAGGAGGGTTGTTATTATGTTATACGTCTTGCCGCCGGCATGCCGCTTCCTCGCTTCTCTTCTGTTCTCTTCTCTCTGGCTAGCTTAATAGCTTCGTTTCTCTGAAGTACTCGACAGCATTGGGATGCACAGATCAGAGTGTACTAACAGCGCAGGGGATGTCCAACATTTGTAGGTGCCCAACATTCACATCTGAATATTTGCATATTCTAACATAAATTGGAAGTATCCTTGTGGAGATAAAAATGTGACTTTATTAGTTTTCTTCGACCCTAAGGTTTCCAAATTGTCACCTACCTACTGTAAAGAAACAGGCCTGCCGGTACATTCTACAGTCTAGGTAAAGGACGGTTCAAAATTTCACCTAATTAACTTCTTCTTCCGCATATTTTTTGTGTGAAATTACCTACAATTAACTTATGTATATATACTGATCAATGAACCCATTAGCGGGTAAAAGCGGGTAACCAAGAAATCTATGAACTGATAATGCTCTATGTCCGCTAACTTCATCAGCGACCATGCTGGGGATGAGGTCCCTTTTCAGCCTCACATGCTTCCAGCTAATAGTATTTTTCTTAGCAGCTAAGGAGTGCACCAATAGCGACAGTACTAGTGCAGCACTGCAGCACTAGAATGAATGACACATGATGGTTGCCTCTTCCGTCGTGTTCATGATTAGTCGACGTCGTATTCTAGAAGGAAAATCTGTCAACGTTGACGGGGACATCAAGGAGGATTTGTTTCATCTGTCATGTGCGTGGTCTTACTTGGTGTCCAATCATTTGCAATGAGACCAAGAATGTATATCCCCTCACGCTTGAAAACCGCCACAAAAGAGATTATACTAAATCATGTTTGTTATGTTATCATGATAAGATTGGAAAGTTCCCAATCCATTTGAGATATTTAGGTTCACCTTAAATCCCCATCTCAGAACTCCCTGTAATGTTTTTTCTAGCAGTAACAACGATCAATATTTTTTTTAAGAAACTGCATTGTATTTTTTCCAAAAAAGGGACCTTAACTGTTGCCTCAAGTATGTACTCCCTTCATTCCTAAATATAAGTCTTTTAAGAGGTTCCACTAGAGAACTACATACGGATGTATATAGACATACTTTAGAGTGTAGATTCACTCATTTTGTTCCGTATGTAGTTACCTTGTGGAATCTCTTAAAAAAACTTATATTTAGAAACGGAGGAAGTATTCTGCATGGTAATAATATAGAAGTCTGAAATGAAACTAGGACCTAAACCCAGAGGTGTTTTTGAGCTCATAACACCGACATCTCCAATAACGCTTGTACTCGCCTGGCAATTAGATGTGTATAGTCATATCAAAGGCCCGTGAGCATATATATGAGATGATGAGGATATGGTTCCATCATAAAAGTCAAGAATAGCAAATCTAATTGACTATAGTAAAAGTAGTACATGTACACGCAGGCTGCTGCATAAGCCGATAAATGCAATGAAGTGAGCTACCGGAGCACCATCACATTGGCAATTCCTAACAGATAAATATAGTTGCATTCCAAGTCTCCCAGTTCCCGTCCCTCTAGTAATGATGATGAGAACATTTATATACTCAATAAGTAGTGATCATGTCTTATTTGAATGAGTGCATAGGCTTGAGAGGCATTAGGGATTAGCTTACCACTAGAGGTCGGTGCAAGTGAGAACTTTTGGAGTCAGCTGGTCCTTTTATTTCTTCCATACGAGCCAAATGGGCATGCTGTGTAGATGCCATATGATACTACATAGTACTAATAGTGCCACACGCGGGGGGAGGTGTGTTGTGGGTATTTCGCTGACAATGTGTATAGGGGTGTGTGTGTATGAGAGGGAGTAGAGCATATTTGAAGGACCGATGGAGTTACACACATGGGTTTTTACCTACATTGAGGATCGCTGGCTAAGGGATAACACCCTACTCCTGTTGTGCCTTCTCTTCCTGTGTATAGGGATTAAAAAGAATGCAAATCACTGGCCCGATGACCTAACCATGCCTTATATATTGTGTGACATGACTACAGGCTACAATGGCCAGCTGATTGCTGATACAACTAATGGCCTCGTAATGATCGACTATTTCTACTCCTATTGATAACATTGGTACAATAACACCTAAATTAAAGGCTTAGTGGAGCTCATGCTAACGCATGTATTTAGGTCATTCCCGTTGACTTGCAGTTGGATCCGACCTATGGGAGTTCCTATTCGGCGCTGTAGGCGCCTGTTTGGAGAAGTGGCGCCTACAGCGACCTGCAGTGGGCCGCAGCGCATTAAGGATTTTGTTTACGATTTTGAATATGTTCTTGAAATAAAAAAAGCATGGATTTATTAAAAATGTTTGTGGGTTTAAAAAGTTCACAAAATCCTAAAAAATAAAGAAAATAAAAAAGTTCAAAAAATTACAAAAAAGAATCATCCAATTTAAAAAAATTCATTGAATTTCAAAAAGGTCATTGAACTGAAAAACAAGTTCACAAATTTTTAAAAAGTTCATCGATTTTAGAAAAGGATAATTGATTTTTAGAGAAAACTTCATCAATTTTAAAAAATGTTCAGCAAAATTTTTAAAAAGTTCATCAAACCGACTTTTTTCACAAATCTTTAAAGAGTTCATCGAGAGTTTAGAAAGGTTCATCGATTTTAAGAGAAAAGTTCATCAATGTGAAAAAATGTTCAACTAAATATGAAAAAGTTCATCGATATTCGCAAAAGTTCATAGAATTTTCAAAAAGAGTTTGTCAAAATTGAAAAAGGTCATTGATTTTTAAAAAATTTATTTGAAAAAGGTTGTGCTTTTGCGAAAAAGGAAAGAGTAAACAAAAAGAAAATGGAAAAGAAAAAAGAGTTAAAAAAGAAACAAAAAAATAAAAAGAGAAAGAACGAGCAAAAGCCGGTCCTCAAAAAACCGAAATAAAAAACAGCTAGGAACCTTCTAGAAGCTTCACAAAACCGGAGAGAGCTCCCTCCCGCTGGAACCTATATGCGCCGGCCAATTTACGAATGTTGCACGCGCCAGTTAACAAAAATGCACGTTAACCAGCGCCTACAACGACAAATAGAAAATGCCTCGACCTACATCTCCACCTTCGCTAGAGGCCTCCACACCCAATTGGGTTGGGCCTAGATCTTTGCTGGACCGACTGTCGTTGTGGCCTATCCGGCGGGGGATTCATTCGTTACTACCTCTGTTCATTTTTATAAGATGTTTTGAGAGATCGTGTTCCATGAATATAATTGTATCGTTCGCGTATTGTAGTATGGACACTCTCCCATGGACAAGATGCCGAACTAGTCCTCCTACTTGGCCTTTCTGTTTAGCCCGACCAATAAGGATTGTCAACATCTCCGCTACTATGTTGATCAGAACATGAGACATTGAGTCTCCCTGTCTTAAGCCCTTATGCGTTTGGAAATAATGACATGTGTCATCATTCACCTTATTCCCATCACTACCTTTCTGAATGAAAGAGTCCACCTGTCTCCTCCAGGCTTCGTTGAACCCCTTCATATGTAAGGCTTGTTTGAGGAAGGGCCTTTTGATCTTATCATACGCTTTCTCGAACCCCATCTAGTTTCTTCGAATGGATTTCGTGAAGAGTTTCATGTAAGACAACAACCCCTTCTAGAATGTATCGCTGTGACATGAAAGCTGTCTAAGCTGGTTGTACTACGGAATAGGCAATCCGTGTTAACCTTGGTGAAAATTTTGAAGCTTATATTGAGTAGACTATTGGCCTGAAAATTTTATTGTTCCAAAGTTCAGGTGAAAGAGTTGTGAATGTACATTGAACAAATCATGGAACAAAGACATAAGATCTCCCTTAATGATATGCCAACACTTCTTGTAAAACTCTATTGGGAACCCATCCGGTCCAGGGGCCTTATTCTGTTTCATTTGTGCTACTACGTCAAACACCCCTTTCATAGTGAACAGAGTAGACAATACTGCGTTCTTGTCTGTGTTGAGATGAGGTATGTCCCCAATTGTGCCCTCATCAAGCGATACAAAACTATCTTCGGGAGCTCCAAAAAGCTTCTTATAATAATTGGAGATTTACAACTTTAGGTTCTCATGCCCTATAATTTTACACTTATCCTGTTCAAGTTGGATTATTTTCTTCTTTCTATGTTTCCCATTTGCTGTCATGTGGAAGAAATAGGTTGTTGTCATCACCTTGTACGACCTTTTTCAACTTAGCTCTAAGAGCCTATTTCATATCTTCTTCTCTAATTAATAAGAGCATGCACCTTCTTCTCAGCCTCACTCTTAATAGTCCAATCCGATACATTAAAAAGGATAGACTCAACTTTTAGATCTAACTCATTTATAAGTTGTATAAATATCTCCTTTTCCACGTTCTATAATCCACTTTGATTCTTGGTCCATCCCCTCAAGAACTGGCACAAGTGTCTAGTTTTATTTTGCCATCTATCAACACTTGAGAACCCACCAGACCGCATTCTGTAGCAATGAGATCCATAAGTCCTTCCCTCTCAAACCATCCTAGTGCAAAAGAGAAGATATTTCTGTTTCCCACATGGGTCACTTCCCCCGAGTCGACCAACAGTGGTGTATGATTAGAAATTGCTCTCTGTAGTGCATAAACTGTTACCAAAGGAAACTTCTGTTCCCATTCTATACTGGTGAGCGCCTGGTACAACTTCTCATATGTTGGAACCGACAATGTCTTTGCGCATGTGAATTGTCTCCCAGTGAGGTCCATCTCCCTCAAATCGAGACTCTCAATGATCGTATTAAACAGGAATGACCATCTTTCATTAAAGTTGTCACTATTTTTATCTTCTGGCATTCTAATTATGTTGAAGTCTCACCCGACAGGAATAGGTAACCTTTCATCCACACAGATTATTACCAGATCTACGAGAAAATCAGGTTTAAATTCAGATTGAGCCGCACCATATATAACCACCAACGCCCATCTGAATCCATCAATTTTCGTCCTTACATGAAATTTGATGGAAAAATCTCCATATACCACATTTACTGCTTCTAACGTTTCGCTCTTAACCCAAAGTAGTATCCCAACGGCTCGACCCCTTGGGGGCAAGCAATGCCAATCAAACTCAACCCTACCTGAAAATGGTATTGATGAATTGCGACGTGAAATTAGCTCTACCCATCTCGAGTAAAGTGATAAACTCTACTTTATGTTCTATCGATGCTTCCACAACGAATCTCCTTTTAGCCAAGTCCGCTAGACCTCTGCTATTCCAAAAGATCTCTTTCATTTTTAATCATATTTTTTCTTTTGTTTGACTCTCGCACTCCTACGTACTGGCAATGTAGGATGAACATTCCTCTTCCAGAATCGTTTTGGTTTATCCCACATTACCTCTGCGTCCTCATGACTAGTGACAGCTTGCGTGATAACATCTGGCTTGAAAAGGGCTATATACCCCTCTGAGACCAAATCCTTCTCATTCTCTAACCCCGCAATGAGAAGAAGATCCTGATTGAGGCCTGTAACACTATGACCCTGAGATTATTAAGATAGGAATCATTCATAGGTTTCACAACCATGATATTTTGAATTAATTCCAAGGCTCTATCCGCTTCTAAGTCTAACATGTCATTAACAGGTTTTAAAATTTCCTTTCCATTACTACCAAGAGATATCCCTAAGTTGCTGGCATTATCAATTATTTCATGCTCTAAAAAATTAAAGATGGAACAACTTGTATTTACTGACATACCTGTATTTGCTTCATGTCTCAAAATTTGGCGGCCCACATAGGACGCCACAAGGATACATAAATTAGGGATATCTCTATACTTTAGTCCCGGTTGGGGAACCGGGACTAAAGGCCCTTCCCAACCGGAACTAATGGCCTGTTTTCTACTAGTGTATCCTTGTGGAGGCAAAAATGGGACATCATTAGTTTCCTTCAACCCTAAGGTTTCCAAAGTTTCGTATAAAAAGGTTTCTAACATGTCACCTATCTAATGTAATTTCTATTGAATTCATTCACTACACTGCCATATTTGAATGACAAAGCTCCAAAAAAATTCGGAACAGGGAATATCCATTGGTGTCGGTGTGCTAAAGTTTGGGTCTTTTAATACCCCTAACTTGTGCACGGGCAGTTGTAGCCACACCCGTGGCAAGGCCCGCCAGGGTACTGTTGGATGCAATCACAAGGGAGTCAAGAAAACATTCAAGTCAACAACCAAGACCGGAGGCCGAAGGCTGTGCCCTCGACAAGATCTTTTTAGGGATGGTCTACGGAGCCTTGGAAAGGTGTGTACCCGGCAAGACCCCGCTAGCTCAAAGACCAGGTGTGTCATGCCACCAGGGTACGTGTCAAGGCGCTCGTGACGGAGCACTAGTAGAAAACGACCCATTTGTCCTGGTTCTAGAGACCCATTAGCCCCGGTTCTAGAACCATGACTAAAGGGTCGGGATTAAAGCCCAAAACCTTTAGTCCCGGTTCGCTTACGAACCGGGATAGAAGGGGCTCCACGTGGCCACTAAGGGGAGCCCAGGGAGGAGGACCTTTAGTCCTGGTTGGTAACACCAACCGGGACCAAAAGGCATCCACGTGTCAGCATCTGGCAAGAGCTGGGTTTTTTGTTTTTTATGAAGGGGGGGGGGGGTTCGGGGTTTTTGGAGGGTTAATATGAGGGTTTCATATTGTGTTAGCTAGGTAAGAGAGAGAAGTGACCTCTCTTTCTCCGTGTTTGGTCGACGCTGCTAGCTACTATACATATAGAGAGAACCCAACGCTAGCTAATAAGCAAATGAAGGAAACCATTAATTAGACAAGATTTAATAACTCATCATCATCATCTTAATCATACAAAGTTAAAGTCTCATAAAAAAAGATAAAATGACATAGTCCTCCCTCATAGGACCTAGTCCTCCCTCATAGGCAAAATGACATAAAAAAGAATAACACCTATGTCTCCATGATGAAGCAAAGAGATCCAACAGTCTCCAACTTGTGGCTTGCGATCCTTCTTTATTTATCCCCATGCTTCAATTTGGAGCCGTCTTGGTGGTTTGCGCTCAGTCGAGTATGCAAAAGAGAACTCGGGATGGAAGGGGCTTTTAATTGTCATATTACCTTCGGGTTGCATCAACGGTGACACAACTTCATATGGCAATTTCTGTTGAAGAACATAATAGTAGCCTAGTTAGAAATGTAATCAATACCATTTACACAACAATACTAGTGTACTAAATTAGCAACACTTACCAAGATATTTCGGCGAATGTCATCCTCCCTCAACCTATGCACTAGTGTCTTGTACAATGTATAATTTGGGCTAGTTCCCAAATTATATGGGAAGATGTCCCTACCAGTTAGGACACCAATAACAAAGTAGATAAGATCATCCTTGTTCTCCCAAGTTAGATGTGATCCATAAGTGTAGTGTGTCGTGTCGATTATGTTCTGTGTTTCACTCAAAGAAACTAAATAAGCTGTAAATTATAAAATAACAAATTTAGTACGGATGAACACCAAATATTTTTAAATATAGAATGCAAATTACTTGACAAATATGCATGGTTGACAAACTCACATGGAGGTAAAATAGGAAGCATATCGACATCCACCCAAATGTCAATGTTTCCTTCAATATGATCTTCAGGACGAAGATCGAAGGTTATTTCTATATCCTCCTGAAATCCATATGCCTTGCAAAGAGCTTCCCAATTTGAGCACTCTAATTCTGTGTTATTAGGTGCATTCATTACTTTCATAAGAGATGTGTGACCATGTTTAGTCCTCAGGTTGGCTGTCCTCGTCTCGAAACTCTCGTGCTCTTCAAAACCGAGCCTCTCCAAGAAATACCGTCTTGCATGACAGGGGATGAACTAGTCGATTTGTATAAAACAGAAATTACACGTTGAAGGAAAGAAACAGAAGTGATGCTTAATTACTAAAAAACAATTGTGTAACAATCTGGGACCGACGCTCCAGAAGATTCCTCTTTTATTTCATTGTCGTCGTGCGATTCGTCTCGTTGCCACATTCATCATTGCATCATTCGGATCATCTGCATAGCATTGTCACTCGTTTTTGAAAACTTGCATCATTCGTAGCTGCCAGTTCTCTTTGTTCGTGTCGTCAACCGTTTTGAGACCAACCACACATGCACGCGCCCGTGGCATCGATAAAATATGGTATTTAAAGTGCGCATGATATATTCTCGGATTGGTCGGAAGTTGGCGTGCAGTCTTCTTATATTGTAGGTAGACCGTTGGCCAACTTTCCGTCGCAATCAGAGTTCATTTGATACCTCAATGTTCAACTGTAGCGTCGCCCTCATCTGTTAATTAGCGAACCTTTTTTGGTGTTTCAAATCATGTCATGGGCTACCATCTTCCTCTCCCCCCTCAGCCCACTAAGCCCAGCAAACACCCCCCTCCGATTGAAGCCGTCCGATAGAGATCGAACGGCTCGAAAACAGAGCAAATCCTCAAACCCTAACCCTCAATCAACCCACTTGCTATATATAGTCCACCCTAGTCCATTTTGGACAACCCTCAAATTCATCCACCTTGTCCCATCGTCCCCGCCGCCTCAATCTTTCCCATCTCGGGATCTCCTCCTCCACCCGGTAGCCACTCAAATCAAATCAACCATCTCAATTTCCATGCTAACCCAATCCCCAGCAGTCATCGAATCCATCCGCCGATCTCTGAGCACCCAGTTTCCTCCTGGACGCATCCAGTCACCTGAAGCCGCCTTCGTCCAAGGCCACCAGAGGAGCTCCTCCTAAGCTCCGATGCCAACCATGGCCAGCGCCACCTCCCGAGCTCCCTGAGACCCCATGGCGCCCTGCTCCTTGCTCGAGCGCCACAACACAACCTCGTCTAGCCTTCTCCTCGCGCAGCTTCATGCCTGCGCGCCTCAAAACGTTTCCTCGTCCGAGCAGCACCTCGCTAGAGGCCAGAGCTGGCGACCCCGCGCCGCCAGGAGCCACTCCAGGCAAGAGGCTCTCCCGTGCTCCTCCATGCCCGCCACCGCCCAGCACCGTCGACCTCCAGGTTGTCCTCGTCGCGTCCCCATGCTACTCTGCTTCATCCCCTTCTTCTCTCTCTCTCTGACCTTCTCCTCTGTCTTCCCTGACCTATACGAGATTCCCGCGCTGCTGCCCGTTGTCATCTCGCCGGAGACCTCGACCACCAGCAGCTCATCGCCAGGGAGTCCAGCAGCTCGCCGTCCTTCCCCATCTTCCCATTCCTTCCCTCCTGCTCCTTCCCCTTTCCTTACTCCTCCAGCTCCTCTCCCTCTCTTGTACATTTTCTTCTCTGTCAGGGAACGAACGGAGCTCGGCCGCAGTAGCTTGCTTCCCCACGGATCTGCCTCCTCATGCCCGGACCCGGCGCCGTCATGGCCCTGCCGGGCTTCGACCTCTCTGCTAGCGCCATCCCCGATCGGTTCCTACACGCAGCAGTTCCAAAGCCTCCATGCCATGAGTTCTCTCTGTTGTTGCCTGCGTGTGTGGAGAAGAAAACCCGTCTTCTGTTAAGTATTTGTGGAAATGCTATAAGTTTACTTATGCTTCACCTCTTGCCATGTTTAACAACATTTAACATTGATGTGTTCCTAAATGGGAATGATCTAAGTAACTCAAGCATGAAGTTTCATCAATATGCAACCGTTGCATATTGAGCTTCACTTAATGTGTAGAAGTTGATTGTTGTGCTTGCCATGTCATGCATAGCATGCATCATATTAGTTTGCGCATCATGTCATGCATATATTTGTTGGGGAACGATGCATGGGAAACAAAAAATTTCCTACGCACACGCAAATCTATCCATGGTGATGAGCATCTACGAGAGGGAGAGTGGATCTATGTACCCTTGTAGATCGCTAAGTGGGAAGCGTTAAGAAACGCGGTTGGTGTAGTCGAACGTCTTCACAACCCAAATCGCCGTGCATCCTGCGATCCAATCATGATCCGTCCCGTGATCCAATCACGATCCATCCCGTGATCCAATCACGATCCGTCCCATGAACTTGATCACGATCCGTCCCACGAACTTGATCACAATCCTTCCGATCTAGCGCCGAACGGACGACACCTCCACATTCAGCACACGTACAACTTGATGACGATCTCAACCGTCTTGATCCAGCAAGAAGGAGCGGAGAGGAAGAAGAGTTCTCCGGTAGCGTGACGGCGCTCCGGCGATGGTGGTGGAGCTATTACGGCAGGGCTTCGCCTAAGCGCTGCAGAAAACCGATCTAGAGGAGACATTATGCACTGGAGGAACAGGCAGCACGTGGGTGAAAATTCTGTGCAAAAAACCCTAAAACCTCCAGTATATATAATAGAAAGAGAGGAGGAGGCTTGGCACAAGGGCCAAGCCTCCAAGGAGTCGGCCGAACCAGGTGGAGGAGGTGGACTCCACCTCCAATCCTATAGGACTAGGATTCACCCTATTTTTGCCTTTTTCCACTTTTTCTCTTTGGGCCTTGTGTGGGACTTCCACCAGAACACAAAGGGCTGGTAAAAAATCTCCCACAGCCCAGAGAGCCTCTTGGGTGGAAATACCCCTCCCGATGGTCTCCTGGTACACTACCGGCACTCCCGGTACACTACCGATGAGCCCGAAAATTTCCGGCGACCAAAAAAGGACTTCCTATATATGAATCTTTACCTCCGGACCATTCCGGAGCTCCTAGTGACGTCCGGGATCTCGTCCGGGACTCCGAACAACCTTCGGTCACCACCATACATAACTCTATACTACCGAAACGTCACCAAACCTTAAGTGTGCAGACCCTGCGGGTTCGAGAACTATGTAGACATGACCGAGACACCTCTAAGGTCAATAACCAATAGCGGGACCTGGATGCCCATATTGGTTCCTACATATTCTACGAAGATCTTTATCGGTCGAACCCCTATGTCAAGGATTCAGTTAATCCCGTATGATGTTCCCTTCGTTCTTCGGTATGTTACTTGCCCGAGATTCGATCGTCGGTATCTTCATACCTAGTTCAATCTCGTTACTGGCAAGTCTCTTTACTCGTTCTGTAATACAAGATCCCGTGAATAACACTTAGACACATTGCTTGCAAGGCTCATTATGATGTTGTATTACCGAGTGGGCCCTGAGATACCTCTCTGTCAACGGAGTAACAAATCCCAGTCTTGATCCATGCCAACTCAACAGATACCCTCGGAGATACCTGTAGAGCACCTTTATAGTCACCCACTTACATTGCGACGTTTGATACACACAAGGCACTCCTCCGATGTTCATGAGTTGCATGATCTCATGGTCATAGGAACACATACTTGACATGCAGAAAACAGTAGCAATAAACTGACACGATCATATGCTACGTTTGTATTTAGGGTCTTGTCCATCACATAATTCTCCTAATGATGTGATCCCGTTATCAAATGACATCACATGTCAATGGCTAGGAAACCTTGACCATCTTTGATGAACGATCTAGTTCAGTAGAGGCATACTAGGGACAAAGTGTTGTCTATTTACCCACACATGTAATGTGTTTCAAATTAATACAATTATAGCATGGACAATAAACGATTATCATGAACAAGGAAATATAATAATAAACACTTTATTTATTGCCTCTAGGGAATATTTCCAACAGTCTCCCACTTGCACTGGAGTCAATAATCTAGCTCACATCACTATGTGATTTACATTGTAATGAATCGAACACCCATGCAATTGTGGTGTTGATCATGTTTAGTCCTTGGAAGAGGTTTAGTCAATGGGTCTGCAACATTCAGATCCGTGTGCACTTTGCAAATATTTATGTCCTTCTCCTCGATGTAATCGCGGATGGAGTTGAAGCGTCGCTTTATGTGTCTGGTCCTCTTGTGAAACCTTGGTTCCTTGGCCAGAGCAATGGCACCAGTGTTGTCATAGAACAGGTTCATTGGATTCAGTGCACTGGGCACTACTCCAAGATCTGTCATGAACTGCTTCATCCACACACCTTCCTTTGCCACCTCCGAGGCTGCGATGTACTCCGCTTCACATGTAGAATCGGCTATCACGCTTTGCTTGGAACTGCACCAGCTTACGGCTCCCCCGTTAAGAATAAATATGTATCCGGTTTGTGACTTAGAGTCATCCGGATCAGTGTCAAAGCTTGCATCGATGTAACCCTTTACGACGAGCTCTTCTTCACCTTCATAAACGAGAAACATTTCCTTAGTCCTTTTCAAGTACTTAAGGACATTCTTGACCGGTGCCCAGTGTTCCATTCCAGGATCACTTTGAAACCTTCCAGCCATACTTATGGCAAGGCTGACATCCGGTCTTGTGCACAGCCATCTTTTCATTGTTCATTGAGTCTTACTCAATTTCACACCTTGTAACACAGACAAGAACCCCTTCTTGGGCTGATCCATTTTGAACTTCTTCAAAACTTTATCAAGGTATGTGCTTTGTGAAAGTGCTATTAAGCGTCTCGATCTATCTCTATAGATCTTAATGCCTAATATGAAAGAAGCTTATCCTAGGTCCTTCATTGAAAAACTCTTGTTCAAATATTCCTTCACGCTTTCCGGCATTTCTATATTGTTTCCAATCAGCAATATGCCATCCACATATAATACTAGAAACGCTATGGAGCTCCCACTCACTTTCTTGTAAATACAAGCTTCTCCATAAACTTGTATAAACTCCAATGCTTTGATCACCTCATCAAAGCGCTTATTCCAACTCTGAGATGCTTGTAGCAGTTCATAAATGGATCGCTGGAGTTTGCAAACTTTGTCAGCATTCTCTGGATCGACAAAACCTTTGGGTTGCATCATATACAACTCTTCCTCAAGGAAACCGTTGAGGAACGCCATTTTGACATACATCTACAAAATTTCATAGTCGAAATAAGCAGCTATTGCCAACATGATTCTGACAGACTTAAGCATCGCTACGGGTGAGAAAGTCTCATCGTAGTCAACTCCTTGAACTTGTGCAAAACCCTTTGCCACAAGTCCAGCTTTATAGACGGTGACATTACCGTCCACGTCTGTCTTCTTCTTAAAGATCCATTTGTTCTGAATGGCCTTTCGCCCTACAGGCAATACTTCCAAAGTCCATACTTTGTTTTCATACATGGATCCCATCTCGGATTTCATGGCCTCTAACCATTTCTCGGAATCCGGGCCCATCACTGCTCCTCCATAGCTCATAGGTTCATTGTTATCCAACAACATAACTTCCAAGACAGGGTTGCCGTACCACTCAGGAGTAGTACGCGACCTTGTCGACCTATGAGGTTCAATAGTAGTTTGATCCGAAGCTTCATGATCATCATCATTAACTTCTTCTTCTACCGTCGTAGGTTCCACAAAAACATCTTTCTGCGCTGCGCTACTTTTTGGTTGAAGTAAAGGTTCAATAACCTCAAGCTCTATTTTCCTCCCACTCAATTCTTTGAGAGAAATTCTTTCTCAAGAAATGTTCCGTTCTTTGCGACAAACACTTTGCCTTCGGATCTGAGATACAAGGTATACCCAACTGTCTCTTTCGGGTATTCTATGAAGATGCATTTTTCCGCTTTGGGTTCCAGCTTTTCAGGCTGAAGCTTTTTGACATAAGCATCACATCCCCAAACTTTAAGAAACGGCAACTTTGGCCTCTTACCAAACCACAGTTCATATGGCGTCGTCTCAATGAATTTCGATGGTGCCCTATTTAAAGTGAATGCAGCTATCTCTAATGCATAACCCCAAAATGATAGTGGCAAATCAGCAAGAGACATCATAGAAAGCACCATATCTAATAAGGTTCGATTACGATGTTCGGACACACCATTACGCTGTGGTGTTCTGGGCGGTGTCAACTATGAAACAATTCCACACTATCCTAAGTGACTGCCAAACTCATAACTCAGATATTCACCTCCTCGATCAGATCGTAGGAATTTAATCTTCTTGTTACGATGATTGTCAACTTCACTCTAAAATTGTTTGAACTTTTCAAACGTTTCAGACTTGTGTTTCATCAAGTAAATATACCCATATCTACTTAAGTCATCAGTGAAGGTGAGAAAATAATGATATCCACCACGCGTTGTAACATTCATTGGACCGCAGACATCAGTATGTATGATTTCCAATAAGTCACTCGCCCGTTCCATTCTTCCAGAGAACGACGTTTTAGTCATCTTGCCCATGAGGCATGGTTCACATCTGTCAAGGCATTCAAAATCAACTGGCTCCAAAAGTCCATCAACATGGAGCTTCCTCATGTGTTTTACACCAATATGACCTAAACGGCAGTGCCACAAGAAAGTGGTACTATCATTATCAACTCTACTTCTTTTGGCATCAATGTTATGAACATGTGTGTCATCACTATCAAGAATCAATATGAATAAACCCCTAACATTGGGTGCATGACCATAAAAGATATTACTCATATAAATAGAACAACCTTTATTCTCTGATTTAAATGAGTAACCATCTTGCAATAAACAAGATCCAGATATAATGTTCATGCTTAACGCAGGCACTAAATAACAATTATTCAAGTTCATCACTAATCCCGATGGTAATTGAAGAGAGAGCGTGCCGACGGCGATCACATCATCCTTGGAACCATTTCCCACGCGCATCGTCACTTTGTCCTTTGCCAACCTTCATTTATTCCGTAGTTCCTGCTTTCAGTTGCAAATGTGAGCAACCGAACCGGTATCAAATACGCAGGCACTACTATGAGAGCTAGTAAGGTACACATCAATAACATGTATATCATATATACCTTGTTTGTCGTTGGCCGCCTTCTTGTCAGCCAGGTACTTGGGGCATTTCCGCTTCCAGTGACCAGTTCCTTTGCAATGAAAGCACTCAGTTTCTGGCTTGGGTCCATGCTTGAGCTTCTTTACAAGAGTAGAACTGCTTTGCCATCCTTCTTGGTTTTACCCTTATTGCCCTTGCCCTTGACCTTGCCATTTTTCTTGAAACTAGTGGTCTTATTGACCATCAACACTTGATGTTCTTTCTGGATTTCAGACTTAGCGACTTTTAGCATCGCAAACAGCTCGGTGACTGTCTTGTTCATCCCGTGCATGTTATAGTTCATCACAAAGCTCTTGTAATTAGGTGGCAGTGATTGAAGAACTCTGTCAGTGATCGCCTCTGGCGAAAGGGCAATTCCCAATTCCGCGAGACGAGATGAATACCCAGACATTCTGAGTATATGTTCACTGATAGACCCGTTCTCCTACATCTTGCAAGCATAGAACTTATTGGAGGTTTCATACCTCTCGATCCGGGTGTTCTTCTGAAAGATAAACTTCAACTCCTGGAACATCTCATATGCTCCATGACGTTCAAAACGTCTTTGAAGTCACGGTTCTAAGCCATACAATATTGCTCACTGAACTATTGAGTAATCTCCAGTACGTGCCTCCCAAGCGTTCTTAACGTCTTCGGAGGTCATGTCTTCTGGTTGGTCACCAAGCGGTGCATCAAGGACATATGATTTCTGGGAAGCCGTGAGGATAATCCTTAGATTATGGGCCCAGTCAACAAAGTTACTTCCATCATCTTTCAACTTAGCTTTCTCTAGGAACGCATTAAAATTCAGGGGTGCTACTGCACGAGCCATTGATCTACAACATAAATATACAAAGTTTACTTAGACTATTGTTCAAGATAATGAGTTTAGTTAATAAAATTACTAAAGGTCCCACTCAAATCGACATCCCTCAGGTCATCTGAGTGTCACATGATCCAAATCCACCAACTCAAGTCCGATCATCACGTGAGTTGAGGTGGCTTCAATGGTCAACATCATTATGTTGATCATATCTACTATATGACTGATGTTCGACCTTTCGGTCTCTTGTGTCCCGAGGCCATGTTTGTACATGCTAGGCTCGTCAAGTTTAACCCGAGTGTTCTACACGTTCAACACTGGCTTGCACCCGTTGTATGTGAACGTAGAGTCTATCACACCTGATCATCACGTGGTGTCTCAACACGACGAACTTTCGCATCGGTGCACACTCAGGGAGAACACAATTTATCTTGAAATTAAGTGAGGGATCACCTTATAATGCTACCGTCATCCTAAGTAAAACAAGGTGCATAAAAGGATTAACATCACGTGCAAATCATAAGTGACATGATATGGCCACGAACTTGTGTTTTTGATCTCCATCTTGAAAGCACCGACATGATCTCCATCGTCACCGGCAAGACACCATGATCTCCATCATCTTGATCTCCATCAACGTGTCTCCATCGAGGTTGTCGCACCCAACATGCTTCTACCACTATTGCTACCATTTAGCGATAAAGTAAAGCATTACATAGCTCTTAATGATTGACACGCAGGTCATACAATAATTAAAGACAACCCTATGGCTCCTGCCGATTGCCGTACGCATCAACATGCAAGTTGTGGTAATCTATACATCACATGATCATCTCATACATCACATTTATCACATTATGTAATTTGCCATATCACATCACAACATACCTTGCAGAAACAAGTTAGAAGTCCCCTAATTGTTGTTGCACGTTTTACGTGGCTGCTACGGGTATCTAGCAAGAACAATTCTCATCCATGCAAAAACCACAACGGTGATACAGTAGTTGCTTTTCAACCTTCTCAAGGACCGCCTTTGTCGAATCCGATCCAACTAAAGTGAGAGAAAATGGCACCCGCAAGCCATCTATGCAACAAGTTGCGGTCGAGGGAACCGGTCTCTCGTAAGCATACGAGTAATGTTGGTCTGGGCTGCTTCACCTCACAATACCGCTGAACCAAAATCCAACCAAGGGAGGAAGCATTCTAAGCATCAACGCCCAGAAACCTTTTGTGTTCTACTCGAGATCTCATCTATCATGATGCCATTGTTGGGGAACGATGCATGGGAAACAAAAATTTTCCTACGCACCCGCTGATCTATCCATGGTGATGAGCATCTACGAGAGGGAGAGTGGATCTACGTACCCTTGTAGATCGCTAAGCGGGAAGCGTTAAGAAACGCGATTGGTGTAGTCGAACGTCTTCACAATCCAAATCGCCGTGCGTCTCGCGATCCAATCACGATCTGTCCCACGATCCAATCACGATCCGTCCTGCGATCTAATCACGATTCATCCCACGAACTTGATCATGATCCTTCCGATCTAGCGCCGAACGGACGACACCTCCACGTTCAACACACGTACAACTTGATGACGATCTCTACCGTATTGATCCAGCAAGAAGTATCGGAGAGGAAGAAGAGCTCTCCGGCAGCATGACGGCGCTCCGGCGATGGTGGTGGAGCTATTCTGGCAGGGCTTCGCCTAAGCGCTGCAGAAAACCGATCTAGAGGAGAAACTATGCACTGGAGGAACGGGCAGCACGTGGCTGAAAATTCTATACAAAACCCCTAAAACCTCCAGTATATATAAGAGGAAGAGAGGAGGAGGCTTGTCACAAGTGCCAAGCCTCCAAGGAGTCGGCCGAACCAGGTGGAGGAGGTGGACTCCACCTCCAATCCTAGTAGGACTAGGATTCACCCTATTTTTGCCTTTTTCCACTTTTTCACTTTGGGCCTTTTGTCCCAAACCGCATGGGCCTTGTGTGGGACTTCCACCAGCCCACAAAGGGCTGGTAAACACTCTCCCACAGCCCATGGAGCCTCTTGAGTCGAAATACCCCTCCCGATAGACTCCCGGTACACTACCGATGAGCCCGAAACATTTCCGGCGACCAAAACAGGACCTCCTATATATGAATCTTTACCTCGGGACCATTCCGGAGATCCTCGTGATGTCCGGGATCTCATACGGGACTCCGAACAACCTTCGGTCACCACCATACATAACTCTATACTACCAAAACGTCACCAAACCTTAAGTGTGCAGACCCTGCGGGTTCGAGAACTTGTAGACATGACCGAGACACCTCTACGGTCAATAACCAATAGCGGGACCTAGATGCCCATATTGGTTCCTACATATTCTACGAAGATCTTTATCGGTCGAACGTCTATGTCAAGGATTCAGTTAATCCCGTAGGAAGCTCCATCTTCATACCTAATTCAATCTCGTTACTGGAAAGTCTCTTTACTCGTTCCGTAATACAAGATCCCGTGACTAACACTTAGACACACTTCTTGCAAGGCTCATTATGATGTTGTATTACCGAGTGGGCCCTGAGATAGCTCTCCATCACACGGAGTAACAAATACTAGTCTTGATCCATGCCAACTCAATAGACACCCTCGGAGATACCTGTAGAGTACCTTTATAGTCACCCAGTTACGTTGCGACGTTGGATACACACAAGGCACTCCTCCGATGTTCGTGAGTTGCATGATCTCATGGTCATAGGAACACATACTTGACATGCAGAAAACAGTAGCAATAAACTGACGCGATCATATGTTACGTTTGTAGTTAGGGTCTTGTCCATCACATCATTCTCCTAATGATGTGATCCCGTTGTCAAATGACATCACATGTCAATGGCTAGGAAACCTTGACCATCTTTGATGAACGAGCTAGTTCACTAGAGGCATACTAGGGACAAAGTGTTGTCTATTTACCCACACATGTAATATGTTTCCAATTAATACAATTATAGCATGGATAATAAACGATTATCATGAACAAGGAAATATAATAATAAACACTTTAATTATTGCCTCTAGGGCATATTTCCAACAATATTGTGGTGTATCGTGTGTTGATTGTTGTTTCCGGATCGCTTCTTCTCGATAGAGCTCCGAAAGCGTTTGGAGTGTGAGGATTCGTTCGTCTATTTCATGTATCGTCTTCTTGATGGACTCGTTCTTCTTCCAAGCGGGATCTTAGGCAAGATGTGACATTTCCCTGGATACCAGTACTATCATTGCTATGCTAGTTGTCTCGCTTCCATCATTATGACTCTCTACCTACCACTTATTTGTCAAGCCTCCCAGAATTGCCATGATAAGCCTCTAACCCCTGCACATCACAGCAAACCTTTTATTAATTGGCTATGTTACCGCTTGCTTAGCCCTTCTTATAGCATTTCTAACTACAGGTGCAATTGCTTCCATGTGTCAACATGGACATTCTTTTGTTGCCACAATATTATTGCTATTTAATTTAATGCACATCTATACTTGGTAAAGGGTGGAAGGCTTGGCCTTTTGCTCGGTGTTTTGTTCCACTCTTTCCGCCCTAGTTACTTGTGAACTGGTGTTATATTCCATAATTGAGTGCTCCTAACATGCTCGGGGTTGTTATGGGGACCCCCTTGATTATCGTTTTAAGATAAAACATGTCCGGCAAAGCCCAAATTTGTAGTCCCACCTCGCTAGCCGAGAGAGCTCGGGAGTGGTTTATAAGCGCTACTGCGCACACCCTCCCGATTTGCTCTCAACTACAGGCTTTTGGGCCTAAGCTATCACAGCCTATGCGCCTATTAGGCCTGCTACGGGCCTGAATCCTGGCCCAACAAGCTGGTTCGGTTTCTAGTCGTATTCATGCCGTGGTGGCCCAATAGGTGGCATTTTCTTAAAAAAAATATCCATTTTTGCTTTATTTATTTTATTTTCTTCCCACTTACTATTTTTCTGTGATTCTTTTTGCTTTTAGGTCACAAAAATTATAAACTTTCTGTTAGTGCCATTAGTTTTCAAATTTGAATATTTTAAATTTGAATTTTTTGAAATTTGTGTTAATCACTAGTTTGTGAATAATTTTACTAAAAAAATAGATTTTTGAGTGATTCTTTTTCTTGCTATTTGGTAAGTTTTAGGTTATTTTAAATGTTTGTTTTAATCAAAAACAGATTTGATTATTTTAGTTTGCTATTAAAGTTTCTTTATGAAAATTCTTTTTGCTACTAATGTTTTGAACAAAAAATGCTAGAGGTTTATAAAAGCTTTTTAGTTGATTCCTTTTGCTATTAGAGTTCTATAAAAGCTTTTTAGTTCATTCTTTTTTCTATTACTGTTTCATAAAAGTTTTGTAGTTCATTCTTTTTCCTATTAATTCATTCTTTGAGCTAAACGACCCTGAAATTGAATAACATTACCAATGAACTCTGAAAAGGTTGAAGGTTTACATGGTATCATCATTTCACCCACATAGCATGTGCTAAAAAGTTGAGAGGGTTACGAAAAAACGTGGATGCACTTCGTGTACAAAACGGACAATCTCTTTCGAAGTATCATGGTTTAGGACGAAAACTCATTTGTTACAAAGGGATTTCATTTTTGTGAACTTATTTGAACTCCAGACTTTTTGTGTTTTCAAAATGCACCATTCAAAGCCACATCATTAATTTTCAACCCTTTCTGGCTTCATTTGGCATGCATTTACTAATTTTTTGAGGTAAATGACCATGAATTTAAAAGCACTAGAAATGAACTCTGAAAAGGTTGAAAGTTGGCATGGTATCATCATTTCACCCACATAGTATGTGCTAAAAATTCGAGAGGGTTACAACAAAAACTGGATGCACTTCGTGTACAAAACGGACAATCTCTTTCGAAGTATCAGGGTTTCGGACGAAAACTCGTCTGCTACAAAGGTATTTCATTTTTTTTGAACTTATTTGAACTCCAGACTTTTTGTGTGTTCAAAATGCACCATTCAAAGCCACATCATCAATTTTCAACCCTATCTGACTTCATTTGCTACTTTTCATGCATTTACTATTTTTTGAGCTAAATGACCATGGATTTAAGAGCACTACAAATGAACTCTGAAAAGGTTGAAAGTTCGCATGGTATCATCATTTCACCCACATAGCATGTGCTAAAATGTCGAGAGGGTTACGGCAAAAACTGGATGCATGTCGTGTACAAAACGGACAATCTCTTTCGAAGTAGCAGGGTTTCGGACGAAAACTCATATCTTTCAAAGGTATTTCATTTTTTTGAACTTATTTGAACTCCAAACTTTTTGTGTGTTCAAAATGCACTATTCAAAGCCGCATCATCAAATTTCAACCCTTTCTGACTTCATTTGCTATTTTTCATGCATTTACTGATTTTTTTGAGCTAAATGACCCTGAAATTGATAAGCACTACAAATGAACTCTAAAAAGGTTGAAAGTTGGTATGGTATCATCATTTCACCCACATAGCATTTGCTAAATATTCAAGATGGTTACGTTAAAAACTGCATGCACTTCGTGTACAAAACGGACAATCTCTTTCGAAGTATCAGGGTTCCACACGAAAACTTATCTGTTACAAAGGTATTTCATTTTTTTGAACTTATTTGAACTCCAGACTTTTTGTGTGTTCAAAATGCACCATTCAAAGCCAGATCATCAGTTTTCAACTCTTTCTGACTTCATTTGATATTTTTCATGCATTTACTGATTTTTTTGAGCTAAATGGCCATGAAATTGAAAAGCACTACAAATGAACTCTAAAAAGGTTGAAATTTGGCATGGTATCATCATTTCAACCACATAGCATGTGCTAAAAAGTTGAGAGGGTAACGGCAAAAACTGGATGCACTTCGTGTACAAAACAGACAATCTCTTTCGAAGTATTAGGGTTTCGAACGAAAACTCGTCTGTCACAAAGGGATTTCATTTTTTGAACTTATTTGAACTCCAGACTTTTTGTGTGTTCAAAATGCACCATTCAAAGCCACATCATTAATTTGCAACCCTTTCTAGGTTCATTTGGTATTTTTCATGCATTTACTAATTTTTGAGCTAAATGACCACGAATTTAAAAGCACTACAAATGAACTCTGAAAAGGTTGAAAGTTGGCATGGTATCATCATTTCACCCGCATATCATGTGCTAAAAAGTTGAGAGGGTTACGGCAAAAACTGAATGCACTTGATGTACAAAACGGACAATCTCTTTCGAAGTATCACAGTTTCGGATGAAGACTCATCTGTTACAAAGGTATTTCATTTTTTGAACTTTTTTGAACTCCAGAATTTTTGTGTGTTCAAAATGCACCATTCAAAGCCACATCATCAATTTTCAACCCTTTTCCGACTTCATTTGATATTATTCATGCATTTACTGATTATTTTTGAGCTAAATGACTATGAAAGTGAAAAGCATTACAAATGAACCCTGAAAAGGTTGAAAGTTGGCATGTTATCATCATTTCAACCACATAGCATGTGCTAAAAAGTTGAGAGGGTTAAGGCAAAAATTGGATGCACTTCGTGTACAAAACGGACAATATCTTTCGAAGTATCAAGGTTTCGGACGAAAACTCATCTGTTACAAAGGTATTTCATTTCTTTGTTGGGGAACGTCGCATGGGAAACAAATTTTTTCCTACGCACACGCAGATCTATCCATGGTGATGATCATCTACGAGAGGGAGAGTGGATCTACATACGCTTGTAGATAGCTAAGCGGAAAGCGTTAAGAAACGCGGTTGGTGTATTCAAACATCTTCGTGATCCAAATCACCGAGCGTCCCGCGATCTCATCACGATCCGTCCTACGATCCAATCACGATCCGTCCCGCAAACACATCATGGTCCGTCTCACGAACTCATAACGATCTGTCTCGCGAACTCATCACGATCCATCCCGCGAACTCATCACGAACCGTCTCTCGATCTTGATCACAATCCTTCCGATTTAGCGCCGAACGCACGTCACCTCCGCGTTTAGCACACATGCATCTTGATGACGGTCTCCACCATCTTGATCCAGCAAGAGGAAGTGGAGAGGAAGAAGAGTTCACCGGCAGCGTGACGGCGCTCCGGCGATGGTGGTGGAGCAATTCCGGCAGGGCTTTGCCTAAGCACTGCGGAAATCCAATCTAGAGGAGCACCGGTGGAACGGGTAGCACATGGCCGTAAAATCTAGTGCAAAACACCCAATACCACCAGTATATATAGGAGGGAGGGAGGAGGAGGGCTGGCGCCAAGGCTGCCCTTGCGCAAGGAGGATTGGAGGAATCCTCCTCCAATCCTAGTAGAATTAGGATTCCTACTTTCCTACTTTGAATTTACTTCCACCTTGGCTTTTTTTCTCTTCCTCAAGTCCAGCCGCATGGACCTATTAGAGGACTTCCACCCTCCCACAGCCCATGTAGCCTCTTGGGTCGAAATACCTCTCCCGATGGCCCCCCGGTACACTACCGGCACTCCCGGTACACTACCAATGAGCCCGAAACTTTTCCGGTGACCAAAATAGGACTTCCTATATATGAATGTTTACCTCCGGACCATTTCGGAGCTCCTCGTGACGTCCAGGATCTCATCCGTGACTCTGAACATCCTTTGGTCACCACCATACATAACTCTATACTATCGAAACGTCACCAAACCTTAAGTGTGCAGACCCTGCGGGTTCGAGAACTATGTAGACATGACCGAGACACCTCTACGTTCAATAACCAATGGCAGGACCTGGATGTCCACATTGGTTCCTACATATTCTACGAAGATCTTTATCGGTCGAACCTCTATGTCAAGGATCCAGTTAATCCCGTATGATGTTCCCTTTGTTCTTCGGTATGTTACTTGCCCGAGATTCGATCGTCGGTATGTGTATACCTAGTTCAACCTTGTTATCGGAAAGTCTCTTTACTCGTTCCATAATACAAGATCCCATAACCAACACTTAGTCACATTGCTTGCAAGGCTTATTGTGATGTTGTATTACCGAGTGGGCCTTCAACTACCTCTTCGTCACACGGAGTAACAAATACCAGTCTTGATCCATGCGAACCCAACAGACACCCTCTGAGATACCTGTAGAGCACCTTTATAGTCACCCAGTTACGTTGCGACGTTTGATACACACAAGGCACTCCTCCGGTGTCAATGAGTTGCATGATCTCATGGTCATAGGAACATATACTTGACATGCAGAAAACAGTAGCAATAAACTGACACGATCATATGCTATGTTTGTAGTTTGGGTCTTCTCCATCACACCATTCTCCTAATGATGTGATCCCGTTATCAAATGACATCTCATGTCCATGGCTAGGAAACCTTAACCATCTTTGATCAACGAGCTAGTCCATTAGAGGCATACTAGGGACATGGTTTTGTCTATGTATCCACACATGCATCTAAGTCTCCGATCAATACAATTATAGCATGGATAATAAACGATTATCATGAACAAGGAAATATGATAATAACTAATTTATTATTGGCTCTAGGGCATATTTCCAACAGTCTTCCACTTGCACTAGAGTCAATAATCTAGTTCACATCACCATGTGATACGCATTGTTATGAATCTAACACCCAATGAGTTCTGGGGCTCGATCATGCTTTGCATGTGAGAGAGGTCTTATACTCAACGGGTCTGCGACATTCAGATCCATGTGTACTTTGCAAATCTCTATGCCAAAATGTAAACACTGCTACCACACTCCACTTGGTACTATTCCAAATGGCTGCTCCTACTATATGTATCTAGATTGCTACTACGAGTTATCCGGATTGGTGTTAAAGCTTGCATCGACATAACTCTTTACGCCGAACTCTTTATCACCTCCATAATCTAGAAACATCTCCTTAGTTTTTAGTTACTAAGGATAATCTTGACCGCTGTCCAGTGATCCACTCCTGGATCACTCTTGTACCCCTTGACGGACTCATGGCAAGGCACACACAGGTGCGGTACACAGTATGGCATACTATACAGAGCCTATGGCTAAGGCATAGGGGACGACATTCGTCCTTTCTCTTTCTTCTGCCATGGTCGAGCTTTGAGTCCCACTCAACTTCACACCTTACAAAGCAGGCGAGAACACTTCTCTGTGACTAATCCATATTGAACTCTTTCAAAATCTTGTCAAGGTATGTACTCATTGAAAGTCTTATCAAACATCTAGATGTATCTTTATAGATTTTGATGCTCAAAAATTAGGTAGCTTTATACAAGTCTTCCCTTGAAAAATTCTTTTCAAACAAACGTTTATGCTCTCCAGAAATTCTACATCATTTCCGAATAGCAATATGTCATCCACATATACTTAACAGAAACTCTATAGTGCTCCCACTCACTTTATTGCTAATACAAGTTTCTCGTAAACTTTGTATAGACTCAAAAACCTTGATCACCTCATCAAAGTGCATATTTCAACTCCGAGATGCTTGCTTTAGTTCATAGAAGAATCATTGAAGCTTGCACACCTTTTAGCATCCTTAGGACTGACAAAACCTTCTGGTTGTATCGCATACAACCTTTCCTTAAGGAAGGAAACGATGTTTTGGCATCCATCTGCCAGATTTGATAATTGAAAAATGCAGCAATTGCTAATATAATTCCAACAGACTTTAGCATCGCTACGAGCAAGAAAGTCTCATCGCAGTCAACTCCTTGAACTTGTCATAACCTACTTTGCAACAAGTCGAGCTTTACAAATGGTAACATTTACCATCAACGTCAGTCTTCATTTTAAAGATCCATTTGTACTTAATGACCTGTTGTCCAACGAGCAAGTCCACCAACGTCTATACTTGGTTTTCATACATGGATCCTTTCTCGGATTTCATGCCCTCTAACCATTTGTTGGTTTTCGGGTCCATCATCGCTTCTCCATAGTTTGTAGGTTCATCGTTGTCCAACAACATGACCTCCAAGACAGGTTTGTCGTACCGCTCAGGAGCAGTACATGTCCTTGTCAACCTATGAAGTTCGATAGTAACTTGATCCGAAGCTTCATGATCATCATCATTAACTTCCTCTTCATCTGACGTAGGTTTCACAAAAACATCTTTCTGCGCTACGCTACTTTCTGGTTGAAGTAAAGGTTCAATAACCTCACCAAGCTCTATTTTCCTCGTAGGTCGATAGTAACTTGATCCAAAGCTTCATGATCATCATCATTTACTTCCTCTTCAACTAACGTAGGCTTCACGGAAACATCTTACTGCGCTGCGCTACTCTCTGGTTGAAACAGAGGTTCAATAACCTCATCAAGTTCTATCCTCCTCCCACTCAATTCTTTCAAGAGAAACCTTTTCTCGAGGAAGGACCCAGTTTTCGCAACAAACATTTTATGCTTGGATCTGAGATAGAAGGTTCACCCAATTGTTCTTAGGGTATTCTATGAAGATGCATTTGTCCGCTTTGGGTTCGAGCTCATTAGGTGAAAACATTTTCCACACAAGCGTCGCAGCCCCAAACATTAAGAAATGACAGCTTAGGTTTCTATCAAACCATAATTCACACGGTGTCATCTCAACGGATTTAGATGGTGCCCTATTTAAAGTGAATGTAGTTGTCTCTAATGCATAACCCCAAAATTATAGTAACAAAATGATAAGAGACATCATAGAATGCACCATATCCAATAGAGGATGACTATGACGTTCGGACACACCATCACACTATGGTGTTCCAGGTGGCGTGAGTTGTTAAAACGATTCTCACATTGACTAAAGTTGTATGCCAAACTCGTAACTCAGATATTCACCTCTGCGATCATATCGCAAATATTTTTATCTTCTTGTCACGATGATCTTAAAACTTCACTCTGAATTTTCTTGAACCTTTCAACGATTCAGACTTGTGTTTCATTAAGTAAATATACACTATATGTACTCAAAGCATTAGTGAAGGTAAGAAAATAACGATATTCACCGCACGCTACAAGACTCATTGGATTACATACATCAACATGTATCATTTCCAATAAATCACTTGCCCGCTTCATCAAAACAGAAAACGGGGTCCTTAGTCATCTTGACCAAGAGGTATGGTTCGCATGTCTCAACCGATTCGAAATCGAATGAGTCCAAAGATCCACCAGTATGGAGTTTCTTCATGCGCTTTATACCAATATGACATTTAGCGGCGGTGCCACAAGCATGTGGTACTATCATTATTAACTTTGTATCTTTTTGGCATGAATGTTATGAACATGTGTATTACTACGATCAAGTTTCAACAAACAATTCTTACTAGGTGCATGACTATTGAAGGTATTATTCATGTAAATAGAATAACCATTATTCTCTAACTTAAATGAATAACCGTGTTGCAACGAATCTAATCACGTTCATGCTCAACGCAAAAAACCAAATAACATTTATTTAGGTTCGTCACTAATCTCGAAGGTAGAGAGAGCATGCGATGTTGATCACATCAACCTTGGAAACATTTCCAACACACGTCGTCACCTCACACTTAGCTAGTATCCGTTTTTTGCGTAGCTTTTACTTCGAGTTACTAACATTTAGCAATGGAACCGGTATCCAATACCCAGGTGCTACTAGGAGTACTAGCAAGGTACACATCAATAACACTTATATGAAATATACTTCTGTCGACTTTGCCAGCCTTCTTATCTACCAAGTATCTAGGGTCGTTCCGCTTCAGCGACCATTCTCCTCATAATCGAGGCACTTAGTCTCGGGTTTGGGTTAGACTTTGGGTTGCTTCACTGGAGCTGCAACTGACTTGCTATCCATGAAGTTTCCCTCCTTGCTCTTGCCCTTCTCGAAACTAGTGGTTTTGACTAACCATCAACACTTTGACGCTCCTTCTTGATTTCTACCTTCGCGGTGTCAAACATCGCGAACAGCTCAGGGATCATTAATTCTATCCCTGGTATTTTATAGTTCATCACCAAGTTCTAGTAGCTTAGTGAAAGTGACTTGGAGAACTATATCAATCACTATCTTATCTGGAAGATGAACTCCCACTCGATTCAAGCGATTGTAGCACCCACACAATCTGAGTACTTGCTCAACGATTGAGCTATTCTCGTTCATCTTGCAGGCAAAGAATCTTGTTGGAGATCTCATATCTCGCAACACGGGCACCAGCCTGAGATCCTAATTTCAGATCTTAGAACATCTCATATGTTACAGACGACGCTAGAGAGGTTGGCGCACCGAGCGGTGCATTAAGGGCATAAGCCTTCTGTGCAGCAACGAGGACAATCCTTAGATCACAGAGCCAGTCCGCAATATTGCCACCATCATCTTTCAACTCTATTTCTCTAGGAACATATAAAAATACAAGGGAGATACAGCGTGAGCTAGTAATCTACAACATAATTTTTCAAAGACACTACTGACTATGTTCATGATAATGAGTTCAATTAATCATATTACTTAAGAACTCCCACTCAAATTGACATCTCTCTGGTCATTCGAGTGATACATGATCCAAATTCACCAACACAAGTCTGATCATCATGTGAGTTGACGTGGTTACAATGGTGAACATCATCATGTTGATCATATCTACTATACGACTCATGTTCGACCTTTCGGTCTCTTGTGTTCCGAGGCCATGTCTGTACATGCTAGGCTCGTCAAGTTTAACCCGAGTGTTCTGCATGTGCAACACTGGCTTGCACCCGTTGTATGTGAACGTAGAGTCTATCACACCCGATCATCATGTGGTGTCTCGACACGAAGAACTTTCGCAACGGTGCACACTCAGGGAGAACACAATTTATCTTGAAATTTAAGTGAGGGATCACCTTATAGTCCTACCATAATACTAAGCAAAACAAGGTGCATAAAAGGATTAACATCACATGCAATTCATAAGTGACATGATATGGCCACGAACTTGTGCTTTAGATCTCCATCTTGAAAGCAGCAGCATGATCTCCATCGTCACCGGCAAGACACCATGATCTCCATCATCTTGATCGACATCAATGTGTCGCCATCGTGGTTGTCGCGCCCAACATGCTTCTACTACTATTGCTACCGTTTAGCGATAAAGTAAAACATTACATAGCGCTTAATGATTGACACGTAGGTCATACAATAATTAAAGACAACCCTATGGCTCCTGCCGGTTGCCGTACTCATTGACATGCAAGTCGTGAAATTCTATACATCACATGATCATCTCATACATCACATATATCACATCATGTAATTGGCCATATCACATCACAACATACCCTGCAAAAACAAGTTAGACGTCCTCTAATTGTTGTTGCATGTTTTACGTGGTTTCTACGGGTTTCTAGCAAGAACGATTCTCACCTACGCACAAACCACAACGGTGATACATAATTTTATTTTCAACCTTCTCAAGGACCTCCTTTGTCGAATCCTTTCCAACTAAAGTGAGAGAAACTGCCACCCGCAAGCAATCTAGGCAACAAGTTGCATCCAGGGAACCGGTCTCTCGTAAGCGTACGAGTAATGTTGGTCCAGGCCGCTACATCTCACAATACCGCTGAACCAAAATCCAACCAAGGGAGGAAGCAATCTAAGCATCAACGCCCACAAACCTTTTGTGTTCTACTTGAGATCTCATCAACACATAGACCTAGCTCATGATGCCACTGTTGGGGAACGTCGCATGGGAAACAAAAATTTTCCTACGCACACGCATATCTATCCATGGTGATGAGCATCTACGAGAGGGAGAGTGAATCTACATACCCTTGTAGATCGCTTAGCGGGAAGCGTTAGGAAGCGCGGTTGGTGTAGTCGAACATCTTCACGATCCAAATCACCAAGCATCCCGCGATCTCATCACGATCCGTCCCGCGATCCAATCACGATCCGTCCCGCGAACACATCACGGTCCGTCTCGCGAACTCATCACGATCCGTACCGCGAACTCATCACGAACCGTCTCGCGATCTTGATCACGGTCCTTCCGATTTAGCGCCAAACGGACGGCACCTCCGCGTTCAGCACACGTGCAGCTTGATGACGATCTCCACCGTCTTGATCCAGCAAGAGGAAGTGAAGAGGAAGAAGAGTTTGTTGGAAATATGCCCTAGAGGCAATAATAAAATGGTTATTATTGTATTTCCTTGTTCATGATAATTGTCTATTGTTCATGCTATAATTGTGTTAACCGGAAACCGTAATACATGTGTGAATACATAGACCACAACATGTCCCTAGCGAGCCTCTAGTTGACTAGCTCGTTGATCAATAGATGGACACGGTTTCATGACCATGGACATTGGATGTCATTGATAACGGGATCACATAATTAGGAGAATGATGTGATGGACAAGACCCAATCCTAAGCATAGCACTACATCATGTAGTTCGTTTGCAAAAGCTTTTCCATGTCAAGTATCGTTCCCTTAGACCATGAGATTGTGCAACTCCTGGATACTGTAGGAATGCTTTGGGTGTGCCAAACGTCACAACGTAACTGGGTGGCTATAAAGGTGCACTACGGGTATCTCCGAAAGTGTCTGTTGGGTTGGCACGAATCGAGACTGGGATTTGTCACTCCGTGTGATGCAGAGGTATCTCTGGGCCCACTCGGTAAGACATCATCATAATGAGCTCAATGTGACCAAGGAGTTAGTCACGGGATGATGTATTACGGAACGAGTAAAGAGACTTGCCGGTAATGAGATTGAACAAGGTATAGAGATATTGACGATCGAATCTCGGGCAAGTATCATACCGATAGACAAAGGGAATTGTATACGGGATTGATTGAATCCCCGACATCGTGGTTCATCCGATGAGATCATCGTGGAGCATGTGGGATCCAACATGGGTATCCAGATCCCTCTGCTGGTTATTGACCGGAGAAGTGTCTCGGTCATGTCTATGTGTCTCCCGAACCCATAGGGTCTACACACTTAAGGTTCGATGACGCCAGGGTTATAGGGAAATGGAATACGTGATTACCGAAAGTTTTTCGGAGTCCCATATGAGATCCCGGACGTCACGAGGATCTCCGGAACGGTCAGGAGGTAAAAATTGATATATAGGAAGTCCAGTTTTGGTCACCGGAAAGTTTTCGGGCTCATCGGTATTGTACCGGGAGTGCCGGGAGGGTGCCGGAGGACCCCCGGGAGGGGTATGACGACCATAGGACCTTGTGGGCCCTTAGGGGAGGTGTGGCAGCCCTTATTGGGCTGGCCAAGACCTTCTATAAAGGCCCATGCGGCTAGAGATCTAGAGATAAGGGCAAAGGAGTTTGAAAAGGAGGAGATCCACCTCCCTTGTGGGAGGTGGACTCTCCCTTTGATTCGGCCGAAGCTCTCCTCCTTGGAGGAGAGTCCAAGCCAGCCCTCCCTCTCCCTCCTCCTATATATACTTGAGGTTTTGGCCTTTTGAGAACAGTTCTGAACTCTCTCTCTCACGGCAAAGCCCTACCTCGCTTCTTCCTCCTCCGTAGCGCTTACGCGAAGCCCTGCCGGAATACCTTGCTACTCCACCACCACCACGCCGTCGTGCTGCTGTTGGAGCCCTTCCCTAACCTCTCCTTCCTCCTTTCTGGATCAAGGCGTAGGATACGTCACCGGGCTGCACGTGTGTTGAACGCGGAGGCGCCGTTGTTCGGCGCTTATATCGGAATCCACCGCGATCTGAATCGCTGAGAGTACGAGTTCTTGTAACGCTTCCGCTTAGAGATCTTCAAAGGTATGACGATGCAATCTCTCCCCACTCGTTGCTATTTTCTCCATAGATAGATCTTGGTGATCGTAGGAATTTTTTTTATTTACTACTACGTCTCCCAACAGTGGCATCATGAGCTAGGTCTATGCGTAGAATCTATGCACGAGTAGAACACAAAGCAGTCGTGGGCGTTTATTTTGTTAATTTTCTTACCACTACTAGTATTATCTTGATTCGGCGGTATTGTGGGATGAAGCGGCCCGGACCGAGTTTACACGTACGCTTACGTGAGACTGGTTCCACTGCCTGACATGCACTTGTTGCATAAGGTGGCTAGCGGGTGTCTGTCTCTCCCACCTTAGTCGGATTGGATTCGATGAAAAGGGTCCTTATGAAGGGTAAATAGAAGTTGGCATATCACGTTGTGATTTTGACGTAGGTAAGAAACGTTCTTGCTAGTAACCTATAGCAGCCACGTAAAAACTTGCAACTACAAATTAGAGGACGTCTAACTTGTTTTTGCAGCATATGCCTTGTGATGTGATATGGCAAAAGTATGTGATGTGATGCATTGTGATGTATGAGATTGATAATGTTCTTGTAATAGGATTCACGACTTGCATGTCGATGAGTATGACAACCGGCAGGAGCCATAGGAGTTGTCTTATTTTATTGTATGACCTGCGTGTCAATCATAAACGCCATGTAATTACTTTACTTTATTGCTAAACGTTAGCCATAGTAGAAGTAATAGTTGGCGAGACAACTTCATGAAGACACGGTGATGGAGATCATGATGATGGAGATCATGGTGTCGTGCCGGTGACAGTGATGATCATGGTGCCCCGATGATGGAGATCAAAGGAGCAAGATGATAATGGCCATATCATGTCACTATATTGATTGCATGTGATGTTTATCATGTTTACATCTTATTTGCTTAGAACGACGGTAGTAAATAAGATGATCTCTCACTAAAATTTCAAGAAAAGTGTTCACCCTAACTGTGCACCATTGCTAAGGATCGTCGTTCCGAAGCACCACATGATGATCGGGTGTGATAGGTTCTAACATTCGCATACAACGGATGTAAGCCAGATTTACACACGCGGAACACTTAGGTTGACTTGACAAGCCTAGCATGTACAGACATGGCCTCGGAACACGGAAGACCGAAAGGTCGAACATGAGTCGTATGCAAGATACGATCAACATGGAGATGTTCACCATGGATGACTAGTCCGTCTCACGTGATGATCGGACACGGGCTAGTTGACATGGATCATGTGTCACTTGGATGACTAGAGAGATGTCTATCTAAGTGGGAGTTCATTAAATAATTTGATTATGTGAACTTAATTATCATGAACTTAGTCTAAAATTATCTTTACAATCTATATTGTAGATCCAATGGCCAACGCGAATGTCACCCTCAATTTCAACGCGTTCCTAGAGAAAACCAAGATGAAAGATGATGGAAGCAACTATCCGGACTGGGTCCGTGGCTTGAGGATCATCCTCATAGCTTCCAAGAAATTGTATGTCCTTGATGCACCACTACGTGACCCACCCCTTCTCCCAGCAAAGCAAGACGTTGCGAACGCTTGGCATTCTCACTGCGATGATTACTGCCTTGTTTAGTGTGGCATGCTTTACAGTTTAGAACCGGGGCTCCAAAAGCGTTTTGAGCAACACGGAGCATATGAGATGTTCCAAGAGCTGAAACTAGTTTTCCAAGCTCATGCCCGGGTCGAGAGATATGACGTCTCCGACAAGTTCTTCAGCTGTAAGATGGAGGAGAATAGTTCTGTCTGTGAGCACATCCTCAAGATGTTTGGACTACACAACCGCTTGACTCAGCTGGGAGTTAATCTCCCGGATGACTCGGTCATTGACAGAATCCCCGAGTCGCTTCCACCTAGCTACAAGAGCTTTGTGATGAACTACAACATGCAAGGGATGGAGAAGTCCATTCCTGAGTTGTACTCGATGCTGAAATCAGCAGAGGTCGAGATCAAAAAGGAGCATCGAGTGTTGATGGTGAATAAGACCACTAGTTTCAAGAAAGGCAAGGGTAAGAAGAACTTCAAGAAGGACGGCAAAGCTGTTGTCGTGCCCGGTAAGCAAGTTGCTGGGAAGAAGAACAAGAATGGACCCAAGCCTGAGACTGAGTGTTTTGATTGCGAGGGTACCGGTCACTAGAAGCGGAACTGCCCCAAGTACTTAGCGGATAAGAAGGACGACAACATTAAAGGTATATGTGATATACTTGTTATTGATGTGTACCTAACCAGCGCTCGTAGTAGCTCCTGGGTATTTGATACCGGTGCAGTTGCTCACATTTGTAACTCCAAGCAGGAGCTGCGGAATAAGCGGAGGCTGGCCAAGGACGAGGTGATGATGCACGTCTGGAATGGTTCCAAGCTCGATGTGATCGCCGTCGGCACGCTACCTCTACATCTACCTTCGGGATTAGTGTTAAACCTTAATAATTGTTATTTAGTACCAGCTTTGAGCATGAACATTGTATCTGGATCTCGCTTAATGCGAGATGGCTACTCATTTAAATCTGAGAATAATGGTTGTTCTATTTATATGAGAGAAATGTTTTATGGTCATGCCCCGCTGGTCAATGGTTTATTTTTGATGAATCTCGAACATGATGTTACACATGTCCACAGTGTGAGTACAAAAAAGTGTAAGGTTGATAACGATAGTCCCACTTACATGTGGCACTACCGCCTTGGTCATATTGGTGTCAAACGCATGAAGAAGCTCCATGCTGATGGACTTTTGGAGTCTCTTGATTTTGAATCATTTGACACGTGTGAACCATGCCTCATGGGCAAGATGACCAAGACTCCGTTCTCCGGAACAATGGAGCGAGCAACTGACTTGTTGGAACTAATACATACCGATGTGTGCGGTCCAATGAGCATTGAGGCTCGTGGAGGCTATCGTTATGTTCTCACGCTCACTGATGACTTGAGTAGATATGGGTATGTCTACTTAATGAAACATAAGTCTGAAACTTTTGAAAGGTTCAAGGAATTTCAGAGTGAGGTAGAGAATCAATGTGACAGGAAAATAAAGTGCCTATGATCTGATCGTGGCGGAGAATATTTAAGTCACGAGTTTGGCACGCACCTAAGGAAATGTGGAATTGTTTCACAACTCACGCCACCTGGCACACCTCAGCGAAATGGTGTGTCTGAACATCATAATCACACTCCATTATATATGGTACGATCTGTGATGTCTCTTACCGACTTACCGCTATCATTTTGGGGATATGCATTAGAGACTGGCGCATTCACTTTAAATAGGGCACCGTCAAAATCCGTTGAGACAACACCGTATGAATTATGGTTTGGAAAGAAACCTAAGCTGTCGTTTCTAAAAGTTTGGGGATGCGATGCTTATGTGAAGAAACTTCAACCTGAGAAGCTCGAACCCAAAGCGGAAAAGTGCGTCTTCATAGGATATCCCAAAGAGACTATTGGGTATACCTTCTACCTATGATCCGAGGGCAAAGTCTTTGTTGCCAAGAATGGATCCTTTGTCGAGAAAGGGTTTCTCTCGAAAGAAGTAAGTGGGAGGAAAATAGAACTTGATGAGGTAATTGTACCTCCGCTCGAACCGGAGAGTAGCGCAGCACAGGAAGTTGTTTCTGTGGAGCCTACACCGGCCGGAGAGGAAGTTAATGATGATGATCATGAAACTTCAGATCAAGTTACTATTGAACGTCGAAGGTCCACTAGGACACGTTCCGCACCAAAGTGGTACGGCAACCCTGTCCTAGAGATCATGTTGTTAGACAACGGTGAACCTTCAAACTATGAAGAAGCGATGGCGGGCCCGGATTCCAACAAATGGCTTGAAGCCATGAAATCCAAGATAGGATCCATGTATGAGAACAAAGTATGGACTTTGGTGGACTTGCCTGATGATAAGCGAGCCATTGAAAATAAATGGATCTTTAAGAAGAAGACTAACGCGGATTGTAATGTGACCGTCTATAAGGCTCGGCTTGTTGCTAAGGGTTATCGACAAGTTCAAGGAGTTGACTACGATGAGACTTTCTCACCCGTAGCGATGCTGAAGTCTGTCCGAATCATGTTGGCAATTGCCGCATTTTATGATTATGAGATCTCGCAAATGGACGTCAAAACGGCATTCCTTAATGGCTTCCTCAAGGAAGAACTGTATATGATGCAGCCGGAAGGTTTTGTCGATCCTAAAGATGCTAACAAGGTATGCAAGCTCCAATGCTCCATCTATGGGCTGGTGCAAGCATCTCGGAGTTGGAACATTCACTTTAATGAAGTGATTAAAGCGTTTGGGTTTGTATAGGTTTATGGAGAGACCCTGTATTTATAAGAAAGTGAGTGGGAGCTCTGTAGCATTTCTCATATTATATGTGGATGACATACTGATAATGGGAAATGATATAGAACTCTTGGAAAGTATAAAGGCCTACTTGAATAAGTGTTTTTCAATGAAGACCTTGGAGAAGCTGCTTACATATTAGCTATTAAGATCTATAGAGATAGATCGAGACGCCTCATAGGTCTTTCACAAAGCACATACCTTGAAAAGATATTGAAGAAGTTCAATATGGATCAGTCAAAGAAGGGGTTCTTGCCTGTGTTACAGGGTGCGAGATTGAGTACGACTCAATGCCCGACCACGGAAAAGGATAGAGAAGAGATGAGTGTCATCCCCTATGCTTCAGCCATAGGCTCTATTATGTATGCCATGCTGTGTACCAGACGTGATATGAACCTTGACATAAGTTTGGTAGGGAGGTACCAAAGTGATCCCGGAGCGGAACACTGGACAGCGGTCAAGAATATCCTGAAGTACCTAAAAAGGACAAAGGACATGTTTCTCGTATATGGAGGTGCCGAAGAGCTCATCGTAAAGGGTTACGTCGATGCTAGCTTCGACACAGATCCGGACGACTCCAAGTCGCAAACCGGATACGTGTATATTTTGAATGGAGGGGCAGTCAGCTGGTGCAGCAGCAAGCAAAGCGTCGTGGCGACATCTACATGTGAAGCGGAGTACATAGCTGCTTCGGAAGCAGGAAAGGAAGGAGTCTGGATGAAGGAGTTCATCACCGACCTAGGGGTAATTCCAAGTGCGTCGGGCCCGATGACTCTATTCTGTGACAACACTTGAGCTATTGCCCTTGCAAAGGAGCCCAGGTTTCACAAGAAGACAAGACACATCAAGCGCCGCTTCAACTCCATCCGTGATTACATTCAGTAGGGAGATATAGATATTTGTAAAGTGCATAGGGATCTGAATGTCGCAGATCCATTGACTAAACCTCTCTCACGAGAAAACATGATCAACACCAGAATGCTATGGGTGTACGATTCATCACAATGTAACTAGATTATTGAATCTAGTGCAAGTGGGAGACTATTGGAAATATGCCCTAGAGGCAATAATAAAATGGTTATTATTGTATTTCCTTGTTCATGATAATTGTCTATTGTTCATGCTATAATTGTGTTAACCGGAAACCATAATACATGTGTGAATACATAGACCACAACATGTCCCTATTGACTAGCTCGTTGATCAATAGATGGTCACGGTTTCATGACCATGGACATTGGATGTCGTTGATAACGGGATCACATCATTAGGAGAATGATGTGATGGACAAGACCCAATCCTAAGCATAGCACTAGATCGTGTAGTTCGTTTGCTAAAGATTTTCAATGTCAAGTATCGTTTCCTTAGACCATGAGATTGTGCAACTCCGGGATACCGTAGGAATGCTTTGGGTGTGTCAAACGTCACAACGTAACTGGGTGGCTATAAAGGTGCACTATGGGTATCTCCGAAAGTGTCTATTGGGTTGGCCCGAATCGAGACTAGGATTTGTCACTCCGTGTGACGGAGAGGTATCTCAGGGCCCACTCGGTAAGACATCATCATAATGAGCTCAATGTGACCAAGGATTTAGTCACGGGATGATTTATTACGGAACGAGTAAAGAGGCATGCCGGTAACGAGATTGAACAAGGTATAGAGATACCGACGATCGAATCTCGGGCAAGTATCATACCGATAGACAAAGGGAATTGTATACGGGATTGATTGAATCCCCGACATCGTGGTTCATCCAATGAGATCATCATGGAGAATGTGGGAGCCAATATGGGTATCCAGATCCCGCTGTTGCTTATTTACCGGAGAAGTGTCTCGGTCATGTCTACGTGTCTCCCGAACCCGTAGGGTCAACACACTTAAGGTTCGATGATGCTAGGGTTATAGGGAAATGGTATACGTGATTACCGAAAGTTGTTCGGATTCCCGGATGAGATCCCGGACATCACGAGGAGCTCCGGAATGGTCCGAAGGTAAAGATTGATATATAGGAAGTCCAGTTTTGGTCACCGGAAAGTTTTCGGGCTCATCGGTATTGTACCGGGAGTGCCGGGAGGGTGCCGGAGGACCCCCGGGAGGGGTGTGACGACCATAGCACCTTGTGGGCCCTTAGAGGAGGTGTGCGAGCCCTTATTGGGCTGGCCAAGACCTTCTAGAAAGGCCCATGCGGCTGGAGATCTAGAGATAAGGGCAAAGGAGTTTGAAAAGGAGGAGATCCACCTCCCTTGTGGGAGGTGGACTCTCCCTTTGATTCGGCCGAAGCTCTCCTCCTTGGAGGAGAGTCCAAGCCAGCCCTCCCTCTCCCTCCTCCTATATATACTTGAGATTTTGGCCTTTTGAGAACAGTTCTGAACTCTCTCTCCCACGGCAAAGCCCTACCTCTCTTCTTCCTCCTCCGCAGCGCTTAGGCGAAGCCCTGCCGGAATACCTTGCTACTCCACCACCACCACGCCGTCGTGCTGCTGTTGGAGCCCTTCCCTAACCTCCCCTTCCTCCTTGCTGGATCAATGCATAGGATACGACACCAGTATGCACATGTGTTGAACGCGCAGGCGCCGTTGTTCGGCGCTTAGATCGGAATCCACCGCGATCTGAATCGCTGCGAGTACGACTCCATCAACCGCGTTCTTGTAATGCTTCCGCTTAGCGATCTTCAAAGGTATGAAGATGCAATCTCTCCCCACTCGTTGCTGGTTTCTCCATAGATAGATCTTGGTGATCGTAGGAAATTTTTTGGTTTACTACTACGTCTCCCAACAGAGTTCACCGGCAGCGTGACGGTGCTCCGGGGATGGTGGTGGAGCAATTCCGGCAGGGCTTCGCCTAAGCACTGCGGAAATCCGATCTAGAGGAGCACCGGTGGAACGGGTAGCACATGGCCGTAATATCTAGTGCAAAACACCCAATACCACCAGTATATATAGGAGGGAGGGAGAAGGAGGGATGGCGCCAAGGCTGCCCTTGCGCAAGGAGGATTGGAGGAATCCTCCTCCAATCCTAGTAGGATTAGGATTCCTCCTTTCCTACTTTGAATTAACTTCCACCTTGGCTTTTTTTTCTCTTCCTCAAGTCCAGCCGCATGGGTCTGTTAGAGGACTTCCACCAGCCCACTAATGGATGGTTTCCACCCTCCCACAGCCCATGTAGCCTCTTGGGTCGAAATACCTCTCCCGATGGTCCCCCGGTACACTACTGGCACTCCCGATACACTACCGATGAGCCCGAAACTTTTCCGGCGACCAAAATAGGACTTCTCATATATGAATCTTTACCTCCAGACCATTCCGGAGCTCCTCGTGATGTCCGGGATCTCATCCGGGACTCCGAACAACCTTCGGTCACCAGCAGACATAACTCTATACTACCGAAACGTCACCAAACCTTAAGTGTGCAGACCCTGCGGGTTCGAGAACTATGTAGACATGATCGATACACCTCTACGGTCAATAACTAATGGCGGGACCTAGATGTCCACATAGGTTCCTACATATTCTATGAAGACCTTTATCGGTCGAACCTCTATATCAAGGATCCAGTTAATCCCGTATGATGTTCCCTTTGTTCTTCGATATGTTACTTGCCCAAGGTTCGGTCGTCGGTATCTGTATACCTAGTTCAACCTCGTTACCGTCCAGTCTCTTTACTCGTTCCGTAATACAAGATCCTGTGACCAACACTTAGTCACATTGCTTGCAAGGCTTATTGTGATGTTGTATTACCGAGTGGGCCTTGAGATACCTCTCCGTCACACGGAGTAGCAAATCCCAGTCTTGATCCATGCCAACCCAACAGACACCCTCTGAGATACCTGTAGAGCACCTTTATAGTCACCCAGTTATGTTGCGACCTTTGATAGACACAAGGCACTCCTCCGGTGTCAGTGAGTTGCGTGATCTCATGGTCATAGGAACATATACTTGACATGCAGAAAACAGTAGCAATAAACTGACACGATCATATGCTATGTTTGTAGTTTGGGTCTTCTCCATCACACCATTCTCCTAATGATGTGATCCCGTTATCAAATGACATCTCATGTCCATGGCTAGGAAACCTTAACCATATTTGATCAACGAGCTAGTCCATTAGAGGCATACTTGGGACATGGTTTTGTCTATGTATCCACACATGCATCTAAGTCTCCGATCAATACAATTATAGCATGGATAATAAAAGATTATCACGAACAAGGAAATATGATAATAACTAATTTATTATTGCCTCTAGGGCATATTTCCAACATTCTTGACATGTAACTGCAGTGATATTCTCGATCAAAGGTATCATCATAAATAGTTGTGGAGAGAAAGTCTTCACTTTTTCTTCGCCTGTGTCCTTTGCTTATTGTGCCGTAACCATGTATAATCTTCATCGTTTAACAGGGTGCTTGGGTCAACCTTGACTTTGAAGGGAAGAATTTCATGAAACTTTTCATAATCTTCAGACATGTCTGTCTTTCCCTCCAATCCTACTATGTCTCTTTTTCCTGAAAGAACTATGTGGCGTTTTGGCTCATCGTATGATGTATTCGCTTCCTTATCTTTTCTTTTTCTCGGTTTGGTAGACATGTCCTTCACATAGAAAACCTGCGCCACATCATTGGCTAGGACGAATGGTTCATTTGTGTACCCAAGATTGTTCAGATCCATAGTTATCATTCCATACTGTGGGTCTACCTGTACCCCGCCTCCTGAGAGATTGACCCATTTGCACTGAAACAAAGGGACGTTAAAATCATGTCCATAGTCAAGTTCCCATATGTCCACTATGTAACCATAATATGTGTCCTTTCCCCTCTTGGTTGCTGCATCAAAGCAGACACCACTATTTTGGTTGGTGCTCTTGTGATCTTGGGCGATCATGTAAAATATATCTCCATTTATCTCATACCCTTTATAAGTCAATACAGTCGAAGATGGTCCCCTGACCAACGAGTACAGCTCATCAAAAACAGTGTTGTCACACATGAGACGTGTTTGCAACCAACTGCCAAAAGTCCTAATGTGTTCACATGTAATCCAGTTGTCACACTGCTCCGAGTGTTTGGAGCGCAGAATATTCTTGTGTTCATTGACATACGAGGTCACCAAGGTAGAATTCTGTAGAACTGTGTAGTGTGCTTGAGACCAAGAATGCCCGTCCCTACATATTATTGAGTCCGCTCCTAGCGTGCCTTTTCTAGTCAGTCTCCCCTCATACCGCGATTGAGGGAGACCAATCTTTTTATGGTCAGGAATGAAGTCAACACAAAACCCAATGACATCCACTGTTTGATGGCCGATTGAGATGCTTCCTTCTGGCCTAGCGCGGTTACGAACATATTTCTTTAAGACTCCCATGAACCTCTCAAAGGGGAACATATTGTGCAGAAATACAGGGCCCAGAACGACAATCTCGTCGACTAGATGAACTAGGACGTGCGTCATGATATTGAAGAAGGATGGTGGGAACACTAGCTCAAAACTAACAAGACATTACACCAAATCATTCCATAACCTTGGCAGGATTTCTGGATTGATCACCTTCTAAGAGATTGCATTGAGGAATGCACATAGCTTCACAATGACTAATCGAACATTTTCCGATAGAAGCCCCCTCAACGCAACTGGAAGCAGTTGCGTCATAATCACGTGGCAGTCATGAGACTTTAGGTTCTCGAACTTTTTCTCTTCCATATTTATTATTCCCTTTATATTCGATGAGAAGCCAGACGGGACCTTCATACTGAGCAGGCATTCAAAGAAGATTTCCTTCTCTTCTTTGATATGAGCGTAGCTGGCAAGACCTTCATACTACTTTGGATGCATGCTGTCTTTTTCATGCACACGTTGTTGTTCCTCCCGTGCCTCCGGTGTATCCTTTGTCTTCCCATACAATCCCAAGAAGCCTAGCAGATTAACGTAAAGATTCTTCATCACGTGCATCATGTCGATTGCAAAGCGGACCTCTAGGTCTTTCTAATAGTGTAGGTCCCAAAATATAGATTTCTTCTTCCACATGGGTGCACGTCCCGTATCGTCAGTCGGAACAGATAGTCCTCCAGGACCCTTTCCAATGATTACTTTTAAATCATTGACCATATCAAGTATGTGATCACCAGTACGGAGGGCGGGCTTCTTCCGGTGATCTGCCTCACCTTTGAAATGATTTCCTTTCTTTCGACATTGATGGTTGGTCGGAAGAAATCGACGATGCCCCAGATACACATTCTTCCTGCATTTGTCCAAATATATACTGTCGGTGTCATCTAAATAGTGTGTGCATGCGTCATATCCCTTGTTTGTCTGTCCTGAAAGGTTATCGAGAGCAGGCCAATCGTTGATGGTTACAAACAGCAACGCATGTAGGTCAAATTCCTCCTGTGCTCTTTTTCATCGCACACACGTACACCTCTTCCATTCCATAGCTGTAAAAGTTCATCAACTAATGGCCTTAGGTACACATCAATGTCATTGTCGGGTTGCTTAGGGCCTTGGATGAGCACTGGCATGATAATGAACTTCCGCTTCATGCACAACCAAGGAGGAAGGTTATACATACATAGAGTCACAGGCCATGTGCTATGCTTGCTGCTCTGCTTCCCAAAAGGATTAAGGCCATCTGCACTTAACCCAAACCATATGTTCCTTGGGTGACCTATGAAGTCGCTCCACTATCTCTCGATCTTTCTTCACTGCGACCCGTCAGCGGTTGCTCTCAACTTCCCATATTTCTTACGGTCCTCTTTGTGCCATCGCATCAACTTGGCATGCTCTTTGTTTTTGAACAGACGTTTCAACCGTGGTATTATAGGAGCATACCACATCACCTTGGTAGGAACCCTCTTCCTGGGGTGCTCGCCATCAACATCACCTGGGTCATCTTCTCTGATCTTATACTGCAATGCACCACATACTAGGCATGCGTTAAAATCCTCGTATGCACCGCGGCAGAGGATGCAGTCATTAGGGCATGCATGTATCTTCTGCACCTCCAATCCTAGAGGGCATACAACCTTTTTTGCTGCATACGTACTGTCCAACAATTCGTTATCCTTTGGAAGCTTCTTCTTCAATATTTTCAGTAGCTTCTCAAATCCTTTGTCAGGTACACCATTCTCTACCTTCCAGCACAACAATTCTAGTGTGGTACCAAGCTCTGTGTTGCCATCTTTGCAATTGGGGTACAACCCTTTTTGTGATCCTCTAACATGCGATCGAACTTCAACTTCTCCTTTTCACTTTCGCATTGTCTCTTTGCATCAATAATGACCCAACGAAGATCATCATCGGGCACATCGTGTGGTTCCTCTTGATCTTCATCTTCCCCCGTTGCAGCATCACCATATTCAGGAGGCACATAGTTGTCATCATCCTCTTGTTCTTCGTTGCCTTCCATCATAACCCCTCTTTCTCCTTGCTTGGTCCAAACATTATAGTGTGGCATAAATCCCTTCTCAAGCAGGTGGAAGTGTAGGATTTTAGAGTTGGAGAAAGCCTTCGTATTCTCACAAACAGTACATGGACAATGCATAAAACCATTCTTCTTGTTTGCTCAGCCACTTCGAAAAAATTATGCAGGTCCTTAATATACTCGGAGGTGCGTAGATCACCGTACATCCACTGCCGGTTCATCTACGCGCGTTATACAATAAAGTGTATTAAAAATCATTACAATATATCATGAATAGAGAAGTGACCAAATTAATAGAAATCCATGATCAAATTAAAGCTAAAGTACAATAGTGACCAAAATAAATACATAAAGTTCATACATAGTTCTCATTATTGAACAACATATAGCTCTCTAGAGCATCTAATTAAAACATACATTGAAACTATGTAAAAAAATTAAATGCAACAACAAATGCAATCATAATCGCTACTAAGGTACCAATTGATCCAATGGCATAATGATACCAAGCCTCAGTATGAATGGCATATTTTCTAATCTTTCTAATCTTCAAGCGCATTGTATCCATCTTGATCTTGTGATCGTCGATGACATCGGCAACATGCAACTCCAATTTCAACTTCTCCTCTTCAACTCTTTGTAATTTTTCTTTCAAGTAATTGTTTTCTTTTTCAACCAAATTTAACTTCTCGACAATAATTTCTATGTAGGTTGGAATTTCCGGTTCACATACCTCCAAGATTAAAAAATCTATGTCACGTTGGTCGGCATAATTGTCATAAACACTAAATAAAACAAATAGTTATAAAAGATAATAGATACCACTTCCGAATCAGAGATAGGACGAGGGCCGACGGAGGCGGATACCAAAACTATCGCACTATATAATAACAAACAATAATAAAGGTATGAAAATTACACAAGTATCTATCTAAATCATATAAGTAAGAACATTTTTCTTTTAGAAAGAAGATAAGAAGAAGAGGCTAACCACGGTGGTGTCGGCGCCGAGATGTGCATGGGCGATCGACGACGGTGAGGACGGGGACGGGACAGGACGGACCGCCAAACCTAGACAAATATTAAGAAAACTGGAGCTTGGACAAGGAGCTTCGAGAGGAGAAAGCTTAAGTGTGGCTCGTGCATTTCGTCGAACACCTCATGTGCATAGGAGGTGAGGTAGAGCACCACAAAGCTCTACCACGGCCGACCAAAAAAATAGAGCAGTGCACTACTCTGCTCGCGGGCTGAGGGTCTATATAGGCCAACCATTGCACCCGATTTGTGGCTGGAATCGGACTAAAGGACCACTTTTGGTCCCGGTTCCAGCCACAAACCCGGACCAATGATTGTGGGCCAGCAACCGGGACCAAAGGGGCCAGATGAACCAGGACGAATGGCCCACAAGGCCCCGCCGACGCCTTGGCCTCACGAACCGGGACCGATGCCACCATGGGTCCCGGTTCGGGAGTGAACCGGGATTAATGGGATTTCAGGCCTAGACCAAAGCACTGTTTTCTACTAGTGGAGGAGGCTAAGCGGTGCCGATGGTACGAGCTCCTGTCCCATCCCGTAGAAGGTCAGGGGCGCCTGACGGAGCATTAAATGCATTTGTCCTACATCGTCAGTGTTAGGTATGATAACACTGTAGCATTGTAAACCTCGTGTACGTACTGTACGCTGCTGTTGGGAACCCCTTAGTCATATAAAAGGAGGCCCAAGGCGTTATAGTAGAGGATCTTTCTTCCACTTTTCGGCTCACACGCGTAGTGGCGGTGCATGGTCCTTCGCACAGCGCTCCTGTAGTTGGAACCCTAATGCCCATAATACACAAAAGCATGACTAGCGTTTTACACTTTCGTGCGGCCCGGACCTGGGTAAAAATCCCTCGCGTTGCCCATTTGATCTGCTCTTTGTGCATACATTCTCCTTGCCGAACCGAAAGGGACCCTCGGGATCCCATAGGTGTTGTTCCCCCGACATCTTTGGCGCGCCAGGTAGGGGGAAAGGTTGTGTGAACTTGATCTAACGATCAGCGCACCAGTTTCTTCATCATCTTAAGGATTTCATGACGGCTGACCCATCCACGTCCGGTGCACCTGTCGCTACTCACACGGGCGGAAATGTAGATGCAGGCGGAGGAGGTGGAGATCTCGAGCTTCCCGACACTCTAGCGATTAAGGCCAAGTGAGCGGCACCATTCGCAGCGGCGATGGCGACCCACTCGCCGCTGAGTCTTAGGACGGAGCTGCACCACCTCCAGGCGGCACGGTGAACTCCAGGAACTCGAGGGCGCCTTCCAAGACACCCACACCAGTGCTTGCACCTTGCGCCGGTTAGGAGTCAGAGCACCTCGCGTTCTTCTCACCTTGCGCTACCAACTACATCAGCGGAAGCGTTGGCGTGAGCAAAGCTACTCCCAAGCTTTCCTCCTGCTACGGAGAAGCTTGATGAGTGGAGAGCTACTATCCAGAGCCTCATCAGCTTCACTGATAGAGATGGGCTATAGAGGGCAGATCTTTCGCTGCGGTGGTCCATCGAGTCAGCGTGCACCAATGGCGACAAGGCTAGAGGCGGCATGACCATGGTGAACTCTCCTCCGCGGCAACAATAGCGGTCATCGACTCGACAGGTTGGCACCGATTGTGGGGACGATTCAACAGCGTCGTCTGATCCACGGACTCGCCGTGATCAATGTCATGTTCTTCGAGAGCGAAGCAAGGGAGATGCTCGGACTACCATCGAGCGACGGCGGGAAACGCGCTATCAATCTGATAAGCGCATGGGGCCTACTGTAGACAAGCCTGCGCTGGGGTATCCTATCGACCTACCTTATGAGGTGGGTTGTCCAGCGTTTACCCGTGAGTTGCGGCGAGTCCAGTGGCCCAATTCCCGGACGTTTAAACCAGAGGTCCTAGAGAAATACGACAGGAAGACTCACCCGCCGGAGTTCTTGAGCATCTACACCATTGCGGTGCAGGCTGCCGAGGCTCGTGACAAAAAGATACTCGCCAACTACTTCCCGTTGGTGCTCAAGCCCAACGTCAGGTCGTGCTTGATGCATCTGCCAAAGAATTCCATTTCTTCCTCGGCAGATTTGTGCCATGAGTTTGTTGGCGCCTTTACCAGAGGCCACCAAACTCCTGGCCAAGCCAGTGATTTGCATCTCATCCCTCAGAAGGAAGGCGAGACCTTGCGCAAGTACATTCAGAGATTCAGCCGTATACAAAACAACATGCCCGACGTTCATCCTGCTGCCGTTATCAGTGCATTCCATCAGAACGTGCGCAGCCGCAGGATGCACGAAGAGCTGGCGATGAACAAGGCTAGAGATGTTGCCGAGCTCTATGCTCTAGCTCATAGATGTGCTCGATGTGAAGAAGGGAGGAGACTCCCCGGCAAGGATGCAGGCACTGGAGTCGACTCAGAAGATGAAGACACTGTCTCCCCGGCAAGAAAGGACTGACGGTGGAACAAGAAACACAAGGACAAGGCCGTGCTTGTCGTCGAGGAATCCCACAACCTCAACACCGCCAAGAAGACTAAGATTGATGACCCCGACAGGGAGGCTGCCGGGTGCATCTCTTGTCAGGCCTTGGCAGCTGCCGACAAGTCGGATGGCTCCGACAAGCAGTACTGCAAGATTCATCGCACCAAGGGCCATGATCTCCAAAACTGTCAGCAAGTTGAGCAGTTTGCCGAGAGGCAGAAAGCCGAGCATGTAAGGCATGATAAGGAGAAGGCCCAGGATTGTGCAGAAGGATCCGACAGGAAGCATGGTGGCCGAGGAGGTCGCCGTGGCAAGGCCAAACAGCAAGAGAGGCCCTCTCGAGGCCGCAACAAGGAAGAGGGGGATGACGATGAAAACAAGGAGGACGACGAGTCCAGCGAGCACGAATTTCAGAAAGCTACATACGCCATGTGCGTCGACGGAGGCGCCTTGTTGCATTCTTCTTGCCGCCAACTTAAATAGTGGGCGCACGAAATTAATGGGACAAAGTCGTCAATCGAAGCTCAGAAGCCATTGAGATGGTCCCACACGCCTATCGTTTTTGACGCCGAGGATCACCTTAATCGCACAACTGCGGTCGGGTGCCTGCCATTGTTGGTTTCGCCAACAATTCACAACCTCAAGGTGACGAAAATGTTAGTTGATGGTGGGGCCGGTTTGAACTTGATCTCGCATGATGTGATCAAAAGGTTGCAAATTCATGATGAAGATTTCGAGGAGATGGGCACGTTTCAGGGGATCAATCTAGGAAGAAGCCAGCCGAAGGGCAAGATCACACTACCCGTAATATTTGGTAGTGACATGAACTTCAGAACAGAGAAGATTGTTTTCGACGTCACCAAGATTCCATTGCCATATAATGGGATCCTTGGCCGTCCAGCGCTGGCCAAGTTCATGGCCGCATCGCACTATGCCTATAATGTGTTGAAGATGCCCCGGGCGGTTAGCGTCATCACGATTAACTCTAAAGAGGGATGCGCTTATCTGCACCGACCAACTTTACCGGGAGGCAGTTGCAGCACCTACTGCCAAGGCACCTGCTCCTGCTGCTGAAGCTCCCGAGGGGAAGAAGACCGGCAAGGCCTCAGGTGCGCACTCCGGCAAGCGCAGCTCTTCGGAGTGTTGCGCTCCCGTTGATGATGTGCCAGAGAGCTCCACCGGCAAGAACAAGAAATCCAAGGCAGCTCCACCAGAAACTGAAAAGGTGTCCGTCAAGGAGGATGGCACGAGAGGAACTTTCACCATAATTTCCACCCTCGATGACAAATAGGGAAGCATGCTTGTTGCCTTCCTGTGGGTGAATGTCGATGTGTTTGCATGCATTCCTTTTTCTAGCTGTTGACTTAATATCTGCTTTCTTAACAACTCCATCGCCTATTGACACACGAACATGAGGAATGCCACCTGATGCTTCATACAGCAGCCTACCGTCCAACCACTGGTGGAGCCTCTTCGAGGCAAAAGGGGGTCACCCCCCCCCCCCCAAAAAAAACTGCAATTTTTACTATGTATATCAAGCATTTTGATACATTTCATCGGTGAAGCATGTTGACTTTAGAGCATGAAATCGAATTAACGGGAGGATTTATAACCTAGCTACCCAAAGCAGCTTGATTTATTTTCCTAATAAAAGAAGATATAATAAACAAGATATATTTGATTGACATGTAATTTTATATGAGTCAGACCTTTTTTCAACCGCATTTTGCTTTGAATTTAAATCCCCCCCTTCCCCCTCAATTGTGTGTCAGTCCAACTCTCTTCCCTCCCAACTGTCTGGAAACTTCTCTTTAGCCAATGCAGTATAGTCATTCTACAATGAGAAATTATAGTTTGTTCACAACATGCTAATAAATAAACATCTCCAAAATCTATAAGTAATATGGCAGGGGAAACAATGACATACAAAGCATTTTTGTTCTTTCTGCCTCATGATTGCACTATTGCTAATGATTGTGTTTGCATGCTACTCCTTCACAGCTACCCATGAAGCGAACAAGTCCACAGACTCATTGTCGCCCATGACCAAAGTCTCATCGTTCCTTTAGAGAGTTTGGAGATTGGCTTGCTTGACGCGGGTGTGTCCCTCGAAACATGAGCTCCAAGGTATCCCACGCATCTTTTGCCCGTTTTTTTGGCGATTCGGTGTTTGAGGACATCTATCGGCATCGCCGAGTACATCGCCGCCGCCGCTGCCTGCCGATCCTTCCGGTGCTCAGCTCCCTCCTTCTTGAAAGCGTCGCCTCCTGGATTGACTGCGTCCCACAACACGTCGGCGTGAAGATCACACTCCATCAGGGCCTTCCAGACTCCAAAGTTCTCGCGGTCAAACCGTGGATACGACGAACTCACCGTGACAACAAATATTTTAGCCGCATCGGAGTACGCCGCCAGCTGCTTGGCCTTGTCATCCTTCAAACACGATCTTCCGTTACTAGAAGATCAATCTTGCTCTGATACCAATTGTTGGCGCAAGTCCCTTCGACGTCGAGTACATTTTGATGACGATGTCGAAGGACAAGGATCCCGACGAACAAAGCAAGTGATCGACCACCCGCAGTGTAAAGCTAGCCAAACTAGCAATCGATCCTTTGACTTGTGTATGTACACACATACGAAACTAGTAGCTAGCTAGTTACCAGCAAATCGATCAACTCCGTCGAGAGAAACACGCGATACAGGACTTTTGGCAATAGGGCCGTGCCGGGGGGGGGAGGGAGGTGCGCTCTATTTTATATATAATATTGACGTAAAATCAGTGTGCAGTTTGCTGAACTGTGTTCCTGAACTACTGGTTGGTATGGCAGGTTAATCTGCTCAACCAACATATACCAGAAACAACAGTTGCACAAATTTATGCAATCGTCAGATAATTTCAGGGAGACAAAGCAAAGTGTCGAAGGAAAAGCGCAATGGGCAGGCGACGGCCAGAATCTCATGCAAATTAAAATAGATGCAACACAAACCATGATACATGGTGATTATAGTTGATAGTCTTGACAGGTGCATACTATAATATTATGCGGTACCTGATACAGTTCGCGTCGAGGTAAGCTGCTAGCTACTAGCTTATTACGAAATTGTAAATTATTATTGAGGGAATTAACAGCAGTGGAGGCAGGTCGGTCTCCGCTGCGCCTTGCGGCCTCCGTCTATGGAGGCCATGGTTTCATTGCAGCAGCAGCAGAGGCAGTCGAGGCAGCACTCGCAGGTCTCGTAGCAGCAGAAGCAGCACAACACCGTGAGCGCACTGCAAAGCAAATAAAATCCAACACCGTGAGCACAACACCGTGAGGGTTGAACTTGGTATGTCCTTGTTTTCTCCAGTTCATGCAAACCCGGATCCGACCGGAGTCTCTTGTGCGTTTCGTGGCGGTTTGATTGTGAATACCGACTTGATGAGGGTCAAGGGAGGCAACGAGGTAGCAGCGGGGCTAGCGGACGGACGCCGGCAGGTGCGCTGGCAAAGAGGCAGTTGTGGGGGGTGGGAGGCGCAAGAGAGGTATAGTTTTTTTCGAAACAGTAGTGGACGAGTAAATTCAAGCGCCGAATAAGAGGCGGAGTAAAAATTATCCTTATCTACTTTGATTTAGGGGTCAATAACTCCTGTGCGACATCTTTAAGATGCAATGAAAAGAATGCGACGTAGCTCTAGCTCAACATGGTCCAACATAATGCAATCTATGCACATGCAATCTATCCACATGCAAAAACAAACAATGCAAGTAAACAGGACATCAAAAGAGGAACATGGCATAGCTATAGTTCATAACATTTTAGGCATCAAAAGAGGAACATGACACCTAATTACAACCCAAAATACAGAGCATATTGTTTTTCTAACTTATATGCTGCTATATACCAGCATACCAAACTACAGAGCATACTGATTTGCTAACTTATATGCTGTGATATAACAGCATACCTAATCCATCTTGAGCATCTTCAGGCGCTCGGAGCGGCGCACTGCTTGAGGGATGGTCCTCTTCCCCCCCTTCTTCTTCTGCTTGCTTGTCCCTTCTTCTGGCATCACCTTCTCAAGTTCTTGCTTCACGACGATTGGCGGATGTACAACATCCGGAAGGTTCTCCACGACAATTTGCAGTTCCCCGTCACCCTCCATGGCGGCGACTGCCTGTCCCACCATCTCCACCTCTCGCACCTCTGGCTCGTCGTCAGAGAGGATGACCACCTCCTCCACCTCCTCCACCTCCACCTCCTCGTCGGAATCGTCATCCAGCCCGAGCACGCTGGGATTGATTCGATCCCAGTACGCTGTGTTGACTGGCGCTAAGACAGCAATCACGGCGTCGGTGACGTGCTCGGCCCTCGACGCAACGTGCCTAGGATCCGGCTGGGCCGTCGGTTGGGTGGATGAGCGGTACATCCACCAACGTGAGCGCTGGCGAGGGTCGGGGGACATCTGCGCCTCCTGCATTGCCCACAAGAGGATCATGGCTGGAGGGATGCTAATGCCGCCCGGGAATGCGCGGAGCTTTTCCCCCATCCGTCATGACCTTGACAAGGCCGCGGGCGTGGTTCCTCATCATCCGCACAGCTGGGAACCAGCACACTATCTCCTTGTACTGCGCGCGTAGCTCCTGGCGGTCGCCGGCGAGCTCCTCGATGGCATTCTGCCAGCCGATGGTCGCGTCCATGGCGACGGTACTGGATTGGCCATAGGCGAGGGTTTCTGGTCAGGGGAGTGGGGAGGGGAGTGCGGAGTGGCACGGGTTAGTGGGAAGAGCGAGCAGTGGGGGGACACGTCTTATCTAAAACTGGAAACGCAAACGCCAACGAGTAGTGCAATGCACGATTGCCCCACACCCTATGCAACGCACGGTTGCGTCTTAACGATAATCTCCGATGTGTTCAATATGTAGGAAATAATTACTAATCGAAGCAAATCACTAGTTCTATCTCATTGGCATTGCACCTTCTGAATTTAGCTACAGGTCCTAGGTTCGAGCCCCAGGCCAAACATGTTTTTATTTGTATTATATCAGGGTTGTTCACTGTCATCTCTGCCAATCTTTGCCACTGTTTTTTGAGGAAAACACACGCTTTTTATTAACTCTATTGCAAAATGTTTACAGAAATATTGACTGGATCGAGCCAAATATTACCAGGAATATTAACTCGTACAGAATAGGCTGGGGTGGGCCGGATTTAATTAAGCCCAATCCGTTGCTTCACAACGCTGCCAAAAAAAGGTGCTAAAAAGACTAGCCAATGAAAGCGTAGCCCGCGGATCACTGACGTAGCCCTACTACCTGATCCAGACCGTCGATTCACGGCCATCCAATGGTCCGGACTGGTGCGGGGTTTTGATGGGGTTTTGAGGGGTTTTGAGAGGTTTTCAAGGATTAGGGTTGAGTATAACTAATTCAAAAAAATCAAAAATATATAAAATTTGTGCCAAACATCGTTCTATGTGACTAACTCGATAGGAAAAATAAGAAACCAGGACTATGGACTTTTCCATGAAAAAACCTTCACAAAGATGGCTACCAAGAACGAGGTTGTAGGGTTTTCAATAGAAGTGAGCAAGGTTTTTTTTGTCCACCATGTATAAAACAGCAAAATCATTATGAGTTGTTAGTATATGACAAAGTAATAACATGTGCATTGGTTTTCCATTTTTTGTTTTGAATTTTTTATGCTCATTTCAAGCTTGGTCAAACCTAAGTTTGACCAACATTTAAACAAGTTTCAAAAATGAAAATGAAAAACCAAGCCTGGATCCTTCTTAGTCACTCCAAAATGAATCTTTTGTGAGGTTTTTAAAAGTTTCAAGTTCAGCAGTCAAAACCACTTGTCTTCACACATGTGTTTAAACAACCCATTTCTAAGCAAGTTTTTCATTTCATCATGTCTAAAACAGCAAAATCAATTTGAGTTGTTAGTATATGAAAAAGTAAGAACATGTGCATTGGTTTTCCATTTTTTTGTTTTTTTTATTGTTTTATGCTCATTTCAAACTTGGTCAAACCTAAGTTTAGGTTTGACCAACATTTAAACAAGTTTCAAACATGAAAATGAAAAACCAAGCCCGGATCCTTCTTAGTCACTCCAAAATTAATCTTTTGTGAGGTTTTTGAAAGTTTCAAGTTCAACATCCAAAACCACTTGTCTTCACACATGTGTTTAAACAAACCATTTCTAAGCAAGTTTTTTGTCCACCATGTCTAAAACAGCAAGATCAATTTGAGTTGTTAGTATATGACAAAGTAAGAACATGTGCATTGGTTTTCCATTTTTTTGATTTTTTTGAATTTTTTATGCTCATTTCAAACTTGGTCAAACCTAAGTTTGACCAACATTTAAACAAGTTTCAAACATGAAAATGAAAAACCAAGCCTGGATCCTTCCTAGTCCCTCCAAAATGAATCTTTTGTGAGGTTTTTGAAAGTTTTAAGTTCAGCACCCAAAACCACTTGTCTTGACACATGTGTTTAAAAAACCCATTTCTACGCAAGTTTTTTTGTTCATCATGTCTAATACAGAAAAATCATTTTGATTTGTTAGTATATGACAAAGTAAGATACTGTGCATTGGTTTTCCATTTTTTGATTTTTTTGAAATTTTTATGCTCATTTCAAACTTGGTCAAACCTAAGTTTGACCAACATTTAAACAAGTTTCAAAAATGAAAATGAAAAACCAAGCCTGGATCCTTCTTAGTCACTCCAAAATGAATCTTTTATGAGGTTTTTGAATCTTTCAACTTCAGCACCCAAAACCACTTGTCTTCACACATGTGTTTAAACAACCCATTTCTAAGCAAGTTTTTTTGTCCATCATGTCTAAAACAGAAAAATCATTTTGAGTTGTTAGTATATGACAAAGTAAGAACATGTGCATTGGTTTTCCATTTTTTGATTTTTTTGAATTTATTATGCTCATTTCAAACCTGGTCAAACCTAAGTTTGACCAATATTTAAACAAGTTTCAAACAAGAAAAATGAAAAACCAAGACTGGATTCTTCTTAGTCACTCCAAAATAAAGGTTTTGTGAGGTTGTTTATTATATTTTTTTTATGCTCATTTCAAATGAACCATATATGCATTTGCTTCTGTTCCTCCACTTTGTTTTGTCATGAAACAAAATTACATATTCAGAGTCCTTGAATTTTTATGATCATTCTACATACATAATTTATTTTATTTGGAGTTTCCGTTTAAAAGTTATTGAATTTACAAGTTTATAGCATTTTCTGGATTATTGAGTAAATAGAAAAGGTTTATTCATGCTGAGGGGGGGTGCACACCGGTTAATCTGACCCGTGGGCTTGGAATGTCAGTGTCACTAGTGAAATCCACCCCCTATTTATACGGTGAAATGTGTCGTACTCTAGCTATTTCCAAATCTGCGCCACTCTCGCCACCGGCAACCACCACGCAATTGACCCCCGCCGCCACGGATCAAGCGCCGCCATGCGACGATCATGAGGCCTGGATCTTCCAGCTCGCGCGGCGACCATTCCGGCGGAGGAAACCGCTCCGACAAGAACCGGCCGGCGACCGACTCTGACCATAAACAGGCGGCGTGGGTTGCTTCAGACGCTGCTCGAAAACGCGGCGAGCGCAAGTACACCAACTGGGGGCTCGCGCCGCCGCGTGCGCTCGCTCGTCGCGAGGTGGAGGAGTACGACCGCGAGATGGCGGTGCGAGGTGCTAGCGCGGGTGGCGCGGGGAGCTCCTCTGGCGCGGGGAGCTCCGCCATTGCACGCGCACCGCTGCCGCCTCCGAAGAGGGAGGGGGAGGAGCAGGGCTTGGCACCGCGCCTACTCGTCTATCTGCCGGGAGACTACGTCGACGACGGCGACCTCGACGGCGTCATCGCCGAGATTATGGAGCGCACCAAGCACGAGCCGCAGCAGCTCGTCGCGCGCCGGCAGATGGAAGAGGAGCTCGACGAGTTACGCGTCCTCCAAGCCATCGAGAAGTCCCGCGAGGACGCGTGGTGAGGCGCCTCCGACTCCGACTCCGACTGAGCACCGTCGCCGCCTCGTCGGGGCCGCACCCCTGGGGCTCAGGTGAGCCGAATTTTGAAGATCTAAACTAGGGGTAGGAGCTGCGGGATACCCGCGTAGATTTAGGTAATCGAAGTACTCCGTCTGGCTTTGGCTTCGACGAGTGTGACTTTTGCTTCGACGAGCCCACCATTAGAACTATGGGTACTACTCCGTGTGTAATCGAACTAAATTATCTGCTATGTTTGCTAACATCTATGTATGTTGTTTGAATTTGATCGATTTCGGTTGAATGCTTGTAAAATGCTTGTAAATATGCTTGTCTGTATCGGAGCTCGCCGGCGTTGCCGTGCTTCGTCGCCGGAGAAGAAGAAGAGGGAGGATGCGCGCGCAGGGGAAAATAGTTTAACCGTAGTCGCCGTCAACTGGGTCCCACGCCGACGTGGATAAGCTGTGGGTCCCACCCGGCTCCCACTAATCCTGACAGAGATTGCGTTTAAGGGTCATGTCGTGCCTGGGCTATTTATACACAGAGATATGTCGCGATAGAGCTATTCCTGCTAACGATGTCGCTTCTGAGACAATTTACAGAAAAAACGTCGCACAAGAGCTATTGACCCGATTTAGGGGGTCGTCTAAGTGACAGTGAAGGAGTAAAACCCATATTTTACTCCTCTGACGCCGGATAGGGGATCGACTAGAGTTGGCATAAGGAGTGTACCAGTATTTGGAGAGTGCAACATGTAGCACTACAATGGATAACAAGTGGATGCCTCTTATGTTGTGTTCTTGGATTCCCCGGCCAGGATCATCTTTTTTCGGGGCGACGGTCACCCCGCCTCCCCAGGATCATCGTTGAACACACACGTATTAGAAAAGAATCCTTACTACCAATGTCGAAGATAAAAACACACACGTACATAGTCCTTAACAGCCATGTCCAATTGCGACAAGAAAAAAAAAACACGCCATGATATAGAAATCACGTGCCTTCTTTCTTGAAATAGGAAAAATATATTTTAAATGCGTACACAGTTGGGTTTAAACCCACAGGTATTAAAAAGAGAGTCTCTACCGACGTCCATATCTTGAAAAAAAAAACAGGCACGCCCAAATGAAAAAAGACACGTACAAGTAAGAGATCATTGTCTCTGCCAAATGAAAAAAAACAGGCACGCCCAAAGGAAAAATATTTTTTAAATGCGTACACAGTTGGGTTCATCTCCAACCATTTAATCTCACTTTTCCAACTGCAAGAATCCATCATATATATATATTAACCGTGTTCCACCTCATCCTTTCAATCTCACTTTTGAAGTTCAGCAATCCATCATGTATATGTACGCGATTTTATGCCAAGATGCTAATTTAGCAGGTAGGATCTTATTGAGCAATCTAGCATGTAAATGCATGCATGTTTGTGATGTTATCCCATGAAATGTTGATTTAGCACCTACGATCCACTCAAACAGAAGGAGCTCGATGACCTTTGAAGAATATGGACCCAAGTGTAGCAATAAAGGGTCTTGCAGTTATGTTTGGCATGGATCGAGTTAGGACTCAACACGAATGGATATAATCGAGGAGATGAAGAACCTAGGATCTCAGATTAGAACTAGGTTGGGTGTTAATTTTTCTATTTCTTTATTTCGAGGAATAAATTATTTTTGAGGGATCAGATTAAGTTACGAATTATTGGGTTGGACTCATTGGGCCACTTAAATTATGACTCAGTTCTCACTGGCGAGTTTCATTGGTACATATAGCACAGTGGCTGCTGATCAATGTCCCCAGCTATGAGTAGACAATCTCATCATGTTTCCGATGTATTATATACAAGCAAACTACATTTTATACTTGTCCTATATAAAAACGTAATCATATAATAGTAAATGTGTCTGTATTATTAAAAATAAAAGGACATTCATGTCATCAAAGAATATTTTGATCTATCCTGCATCTCCACAAGACTTCCAATATTAAAATCCAGTCAAAATTTCCATTGCTTTTCTTACTAATTCTAATAAATTATATATACAAGGGAGCCTATCCCGTTCATCTTCAAGGAAGGCGATCTGCTTTAATTGGTCATGATGTGGAGGAGCGTGTCTTTCCTAACAAAGATAAATCACTTCGGATGGAGCGGCTCATATCAGTAAGCTTGCTGCATCCGATGTCGCCAAGTGCAAGATAGTGCTTCCGAGTAATTTTATTCTACATGCTAAATCATCTCTAGCATTGATTATTATACTATGCATGCACACAATATTATTCTTTTGGTAGATATACTAATTTGCATTGCATTCTTGCGATTGATGAATTACATGGATCCACAAGATATTCTTCGCAGGTGAGGATTGCTAATAAATATTACTTGCGTATATAGTGTGTCTATACATGTATTTATTATGTCCTTATAAGTTATGAGTAAGAAAAAATGATATATATTAAAATATCTTTAACACACCTAATTACTACATTAACAAAAAAAAACTGGATGCATCATGCGCCATAAAGATTCCATATAAACAGGTGATTATGTATGTGAAACATATGTGTGTAGTAGGAATAGAAAGTATTAAGAAAAACCAGGCACAATCATAAAATAAATTATTTGAGCTATTCAACTTAAATCCGAATAATTTATCACACAGTTCCCAGCCATGTTATCAATCATAGAAGAAATTCATTAACATGTTATTGTTTAAGACAAACAACTCAAAATCCGACAATGTATCAATGTTTTACACATGTAAAATCTATACCGCCAAGCAAAGGGTTATAAGATAAAATTCTAGGGTACTTCTATAGCAAAAATGGATATGTCTTTTTTTTAGGTACCGAAAAGAAAAGAACATATTTGCTACAATTTGGGCAATTGATCATGTACAGTTTAGAAACATATATATCACCAATACATGATACATGCAATAACTTATGTATTTGTAGCAATGTTTTCTACCAATATAACAATAACAATTAATAATAACATGTTTGTATTACTCTCCAACATTTCTAATAGTTACCACTTTGTCATATTTAATATTATAAAAGTGCTAGCCCATACACATGCACGGGTTGATGACTAGTCAATATAAAGAATTAGGGAACATCCGTTTATAATTTCCATTCAAAGTGGACTGCCTCAAGTCTGCATTCTGCGTAGTAATAACATAGGAGTCCAAATTCAAATTAGGCTTGAACCCAGAGGTGGGTGTACGTCATCATAACACCAACATATTATTTTTTTACCTGATAACACCGACATCTCCAGTAACTCAGCACAACATGATACTGTACGCTATCACGCCAGTACTCGTTAAAAAAAATCATGCTTGTACTCGTCTGTCCATTATATGTGTACTGTGTACTTGCTTGCTATGTGTACATTCATATCAAAGACCCGGCCGTGAGCATATGACACGACAAGGACACATACAAAGCATAAAAGGAAAGCATGGCAAATCAAATTGACTACAAGAGACAGGCAAAACTGCTAAGCCGATAAATACAATGCAGTGAGCTATCGAAGCACCATCATATTAACAATTACTAACCGATAAATACAGTTGCATTCGAAGCCTCTCATGTCCAGTTCCTCTAGTAATGATGATGAGAACATCTACATATTCAATAAGTAGTGACCGCGTCTTATTTGAATCAGTTGCATAGGCTTGCGAGGCATTAGGGATTAAGGCATCTCCAACACGAACCCTCAAATAACTCGCAAACATCCGGACCGGGCTATCTAGACGCACAATGCCATCCAACACAGACCCTTATTTGTCCACGGATTCGTACGCTTGACCGTTTTCCCGTAAACCGGAAGCAAATCTGCCAGTGCTTTGCGATAGTCCCCACATTTACATGATGAATCGAAAGTAACCACATACCCCTCCTCTCCGTCCCGATGGCAGAAGACACATGCTTGTTGTTCCTCTTATTGACGGAAGGCTAGCATGTTAAAGGCTGGCATTTGGGCATTTGGCAGAAGCTTTGAAAATGACCAAAGTATGTACTCTTCTGCCAAAGCATGTACTCCACTCAAATCCACACTACACTCGGGTTAAACTATTACCGTTGCTCTTTTTTAAGTTAATAAAGACAGACATTTGAGGCATAGTGTTTGATGGCCAGCTTCGGCATCAATGTTCGTCGACGTGCACAGGCGGATACTATGTCCATTTTGTTTTCAGAGATAGCGTTGGAGAAGCCTTTATCCTACTACGGAGAGTAGATGGAAGTGAGAACTTTTGGAGCCACCCAATCCTTTTATTTCTTCCATAGGAGCCAAATTGGTATGCCGTGTAAATGCCATATGATACTACATAATGCATGCTAATAGTGCTATATATGCTGGAGGAGATGTGTCATGGGTATTTCGCTGACAATACATATAGGCATAGGGGTGTGCATGAGAGGTCGTAGAGTGTTTTGTAAGGATAGATGGATTTAAACACATGGGTTTTTACCCGGGTTTAGGCCTCCTTGCTAAGGGATAACACCACACTACTGCGTTTACTCCTTCTTGTGTATAGGGATTAAAAAGAACGCAAACCATTAGCCCGATGCCCATGCCTTATATATTGTGCGACAAGACTAGATGCTATAATGGGCAGCTGATTACTGATACAACAAACGACATACTTATTCCGGGTGTCACCGAGTAATCTAGCAACCTCGTCAAGGTGGGCCATCAACACCCAATAGGCAGAATGCATCTGCTTTGAGTAATGTGACTTATGGCACTCAAAATTTATCATGCAGTCAGCAAAACAAATACTTTGCTTGGGACTGGCCTAGTGACAACTCATGACGTTATTTGGTCCAGTCAAACTCAATCAAAATCGACTAAAGATGATGTGGAGCATCATGGGGGTGAGTGATTTCATTGTTAGAATTAATTAACATGTGTTAATTATGTAGTTAAGCGCTGCTTGTGTGAACCACCAACGGTTGCTTTTAGGCAATGGACGTCTCTGTTCACATATGTCTCCTCCGAGTAGGTGCCTGTTCGCTCGTGCCTTTTGGCACTGTATAAATAGCAGTTTAGATCATCAATAAAGGACTAGTGATTCACTTTTACATCTCGTTGTCTTTCTCTCGATCTCTACTTCACACATGTTAGAAGCTTAGTGTTCCTACTAGGTGTGGTAGCTCTCTCATGAAGAGTCTTCAAAACAGACGTTATGGCTACATCCACCAACCATTATCTGAACAATAATGTTTCTTATGTTGCCCAGATGCAAACAGGTTACATAATAAGCAATATCACTACATTGCATATCTTGCAAGTCAAATCATGCGACTGATTTGTTCATCAGGTCTCTACCAACTTCTACATTTGAGAAATGTGTTCATGAAATTGGTATATAACGACTTCGGAATATGCACGAATCAGGGGGAATATCTTCCTGAATTGTTTCTGTTAAAAGCACCATATTATACTCTTTGTCCCTTCATGAGTTTATTTTATAGGTTCTCGTAATGGTTTCTAATGAGGTAATATCAACACAAGATTATATGCCATACTTTCTATTTTTCCCACCAGGATTTTTAGGAAAGTATATACGGCATATTTATTGTCCTCTCAATTCTATGAGTTTTTTCGTATTGTGTTAAAAGAGGCAATAATCATTATATGTTGCATCATTTTTCTCCTGATTTGTAGTTTTTTCGTATTGTGTTAAAAGAGGCAATAATCATTATATGAGTTTTTTCGTATTGTGTTAAAAGTATATACGACATAGACACAAGGCACTCCTCCGGTGTCAGTGAGTTGCATGATCTCATGGTCATAGGAACATATACTTGACATGCAGAAAACAATAGCAATAAACTGACACGATCATATGCTATGTTTGTAGTTTGGGTCTTCTCCATCACACCATTCTCCTAATGATGTGATCCCGTTATCAAATGACATCTCATGTCCATGGCTAGGAAACCTTAACCATATTTGATCAACGAGCTAGTCCATTAGAGGCATACTTGGGACATGGTTTTGTCTATGTATCCACACATGCATCTAAGTCTCCGATCAATACAATTATAGCATGGATAATAAAAGATTATCACGAACAAGGAAATATGATAATAACTAATTTATTATTGCCTCTAGGGCATATTTCCAACATTCTTGACATGTAACTGCAGTGATATTCTCGATCAAAGGTATCATCATAAATAGTTGTGGAGAGAAAGTCTTCACTTTTTCTTCGCCTGTGTCCTTTGCTTATTGTGCCGTAACCATGTATAATCTTCATCGTTTAACAGGGTGCTTGGGTCAACCTTGACTTTGAAGGGAAGAATTTCATGAAACTTTTCATAATCTTCAGACATGTCTGTCTTTCCCTCCAATCCTACTATGTCTCTTTTTCCTGAAAGAACTATGTGGCGTTTTGGCTCATCGTATGATGTATTCGCTTCCTTATCTTTTCTTTTTCTCGGTTTGGTAGACATGTCCTTCACATAGAAAACCTGCGCCACATCATTGGCTAGGACGAATGGTTCATTTGTGTACCCAAGATTGTTCAGATCCATAGTTATCATTCCATACTGTGGGTCTACCTGTACCCCGCCTCCTGAGAGATTGACCCATTTGCACTGAAACAAAGGGACGTTAAAATCATGTCCATAGTCAAGTTCCCATATGTCCACTATGTAACCATAATATGTGTCCTTTCCCCTCTTGGTTGCTGCATCAAAGCAGACACCGCTATTTTGGTTGGTGCTCTTGTGATCTTGGGCGATCATGTAAAATATATCTCCATTTATCTCATACCCTTTGTAAGTCAATACAGTCGAAGATGGTCCCCTGACCAACGAGTACAGCTCATCAAAAACAGTGTTGTCACACATGAGACGTGTTTGCAACCAACTGCCAAAAGTCCTAATGTGTTCACATGTAATCCAGTTGTCACACTGCTCCGAGTGTTTGGAGCGCAGAATATTCTTGTGTTCATTGACATACGAGGTCACCAAGGTAGAATTCTGTAGAACTGTGTAGTGTGCTTGAGACCAAGAATGCCCGTCCCTACATATTATTGAGTCCGCTCCTAGCGTGCCTTTTCTAGTCAGTCTCCCCTCATACCGCGATTGAGGGAGACCAATCTTTTTATGGTCAGGAATGAAGTCAACACAAAACCCAATGACATCCACTGTTTGATGGCCGATTGAGATGCTTCCTTCTGGCCTAGCGCGGTTACGAACATATTTCTTTAAGACTCCCATGAACCTCTCAAAGGGGAACATATTGTGCAGAAATACAGGGCCCAGAACGACAATCTCGTCGACTAGATGAACTAGGACGTGCGTCATGATATTGAAGAAGGATGGTGGGAACACTAGCTCAAAACTAACAAGACATTACACCAAATCATTCCATAACCTTGGCAGGATTTCTGGATTGATCACCTTCTAAGAGATTGCATTGAGGAATGCACATAGCTTCACAATGACTAATCGAACATTTTCCGATAGAAGCCCCCTCAACGCAACTGGAAGCAGTTGCGTCATAATCACGTGGCAGTCATGAGACTTTAGGTTCTCGAACTTTTTCTCTTCCATATTTATTATTCCCTTTATATTCGATGAGAAGCCAGACGGGACCTTCATACTGAGCAGGCATTCAAAGAAGATTTCCTTCTCTTCTTTGATATGAGCGTAGCTGGCAAGACCTTCATACTACTTTGGATGCATGCTGTCTTTTTCATGCACACGTTGTTGTTCCTCCCGTGCCTCCGGTGTATCCTTTGTCTTCCCATACAATCCCAAGAAGCCTAGCAGATTAACGCAAAGATTCTTCATCACGTGCATCATGTCGATTGCAAAGCGGACCTCTAGGTCTTTCTAATAGTGTAGGTCCCAAAATATAGATTTCTTCTTCCACATGGGTGCACGTCCCGTATCGTCAGTCGGAACAGATAGTCCTCCAGGACCCTTTCCAATGATTACTTTTAAATCATTGACCATATCAAGTATGTGATCACCAGTACGGAGGGCGGGCTTCTTCCGGTGATCTGCCTCACCTTTGAAATGATTTCCTTTCTTTCGACATTGATGGTTGGTCGGAAGAAATCGACGATGCCCCAGATACACATTCTTCCTGCATTTGTCCAAATATATACTGTCGGTGTCATCTAAATAGTGTGTGCATGCGTCATATCCCTTGTTTGTCTGTCCTGAAAGGTTATCGAGAGCAGGCCAATCGTTGATGGTTACAAACAGCAACGCATGTAGGTCAAATTCCTCCTGTGCTCTTTTTCATCGCACACACGTACACCTCTTCCATTCCATAGCTGTAAAAGTTCATCAACTAATGGCCTTAGGTACACATCAATGTCATTGTCGGGTTGCTTAGGGCCTTGGATGAGCACTGGCATGATAATGAACTTCCGCTTCATGCACAACCAAGGAGGAAGGTTATACATACATAGAGTCACAGGCCATGTGCTATGCTTGCTGCTCTGCTTCCCAAAAGGATTAAGGCCATCTGCACTTAACCCAAACCATATGTTCCTTGGGTGACCTATGAAGTTGCTCCACTATCTCTCGATCTTTCTTCACTGCGACCCGTCAGCGGTTGCTCTCAACTTCCCATATTTCTTACGGTCCTCTTTGTGCCATCGCATCAACTTGGCATGCTCTTTGTTTTTGAACAGACGTTTCAACCGTGGTATTATAGGAGCATACCACATCACCTTGGTAGGAACCCTCTTCCTGGGGTGCTCGCCATCAACATCACCTGGGTCATCTTCTCTGATCTTATACTGCAATGCACCACATACTAGGCATGCGTTAAAATCCTCGTATGCACCGCGGCAGAGGATGCAGTCATTAGGGCATGCATGTATCTTCTGCACCTCCAATCCTAGAGGGCATACAACCTTTTTTGCTGCATACGTACTGTCCAACAATTCGTTATCCTTTGGAAGCTTCTTCTTCAATATTTTCAGTAGCTTCTCAAATCCTTTGTCAGGTACACCATTCTCTGCCTTCCAGCACAACAATTCTAGTGTGGTACCAAGATTTGTGTTGCCATCTTTGCAATTGGGGTACAACCCTTTTTGTGATCCTCTAACATGCGATCGAACTTCAACTTCTCCTTTTCACTTTCGCATTGTCTCTTTGCATCAATAATGACCCAACGAAGATCATCATCGGGCACATCGTGTGGTTCCTCTTGATCTTCATCTTCCCCCGTTGCAGCATCACCATATTCAGGAGGCACATAGTTGTCATCATCCTCTTGTTCTTCGTTGCCTTCCATCATAACCCCTCTTTCTCCTTGCTTGGTCCAAACATTATAGTGTGGCATAAATCCCTTCTCAAGCAGGTGGAAGTGTAGGATTTTAGAGTTGGAGAAAGCCTTCGTATTCTCACAAACAGTACATGGACAATGCATAAAACCATTCTTCTTGTTTGCTCAGCCACTTTGAAAAAATTATGCAGGTCCTTAATATACTCGGAGGTGCGTAGATCACCGTACATCCACTGCCGGTTCATCTACGCGCGTTATACAATAAAGTGTATTAAAAAATCATTACAATATATCATGAATAGAGAAGTGACCAAATTAATAGAAATCCATGATCAAATTAAAGCTAAAGTACAATAGTGACCAAAATAAATACATAAAGTTCATACATAGTTCTCATTATTGAACAACATATAGCTCTCTAGAGCATCTAATTAAAACATACATTGAAACTATGTAAAAAAATTAAATGCAACAACAAATGCAATCATAATCGCTACTAAGGTACCAATTGATCCAATGGCATAATGATACCAAGCCTCAGTATGAATGGCATATTTTCTAATCTTTCTAATCTTCAAGCGCATTGTATCCATCTTGATCTTGTGATCGTCGATGACATCGGCAACATGCAACTCCAATTTCAACTTCTCCTCTTCAACTCTTTGTAATTTTTCTTTCAAGTAATTGTTTTCTTTTTCAACCAAATTTAACTTCTCGACAATAATTTCTATGTAGGTTGGAATTTCCGGTTCACATACCTCCAAGATTAAAAAATCTATGTCACGTTGGTCGGCATAATTGTCATAAACACTAAATAAAACAAATAGTTATAAAAGATAATAGATACCACTTCCGAATCAGAGATAGGACGAGGGCCGACGGAGGCGGATACCAAAACTATCGCACTATATAATAACAAACAATAATAAAGGTAAGAAAATTACACAAGTATCTATCTAAATCATATAAGTAAGAACATTTTTCTTTTAGAAAGAAGATAAGAAGAAGAGGCTAACCACGGTGGTGTCGGCGCCGAGATGTGCATGGGCGATCGACGACGGTGAGGACGGGGACGGGACAGGACGGACCGCCAAACCTAGACAAATATTAAGAAAACTGGAGCTTGGACAAGGAGCTTCGAGAGGAGAAAGCTTAAGTGTGGCTCGTGCATTTCGTCGAACACCTCATGTGCATAGGAGGTGAGGTAGAGCACCACAAAGCTCTACCACGGCCGACCAAAAAAATAGAGCAGTGCACTACTCTGCTCGCGGGCTGAGGGTCTATATAGGCCAACCATTGCACCCGATTTGTGGCTGGAATCGGACTAAAGGACCACTTTTGGTCCCGGTTCCAGCCACAAACCCGGACCAATGATTGTGGGCCAGCAACCGGGACCAAAGGGGCCAGATGAACCAGGACGAATGGCCCACAAGGCCCCGCCGACGCCTTGGCCTCACGAACCGGGACCGATGCCACCATGGGTCCCGGTTCGGGAGTGAACCGGGATTAATGGGATTTCAGGCATAGACCAAAGCACTGTTTTCTACTAGTGGAGGAGGCTAAGCGGTGCCGATGGTACGAGCTCCTGTCCCATCCCGTAGAAGGTCAGGGGCGCCTGACGGAGCATTAAATGCATTTGTCCTACATCGTCAGTGTTAGGTATGATAACACTGTAGCATTGTAAACCTCGTGTACGTACTGTACGCTGCTGTTGGGAACCCCCTAGTCATATAAAAGGAGGCCCAAGGCGTTATAGTAGAGGATCTTTCTTCCACTTTTCGGCTCACACGCGTAGTGGCGGTGCATGGTCCTTCGCACAGCGCTCCTGTAGTTGGAACCCTAATGCCCATAATACACAAAAGCATGACTAGCGTTTTACACTTTCGTGCGGCCCGGACCTGGGTAAAAATCCCTCGCGTTGCCCATTTGATCTGCTCTTTGCGCATACCTTCTCCTTGCCGAACCGAAAGGGACCCTCGGGATCCCATAGGTGTTGTTCTCCCGACATCTTTGGCGCGCCAGGTAGGGGGAAAGGTTGTGTGAACTTGATCTAACGATCAGCGCACCAGTTTCTTCATCATCTTAAGGATTTCATGACGGCTGACCCATCCACGTCCGGTGCACCTGTCGCTACTCACACGGCGGAAATGTAGATGCAGGCGGAGGAGGTGGAGATCTCGAGCTTCCCGACACTCTAGCGATTAAGGCCAAGTGAGCGGCACCATTCGCAGCGGCGATGGCGACCCACTCGCCGCTGAGTCTTAGGACGGAGCTGCACCACCTCCAGGCGGCACGGTGAACTCCAGGAACTCGAGGGCGCCTTCCAAGACACCCACACCAGTGCTTGCACCTTGCGCCGGTTAGGAGTCAGAGCACCTCGCGTTCTTCTCACCTTGCGCTACCAACTACATCAGCGGAAGCGTTGGCGTGAGCAAAGCTACTCCCAAGCTTTCCTCCTGCTACGGAGAAGCTTGATGAGTGGAGAGCTACTATCCAGAGCCTCATCAGCTTCACTGATAGAGATGGGCTATAGAGGGCAGATCTTTCGCTGCGGTGGTCCATCGAGTCAGCGTGCACCAATGGCGACAAGGCTAGAGGCGGCATGACCATGGTGAACTCTCCTCCGCGGCAACAATAGCGGTCATCGACTCGACAGGTTGGCACCGATTGTGGGGACGATTCAACAGCGTCGTCTGATCCACGGATTCGCCGTGATCAATGTCATGTTCTTCGAGAGCGAAGCAAGGGAGATGCTCGGACTACCATCGAGCGACGGCGGGAAACGCGCTATCAATCTGATAAGCGCATGGGGCCTACTGTAGACAAGCCTGCGCTGGGGTATCCTATCGACCTACCTTATGAGGTGGGTTGTCCAGCGTTTACCCGTGAGTTGCGGCGAGTCCAGTGGCCCAATTCCCGGACGTTTAAACCAGAGGTCCTAGAGAAATACGACAGGAAGACTCACCCGCCGGAGTTCTTGAGCATCTACACCATTGCGGTGCAGGCTGCCGAGGCTCGTGACAAAAAGATACTCGCCAACTACTTCCCGTTGGTGCTCAAGCCCAACGTCAGGTCGTGCTTGATGCATCTGCCAAAGAATTCCATTTCTTCCTCGGCAGATTTGTGCCATGAGTTTGTTGGCGCCTTTACCAGAGGCCACCAAACTCCTGGCCAAGCCAGTGATTTGCATCTCATCCCTCAGAAGGAAGGCGAGACCTTGCGCAAGTACATTCAGAGATTCAGCCGTATACAAAACAACATGCCCGACGTTCATCCTGCTGCCGTTATCAGTGCATTCCATCAGAACGTGCGCAGCCGCAGGATGCACGAAGAGCTGGCGATGAACAAGGCTAGAGATGTTGCCGAGCTCTATGCTCTAGCTCATAGATGTGCTCGATGTGAAGAAGGGAGGAGACTCCCCGGCAAGGATGCAGGCACTGGAGTCGACTCAGAAGATGAAGACACTGTCTCCCCGGCAAGAAAGGACTGACGGTGGAACAAGAAACACAAGGACAAGGCCGTGCTTGTCGTCGAGGAATCCCACAACCTCAACACCGCCAAGAAGACTAAGATTGATGACCCCGACAGGGAGGCTGCCGGGTGCATCTCTTGTCAGGCCTTGGCAGCTGCCGACAAGTCGGATGGCTCCGACAAGCAGTACTGCAAGATTCATCGCACCAAGGGCCATGATCTCCAAAACTGTCAGCAAGTTGAGCAGTTTGCCGAGAGGCAGAAAGCCGAGCATGTAAGGCATGATAAGGAGAAGGCCCAGGATTGTGCAGAAGGATCCGACAGGAAGCATGGTGGCCGAGGAGGTCGCCGTGGCAAGGCCAAACAGCAAGAGAGGCCCCCTCGAGGCCGCAACAAGGAAGAGGGGGATGACGATGAAAACAAGGAGGACGACGAGTCCAGCGAGCACGAATTTCAGAAAGCTACATACGCCATGTGCGTCGACGGAGGCGCCTTGTTGCATTCTTCTTGCCGCCAACTTAAATAGTGGGCGCACGAAATTAATGGGACAAAGTCGTCAATCGAAGCTCAGAAGCCATTGAGATGGTCCCACACGCCTATCGTTTTTGACGCCGAGGATCACCTTAATCGCACAACTGCGGTCGGGTGCCTGCCATTGTTGGTTTCGCCAACAATTCACAACCTCAAGGTGACGAAAATGTTAGTTGATGGTGGGGCCGGTTTGAACTTGATCTCGCATGATGTGATCAAAAGGTTGCAAATTCATGATGAAGATTTCGAGGAGATGGGCACGTGTCAGGGGATCAATCCAGGAAGAAGCCAGCCGAAGGGCAAGATCACACTACCCGTAATATTTGGTAGTGACATGAACTTCAGAACAGAGAAGATTGTTTTCGACGTCACCAAGATTCCATTGCCATATAATGGGATCCTTGGCCGTCCAGCGCTGGCCAAGTTCATGGCCGCATCGCACTATGCCTATAATGTGTTGAAGATGTCCCGGGCGGTTAGCATCATCACGATTAACTCTAAAGAGGGATGCGCTTATCTGCACCGACCAACTTTACCGGGAGGCAGTTGCAGCACCTACTGCCAAGGCACCTGCTCCTGCTGCTGAAGCTCCCGAGGGGAAGAAGACCGGCAAGGCCTCAGGTGCGCACTCCGGCAAGCGCAGCTCTTCGGAGTGTTGCGCTCCCGTTGATGATGTGCCAGAGAGCTCCACCGGCAAGAACAAGAAATCCAAGGCAGCTCCACCAGAAACTGAAAAGGTGTCCGTCAAGGAGGATGGCACGAGAGGAACTTTCACCATAATTTCCACCCTCGATGACAAATAGGGAAGCATGCTTGTTGCCTTCCTGTGGGTGAATGTCGATGTGTTTGCATGCATTCCTTTTTCTAGCTGTTGACTTAATATCTGCTTTCTTAACAACTCCATCGCCTATTGACACACGAACATGAGGAATGCCACCTGATGCTTCATACAGCAGCCTACCGTCCAACCACTGGTGGAGCCTCTTCGAGGCAAAAGGGGGTCACCCCCCCCCCCCCAAAAAAAACTGCAATTTTTACTATGTATATCAAGCATTTTGATACATTTCATCGGTGAAGCATGTTGACTTTAGAGCATGAAATCGAATTAACGGGAGGATTTATAACCTAGCTACCCAAAGCAGCTTGATTTATTTTCCTAATAAAAGAAGATATAATAAACAAGATATATTTGATTGACATGTAATTTTATATGAGTCAGACCTTTTTTCAACCGCATTTTGCTTTGAATTTAAATCCACCCCCTTCCCCCTCAATTGTGTGTCAGTCCAACTCTCTTCCCTCCCAACTGTCTGGAAACTTCTCTTTAGCCAATGCAGTATAGTCATTCTACAATGAGAAATTATAGTTTGTTCACAACATGCTAATAAATAAACATCTCCAAAATCTATAAGTAATATGGCAGGGGAAACAATGACATACAAAGCATTTTTGTTCTTTCTGCCTCATGATTGCACTATTGCTAATGATTGTGTTTGCATGCTACTCCTTCACAGCTACCCATGAAGCGAACAAGTCCACAGACTCATTGTCGCCCATGACCAAAGTCTCATCGTTCCTTTAGAGAGTTTGGAGATTGGCTTGCTTGACGCGGGTGTGTCCCTCGAAACATGAGCTCCAAGGTATCCCACGCATCTTTTGCCCGTTTTTTTGGCGATTAGGTGTTTGAGGACATCTATCGGCATCGCCGAGTACATCGCCGCCGCCGCTGCCTGCCGATCCTTCCGGTGCTCAGCTCCCTCCTTCTTGAAAGCGTCGCCTCCTGGATTGACTGCGTCCCACAACACGTCGGCGTGAAGATCACACTCCATCAGGGCCTTCCAGACACCAAAGTTCTCGCGGTCAAACCGTGGATACGACGAACTCACCATGACAACAAATATTTTAGCCGCATCGGAGTACGCCGCCAGCTGCTTGGCCTTGTCATCCTTCAAACACGATCTTCCGTTACTAGAAGATCAATCTTGCTCTGATACCAATTGTTGGCGCAAGTCCCTTCGACGTCGAGTACATTTTGATGACGATGTCGAAGGACAAGGATCCCGACGAACAAAGCAAGTGATCGACCACCCGCAGTGTAAAGCTAGCCAAACTAGCAATCGATCCTTTGACTTGTGTATGTACACACATACGAAACTAGTAGCTAGCTAGTTACCAGCAAATCGATCAACTCCGTCGAGAGAAACACGCGATACAGGACTTTTGGCAATAGGGCCGTGCCGGGGGGGGGGGGAGGGAGTGCGCTCTATTTTATATATAATATTGACGTAAAATCAGTGTGCAGTTTGCTGAACTGTGTTCCTGAACTACTGGTTGGTATGGCAGGTTAATCTGCTCAACCAACATATACCAGAAACAACAGTTGCACAAATTTATGCAATCGTCAGATAATTTCAGGGAGACAAAGCAAAGTGTCGAAGGAAAAGCGCAATGGGCAGGCGACGACCAGAATCTCATGCAAATTAAAATAGATGCAACACAAACCATGATACATGGTGATTATAGTTGATAGTCTTGACAGGTGCATACTATAATATTATGCGGTACCTGATACAGTTCGCGTCGAGGTAAGCTGCTAGCTACTAGCTTATTACGAAATTGTAAATTATTATTGAGGGAATTAACAGCAGTGGAGGCAGGTCGGTCTCCGCTGCGCCTTGCGGCCTCCGTCTATGGAGGCCATGGTTTCATTGCAGCAGCAGCAGAGGCAGTCGAGGCAGCACTCGCAGGTCTCGTAGCAGCAGAAGCAGCACAACACCGTGAGCGCACTGCAAAGCAAATAAAATCCAACACCGTGAGCACAACACCGTGAGGGTTGAACTTGGTATGTCCTTGTTTTCTCCAGTTCATGCAAACCCGGATCCGACCGGAGTCTCTTGTGCGTTTCGTGGCGGTTTGATTGTGAATACCGACTTGATGAGGGTCAAGGGAGGCAACGAGGTAGCAGCGGGGCTAGCGGACGGACGCCGGCAGGTGCGCTGGCAAAGAGGCAGTTGTGTGGGGTGGGAGGCGCAAGAGAGGTATAGTTTTTTTCGAAACAGTAGTGGACGAGTAAATTCAAGCGCCGAATAAGAGGCGGAGTAAAAATTATCCTTATCTACTTTGATTTAGGGGTCAATAACTCCTGTGCGACATTTTTAAGATGCAATGAAAAGAATGCGACGTAGCTCTAGCTCAACATGGTCCAACATAATGCAATCTATGCACATGCAATCTATCCACATGCAAAAACAAACAATGCAAGTAAACAGGACATCAAAAGAGGAACATGGCATAGCTATAGTTCATAACATTTTAGGCATCAAAAGAGGAACATGACACCTAATTACAACCCAAAATACAGAGCATATTGTTTTTCTAACTTATATGCTGCTATATACCAGCATACCAAACTACAGAGCATACTGATTTGCTAACTTATATGATGTGATATAACAGCATACCTAATCCATCTTGAGCATCTTCAGGCGCTCGGAGCGGCGCACTGCTTGAGGGATGGTCCTCTTCCCCCCCTTCTTCTTCTGCTTGCTTGTCCCTTCTTCTGGCATCACCTTCTCAAGTTCTTGCTTCACGACGATTGGCGGATGTACAACATCCGGAAGGTTCTCCACGACAATTTGCAGTTCCCCGTCACCCTCCATGGCGGCGACTGCCTGTCCCACCATCTCCACCTCTCGCACCTCTGGCTCGTCGTCAGAGAGGATGACCACCTCCTCCACCTCCTCCACCTCCACCTCCTCGTCGGAATCGTCATCCAGCCCGAGCACGCTGGGATTGATTCGATCCCAGTACGCTGTGTTGACTGGCGCTAAGACAGCAATCACGGCGTCGGTGACGTGCTCGGCCCTCGACGCAACGTGCCTAGGATCCGGCTGGGCCGTCGGTTGGGTGGATGAGCGGTACATCCACCAACGTGAGCGCTGGCGAGGGTCGGGGGACATCTGCGCCTCCTGCATTGCCCACAAGAGGATCATGGCTGGAGGGATGCTAATGCCGCCCGGGAATGCGCGGAGCTTTTCCCCCATCCGTCATGACCTTGACAAGGCCGCGGGCGTGGTTCCTCATCATCCGCACAGCTGGGAACCAGCACACTATCTCCTTGTACTGCGCGCGTAGCTCCTGGCGGTCGCCGGCGAGCTCCTCGATGGCATTCTGCCAGCCGATGGTCGCGTCCATGGCGACGGTACTGGATTGGCCATAGGCGAGGGTTTCTGGTCAGGGGAGTGGGGAGGGGAGTGCGGAGTGGCACGGGTTAGTGGGAAGAGCGAGCAGTGGGGGGACACGTCTTATCTAAAACTGGAAACGCAAACGCCAACGAGTAGTGCAATGCACGATTGCCCCACACCCTATGCAACGCACGGTTGCGTCTTAACGATAATCTCCGATGTGTTCAATATGTAGGAAATAATTACTAATCGAAGCAAATCACTAGTTCTATCTCATTGGCATTGCACCTTCTGAATTTAGCTACAGGTCCTAGGTTCGAGCCCCAGGCCAAACATGTTTTTATTTGTATTATATCAGGGTTGTTCACTGTCATCTCTGCCAATCTTTGCCACTGTTTTTTGAGGAAAACACACGCTTTTTATTAACTCTATTGCAAAATGTTTACAGAAATATTGACTGGATCGAGCCAAATATTACCAGGAATATTAACTCGTACAGAATAGGCTGGGGTGGGCCGGATTTAATTAAGCCCAATCCGTTGCTTCACAACGCTGCCAAAAAAAGGTGCTAAAAAGACTAGCCAATGAAAGCGTAGCCCGCGGATCACTGACGTAGCCCTACTACCTGATCCAGACCGTCGATTCACGGCCATCCAATGGTCCGGACTGGTGCGGGGTTTTGATGGGGTTTTGAGGGGTTTTGAGAGGTTTTCAAGGATTAGGGTTGAGTATAACTAATTCAAAAAAATCAAAAATATATAAAATTTGTGCCAAACATCGTTCTATGTGACTAACTCGATAGGAAAAATAAGAAACCAGGACTATGGACTTTTCCATGAAAAAACCTTCACAAAGATGGCTACCAAGAACGAGGTTGTAGGGTTTTCAATAGAAGTGAGCAAGGTTTTTTTGTCCACCATGTATAAAACAGCAAAATCATTATGAGTTGTTAGTATATGACAAAGTAATAACATGTGCATTGGTTTTCCATTTTTTTGTTTTGAATTTTTTATGCTCATTTCAAGCTTGGTCAAACCTAAGTTTGACCAACATTTAAACAAGTTTCAAACATGAAAATGAAAAACCAAGCCTGGATCCTTCTTAGTCACTCCAAAATGAATCTTTTGTGAGGTTTTTAAAAGTTTCAAGTTCAGCAGTCAAAACCACTTGTCTTCACACATGTGTTTAAACAACCCATTTCTAAGCAAGTTTTTCATTTCATCATGTCTAAAACAGCAAAATCAATTTGAGTTGTTAGTATATGAAAAAGTAAGAACATGTGCATTGGTTTTCCATTTTTTTGTTTTTTTTATTGTTTTATGCTCATTTCAAACTTGGTGAAACCTAAGTTTAGGTTTGACCAACATTTAAACAAGTTTCAAACATGAAAATGAAAAACCAAGCCCGGATCCTTCTTAGTCACTCCAAAATTAATCTTTTGTGAGGTTTTTGAAAGTTTCAAGTTCAACATCCAAAACCACTTGTCTTCACACATGTGTTTAAACAAACCACTTCTAAGCAAGTTTTTTGTCCACCATGTCTAAAACAGCAAGATCAATTTGAGTTGTTAGTATATGACAAAGTAAGAACATGTGCATTGGTTTTCCATTTTTTTGATTTTTTTGAATTTTTTATGCTCATTTCAAACTTGGTCAAACCTAAGTTTGACCAACATTTAAACAAGTTTCAAACATGAAAATGAAAAACCAAGCCTGGATCCTTCCTAGTCCCTCCAAAATGAATCTTTTGTGAGGTTTTTGAAAGTTTTAAGTTCAGCACCCAAAACCACTTGTCTTGACACATGTGTTTAAAAAACCCATTTCTACGCAAGTTTTTTTGTTCATCATGTCTAATACAGAAAAATCATTTTGATTTGTTAGTATATGACAAAGTAAGATACTGTGCATTGGTTTTCCATTTTTTGATTTTTTTGAAATTTTTATGCTCATTTCAAACTTGGTCAAACCTAAGTTTGACCAACATTTAAACAAGTTTCAAAAATGAAAATGAAAAACCAAGCCTGGATCCTTCTTAGTCACCCCAAAATGAATCTTTTATGAGGTTTTTGAATCTTTCAACTTCAGCACCCAAAACCACTTGTCTTCACACATGTGTTTAAACAACCCATTTCTAAGCAAGTTTTTTTGTCCATCATGTCTAAAACAGAAAAATCATTTTGAGTTGTTAGTATATGATAAAGTAAGAACATGTGCATTGGTTTTCCATTTTTTGATTTTTTTGAATTTATTATGCTCATTTCAAACCTGGTCAAACCTAAGTTTGACCAATATTTAAACAAGTTTCAAACAAGAAAAATGAAAAACCAAGCCTGGATTCTTCTTAGTCACTCCAAAATAAAGGTTTTGTGAGGTTGTTTATTATATTTTTTTTATGCTCATTTCAAATGAACCATATATGCATTTGCTTCTGTTCCTCCACTTTGTTTTGTCATGAAACAAAATTACATATTCAGAGTCCTTGAATTTTTATGATCATTCTACATACATAATTTATTTTATTTGGAGTTTCCGTTTAAAAGTTATTGAATTTACAAGTTTATAGCATTTTCTGGATTATTGAGTAAATAGAAAAGGTTTATTCATGCTGAGGGGGGGGCACACCGGTTAATCTGACCCGTGGGCTTGGAATGTCAGTGTCACTAGTGAAATCCACCCCCTATTTATACGGTGAAATGTGTCGTACTCTAGCTATTTCCAAATCTACGCCACTCTCGCCACCGGCAACCACCACGCAATTGACCCCCGCCGCCACGGATCAAGCGCCGCCATGCGACGATCATGAGGCCTGGATCTTCCAGCTCGCGCGGCGACCATTCCGGCGGAGGAAACCGCTCCGACAAGAACCGGCCGGCGACCGACTCTGACCATAAACAGGCGGCGTGGGTTGCTTCAGACGCTGCTCGAAAACGCGGCGAGCGCAAGTACACCAACTGGGGGCTCGCGCCGCCGCGTGCGCTCGCTCGTCGCGAGGTGGAGGAGTACGACCGCGAGATGGCGGTGCGAGGTGCTAGCGCGGGTGGCGCGGGGAGCTCCTCTGGCGCGGGGAGCTCCGCCATTGCACGCGCACCGCTGCCGCCTCCGAAGAGGGAGGGGGAGGAGCAGGGCTTGGCACCGCGCCTACTCGTCTATCTGCCGGGAGACTACGTCGACGACGGCGACCTCGACGACGTCATCGCCGAGATTATGGAGCGCACCAAGCACGAGCCGCAGCAGCTCGTCGCGCGCCGGCAGATGGAAGAGGAGCTCGACGAGTTACGCGTCCTCCAAGCCATCGAGAAGTCCCGCGAGGACGCGTGGTGAGGCGCCTCCGACTCCGACTCCGACTGAGCACCGTCGCCGCCTCGTCGGGGCCGCACCCCTGGGGCTCAGGTGAGCCGAATTTTGAAGATCTAAACTAGGGGTAGGAGCTGCGGGATACCCGCGTAGATTTAGGTAATCGAAGTACTCCGTCTGGCTTTGGCTTCGACGAGTGTGACTTTTGCTTCGACGAGCCCACCATTAGAACTATGGGTACTACTCCGTGTGTAATCGAACTAAATTATCTGCTATGTTTGCTAACATCTATGTATGTTGTTTGAATTTGATCGATTTCGGTTGAATGCTTGTAAAATGCTTGTAAATATGCTTGTCTGTATCGGAGCTCGCCGGCGTTGCCGTGCTTCGTCGCCGGAGAAGAAGAAGAGGGAGGATGCGCGCGCAGGGGAAAATAGTTTAACCGTAGTCGCCGTCAACTGGGTCCCACGCCGACGTGGATAAGCTGTGGGTCCCACCCGGCTCCCACTAATCCTGACAGAGATTGCGTTTAAGGGTCATGTCGTGCCTGGGCTATTTATACACAGAGATATGTCGCGATAGAGCTATTCCTGCTAACGATGTCGCTTCTGAGACAATTTACAGAAAAAACGTCGCACAAGAGCTATTGACCCGATTTAGGGGGTCGTCTAAGTGACAGTGAAGGAGTAAAACCCATATTTTACTCCTCTGACGCCGGATAGGGGATCGACTAGAGTTGGCATAAGGAGTGTACCAGTATTTGGAGAGTGCAACATGTAGCACTACAATGGATAACAAGTGGATGCCTCTTATGTTGTGTTCTTGGATTCCCCGGCCAGGATCATCTTTTTTCGGGGCGACGGTCACCCCGCCTCCCCAGGATCATCGTTGAACACACACGTATTAGAAAAGAATCCTTACTACCAATGTCGAAGATAAAAACACACACGTACATAGTCCTTAACAGCCATGTCCAATTGCGACAAGAAAAAAAAAACACGCCATGATATAGAAATCACGTGCCTTCTTTCTTGAAATAGGAAAAATATATTTTAAATGCGTACACAGTTGGGTTTAAACCCACAGGTATTAAAAAGAGAGTCTCTACCGACGTCCATATCTTGAAAAAAAAAACAGGCACGCCCAAATGAAAAAAGACACGTACAAGTAAGAGATCATTGTCTCTGCCAAATGAAAAAAAACAGGCACGCCCAAAGGAAAAATATTTTTTAAATGCGTACACAGTTGGGTTCATCTCCAACCATTTAATCTCACTTTTCCAACTGCAAGAATCCATCATATATATATATTAACCGTGTTCCACCTCATCCTTTCAATCTCACTTTTGAAGTTCAGCAATCCATCATGTATATGTACGCGATTTTATGCCAAGATGCTAATTTAGCAGGTAGGATCTTATTGAGCAATCTAGCATGTAAATGCATGCATGTTTGTGATGTTATCCCATGAAATGTTGATTTAGCACCTACGATCCACTCAAACAGAAGGAGCTCGATGACCTTTGAAGAATATGGACCCAAGTGTAGCAATAAAGGGTCTTGCAGTTATGTTTGGCATGGATCGAGTTAGGACTCAACACGAATGGATATAATCGAGGAGATGAAGAACCTAGGATCTCAGATTAGAACTAGGTTGGGTGTTAATTTTTCTATTTCTTTATTTCGAGGAATAAATTATTTTTGAGGGATCAGATTAAGTTACGAATTATTGGGTTGGACTCATTGGGCCACTTAAATTATGACTCAGTTCTCACTGGCGAGTTTCATTGGTACATATAGCACAGTGGCTGCTGATCAATGTCCCCAGCTATGAGTAGACAATCTCATCATGTTTCCGATGTATTATATACAAGCAAACTACATTTTATACTTGTCCTATATAAAAACGTAATCATATAATAGTAAATGTGTCTGTATTATTAAAAATAAAAGGACATTCATGTCATCAAAGAATATTTTGATCTATCCTGCATCTCCACAAGACTTCCAATATTAAAATCCAGTCAAAATTTCCATTGCTTTTCTTACTAATTCTAATAAATTATATATACAAGGGAGCCTATCCCGTTCATCTTCAAGGAAGGCGATCTGCTTTAATTGGTCATGATGTGGAGGAGCGTGTCTTTCCTAACAAAGATAAATCACTTCGGATGGAGCGGCTCATATCAGTAAGCTTGCTGCATCCGATGTCGCCAAGTGCAAGATAGTGCTTCCGAGTAATTTTATTCTACATGCTAAATCATCTCTAGCATTGATTATTATACTATGCATGCACACAATATTATTCTTTTGGTAGATATACTAATTTGCATTGCATTCTTGCGATTGATGAATTACATGGATCCACAAGATATTCTTCGCAGGTGAGGATTGCTAATAAATATTACTTGCGTATATAGTGTGTCTATACATGTATTTATTATGTCCTTATAAGTTATGAGTAAGAAAAAATGATATATATTAAAATATCTTTAACACACCTAATTACTACATTAACAAAAAAAACTGGATGCATCATGCGCCATAAAGATTCCATATAAACAGGTGATTATGTATGTGAAACATATGTGTGTAGTAGGAATAGAAAGTATTAAGAAAAACCAGGCACAATCATAAAATAAATTATTTGAGCTATTCAACTTAAATCCGAATAATTTATCACACAGTTCCTAGCCATGTTATCAATCATAGAAGAAATTCATTAACATGTTATTGTTTAAGACAAACAACTCAAAATCCGACAATGTATCAATGTTTTACACATGTAAAATCTATACCGCCAAGCAAAGGGTTATAAGATAAAATTCTAGGGTACTTCTATAGCAAAAATGGATATGTCTTTTTTTTAGGTACCGAAAAGAAAAGAACATATTTGCTACAATTTGGGCAATTGATCATGTACAGTTTAGAAAAATATATATCACCAATACATGATACATGCAATAACTTATGTATTTGTAGCAATGTTTTCTACCAATATAACAATAACAATTAATAATAACATGTTTGTATTACTCTCCAACATTTCTAATAGTTACCACTTTGTCATATTTAATATTATAAAAGTGCTAGCCCATACACATGCACGGGTTGATGACTAGTCAATATAAAGAATTAGGGAACATCCGTTTATAATTTCCATTCAAAGTGGACTGCCTCAAGTCTGCATTCTGCGTAGTAATAACATAGGAGTCCAAATTCAAATTAGGCTTGAACCCAGAGGTGGGTGTACGTCATCATAACACCAACATATTATTTTTTTACCTGATAACACCGACATCTCCAGTAACTCAGCACAACATGATACTGTACGCTATCACGCCAGTACTCGTTAAAAAAAATCATGCTTGTACTCGTCTGTCCATTATATGTGTACTGTGTACTTGCTTGCTATGTGTACATTCATATCAAAGACCCGGCCGTGAGCATATGACACGACAAGGACACATACAAAGCATAAAAGGAAAGCATGGCAAATCAAATTGACTACAAGAGACAGGCAAAACTGCTAAGCCGATAAATACAATGCAGTGAGCTATCGAAGCACCATCATATTAACAATTACTAACCGATAAATACAGTTGCATTCGAAGCCTCTCATGTCCAGTTCCTCTAGTAATGATGATGAGAACATCTACATATTCAATAAGTAGTGACCGCGTCTTATTTGAATCAGTTGCATAGGCTTGCGAGGCATTAGGGATTAAGGCATCTCCAACACGAACCCTCAAATAACTCGCAAACATCCGGACCGGGCTATCTAGACGCACAATGCCATCCAACACAGACCCTTATTTGTCCACGGATTCGTACGCTTGACCGTTTTCCCGTAAACCGGAAGCAAATCTGCCAGTGCTTTGCGATAGTCCCCACATTTACATGATGAATCGAAAGTAACCACATACCCCTCCTCTCCGTCCCGATGGCAGAAGACACATGCTTGTTGTTCCTCTTATTGACGGAAGGCTAGCATGTTAAAGGCTGGCATTTGGGCATTTGGCAGAAGCTTTGAAAATGACCAAAGTATGTACTCTTCTGCCAAAGCATGTACTCCACTCAAATCCACACTACACTCGGGTTAAACTATTACCGTTGCTCTTTTTTAAGTTAATAAAGACAGACATTTGAGGCATAGTGTTTGATGGCCAGCTTCGGCATCAATGTTCGTCGACGTGCACAGGCGGATACTATGTCCATTTTGTTTTCAGAGATAGCGTTGGAGAAGCCTTTATCCTACTACGGAGAGTAGATGGAAGTGAGAACTTTTGGAGCCACCCAATCCTTTTATTTCTTCCATAGGAGCCAAATTGGTATGCCGTGTAAATGCCATATGATACTACATAATGCATGCTAATAGTGCTATATATGCTGGAGGAGATGTGTCATGGGTATTTCGCTGACAATACATATAGGCATAGGGGTGTGCATGAGAGGTCGTAGAGTGTTTTGTAAGGATAGATGGATTTAAACACATGGGTTTTTACCCGGGTTTAGGCCTCCTTGCTAAGGGATAACACCACACTACTGCGTTTACTCCTTCTTGTGTATAGGGATTAAAAAGAACGCAAACCATTAGCCCGATGCCCATGCCTTATATATTGTGCGACAAGACTAGATGCTATAATGGGCAGCTGATTACTGATACAACAAACGACATACTTATTCCGGGTGTCACCGAGTAATCTAGCAACCTCGTCAAGGTGGGCCATCAACACCCAATAGGCAGAATGCATCTGCTTTGAGTAATGTGACTTATGGCACTCAAAATTTATCATGCAGTCAGCAAAACAAATACTTTGCTTGGGACTGGCCTAGTGACAACTCATGACGTTATTTGGTCCAGTCAAACTCAATCAAAATCGACTAAAGATGATGTGGAGCATCATGGGGGTGAGTGATTTCATTGTTAGAATTAATTAACATGTGTTAATTATGTAGTTAAGCGCTGCTTGTGTGAACCACCAACGGTTGCTTTTAGGCAATGGACGTCTCTGTTCACATATGTCTCCTCCGAGTAGGTGCCTGTTCGCTCGTGCCTTTTGGCACTGTATAAATAGCAGTTTAGATCATCAATAAAGGACTAGTGATTCACTTTTACATCTCGTTGTCTTTCTCTCGATCTCTACTTCACACATGTTAGAAGCTTAGTGTTCCTACTAGGTGTGGTAGCTCTCTCATGAAGAGTCTTCAAAACAGACGTTATGGCTACATCCACCAACCATTATCTGAACAATAATGTTTCTTATGTTGCCCAGATGCAAACAGGTTACATAATAAGCAATATCACTACATTGCATATCTTGCAAGTCAAATCATGCGACTGATTTGTTCATCAGGTCTCTACCAACTTCTACATTTGAGAAATGTGTTCATGAAATTGGTATATAACGACTTCGGAATATGCACGAATCAGGGGGAATATCTTCCTGAATTGTTTCTGTTAAAAGCACCATATTATACTCTTTGTCCCTTCATGAGTTTATTTTATAGGTTCTCGTAATGGTTTCTAATGAGGTAATATCAACACAAGATTATATGCCATACTTTCTATTTTTCCCACCAGGATTTTTAGGAAAGTATATACGGCATATTTATTGTCCTCTCAATTCTATGAGTTTTTTCGTATTGTGTTAAAAGAGGCAATAATCATTATATGTTGCATCATTTTTCTCCTGATTTTCTCACTGGGTTTGAAGGAGTTTTAACAACATATCAAAACGCATATCTCCTCATATTTTTCACACAGGGTTTTTGAAGGAGCCACCTTTCAAGATGATGTTAATACATGTACAAGAATTGATTAGGGGGAGTGTTAAAATTAATTAACATATGTTAATTATATAGTTAATCCCTGCTTGTGTGAACCACCAACGGTTGCTTTTAGGCAATGGACGTGTCTGTTCACATATGTCTCCTCCCAGTAGATGCATGTTCGCTCGTGCCTTTTGGCACTGTATAAATAGCAGTTTACATCATCAATAAAGGACTAGTGATTCACTTTTAGTGATTCACTTTTACATCTAGTTGTCTTTCTCTCGATCTCTACTTCAAATAGTCATGAAGAGTGCTTTGTGAATCGTCACATCACCCCCAACCCCCAACACACACACATTGAATGCCCACAAGCTACCAGTCATTAGCCATATCTTCTTGAGTATTGCGTGATAGTACTCTACGCCGCCCCGCACTTTTCGTCCCCGCAGCGGCCGCCGTCCCACAGGCCACGAAGCAGCGAGGGTTAATGCCGGCCCCTTCTATATCCTATGCTCAGAAAGACGGGTGGGGGTGGGTCCGCTGCAGCCGACGACCGCAGATCCGAGAAGGCTCCCTTCCAACGATAGTACCGCTCTCTCTCTCTCTCTCTCTCTCTCTCCCTCCCTCTCTCTGCATTAAAGGCAGCACGATGGTGCGGGCGTAAGCTGTTAGGGCATGCGGCAGCGGCAGGATGAACCGCACCCTCTGAACCGGTGCACCTAATCTTTGTCTCTAACTTCCATATGCATTGACTGGTGTGAGCGGACGATCTAGATCGAGCGGGTCATTGGAGCTTTCCGGCCACACCCATGTTTGATCTGGTTTGTCATTCATCTCACATGATATCTTCCTTGGAAAATAACATGGAACATGGAAAACTGCATTTTGAAAAGGTTCATGAAAACTGAATTTTATGAATCCTGCATTCCTAAAAGCTTCCAGTGTTCTGAGGTATCGAATCCCACTGAACATATATACATTGAGGTTGAAATGATGCCACGATAGTTAGCATTCATGCTTCTAATATAAGATCAACTAAATCATCTTCAGTTAGTCTTCCTTCTTGCTATCCAGATATTAAAAGAGCAGATAGTCTTTGAACAAAGGGGTGGATGGGACAACATGGTTTGGACCCCTTTGTGGAATAAAAAGTTTTATGTTTACACAGTTCACAATTTTCTGAACGGAAACATAGGTAGGTTCAGTTGCTGTCTTCACATTAGTTCAAAGAGATGTACAATTCCAATTAGTATTTGGTCATGTTGCTTTGGACTCTATGCATATCTGAATAATGTCTGCATGTCAATTTTAGGAAGCATTCCAGCCAACACACACCTTGAGTTTGTGATGTGGATTTACATGCTAAGTATAGCCATACTAAGTACTCCCTCCGTTCCAAAATAAGTGACTCAAAAATGACCCAACTTTGTATTATAATACAAAGTTGGGTCATTTTTGAGTCACTTATTTTGGGACGGAGGGAGTATCTCTTTAGTATGGCTGATCAACCATGGGAGCCCTCTATGTAACCAAATAGCTGTGCTATACTTAGTATGGCTATATCTTGCCAAACAATTTGCTACTCTATTTCGCATACGTTGTATTTTTTTGGAATAAACTCACTATCAACCAGAAGGATTTTAATCTCCGAAGCCAAGTGGCCGTTAGCATAATGGTCGAGGGAATCCAAAGTGAGGGTCGACAGAGCTAACGACGAGCCCAATTAAATAATAACCGGAAGATCTATGCTGGATTGCGAGCGCAATGCCTTGCATTAAAGCATGGATTTCCGCCTCAAGTGCATCATTGCAATAGAATAAGAACCTACAAGCAGCAAAGATAACACTACCATCGCAGCTTGTGAAGATCATACTTGTTGCGGTTGTTCCATCAGCTGCCGAGTAAGATCCATCAACAGATAAACTGGTTTTGTCCCTTGACGGTGGTGGCCATGACAGAACATACGCGACAACATGAGGCACATGTATGGGAACAATATCAACCTTCGACATCTTTCCTTTAAGTATCTCCTCAGGCGAGTATTTTTGAGTGTTACTAAGGGACTACCAGTAACTTTGCAAGAATTCGACGGAAACATTTGTGAGTGTCACATCTTTACCATGGGCAATATCATTCCTTAACTACCAAATTCTCCTAATCAAGAGAATGATCATGCTTCGAGAATAGACCGAACAGTCAGCAAGGATCATAAGGAGCAAATCCTTGCTGGTGTGGAGAATGTGCTCCGTGGGAGACAATGGCCATAGCCCCACATGCAGTTCCAGAGAACCTGGGCGTGACCACATGTCACAAGTGCATGGAGACTGGACTCCTCCACGGTCCCACAGACGAGACAAGTCACACATGCTGGATTTTTGCTACGAGGCCTTGGCCCAAAGCCCATCCAAAATCTGAAATTCTCATGAAATATGTGCGTTGGCTGGTTGAGTGGTGTAATTGGGACTAAAGTTTAGTATCATACCACTAGTGGAGAGGGAGCAACACCTCTTTATAAGGTGAGCTCTTCTAGTACTTGTAAAAGAATGGGAAAGAGAAGAGGCCCTTGTGCACTCCTCCTCCTCGCTCTCCGCGCCGCGGGTTGTGGGATTGAGCCGAGCCGAGCTCATACCTACACGCTTATTTTTCTCGGTCAGGAACGTTAACAGACGCGTCACGATCTAATGTGTCTATCCCACGTCTCTCCACCACCACGCATATATATACGCGAGGTCCCTGCCAACCCTAGCCGCCGCCACAACATATGATTTCGCATATGGTTTCGTACTGTTCCAGATCATTGTGCCGCCATCCAAGTCTTCTCCATCCCTCCTTTCGGCGTGCACCGCGAGAAGGGACAGGAGCTCCGGAACCCCGGGAGAGGGGCGATCAGTGTTTTGGGGAGCGCACGCACGCGACTGCTGGCATCGACGGTTTTCCTGACGACGATTTCTTCCCCGACCTCGGCAACCTCTTCCTCAACGCCATGAACGACAACGTCAACACTCGCGGTTCTACTCCCACTGCACCGTATGCAATCTTGTCCTCCTTGTTTGAGATCATACTAGAATTCATATGCCTAGTCTATGTCGTAGATTCAATCTACTCGTTTACGTTGCTAGTCTGCATGATTAGTTTAATCTATGCTCTTGCTATCATGATCTATTTTCTGCTTATTGGATTAAATATTGTAGTAATTTGCTCATATAGTCAACAACCAAAAACCCGATATAGGCAATTTACTCCAAGTGGTTTTGCTGCGCATCTGAAGCCGCCCACCTTCAAGGGGGTGCAATATAAGAGGTGGCGCACGAGAGCAGTCTACTGGTTTCAGACCATGTACTCCTATGATGCCACTAAGGGTAAGCCCGATGGCGATCTTAATCCTACACAGCATGAATCTTTTGAGAAGATTGATACCCTCTTCAAGGGTGCCCTTCTGAGTGTTCTTGACGATTCCATTATGGATTCGTATATGTCGTTTGACAATGGCAAGGACATGTGGGCTGCGCTCGAGGCCAAGTTTGGGGCCTCGGACGCTGGCAGCGAGTTGTACGTCATGCAGCAATTCTATGAATACAAGATGACTAATGAGCGATCTATTGTTCAACAAGCTCATGAGATACAGTCACTCGCCAAGGAACTTGAGTACTTAAAGTCTGTACCGTCGGACAAGTTTGTGGCCGGGGGCATCATTGCCAAGCTTCCACCTTCGTGGAACAATTTTGCTACTTCTGTGAAACACAAGAGACAGGAGTTTTCCTTTTCCGATCTAATTGGAACTCTTGATGTTGAAGAGAAGGCGAGAGCAAAAGACACGCGTGCTCAAGCTGTTGAGGGAGCTTCTATTGCCCACATGATGCAGAAGAAGAACTTCCATCTCAACAAGCCCCAAAACAACAAGAACAAATCTCAGGGCAAAGGCAAGTTTGCTGCAAAGAACAAGCCATCACAATCTACCAACTTCAAGAAGAATTCTCACAAGAAGGGGAAGGGACTATGCCATGTCTACGGTGATCCTAATCAGTGGGCTCCGGGATGTCCCAGCCGCTATGAGGAGAGCGAACATGAGAAGAGAGGCAAGTCCGCTAACGTTGTCATCGGTGATATTGATATGAAGGATTCTGGGTACGGTATTTTTCCTACCATCCTTTCAGTCTGTCATTCTCTAGATTGGTTAATTGACATCGGTGCTAATGTACATGTTTGTGCTGATGCATCTATGTTTTCTTCTTACCAGGTCGCAAGGACTTCTCCCGTGCTGATGGGGAACGGGTCACATCCCACTGTTCGACGGGTCGGTACGGTCGATCTAAAGATTACTTCGAGGAAGATCGTGCGTTTGAAGAACGTTCATCATGTGCCCTCTATCAATAAAAATCTCGTCAGCAGTTCCCGTTTGTGTAGAGATGGTTTTAAGTTGGTTTTCGAGTCCAATAAAGTTGTTATCTCTAAATATGGACAATTTGTTGGAAAAGGCTATGAGTGCGGAGGCTTGTTCTACCTGTCTTTGTCAGATATTTGCACTAAAGTTATTAATAATGTTTGCCACGATAATGAGTCTAATACTTGGCATTTGCGACTTTGTCATATTAACTTTGGTTGCATGACGCGGCTAGCTAATGTGAGTTTAATTCCGAAATTCACTACTATTAAGGGCTCCAAGTGCCAAGTGTGTGTGCAAGATAAGGAACCTTGCAATTCTCATAAGACAACAGAGGCAAGAGGCTTGGCACCACTAGAACTTATCCATTCTGATCTTTGTGAGATGAATGGCTTGTTGACAAAAGGTGGAAAGAAATATTTCATGACGTTGATTGATGACTCCACTAGATATTGCTATTTGTATCTTCTGAAATCAAAAGATGAGGCTTTAAACTTCTTCAAAAACTATAAAGCTGAAACAGAGAACCAACTTGATCGAAAAATTAAATGACTTAGGTCTAATCGTGGTGGAGAGTATTTTTCCAATGAATTTGATTTGTTTTGTGCGGAACATGGTATAATCCATGAGAGGACACCTCCCTATTCATCTCAGTCAAATGGGGTAGCCGAAAGGAAGAACCGTACTCTAACTGATTTGGTTAACGCCGTGTTAGACACATCGGGTCTCTCCAAGGCATGGTGGGGGGAGGCGCTAATGAGTGCATGTCATGTCCTAAAACGAGTTCCCACAAAGCATAAAACCATTACTCCGTTTGAGGAATGGGAAAGGAAAAGGGTGGAACTCTCTTATCTACGTACTTGGGGTTGTTTGGGGAAAGTCAATATACCAATTCCCAAGAAGCGCAAGCTTGGACCAAAAACCGCGGATTGTGTTCTTTTGGGCTATGATTTTCACAGCATTGGCTATAGTTTTTTGATAATAAAATCTGAGGTATCAGACATGCATGTTGGTACGATTATGGAGTCGAATGATGCAACTTTCTTTGAGGACATATTTTCTATGAAGGATATGTCTAACTCATCAAATCAGGAGATACCTACTCTAGCTACTCATGAATCTTCTATAATTCCTGAACCCACCATTGCGATGGAACACGTTGAGAATCCTGAGGAGGATGACAATTAAACTTCTATAAGGAGCAAGAGACGTTGTGTACCTCGTGGATGATACACCTAGGACTCTTTCAGAAGCCTATGCATCTTCTGATGCTGACTACTGGAAGGAAGCTGTCCGTAGCAAAATGGATTCCATCTTAGCTAATGGAACCTGGGAAGTCACTGGTCGTCCTTATGGTTGTAAACCCGTGGGATGTAAGTGGGTGTTCAAGAAAAAGCTTAGACCTGATGGTACAATTGAAAAGTACAAGGCACGGCTTGTGGCCAAGGGTTATACCCAGAAAGAAGGTGAAGACTTCTTTGATACTTACTCACCTGTGGCTAGACTGACCACTATTCGGGTGCTACTATCACTAGCTGCCTCACATGGTCTTCTCGTTCATCAAATGGACGTTAAGACAACTTTCCTCAAAGGAGAGCTGGATAAGGAAATTAACATGGATCATCCTGATGGTTTATAGTACTTGGTCAGGAAGGGAAAGTGTGCAAGTTATTGAAGTCCTTATATGTCCTTAAGCAAGCACCTAAGCAGTGGCATGAGAAGTTCGAAAGAACATTAACTACTGCAGACTTTGTTGTAAACGAAGCTGATAAGTGTGTATACTATCGCCATGGTGGGGGCGAAGGAGTTATTTTCTGTCTGTATGTCGATGACATACTGATCTTTGGAACCAACCTTGATCTAATCAAGGAGGTTAAGAATTTCTTATCTCGCTGTTTTGAGATGAAAGATCTTGGAGTAGCTAGTGTTATACTGAATATCAAGCTGCTAAGAGATGAGAATGGTGGGATTACACTGCTCCAATCCCACTATGCGGAAAAGGTCTTAAGTTGTTTTGGGTATAGCGACTTCAAGTCTTCTCCCACTCCATATGATGCTAATGTGGTGCTTCGAATTGCTATAGATCAACTGAGGTATTCTCAGATAATAGGCTCGCTTATGTACTTAGTGTTGGAAATATGCCCTAGAGGCAATAATAAATATGACGATGTGTGTTGGAAATGTTTCCAAGGTTGATGTGATCAACATCGCACGCTCTATCTACCTTCGCGATTAGTGACGAACCTAAATAAATGTTATTTGGTGTTTTGCGTTGAGCATGAACGTGATTAGATCGTGTTTATTGCAACACGGTTATTCATTTCAGTTAGACAATAATGGTTATTCTGTTTACATGAATGATACCTTCAATGGTCATGCACCCAGTGAGAATGGTTTGTTGAATCTTGATCGTAGTAATACACATGTTCATAACTTTGATGCCAAAAGATACAAAGTTAATAATTATAGTACCACATACTTGTGGCACTGCCGCTAAATGTCATATTGGTATAAAGCGCATGAAGAAACTCCACGCTTATGGATCTTTGGACGCATTCGATTTCAAATCGGCTGAGACATGCGAACCATGCCTCTTGGGCAAGATAACTAAGGACCCCATTTTCTAGATCGATAGAGCGGGCAAGTGATTTATTGGAAATGATACATGTTGATGTATGAAATCCAATGAGTCTTGTAGTGTGCGGTGGATATCGTTATTTTCTTACCTTCACTGATGATTTGAGTAGATATAGTGTATATTTACTTAATGAAACACAAGTCTGAATCGTTTGAAAGGTTCAAGCAAATTCAGAGTGAAGTTTAAGATCATCGTGACAAGAAGATAAAAACGTCTGCGTTATGATCGTGGAGGTGAATATCTGAGTTACGAGTTTGGCATACAACTTTAGACAATGTGAAATTTGTTTCACAACTCACGCCACCTGGAACACCATAGTGTGATGGTGTGTCTGAATGTCATAGTTGTACTCTATTGGATATGGTGCGTGCTATGATGTCTCTTATCGTTTTGCTACTATAATTTTGGGCTTATGCATTAGAGACAACTACATTCACTTTAAATAGGGCACCATCTAAATCCATTGAGATGACACCATGTGAATTAGGGTTTGATAGAAATCCAAGCCGTCATTTCTTAATGTTTGGGGCTGCGACGCTTGTGTGCGAAATGTTTTCACCGAATGAGCTGAAACCCAAAGCGGACAAATGCATCTTCATAGAATACCCTAAGAACAGTTGGGTGAACCTTCTATCTCAGATCCAAGCATAAAATGTTTGTTGCTAAAACTGGGTCCTTGAACCTTTGTTCCACCAGAGAGTAGCGCAGCGCAGGAAGATGTTTCTGTCTAGCCTACGTTAGTTGAAGAGGTTAATAATGATGATCATGAAGCTTCAGATCAAGTTACTATCGAACCTCGTAGGTCGACAAGGATGTGTACTGCTCCTGAGCGGTACGACAGCCGTGTCTTGGAGGTCATGTTGTTGGACAACAATGAACCTACAATCTGTGGAGAAGTGATGATGGGCCGGATTCCGACAAATGGTTAGAGGCCATGAAATCCGAGAAAGGATCCATGTATGAAAACCAAGTATAGACTTTGGTAGACTTGCTCGGTGGACGGCAGGTCATCGAGTACAAATGGACCTTTGAGATGATGACAGACGCTGATGGTAAATGTCACCATTTATATAGCTCGACTTGTCGCAAAGAAGTTTCCGACAAGTTGAAGGAGTTGACTGCGATGAGACTTTCTCTCTCGTAGCGATGCTAAAGTCTGTTGGAATTATGTTAGCAATTGCTGCATTTTATCAATTATGAAATCTGTCAGATGGATGTCAAAACATCGTTTCTTTCCTTAAGGAAAGGTTGTATGAGATACAACCAGAAGGTTTTGTCAGTCATAAGGATGCTAAAGGTGTGCAAGCTTCAGTGATCCTTCTATGAACTAAAGCAAGAATCTCGGAGTTGGAATAGACACTTTGATGAGGTGATCAAAGTTTTTGAGTCTATACAAAGTTTATGAGAAACTTGTATTTACAATAAAGTGAGTGGGAGCACTATAGAGTTTCTGGTAAGCATATGTGGTTGACATATTGTTGATCGGAAATGATGTAGAATTTCTGGAAAGCATAAACGGTTGTTTGAAAAGAGTTTTTCAAAGGAAGACCTGGATAAAGCTACCTAATTGTCGAGCATCAAGATCTATAGAGATAGATCAAGATGCTTGCATGATGAGACTTTCAATGAGTACATACCTTGACAAGATTTTGAAAGAGTTCAAAATGGATCAGTCAGAGAAAGAGTTCTCGCCTGATTTGTAAGGTGTGAACTTGAGTGAGACTCAAATCTCGACAATGACAGAAGAAAGAGAAAGGACGAACATCATTCCCTATGACTTAGCCATAGGCTCCATATTATGCCATGCCGTGTAGTGCACCTGGTGTGTGCCTTGCCATGAGTCTATCAAGGGGTACAAAAGTGATCCAGGAGTGGATTACTGTACAACGGTCAGGATTATCCTTAGTAACTAGAGGACTAAAGAAAAATTTCTCGATTATGGAGGTTATAAAGAGTTCGTCGTAAAGGGTTACGTCGATGCAAACTTTAACACCAATCCAGATGACTCTGAGTAGCAATCCGGATACGTATAGTGGATCAACCATTTGGAATAGCTCCAAGTGAAGTGTGGTAGCGGTGTCTACAGTATGACATAGAGATTTGCAAAGTACACATGGATCTGAATGTCGCAGAACCGTTGACTAAAAGACCTTTCTCACATGCAAAGCATGATCGAGCCCCAGAACTCATTTGGTGTTAGATTCATAACAATGCGAATCACATGGTGATGTGAACTAGATTATTGACTCTACTGCAAGTGGGAGACTGTTGGAAATACGCCCTAGAGGCAATAATAAATTGGTTATTATCATATTTCCTTGTTCATCATAGTCGTTTATTATCCATGCTATAATTGTATTAATCGGAAACTCAGATACATGTGTGGATACATAGACAACACCATGTCCCTAGTATGCCTCTAAAAGACTAGATTATTGATCAAAGATGGCTATGGTTTCCTAGTCATGGACATAATATGTCATTTGAGAACGGGATCACATTATTAGGAGAATGATGTGATGGACCAGACACAAACTACAAACTTAGCATATGATCGTATTAGTTTATTGCTACTGTTTTCTGCATGTCAAGTATTTGTTCCTATGACCATGAGATCATGCAACTCGCTGACACCGGAGGAGCGCCTTGTGTGTATCAAACATCGCAACGTAACCGGGTGACTATAAAGGTGCTCTATAGGTATCTCCGAGGGTGTTTGTTGGGTTGGCATGGATCAAGATTGGGATTTGTTACTCCATGCGACGGAGAGGTATCTTAGGGCCCACTCGGTAATACAACATCACAATAAGCCTTGCAAGCAATGTGACTTAGTGTTAGCCACGGGATCTTGTATTACAGAACGAGTAAAGAGACTTGCTGGTAACGAGGTTGAACTAGGTATGGAGATGCCGACGATCGAATCTCGGGCAAGTAACATACCGAAGAACAAAGGGAACATCATACGGGATTAACTGAATCTTTGAGATAGAGGTTCGACCGATAAAGATCTTCATAGAATATGTAGGAACCAATATGGGCGTCCAGGTCCCGCTATTGGTTATTGACTGTAGAGGTGTCTCGGTCATGTCTACATAGTTCTCGAACCCGCAGGGTCTGCACACTTAAGGTTCAGTGACGTTTCGGTAGTATAGAGTTATGTATGATGGTGACTGAAGGTTGTTCAGAGTCCCGGATGCGATCTCATACGTCACAAGGAGCTCCGGAATGGTCCGGAGGTAAAGATTGATATATAGGAAGTCATGTTTTGGTTGCCGAAAAAGTTTTGGGCTCATCGGTAGTGTATCGGGAGTGCCGGTAGTGTACCGTGGGACCATCAGGAGAGGTATTTCGACCCAAGAGGATACATGGGCTGTGGGAGGAGGTAAACCAGCCCCTGGTGGGCTGGACGAATACTCCTCTAAGGGCCCATGTGGCTGCAGTGGTTTGAGAAGGAAAAAAATCCAAAGGTGGAGAGGTGGAAAGAGTTTCCAAGTGGAAAGGAGGAGTCCTACTCCTAATAGGATTGGAGTAGGACTCCTCCACCTCCAATTTCGACCAAACCTTGAGGGTTTGAGGCTGGATCCTCCCCTCCCTCCCTCGTATATATACTAGAGGATTTAGAGGAAAAAGCTAACCCTAATAGCCACGTGCTACCTCTCCTCTAGATCGTAGTTTCTCCTCTAGATCGGTTTTCAGTGGTGCTTAGGCGAAGCCCTGCTGGAATTCCTCCACCACTATCGCTGCAACGCTGTCGTGCTGCCGGAGAACTCTTCTACCTCTCCTCTCTCTCTTTCTGGATCAAGAAGGTGTAGATCGTCATCGAGCTGTACGTGTGCTGAACGCGGAGGTGCCATCCGTAGGCGCTAGATCGGAAGGACCGTGATCAAGATCGCGAGATGGATCGTGATGAGATTGTGGGACGGATCATGATGAGTTCGCGGGACGGATCGTGATTGGATCGCGGGATGGATTGTGATCAGATCACGGGATGCTCGGCGATTTGGATCGCGAAGACGTTCGACTACACCAACCGCGTTTCTTAATGCTTCCTGCTTAGTGATCTACAAGGGTATATAGATCCACTCTCCCTCTCATAGATGATCAACACCATGGATAAATCTTGCGTGTGCGTATGAATTTTGTTGTTTCCCATGCAACATTCCCCAACACTTGGCGAGTGCCACGAGGCCTCACATGTCGTTTGCTATGAGCAAACTAAGCCGGTTTGTATCAAACCCGGAAGATGATCATTGGCATGCACTTGAGAGAGCTATGCACTATTTGAAAGGCACTATGAGCTATGGGATTCACTACACCGGGTACCCAAGGGTACTGGAGGGCTATAGTGACTCAAACTGGATATCTGATGCTGATGAGATTAAAGCCACAAGTGGTTATGTTTTTACACTTGGTGGTGGCGCTGTTTCCTGGAAGTCTTGCAGGCAGACCATCTTAACGAGGTCAACTATGGAAGCATAACTCACAGCATTAGACACATCCACTGTTGAAGCAGATTGGCTTCGTCAGCTCTTGCCGGACTTGCCTATGGTTGAAAAACCAATGCCCGCTATCCTGATGAACTATGATAATCAAACTGTGATCATATAGATAAACAGTTCTAAGGATAATATGAAGTCCTCAAGGCATGTGAAGAGGAGATTGAAATCTGTCAGAAAAATGAAGAACTCCGGAGTTATTGCGTTGGATTATATCCAAACGTCTAAAAACTTGGCATATCCCTTCACAAAGGGTTTATCACATAATGTGATAGAAAATGCATCGACGGTGATGGCTTTGAGACCCACCGTATGAGTTGTCCATAGTGATAACCCATTCTATGTGATCGAAGATCCCGTGAAGTAGGAGTGTGAGACAAGCTGTTGGATAGCTAGAAGGAGAGTATCCCTATATTTTCTATCCCACTCCGTGATGATGCAATACTCTAATAGTCTGCATGGCAGGTTTATACCTATCTTTATGTGTTCCAAGTGGCTTATTTGGGTAAGTAGAGATATTGTCCTGCAGGACATCTCCTGAGGAACACACCTATATGAATTCGACTGTAAGCGTCGCAGTCTGTGAGAATTGGGTGTTCTCTAACAAATTCATGAAAGGCCTTGGAGTATGACGTATACGCTCCACCCGCGGGGAAGCCTTGTGGCAGCCCAATATGTATCAAGGATTTGTGTGAAACTAGACTCACGGAAAAATTGTAGTTTAAGGCATAGTCCACTATTGAAGTTGTGATCTAGTGTAGCTTGCAATGCTTTGGATGGACACAACTGGCAGATGCTTGCAATGCTTTGGATGGACACAAGTGGAATGGTCAATTGGTAGCTTGCAATGCTTTGAATGGTCAAGTGGAATCGTCCATATTTGATATTTGCTTGTTTCAGTCAGAGATAGAGGTCTCGTGGACATGGTTCATGATGCAGTTGAAAAGATGCATAGGGCTAGTGTCACCTTTGGCAGTCCACACAGGTGCATGCAAAGGGTTAGAAAACGCAGTGAAGAATGTTTTCCCTCATTGTGAGTAGAGGGAGTGCTTCGGCCATATGTGGATGAATTTGATAAAAAAATCCAGAGGTGAAGAATTTGGTCGCATGTGGCTAGCAGCAAGATCTTACACTAAACAGACACATTCATATCATCTTGGTAAGATAATGACAGCATGCGCTGAGTTTGGTCCATGGGTGAACACCTACCATTCTCTATTATGGTATAGGTCAGGATTTAACACTGCCATCAAGTGTGATCATATCAAGAACAACTTGGCAAAAAGTTTTAACAACAAGGTCAAGCAGTTAGAAAATTTGCCTATGCATGCCATGGTTGACCAAATCAGGATCAAGATCATGCGCTTGTGGGAATTGAGAAGAAGGATTGGGGATTGTCTACAAGGGGATAAGATTCTTGCGGTGGTGGTGGTCAACAGGAGCAGAAATCTTACGCATTTACGCGTTGAAAATCTTCTGCTTGGGTGCTGAAGTTAGAGATACCAAAACTTGTAGAAGGCATGTTGTTAACACTGAAATGCATGATTGCACATGTTTGGAGTGGCAACACACTGGGAAACCATGTGATCTTGCCATACTTTTCTTGGCCTCCTGGCCAAAGATAAACATGCACCCATATTTGCATGAATAATACTCAGTAGCAAGATTCAAGTCTACATATGCAACTCCAATTCCAGTACTTATAGATCAGTCTCAGTGGCCTAAAGTGAAAATTGAATTTTCCATGTGTCCTCCCCTAACAAAAAGAAAGGCTGGCAGGCCTAAAGGGAGTAGATTCAAGGCATGGTTCGAGAATGGTGGGAGTAGTAAAAATGGCAAGGGAAAGAAGGATAGAAAGCCAAAAATAGATGCAAGCTGTGCCAAGAACTTGGGCACCGAAAAGGATCTCCAAAATGTCGTTACAGTCCTGAAAGGACAAGGTATGTTTATGTTAGTTTGTTTTTTATTTGGATGTTGTTTATGTTAGGTACTAGCCAAATTACATGCTTTGTTTTCTAGGAGGAAGCGTGGAGGTCAACCCCTTGTTGTTGAAGATTGTTGGGCAATCAAAAAGGCAAGAATCAATTGTTGTAGAAAAAAGAGAAGTTTTGGTGAAAGTGTGCAAGATGAGACAAACTTGGATGATGTTGTGGTGCAAGATGAGCCAAACTTGGATGATGTTGTGGTGCAAGATGAGCAAATTTTGGATGATGTTGTGGTGCAAGATGAGCAAAATGAGCAGAATGTGGTGCAAACTATAACTAAAGTTGATGCAGTTGATGTGCAAGTTGAACCTCTATTGGAAGTTGTGTTACAAATTGAAGCTGTTGTAGTTGATGTTGTGCAAAGTAAGCCTTATTTAGATGTTCTAGTGCCAAGTAAAGTTGTCTTAGATGGTCCAGTGAAGAAAACCAAGAGATTGAGTGAACTGGGTGTCGTACCTATCGTAGGATCAACAAGTGCCAAGAAAAAGGAGAAGAAATCGAGTGGTAAGTAGAAGTAGAAGTGAAGTATTGTTCTTGTTTGAATAAAAAACTTGCCTGGTATTTGTGTAACTCTATTCAAATTTTGATAGAATTTCAAACTTGTGTATTTTTACTTTGATGGGTATTTGTTAAAACTTGTGTATTACTTTGATATGATATGTATTTGTGTAATACTATTCAAGTTTGAGACAAAATTCAAATTTGAGCAAAAATTCAAATTTGAAGTTATTTGGTATGTGCTATTGGTGTTACAATGATTTCTGGACTATTATTCATGTTAGTTCATTAATCGGAGCAATTTTATTATGTGAAACTCTAGACATGAAAAATGTGCTCCACATGAGCTCCAAACCCCTCAAGAGCTAGGGAAAACAGACCCATTTGTAAGCAAGTTTTTTTCGACCTTCTCTAAATGAGACAAAAAGGAAACTTGACATGTAGTGTGTGTATATAAGAGTCCATCCTGAGATTGGATCATTTCGATAAATTATGACATTTTTAACACTTAACCCTAGCTCACTTCTCTTGAATACTCCAGAACCTCGTTCTTGGTAGCCATCTTTTGTGAAGGTTTTTCATGAAAAAAAATCCGTAGTCCAAGTTTCTTATTTTTTCCTAGATACTTAGTCACATAGAACGATGATCGGCACAATTTATATATATATATTTTTTTGATTTTTTTGAATTATTGATGCTCAACTCTAATCATTGAAGACCTCTCAACCCCCCTCTCAACCCCATCAAAACCCCGCACCCCTCTGGGCCATTGGATCGCTGTGAATGGACGGTCTGGATCAGGACTAGGGCTACGTCAGCGATCCGCGGGCTGCACTCTGATTGGCTGATTCGAAAACGCAGCACCTTGGACCATTAGATGGATGTGAACAGAAGCAACGGTTTGGATCGGGAGCCACGTCATAGATCCGTGGGATGTTAGTTCATTGGCTGGTCATTTTTTTTACGTTGGATAAGATTGAGCAGGCCGACCATGTATTGTTGGGCTTAATTAAAGCGGCCCACCCATTGGACCGATGGTCACCATGCTGATCCGATTTGAGCAGGCCTCAAAAGCATGCTTGCATGCGCGCGCAACCCTGCGCCGCCCGCCCTTGCAGCATAGCCACTGCATGCATGTCATCGAGCTTATCTCTCCACGCGTTTTTAATGGCCAGTGTGCTACGTGAGCTATTGGCAGTACTACCACGATGATACACTTGCATGCATGGGCGGCACACACACAGAACGAGTAGGCGTGTACACCGACCGACGGCACAGAGCTTGTGCTTGCATGCACGGGCAGCACACGTACAGAACGAGTAGGCGTGAACACCGACCGAAGACATAGAGTTTGCAGCACTAAAACATTGTAGCATGGCTATTGATGCCACTTTCGGTTTCCCATGCTTGTACACACATGCATGCTTCCCTCCCCCGATGCCACTCACCACCGCCCACTCATAACATTCACCCGATGTAAACACGTCGCACTAGGGCTATTTAAGCCACCTATGATTTTCCTCCTCCTCACTCATCCTCTTCCATCTGCAACCTCTTCTCGGGTCTCTTCTCACCACCACAAGCCACAAGCAACCCCAAAACCTTCCACCGCAGCCATGAACTACTACATCGGCCCAACCTTCCGCTTTCCCCCACCGTGCCAGAGAGGCTCTACCACGCTGACGTGTACGTCGAGAGGACACTCCGTGTGTGGTCGATGTCAAGATGGAGGGCGCAAGGGAGTTCACCAACGCTTTCCTTGTGCTCGGCTTTGGCCACCTCCCACGAGGATCTCCAAGGATGTACTGAGTCGAGGAGGTGATTCACAACGGGGTCGTGGTTGCTATCCTTGCCCACTTCACCAACTCCATCAACGCATTCTACCTCCTCGGCCATGTGTTCTGGTGTGGCTACGAGTTCATCGCTTTCACCACCCATAACATCTTCACGGACTACGACAATATCTTCCCCTCTGGGGGGCGCATGCACACTCTGCCGTACCCCATCGACAACACCCCGGAGGAGTAGTGAACGGCGCCCGGAGGAGATGGCCATGGAGGAGTTGGCCTTGGAACAAGCAAGCAAGCCGGTGGTGTTTTATCTTATCTAGGGTGCTTTATTTATATAAGTTGTAATGATACTATCTATGTCGTGCTTGGGTACTACTATTGTCGTGTTTTATCTTATGTATGTTAGTTGTAATGTGGTACTATGCAATGCCACTACTTATCTTATCTATGCAATGCTACTACTTATGTTATCTTATTATTGTCGTGTTTCCAAAAATGATTTTTGAGCCTTTCATATATCCCCATTTAATTTGGGTTTCATGGAACTGTAGACATGCTGAAAACAATAAAAAAAGAATCATGTTTGGACAAAAGTGTGCAAAACTAAACCCAGTATCTAAAAAGTAAAAGATGTGATAATATGAAATTACTAACAATAATGCCAATTTTTTTGTATAGATTCCAAATGAAATTTAAGTTGTGTTTGAAAATTTACATATTTACCAAATATGTGACATGGATTTCTTTTTAAATAAATTAAAAGTTTTTTTTTCACTCTCGCCCAAGCTGGGTGCATGCGCTGGCCGTCTCACGCTTGTGATTTGGAGCACACGAACAACCAACAACGATCGACTTGTACTGAGCACCTCGTTCTTTTTTAGTAATAATACAACTCAGCCACCTCATGACTTCAGCCAGGCAATGGCCTGCTACGGCGTCCCGAAGAGCAAACAAAGTGCGCATGTGGCTATGGAGTAAGGCCCATGCGTTATAATTGGCCTGGTTAAAAAAAGTAATCGTTTCTTGACCGTTTCTACGACTCTGGTCGCTTTACGAGCTCGCCATAGAGCAAGTATGCACGGAAATCGAGCTTGGGCACGCGCCCGGTGTGACCGGACGGTAAAATCGCCCCTGTGGACAAGCAACAAAAATGTAAAGCAAAACGAAATAAGTTACAATACATACGGCCCAAAAGTTATTCGACATAAAAATTTGGCCAAAGTAACAACAAGTAAAGAAGTATATGTTTGTTAGAGGTTTATTTTCCGAAGCTACATTTTATTTTAGTTGAAGCATTTTTTCTAAACATGGGTGCCTCAATGCTATAAAACAGGGCTGGTGCCCCTACGTAGGTGGGCTGGTCACTATTTGGGCCTGGTTATTTTCTCACGGCCCAACATCTATTCGACAGCAAGATTATTTTTACTACAAACTAAATTTGGGGTGTGTGCATCGTGTTAACTGAAGAACAAGAACAGAGCATGGACACTGAATATTTCTCCTTCGATTCAATTACATGAACTTGGCATGACGCACAGATCGCATCCTTTGCCCTGACAGACCTAAATGCCCCTGCTAATGACGGATGAACATCAAGTAAAACAAAAGCAGAGCAATGATACAACAATAGAGCCCCCTTGTCATGAAATTTGCTTGCTTATGCAAATTCTTCAGTCCCTGGTCAGTTTAGACTCCAAGTGTGGTTCAGCATTGCGCGCAGACCTCACCATCGGCACGACTCTGCCCGCCTCTCTGTCCGAGCTCCCCAAATTCTCCATCTGCAGCACCCCGCCCAAATTGAGCTCCCAGGTAGTGGCCCCGCTCGAATCAAAGTAGCCCTCAAACTGAATCCTCTCAACATATTCATCCATTCACTCAAAACGGGTGCATTTCTTCAGGATCTGTAAACAACAATATGAACCCTAAATTCCAAATTCGAGGGTAAAACTAAATATGGAGAAATTAGAGCAAACGGCAGTGAAAGAACGGGCTAGGAACTGAGATCTAACCTTGCCATCACTTCCTGCCATTGTTTTGCTCAAGCACTTCACAAATTCCCGCCTAAGATTTTCATTATCATCAGTCCTAGTGACCAACCGTTTCAGAGGTTCTAGGCGTGGGCAGTCAGGGCACCTTGTCAGCGGCACTGGATCATACCGATGCCATTTTGAGTGCGTGGAGAAGGAGGTGGACATCTGCACTAGGTCACCGGAGAAGAGGAAGAATGGAGAAAGGGGAAGCAATGGGCGGCAGCGGGAGGACGAGCACGGGCGGTCGTCTCTTCTAGCTGCGAACAGATGGGTCCCGTGCTGAGTGGACAAGTGGTGGGTCCCATGCTTATGTGGATAAGTTGTGGGTCTAGCCCCCAACAACTAATGAGGGCATCAGTTCGGATTAAGGGCCATGTCGTGTCTGGGCTATTTCCTCATTCAAAAGTGTCACACCAAGGCAATTCGGAGGAAAGACGTCTCGCTCCTTCCAATTCCCACGAAAGGTGTCCCATAGGAGCTATTGACCCCAGTACCGCCGCCAAGCTGTCGTGGACCACTTGCTTTAATACAACACCGTTGTCGGGGTGTGGCGCCGCGTCTTCGGCGAGCTGCCGGTCAGCAAAAGAAACATTCGTGCCGGTCTGTCGTGGACCACTTATTTGACTGCTTCAGCGCAGCACCAACGTGTCTGCATTGGACCGCACGCTGCAACACAACATCTCCGTCGAGGCCATCTTCTGTAGTGCAAATCTCCGTTGGTCGTGGCACCGACATCTGCAGCCATCTTCTACAAGCCTACAACACAACTTCCATGCCGGCGTGGCAGCAGCCTATGCAACATAGTGTCTGTTAGCATCGCTTGATTCAATGCAACAACACCGCCAGGCATGCCAAGTCCTGTCTTCACCTCGCCTGAAACGACACGAGGTATTTTTTGAAACAACACGAGGTACGCAGCAGCTGGGGACTGCATCGTTGAAGCCTTGTCTGCAGCAGAGTGTCATCCCTCGGAAGTTGGCTTGCAGCGTGGGACAGTGCAGATTTTTTTTGCAAAAGTGGTACACTGCAAGTGTGCCGCAAAACATGGCGCAGGCACTGAGGGGGTCCTGGTTTAAGGGGTCCTCGGATGTCTGACTTGTTTCTCATGGTCCAGACTATGTGGGCCACTGGCTGAGCATTGGATGATCAAAGTCCTCGTCGCTAGTGTGGAAGCTTCAAGGAGTCGTGGTGTGTCCTCCAAGTTTGAAATGGTAGATAGGCATGTTTTTATCTTTGATGTGCAACCGACCATGTGTAAACCCTAGGTACCCTCGGCGTCTATATAGAGGGTTTCCAATTGTAGGGCAGGGAAACTCATGTAGGGTTTAGCTATTCGATCTCGAGGTAGATCAACTCTGTATGCTTCATACCATCAATATAATAAAGAAGGACGTAGGAGGGCCCAAACTTAGGTAAACATCGTCTCCTTCGTCCGCTATTACCATCGATCCTAGTCTCACAGCTCGGGACCCCCTACTCGAGATCCGCCGGTTTTGACACCGACATTGATGCTTTCATTGAGAGTTTTGGTGTGATCGCTAAAGGGATCAATGGCTCGTCTTAGCAAAAGCAGCAAGATTTGCAGCTAGGATGTTCTCAGATCTTAACAGGCGGCAACGTCTTGTCGCACACCAATCCAACCAGCCATCTTGGCCAGATCGGAAGCTTCGCCCCCAATCAAGGAATCAAATTCGAAACCCTAGAGTCCATCACTAATTCATGGGGAGAGCTTCTCTTGATGGAACCCTCAGCTCTCATGGAGTAGCCCGCAGATCCCGACGCCTCAATGCCGAAGACTTTGGGCCCCACCTCTGAGGTGGCTGTCACCCTCAGGTTGTCCAGAATGGCCAATCCAGTCATCGTGCTCAGATCCGCTACGGCCGAGCATCACCTGGATTCGCTGTCAAACAACTCCGGAACTGCGACGCGATAGATCGACCCCGCGCACTTCAGCGACACGCATCCCACCGACATTGGTGGTTTCATTGGGGGCTAGAGTTATTCTCACACCCGCCCATAGGCGACAACGTTCGATACGTGTTGCAGATCATGTATGCCGATTCCAACAATGCAGCCGGATACGAAGCACTCTTACACGGTCTTCGGATGGCACCATCATTGGGCATACAATAGCTAGAGGTACGGGGAGACTCCAACTTGGCCATCTCCCAAATCAACAGTGAATTCGACGCCAAAAACACGAAGATGGCGGCATACAGAAACGTTGTCCTCAAGATAACTGCACGGTTCGAGGGGCTAGAATTTCACCATGTCGCTAGAGACAACAACCAAGCCGTCAACGTACTGGCCCATATGGGTGCCAAAAGCACCCTGCCCCAAAAACAGTTTCCTGGAACGGCTCTTTGAGCCATCAGTGGTTTGCCGGACGATAATAAGGGCGCCAGTCTCACCAGCGCAGAAGAGGTTGTTCCCCCTATAAACGAAATAGACGACCAAATCATCAGCGGCTCCGCAATGGACGAAACGCCCTCGGGTCATGAGGTCATGGCAGTAATCGCGCTTTGGACCGAGCCCTTCGTTGCCTACCTTGTTCACGAAGAACTTCCCGACGATCAAACGGAGGCGCGACACACAATTCGGCGATCCAAAGCCTATAAAGTCCACGAGGGTGAGTTATACAAGAAAAGCACCACCGAAGTACTACAACGATGCATATCGGAGGAAGAAGGACGACAACTCTTAGCCAAAGACACAGAGATGAGCAGCGATCAAACCGCGGCAAGGGCCTTAGTTAGCAAGGCCTTTTGGGTCGGTTTCTTCTGGTCGAGTGCTTGAGCGGACACCCAAGAACTTGTCAAGCACTGTGTGGGGTGTCAACTTTTTGCAAATCAAAGCCACACGTCCCCAACAGCTCATTGTACTATTCCGGTTACCTGGACCTTTACGGTATGGGGAATGGACATGGTCGGACCACATAAAGGGGGGACCAAGAAGAATAAATACCTAGTGGTCAAGATTGACAAATTCACCAAATGGATAGAGGCAAAACATGTCAAATCAGCCATGTCCGGACTAGTAATCGACTTCATATCCGGCGTGGTACACCGCTATGGCATCCCACATAGTATAATAACGGACAGTGGATCCAACTTCACAGCCCAAGAGGTCAAACACTGGTGCGCAAAAATGGGTATCAAGCTTGATTACGCATCGGTGTATCACTCGCAGACCAATGGACAAGTCGAATCGGCAAACGGCCTCATCATGAGTGGTATTAAACCACGTCTAGTATGATCTCTACATGAGTCCGACTGCCATTAGGTAGAGGAGATTGACTCCATTTTGTGGGGCCAGCACACCACCCCGAATAGATCAACACGATACACACCGTTCTTCATGGTCTACAGGGCAGGAGCAGTCCTTCCCTATGATATTATTCACGACGCACCAAGGGTGCACATGTACGAGGAAAAGGAGGCTGGGTTAGATCGGCAGAACGAGCTAGATATTGGGGAACATTGCATGGGAAACAAAAAATTTACTACACACAAGCATGATCTGTCCATGGTGATGAGCATCTATGAGAGGGACAGTGGATCTACATACCCTTGTAGATTGCTAAGCGGAAGCGCTAAGAAACGCGGTTGATGTAGTCGAACGTTTTCGCGATCCAAATCGCCGAGCATCCTGCGATCCCATCATGATCCTTCTTGCGATCCAATCATGATCCGTCCCGCGTTCCCATCATGATCTGTCTCGGAATCTTGATCACGGTCCTTCCGATCTAGCGCCGAACCGACGACACCTCTGTGTTCAACACACGTGTGGCTTGATGACACCTTCACCTCCTCGATCCAGCGAGCGATGGTGAAGTAGTAGATGAGTTCCGGCAGCACAACGGTGTGGTGATGGTGGTGGTGACGAACAATCTCCGCAGGGCTTCGCCAAGCACAACGAAAACTATGATGGAGGATAAACTTGAGGTACGGGGTTGCCGACACACGTCTTGGGGATTCTTGATGTGTTCCAGGTGCTAGCCCCGCCCTTTAATTTATATGATGAGCCCTGGGGTCGAAACTTGGAGAAAACTCCTCCTCAAGGTCGGTTTGCCTGCAAGGCAAGAGTCCTCCTCAGACTCTAGGACCAGACACCAAGGTCCTCGTCATCTGGCCACTGGCATTCGCAAAACACCTTTTGCACCTACCTAAAGACTCATGGGCTTTACCCCTTGGCCCAAATAAAGTGTTCTTGTACCCTTCGGGAAACATCCAAAACTCTTTCCAGTGAATTCTGAAACCCTTCCGGAGACAAAACACTATTATCCCATATATCAATCTTTACCTTCGGACTATTTCGGAGCTCCTCGTCATGTCCGGGATCTCATCCGGGACTCTGAACAACTTTTGGTCACCAACATAATAACTCAACTATACTTATATCGCCACTAAACGTTAAGTGTGTAGACCCTGTGGGTTCGAGAACTATGCAGACATGACCGAGATACCTCTACGGCCAATAACCAATAGTGATACCTAGATGCCCATATTAGTTCCTACATATTCTACGAAGATCTTTATCGGTTGAACCTCTATGTCAAGGATTCGGTTAATCACTTATGTTGTTCCCTTTGTTCTTTGGTATCTATATACCTAGTTCAATTTTGTTAACAACAAGTCTCTTTACTCGTTCCATAATACAAGATCTTGTGGCTAACACTTAGTCACATTGCTTGCAAGGCATATTGTGATGTTGTATTACCGAGTGAGCCCTGAGACACCTCTCCCTCACACGGCGTAACACATCCCAGTCTTGATCCATGCCCACTCAACAGGAACTCTCGAAGATACCTATAGAGCACCTTTATAGTGACTCATTTATGTTGCGACGTTTGAAACACACAAGGCCCTCCTCTAGTGTCAGTGAGTTGCATGATCTCATAGTCATAGGAACTGATACTTGACTTGGAGAAAACTATAGCAATAAACTGACATGATCATATGCTATGTTTATAGTTTGGGTCTTGTCAATCACATCATTCTCCTAATGATGTGATCTCGTTATCAAATGACATCTCATGTCTATGGCCAGGAAACCTTGACCATCTTTGATCAATGAACTAGTTAACTAGACCCATACTAGGGACAAAATGTTGTGTATGTGCCCACACATGTATTTGAGTTTCCAAGCAATACAATTATAACATGGTTAACTAGACCCATACTACCACACTCCACTTGGAGGTATTCCAAATGGCCACTCCACTATACGTATCCGGATTGCTACTCACAGTCATCTGGATTGGTGTTAAAGTTTGCGTTGATGTAACCCTTTATGACTAACTCTTTATCACCTTCATAATTGAGAAATATTTCCTTAGTCCTCTAGTTACTAAGGATAATTTTGACTGCTGTCCAGTGATCAACTCCTGGATCATTCTTGTACCCCTTGATAGACTCATGGCAAGGCACACACAGGTGCGGTAAACAGCATGGCATACTATATAGAGCCTATGGCTAAGGCATAAGGGACGACGTCCGTCCTTTCTCTTTCTTCGGCCGTTGTCGAGCTTTGAGACTCACTCAACTTCACACCTTACAAATCAGGCAAGAACTCTTTCTTTGAATGATCCATTTTGAACTCGTTCAAAATATTGTCAAGGTATGTACTCATTGAAAGTCTTATCAGACGTCTTGATCTATCTCTATAGATCTCGATGCCCAACAATTAAGTAGCTTTATCCAGGTCTTCCTTTGAAAAACTATTTTCAAACAACCCTCTATGCTTTCCAGAAATTCTGCATCATTTCCCATCAACAATATGTCATCCACATATGCTTATCAAAAACTCTATAGTGCTTCCACTCACTTTATTGTAAATACAAATTTCTCATAAATTTTGTATAGACTCAAAAACTTTGATCACCTAATCAAAAGCGTATATTCCAACTCCGAGATGCTTGCTTCAGTCAATAGAAGGATCACTGGAGCTTGCACGCCTTTTAGCATCCTTAGGACTGACAAAACCTTCGGGTTGTATCTCATCCAACCTTTCCTCAAGCAAGGAAACGATGTTATGACATCCATCTGCCAGATTTCATAATTGAAAAACGTAGCAACTACTAACATAATTCCAACAGACTTTAGCCTCGCTAAGAGTGAGAAAGTCTCATCATAGTCAACTCCTTCAACTTGGCAGAAACTTCTTTGCGACAAGTCGAGCTTTATAAATGGTGACATTCACCATTAGCGTCTGTCTTCATCTTAATGGTGACAACCTGCCGTTCAACGGGAAAGTCTACCAAAGTCCATAATTGGTTTTCATACATGGATCCTTTCTCGGATTTCATGGCTCCTAGCCATTTGTTGGAATTCGGGCCTACCATCGTTTCTTCGTAGTTCATAGTGTCATCGTTGTCTAACAACATGATTTCCATGACATGATCATCGTACCACTCAGGTGAAGTACGTATCCTTGTCAACCTACAAGGTTCGATAGTAACTTGATTCGAAGCACCATGATCATCATCATTAACTTCCTCTTCAACAGACATAGGCTCCACTGAAACATCTTTCTGCGCTGCTCTACTCTCTGGTTGAAAAAAGGTTAAACAACCTCATCAAGTTCTATCTTCCTCCCACTCAATTCTTACGAGAGAAACTCTTTCTCGAGAAAGGACCGTTTTAGCAGCAAACATTTTTTTACTCGGATCTAGGATAGAAGGTTCACCCAACTGTTACCTTAGGGTATTCTATGAAAATGCATTGGTCTGCTTTGGGTTCGAGCTCATTAGGAGAAACAATTTTTCAGATAAGTGTCGCAGCGCCAAACATTAAGAAATGACAACTTAGATTTCCGCCAAACAAAAATTCATACAGTGTCATCTCAACAAACTTTAGATGGTGCCCCTTTTCAAGTGAATGTAGTTGTCTCTAATGCATAACCCCAAAACAATAGTGGCAAATCGATAAGAGACATCATAGTTGCACCATATCCAATAGAGCACGACTACGTCGTTCGGACACACCATCACACTATGGTGTTCCAGGTGGCATGAGTTGTGAAACATCTTCCACTTTGTCTTAAGTTGTATACCAAACTTGTAACTCAGATATTTACCTCCACGATCATATCGTAGACATTTATATCTTGTTTTCACGATGATCTTAAACTTCACTCTGAATTTGTTTGAACTTTTCAAACATTTCAGACCTGTGTTTCATTAAGTAGATATACTCATATATACTCAAATCATCAGTGAAGGTAAGAAAATAACGATATCCACTGCACACTATAACACTCATTGGACAGCATACATCAACATGAAATATTTCCAATAAGTTATTAGCCTGCTCCATCGCACCGAAAACGGGGTGTTTAGTCATCTTGCCCATGAGGCATGGTCCTCATGTCTCAACCGATTCAAAATCAAATGATTCTAAGGATTCATCAGCATGGAGTTTCTGCATGCAATTTATACCAATATGACATTTAGCAGCAGTGCCACAAGTATGTGGTACTATCATTATTAACTTTGTATGTTTCGACATCTATGTTATGAACATATGTATTACTACGATCAAGATTCAACAAACCATTCTCATTGGGTGCATGACCATTGAAGGTATTATTCATATAAACAGAATTACCATTATTCTCTCACTTAAATGAATAATCGTATTGCAATAAACACGATCTAATCATGTCCATGCTTAACGCAAACACCAAATAACATTTATTTAGGTTTGTCACTAATCCCGAAGGTAGAGAGTGCGTGCGATGTTGATCACATCAACCTTGGAGACATTTCCAGGACACATCATCACATCACCCTTAGCTAGTCTCCATTTATTCCGTAGCTTTTATTTCGAGTTACTAACATTTAGCAATCGAACCAGTATCCAATACCGACGTGCTACTAGGAGAACTAGCAAGGTACACATCAACGACACGTATATCAAATACACTTCTGTTGACGTTGCCAGCCTTCTTAACAACCAAGTATCTAGGGTTGTTTCGCTTCAGCGACCACTCTCCTCATAATAAAAGCACTTAGTCTTGGTTTTGGGTTCAACTTTGGGTTGCTTCACTAGAGTAGCAACTGACTTGCCATCCATGAAGTTTCCCTCCTTACCCTTTCCCTTTTTGAAACTATTGGTTTTACTAACCATCAACACTTGGTTTTACTAGCTTAGTGACAGTGACTTGGAGGATTATATCAATCAGGATCTTATTTGGAAGATCAACTCCCACTCGATTCAAGCAATTGTAGCACCTAGACAATCTGAGCACATGCTCAATGATTGATCTATTCTCCTTCATCTTGCAGGCACAGAATCTTGTTTTGGGGATCTCATATCTCACAACATGGGCACGAGCCTGAGATCCCAATTTCATCTCTTAGAACATCTCGTATGTTCCATGACGTTCAAAACGTTTTGGAGCCTCAATTCTAAGCCGTAATGCATGACGCACTGAACTATCAAGTCGTCATCGGAACGTGCCTATCAGCTATTCACAACATGTACAAACAACGCTTGAGGGGGTGGCGCACCGAGCGGTGCATTAAGGACATAAGACTTCTATGCATCAATGATGACAATCCTCTTATCACGGACTCAGTCCGCAATATTGCTACCATCATCTTTCAACTCTATTTCGCTAGGAACATATAAAAATTCAAGGGAGCTACAGCATGAGCTAGTAATGTACAACATTATTCGCAAAGACACTATTGACTATGTTCATGAAAATGAGTTCAATTAATCATATTACTTAAGAACTCCCACTCAAATTTACATCCCTCAGGTCATCTGAGTGATACATGATCCAAATTAACCAACTCAAGTCCGATCATCACGTGAGTTGAGGTGGTTTCAATGGTGAACATCATCATTTTGATCATATCTACTATATGACTCATGTTCGACCTTTCGGTCTCTTGTGTTCCGAGGCCATGTCTGTACATGCTAGGCTCGTCAAGTTTAACTCGAGTGTTCCGCATGTGCAACACTGGCTTGCACCCGTTGTATGTGAATGTAGAGTCTATCACACCCAATCATCACATGGTGTCTCGACACGACGAACTTCCGCGACAATGCACACTCAGGGAGAGCACAATTTATCCTGAAATTTTAGTGAGGGATAACCTTATAATGCTACCGTCATCCTAAGAAAAGCAAGGTGCATAAAAGGATTAACATCACATGGAAATCATAAGTGACATGATATGGCCATGAACTTGTGCTTTTGATCTCCATCCTTAAAGCACCGGCATGATCTCCATCGTCACCGCCATGACACCATGATCTCCATCAACTTGTCGCCATTCGGGTTTCTACTACTGTTGCTACCACTTAGCGATAAAGTAAAGCATTGCATCGCGCTTAATGACAACCCTATGGCTCCTGCTAGTTGCCGTACTCAACGATATGCAAGTCGTGATATTCTATATAATATATAATCATCTCATACATCACATATATCTCATTATGTAATTGGCCATATCACATCACAACATACCCTGCAAAAACAAGTTTCACGTCAATGGGTATCTAGCAAGAACAATTCTCACGTACGTAAAAACCACAATGGTGATACATAAGTTGCTTTTTAACCTTCTCAAGGGCCGCCTTTGTCAAATTCGATCCAACTAAACTAGGAGAAACAGACACCCGCTAGCCATCTTGGTGCAACAAAGTTACACGTCAGTCGATGGAACTGGTCTCTTGTAATCATACGAGTAAGGTTGGTCTAGGATGCTTCATCCTAGAATACCGCTGAACCAAAACATGACCAAGGGAGGAAGAAATCTAAGCATCATCGCACACAAACTCCTTTGTGTTCTACTCATGATCTCATCTACACATAGACCTAGCTCATGATGCCACTATTGCGGAATGTTGCATGGGAAACAAAAAAATTCCTACGCACACGCACGATCTATCCATGGTGATGTGCATCTACGAGAGGGAGAGTGGATCTACATACCCTTGTAGATTGCTAAGTAGAAGCGTTAAGAAATGCGATTGATGTAGTCAAACGACTTCTCGATCCAAATCGCCGAGCATCCCGCAATCCCATCATGATCCGTCTCACGATCCCATCATGATCCTTCTCGCAATCCAATCACGATCCGTCCCGCAATCCCATCATGATCCGTCTCACGATCTTGATCACGGTCCTTCCGATCTAGCACCGAACGAACAACACATCTGCGTTCAACACACATGTAGCTTGCTGACGCCTTCACCTTCTCGATCAAGCGAGCGATGGTGAAGTAGTAGATGAGTTCCGGCAGCAAAACCGTGTGGTGACTGTGGTGGTGAAGAACAATCTCTGCAGGGCTTCGCCAAGCACAATGAAAACTATGACGGAGGATAAACTAGAGGGGCGGGGTTGCCGGCTAACGGCTTAGGGATTCTTGATGTGTTCCAGGTGCTAGCCTCGCCCCTTTGTTTATATGCTGAGCCCTGGGGTCAAAACTTGGAGAAAATTACTTCTCAAGGTCGGTTTGCCCGCAAGGCAAGAGTCCTCCTCGAACTCCAGGACCAGGCGCTAAGGTCCTCGGTGTCTGGCCCTAGACGCCCGGGTCCCTGGCATCAGGCCCCTGGCCTCCGCAAAACACCTTTTGCACCTTCCTAAAGCCTCATGGTCTTTACTCCTTGGCCCGAATGAAGTGTTCTTGTACCCCGAACATTTCGGGAAACATCCAAAACTCCTTCCGACGAATTCCGGAACCCTTCCAATGAATTCCAGAAACCTTCCGGAGACCAAACACTATTATCCCATATATCAATCTTTACCTCCGGACTATTACAGATCTCCTCGTGATTTCCGGGATCTCATCCAGGCCTCTCAACAACTTTCGGTAACCAACATAATAACTCAACTATAGTTATATCGTCACCAAATGTTAAGTGTGTAGACCCTGCGTGTTCGAGAACTATGCCCACATGCTCGAGACACCTCTACGGTCAATAACCAATAGCAGAACCTGGATGCCCATATTGGTTCCTACATATTCTATGAAGATCTTTATCGGTTGAACCTCCATGTCAAGGATTCAGTTTATCATGTATGTTTTTCCCTTTGTTCTTGGTATGTTACTTGCCCGAGATTTGATCATGAATATCTCTATACCTAGTTCAATCTCGTTACCGGCAAGTCTCTTTACTCGTTCCGTAATACAAGATCTTGTGGCTAACATTTAGTCACATTTCTTGCAAGGCTTATTGTGATGTTGTATTACCGAGTGGGCCCTGAGATGTCTCTCCGTCACACGGAGTAACAAATCCTAGTCTTCATATGTGTCCACTCAACAGACACTCTCACAGATACCTGTAGAGCACTTTTATAGTCACCCAGTTACGTTACGACGTTTGATACAAACAAGGCACTCCTCCAGTGTTAGAGAGTTGTATGATCTCATGGTCATAGGAAGAGATACTTGACATGCAGAAAACTATAGCAATAAACTGACACGATTATATGTTATGTTTATAGCTTGGGTCTTGTCCATAACATCATTCTCCTAAGGATGTGATCTTGTTACCAAATGACATATCATGTCTGTGGCCAGTAAACCTTGACCATCTTTGATCAATGAACTAGTTTACTAGAGTCATATTGGGACACAATGTTGTCTATGTACCCACACATGTATTTGAGTTTTCAATCAATACAATTATAGCATAGAGAATAAACGATTATCACGAACAAGGAAATATAATAATAACCAATTTATTATTGCCTCTAGGGCATATTTCCAACACTAGACGCCTTAGAAGGAGAGCACGACATAGCCCAGGCTCGTTCTACTTTTTATCAACAACAGGCCCAACATTACTAGAGTAGGGAGGTCAGGGCAAAAGCTTATAATATGGATGACCTCGTATTATGGCTCCCGGAGAAGCAGAAGCATAAACTCCACCCCAAATGGGAGGGCCCCTTCATAATTGACGAAGTACTCGCATGAGGGGCTTACCGTGTTCGAAACCAGTCGGATAACCGCCTTGAACCAAACCCATGGAACGCGGCTCGTCTTTGGCGCTTCTATGGATAGAACGGTGTCGTCATACTCTTTACCCTTTACTTCCCTTTATTTTATTTTTATTTATTTCTTTATGTTCCCTCCCACCTTGATTTTCGGCAGGATTGGTCTTTTTCTTTTCTTACCAAGTCTATGTTCGGTTGAACCGATCTTGTATTAAGATTTTTGGCATACATCCTTAACTGTTAAATCTGAACATAACACCTGAGGGCTTCTTCCCGAAGCCAATGATTTTATATTCTGAGAATCAATTCACATTCATCATGTATGCATGTTTTTCTTGTCGATTTTTAAGCCATTCCATGCACAATTTGAACTAAGATTTTTGCCAAGGTGGATTGCCTCGCTCCTGTGTTTACCCTCTACGTTCCCGATTTTCCGGCAAGAGAGTAAAGGGGGCACTTCAGCGATTGTTACGACCAGGTCATCCGGATAGGTACCTCAGACGGGTGAAGCCAGAAGATAGCTATGTTCAGTAGCAAATTGGTCGGCCACGACGGAAACAACAAAAAATATGGTTATCATCGCCATCACTCGGGCTTCTTTTTTCCAAAAGAGTAATTAGTCGCAAACTAGCAGTATACGACCTTATTACCTACGATTTACATGGCAACCTGATGGAAGGTATCAATAGAGGTTCTATTTTCTTTGGAAGATGTTTCTTACGCTAAAAAGTAATATAACATATCTCCGTGTGCGTTTTTCTGTCTGTCGCACCAAATGGCCGGATTGCCTGGTTCCTTGAAGGAATTACTTTTTAGCAAGGGATATTTAATAAGGAACACTTCCAAGCTCTTTGCATGGGAGTTCGAAGCCGATGGCCGGTTAAGACAATGTTTATAACACAGATACAACAATTCTTGATTTAAAGTACATAGTTACATAAAATCACTCATCTGGCTGCTGGTCGAGATTGTCTATTAATCCATCTAGGGCGCAATCTTCCTGTGAGAGACGAGCGGCGGGCATCACTTGGTCATACACCAAATGAAGTGGCACTTCTTTCCCATCAGGCCCTGCTGGCCCAACCCGAGCCATATGATCAGGGTTAAGGCCAGTATACCGAGTCTTGATTGTCGCTCATGCCTCTCGCGTTCCCTCCCGACAGGCCGATGTCTTCCATAACTCGAACCAACTTCAGGCTCCCTTGAACCGATCAACCAGTTCCGTCAGCCCCTCCGAAGGTTGCTCGACGGGCCATAGTACTTTTATCATGCTCTTCATGGCCTTCCAGGCCCGCTCATGAAGGCCAGACAATTCCTTTAGAAGGCTTCCCCGGTAGGATCCAATCTCTTCTTCAGGCCGTCCGGTTAGATGACCTATACATGAGACAAGGAATACCCATTACACCTAACATATGAGAGGTATTCAAGTATGTTATAATTGCACTTCCTGAACATGCCCCTCTGTAATTTCTGATTCATTTCTTGGGCCTGAGCGAACTAAGCTTTTAAACTCTCGATCTCTTCAGCCTGCTGCTTGTTCTCCGCCTGGAGGCGTTTCTTCTCTTCCAGGTTTCGTTGCAATGAAAGGCAAGCACTACAAGGATCCGGGTCTATTGCAACAAAAGCGTTCGTTGCAATAAGTGTTCAATTGTCGCAGTAGGTACCTATTGCCACAACATGGTTTTCGTTGCCAGCTGTTGCGACAAGATGCGTGGTAATAGGTTATTGCCACAAAAAATTAAATGTGGCAAGAAAGCGTACTATTGAAACAGCCATCATCACAAGTTGCCGTATTTTTCCTTGTGGCATCATGCACTTGATGCCACAATTTTCTTTGCGGCAATAGCATAATGCAACAGATGGCAAACCGTGGCGATTTGGATGTTTGTGGAGATAATCATTTGTGGCAATAACCTATAAGAACAACTTTTTTGATGGCACGTGCTCTTTCGTGCCAATAGTTAATTGTGGCATTACCCTATGGCATCACCTCTTGTCCTTCTGGGTATAGTTCGTTCGTCACAAACCCTATGCTTGTCGTAGTAATGTATGGCAACAACTCTCCACACGTGGTAATACTAAGGTTGCAACATAATCACTTTGGTGGTGATAAATAGTTGTCACAACGCACAAAATGTTTGCGGTGACAGGCTATTGCAATAATAAGAACGTTTCGTGGCAAAAGGATTATTTCAACAAAACTGAATTCGGTGGTAACAAGCAGTTATCTCAACGGATTGACTTTATGGTAACAAGTTATTGCGCCAAGTTATTGACCTCGCAACAGGTAGGCGTGGCGACTAAGATTTGGCGGAAAGTTATATTTTTCATGGTCCCAACATGTTGCAACCAAAAGTAGGTTGTTGTAACAGCCTACTACAACCGAAAAAATATACATGCATTCAGTTACATGGTTAAAATAATGCATATATGAAGTAGATTCATAAAATATCAAAGTTTGCATAGCCAATATCCATCAAATAAACATGAAATATAATTCAACACACATTCAACACACATTCAACGTAATTAAGAGCGATGTCTAATTTTTTCATGTTCTAGAGTCCATTCCAGATAAAACTTTGGATCCTGCAATGAAGAAATAATTTTTTATTTAGCTCCAGTTAAATTAAAGTAGAAAATACTTAGTCAGGAAAATAAAGAAAGAACACAACGACTAATTAGCAAAAATATATAACCACTATCAAAACTGGGAATTGATCTTGTAATTCGGCGACTTGATGGTTGTGCTCAGAGTTTACCTTTTGGGTCTCTCCTGTAGCACGCACTTGCTCTTCAAATTGGGACTTAATCCTTTCAGAACCACTTGGTGGTTTGGCCATGTATCCATACCCACGAGCATGTGATGACTTGCATTGTAGAGTGTCTTTATATGCAGTCTGGAGAATATTGCTTCTATGTTCACTTGAAATTGGACCTTGAGTTCCGTCTTCTTTGTTTTGAACCTCTTGTCATGCTTTGTCCTAAATACGAAAAGTACACACCCATAAAATGAAGAAGCATCCAGGATGCACAACACTAAAGAACTACAACAGAACCAAAAATCAATGTACTCACACAAACATCTTGCGACTCTTTGTTAGTCCATGTTCCATTCTTCGTGTGGGTCAGTTCCCAAAGAGCAATACAATCTGGCTCTTCTCCAGTTTCTAAGTCTATCTGTAAGTAGTAAACCAATGTGACTATTTACACAAAACGTGGGACACTCAAAAATACAAAAATACATGAGTCATGGTCATGGTAGCAACCACCGAGGGCAGGAACCTAGACAAAAAATTCTATGGTGTCAGCCTGCATTGCAAAGGGGTCAGCATACCTATATGGACAGTAATTAGCACTAATTTATGAAGGACTTGCAAGATATGACTTGGTGTCTCAGTAAAAGGAAGACACAAACTACTGCACTATATGTACAACCGAGGATCACTAGCTAGTTTTTTTAGAAAAGGAGGAATGCCTCCGGCCTTTGCATCAGCATGATGCATATGACCCCTTTATTAAAGAAGCGAAACACATAATCCGCGGTTCCACAAAGTCTCCAAATGAACAAAGTAAAAGAAATAGGTAAAAAAAAAAGTGCCACAACCGGCAAAATAGGTCTAGATGCCTAACCATCTGTCCTATTACTGGACTGACATCCAAACCGGTTATAGATATCCCATGCTACCATCTCCCATTTGATATCCCGTGCTACATGTTAAAAACGATGTCATTCCTACAATTCCATATATCCCAAAGAAGTGCACATACTCCTATACGAATGTGTCTGGCAATAATCGTGTCTCCATCTAGCCACGTTCCAAACAACGTGTCAATGCTATATGGAGGCATAATATTCACTAGAAGAAAACATGCCATTGGTTCGGGCCAGGCCAGCACATTAGTCCCGCTTCAGTCACGAACCGGGACCAATGGGGGCAATAGTCTCGGTTGGTGAGGCCAGGGGGGCAGGAGGGCCACGTGGGGCATTGGTCCCGGTTCATCTAGAACCTTTGGTCCCGATTCCAGACATGAACCGGGACCAATGTGCCTCACTCCAGGCCCACAACCATTGGTCCCGGTTCGTGGCTGGATCAGGGACCAAAGGGGGTCGTTTAGTCCCGGTTCCAGCCATGAACCAGGACCAATGAGATGCCTATATATACCTCTCTCGCCAGCGAGCAGAGCACTCCACATTGCTCTATTTTTCAGGCTGGCGAGGGCAGAGCTTTGTGGTGCTCTAGCTCACCTCCTATGCACATGAGGTGTTTGATGAAATGCCCAAGCCAAACTTAAGCTTTCTCCTCTCGAAGCTCCTTGTCCAAACTCGAGTTTCGTCAAGATTTGTCAAGGTTTGGCGGTCCGTCCTGTCCCGTCCCCGTCCTGAAACCGCCATCGATCGTCCGCGCATGGTGGGCCTCTTGATCTTATCCTCTTTCTAAAAGAAAATATACTTACTCGTATGATTTTCTTACTTTTATTATTGTTTGTTATTATATAGTGCCATGGTTATGGTATCCGCCCATGTCAGCCCTCGTCCAGTCTATGATTCAGATGTGGTATATTATCTTTTATATAACTTATTCACATATCTAATGTCTATGACAATTAATTATGCCACCAACTTGACGTCGATGTTTTTATCTAGGGGAAGTAGTTGAACCAGAAATTTCAACCGACTATGCAATTCTGCTCGAGAAGTTAACAGAAGCTGAAAAAGAAATCGATCATTTGAAAGAAAAATTGAAAATAACTGAAAATGACAAGATGGGATTGGAGTTGCATGTTGCCGATACCGTCGACGATCACAAGACCACGATGGATGCAATGCGCTTGAAGCTTAGAAAGATTAGAAAATATGTCATTCATACAGAGGCTTGTTATCATTATGCCATTGGATCAATTGTTACCTTAGCAACGGTTATGATTGCATTTGTTGTGGCATTGAATTTTTTTACGTAGTTTCGCTGTATGTTTTAATTAGATGCTCTAGAGAGCTATATGTTGTTCAATAATGACAACTATGTATGAACTGCATGTATTTATTTTGTTCATTATTGTACTTTGGCTTTAATGTGATGATGAATTTCTATTAATTTGGTCGCTTCTCTATTCATGATATGTTGTAATGATTTTTAATACACTTTATTATATAACGCACCTCCAAGTATATCAAGGGCCTGCATAATTTTGGACACACAAAAAATCTGGAGTTCAAATAAGTTCATGAAAATGAGATGCCTTTCGTAACCGATGAGTTTACGTACGGAACCCTGATACTTCGAAAGAGACTGTCCGTTTTGTACATGAAGTGCATCCAGCTTTTGCAGTAACCCTCTCAACTTTTTAGCACATGCTATGTGGGTGAAATGATGATACCATGCCAACTTTCAACGTTTTCAGTGTTTATTTGTAGTGCTTTTTAATTTTAGGATCATTTAGCTCAAAAAATCAATAACTGCATGAAAAATAACAAATGATGTCGTGAAGGGTTAAAAATTGATGATGTGGCTTTGAATGGTGCATTTTGAACACACAAAAAGCATGGAGTTCAAATAATTCAAGAAAATGAAATGCCTGTTGTAACTGATGAGTTTCCGTCCGGAACCCTGATACTTCGAGAGAGACTGTCCGTTTTGTACACGAAATGCATCCAGCTTTTGCCATAACCCTGTCAACTATTTAGCACATGCTATGTGGGTGAAATGATGATACCATGCCAACTTTCAACCTTTTCAGAGTTCATTTGTAGTGCTTTTCAATTTGAGGGTCATTTTGCTCAAAAAAATCAATAACTAAAATTATAAACCTCTAGTATTTTCGAAACTACAATTATAGAAAACCTAAAAATTACCAAATTGAATATAATGTTAAAACAATGTAATATTAAATAGCAGGAAAAATAACAAAGAAATAACATAAAAAATAGCAAAAGTGAAAATAGATGCGCTTACACTGAAATTCAACCTAAATTCAAAGTGCTAGTTAGGCACCTAACTAGCATTTTGAATTTAGGTCAAAATTTCGTGTATAAGGGCATCTATTTTCACTATGAGAGGAGCTTGACAGGTCAAGTGCATCGAGGCTTATAAACAGGTGCTTTCTCCCCTCGACTAGCGAGGTGGGACTAAACATCTACTGCTTCCCCACCGGCCGACGAAAAGGGACCAGTGGTCCCGGTTGGTGCCACCAACCGAGAACAAAGGCCCCTGTTTCCGGCCCTTTGTGCTGCTAAAAACAGGGGTTTGGTCCCGGTTGGTGGCACCAACCAGGACTAAAGGGTGGAATTGGGCCTGGTTGGTGGCACCAACCGGGAGCAAAGGTCCCTGTTTCCCGCCCTTTGGGCTGCTGAAAACAGGGCTTTGCTCCCGGTTGGTGGCACCAACCGGGACTAAAGGTGGGCATTGGTCCCAGTTGGTGCCACCAACCGGGACCAATGCTTCTTCTATATAAGAAGCACTTAGGAAATTTCGTAGTTTTCATTGCCACTTCGCCGAGCCCGCCGTCCTCGTCCCCGTCGTCACTTGCCACCCCGAGCCCGCCGTCGTCGTCCCCGTCCCTGTCGCTGCCCCCATCGCCTTCCCGTCGCCGCCCCCGCCGTCGTCATCCCCCTTCTCGTCGCTGCCCCGTCCCCGTCGCCTCCCGTGTCGCTGCCCCGCCCTCGTCGCCGCCCCCGTCGCTGCCCCGCCCTCGTCGCCGCCCCCGCCGCCCCCGTCACGGCCTCCGCCGCCACCCTGCCCCACCGCCCCCTCCCCCACCGCTGCCCCTGCCCCCGTCGTCTCCCCCACCGCCCCCATCGCCGCCCCGTCCTCATCGACGCCACGCCCCCATCGCCGCCCCCGCTGTGACCCGCCGCCGCCCTGGCCCTGTGCAATTTTTTTATGATGAATGTTTATGATGAATGTTTATGTTAGATTAGTATGTTTATGATGAATGTTTAGGTTAGATTAGTATGTTAATGATGAATTTTTTTTTGGTTTTATGAAAAATTAGTGATTAAATGATACAAAAACGTTCTCATAGGAATTTCTTGCGATGCCCGGCCCGCATCCTCATCATCGAGTAGTCCGCGAGAGCTTGCTTGATAGGCGCCATGTTCAGGACTGGGCTCCGCCGGGATGGCACTGGGAGGTGCTACCTTCCCGGGCTCTGAGGTTGGTGAGGAATGCAGGTATCATCGTCGACCCGGACCTTCTATGGTGGTGGTCACTGTGGCCACTTTCGGTGTGGAGGGAGCAGGCACCCGCGGAGGTGGTACGTCGCCGTGTCAGGGAGGAGGATGAGCACGTCCGTCGCAACATGGCGGCCTTGGACGCCCGGTTCGACAATACCTGGCAGATCCTTCAGGGATCTCACTTGAGTTATGATCCCGTGATGGTTCCTTATCTTTGGGAGTCCACCGCCGGCGACTCAGAGACCACTAGTGAACCGAGTTCACCGTCCTCCACTTTGGATTCTAGGATATTCGATCTGTATTAGTGATCTTATGTGATAATATTCGAGATGTATTACTTAATATTTGATGATGCATTAACTGGATTATTCGGGATGATGTATTAGTGATATTATATTTAAGGTCATTATAAATATTAATGTATTTGTGATATTTTATCGGTATAATGCGTGTGTGACTTTTGGTCTGTCGTTCCTCCTTGGGTGACTTTCATGTGTGTTTTTGATGGAGGAATCCCGACTGTTGCCGTGGGGGGGCGCCTTCTCTTTTTTCACTTCTTTGCTATATACTCGTCGATATATTGCGCAAGAAGAGAAGAGGGGAGCCATCCATCACCGACGGTCAAACTATTACTGTGAGAGAGTGCCCACCAACATATATACACCATCATATCAGTGTGAGAGAGAGCGCACCAACACACTATGAGATATGAGAGTTACTTAAGGAAAGCCTCGACGGACCGAAACTCACACACGCATTAGGATCCAAAGCATGCCGTAATTCTTGAACTGGCTTATTCGGGATGATTTATTAGTGATATAATATTCGAGTTCATTATAAGTGTATTTGTGATTTGCAAGTCATTCCGGTAAAACATAGGGAATTTTTTCTATGTCATTGCTCGATATATGAAACGGGTTGACTTTTGGTCTGTTTCGGCTCCTTGTGTGTCTTTCAGTGAGGGAGAGTGTCCCCCATATATATATAAATGAGAGAGGAAGAATCACGACTGTTGTCGTGGGGTCGCTTCTCCTTCTTTCCAGTCTGCTAGACATTTGGGTGTAATGCACTCTGGGATGAATGGAGGAGCCACCATCACCGATGGTCGCAATATCAGAGGGAGTGCCCACCATATACGTAAGGCGAGAGTTTAGGAAGGAAAGACTCAGCAGACCTAAAGTAAACTCGTTGCATATTGAGTAATAGTGATCTGTGTGTTGATCAGTTTTCTCGTAGTTTCCTTTGATCGATTTTAAATGTTTCAACTATGGACGTAGGAAATGTCTGACGACGAAAGTGAATTCGGTATGTGCGAATACTGCGAAGACGAGCATGGCTTGTGTGATAAGACTTTCCTAGTTGATGGTAGGCGCTTCAGCATCATGCTGGATGAGACCTTCGAAGTGGATACAGTAAGTCAGAATGACAAGTCTTTTTTCATAATTAAGCATGACTTCTGTCTCTTTTGCTTCAACTTATAATTAATTTTAATTTTTACTATTCTATTAGCATATCCCCTGCCATGCAAGAATTGCTGTCTTGGATAAGATTGGTTTCAATACTAAAAAAGATATGGAGGTAAAGATAGTTCACTTGAGGACCAAGCATGGTTTAACTTTTGTGGTAAATTGTACCATGCAAACACCTATTGCTATTTTGAATGCAAAAGTTGGCAAGCACTATGCAAGGCTTATGCATTTGAGCCTAATATGCTTATCACCTTTGATATTCGTCCGGAAGATGAAACTGAAGGTAATATCGACATCTGGGTCAATATGCAGACGCCTCTAGTTCTACCATTATGTGAGTTTCTCAACCATATTTATTAAGTAATTTATATTGTTTATTTAAAAATAGTTGACAAATTATTTGCATTGATAGCTTATTTTCATTCTTCAAAAAATATACGGAAGATGGTAGATAGAACCTCCTACTACAGTGATGAAGCAGAATTAAGTTATAAGGAGAAAGATCATCTTACCACATTTCTTAGTCATCTTGAGAATTACAATAGCTATTATCAAACTCCTTCACATTATGGTCAATACGTGCCTCTAGTGCACGTGGTGAACTACGGTAACATCCATGGAGATTGCATGGTAAGATTTTAATTCTACTATTACGACAGCCATGTATCTTTTGCATAAATTCTTCTAAAACTAAACTACATTGATAACTACAAAGTTATTACTATGTTTTTCAACATAAAATCCCGGAGGATTGTGTGCCTCATCTAATGTTTCCGAGAGGTCGCGTTGTTTTTACAAGCTTAGGGCTACCACAGCCAGGTCAGCCTACGCATCACTCCTGTCCATACCGGATTTCTAAAACCGATGGAGTCATGACAATCAAAGATTGGAAAAAATGTATGCTCAATCGTAGAGAGCTACTTGGAAGAAAAATTGTGCGTAGGCCAAGAATGGGAGATAGGATGATCTCCGTTCTCCATAATAGAGAGTCAGGGCCTATCTTGTTTTATGATATTGTACCTAAGAGAGGGTAGAGTAGGTCCTACGAGATAGGAGTACATAGTTCCAAGGAACAATGTGTTATTATGTGCTACAATGTGTTAGAGTTGATGATGATGATTATGATGAGGAGGAGTTCTGATGATAACTAGTGACCAACTTGTTATATGATGTCTCATTGACGGAAATGATGATTAAATTGTGTTATATGTTCTATCTATAAGTATAGTACGTAGCGTCGTGACCAAGCACGGAGATAAGAGAGATCACTTCTCTCTATTAGCTATCTAACAAAATATATGAAACCCCTAAACTAACCCTCCAAAACCCTCAAAACCCCCTCTTTAAAAAAATAGCTCCTCAGCTGCTAACGCGTGGACGCTCTTTGGTATCGGTTGGTGTTACCAACCGGGACCAAAGGCCCTCTTGCCTGGGCTCGGCGGAGCGGCCACGTGTAGCCCCATCTGTCCCGGTTCGTTAGCGAACCGGGACTAAAGGTCGTGGCCTTTAGTGCCGACACATTAGTCCTGGTTCCAGAACCGGGACAAATGGGCCTTACGAACCGGGACAAATGGGCCTTTTTCCACTAGTGATTAAAGGCTTACTGAACTGTTTGCAATAGAATTCTTGCAAGTGGAGAATGGAGAAAGAGGTGTTTAATGTTTTCCTCGTTATCACAGAAGCTACATCATGTATTCCCCCCCCCCCACCCAATTGTGTTTAGCTGGATTATCCTTAGTGAGAATCACCTTGTGCACAAACCACATGAAGAATGGTGAGGGAATCATTGGTCCTTACAGAATGGAGAATCGTTGGGCCTTTCCAGAATCCTCTCTCTCATCAGCCCTTTCCTCTCTCTCATCAGCCCTTTCGAGAATGGAGAATCATTGGGCCTTACATTTACCTAGGCGAAGGTCTTAGTTTGTAGGTACTTACTACGCAAAATTTGTACCCACATACCTTCTGTCTCAATAGATAATCTGAACAACCACTTTCTCAACAAACATCTATTCTTTACCTCTAAATCCTAAATCCCCAGACCACCTTGGTCCTTGGGCCTACATAGAATGTCCCATCTAGCGAGCCTGTATTTCTTCCTATCTTCATCACTCTGCCAAAAGAATCGGGATCGGTACAAATCCAACCTTTTGCGTACCCCTACCGGTACCTCAAAGAAGGATAGAAGGAACATCGGCATACTTGTGAGAACCGAGTTAATCAGAATTAGCTGTCCTCCATATGACAGAAGCTTACCCTTCCAGCAGCTTAGCTTCTTATCAAAGTGATCCTCAATGCATTTTCATTCTCTATTGGAAAGCTTCCAATGATGAATGGGTATGCCCAGATAACTAAACGGTAGACTCCCCAGTTCACATCCGAACAACTGTTTATAAGCATATTGTTCATCTTGGGCTCTCCCAAAGCAAAACAGCTCACACTTGTGAATTTTTTTCAAGCCAGACAATTGTTCAAATAGGGAGAGTATGAGTTTCATGATTCTTTCTTTTGCCATATCATGTTCCATAAAAAATGGTATCATCTCCATATTTTAGGATAGACACTCCACCATCCACCAGATGCGGTACAAGTCCACCTACTTGGCCTTCCTGTTTAGCCCTTCCTATTAGAATTGCCAGCATATCCGCAACTACATTTAATAGGATGGGTGACGTAGGGTCTCTCTCTTTGAGACCTTTGAGTGTTTGGAAAAAATGGCCAATGTCATCATTGACCTTAACTCCAACGCTCCCTTTTTCTACAAAGGATTCGACGTGTCTCCTCCATATAACATCGAAACCCTTCATACGCAATGCCTGCTGTAGGAATGGCCATTTTACTTTATCATATGCCTTCTCCAAATTCACATTGAAAATAACTCCATCTAGTTTATTCGAGTGAATTTCATGCAGGGTTTCATGAAGGACAGCCACACCCTCTAGTGTGTTCCTGCCCGACATGAAAGCCATCTCACTAGGTTGCACCACCGCGTGAGCAATCTGTGTCAACCTATTTTTTCCTACCTTTGTAAAGATTTTGAAGCTCACATTCAGAAGGCAAATAGGTTTGAATTGTTCAATGCGCACCGCCCCCTCCTTCTTTGGCAACAATGTCACTGTTCCAAAGTTAAGGTGAAATAACTACAAGTGGCCATCGAACACATCCTAATAAGTCACCTTTTATAATATTCCAGCATGTCTTATAAAACATAGCCTAAAACCCATCCGGACATGGTGCCTTATTATTCTTGATTTGCGAAATAGCCTCAAACACCTCCTTCTCCATAACAGGTGCGGTTAGTATCTCATTCTCGTCCGTATCGAGCTGAGGTATGTCACTGACTACATGCTCATCCATGGATAAACGATTATCCTTTGGAGCCCCGAATAGTTTATTATAATACTCAGAGATATACAATTTCGGATTTTCGTGTCCTACAGTTGTACCCTCATCCTGCTCGAGTTGATATTTTTTTTTCTTTCTATGCTTTCCATTAGCAACCAGATGGAAAAACTGCGTGTTGTCATCAACTTGTACTACCTGGCGCACTTTCGCTCTAAGTTGTCACATCCCTAGCTAGCTTTCTTAGGACAACATGTGTGCGCATCATGTTTCCACTATTGCATCAACTTGAAATGGGGATTAACAGAAACCCCAAACACCTCACTTGAATCAAACCAATTCAGTGTTTCTGAAAAACAACAAATCCAAAATGCCCATAAAAAATTTCCCCTATATCTGATAAATGTGGACATAAATATATCAGAGGTCATTCTAAATATTTGAACCTCTAAAGAATTTCAAAAATAAATATTAAAGCTATTGAAAATGCCAAATAAAGCAATATAATTAATTTAGTATTCAAAATTTTCTGAAACTTTTTTATAGAGGTTCGAAATGTTCGAACTAAGCTCTATAACATATATTGGGATATTCTGTGCCTAGCATTTGTGCCTACCTCAAAAAAGATAAAACAAATGTCAGAAAAGAAAACAGAAACTAGAAATTAAAAAAAAAGGAGGAAGCCCCCCTAGGTCGTCCATCTGGCTCTGTTCGCCTGCATCCCCCATCGCGCTAGCGAGCAAATGAGGACACGCTGCCGTCCCCATTGCTCTCTCTCTCGCTCATTCTCCCCCTGCCTCTTTCCTCTCCTTTGCTTCGCCATGGTCGACCCCCCCGCTCGCTCGCCGCCGTAGTGGCAGCCGCTCCCGCGCCTCCCTGGGCCCACTAGAAGCTTTGCCTCGTCGTCCCCGACCTCTACACTGAGTCACGCACCACCAGAGGCCCTAGAGAGATGTCCTCGACCCCTTCTTCATCCTCGGAGCCGAGCTCCGCCGCCGTCGATTCGTCGCCTCCGAGCCCTCCCCGAGCAAGCTCTCGTCGTCTTCAAGCCCGCAGTGAGCCCCTGGTCCTTTCCCCTCTCTTGTCCGGTCGTTTCCCCCTCAGTAGGCCCCAGTTTCTTCGATGCCCGAATGCCCCACCGGACGAGCTCATCGCCAGCGTTGTTCCGGTGATTGGTTGGTCCTTCCGAGGCCACCACCGAGCTCGTGGGGCCACGTAGAGTCCATAGGTGCCAAGCTCCGGCCATCTTGCGCCCTAGTTCGACGAGCCCGTGCTCTCCCGAGGTCCGGCAGCCGCCGAGCTCGTTGCCGGCGTTGATCCCGGCCGTCTTAGCCTCTGAGAGGTGTCAAGATGGATGCGCGTGTGAGCCTAGGCTCGCCTGGTGCCTTCCACCGGCGAAATGGTCGCCGGAGGAGAAAACCGACCCCTCCACCATCTCTGGAGTCATCGGGGGCTCAACGCCGGTGAGTCTGGCCGGTGTTGACCATGGGGGTTTTACCCCTGGGTAACTGACAAGTGGGGCCGGGTTAGGGTTAATTATGATTAGTTTAAAATAAATAAATAATTAATGTAATTAAGCTAATGACCAACTAATCAGTCGGCCCTATCCTAATTAATTAGTAATTAGAGTTTTAAATAATTTCTGTTAGAGGCTAGGTCACTGACCAGTGGACCCCACCGGTCAGGTTTGACATATCAACGTTCTGTTGAAGAGATGATGTCATGATGATGTCATGCTAATGCAATAAAGAATTTCTTGAATTAAATTAGTTTAGCGAAACTATTTCAAACTTAGAAAATTCATATAAATTAATCTATAACTCAAATTGAAATAATTTATATATGAAAATTTATTAGAAAAATCCAATGAATCCAATGGTGTTGTTATCATGCATGTTAGAGCAACCTATGTAGATGAACATTGACATTTACTAATAGGTTATCATATGGAATATGAAAAGGAGAACGATTTTGAACCTATATTCAAAATTACTACACTTAACTTGGATAGTAGATGCATTAGCTCATCCATACATGCTGCCATGTCATGATCATGCATCGTACTATTGAGCTTGCCGTGTATTGATTGCTACTTATGTGCATTGCGGTAGGCCCTGCTTCTGAGGATACCCCCGAGTATTCCAACGAAGGAGAATACCTTTCCGCTTCCTAGCAAGACAAGCAACCCCATTGATCATTCCGATAACAACCCATTCTCTCGCTCCTGCTCTTGTTTATTGCATTAGGACAAACGATCACTTGTCTGTCATATGCGGTAGATGAACCCATTCCTTTTCATGACCTGTCATTGTCACAGTAAATAGCTAAACCTTGCAACCTAGAATACTTGATAGATGATTGAGCCATGTTGTGCTTTACATACTTTGCTTGCTATGCTTAGAGTTGTGTTAGCTCTGATTCATCTGGGTGATGAACTGGAATGAAACAGTGTGTTCTGATGTGATAAGCTTAATGATGAACCCATTTTGGTAAAGGTAGTGATGAGAGGCTATGTAGGAGTACATAGCGGGTTGTCTCATTGGGACTATTCTTAGGTACTGAGTTCCGTGTTTGTGATCCAAGGGGCGTTACTACCACATGCTAGGCCCTGAAATATGACCCCGCTCGACTTATCAATCACTTAACCCTTGGTCCAGGAGTTGCAAGTAGTTTCTGGTCTTTATAGTATGTTGGAGGCCGTGTGTAGTGCTGACCCTAGGGGTGGGTTATGACGCGGTAGGCAGTGGCACGGTGTACCAAGGGTCACCCAAATGGTGGGCTTGGGAACCCTGTGCACATCGTTTGGGGCCATAGCGGAAACTTCGGCCGGACTTCCATGCGGGTTCAGTCTCAAATAGGCGATAGCCTGGACTAGAGGTCTTGTGTGATTGACGGCCGTGGCTGATTCTCTTGCTGGGCTTCCGCTTGAAGGTTGCCGAGGTGCATGGTTTTATGAGCACACAACGATAAGTGGCGACAGCGTGTATGAATCTGTTTGAATAACCGCGTCCTCGGATATGGACTACTTGGAGAACTTATGTTGTTCATAGATAATTTAATGGATACTCATAAAAATCTCAAGACAAGTGTGAGTACCGTGGATGGCACCCTTGTAGGAGATGGAAGTGAATCCATGGTGGTGTATTGATGTGGAGTTAGTGGACTCGTGTGGGATATCTAAAATTTGAACAAATATTTAAAAATGTGTAGTATAGGTTAGCCATGAGTCAAAGCTGGCATTGCTGCATAAACTCCACCACTCCCCTTGTTGATACATAAGCATGAATAGTCTAGGTGTGCTTTAAAGACTTGCTGAGTACGTTTGTACTCATGTTGGCTTAATAAATGTTGCAGATGAGACACAAGACCCATCAGGTGGGTTCTATCTAGATGTCGACGATGCTGAATAGCTGGTGTCCCAGCTACGACCTTATGCCCTGTGGCGGGCTGTAGATAGTCAGGCCATGTGCCTTTTTACCCTTTCAACTGTTTGTACTCAGACAACTTTATTTTTCCGCTTGGTTTGTGTAAACTGGCTTGTATGACTTGAGTGTCGGGTCATGTGACCCCTACCTGTAAGAACATATTATGCAAGGCTCTTCTGAGCCTCTTAAATAAAAGTTGTGTTGTTGTATGGTTATGTTGTGATGCCATAGTTGTACCTATGCATATCAGGCATGTTGTGTGTACGTGTGACATGCAACGGTATGTATGGGATCTGACACCTAGTCATGTGCCTTTAGTAGTACTCTTTACGGGAAACTGCCTCTTTGTGCTTCCACCGAGCCTTGGTAGCTTGCTACTGCTCTGGACACATTGATTGGCCGGCATGTATCCTTCTTTGCTGTTGTGTTTGTCCCTTCGGGGAAATGTCTCGCAGTGTAATGGAGTCCCTATAGCCTGCTACGACTCGTCTACGTGCAGTGATGACATTTATGTCCCACGACGTAATAAAGTCCTTGTAGATTGCTATGACTCATCGACACACGCTTGAGGCTGACACCTGCATTGCTGGGTTACGTATGCCCGTTTCCGTACGGATGTGCTAGTTGGGGTTCTATGACTAGTCATGTCGGCCTGGGTTCTCTGTCGTTTGAATGCTAGCGACATATTCACATACGTGAGCCAAAAGGCACAAGCTGTCCCAGCTAAGTAAGGCTGCAGCCGTGGGGTTACGTGCGTGAGGCCGCAAAGTGATGTGATGTGTTACAGGCTGGATTCTTATGACTTAGGATCGGGGTCCCGACAGCGTTGGTATTAGAGCCTGAATGACTGTATGACTACCAAGCCAAACCGGTCGAAGTTGAGTCTAGAAACACTATAGATAAGTAAGGGAATTGATTGTGGAACGGAACGTAAGGCTCTTTTTACTCCTCTTCCCAAGTTATTCTATTCCGAGTCACTCTCATCTTTTCTACGGGGTTAAGAACTAGGCTTCTCATCTATTCCTTAGGATGACGAGTTACTAACCATGGATTATTAGCTAGCTTGTTTGCAAGTGAACTTTGGTTCTAGATTATTCTTTGGTATGACAATCAGTTGGATTAGAAACTTGAGTCTAAAAAGCTGAGTGGTTATGCTATCCAATCTTTGCAGTTGTCTCAAAATCTTCTTTGAGCAATTACAGTCGTTATGCTGTCCAATTTCTACTAGGATCCCTAATGTCTTTGCATCATTCTTTGTTTCAGGTGCCCCCTCGTCATTCTCGTTAGGTGGTCCGTCTGACTAGGTGCATCGATGTACCGGGTCATACGGCCATGTTGGTTAGAGTTAGGATGGATGCTGGTTACAGTTGGTTCCCAAAGTACGTAGTGGAGGAGCAGTATTGAGATTTCAACCAGAGCCAGTATCTGTGTACTGTTAAGATATATCCATCCTATCTTGGAGCTAGAGAGCCGCTTCATTGGACTTATGGATTAGGTGTCACCATAGACATGGCAGTTCAGGAGGCTGCCTATACCATGCTGACTATCATGAGGTTTCACCATGGTCTACTTCAGAACACAGAGTTATGTTATGTTCCTGCTTCTCCAGGAGGAGAGGATAGTTATCTTAGTGCAGCCTATTATGATCATTCTCATGAGGACCCTAGGCTGCAGGTGACTGCTCAGATATTGGAGAATAGGGATCGTGATGCATGTTACCTTCGCATGGAGCTGTATGGTACCCGTGCATGCCTTTGGACAGCCCTGACGTAGCTAGCACCTGTCATGCAGACGGGCTATGGAGATTTGGAGATACTGAACCCATCACGGACTCATCTGCCAGTTTGTGTAGACTGGCCCGATGTTGGAGGCATCACTCCTCTTTGAGGACCGTTGTTGCCACCAGCGAGGGGACCGAGGCCACATCCGTGTCTTTACGGTTTTCAGGGATCGTAGGCCAGGGTGTTTCTAGATCCTCAGGTTCAGCTCCTGGGGTCAGGGGGTAACCTATATGAGGCATTCTACGACGATGCTTGAGTACATGGATGTTAGTTCTAGTATGGTAGTTGTCATACTGCCACAGTCCTGCGTGTCTTGTGAGATATGACTAAGGTTGAGAGTTGAGTTCCGAAGATGTAGATAGATAATTTATAGGAAGCTTGTAATGCCTCCGATGAGTTGTATCATCTTTCCGTAGGTTGTACTTCAGCTTGGGCTTGTACTGAACTATGTCATGGTGTGTATGAATCATGATGTTCATATGGCAGCTTGTTTTACCATGTTGATCGGGTGTTTACCCTTGCATGCCATGTTGTTCAGTACATTCCTCATCTTATGTCTTAGAGTTGTTGTCTTCCTTGTTGAAGCTGTGGGTTTGTTTCCCGAGGATGGTGTCAACTAGGAATAACCCCATGCCTGCCTTCAAGCAGGACGAGGGATGCCGGCCACGACATGAGAACCTGCCGCATGCGCCCTCCTTGGTAGAAGTGATGCTCGAAGCTGAGAGGAATAAAAGGGAGACCAACAGGCTATTGGAACGTATTGAGCAGAATACAGCGCGTCCTCCCCGCAATGATCATAATGATGGTGTGACCCTCAATGACTTCGTCAAGTTGTGCCCACCTAAGTTTCATCATTCGGTCGACCCGCTCAACGCGGATGACTAGCTAACTAGCATGTCCCACAAAATCCGAGCGGCCAATGTATCTGAGGCCAACAAGATGACTTTTACTGCATACTTCCTAGAAGGACCCGCCAATCAGTGTGGGAAATTTATGAAGCCATACGTCCCGCAGGCCCACAAAAACTTGGGCAGATTTCAGTGAGGCATTCCATAACCATCACATCTCGGAAGGTCTGATGGATCGCAAGAGAGAGGAGTTCTGTTCTTTCACCCAGGGCAGACTGACAGTGGATGCCTATAGTCGCGAGTTCGGCAACCTTGCTCGTTATGCTTCGGAGGAAGTGTCAACCGATGCCAAGAAACAGGCCAGGTTCCGCAAGGGATTTAATCCTGAGCTCCGTCGAGATCTACGCCTGCATGAGTGCACAACTTTCTATGCTCTCGTCGACAAGGCTATCAATGTCGAAATAGGACAGACTGATTACGAGGCAACTAAGAAGCACACCCGTGACTTCAGCCCCGCATCTGGCTCAGGTCCCAAAGTATGCCGGGTGTGGGTGCCCAACACAACTCTGCCACCAAGGTACATTGCGAGGCCATCCTTCCAGGCGCATCGCCCAGCTCAGCCCAAACATCCAGCCAGGAGATTTGGAGGTCTCCCTGTCAATGTTGTTACCCGTGCTACCGTTGTCTGCTACAAATGTGGAGAACCAGGACACTATTCCCGTGAGTGTCCCAAGAACAATGCCAAGCCGGTCGGACGTAGGAAGCCAGGAAAAGCCTTCCATGTGAAGCCAGCTCGTGCTTGTGGTCAAGTGAATTATGTTTCTGCTAAATAAGCCCTTGAGGATCCTGATGTTATCCTAGGTGCGCTCCTTGTCAATAATCATCCAGCATCTGTTTTGTTTGATACTGGAGGATCTCATTCATTCATCTCAGAAAATTATGCACAGTTGCATAACATGTCTTTTTGTGATATACCTACTCCTTTAGTAGTTCAAACTCCTAGTTCAAAATGGCAAACTTCTAGAGTGAGCCATGGCAATGAGATTCTTGTGGATAGGCTAGTCTTTCTAGCATCTTTGATAGCCCTCAAGTCTTCGGACATCAATATCATCTTAGGCATGGATTGGATGATAGTCCACTATGCTAAGATTGATACTCATACTAGGAATGTTTAGCTTACACATCCATCGGGTGAGATAGTTAATGTCTCCACTCGAGCTGTCAAACGCCAACTCTATTCCCTCAATGCTAGCCCTCTTCTAGAATTAGAAGATATTCCGATAGTCCATGACTTTACGGATGTTTTTCCACAAGAACTACCGGGAATTCCACCTGTCAGAGATGTAGAGTTTGTGATAGAGCTCATTCCAGGGACCCTTAGAACTAGCCGAACTTAAGAAACAACTCGATAAGGCTTTGAAGAGAGGTTTCATTCGTCCTAGTTTGTCTCCTTGGGCTTGCTCCGTCCTATTCGTCAAGAAGAAGGATGGCTCGGATCGGATGGTGGTGGATTACTGGCTAGTGAATCTGGTCACCATAAAGAACAAGTATCCGCTCCCCAGAATCAACGATATGTATGATCAACTCGCTGGATCCTCTGTCTTTTCCAAGATGGATTTGAGGTTGGGATACCATCAAATCAGAATTAGAAACATGGACATTCCAGAAACGGCTTTTGTTACTCGCTATGGCCAATACGAGTACACCGTCATGTTCTTCGGTTTAACCAATGCCCCAGCCACCTTCTCTCGCTTGATGAATTTGATCTTCATGGAGTATTTCGATAAATTCGTCATGGTATACCTCGACGATATACTCATCTACTTGAAGGACGAACAAGAACATGCCGAGCATCTAAGGCTGGTATTGATGAAACTTCGAGAGCATCGTTTGTACGCCAAATTCTCTAAGTGTGAATTTTGGTTACCATAAGTGACCTATCTAGGCCACGTGATCTCTGGTAACGGAATTGCTATGAATCTAGAGAGAGTTTAGGCCGTCCTTGATTGGACTCAACCTTAACCGGTTAAGCAAGTTCGGAGTTTCCTTGGCTTAGCGAGCTATTGTCGCCGCTTTGTCAAGAACTTCTCCAATATTGCAAAACCTCTGAATGAACTCCTCAAGAAAGATAAAATGTTCGATTGGACCCCACAATGCGAGCACAGTTTTCAGGAGTTGAAAAGACGCCTGACCTCTGCTCCTGTTCTCGTGTCACCAGACTTCTCTAAGGACTTTGTTATCTCTTACGACGCCTCGCGACAAGGATTAGGCTGCATTCTCATGCAAGATCGTCATGTGATTGCATACGCATCTCGACAGTTGTGTCCACATGAGGATAATTATCCAACACATGATCTTGAGCTTGCAGTTGTGGTCCATGCACTAAAAACTTGGCGACATTACGTTCTAGGTAATCGTTGCGAAATTTACACTGATCACCAATGTCTAAAATATATTTTCAGCCAGCCGGATTTGAATCTCAGACAAAGACGGTGGGTTGAGTTGACTACAGATTACAACTTAGGGATAACTTACACCCCGGGAAAGCCAATGTCATGGCTGATGCACTAAGTCGTAAGTCTTATTGTAACAACCTGATGTTACAACAAGGTCAACCACTTCTCTATGAGGAATTCCGAAAGTTGAACCTCCACATTGTTCCTCAAGGATTCCTTTCCAACCTGGTAGTGACACCTACTCTTAAGTCTCAAATTATAGCTGGCCAAAAGTGTGATAAGGGTATTTTCCAGATCAAAGAGAACCTCGTTAGCGGTATCGCTAAGGATTTCTCTATTTATGATCAAGGTGTGGTGTTCTTCCAAAACCGTTTGGTGGTTCCCAAGAACCAACATCTTCTTTAGCTGATTCTTAAGAAGGCTCATAATTCCCCTCTCACAATTCATCCAAGTAGTAATAAGATGTATCAGGACCTACGCCAGAGATTTTGGTGGACTAGGATGAAGAGAGAAACTGCTCAGTTCGTTGCCAACTACGACGTTTGTCGTCGCGTTAAGGCAGAACATCAAAGGCCTGCTGGCAGCCTTCAACCCTTAGCTATTCCCGAGTGGAAACGGGATAAGTTCAGTATGGATTTCATCACCGGATTTCCAAAGACTAAGAGAGGGAATAATGCTATCTGTGTGGTCATAGACCGTCTTTCCAAAGTGGCTCATTTTCTTCCTGTTCGGGAGAGTATAATTGCTAGTCAGCTAGCGGAGTTATACGTTTCTCGAATAGTTTCTCTTCATGGTGTTCCTTTGGAAATTAAGTCAGACTGTGGAAGTATCTTTACTTCCTGATTTTGGGAAAGTTTCCAAACCTCTATGGGGACTCATCTATCCTTTAGCATTGCTTTCCATCCGCAGTCAAGTGGTCAAGTTGAGAGAGTCAATCAAATCCTCGAAGACATGCTCCGAGCTTGTGTTATATCCTTCGGTGTGAATTGGGAGAAATTTCTTCCATTTCCCAAATTTTCTTATAACAATAGTTATCAATCAAGTTTGGGCAAAGCCCCTTTTGAAGTTCTCTATGGACAAAGGTGTCGAACACCTCTTAACTGGCCAGAAACCGGAGAGAGGCAACTCTTTGTCCCGGATATGATCCAGGATGCAGAGGGGCAAGTTCGCATTATTCATGAAAAGTTGAAAACAGACCAATCCCGTCAAAAGGGCCAATATGATCGTCATCATGAGGCTGTGCCCATGAAGTTGATGACAAGGCTTATGTTCGGGTTACACCTCTGAAGGGTACCCACCGATTCGGTATCAAGGGCAAGTTGGCTCCTCGTTACATTGGACCTGTTCGCATTCTTGCTCAATGAGGAGAGGTTGCCTACCAATTGGAACTTCCACCGCACCTTTCCAAGGTTCATGATGTCTTCCACGTCTCGCAACTCAGGCGTTGCTTCCCGGACCTTGTTCGCGAAGTAGACCATGAAGCGCTTGATCTCCAAGCTAAGATAACCTTACATATCGAGAATACCCTGTTCGTATTCTTGATCAAGCCGAGCGTACCACTCGGCGTTAGAACATCAAGTTTTTCAAGGTTCAGTGATCACACCATTCTGAGGAGGAAGCCACATGGGAAAGAGAGGATCGTCTTTGACAAGAGTACCCCGTGCTCTTCCCGACGACTTCCAAATCTCGGGACGAGATTCTTTTGAGTGGCGGTGACTTGTCACATCCCTGGCTAGCTTTCTTAGGACAACAAGTGTGTGCATTATGTTTCCATTCTTGCATCAACTTGAAATGGGGGGTAACAGAAACCCCAAACACCTCACTTGAATCAAACCAATTCAGTGTTGGTAAATAACCAACAAATCCAAAATGCCCATAAAAAACGTCCCCTATGTCTGATAAATGTGGACATAAATGTATCAGGGGTCACTCTAAATATTTGAAACGCTAAAGCATTTCCAAAGTAAATATTAAAGCTGTTGAAAATGCCAAATAAAGCAATATAATTAATTTAGTATTCAAAATATGCTGAAACTTTTTATAGAGGTTTGAAATATTCAAACTAAGCTCTATAAAATATTTGGGATATTCTATGCCTGGCATTTGTGCCTAAATAAAAAAAGATAAAACAAATGTCAGAAAGGAAAACATAAACTGGAAATTAAAAAAAAGGAGGAAGCCCACCTAGGCCAGCCCATATGGCCCAACACCGTCGTCGTCCTCCTACCGGCTAGGAGGACGAGCGCGTGGCGCCGTGTGCTCGTGCCGGAGCTGCCACGCAGCTCCCTGCGCGCTTGCATCCCCCGTCGCGTTGGCGAGCGGATGAGGACACGCTGCTGTCCCCATCGCTCTCTCGCTCTCATTCCCCCCTGCCTCTTCCCGCTCCTCTGCTTTGCCATGGCCGACGCCCCGCTCGCTTGCCGCCGTAGTTGTGGCCGCACCAGCGCCTCCCTGAGCCCGCTAGAAGCTCCGCCTCGTCGTTCCCGACCTTTGCACTGAGTGACGCGCCGCCAGAGGCCCTGGAGCGATGTCCTCAACCCCTTATTCCTCCTCGGACTGGAGCTCAACCCCCGTCGATCCGTCGCCTCCGAGCCCTCCCCGAGCAAACTCTCGTCGGCTCCGAGCCCGTAGTCAGCCCCCGGTCATTTCTCCTCTCTTCTCCGGCCGTTTCCCCCTCTGTATGCCCTAGTTCCAAAAATGCCCGAACGCCCCGCCGCACGAGCTCATCGCCGGCGTTGTTCTGGTGATCGGTTTGTCCTTCTGAGGCCACCACCAAGCTTGTGGGGCCCCGTAGAGCCCGTAGGTGCCAAGCTCCGACCATGTTGTGCCCTAGTTCGACGAGCCCGTGCTCGCCCGTGCTCCAACAGCCGCCGAGCTCGTCGCCAGCGTCGATCCCAGCCGTCTCAGCCTCTGAGAGGTGTCGGGATGGACGCGCGCGTGACACTAGGCTCACCTGGTGCCTTCCGCCGGCGAAATGGTCGCCGGAGGAGAAAACCCGGCCCCTCCGCCGTCTCTGGAGTCACCGCCGACTCAACGCCGGTGAGTTTGGCTGGTGTTGACCACGGAGGTTTGGCCCCTGCGTCACTGGCAAATGGGGCTCAGTCAGGGTTAATTAGGATTTGCTTAAAATAATTAATTAATTAATTTAATTAAGCTAATGATCCACTCACCAGTGGGCCCTATCCTAATTAATTAGTAATTAGTTTTTTAAATAATTTCTTTGTAGAGGCTGGGTCACTGACCAATGGACCCCACTAGTTAGGTTTGATCTGTCAACGGTGTGTTGACCAACTGACGTCATGATGATGTCATGCTAATGCAATAAAGAATTTCCCAAATTAAATTAATTCTAGAAAATATTTAAAACTTAGGAAATTCATATAAACTAATCTATAACTCAGATGGAAATAATTTATATATGAAAATTTATCAGAAAAATCCAATGAATCCAATGGTGTTGTTATCATGCAAGTTAGAGAAACCTATGTACATGAACATTGACATTTACTAATAGGTAAACATATGAAATATGAAATGGAGAATGATTTTGAACCTATATTCAAAATTACTTCATTTAACTTGGATAGTTGTTGCATTAGCTCATCATACATGCTGCCACGTCATGATCATGCATCATATTGTTGCACTTGCCACGTATTGATTGCTACTTATCTGCATTGAGGTAGTCCCTGCTTCTGAGGATACCCCCGAGTATTCCAACGAAGGAGAATATCTTTCCGCTTCCTAGCAAGGCAAGCAACCCCATTGATCATTCCGATAACATCCCATTCTCTCGCTCCTGCTCTTGTTTATTGCATTAGGACAAACATTCACTTATCTGTCATATGCGATAGATGAACCCATTCCTTTGCATGACCTGTCACTGTTAAAATAAATAGCTAAACCTTGCAACCTAACATACTTGGTAGATTCTTGAGCCATGTTGTGCTTTACCTACATTGCCTGCTATGCTTGCTATGCTTAGAGTTGTGTCAGGTCTGATTCATCTGGGTGATGAACTGGAATGAAACAATATTGTTCTGATGTGATAAGCTTAATGATGGACCCATTTTGGTAAAGGTAGCGATGAGAGGCTATGTAGGAGTACATAGCGGGTTGTCTCATTGGGACTGTTCTTAGGAACTGAGTACCGTGTTTGTGATCCATGGCTAGTTACTACCACATGCTGGGCCCTGAAATATGACCCCGCTTGACTTTTCAATCGCTTAGTCCTTGGTCCAGGAGCTGCAAGTACTTTCTGGTGTTCATAGTATGCCGGAGGCCATGCATACCGCTGACCCTAGGGGTGGGTTACGACGTGGTAGGCAATAGCACGGTGTACCAAGGGTCACTCAAATGGTGGGCTTGGGAACCCTGCGCACATCGTTTGGGGCCGTAGCGGAAACTTCGGCCGGACATCCGTGCGTGTTCAGTCTCAAATAGGCGATAGCCTGGACTAGAGGTCTTGTGTGATTGACGGTCATGGCCGACTCCCTCGCTGGGCTTCCGCTTGAAGGTTGTCGAGGTGCATGATTTTATGAGCACACGACGATAAGTGGCGAGAGCGTGTGTGCAGAAGTACAACACTATAGGGTATGAATCTATTCGAATAGCCGCATCTTCGGATATGGACTACTTGGAGAACTTATGCTGTTCATATATAATTTGACGGATACTCATAAAAATCTGAAGACAAGTGTGAGACGAAACTGAATCCATGGTGGTCTATTGATGTGGAGTTAGTGGACTCGTGTGCGATATCTAAAATTTGAATAAATATTTAAAAATGTGTAGTATAGGTTAGCCATGAGTCAAAGCTGACATTGCTGCATAAACTCCACCACTCCCCTTGTTGATACATGACCATGAATAGTCTAGGTCTGCTTTAAAGACTTGCTGAGTATGTTTGTACTCATGTTTGCTTAATAAATGTTGTAATGTGACCCCTACCTGTAAGAACATATCATGCAAGGCTCTTCTGAGCCTCATTACTAGAAAAAGGCTTATCCCCAATATCTCTACTAGTGGCGCACCATGATGGTGGTGCGCCACAGCTATATAGCAGTGGCGCACCAGAATCAGGTGGGCCATTGCTATTTTTTTTACTAATGACGCACCACATGAGCAGTGCGCCATTGGTATTTTTTTGGTCCACCCCCCACCAGACATAGCAATGGCGCACCACACCTAGGTGTGCCACTTCTATGCTACATAATAGTGGCGCACCTAGGTGTGGTGCGCCATTGCTATGTCTAGTGGGGGTTTGCCTGTGTGTGCGTGTGTGAGGTTAGTAATGGTGCACCCTCCCTGGTGCGCCATTGCTAGGGTTAGCAATGGCGCACCAGGGAGGGTGCGCCATTACTAACGTCTCACACACACAAACACACAAAAACACCCCCCAGGTGGATCGCCTTTTAGGTTTTTAAAAATTAAAAGAAAATGATAAAAGATTCAAAAAAATTCAAAAAAATAGATGCCCAAGTGTTATGTGTTCTAGTTGTTAGGAAAATTAACAAACATGAATTTTGATTTTTTTTGCAAAAGGCCGCCGTGTTTCGGTAAAATGGTCGTAACTTTTGCATACGTTTGTTATCAATTTTCTAGAATCCTCAAAAACTTAACAGAAATAAAGTTACAATGCTTTCAAGATCTAGAGGCAAAAAAATCAAAAAAATGGAAAAAATAAATACATTAGCAATGGCGCACTAGTGCATGGTGCGCCACTCCTATTATCCTGCCTTCAAAATTCAAAAAAATACAAAAATAAAAAAAGTTAGCAATGGCGCACCTTATGAATAATGCGCCACTACTATTTTCCCGCCTTCACAATTCAAAAAAAAATTGAAAAAATAAAAAAATTAGCAATGACGCATCAGTGAATAGTGCGCCACTACTATTTTCCTGCCTTCACAATTCAAACAAATGGCAATGGCGCACCAGTGCATGGTGCGCCACTGGTAAGTTGGGACAGAAGTTTAAAAGGGCCGGCCAGCCACTTACCCCTTCATTCTTCTCCTCCTCTCCTCCACTCCATCTCCTCCTCTCCTCCTCTCCTCCACTCCATCTCCAACTCTCCGGCGACCTCCTCCTCCTCCGGTGACCTCCTCCTCACGGTGCTCCTCCTCTGGCGACCTCCTCCTCCCTCGTCTCCTCCTCACGGCGCTCCTCCTCCGGCGAACTCCTCCTGCCTCCTCTCATCCTCATGGTGCTCCTCCTTCCTCTCCTGCTCACGGTCCTCCTCCTCCTCTCCGGCGACCTCCTCCTCCCTCATCTCCTGATCCTCACGGTCTCTCCTCCCTCCTCTCCTCCTCACGGTCTCTCCTCCCTCCTCCTCTATTTCCGGCCACATGTGGAGCTCCCCCGGCACAAAGAACGTACCAGATCCAGGTCCAGAATGAAATTTGAAAAATATTCAAGCAAAAAAACGAGCAAAAAAACAACCCAAAAAAATGAGCCAGATCTATATCCAAATTCAAAATTCAAAAATAGCAATGGTGCACGGTGGGGGTTAGACGGTGCGCCACTATTTGCCCGCCTTCAAAATTACAGAAAATCAAAAAAATTCAAAAAGAAGTTACCATTGGCGCACCTGTAGCAATAGTAATCGTGCACTACAAGGTGCGCCATTGTTACCTGCAATACTAATGGCGCACCAGAGGTGCGCCATTAGTATTTGTTACTAGTGGCGTGGTAATAGTGGCGCACCTATAGTGCACCATTAATGGCAAAAATAGGTGCGCCACTAACAACCTATTTTGTAGTAGTGCCTCTTAAATAAAAGTTGTGTTGTTGTATGGTTATGTTGTGATGTCATAGTTGTATGTATGCATATCGGGCATGTCGTGCATCCGTGTGACATGCAACGGTATGTATGGGATCGGACACCTAGTCATGTGACTTTAGTAGTACTCTTTACGGGAAACTGCCTCTTTGTGCTTCCACCGAGCATTGATAGCATGCTACTGCTCCGGACACATTGATTGACCGACATGTATCCTTCTTTCCTGAAGTGTCTATCCCTTCGGGGAAATATCTCGCAGTGTAATGGAGTCCCTGTAGCCTGCTATGACTCGTCTACGTGCAGTGATGACATTTATGTCCCACGACGCAATGGAGTCCCTGTAGCTTGCTATGACTCGTCTACACACGCTTGAGGCTGACACCTGCATTGATGGGTTACGTATGCTTGTTTCCGTACGGATGTGCCACTTGGGTTCTATGACTAGTCATGTAGGCCCGGGTTCTCTATCATTTGAATGCTAGCGACATATTCACATACGTGAGCTAAAAGGCGCAAATGGTCCCGGCTAAGGTAAGGCTGCAGCCGTGGGGTTACCTTGCGTGAGGCCGTAAAGTGATGTGATGTGTTACAGGCTGGATTCTTATGACATAGGATCGGGGTCCTGACATAAGTGCCACTTCCTCTCTCAGTAGTTGTTTTACCTTTAGTTCCGCGTTCGTTTTCAATGACCTCTCATTGTCATCTAATAACGTATATTCGGCTCTTATGTCTATCTTGTTTATAAGGATGAGAAGCCTTTGTTTTTCTTTCTTATATATTCCACTTTCATGGTTTGCCCATCCCCGTAGGAATTGCGTCAGGTTTCTTATCTTATTCTGCCACCTGTCCATATTCGAGCTACCCCCCGTGTCCCTAACCCATTCCTTGGCAATGAGGTCCACAAATACTTCTCTCTAAAACCATGCCAGCTCAAAAGAGAATAAATTTTTATTGCCCGCATGTGTTGCCTCCCCCGAGTCAACAAACAATGGGGTATGGTCGGAAATATCTCTCAGCACTGCTCTCACTGTCACCCATCGGAATTTTTGCTCCCATTCTAGACTGGACAGAACCCGATCCAACTTTTCAAAAGACAGATTAGGTAGCGTGTTTGCCAAAGTAAACTTTCTTCCTGATAGCTCGATCTGATGCAAATCAAGGCTTTCTATGATTGTATTAAACATGAATGACGATCTCCCATCGAAGTTATCATTATTTTTCTCGTCTCTTCTCCTGATGATATTGAAGTCGCCCCTACTAAAATTGGCAGCCTCTCGTCCCCACAGATCCGGACAAGGTCCGCCAGAAAGTCCCTCTTGAGCTCTGGCTGTCCCACATCGTATATGGCTACCAGTGCCCATTGGAACCCGTCCTCCTTGGAACGCACTCTAAATTTGACAGCACATTCCCTAAACACCACGTTTCGGACCTCAAGCGTGTCACATCTTACCCCAAGTAAGATCCCCCCGGACCTTCCTCTTGGTGGTAAATAGTGTCAGTCGAAATCAATACCACCACTGAGAGTATTAAGAAATTGAGACGTAAAATTGTCCCTTCCAGTTTCCATCAATGCAATAAAATCTAGTTTGTGTTTGAATGATGCTTCTGCAAGAAATCTTCTTTTAGCCAAGTCAGCTAGACCTCTCCTATTCCAAAAAATCCTTTCATCTGTCATCATGGAATTTCTGAGCGGTCTTAAATCTTGTGCTCCTATGAACGGTTGAGACGAGATACACCTTCCTCTTCGGGGTGTGTTTTGGTTTCTGTTGTCCGGCTGACCGCTCCATATAACCGGCGACCTGACTTCCGTAATCATTCACTTTCAAAGGGGGCATATACTCTTCCACAACTAAGTCTTTATCCTCATCAGGCATCAGTGACTGCGGAACCAGATCCTCACATACACGTTCTAAAGCCCTCATCCCTAGCGCATTGATATCAGAATCATTCATAGGCTCGACGGCTGCAATCTTTCTAACCATCTCTATAGCTCTATCAGCCTCTAAGTCTAAGAGATCTTTAACAGATTTACAAATTTCCTTTCCATTACTACCTAGAGATATCCCGAGTTTACTTGCATTTAAAATAATATCACCATCAGAAAAATGCAAAAATAGAACAACTCGTGTCGATCGCCATACCTGTAGTAGACTTGATGTCTCGAAGCTTAGCCGCCCGCATGGCATGACCCATCTGTAGCTCGTCGACTTCCGGTTGAGCCTGAAGAAGGCAACTCGACCGCCTGGCCTCACTCGCTGGGTCTGGAATCCCCCCAAACTCGATGACCTCCTCAGCCGTGGGCGATATCATACCTTGGCCACCTGCCATATGTCCTACCTACCGCGAGCGTGCATCTCCATCGGAGACACGACCTCCCGTCGCGGTTCTAGCAATGCAATCCAGTCCTCCAGCATAGCTCGATGTAGCCATGCCCACGCCTAGGATGTGATCTGCTACCACAACCTCAGCAGGGCTTGTCGTCGGCGAGACAATGGCAGCAGCAACTTGGCTATGGTCATCTACCACCTAGCCAGCCGACCGCACAGTCGTCGATGGGGACGGGGAGCGATTAGCTCGCATCCCACCCGTTCCCGAATCTCCCTAGCATGCGGATAGCGTAGGAGACATCGTTTGTCGTACCAAAGCTAGGTCTATAGGCTACGGTGTTTAGCTGACGTGTGTCCTCGGTGTGGAATAGCCCGTCACTAGGCTCGCAGCCATCATCATTATGCCTGATGCCCTCTGGGATGCTATAGGTGTCAATGTAGGTGACATCGGTGGAAGCTCCTGCTCCATCGGATCATCCATCTCTGCTCTAACGCCCCATAGTCTGGCAGGGGCCGAAGAAGACCCAAACGATCCAAATCTCAAATGATGTGGCATAGAAGAACCATCTGTCTGATCCCTGGAAAAACCATCTTCTGCTAGCTCTGCTGATGGTGCCAAACCTTTGTCCGAGGTGTCTCTTGGACTGGCCCCTTGTCTGGGTTCCCATCCTGTCCATGTCCCTCATTTGTGTCCATATCGACCCCCTTAGCCAACTCCTGAAAGTCAGCATTTTCCCTTGGCTGTTTCAGGAATGTGCTCCACACGGATAACACTGACCAGCAGACGAGCAAGCCCTGGCGCATGAATAAATGGCATATCCGCCTTCTCTATTTTACCAATCAGAGATCCTAGGCTCTAGGTCACCAAAGAGTCATCTAAAGCTGCCCGTGGTGCCCCTAGGAATCTGACCCAAAGCTGAGGCAAAGGAGTGCCCTCTGGTTCCTTCTGAGTCCAGGCTTCAAACTCGAGTACACAGGTGTTATTTGGTACTTTGCTCATCCCAAACTTAAGTAGCCTCACGAGATCCTCCTTAGTAGACAAGTCCACTCTTTATACCTGTTCATCAAGCCTGACCGGGTCGCACTGGAAAGTGGTAGACGCTAACTCTCACAGGCGCTAAACAATCTGTTTTGTAGTCATTGATCCACATCTAACCCTTACCACCCCAGTACGGGAACTCTCCGAAGGCGGTCCTGTCGAGGTTGATCTTGGTGATTCGAAAAACATGAGCTTTGGGCAGGAAACTCAATAGATAGTCACCACCGGTTTCGGCCTCAAGAGTAGGGGACACTCTCCGAACTCATGCTCCGGCCTATGACAAATATCACAAAGATCCACCGTGCACTCTGCCACAAAATGCCCTGGGCCACCACAACGGTAGAAAGTCATCATTTGTTTTTTTCTAGCCCACTTCGTAACTCTCTCACCCTCTTACTTATTAGAACCCTTCTCCGACACCGCTTCTCGAGTAGCGGCGACTGTGACGGTTGGCACAGTGATGACAACAAGTGCACGTACTACGTCCATAGTTGCACCTGGTAGGCCTGCTGCGCCCATCGCTGCTGTTGCTGGTGTCCTGACCTCTACCGCCTCCACAGCCTTAGGAGCAGGGTCAGCCCGCGGAGGTAGGGGATCCCATGGCCTTCTGCCACCTCCCCGACCCCTCTAGTTCTATTGATAAGTCGGCCGATAACGGTGCACCAGACCGGTTGCCCCTTCTATGAACGGACCTGGGGATCATTGAAGCCCCAGTTTCCTCCATCACTGTGCCACCGCCGGTAGAGGAGGAACCAGGGTGCAGCCCGTTGCCATAGGCATTGTAACCATCGTCACCCCACCATCCGCGCGGGTATGGCCTCCGTCGTTCCCTCGGCCGCCGCCGAATTCGCCGCGTCCGCGGGCAGCCGGTTGGCCCTCCTCGTGCCCAGCCCGTTCGTTCCTGGGCATCGCCGGTGCTTTTGGAGGCAGCTGCGGGTTGCCACGACCTGCCATGGGCAGCTTAACCGCCGGCGGTGAGGGGACTCGAGGTGCCCTACCCGCACCTAATCGAGGGAACCCCGGCAAGTTCCTCCGCCGGCGAACCCTAGGGGAAGGAGGAGTCGCGATCAACAGAGCCGGTTCAGGTCTCCATGCGCCCACGACATCTCTAGATGAGATCCTCATGGGACCAACTTGTGCCTCGGACTGGGCCACATACCCAGTTTCCTCGAGGCCCACGACTGGCTCGTGTGAACACAACCCAACTGGGCCAAAAAACAATTAAACGTCTCGATCGGATCTCGATAATCAGGATCACCGGTGCTGGCAGCATCTTTTTCTTATTCTTCTCAAGTGTTTGACAAGATGACGACAACATGCAATCAGAAAGAATAAGTTTTGGCAAAAACGTTCCTTAGGAATTGGTCCTTTCCATGGTCGGATCGCTGATGTCAATGTCCTCTGGTGTACCAACCACCGCGCGACCGTGACCTTGCTCGATGTCGACAGACCAGACCATGCCGGATCCTCCTTCGGGACCACCGCGTCCACCAGATCGGCCACCTCATCTTCCGAACATCCATCCTAGAATGCCTCACAAATGCGGTCATGTGGAGTTGGCGATATTACCTCTGGCATTGCAACGAACGGGCCACCCTCTCTTTTTTCCTCGTCGTCGCCGTCCTCGGCGAGCATCTAGAATCGGCCGCCCAGTTTGGGGACATTGGCCCGCTCATGGCTGCGGGCAGTCACGCGACTGCCACCCCCATCATCGCTGTCTAAATTCATGGCACGAACACAGCCTTCTAAGTGTCCTTTAAAATGGGGGAGAATTTCGCTTCCCTGACCTCCGCACCAACTAAGGATGCATACAACCATTATGTATGAGTAACAGGATTTTTAACTTGGTTAATAATCAAGGCTGGTCCTCTATATAAATTGCATGAGTACCAGCAAAGGGTGGTCCTCAAGAATAAATAGGAACCTAAATTCTCTTCCATGAGGATTTGAACTCAGGTGTTGGGTTCATGCATCCATTCCCCCAACCAGTTGAGCTAGCTAGTGTATATAAAGAAAAAGATTCAGGCACAAGATTCGCTAAATTCAGCGTATGTGCAGCACAACCAAGACATCTTCAGTACCCTGATCAGTTAATTTTGTAAAATAGCATTCTTTCCTATTCCATAAATGGTATTGAACATTATCCGTGAAAGATTACTATTGGACATTGCCCATGGAAGAGTACAACAACAAGACAACAACCCTAGTAGAAATTCAACTTCAAGCCAAGTTTATCTGTACATTTACAAGTGTAGCAGTAATTGTAAAGCAGCAAGCAAGTACCTTGGTGAGGGTGTTGGATCCTTTCACTCATAGTTGCAGTGACATCTGTAGATCTTGGGTTCTTGTAGGAGAGCAAATGGAGAAGTGAGGATGCATACCATGCCAAAGTGGATGACGAAAAATTGACAACTCCGATTGGCAATAGAAACAACGAAGGAACATCCTCTTCAATGCGTGAGGGATTGGATATGGTCGACGTGGCCAAGGCCGTGGACAGCATTGACAGTGAGGCATGCTACAGGACAGTTGCATCCTGGGGGTTGTTTTAGTAGAAAGAGGGCACTATCATGGCCATGTCATTCACCGCCTCCTGCTGCCCCTCCTCCTTGTCCCCCCATGACCGCCCCCACCCCCACTGCCTCCGCCTCCGCGTCCTCCTGGCTGCCGCCACCACCACCAATTTTGCAGCCCTCGCACAACCTCCTCGTCTTTCTGTGATGCCATTTCCCAATGGACCCCCCAGTCTCCTCCTCGTCCTCCTCCGAGAGCATGCCCGATGTCACCAACGAGGACACCTGCGAAGGGAAGGATCTCATGGCCACGGGGGTATGGGAGGTGGAGGAGGGCCGGAAGGAGCAGTACATGTTTGAGATGGAGGTGTGGAAACTACCAGTGAAGAAGAACTGATGCCTAGTGCGTGCACGGGTGCAGGTCGGCACGGTGCTGGAGGCCATTTGGGTCACGCTCACCGACTATGTGGGCCTCGCCGGCTTCATCCCCGACCTCTCCTAGTGCCGCCTCCTCCACCAGGGCGCCGCCTTCACCCGCCTCTAGGCGCTGCGCTGCACATCTATGCGGGGGAGATTTGGGAGGATATCATGACAGCATGAGGATGGAGGAACCAAAGCAAACTAGAATCCAATCTCAGACAATTTGGTTAAGAGAAATGATCGGGATTATTTGTGAGGGGTATTTAGCGCGGAGGTTAAGAATTTTTAGCGCCACAGACGACCAAATTGTTTGGTGGGAAATTACGAAAAAAATGGACGAAGACTAAAGCCTTTAGCAGGATGTTAAAAATTACTCTCTAAAGCAGACTACACGCTTAACTATTCATTTGGATATTATTTTTACCCATCTTCAAACTCAACTGACAGCTCTGGGTAGTCATGAAAACCTGGATCGTCGTCACGAGAATAGTTCTCGGGTTGGGGGCGGACAGTTAACTATCTCGACAAAGCTCCTCCATTCCTGTTTACACAAATTAAAGGCTTCAGTCAAAAGGGACAGATAGAAAACCCGAATTCGGGTCACAGAGTCGAGAGGCTCACCCATTAGATGGGATTGTGACTTGAGTAGCACTCCTTGGTCGGTAGCCGAACAAAATCTTCTTTCTCCCCTTTGTATAGCTCGACAAGTGCGCTGACTAATGCTGTTTGATTGGTAGGGCCCAACCGTCGGGAGCCAGTGGTGTCGCTTATCCTGTTGTAACACCACAAAGGGTGTACTTTTGCTGAAGAGCCTGAACGCACCGGGTGATGGCAGCGGCCATGACGTCTATCATGGTAAACTTGTCATCGGCTAGTATCCTTACATGGGGAACCAAGCGTTCCACTTTGGCACTGTCCTCTTGGGATGAGTGACACGTCTCCAACGTATCTATAATTTCTGAAGTATTCATGCCATGTTTACAATAATTCTATATGATTTTGGTATGATTTTATTAGAACTAACCCAGACTGACGTTGTTCTCAACAGAACTACCATGGTGTCGGTTTTTGTGCAGAAATAAAAGTTCTCGGAATGGGCTAAAAAACTAGTATGATTTTTTCTAGACCAAATGAGACCCCCAAAGCATTGGAGTTGGGCCAGAAGAGCCACGAGGAGGTCATAAGCCTGCCAGGCGCGACACCCCCCTAGCCGCACCCAACAGGCTTGTCACCGCCTCGTCGCACCCCTTGACATGATTCCAACGGCAAAAATTCCTATAAATATAGAAACCTCCGAAAAGAAAGCTAGTGTTGGAAATATGCCCTAGAGGAAATAATAAATTTTTTATTATCATATTTCCTTGTTCATGATAATCATTTATTGTCCATGCTATAATTGTATTGATCGGAGACTTAAATGCATGTGTGGATACATAGACAAAACGATGTCCCTAGTATGCCTCTGATAGACTAGCTCGTTGATCAAAAAATGGTTAAGGTTTCCTAGCCATGGACATGATATGTCATTTGATAACGGGATCACATCATTAGGAGAATGATGTGATCGACAAGACCCAAACTACAAACATAGCATATGATCGTGTAAGTTTATTGCTACTGTTTTCCGCATGTCAAGTATGTGTTCCTATGACCATGAGATCATGCAACTCACCGATATCGGAGGAGTGCCTTGTGTGTATCAAACGTCGCAATGTAACTGGGTGACTATAAAGGTGCTCTACAGGTATCTCCGATGGTGTCTGTTGAGTTGGCATGGATCGAGACTGGGATTTGTTACTCCGTGTGACGGAGAGGTATCTCAGGGCCCACTCGGTAATACAACATCACAATGAGCCTTGCAAGCAATGTGACTAATTGTTAGTTGCGGGATCTTGTATTACGGAACGAGTAAAGAGACTTGCCAGTAACGAGGTTGAACTAGGTATGGAGATACCGACGATCGAATCTCGGGCAAGTAACATACCGAAGAACAAAGGGAACGTTATACGGGATTAACTGAATCCTTGACATAGAGGTTCGACCGATAAAGATCTTCATAGAATATGTAGGAATCAATGTGGACGTCCAGGTCCCGCCATTGGTTATTGACCGTAGCGGTGTCTCGGTCATGTCTACATAGTTCTCGAACCCGCAGGGTCTGCACACTTAAGGTTCGGTGACGTTTCGGTAGTGTAGAGTTATGCATGGTGGTGACCGAAGGTTGTTTGGAGTCCTGGATGAGATCCTGGACGTCACGAGGAGCTTCGGAATTGTCCGGAGGTAAAGATTCATATATAGGAAGTCCCAGTTTGGTCGCCAGAAAAGTTTTGGGCTCATCGGTAGTGTACCGGGAGTGCCAGTAGTGTACCGGGAGACCTCCGGGAGGGGTATTTCGACCCCAGAGGGTCCATGGGCTGTGGAGAGTGATAACCAGCCCTTATTGGGCTGGAGGAACAGCCACAATAAGGCCCATGGCGCAGGAGACAAAAGTCCTAAAGGAAAAAGGTGGAAAAAAGGCTAAAAAGGAAGAGTCCTACTCCTACTAGGAGTGGAGGAGGAGTAGGACTCCTCCCCCTCTAGTTCCGCTGACTCCTATAGGGTTTTTCCCTACGCCAGCCCTCCTCCTCCTCTCCTCCTTTATATACTGGTGGATTGGGTGCTGTTTAGACACAGTTTACGGCCACGTGCTACCCGTTCCACCGGTGCTCCTCTGGATTGGTTTTCCGAAGTGCATGGCGAAGCCCTGCCGGAATTGCTCCACCACCACCATCACCGGAGCGCCGTCACGCTGCCGGTGAACTCTATCTCCTCTCCACCTCCTCTTGCTGGATCAAGATGGTGGATATCGTCATCAAGCTGCATGTGTGCTGAACGCGGAGGTGCCGTCCGTTCGGCACTAGATCGGAAGGACCGTGATCGAGATCGTGAGACGGTTCGTGACGAGATCGCGGAACGGATCGCGATGAGTTCGCGGGACAGATCGTGATCAAGATCATGATGAGTTCACGGGACGGATCGTGATTGGATCACGGGACGACTCGTGATGAGATCGCGGGACGCTCGGCAATTTGGATCGCGAAGATGTTCGACTACACCAACCGCGTTTCTTAACACTTCCTGCTTAGCAATCTACAAGGGTACGTAGATCCACTCTCCCGCTCGTAGATGCTCATCACCATCGATAGGTTTGCGTGTGCATAGGAAATTTTTTGTTTCCCATGCGACGTTCCCCAACAGTGGCATCATGAGCTAGGTTGATGGTTCGATGAGGTCTCGAGTAGAACACAAAAGGTTTGTGGGCGTTGATGCTTATATTGCTTCCTCCCTTGGTCGTATTTTGGTTCAGCGGGATTGTGAGATGAAGCGTCCCGGACCAACATTACTCGTACGCTTATGAGAGACCGGTTCCCTCGATGCAACTTGTTGCCTAGATGGCTTGCGGGTGACAGTTTCTCTCACTTTAGTTGGATCGGATCCGACAAAGGCGGTCCTTGAGAAGGTTGAAAAGCAACTAGTGTATCACCGTTGTGGTTTTTGCGTAGGTGAGAATTGTTCTTTCTAGATACCCGTAGCAGCCACATAAAACATGCAACAACAATTAGAGGACGTCTAACTTGTTTTTGCAGGGTATGTTGTGATATGATATGGCCAATTACATGATGTGATATATGTGATGTATGAGATGATCATGTGATGTATAGATTTTCACGACTTGCATGTTGGTGAATACGGCAACCGGTAGGAGCCATAGGTTTGTCTTTAAATATTGTATAACCTGTGTGTCAATCATTAAGCGCTATGTAATGCCTTACTTTATCGCTAAACGGTAGCAATAGTAGTAGAAGCATGCAGGGCGTGACAACCCCGATGGCGACACATTGATGGAGATCAAGATGATGGAGATCATGGTGTCATGCCGGTGACGATGGAGATCATGCTGGTGCTTTCTAGATGGAGATCAAAAGCACAAGTTCATGGCCATATCATGTCACTTATTATTTGCATGTGATGTTAATCCTTTTGATGCACCTTGTTTTGCTTAGGACGACGGTAGCATTATAAGGTGATCCCTCACTTAATTTTAAGATGAATTGTGTTCTCCCCGAGTGTGCACCGTTGCGAAAGTTCGTCGTGTTGAGACACCATGTGATGATCGGGTGTGATAGACTCTACGTTAACATACAACGGGTGCAAGCCAGATTTGCACGTGCAGAACACTCAGGTTAAACTTGACGAGCCTAGCATGTACAGACATGGCCTCGGAACACAAGGGACCGAAAGGTCAAACATGAGTCATATAGTAGATATGATCAACATAATGATGTTCACCATTGCAGCCTCCTAAACTCACGTGATGATCGGACTTGAGTTGGTGAATTTGGATCATGTATCACTCAAATGATTGGAGGGATGTCAATTTGAGTGGGAGTTCTTAAGTAATATGATTAATTGAACTCATTATCATGAACATAGTCTATAGTGTCTTGGCAAATTATGTTGTAGATTACTAGCTCACATTGTAGCTCCCTTAATTTTTATATGTTCCTAGAGAAATAGAGTTGAAAGATGATGGTAGCAATATTGCGGACTGGGTCCGTGATCTGAGGATTGTCCTCGTTGCTGCACAGAAGGCTTATGTCCTTAATGCACCGCTCGGTGCGCCACCCCCTCTAGCGTCGTCTGTAGATGTTGTGAACATCTGACAGGCACGTTCCCATGATTACTTGATAGTTTAGTGCGTCATGCATTACGGCTTAGAATTGAGGCTCCGAAACGTTTTGAACGTCACGGAACATATGAGATGTTCTAGGAGCTGAGATTGTGATCTCAGGCTCATGCCCATGTTGCGAGATATGAGATCTCCAACAAGATTCTTTGCCTGTAAGATGAAGGAGAATAGTTCAATCGGTGAGCATGTACTCAGATTGTCTGGGTACTACAATCGCTTGAATCGAGTGGGAGTTGATCTTCCAGATAAGATAGTGATTGACATAGTTCTCCAAGTCACTGTCACTAAGCTACTAGAACTTGGTGATGAACTATAAAATGCCAGGGATAGAAATGATTATCCCTGAGCTGTTCGCGTTGTTTGACACCGCGAAGGTAGAAATCAAGAAGGAGCGTCAAGTGTTGATGGTTAGTAAAACCACTAGTTTTGAGAAGGGCAAGGGCAAGGAGGGAAACTTCATGGACGGCAAGTCAGTTGCTACTCTAGTGAAGCAACCCAAAGTTGAACTCAAACCCAAGACTAAGTGCTTCGATTATGAGGAGAGCGGTCGTTGAAGCGGAACAACCCTAGATACTTGGTAGATAAGAAGGATGGCAACATCGACAGAAGTATATTTGATATATGTGTTATTGATGTGTACCTTGCTAGTAATTCTAGTATCACCTGAGTATTGGATACTGGTTCAGTTGCTGAATGTTAGTAACTCGAAGTAAAAGCTACGGAATAAACGGAGAACTAACTACGGGTGAGGTGACGATGTATGTTGGAAATGTTTCCAAAGTTGATGTGATCAACATCGCACGCTCTCTCTACCTCCAGGATTAGTGACGAACCTAAATAAATGTTATTTGGTGTTTTGCGTTGAGCATGAACATGATTAGATCATGTTTATTGCAATACGGTTATTCATTTGAATTAGAGAATAATGGTTATTCTGTTTACATGAATAATACCTTCAATGGTCATGCACCCAGTGAGAGTGGTTTGTTGAAATCTTGATCGTAGTAATACACATGTTCATAACATTGATGTCAAAAGATATAGAGTTAATAATGATAGTACCACATACTTGTGGCACTGCCGCAAAATGTCATATTGGTATAAAGCGCATGAAGAAACTCCATGCTGATGGATCTTTGGACTCATTCGATTTCGAATCGGTTGAGACATGCGAACCATGCCTCTTGGGCAAGATGACTAAGGACCCCGTTTTCCAGATGGATGGAACGGGCAAGTGATTTATTGGAAATGATACATGTTGTGTATGCAATCCAGTGAGTCTTGTAGCGTGCAGTGGATATCATTATTTTCTTACCTTCATTGATGATTTGAGTAGATATAGTGTATATTTACTTAATGAAACACAAGTCTGAATCGTTTGAAAGGTTCAAGCAAATTCAGAGTGAAGTTTAAGATCATCGTGACAAGAAGATAAAAATGACTGCGATATGATCGTAGAGGTGAATATCTGAGTTACGAGTTTGGCATATAACATAAGACAATGTGAAATTTGTTTCACAACTAACGCCACCTGGAAGACCATAGTGTGATGGTGTGTCCGAACGTCATAGTCATGCTCTATTGGATATAGTGCATGCTATGATGTCTCTTATCGTTTTACTACTATAATTTTGGGGTTATGCATTAGAGACAACGACATTCACTTTAAATTGGGTACCATCAAAATCCGTTGAGATGACACTGTGTGAATTATGGTTTGATAGAAACCTAAGCTGTCATTTCTTAATGTTTGGGACTGCGACACTTGTGTGGAAAATATTTTTCACCTAATGAGGTCGAACCCAAGGCGGACAAATGCATCTTCATAGAATACCCTAAGATCAGTTGGGTGAACCTTCTATCTTAGATCCACGTGCAAAGTGTTTTTTGCTTAAACGGATCCTTTCTCGAGGAAATGTTTCTCTAGAAAGAATTGAGTGGGAGGAAGATAGAACTTGATGAGGTTGTTAAACCTTTGTTCAACCAGAGAGTAGCGTAGTTGAAGAGGACGTTAATCCTTCCTCGAGGAGATGTTTCTTTGAAGCCTACGTTAGTTGAAGAGGAAGTTAATGATGATGATCATGAAGCTTCAGGATCAAGTTACTATCGAACTTCGTAGGTTGACAGGGATGTGTACTGCTCCTAAGCGGAACGACAACCCTGTCTTGGAGGTCATGTTGTTGGACAGCGATGAACCTACGAGCTATGGAGAAGCGAAGATGGGCCCGGATTCCGACAAATGGTTGAAGGCCATGAAATCCGAGATAGGATCCATCTATGAAAACCAAGTATATACTTTGGTAGACTTTCTCGTTTGACATCAGGTCGTTGAGTACAAATGGATCTTTAAAATGAAGACAGACACTGATGGTAAATGTCACCATTTGTAATGCTCGACTTGTTACAAAGATGTTTGTGACAAGTTCAAGGAGTTGACTATGATGAGACTTTCTCACTCGTAGCGATGCAAAAAGTCTGTTGGAATTATGTTAGTAGTTGCTGCATTTTTCCATTATGAAATCTGGCAGATGGATGTCAAAACATTGTTTCCTTAAACGGTTTACTTGAGGAACGGTTGTATGTGATACAACCAGAAGGTTTTGTCAATCCTAAGGATGCTAAAAGGTGAGAAAGCTTCAGCGAACCTTCTATGGACTGAAGCAAGCATCTCGGAGTTGGAATATATGCTTTCATGAGTTTCTCAAAGTTTTTGAGTCCATACAAAGTTTACGAGAAACTTGTATTTGCAATAAAGTGAGTGGGAGCACTATAGAATTTCTGATAAGTATATGTGGATGACATATTGTTGATCGGAAATAATGTAGAATTTCTAGAAAGCATAAATGGTTGTTTGAAAAGTGATTTTCAAAGGAAGACCTGGATAAAGCTACCTAATTGTTGAGCATCAAAATCTATGGAGATAGATAAAAGATGACTTGATGAGACTTTCAATGAGTACATACCTTGACAAAGATTTTGAAAGAGTTCAAAATGGATCAGTCGGAGAAAGAGTTCTTGCCTAATTTGTAAGGTGTGAAGTTGAGTGAGACTCCAAGCTCAACCACAGCAGAAGAAAGAGAAAGGACGAAAATCGTCCCCTATGCCTTAGCCATAGGCTCTGTATAGTATGCCATGCTGTGTACCGCACTTATGTGTGCCTTGCCATGAGTCTGTCAAGGGGTACAAAAGAGATCTAGGAGTGGATCACTGGACAGCGGTCAAGATTATCCTTAGTAACTTAAATACTAAGGAGATGTTTCTTGATTATGGAGGTGATAAAGAGTTCGTCGTAAAGAGTTACATCGATGCAAGCTTTAACACCAATCCGCATGACTCGTAGCAGCAATCTAGATACATATAGTGGAGTAGCCATTTGGAATAGTACCAAGTGGAGTGTGGTAGCAGTGTTTACAGTTTGACATAGAAACTTGCAAAGAACACACGGATCTGAATGTTATAGACCCGTTGATTATAAGACCTCTCTCACATGCAAGGCATGATCGAACCCCAGAACTCATTGGGTGTTAGATTCATAACAATGTGAATCACATGGTGATGTGAACTAAATTATTGACTCTAGTGCAAGTGGGAGACTGTTGGAAATATGCCCTAGAGGCAATAATAAATTGGTTATTATCATATTTCCTTGTTCATGATAATCGTTTATTATCCATGCTATAACTGTATTGATCGGAGACTTAAATGCATGTGTGGATACATAGACAAAACCATGTCCCTAGTATGCCTCTGATAGACTAGCTCGTTGATCAAAATATGGTTAAGGTTTCCTAGCCATGGACATGAGATGTCATTTGATAATGGGATCACATCATTAGGACAATGATGTGATGGACAAGACCCAAACTACAAACATAGCATATGATCGTGTAAGTTTATTGCTACTGTTTTCCGCATGTCAAGTATGTATTCCTATGATGATCAGATCATGCAACTCACGGATATCGGAGGAGTGCCTTGTGTGTATCAAATGTTGCAACGTAACTGGGTGACTATAAAGGTGCTCTACAGGTATCTCCGATGGTGTCTGTTGAGTTGGCATGGATCGAGACTGGGATTTGTTACTCCGTGTGACGGAGAGGTATCTCAGGGCCCACTCGGTAATACAACATCACAATGAGCCTTGCAAGCAATGTGACAAATTGTTAGTTGCGGGATCTTGTATTATGGAACGAGTAAAGAGACTTGCCAGTAACGAGGTTGAACTAGGTATGGAGATACCGACGATCCAATCTCGGGCAAGTAACATACCGACGAACAAAGGGAACGTTATACGGGATTAACTGAATCCTTGACATAGAGGTTCGACCGATAAAGATCTTCGTAGAATATGTAGGAATCAATGTGGACGTCTAGGTCCCTCCATTGGTTATTGACCGTAGAGGTGTCTCGGTCATGTCTACATAGGTCTCGAACCCACAGGGTCTGCACACTTAAGGTTCGGTGACGTTTCGGTAGTGTAGAGTTATGTATGGTGGTGACCAAAGGTTGTTTGGAGTTCCGGATGAGATCCCGGACGTGACAAGGAGCTCCGGAATGGTCCGTAGGTAAAGATTCATATATAGGAAGTCCCAGTTTGGTCGCCGGAAAAGTTTCGGGCTCATCGGTAGTGTACCCGTAGTGTCGGTAGTGTACCGGAGACCTCCGGGAGGGGTATTTCGACCCTAGAGGGTCCATGGGCTGTGGAGAGTGATAACCAGCCCTTATTGGTCTGGAGGAACAGCCACAATAAGGCCCATGGCACAGGAGACAAAAGTCCTCAAGGAAAAAGGTGGAAAAAAGGCTAAAAATGAAAAGTCCTACTCCTACTAGGAGTGGAGGACGAGTAGGACTCCTCCCCCTCTAGTTCCGCCGACTCCTATAGTGTTTTTCCCTGCTCCTGCCCTCCTCCTCCTCTCCTCCGTTATATACTGGTGGATTAGGTGCTGTTTAGACACAGTTTACGGCCACGTGCTACCCGTTCCACCGGTGCTCCTCTAGATTGGTTTTCCGCAGTGCATGGCGAAGCCCTGCCGGAATTGCTCCACCACCACCATCGCCGGAGCGCCGTCACGCTGCCGGTGAAATCTCTCTCCTCTCCACCTCCTCTTGCTGGATCAAGATGGTGGAGATCGTCATCAAGCTGCACGTGTGCTGAATGCGGAGGTGCCGTCCCTTCGGCGCTAGATCGGAAGGACCGTGATCGAGATCGCGAGACGGTTCGTGACGAGATCGCGGAATGGATCATGATGAGTTCGCGGGACAGATCATGATCAAGATCGTGATGAGTTCACGGGACGGATCGTGATTGGATCGCGGGACGGCTCGTGATGAGATCGCGGGACGCTCGGCCATTTGGATCGCGAAGATGTTGGACTACACCAACCGCATTTCTTAACGCTTCCCGCTTAGCGATCTACAAGGGTACGTAGATCCACTCTCCCTCTCGTAGATGCTCATCACCGTGGATAGGTTTGCGTGTGCGTAGGAAATTTTTTGTTTCCCATGCGACGTTCCCCAACAGCTAGATCGGGAGTTCCACAGCCGCAAGCCTCCGGAGCCACTAAAAACTAATCGGGAGCCCGTTCCGGCACCCTGCCAGAGGGGGAAACCATCACCATAGGCCATCTTCATCATCCCCGCAGTCTCCATGATGAGGAGGATGTAGTTCACCCTCTGGGCTGAGGGTATGTACCAGTAGATATGTGTTTGATCTCTCTCTCGCTCTGTCGTGTTCTTGAGATGGCACGATCGTGATGTACCATGGGCTTTATTGATATAGATGTATCATATGGACTTTCCCCCTCTCTTCTTGTTGTGATGAATTGAGTTTTCCTTGTGAAGTTTTCTTATCGGATTGAGTCTTTAAGGATTTGAGAACACTTGATGGATGTATTGCGATGGGATATCTGTGGTGACAATGGGATGTTCTATTGATCCACTTGATGTATGTTTTGGTGATCAACTTGTGGGTTCCGTGACCTTGGGAATCAATGCATTGGGGTTGGCACAAGTTTTTGTCTTGACTTTCCGGTCGAAACTTTGGGGCATTCTTTGAAGTTCTTTGTCTTGGATTGAACATGATGAATCTGAAATTATGTGATGCATATCGTATGATCAAGCCGACGGATACTTGTCGTGACATTCGAGTATCTAGGTGACATTAGGGTTTCGGTTGATGTGTATCTTAAGGTGTTATTTTAGTACGAACTCTAGGGCATTTTGTGACACTTATAGGGATAACTCATAAGATTGATCTAAAAAGATAACTTTGAGGTGGTTTTGTGCCCTACAATAATTCCTTCGGTAGTTCTATGTTATTTGTGAGTTTGGAGTGAACTCTTTGCCGGACGAGATGTATTTACATATGATTCAACTATGTTAGTATTGTTGAGAGAACTTGCACTAGTGAAAGTATGAACCTTAGGCCTTGTTTTCAAGCATTGCAATACCGTTTTTGCTCACCTTTGTTACTTGATACATTTCTGTTTTTATATTTTTAGATTAAAAAAACCTATCTCTACCATCCATATTACACTTGTATCACCATCTCTTCGCCTAACTAGTGCACCTATACAATTTACCATTGTATTGGATGTGTTGGGGACACAAGAGACTCTTTGTTATTTGGTCGTAGGGTTGTTTGAGAGAGACCACCTTCATCCTACACCTCCCAAGTGTTGATAAACCTTATGTCATACACTTGAGGGAAAATTGCCACTGTCCTACAAAACTCTGCACTTGGAGGCCCAACACGAGTCTACAAGAAGAAGTTTCTGTAGTAGACATCAAACTCTTTTCTAGCGCCGTTGCCGAGCACGTGAGCGCTTAAAGGTATATCTTTAGATCTTGCAATCAAATATTTTTAGTTTCTTGTTTTTCACTAGTTTAATTTTTTAATAGAAAAAAAAATGGAATTGAGGTTGCCTCATATACTTCATCTTTTTAATGTGTTTCTGAAAATTATGGAAAGGAAAATTGTGCTCAAGTGTTAGAATAAGAAGTTATTAAAATGTTTGCCACTGAATCCTTGAATGATGAGCATGATTTAAATATTGTTAGTATGAATTATTTGAATATTCATGATGCTAATGAAATCCAAAGCCACAAGATTGGGGATGCTATGTTTGATGAAGATGATATTTTTTGTCCCCCATGTTTTGGTGAGGAAAACTATAATGATGATGGCATACCTCCTATCTATGATGATTATTGTGATAACACATATGCTATAAAGAGTAATGACAACCATGAAAGCTATTATCATGATTATAATATTCAATGTGGTTATTTCAATCAAGTGTCACATGATAATTATTTTGTTGAATTTGCTCCTACTACTTTGGATGAGAAGAAAATTGCTTATGCGGAGAGTGACAAAAATTATATGCTTGTAGATCATGAAAAGAGTGATTTATGTGCTGGTTATATTGTGTAATTCCTTCATTATTCTACTTAAAATTATTATGGGAGAGGAACATATGCTTGTAGGAATTGCAATAATATCAAGTTTCCTCTCTATGTGTTCAAAGTTTCGAAGTTATGTTTGGTTTGCCTTCCTATGCTAGTTGATTCTTGTTACCATAAATTGTTTGCTCAAAAAATCCCTAAGAATAGGAAGTGGGTTAGACTTAAATGTGCTTGTCTTGAGATTCATGATGATCTTTTGCATGTTTCAATTATTATTCCTATACGAGCATCATTGAAATCATCATGCCTAGATAAAAGACATTTAAGAAAAGCGCTTGTTGGGAGACAACCCAACACTTTTACTTTCTGTTTTTATATGTTCATATGAATAAGCTACTGTAGTAAACATGTTCTGTCTATGTTATTTCAATAAAGTGCCAAGCAAAGCCTTTGGGATAGTCTGGATACTTGCTTGTTTGATTCTGTACAAAAACAGAAAGTTTTTCGTCCAGTATATGAATGATCTGATTTTACTGGAGCGCGAAAAAATTCTGAAATATTCACATTACATTTATATGAAAATTTCTTGAGTTGTCCTAATTTTGAAGAAGTTTTCGAGTCAGGAAAGTGTGGTGATCATTCAGATCTTTACAGATTCTTCTGTGTTTGACAGATTCTGTTTTGCATTCATAATTTGCTTGTTTCAAGTGTTCCTATAGCTTATATTGAGTGATATAAATTATAGGAATGGTATAATACGGTAGGTATGATGTGGGAACAATTATGAATCTCTTCTTGACAGTACCTAAGTGAATGATCTATATTTACTACACTAACCCATCTCACGAAGTTCCGTTAAATTTTGTGTGATTGAAGTTTTCAAGTTTTGGGTGAGACACCGATATGAGGAGAATAAGGAGTGACAAGAACCTAAGATTGGGGATGACCAAGGAAACCCCAAGGTAATACCCAAGGAAGACTCAAGCGTTTAAGCTTGGGGATGCCCCGGAAGGCATCCCCTCTTTCGTCTTCAACACTATAGGTATATCTCACTTGAAGCTATATTTTTATTCGTCACATAATATGAGTTTTTCTTGGATCATCATTTTTTTATCTGTTAGGTGTTATTTATAATCTTGTTTTTCAATAAAAAGTTCCAAGAATTGCCTTAGGATGCTTGAATTGCATATTTGATGTGTGTTGTGTAAAAACAGAAACTTCTGCTGTGGTGTTTCAATTTTCATATTTACTGGAACACGAAAAGTTTCTAAATTTTTTACACAGTGTTGTAATATAAATTCCTTAGTATGCCGAAATTTTTCAGAATTTTGTGAGTTACATAGGTACACTGTTCTAATAAATTGCTACAGACTATTCTGTTTGGACAGATTGCTGTCATAGTTTTGTTATCTACTTATCCTATAGTTTCCATTGTTGGGGAACGTTGCATGGGAAACAAAGAAAAATATATGCTTCACCAAGAACAATCTAGGAGATGAGCATCTACGAGAGGGGAGAGTGGATCTACATACCCTTGTAGATCGCTAAGCGGGAAGCGTTAAGAAACACTGTTGATGTAGTCGAACGTATTTGCGATCCAAATCGCCGAGCGCCCCGCGATCCAATCATGATCCATCCCGATCTAGCACCGAACGTACGGCACCTCTGCGTTCAGCACACGTACGACTTGATGGCGATCTCCGCCATCTTGATCCAGGAAGAGGGAGCGGAGAGGTAGTTGAGTTCTCCAGCAGCGCGACAGTGTTGTGGCGATGGTGGTGGAGTAATTCCAGCAGGGCTTCGCCTAAGCACCGCTGAAAACCGATCTAGAGGAGAAACTATGGTCTAGAGGAGAGGTAGCACATGGCTGTTTTTCTGTGTCAAAAGCCCTCGAAACATCTAGTATATATAGGAGGAGGGGAGGGAGGAGACTTGGCTCCCAAGGAGCCAAATCTAGTTCAGCCAAAGTGTAGGGAGGAGTCTCCTCCTCCACTCCTAGTAGGATTAGGACTCCTTCCTTATTTTCCACTTTTGCCTTTCTTTCCACCTTGGGCTTCTTCCCTAGCCGCATGGGATTCCTGTGGGCCTTCAGCCAGCCCACTAAGGGCTGGTATTCCTTCTCCCACAGCCCATGTAGCCTCTTGGGTGGAAATACCCTCCCGACGGTCCCCCGGTACCCTCTCGGCACTCTCGGTACACTACCGATGAGCCCGAACCTTTTCCGGTGAGCAAAACAGGACTACCTATGTATCAATCTTTACCTCTGGACCATTCTGGAGCTCCTTGTAATGTCTGGGATCTCATCCGGGACACCGAACAACCTTCGGTAACCACGATACATAACTCTATACTACCAAAATATCACCAAACCTTAAGTGTGCAGACCCTGCGGGTTCGAGAACTACGTAGACATGACCGAGACAACTCAACGGTGAACAACCAATAGCGGGACCTGGAAGCCCATATTGATTCCTACATATTCTATGAAGATCTTTATCGGTCGAACCTCTGTGTCTAGGATTCAATAAATCCCGTATGATGTTCCCTTTGTTTTTCAGTATGTGACTTGCCCAACATTCAATCGGCGGTATCGCCATACCTAGTTCAACCTCGTTACTGGCAAGTCTCTTTACTCGTTTCTGTAATACAAGATACCATGATTAACACTTAGTCACATTGCTTGCAAGGCTTGTTGTGATGTTGTATTACCGAGTGGGCCCTGAGATACCTCTCTGTCACACAGAGTAACAAATACTAGTGTTGATCCATGCCAACCCAATAGAAACCCTCGGAGATACCTATAGAGCATCTTCATAGTCACCCAGTTACGTTGCAACGTTTGATACACACAAGGCACTCCTCCGGTGTCCGTTAGTAAACCTTAACCATCTTTGATCAACGAGTTAGTCTACTAGAGCCACACCAGGGACAAGTGTTGTCTATATACCACACATGAAATGTGTTTCCAATCAATACAATTATAGCATGGACAACAAACAATTATCATGAATAAGGAAATATGATAATAACTAATTTATTATTGCCTCTAGGGAATATTTCCAATAGTCTCCCACTTGCGCTAGAGTCAATAATCGATTTCACATCACCATATGATTCGCATTGTTATGAATCTAACACCCAATAAGTTCCGGGGCTTGATCATGCTTTGCATGTGAGAGAGGTATTTTAGTCAATGGGTCTGTGACATTCAGATCCGTGTGTACTTTGCAAATCTCTATGTCATACTATAGACACTGCTACCACACTCCACTTGGAGCTATTCCAAATGGTTGCTCCACTATACGTATCCAGATTGCTACTAAAAGTCATCCGGATTGGTGTTAAAGCTCGCATCGACGTAACTCTTTATCACCTCCATAATCGAGAAATAGTTCCGTAGTCTTTTAGTTACTAGGGATAATCTTGACCGCTATCCAGTGATCCACTCCTGGATCACTCTTGTACCCCTTGATAGAGTCATGGCAAGGCACACACAGGTGCGGTAGATAGAATGGCATACTATAGAGAGCCTATGGCTAAAGCATAGGCGACGACCTTTGTCCTTTCTCTTTCTTCTGCCATGGTCGAGCTTTGACTCTTACTCAACTTTGAAACCTTACAAATCAGGCAAGAACTCTTTCTCTGACTGGTGCATTTTTTCAAAATCTTGTCAAGGTATGTACTTATTGAATGTCTTATCAAGCATCTTGATCTATCTCTATAGATCTTGATGCTCCACAATTAGGTAGCTTTATCCAGGTCTTCCTTTGAAAAACTCTTCTCAAACAACCGTTTATGCTTTCCAGAAATTCGACGTCATTTTCGATCAATAATATGTCAACCACATATGCTTATCACAAATTCTATAGTGCTCCCACTCACTTTATTGTAAATACAAGTTTCTCATAAACTTTGTATAGACTCAAAAACTTTGATCACCTCATCAAAGCATATATTCCAACTCCGACATGCTTGCTCCATCCCATAGAAGGATTGCTAGAGCTCGCACACCTTTTAGCACCCTTAGGACTAAAAAACCTTCTGCTTGTATCACATACAACCTTTGCTGAAGTAAACCGTTAAGGAAACGATGTTTTGACATCCATCTGCCAGATTTCATAATTGAAAAATGCAGCAACTTCTAACATAATTCCAACAGACTTTAGCATCACTACGAGTGAGAAGTCCTATCGCAGGGAACTCCTTGAACTTGTCGGAAACTTCTTTGCGACAAGTCGAGCTCTATAAATGGTGACATTTACCATCAACGTCTGTCTTCATCTTAAAGGTCCATTTGTAATCGACGACCTGCCATCCAATGAGAAAGTCTACCAAAGTCTATACTCGGTTTTCATACATGGATCCTTTCTCGAATTTCATGGCCTCTAACCATTTGTCAGAATCCGGGCCCATCATCGCTTCTCCATAGCTCGTACGCTCATTGTTGTCCAACAACATGACCTCCAAGACGGGGTTGCCATAGCACTCAGGAGTAGTACCCGTCCTTGTCGACCTACGAGGTTCGATAGTAACTTGATCTCAAGCTTCATGATCATCATCATTGAATTCCTCTTCAACTAACGTAGGCTCCATAGAGACAATTTTCTGCACTGTGCTACTCTCTGGTTGAATCAAAGGTTCAACAATCTCATCAAGTTCTATCTTCCTCCCACTCAATTCTTTCGAGAGAAACTCTTTCTTGAGAAAGGACCTGTTTTAGCAACAAACATTTTGCACTCTGATCTGAGATAGAAGGTACACCCAACTGTTCTTTAGGGTATCCTCGTGATGTTTGGGATCACATCTGGGTCTCCGAACAACCTTCGGTCACCACCATACATAACTCTATACTACCGAAATGTCACCGAACCTTAAGTGTGCAGACCCTACGGGTTCGAGAACTATGTAGACATGACCGAGACACCTATGCGGTCAATAACCAAAGCGAGAGCTAGATGCCCATATTGATTCCTACATATTCTACGAAGATCTTTATCAGTGGAACCTCTATGTCAAGGATTCAATTATTCCCGTATGATGTTCCCATTGTTCTTCGGTCTGTAACTTGCCCGAGATTCGATCGTCGGTATCACCATACCTAGTTCAACCTCGTTACCGGCAAGTCTCTTTACTCGTTTCCGTAATACAAGATCACGTGACTAACACTTAGTCACATTGCTTGCAAGGCTTGTTGTGATGTTGTATTACCGAGTGGGCCCTGAGATACCTCTCCGTCACACGGAGTAACAAATCATAGTGTTGATCCATGCCAACCCAACAGACACCCTCGGAGATACCTATAGGGCACCTTTATAGTCACCTAGTTGCGTTGCGACGTTTGATACACACAAGGCACTCTTCTAGTGTCCGTGAGTGGCATGATCTCATGGCTATAGGAACATATACTTGACATGCAGAAAACTATAGCAATAAACTGACATGTTCATATGCTACGTTTATTGTTTGGGTCTTGTCCATCCCATCATTGTCCTAATGATGTGATCCCATTATAAAATGACATCTTATGTAAATGGTTAGGAAACCTTGACCATCTTTGATCAAGGAGCTATTCTACTAGAGGCACACTAGGGACAAAGTGTTGTCTATATATCCACACATGCAATTTGCTTCCAATTAACACAATTATAGCATGGATAATAAAAATTATGATGAACAAGGAAATATGATAATAACCAATTTATTATTGCCTCTAGGGCATATTTCCAACATCCATAGCCTATATTGGTAGATATAAATTGTGGAAATGATATTATACAGTACCTCATGTTTGAAAATTATGCAACTTGTCTTGGCAGTACATGAATTGTTGATTTGTTCTTATGTGTACTAACCTATCTCACGTGTTCTTGTTGAGTTTTTTGTGGATGAATTTTTTGAGAATAGGTGAAATCGGGATATGAGAGGATTGAACACGATACAAAAGCTCAAGATTGGGGATGCCTATCTTGAGCATAAATTTTATTCGTCCACATGATATATGCTATTCTGGGAGTGCTATTTTTTTTTGCTTGTTGGTTAAATAAAATACTCAGATGTGGAAATCTTTATTGAGAGAGAGAGAGAGAGATATTCCTCACATAGCTACTTAATTATTTGACTAGTCATTGTTCTTCACTTATATGTTTTGGAGTAGTTTGTCATTTACTCTCGTGCTTCACTTATATCCTATGAGTAAATAGTTAAATGAACTGAATATCATAAATCTAAAATTATATGTGTTTTATATGCTTATCCCATGGGGAGTAATAACTTCACATATAATATATGTGGTAAAGTTTATTGAATGTTAGCAAACACCGCATTGGTCACTTGAACCATTCATGAAAGAATATTGAAGGAAGAGATATTCCACATATAAATATACTATCTTGGACATCTTCTATGATTGTGATTACCCATTAATTATTTTCAAAATTGAGAAACTTAGTTGAAGTTGAACAAGGAAGACAACGTAATGAGTTGTTGTTGTGTATATTTGCATAGAAGTTATATTATTATGGATCCTCCAACATTTAGTGCTTGCTTCCACCTCATACTAGCCAAAACTTCCACACCAAGTAGAAATACTACTTGTGCATCCAAACACCCTTAAACCCAAAGTTGTTCAATATGAGTCCACCATACCTACCTATATGCGGTATTTACATGCCGTTCCAAGTAAATTTGCATGTACCAAACTCTAAACCTTCAAAAAATATTCTGTTTGTTATGCCCGAATCGCTCATATAATAACTAGGGGTTGTCGGTATCTTCCATGCTAGGTGGGTTATTCTCACGATATCTGTTGATTCACTATCATTGAAGAGAAAGTGGCTAGTAATAGGGACTCCCAGTCCCGATCAAAGAAAAAAAATGCAAATAATTAAACAAAAGTCCCCCTGGAATGTTGTTGGTATGGACGGTAACCATGGATTCGCCTCACCATGGACTGTGATTGATTGGTTGAGGGGGAGTAAAAACTTTACCATTCTGTTTCGGAATTGCCTATAATGTATCTAGCACGGAAGATATCGAGATCTCTTGGTTCTTATGGTGACAATAAAGCATACCGCTCAAAATTATTATTCATCTATGCTTGTCATCATTTTCCCATGACAGATGCCATGGGTAGGCTTATCGTAGGTGGTTGGGGTCGGAGGACGCCGACAGGCTCTGGGAGCGGGATTAGGTACAAGCGGTGGTGACACCTTATGTACCCAGGTTTAGGGCCCTCCGTGGGAGGTAATACCCCTAGTCCTGCTTGGCCTAGTTGATGGATGGGTATGTTTGCAAGTTTGCTCCTGGAGCTGTGTCTAAAGGAGAAAGAAGGAGCAGCCGGCTTGCTTTCCTATGCTATGAAGTGTGAGGGTGAGGGAAGCGTCCCATAGGTGTGTGAGTGTGAGACTCATCGTCCCCGTTGCATGGGGAGCTCGGGGGTTTTATAGGCCAACCCCCCGGTTTATAATATTCCTGAGCTACATAAATGAGGTGCCCGACTGGCATCCTCTCTGGCTGACCAGGGGGTCCCACCCCTCGAGACATCTTGTCGCCCGTAGGGTCCACCTGCTGAGCGGTCCCATCGCCCGGCGGGGCCCGCCAGATGGATCCGCGATTGGCTCCCACCCATCTGGTATGACATGGGTCGCCCGAGTGGCGTTGTCTAGTGCCAGCCGGCCGTAGTCTCCAGTACGGACGACAGCACTATAGCCATGCCGTAGCAGGTAATCGAGTGGGCGGGGGCATGCCGACACTATTCCCCGTCCCGATCGCGGTCGCCAAGGTCAACGGCCCGGACAGCCGAACTGTAGCCACATGCGCCCGTGCGTCAGCGGCCACTATAGCTATATTGGCTCCGTCGGCGCAGTCATGTCATGTCGCCGTACACGCGCGTAGAGGGACAGGACGGGTGCTTGTACGCCCAGGGGTCAACGGAGGTGGCTGCTGGAAGGCAGCCGACCGGGGGCTGAGCCGGCACCTCGATCAGCCGTGCCCGAGCGAGCCGACCGTAAGCACCCCTAGTCCTGCTTATTGTAAGCATCGTAAGCACCCTAGCCAACCGTAAGCAGTCGGCCATGCGTTAATTTCTTTGAAGCGGTGGAGAGAACCCCATTGCTTTGGCCTACCCAGGGGTAATAACCCTGTCAGTAGTCCCTGAGCCAGCCGGTAACGCGTCTGCCGTTTGCGCGCCAGCCGGCCACGCGTTAATTTCTTTGAGGCGGGGGAGAGAACCCCATTGCTTTGGCCTACCTAGGGGTAATAACCCCGTCTATAGTCCTCAAAGCAGGCAGGAGCCCGCGTCCGATAGACGGAGGGGAGCCGGCGGCTTCTCCCAAGCGGTACCCGCCTCCAGTGCGAAACCAAAATGCCAGTCGGGTAGGCAGTTGAACCCGATGCCTCGGGCCCCGACGCGATGCCCCGGGACCCGGGCCGGCCCTCAGCACGCCACACGATGGGCAATGATGTCGTGGGTCCCATGCACGCGGGCAGACGGGACGTCGCCATGGGCCTAGCCCACTAGGCCTCAGGGCGCACACAAGGATCTTTTGCGCCCCGACGTGACGGTTATGGCCCAGACTCCGGTGTAGTGGGAGCAGTTAATCCCCACGCCCCTCGGTAGTGGCCTCCCCATTTAAAAGGGGAGGGAGGGCAGAGGGCGGAAGCACCCGCACCCCATTTGCCCCCTCATTTCCTCTTCTCTTGTCTTCTCCGCTCCCTCGCGCACCACTGCTCTTCTCGCACGCGACCGCGCTCGCACGTCGTCCGGCCATCGCAATGGATGAAGGGCGTGCAGGAAGCTGGAGCGGATCCGTGGTCACGGAGGCCACCATTGTGGATCTCCGCCGCATGCGCATGCTACCGCCGGTGGGGCATGTGATCACCCGTGCACCGGGCGACAAGTTGGTGCCCAAGCCGGAGGCAAGAGAGTTCGTCGTCTTCGCCTGGCACTTCTCCCACGGCTTTGGGCTCCCGGTGAGCCACTTCTTCCGTCTAATGATGGATACTTTCAACCTCCAATGGCACCACCTTGGCCTCAATGCCATCCTCTACATAGCGGGCTTCGTGACGCTGTGCGAGGGGTACTTGGGGATTCTCCCCTTCATCGACTTCTTCAACACGTTGTTCTACCTCAAGGTGGGGGCGCGGCGGTGTGCTGCCATGGCACGTGCTTCCCTCACTTCAGCATCATCGACTCCGTCAAGGGCTGGCATCCAATGTTCTTCTACGTGAAGAACACTAACACGCAGTGGGATTACATCTGGCTGCCGGCATTCGTCACCGCGCATTCCTCCAGTGTGAACTGGTCGGGAGCCGCCCCGCGCGAAGTGTCTCTTATGGAGCTCGGCTGGCTCATGTAGCTAAGGAGCAGGGAGGGGACGGTCGCCTCCGAACTGGTGGCGGCCTTCATCGCGTGCTGGGTGCTGCCTCTCCAGATGAGGCCACAAAGGATCTGCGATATGTCCGGCCGCCGGGACCCCTGCCAGCTGATGACTGTCGACCTGACGCCGGCTCAGGTGGCAAGACGGGTGAATGCCATCACGACATTCAAGCTGGTGCCGGCATCAAGGACCTTCGGCAAGGATCCATATGACCGCCTCAAATGACCTCCCCTGGTACGTTTCGTCGAGGCGTCCCTTTTTGTCCATGCGACAGAGCACGTCAAATGGCCTACACCCCTAGATCTTCGATGCGGAGCGCGACCACTCTGACTCTCAGGACTATGATCGGGGAGGCATGCCCAAAGAGGGTGTTGACTCCTCGGGGGGGAGGGGTCGAGGAGGCGGTCGAACCGAGAGCCGGCGGGCCGAGCGGAGCCAGAGGGTCCGGCGCAGCTGGAGAGCCCAGTGGAGCCGGTGAATAACCTACCAGTCCCACGATCAAGGACTGGACTGATGACGATGATGATGTGATGATCGTGAATGCTCCTCCCCCTCAGTTCAGGATGGCCGGAGCGGGCGGAGCGAGGAGCGGCCGGCTCAGGCCCCGACGGCCGGAGCCGATAGGCGGGGGAAGAGGTCGACTCAAGAGGAGCCGACGGCCCCGCCACTTGCCCGTAAGCGGGTGAAAGTGGCCGTGGAGAAACCACCGATGCGCGCCAGATGGGTTCTGCCCGTCTTTATCAGGTGCATGACCTTTCTTTTTGTTTGTGTTGCGTTCCGAGTCATGGGTCGATGGGTGATTGACCCTTATGCGTCTTAGGGACCCCATCGAGATCCACGATGTGGAGTCGACGGTAGACCCGATGAACACCGCCAGCCGGCTAGCCTGTGAGCATGCGGCAACGCAGAGGGAGGAGAAGAGGAGGCTCGCGGAGCTTTGAGCCTTGAAGTCCAGAGCACAAGGCGAGGCCTCGCGCTCCGGGATCTCAAGCGGTGGGAGACGGAGGAGGTCCGCGGATCCCGTGTGGGCGTTCGACTCGGTGACGGAATCAACCCTTCTGTCAAGGCCCCCGTCGAGCGAGCTGCGAGGGGTGGCCACGGAGATGGCCATGCCCCTGCCTACGGGGGAGATGGCCCGATCGGGGGCGGCGGCTATGGAGCCGTCTCATGAGGAGACCCGGCCACCGGTGCCGGACGTCACGCTGCTCACGGCCGAGCTGGCCCGGGTCGACGTGCCGGAGGTTCTGGTGGCCCCGGAGGCGGCACCGGAGGCTACGTCCATGAATATGGAGGCACCGTCCGTTGCGGTCGTCGCGTCGGGCCAGAAGGAGGAGGAGGCAACGCGAGCGCCGGGCGAGGTGCAACTGGGGACCGATTCACATGCCCTCGCCATCATCAACCCTCCCCCGGCGGCCGACACCATGAAGAATGTCAGGACGGGCGGAGACAATAGCTGGGCCCGGAGGTACACGGTCGACGTTATCCGGGACTAGGAGGTGCTGGCACGCGTCCCTACCCTTCCGGCTCCCCTAGCAGGCGGCTCGGTTCCCGCGTTCGAGGAGTTGGGGAGCGTCCTAGATCGGTGTCGCCAGGAGCTTGCCGGATTCGCGGAAGCGGCCCACACCACCCTGCGGCGCGCGGAGGTAAGCATCGTCATCCTTGTTGAGTTTTTCACTAGGGGCGCACAAGCACACCCACTAGGTGTAGCCCCGAGATGCAGGCCCGCTGAGCAGCTATGGGGTAGCCGGGCCGGATCTCCTTGTGCGTATTTTAATTTTGACTTCCTGTGGCAGGAGGGGAACTCCCAGCGGCAGAAGCTATTTGGTGAGGCGGTCTCCATTCACAACCGCGGCATGCATGGCTTCTACCGGCTGGAGGAGGAGCTGGCATGGGTGTGAGGTATGTTAGGTCTTGTGGGGGGGGGTGTAGCCCCTGGGAGCCGGGCCGGCTGCCTGGCAGACGGAACGGGTCTGGAATGTCCCCGCTGATGCCCGTTTTCTTTTGCAGAGGAGCTGACCACCCTCCGAGCAGAGAAGCTCGGGGCGGTCTCCAAGCAGGACCGCCTGGCGCATAGCGTCCAGGCGGTCACCCAGGAGAGGGACCGGCTTAGCACCCAGCTGGCGGATGGGCAGGCGGCCCAAAACCACCTGAAGGTCGACGTGGCGCGGGAGGCGACGACCAAGGAGAAGGCCGTCAAGGAAGCGGTCGACGCCTACCAACGCACTGCCGCCCTCCAAAACGAGGTGACCCGCCTCGATAGGACGCTCGAGGAGCGTAAGGTGGCTCTTGTTGAAGCGGAGGTGGCACTGGTGTCAGGGCGAGACTTGTCGTTCCACTTTGCCATCGAGCTAGACGACTCCATCGAGCGTAAGTACTTGTTTTTCTATTTTCGGCCTACAACTTTCTTCTTGCCAGCTCTTGTCCGTGATTTGCCTTCTTCTCCTTCTTCCCCTCTTCTTCAGGGTGCTTCTCAGAGACCCCGCGCCGTTTTGAGCGTGTCGTCGATGAGCATTGGGAGTGTCTCCGGGCGCGCGGGCGCTCCGTCGAGGAGGATTCCGCCTGGGATATGGCGGAGCTTGAGCTAGCCATAGAGAATCGGATGATCCACCTCGAGCGGAGCGTGGAGCGGCTGAAGCCGGCCAGCAAAGAGGTCATCGCTGCCTTGTGGCCGGGCGGTGGAGCTCCGCAGAGCCACATGCCTTGTGGCTGGAGCACACTATGGACTGGCTCGAGGTTTGGAAGGCGTCGGCGGCTCGAGCTGGCGCACAGATAGAGCTCCGGTTTGTCACCTCGTGGTACCGTGGTGTTGAATTGGACCGGTTGGCCACTATGCGGGACGAGCCGGGCGAGGAACAGGTGGCCCGCGAGCCGGTCCTTGTCTGCCGAGCCAATGAGCTCGCGTCGTACGTTGAGTCGGACGAGCTCCTCCCGGCCCTTGGCAAGGACAACGAGCCGGTGACTGAGGACTCCTTCGGCAACCCCCAAGGTCCGGAGGACGAGGAGGTCGCCGATGAGAGCACCGAGACGGCTGGGACCACGGAGGCTGTCCCAAAGGCCGTGGAAGCCGACCCGAAGTCCGCGACTACCTCCAAGCCGAGAGTCGTGCCGCCTAGCAATGCACCGGCTGGAGACGCACCGGGTGGTGACGCGCCAGCGGCCTGAGCCCCGGGGCGTCTTATCTTTTCTTTTGTTATTTCTCCTACACGTTAGACTCACTAGGGGTGTAATGTAATGAATCGTAATGGCTGTGGGACTTTGTTTCAAATTTTAGTTCTGGATGCTTAATGTCTTTGCCTATTATGTGTGCCTGCTCGTCCTTACTCCTTTTTTGCCCCTTTGGTTCCGTCTGCTCGACCCCTTTTCCCCTTTTGTTTCGGCCCCGCCAGCCCGCCAGTCGGGAGCCGGTCTGTAGCTGGGTTGACGCGTCCGCCTCGAGTGAGCCAGTTCCGAACTCAGAAACCACGAGAGTTTTTGGGTAAGTTGAGAGGCAGAGGTGAGGTGGTGTTCCGACTTGACCTAGCCGGCAACCCCCTTGCGGTTGATTTTTTGTGTGCGCTAACTTTCGCTGCCCTGAGGCCCCATCAGCCAGACAGCCAGGAGTCAGTCTGTAGCTGGGAGGGGTGAGAGGGCTTGCCTCGGACAATCTGGAGAGGCGACCTAGGACCATCTGGAGAGCCCCTGGGCCCGGGAGCCAGGTCGGGGAGCCGGTCGGGATAAAACCATGGAGGGAAACGAAAAGGGCGTGCCCCAAGAGCTGGCACGGGGCACCCATTGCATTCATAAGCCCCAAAGGGGAGGGATACATACATACACTAGTTTTTTCAGTAGAAAAACAGATGGAGGAGAGCCGCGTTCCACGGGCGCTCAGTCTCCTCGCCGGAGGTGTCTCTCTTGCGCTTCTGCGGCTTCTGGGTGTCTATTAGGAAGTGCGCGTTGTTTTGCAGCGCCTTGCTAATGATGAACGGGCCCTCCCATGGGGAGCACAACTTGTGCTGGCCGGCTGGCCGCTGGATCCGCCTGAGCACCAGGTCCCCTTCGTGGAAGGAGAGCGACCGGATCCGTTTGCTATGGTAGTACTGGAGCTTCTGCTAATAGATGGCCATCCAGCTCAAGGCCAGTTCGCGGGCTTCTTTGAGTAGGTCGACGCCGTCTCCTCTTGCCTCCTTTGCATCCTTCTCCGTGTATAAGGCGACCCGAGGCGAGTCGAACTCGATATCGGTGGGGATGATCGCCTTGGACCCGTACACAAGGAAGAAAGGCGTGTAGCCGGTTGATCGGGTGGGAGTGGTCGTGAGGCTCCAAAGGACAGCTAGCATCTTGTCGACCCAGCAGCCGTCTGACCTCACCAGCGGCGTTACGAGTCGGGGCTTGATGCCAAACAAGATTAAGCCGTTCACGCTCTCGACCTGGCCGTTTGACACGGGATGAGCGATGGAGGCCAGGTCGAGCCGGATGCCTTGCTTGGAGTAGAAGCGCGTGAGCGTGCCCTTCAGGAAGTTCGTGCCGTTGTCGGTGATGATGCTGTGGGGAACGCTGTAGCGAACTATGATGTCATTGATGAACCGGACGACCATGGGGCAGTCCAGCTTCTTGATTGGTCGGGCATCGATCCACTTGGTGAATTTGTTGATGGCCACCAGTAGATGTGTCATGCCACCTCGTGCGGTCTTGAAGGGACCCACCATGTCTAGCCTCCAGACGGCAAAGGGCCACGAGAGGGGGATGGTCTGGAGGGCCGACGCCGGTAGGTGGCTCTGCGTGCTGAAGCGCTGGTAGCACTCGCATTCATCGATCAACTTCTTGGATGCCTCTAAAGTGGTGGGCCAGTAGAAACCGTGGCAAAAAACCTTGGTCACCATGGTCCTGGAGGTGGCATGGTGCCCGCACTCGCCCTGGTGGATGTCGAGGAGTATCTCCTGACCCTTCTCCAGCTTGACGCACCGTTGGAAGACACCAGTGGTGCTGCGGTAGACGAGCTCGCGATTGATGATGCTGTACACCAAGGCTCGGCGCTGGATTTTTCTTGCCATGGCCTCTTCTGGCGGAGCTCCACTCGCAGAAGAAATGCTAGGATGGGCTGGGGCCACGAGGGAGCCGAGACGGGGCCGGTTCCGGAGCCCCCGGGCCTGGTTGATCAGTCCTCAGGACCGGCTTGCCAGCCCCCGAGACCGTCTCGCCAGTCCCCGAGACCGGCTAGCAAGCCCCCAAGGCCGTCTCGCCAGCCCCTGGTTCGGGGATGGCAGGAGGGGCGTCGATTGCCATCATGACAGCCGCGGCATCGGAGCCGGTCCCTTCGGACGCAGCTGGCTGGGCATCCGGGGCAGGAGGAGCCGGTGGCGAAGATGCCGAGGGGCGGATGGAGCCACCGATAGGCCGGCGGCGTCGGCCGTTACGAAGATGGACTCTGACTCCGAGGAAAGCTGGATTGATGGTTTGAGCAGCCGCTCGAGGGAGACGCCGGCTGGGATTGCCTGCCGAGTGGAGCCAATTTTTGCCAGCATGTCGGCCGCCTCGTTGTCCGTCCATGGGATGTGGTGGAACCCACTGCCCTCGAAAGAGTTGGTGAGTTGTTGTACGAGGAAGCGGTAGCTAGCCATGTTGGCGTCCCTAACATCCCATTCTCTAGAGACCTGCTGCACCACGAGGTCAGAGTCACCGAAGCATAGGATGCGCCTGATGCCATTCTCCTTGGCGAGCTGGAGGCTGTGCATGATGACCTCGTATTCTGCCACATTGCTGGAGGCGGCACCGAGGCCGGTCCTCAGTTTTTAGCCATTCAAGTGCATGAGCCAATTCGTGGAGTCCGGGGGAGGCGGCACGAACTCGGTCTCCGCCCAGTCGACGAGGAAGTCGGCCAATGCCTGCCACTTGATAGCGGTACGCGGCTCGTATCGGATCTCGTGGTCTGCAAGGGGGATGACCCATTTGGCGATCTGGGCGGTGGAGTCCCGGCCGTTCATGATCTCGCCGAGCGGGGCCATGCTCACGACGGTGATGGTGTGCTCCTGGAAGTACTTCTTGACCTTTTTGGCGGCGAAGTACATGACATAGCACATCTTCCGGTAGTGGGGGTAGTTCTTCTTGGAGGTGGAGAGGACTTCATTGAGGTAGTATACGGGACGCTGGACCGGCAGGGATTTGCCATCCTCCGGCCACTCGACCACCAAGACGACGCTGATGACGCGGGTGGTCGCCATGATGTAGGCGAGCCAGGGCTCCATCTCAGTCGGCGCGGCCAAGATGGGCGCGCGGGTGAGAGCTCTCTTTAGACCGCGGAAGGCCTCATCCGTCTCGTCAGGCCAATCGAACATGCCCGGCTTCTTGGTGTGACCCGGCTCTACCAGAGCAGTCTTGCGAAGGAGCCCGTAGAGGGGCAAGGCCTTCTCCCCCAGCCGGCTGATGAACCGGCTGAGCAAGGCGAGGCAGCCGGTGAACTTCTCGACGTCGCAGAGCCGGGTTCGCTTGGGCATGCGCTTGATCGCGTTGATCTTCTCTGGTTAGCTTCGTTGCCATGTGCGGACACGAAGAAACCCAGGACCTGGCCGGCTGGGACGCCGAAGACGCACTTCTTCGGGTTGAGCTTGATCTTGTACTCGCGCAGGTTCGCAAAGGTCTCCCGGAGATTGTCGAGGAGGCTGAAATGCTTCTTGGTTTTGACGATGATGTTGTCAATGTAGACGTGGATGTTCCTGCCAATCTAAGGTAGGAGGCACTTCTGCATGCTCCACTAGAAGGTGGTGCCTGCGTTCTTCAAGCCAAAGGACATGGTAGGCCCTAAAGGGCGTGATGAAGGAGGTCTTGACCCGGTCCCCCGGATTCAGCTTGATCTGTCGGTAGTCAGAGTAGGCGTTCAAGAAGGACAGCAAATCGCAGCCGGCCGTGGAGTCGACAACTTGATCAATCCGCGACAGGGCGAATGGGTACTTAGGGCACGCCTTGTTCAGGCTTGTGTAGTCGATGCACATGCGCTAAGTCTTGTTCTTCTTCAGCACCAGGACTGGGTTGCCCAACCAGTCCGGGTGGAAAACTTCCATGATGAAGCTGGCCTTGAGCAGCCGGGCGATCTCTTCTCCTATGCCGCTTCTCCTCAGAGAAACAGCATAGGAGTTAGTTGACCGGCTTGACTTTCGGTCGGACGTCTAGTTTGAGCTCGGCGAACTTCCTCGGAACACCCAACATGTCCTTGGGGGACCATGCAAAGATGTCCCAATTCTCACGGACGAATTCGATGAGCTCGCCTTCCTATTTGCGGTCGAGGCGAGAGCCGATGGTGACGCACTGAGCGGGGTTGGCCGGGTCGAGCGGAATCTGCTTGGTGTCCTTCGATGGCTGGAAGGAAGCCTTGCCGACGGACTGCAAGGGAGGAGCCGGCATGGCCGGCTGGCTGGCAGCGAGGGCCACGAGCTAGTCGAGCTGCCGCTTTTCCTCGGCTATCTCCAGGGCCTCGGCCAGCCGGCTGCCGTCTCGAGCGCACTCAATCGACATCTTGTAGTCTCTCGTGATGGTGATGATTCCCTTGGGTCCTGACATCTTGAGCTTGACATAGGCGTAATGGGGAAGCGCCATGAGCTTGACAAGAGTTGGCCTGCCCAACAGCGTGTGGTAGGGACTCGCCAGGTCGACTACCTCGAGCAGCACTAGCTCACGGCAGAAGTGGCTGGGGCCGCCAAAGAGTACGTCAAGCTCAATATTGCCTACAGGAGAGCAGGACTTTCCAAGCACGATGCTGTGGAAAACCGTCCAGCTCGCCTGGAGGTCTTCGATTTTCAGCCCTAGTTTGCGCATCGTGTCGAGGTAGAGGATGTTGATGCTGCTGCCGCCATTAATCAGCACCCGCGAAAAGCGGCATGTGCATTTCTCGGTGGCGATGGTGGGGTCAAGGGCCAAGGCGTAGCTGCCGGGACTTGGAATCACAGATGCGTGATCTGCCTGGCTCCAGGTGACCGGCTTCTATGACTAGTGCATGAACTGGGGAGTTGCCGGCATGGTGGCGTTCACTTCACGATGGAGCCCGTGTTGAGCTTGTTTGATCGTCTCTTCACTAGGGAATACGATGTAGCAACCGTCCTGGTTGGGGAACTAGTCGTGCAGGCGACCGTTGTTTTGCGTCGGAGCCAGAGCCGGCACCGGGGCGACAGCTGGGGCCGGGGCCGACACGCGGGCAGGCGGCACGGGAGGGGACCGAAGGCCATCCCCCCAAGCCAATCGATGTGAGAAGCTGCACTGTCGGAGCATGTGCGTGGAGGGCTTGGCCCTAGAGTGGTTCTTGCAAGGGAGGTCGAGCATCTGCTCGAACGTGAGCTTGGGCTGGCAGGCAGCCTTGCCAGTGCGATGTCACTGGCTAGAAGACTAGGCAACCGACTCCTGCTCCTCGACAGTGGCGACCTACCGACTCCCATAGCGGGAGTCCGGCTGGTCATTCTTGCGCTTGTTGTTCTGCGGCTGCCGACTGTTGACAGGCGGTCGGGACACCACCGAGACGGTGCTGCCTTGGCAGGTGGGGTCATCTTGACCCGAATAGCTCAGTTAGCCGTGGCGTACTTGTCCGCCTTGGTCATGAGCTCGGCGAGCATAGCCGAGTCAGAGCATAGGAGCTTGTGCTTGACGGGGGTACTGTCACGATAGCCTTCGATGAAGTATTGTATGGCTTGCACCTCATGCACCCCCCCACAAGAGTTGCAGAGATCGGTCCATCGGGTGGGGTAGTCACGGAGGAACTCGTCAGGCCCCTGAACGCACATGGCTAGTTCACGGGGACGGTCAGGCCGCTTGTAGGTGTCGGTGAAGTTGCGGACAAAGGCCTCCTCGAAGTCCGGCCAAGTGTTCATGCTGCCGGCTGCCAGGCTGTTGAGCCAGGTGCGTGCCGAGCCGATCAACATGAGGGGAACGTAGCGAATGGCTCCGCGCTTGTTCCCCCTGGCGATGCCGACCGGGGTGGTGTAGTCAATCAGCTAATCTTCGGGCTTGGCGGCTCCATTGTACTTTGGGGTGTCTCGGAGGAGCGTGAAGCTGGTCGAGAACCGCTCATTGCGGATCCGAGGACCAAAACAAGTCGGACCAATCGAGCCCTCCTCCTCGAGGAGGGACGACTGCGCGAGCCGGTCGCTGCAGAGACGGGCATCATTCTCGTTGTGGGGGACACATGGTCCGAGCCGGGCCGAGAGCTCGGGGTGGATGACGGGCGGAACCGACTGTTCCGGCTCGCACCGCGAGGGTGGCGCAGGCCCGCGGCGGCGCTAGCTGCCGACTGCCAGCGGCTCGTGGTGGTGGCCGCTGCGAGGCGGGTCGTTGGTGCGCCGGCTGTTTACAGCCCGCTGCTCGTTCCCCAGCAGCTGAGAGGACTGGGGGTTGCTTGCCTCGAACCGGCGGCCGGAGACGCGAGGAGAGAAGGAGTGCTGAGCCGGCTGACAGCCGGCAGTCCCCGTGCCCTCGCGCTCGAGCCGGGGGCGTTCGGAGGTGGCGCCGCCCGCCGCGAGCAGATGCTGTTGCGCATTGGCGGCGGCGATGAGGTCCTAGATGTGACGCTCGCGGGCGGCATGTTCTTCTCCCTCCAAGGTAGCCAAATCCCCGTAGGCTAGCTTGGCGGCCCGCAGGTTGGCCATGGGGGTGTCGTAGCCAGGCATGCTGCCGTCCAGGATTTTGGTGACCAGACGAGCGTGGTCACGCACAACCCCACGTCGGCTGGGGTCGGCGCCATCCGGGGTGAGGCTGTAGGCAGAGGTGTACTCCCGCTAAGCGGCCTCCATGCGGCGTCGTGTGGCCACAAGGGCGCTAGCATCCTCGAACAGGAGGCGGCGAGCCGCCTCCAGCTCGGCCGTGGCGACGTCAGGATTTGCCCTTGGGGTAATGGGAGTGCTCAGGCCCTAGAGGTGCCGACGCGGGACGGAGCGGTGTTGGCCTCATCCTACGCACGTCTGAAAGAGGGGGAGGAAATGATGTCCATCGCTCCCACGCGATTGTGCGAGCCGCTGGACTGGGATGCAACAAGTGCGCCCATAGTCGTGGGCAGATCAGAACAGATGAGCACTCGGCTAGGGTACTCTCTGGCGACCGACGCTTCGGCAAGGCTTAGCATGCCGAAGCGCTCGGTAGGCGCGTCGATGTCGAGTGTGAGGTCGACGATGCTGCCCGTAGGGCCTGTCGGAGCAAGACCTACGAGCCCGCGGCTTCGCCTAGACTTGCGGCGACGGCGAGGAATGGCGAGGGGTCCCGCCCGGAGCATGAATCCGGCCGGCGCAGTGTGCCGCCCCACACTGGGCACCAACTGTCGTCGTTTTCTCACGACAGATGTCATGGGTAGGCTTATCGTAGGTGGTTGGGGCTGGAGGACGCCGACGGGCTCCGGGAGCGCGATTAGGTACAAGCGATGGTGACACATGATGTACCCAGGTTCAGGGCCCTCCGTGGGAGGTAACACCCCTAGTCCTTCTTGGTCTAGTTGATGGATGGTTAAGTTTACAAGGTTGCTCCTGGAGGTGTGTCTACAGGACGAAGAAGGAGAAGCCGACTTGCTTTCATATGCTATGAAGTGTGAGGGTGAGGGAAGCGTCCCGTAGGTGTGTGAGTGTGAGACTCGTCGTCCCCGTTGCATGGGGAGCTCGGGGGGTTTTATAGGATAACCGCTCGGCTTAGAATATTCCTGAGCTACATAAATGAGGGGCCCGGCTGGCAGCCTCTTTGGCTAACCAGGGGGTCCCGCCCCTCGAGCCGTCTTGTCGCCCATAGGGTCCAATGGCTGAGCAGTCCTATCGCCTGTCGGGGCCCGCGAGCAGGATCCGCGATTGGCTCCCGCCCACCTGTTACGGCACGGGTCGCCCGAGTGGCGTCCTCTAGTGCCAGCCGGCCGAAGTCTCCGATACGGCCGGCTTCACTATAGCCATGCCGGAGCAGGTAATCGAGTGGACGGGGGCATGTCGGCACTGTTCCCCCGCCTGGTCGCGGTCGCCAAGGTCAGCGGCCTAGACAACCGAACTGTAGCCACGCGCACCCGTGCGTTAGTGGCCACTGTGGCTACATTGGTGTCCGTCGTTGCGGGCACATCGTGTCTCCGTACCCACGAGCAGAGGGACGGGACGGGTGCTTGTCCGCCCAGGGGTTAACGGAGGAGGCGGCTAGAAGGCAGCATGCCTCGCCTAGCCGGCCTGGGGCCGGGCCGATACCTCGGCCAGCTATCCCCGAGGCAGCCGGCAACGTGTCCACCGGCTGCGCGGCAGCCGGCCGTAAGCAGCCAGCCACACGTTAATTTCTTTGAAGCGGGGGAGAGAACACCATTTCTTTGCCCTACCCAGGGGTAATAACCCCGTCAATGTTTTAAAAGCTCAAGCTCTTGCACCTCTGCAAATCAATGCTTCCCTCTGTGAAGGGCCTATCCTTTACTTTCTAGTACTTACCTTTATGGAAGACTATATGATAGTTGAGTATGTGGAATTTGCTAAATCAAAGCTCTTACATAGACCCTTCTTGAAAATAAGATGAATTGTAATTGTTTGGTGATTGAAAGCATAGTTTGTTAGTCTATACTTTAACATGTGGATAGCTTGTTATTTTATCATGAGAAGTTTTATGAGATGAGCTATTGTTTGTGATATAATGATGCTAGAAAAGTGTTTGGAACTATCATTGATCAAATTTATGCACTATGCTAGCATTCACACTTCATAAATAATTTCTCTTATCATTTACCTACTCGAGGACGAGCATCAATTAAGCTTGGGAATGCTGATACGTCTCCAACATATCTATAAGTTATGAAGTATTCATGCCATGTTTACAATACTTCTATATGATTTTGATATGATTTTGTTAGAACTTACCCGGACTGGCGTTGTTTTCAGCAGAACTACCATCATGTCGTTTTTTGTGCAGAAATAAATGTTCTTGGAATAGGCTGAAATTTAGTATGATTTTTCCTGGACTAAAAGAGACCCCCGAAGCATTGGAGTTGGGCCAGAAGAGCCACGAGGAGGTCACAAGCCTGCCAGGCGAGGCCACCCCCCCGGCCGCGCCTACCAGGCTTGTCACCGCCTTGTGGCACCCCTTGACGTGATTCCAACGCCAAAAATTCCTATAAATATAGAAACCTCTGAAAAGAAACCTAGATCAGGAGTTCTGCCGCCGCAAGCCTCCGGAGGAATGAAAAACCAATTGGAAGCCCGTTCCGGCACCCTGTCGGAGGGGGAAACCATCACCGGAGGCCATCTTCATCATCCCGGTGGTGTCATTGACGAGGAGGGAGTAGTTCACCCTCAAAGCTGAGGGTATGTACCAGTAGCTATGTGTTTGATGTCTCTCTCTCTCATGTTCTTGAGATGGCATGACCTTGATGTGTTGGGGAACGTCGCATGGGAAACAAAAAATTTCCTACGCACACGCAAACCTATCCATGGTGATGAGCATCTACGAGAGGGAGAGTGGATCTACATACCCTTGTAGATCGCTAAGCGGGAAGCGTTAAGAAACGCGGTTGGTGTAGTCGAACATCTTCGCGATCCAAATCGTCGAGCGTCCCGCGATCTCATCACGATCCGTCCCGCGATCCAATCACGATCCGTCCCGTGAACTCATCACGATCCGTCCCGCGATCTTGATCACGATTTGTCCCGCGAACTCATCACGATCCGTCTCACGATCTTGATCATGATCTGTCCCGCGAAATCATCACGATCCGTTCCGTGATCACATCACGAACCGTCTCGCGATCTCGATCACGGTCCTTCCGATCTAGCGCCGAACGGACGGCACCTCCGCGTTCAGCACACGTGAAGCTTGATGACGATCTCCACCGTCTCGATCCAGCGAGAGGAGGTGGAGAGGAGAGAGAGTTCACCGGCAGCGTGACGGCGCTCCGGTGATGGTGGTGGAGCAATTCCGGTAGGGCTTCGCCTAAGCGCTGCGGAACTACGATCTAGAGGAGAAACTATGCACCGGTGGAACGGGTAGCACGTGGCCGAAAATTCTGTCCAAAAACCACCCAATCCACTAGTATATATAGGAGGAGAGGAGAGGAGAGGCATCCAAGGCCTTTGGGTCGGCCGAAATAGGAGGTGGGAGCAATCCTACTTCACCTCCAATCCTAGTTGGAGTACGATTGCCTCCTATTGGCTGATTTTCCACTTTTTGCTTTAGGACTTTCTCTGCTGCGCCATCGGCCTTTGTGGCTGTTTTCCCAGCCCACTAAGGGCTGGTTATTATTCTCCCATAGCCCATGGACCTCTTGGGGTCGAAATACCCCTCCCGGAGGTCCTCCGGTACACTATCGGCACTCCCGGTACAATACCGATACACCCGGTACACTACCGATGAGCCCGAAACTTTTCCGGAAACCAAACTGGGACTTCCTATATATGAATATTTACCTTCGGACCATTCCGGAGCTCCTTGTGATGTCCGGGATCTCATCCGGGACTCCGAACAAACTTCGGTCACCACCATACATAACTCTACACTACCGAAACGTCACCGAACCTTAAGTGTGCAGACCCTGCGGGTTCGAGAACTATGTAGACATGACCGAGACACCTCTACGGTCAATAACCAATGGCAGGACCTGGACGTCCACATTGGTTCCTACATATTCTATGAAGATCTTTATCGGTCGAACCTCTATGTCAAGGATTCAGTTAATCCCGTATATCGTTCCCTTTGTTCTTCGGTATGTTACTTGCCCGAGATTCGATCGTCGGTATCTCCATACTTAGTTCAACCTCGTTACCGGCAAGTTTCTTTACTCGTTCCGTAATACAAGATCCCGCAACTAACAATTAGTCACATTGCTTGCAAGGCTCATTGTGATGTTGTATTACCGAGTGGGCCCTCAGATACCTCTCCGTCACACGGAGTAACAAATCCCAGTCTCGATCCATGCCAACTCAACAGACACCATCGAAGATACCTGTAGAGCACCTTTATAGTCACCCAGTTACGTTGCAACGTTTGATACACACAAGGCACTCCTCCGATATCTGTGAGTTGCATGATCTCATGGTCATAGGAACATATACTTGACATGCAGAAAACAGTAGCAATAAACTGACACGATCATATGCTATGTTTGTAGTTTGGGTCTTATCCATCACATCATTCTCCTAATGATGTGATCCCATTATCAAATGAAATCTCATGTCCGTGGCTAGGAAACCTTAACCATCCTTTGATCAACGAGCTAGTCCATTAGAGGCATACTAGGGACATGGTTTTGTCTATGTATCCACACATGCATTTAAGTCTTCGATCAATACAATTATAGCATGGATAATAAACGATTATCATGAAATAAGGAAATATGATAATAACTAATTTATTATTGCCTCTAGGGCATATTTCCAACATGATTTACCTTGAGCTTTTTTGATATAGATGAATCATATGGAGTTTCCCCCTCTCTATCTTGTTGTGATTAATTGAGTTTTCCTTCTAAAGTTTTCTTATCGGATTGAGTCTTTAAGGATTTGAGAACACTTGATGTATGTCTTGCGATGGGATATCCATTGGGACAATGGGATGTTATATTGATACACTTGATCTATTTTTTAGTGATCAACTTGCAAGTTCCGTGACCTTGGGAATCTACGCATAGGGGTTGGCACATGTTTTTGTCTTGACTTTCCGGTAGAAACTTTGGGGCACTCTTTGAAGTTCTTTGTGTTGGATTGAACATGATGAATCTGTAATTATGTGATGCATATCGTATAATCAAGCCCATGGGTACTTGTGGTGACATTGGAGTATCTAGGTAACATTAGGGTTTTGTTTCATGTGTACCTTAAGGTGTTATTTTAGTACGAACTCTAGGGCTGTTTGTCACACTTATAGGGATAGCTCATAAGATTGATCGGAAAAGATAACTTTGAGGTGGTTTTGTACCCTACAATAATTTATTCGTTAGTTCTCCGCTATTTGTGACTTTGGAGTGAACTCTTTGCCGCACGAGAAGTAATTACATATGATTCAACTATGTTAGTATTGTTGAGAGAACTTGCACTAGTGAAAGTATGAACCCTAGGCCTTGTTTTCAAGCATTGCAATACCGATTTGCTCACTTTTCTTACTTGCTACCTTGCTGCTTTTATATTTTCAGATTAAAAAAACATATATCTACCATCCATATTACACTTGTATCACCATCTCTTCACCGAACTAGTGCACCTATACAATTTACCATTGTATTGGGTGTGTTGGGGACACAAGAGATTCTTTGCTATTTGGTTGCAGGGTTGTTTGAGAGAGACCATCTTCATCCTACACCTCCCACGGATTGATAAACCTTAGGTCATCCACTTGGGGGAAAATTCCCACCGTACTACAAAACTCTGAGCTTGGAGGCCCAACACGAGTCTACAAGAAGAAGGTTGCGTAGTAGACATCAATGAGGTCTTTGGTCGCCAGTTGTAACTTTTCTTCAAGGGGGCGTCCGAGTATTCGGGAAAACCCCATCGACCTAGATCGAATAGGGGAAGGTCCTCTATATACAACCATTCTGAAGACCATTCTTTGGACTCCTTCGATGTCCCCACTAGATACCCTGTCCCGGCTATGGGATATATTTCGGCTCCTCCGACCTCTAGAATTGTCTTACCCCAAGTGCGAGGGACGAGGCGGAAGTACTAGATATGCAGAATTAAAAGTGTGACTCACAACCCAGAAACATCTCGCAAATGGCGATAAAGCCCTAGATATGCAGAATGGACCCAGGGTTGAGATGATGGAGCTGGGTCCCACATAACTCCAATAATCCCCTCAGGAACGGGTGAATGGGGAACCCGAGACCCTGGAAGAGGAAGGGCACAAAGCATACTCTCTCTCCCTTTTGTGGATTAGGGAATTTTTCCGCGAAGGCTTCACCATTGAAAAAGTCCAACCAGCACAGGTAACTGCTAGATCCATGCACGGAAGATACCCTTGGGTCTCAAGTGTTGGGGAATGCGACAGAAAACAAAAATTTCCGGTATAGCGAGTATGCCCAGGACCACTATGGAGACTGCATACAAGGTTTGATCTGATCCGTACCGACTCGAAGCGCAGCGGAAGTAGAGTCGATGACGAACGGCGGTGCAGATCCCCGCAGCTAGGATTTTACAACCTCCCAACCGCGAGGATGTATACCCTCATCTGCCCCGCGGACAGCCCTCCGGGAGGCGGTCGCATAGCCCCCCAGACGGTGTCGCGGACAGCCCTTCGGGAGGACCTCCGAAACTCGGACTGTCACTCGGACAGCCCTTCGGGAGGACCTCCAAAACTTGGACGGTCACACAGACAGCCCTTCGGGAGGCACTCTCGAACTAAGACCGAAACTACAATCTCTCTACAGAGTTGCACACATACGGTGTCATCTATCCGGCAGGGCTTCGCCGTCCAGAACTAGTTCCTGCCGGAACCCAGACAGCCTTTCGGCTCTACGAAACTATTTCGCTGGGAGGGAGAGAGAGAGCTTGCAAAGCAAAGCATGTGTATGAGAGCACAAGGATGAGGATTTTGGGCTGCCTCCTCACCCCTATTTATAGGATGAGAGACTATGGTAAAAATACCAAAATGCCCTCAGATATTTTCACTATTCATAATAGTGATTCCACTATTCATAAATAGTGTTCCCCACTATTCACAATAGTGTTTTCCACTATTTTCGTAATAGTGTTTTCACTAGTCATGAGATATTTTCTCCCAATAGTGTTTCCCACTATTCATAATAGTGTTTCCACTATTCACGAATAGTGTTTCCACTATTCACAAATAGTGTTTCCAATAAAGTAATCCAAAAAGCACTTTCACTATTCATGACGATATTTTTCAGCGTCCGTTCGAACTAAAAATATTTATGTGGGCTTAGAACATTTCCAGTACCCACTAAAATAATTTTCAATACGATCTGGAACAATTCCGGAATAGTGATTTTCATCTGTGAAAAGCATCTGAAGCGGTTCCGGTAGCTCCGGAACATTTCCGGTTATTCTTCCGGAAAATTCCCAGAAGTTTCCAGAATGATTCTGGCACCCTCCAAGAATTATCAGGCATGTGCCAAAACCAATTTGACTTTATGGTATCCTCTGAAACAATCTTTTCAGTTTCACCGAAACTGTTCCGGTGACCTGTCTGCGGAACATTTCCGCTGTCCGAAACTTTTCCGGTGTTCGAAACTTTTCGGTGATTTTCTCTCAGACTCCCTGTCTAGTATTCAACAGATAGATGACCCTTAAGCGTGTGACCCTATAGGTTCGGTGAAGCATATACATGACCTGGAACCCCTTCCGATCAATGATCAACATCGGAGCCGTGGACACCCAAATCGATCCCTATACCCACACGAATAAATATTCGAGTGAACCTCCAGTTGCCGTGTGCTATTCCTGTTGCTTCGCGATATGTTACAAATACCCGAGGTGAGACATGTTGGCATCCCCATGGATCAACAACTTGTCCACTATGCCAGTTACCTCGTTATCGGTATTGTTCTCTTTTCTCGTTCCCGTGTTACGGCATCCCCGTGATCAAATCGCAAAGTGTCTGGCCAGACGATGATGGATACCGTAACACAGAGAGGGCCCAGAGATATCTCTCCATCGTCAGAGGAGCAAATCCCAATCTTGAGTTATCAAGTTACTTCACTTACTTTTCCATGAACCCGTAAGCCGCCGTAATAGCCACCCATTTACGGATGACGTTTAACAACCCCCAAAGTTCATGAAGCAAGCATGAAGAAACTCGATACTCTCATGGTCTAAGGAATTATGCAAACATTAACTTCTCTGTGTTATTAACCATTAACTTATGACGAATGTATCTCATAGCATAACATTAAGTTGGGTCGATTCAACACAAATGTTCTTCTAACATTGTGCCCTCAAAATTGCCGGCATAGCCATGCCCATGATCAGGAAAACAGGATCATCATGCAATACTTGAGCCAGTCTTAGAGGCCAGACTAGGAATACATTTTACCATTTATTATCCCACACGTGCACATGAGTCTTCCTTCAAGCCTCGTGGTTATTGTAGACTCAAGAACCATAGCAGTTATAGCATGGAACATAAAACCTAATTATGAACAGGGAGATAATCAATAACATTTATTATTGCCTCTAGGGCATATCTCCTACATCAAGGTTGCGCAGTCGAAGGAGGGATACAGAGCAGCTTGTCCAGTCCCTTGCGAGGAAGAGCTGGGGGCGCTCGCCATGTTATTGTGGTGATCTCTCGTTGAAGATTTTTTCTGATGGGGAGGAAGAAGAACATGTGGCATAGACCACGATTCAACTTGTTTGAATGGGTGGTGCCTCCTTTGTGGGAGGGCAGTCTTGTAAAAAGCTGCTAAACCACTCGTCTCCCCTTAGCACACGAGGATAGAGAAGTGCTAACAGTTATTACAATGGACCCTACAAATTCATAATGCTTGGGATTTCACCGATGACAGGATGGTTGCCGAACAAGAATGGATAGTGGGACTCGCCTCGCAAGCGGAAGACTTTGACGCGCGAGATTGTCCGGATATTATAGCTCGTCATTGGAGGCTAGTTCGGGGGCTACCGAGGGAGTCCTGGTCTAAGGGGTCCTCCGATGGCCGACCTGTTTCTCATGGGCTGAAATATGTGGGCCACTGGCTGAGCATTGGATGATCAAAGGCCCCATCGCCAGGGTGGAAGCTTCAAGGACTCGTGGCGTGTCCTCCAAGTTTCAAATAGTAGATAGCCATGTTTTTCACTTTGATGTGCAACCGACCATGTGTAAACCCTAGGTACCCTCGGCGTCAATATAAGCCGGAGGGTTTTGGATTGTAGGGTAGGGAAACTCGTTTTGGGCTTAGCTATTCGATCTCGAGGTAGATCAACTTTGTAAGCTCAAACCATCAATATAATCAAGCATGACGTAGGGTTTTACCTCCATAGGAGGACCCGAACCTGGATAAACATCGTCTCCTTCGTCCCCTGTTACCATCGATCTATTGGGGAACGTCGCATGGGAAACAAAAAATTTCCTACATTCACGCAATACCTATCCATGGTGATGAGCATCTACGCGAGGGAGAGTGGATCTACATACCCTTGTAGATCGCTAAGCGGGAAGCGTTAAGAAACGCGGTTGGTGTAGTCGAACGTCTTCGCGATCCAAATCGCCGAGCGTCCCGCGATCCACTCACGATCCGTCCCGCGATCCACTCACGATTCGTCCCGCGAACTTGATCACGATCCGTCCCGCGAACTTGATCACGGTCCTTCCGATCTAGCGCTGAACGGACGACACCTCCGCATTCAGCACACGTATGGCTTGATGACGTTCTCCGCCGTCTTGATCCACCAAGAGGGAGTGGAGAGAAAGATGAGTTCTTCAACAGCGTGACGGCGCTCCGACGATGGTGGTGGAGCTATTCCGGCAGGGCTTCGCCTAAGCACTGCAGAAATTCGATCTAGAGGAGAAACTATGCACTGGAAGAACGGACAACACGTGGCTAAAAATTCCGTTTAAAAACCCTAAAACCACCAGTATATATAGGAGGAAAAGAGGAGGAGGCTTGGCCCAAGGGACAAGCCTCCAAGGAGTCGGCCAAACCAGGTGGGAGAGGTGGAATCCACCTCCAATCCTAGTAGGACTAGGATTCATCCTATTTTTGCCTTTTTCCACTTTTTCTATTTGGGCTTTCTTTCCCTAGCCGCATGGGCTCTGTGTGGGACTTTCACCAACCCAAAAAAGGCTGGTAATTATTCTCCCACAGCCCATGAAGCCTCTTGGGTCGAAATACCTCTCCTGGTGGTCTCCTGGTACACTACCGGCACTCCCGATACATTACCGATTAGCTCGAAACTTTTCTGGCGACCATAACAGGACGTCCTATATATCGGTCGAACCTCTATGTCAAGGATTCAGTTAATCCCGTATGATGTTCCCTTTGTTCTTCGGTATGTTACTTGCCCGATATTCGATCGTCGGTATCCTCACACCTAGTTCAACCTCGTTGCCGGCAAGTCTCCTTACTCGTTCCGTAATACAAGATTTCGTGACTAACACTTAGTCACATTGCTTGCAAGGCTTATTGTGATGTTGTATTACCGAGTGGACCCTGAGATACCTCTGCGTCACACGGAGTAACAAATCTCAGTCTTAATCCATGCCAACTCAACAGACGCCCTCGGAGATACCTGTAGAGCATCTTTATAGTCACCTAGTTACGTTGCGACGTTTGATACACACAAGACACTCCTTCGATATCTGTGAGTTGCATGATCTCATGGTCATAGGAACATATACATGACATGCAGGAAATAGTAGCAATAAACTGACACGATCATATGCTACGTTTGTAGCTTGGGTCTTGTCCATCACATCATTCTTCTAACGATGTGATCCCGTTATCAAATGACATCACATGTCAATGGCTAGGAAACCTTGACCATCTTTGATCAACGAGCTAGTTCACTAGAGGCATATTAGGGACAAAGTATTGTCTATTTACCCACACATGTAATGTGTTTTCAATCAATACAATTATAACATGGATAATAAACGATTATCATGAACAAGGAAATATAATAATAAACACTTTATTCATTGCCTCTAGGGCATATTTTCAACACGACCCTAGTCTCACAGCTCGGGACCTCATACCCAAGATCCGTCGGTTTTGACACTGACAGGCACCTTAGAGCAACTCTAGCAGATCCCTACCGATGTGTTTTTATCTTAGAGCAACTCTAGCAGATCACATATTCTGCGAAAGGTTTTATATTGGCTAAAAACGCCGCGTAAGAACATAATCCGTAATGAAAACTGTATAATTTGATAAACTAATTTGACATGAGAAATTAACGTAAAAAGTCGCATTTCATTCGTACAAAGCGGTAGACATTCATATATACATTGGATGTTTTACATACAAAGCTCGTAGGAGGCTACCCTACCCTAAATCTAGCTAGAACCGAGCTCGTCGGAGCTCATCGGATGCGGTACCTGACCTTATCGAGCTCACCGGAGCCCAGCGGAGGTGAGGTCGACGTATATCTTCTCGAGCTCTATCTTCTCGCGGCGCCACTCCTCTTCCTTCTCATCGAACGTGAGGGCCTTTCGCGAGTCCCTGCTCATAGAGCGTTGATCTCCTCCTCCTTCTGGCGGCGCTATAGCTCCTCTTCCTCTTCCTGCGCACTGCGCACGAGAATGGCTGCCAAAATCATGTCCGCCTCCGCAAGGGGGAGGAAGTGCTCCGGCCCGACGACACCACCGGCCCACCACTTCGTATACTTGTACGACTGTACAACTGCACGTTGTTGGAACTGCTCCCTTGCAGCCCCTTCTTCTACCTCTAGACTACCTCACGTACATCCCAAGATAAGATGAACACAAGAATTTTGATGGCTGCAGCCTCGCACCGCCGGCATTTTCTCTTCTCTATTCTCTGTCAAATAAAGCACGCATGGGTACAACTTTAAGGCCTTGTACAATGCCTAGTGCTTATGCACCGGTGCTTAAAGAGAAAGGCCAAAGCTGCGTCTTAAAACTTCTGTAACTTACAACGCTGGGTGCTTCATATGGGTGCCTAAATTGCATTGATTAAGGTGCAACAGAGCTAACTACAGTTTTACGAAAGAGCAAGCACCGGCTGGCACCGGGAGCCAAAGTTTGCTTCCGTGCCTCTTCCTAAGCACCTGTGCTAAGCAGTCCGATAGAAAAAACCGGGTTTTTTAGTTATCCCCTTAAGCACCTGCATTGTACAGGGCCTAAGTAGCACAGACGCACGCATGATCCAGCCACCACATCCGGCCACTAAGTCACGTACGCACGTCTCCCCATCTCTCCTAGAATCTCTCCAGGACCTGTACTGGATAACAACTAATGCACACATGCAATAACTAACTAAAAAACTTGCTGATTCTCCTCTAGTTAACTGTCCAGTCGCCCCAGCCTTCTGCGCCTCCCTGCCGCCTCTCACGTCCGTGTTGCATCGCACAACGTAGGTATCACACCTCGCCACATCACACATCAGCTAGCATCTCGCCTCCATTGCGAACCTTGCCGTGAGCGCGCTGGAAGTCCCTAACCTGAACTATATGCAGACCAAAGCAAACTAATATGCAGATACAATCAAGATTAAACCTAACATACGATCGGGGGATCTCATATTGATTTAAGAGGAAAATTGCAATGCCCTCAACTTCTAGATGCTTATCAGACAGAAACAAAAATCATGGTAATGGTCTGCTCCATAAGGAATTTGATTTCATTTCTAGCAACCAAAATGTAGTGTTTTCCAATTATTATATTTTCGTTTAGGTTATATCAATTTTATGTAGAAATAAGACACTTCATTGTTTTATAGGCAAACTTTTTTAGTACGTATATTTTGTATATTTTAATCCATTTTCTGATGGTTGTTCATTATGCTCTGGCTCACATGGCTACCTCGATGGGATATTGAAGATTTGTATCTGATACAAAGATCATAGTTAGTTGCCATCTGTGGCTCTCTACAATAAAAGACCGGATATTACTATCACTGCATGAGATTTTCTTTGAAATTTCAGTCTTTTTTTTGAATGTCCAGATGTGACATCATCGGGGTTGATTATTCTGGCCTTTCTTCCAATATTAAGATATATATATCTTTTTCTTATATAATATTTACACATTTACTGATTCCACATGACAGCAACTTTTCCCAAGTGAGTATGGATCAATATCTATTAGATTGGCACCTGACATACTAAAATACATGTTGCTTCATTTCTATTTGATAAATTTCCAATGAGTCGGTTGAATATAATCCTACCAATAAACCCTATGCTAGCTGATTTTGGAGAGTACTCTGATTTTTCATGTTTCATGCTTGCTACATACTTTTCCTTGGTCTGACCATGTTTACATTTTCATTAAGCAATTTCTTACTGCGGATTAAGAAATATATGTACATTTAAGGATTCACCATATTATCCGTATATATGTGTACATATAAACATATGATTGCATTTCCTTGAGGAATTGTCAATTTATTGTAGCTTATTATCTTGAAAAGGTAGTGTATCTGATAGGTTTGGCATGCTATTGGAAATCAATAAAGGGTCTTGATATTGTATCATTCAGTTCTACTTTCTATATAAACTAATATAAGATGTTTTAGATCGCTAAAGTAGAGGAGTACTAGACGGATGTTGTGTTTTTCTTGAAATTTTATTATTACAAATGCATCAAAGATATTATATATTGTTACCAACTTGTTACAAAGTTAATTAATGGGTATGATTAGCTAACTGATGTAAGGCATGTGCGCATGTGTGTAGTGTAGCGCGAGGCAGGCACGCGTGCGTGGTAGCCACGGTAGGCTAGGTTGTTGGTGATCTGTTGGAGCAGCCGCGGTGAGCGCGTTGATCGCGTCGTGAGCGCGCGTGGCGGAGCATGCAGATCATGCACATACATGTGTAGGGGAGGTGGGCAGCGCCCATGCGTTAGTGCGCCGGGGGGCTTAAATACCTCTGTAGGCTACATGTTGTGTGTGGAGTTTGACCTCGGATGAATGGAAAAAAGGTTGTATGTGCAGCTGGGCGTTCATCGCCGGAAAAATTTAATGTGTCCCGTTCCTTGTTCTTCTATCGTTGTCTAAAGCTGTCTAGGGTTAGTCCCAACAAGGCATACAAAAAGATATCTACTCTTGCAGTTTATTATCCTTGTATGCAAAATGGTCCATGTCACATGTATGGCCGCAGGGAAGGATAAATTTGAAGCTTTACAGATTATATGCCTGAACACTTGACAAACAATTATGTAAATTGTTTTGTATCGATGGTTGTACGGAAGGATGGATTCCATGTCCTTACTGCATGGATGAGTTAGCAGGAAAACAGATTGTACATTTTGTAATTTGTTGTGTATCTGAGTCCTCACCTTTAAACAACTACTGTATTTTCATTGGTGATTTTGTTGTTCTCACATGTGTCTTATGTGCCCCTTTATATTCTTCAAGATATACTACGGATATTTTTCCTATGCATTTTGATCACTAATTCGTATATTTTATTTACTCTTGATCATTCTCAAATTTTTGATTGTTTTCCTTCAACCTCTTGACCATCTTACATTTCATATATATAAGACAATGCACATTAATATTGTGATCTATAATTGTGATCCTTTTTATGATATCTAAATGCGATTTTTTTACAGGTTTTATATTCACATGAGACTTGGATACTAGGCATTAGGTAGAAGTTGCTTCCGATGATGATTTGACATACCCTATAGAAGCATCACAAATCAAATACACATTTATTTTCTTATCAAAGGGTAATTCTCAAGGTTTAAACTCGAAGAGTATGTGGATGTACTCCAGAATCATTGCATATGCATGATTGTACATATATGCAGATTGAAACAGTAAGCTTTCGGATTTAAAATTTTAAATTCCTGCAAGATGTGCATTGTACGTGCACGATTACAAGTCCATATAAGGTCACGGAGCCATCATGATGATGTGCGAGTTCTAACTAATCCTGCATATCTGTCCTTGGTGCAACTGTCCACTAGTACAAAAAGGCCCATTTGTCCCGGTTCGTAAGGCCCATTTGTCCCGGTTCTGGTGTTGGAAATATGCCCTAGAGGCAATAATAAATTAGTTATTATCATATTTTCTTGTTCATGATAATCGTTTATTAGTCATGCTATAATTGTGTTGATCGGAAACTCAGATACATGTGTGGATAATAGACAACACCATGTCCCTAGTATGCCTCTAATAGACTAGCTCGTTGATCAAAGATGGCTATGATTTTCTAGTCATGAACATGAGATGTCATTTGGTAACGGGATCACATCATTAGGAGAATGATGTGATGGACAAGACCCAAACTACAAACGTAGCATATGATCGTGTCAGTTTTTTGCTTTGTTTTCTGCATGTCAAGTATATGTTCCTATGACCATGAGATCATGCAACTCACGGACACCGGAGGAGTGCCTTGTGTGTATCAAATATCGCAACGTAACTGGGTGAATATAAAAGTGCTCTACAGGTATCTCCAAGGGTGTCTGTTGGGTTGGCATGGAATAAGACTGGGATTTGTTACTCCGTGTGACGGAGAGGTATCTCAGGGCCCACTCGGTAATGCAACATCACAATAAGCCTTCCAAGCAATGTGACTAAGTGTTAGTCACGGATCTTGTATTACGGAACGATTAAATAGACTTGCCGGCAATGAGGTTGAACTAGGTATGGAGATACCGACGATCGAATCTCGGGCAAGTAACATACCGAAGAACAAAGAGAACATCATACGGGATTAACTGAATCCTTGACATAGAGGTTCGACCAATAAACATCTTCGTAGAATATGTAGGAACCAATATGGGCATCCAGGTCCCGCTATTGGTTATTGACCATAGAGGTGTCTCGATCGTGTCTACATAGTTCTCGAACCCACAGGGTCTGCACACTGAAGGTTTGGTGACGTTTCGGTAGTATAGAGTTATGTATGGTGGTGACCGAAGGTTGTTCGGAGTCCCGGATGAGATCTCAGAAATCACGAGGAGCTCCGGAATGGTCCGGAGGTAAAGATTCATATATAGAAAGTCCTGTTTTGGTCGCCGGAAAAGTTTCGGGATCATCGGTAGTATACTGGGAGTGTCGGTAGTATACCGGCAGACCATCGGGAGGGGTATTTCGACCCAAGAGGCTACATGGGCTGTGGGAGAGTGAATACCAGCCCTTAGTGGGCTGGTGGAAGTCCCATACAAAGCCCATGCGGCTAGGGAGAAAAAGTCCAAAGAGAAAAGGTGGAAAATGGCAAAAATAGGGTGAATCCAAGTCCTACTAGGATTAGAGGTGGATTCCACCTCCTCCCCTTGGTTCGGCCGACTCCTAGAGGCTTGGCCCTTGGGTCAAGACTCCTCCTCTCTTCCTCTTATATATACTGAGGTTTTAGGGTTTTTGGACAGAATTTTCTGCCACGTGCTACCTGTTCCTCCAGTGCATAGTTTCTCCTCTAGATCGGTTTTCTACGGCACTTAGGCGAAGCCCTGCCAGAATTACTCCACCACCATCGCCGCAACACCGTCACACTGCCGGACACTCGTCTACCTCTCCGCTTCCTCTTGTTGGATCAAGAAGAGGGGGATCGTCATCGAGCTGTACGTGTGCTGAACGCGGAGGTGTCGTCCGTTCGGCGCTAGATCGGAAGGACCGTGATCAAGATCCCGAGATGGATCGTGATGAGTTTGCGGGAAGGATCGTGATTGAATCACGGGACGGATCATGATGAGTTCGCGGGACGGATCGTGATTGGATCGCGGGACGGATCGTGATGAGATCGCGGGACGCTCGGCGACTTAGATCGCGAAGACGTTCGACTGCACCAACCGCGTTTCTTAACGCTTCCCTCTTAGCGATCTACAAGGGTATGTAGATTCACTCTCCCTCTCGTAGATTCTCATCACCATGGATAGATCTTGCGTGTGCGTAGGAAACATTTTGTTTCCCATGCAACGTTCCCCAACATCTGGAACCAGGACTAAAGCCCAAAACCTTTAGTCCCGATTCTCTTACAAACCGAGACAGAAGGGGCTCCACGTGGCCTCTGTGGGGAGCCCAGGCAGGAGGACCTTTAGTCCCGGTTGGTAATACCAACCCAGACCAAAAGGCATCCATGCGTCAGCATCTAGCAGTTGGTGGGTTTTTTTAAAGGGAGGGGGAGGGGTTTAGGGGGGTTTGGACGGTTAATTTAGGGGTTTTATATTGTTTTAGCTAGCTAATTAATAAAGACAAATGTCCTGTCTTTCTCCGTGCTTGGTCGACACTAGCTACTATAGAGAGAACTCGACACGCTAGCTAGTAAGCAAATGAAGGAACCACTAAGTACAGAAGATCGTCATGAACATATAGAGATAGAAGTGACCGACCTCTCTTCCTCCGAGAGATTGGTCGTATGACAAGTTTTTGTATATATATCTGACGCTACTAACTACATATATACAGTATAAGATCTCTTATAATCCCCAACATCTAATGTCAACTTCTGCAGTGCTTAGGCGAAGCCCTGCCGGAATAGCTCCACCACCATCGCCGGAGTACCATCACGCTGCCGAAGAACTCTTCTTCCTCTCTGCTCCCTCTTGCTAGATCAAGACGGCGGAGATCGTCATCAAGCCGTACGTGTGCTGAACGTGGAGGTGTCGTCCGTTCGGCGCTAGATCGAAAGGACCGTGATCAAGTTTGCGGGACGGATCGTGATCAAGTTCGCGGGACGGATCATGATTGGATGGCGAGACGGATCATGATTGGATCGTGGGACGCTCGGCGATTTGGATCACGAAGACGTTTGACTAGACCAACCGTGTTTCTTAACGCTTCCCGCTTAGCGATCTACAAGGGTATGTAGATCCAATCTCCCTCTCATAGATGCTCATCACCATGGATAGGTCTTGCGTGAACGTAGGAATTTTCTTGTTTCTCATGCGATGTTCCCCAATAGTGGCATCATGAGCTAGGTCTATGTGTAGATGAGATCTCGAGTAGAACACAAAAAGTTTGTGGGCGTTGATGCTTGGATTGCTTCCTCCCTTGGTCGTGTTTTGGTTCAGCGATATTGTGAGATGAAGCGGCCCGGACCAACATTCCTCGTACGCTTACGAGAGACCGGTTCCCTCAGCTGCAACTTGTTGGATAGATGGCTTGCGGGTGCCAGTTTCTCTCACTTTAGTTGGATCGAATTCGACAACGGCGGTCCTTGAGAAGGTTGAAAAGCAACTAGTGTATCACCATTGTGGTTTTTGCGGAGATGAGAATTGTTCTTGCTAGATACCTTTAGCAGCCACGTAAAACATGCAACAACAATTAGAGGACGTCTAACTTGTTTTTGCAGGGTATGTTATGATGTGATATGGCCGATTACATGATGTGATATATGTGATGTATGAGATGATCATGTGATGTATAGATTATCACGACTTGCATGTCGTTGAGTACGGCAACCGGCAGGAGCCATAGGGTTGTCTTTAATTATTGTATGACCTGTGTGTCAATCATTAAGCACTATGTAATGCTTTACTTTATCGCTAAACGGTAGCAATAGTAGTAGAAGCATGCTGGGCGCGACAACCCTGATGGCGACACGTTGATGGAGATCAAGATGATGGAGATCATGGTGTCTTGCCGGTGACGATGGAGATCATGCCGGTGCTTTCTAGATGGAGATCAAAAGCACAAGTTCATGGCCATATCATGTCACTTATGATTTGCATGTGATGTTAATACTTTTTATGCACTTTGTTTTTCTTAGGAAGATGATAGCATTATAAGGTGATCCCTCACTTAATTTCAAGATAAATTGTGTTCTCCCCGAGTGTGCACCGTTGCGAAAGTTTGTCATGTTGAGACACCACGTGATGATCGGGTGTGATAGACTCTACATTCACATACAACGGATGCGAGCCACTGTTGCATGTACAGAACACTCGGGTTAAACTTGACGAGCCTAGCATGTACAGAGATGGCCTCGGAAGACAAGAGACCGAAATGTCGAACATGAGTCATATAGTAGATATGATCAACATAATGATGTTCACCATTGAAGCCACCTCAACTCACGTGATGATCGGACTTGAGTTGGTGAATTTGGATCATGTGCCACTCAGATGACCTGAGGGATGTCAATTTGAGTGGGAGCTTTAGTAATTTGATTAACTAAACTCATTATCGTGAATAATAGTCTAAGTAAACTTTGCATATTTATTTTGTAGTTCAATGGCTCGCGCAGTAGCACCCCTGAATTTTAATGCGTTGCTAGAGAAAGCTAAGTTGAAAGATGATGGAAGTAACTTTGTTGACTGGGCCCGTAACATGAGGATTATCCTCACGGCTTCCCAGAAATCATATGTCCTTGATGCACCGCTTGGTGACCAATCAGAATACATGACATCCGAAGACGTTATGAATGCTTGGGAGGCACGAACTGGAGATTACTAGATAGTTCAGTGTGCAATATTGTATGGCTTAGAACCGGGACTTCAAAGGCGTTTTGAACGTCATGGAGCATATGAGATGTTCCAGGAGTTGAAGTTTATCTTTCAGAAGAATGCCCGGATCGAGAGGTATGAGACATCCAATAAGTTCTATGCTTGCAAGATGGAGGAGAACGGGTCTATCAGTGAACATATACTCAGAATGTCTGTGTATTCGACTCGTCTAGTGGAGTTGGGAATTGCCCTTCCGCCAGAGGCGATCACTGAGAGAGTTCTTCAATCACTACCACCTAGTTACAAGAGCTTTGTGATGAACTATAACATGCACGGGATGAACAAGTTAGTCGCTGAGCTGTTTGCGATGCTAAAAGTCATTGAGTCTGAAATCCAGAAAGAACATCAAGTGTTGATGGTCAATAAAATCACTAGTTTCAGGAAAAATGGCAAGGTCAAGGGCAAGGGCAAGAAGGGTAAAACCAGGAAGGATCGCAAAGCAGTTGCTACTCTTATAAAGAAGCCCAAGCATGGACCCAAGCCAGAAACTGTGTGCTTTCATTGCAAGGGAACTGATCACTAGAAGCGAAACTGCCCCAATTACCTGGCTGACAATTTGGCATCCAACGACAAACAAGGTATATATGATATACATGTTATTGATGTGTACCTTACTAGCTCTCATAGTAGTGCCTGGGTATTTGATACCGGTTCGGTTGCTCACATTTGCAACTCAAAACAGGTACTACGAAATAGACGAATGCTTGCAAAGGATGAAGTCACAATGCGCGTGGGAAATGGGTCCAAGGTTGATGTGATCGCCGTCGGCATGCTCTCTCTTCGTTTACCATCGGGATTAGTGATCAACCTGAATAATTTTTATTTAGTGCCTATGTTAAGCATGAACATTATATCTGGATCTTGTTTATTGCAAGACGGTTACTCATTTAAATCAGAGAATAAAGGTTGTTCTATTTATATGAGTAATATCTTTTATGGTCACGCACCCAATGTGAGGGGTTTATTCATATTGAATCTTGATAGTGATGACACACATGTTCATAACATTGATGCCAAAAGATGTAGAGTTGATAATGATAGTCCCACTTTCTTTTGGCATTGCCGTTTAGGTCATATTGGTGTAAAACGCATGAGGAAGCTCCATGCTGATGGAATTTTGGAGTCACTTGATTTTGAATCAGTTGACACATGTGATCCATGCCTCATGGGCAAGATGACTAAAACACCGTTCTCTGGAACAATGGAACGGGTGAGTGACTTATTGGAAATCATATATACTGATGTGTGCGGTCCAATGAATGTTACAGTGCGTGGTGGATATCGTTATTTTCTCACCTTCACTGATGAATTAAGTAGATATGGGTATATTTACTTCATGAAACACAAATCTGAAACATTTGAAAAGTTCAAGCAATTTCAGAGTGAAGATGAGAATCATCATAACAAGAAGATTAAATTCCTGCGATCTGATCGAGGAGGTGAATATCTGAGTTATGAGTTTGGCAGTCACTTAAAACAATGTGGAATTGTTTCACAGTTGACGCCGCCCAGAACACCACAGCGTAATGGTGTGTCCGAACGGCGTAATCGAACCTTATTAGATATGGTGCGTTCTATGATGTCTCTTGCTGATTTGCCACTATCGTTTTGGGGTTATGCATTAGAGACAGCTGCATTCACTTTAAATAGGGCACCATCAAAATCCGTTGAGACGAGCCATATGAATTGTGGTTTGTCAAGAGGCCAAAGTTGTCGTTTCTTAAAGTTTGGGCATGTGATGCTTATGTCAAAAAGCTTCAGCCTGAAAAGCTAGAAGCCAAAGCGGATAAATGCGTCTTCATAGGATACCCGAAAGAGACAGTCGGGTATACCTTCTATCTCAGATCTGAAGGCAAAGTGTTTGTCACTAAGAACGGAACATTTCTTGAGAAAGAGTTTCTCTCGAAAGAATTGAGTGGGAGGAAAATAGAGCTTGATGAGGTTATTGAACCTTTACTTCAACTAGAAAGTAGCGCAGCGCGGAAAGATGTTTCTCTGGAACCTGCGACGGAAGAAGAGGAAGTTAATGATGAGATCATGAAGCTTCGGATCAAGCTACTGTTTAACCTCGTAGGTCGACAAGGCCGCATACTACTCCTGAGTGGTATGGCAACCCTGCTTGGAGGTCATGTTGTTGGACAACAATGGACCTACGAGCTATGGAGGAGCAGTGATCGGCCCGGATTCCGAGAAATGGTTAGAGGCCATGAAATCCGAGATGAGATCCATGTATGAAAATAAAGTATGGACTTTGGAAGTATTAGCTGAAGGGCGAAAGGCCATTCAGAACAAATGGATCTTTAAGAAGAAGACAGACGCGGACGGTAATGTCATCGTCTATAAAGCTCGACTTGTGGCAAAGGGTTTTTCACAAGTTCAAGGAGTTGACTACGATGAGACCTTCTCGCCCGTAGCGATGCTTAAGTCTGTCAGAATCATGTTGGCAACAGCTGCTTATTTCGACTATGAAATTTGGCAGGTGGATATCAAAACAGCGTTCCTCAATGGTTTCCTTAAGGAAGAGTTGTATATGATGCAACCAAGGTTTTGTCGATCCAGAGAATGGTGACAAAGTTTGCAAACTCCAGCGATCCACTTATGGGCTAGTGCAAGCATCTCGGAGTTGGAATAAGCTTTTTGGAGGTGATCAAAGCGTTTGAGTTTATACAAGTTTTGGAGAAGGTTGTATTTACAATAAATTCAGTGGGAGCTCTATAGCGTTTCTAATATTATATGTGGATGACATATTGCTGATTGTAAACAATACAGAAATGCTAGAAAGCGTGAAGGAATATTTGAACAAGAGTTTTTCAATGAAGGACCTAGGAGAAGCTGCTTTCATATTAGGCATTAAGATCTATAGAGATAGATCGAGACGCTTACTAGCACTTTCACAAAGCACATACCTTGATAAAGTTTTGAAGAAGTTCAAAATGGATCAGTCCAAGAAGGGGTTCTTGCCTGTGTTACAAGGTGTGAGGTTGAGTAAGACTCAATGCCTAGTGACTCCAGAAGATAGAGAAAAGATGAGTGTCATCCCCTATGCTTCAGCCATAGGCTCTATCATGTATGCAATGTTGTGCACAAGACCCGATGCCAGCCTTGCCATACGTATGGTCGGAAGGTTTCAAAGTGATCATGGAATGGAACACTGGGCAACGGTCAAGAATATCCTTAAGTACCTGAAAAGGACTAAGGAAATGTTTATCGTTTATGGAGGTGATGAAGATCTCGTCGTAAAGGGTTACATCAATGCAAGCTTTGACACTGATCCGGATGACTCTAAGTCGCAAACCAGATACATATTTATTCTCAACGGGGGAGCTGTAAGCTGGTGCAGTTCCAAGCAAAGCATGGTAGCCGATTCTACGTGCGAAGCAGAATACATCGCAGCCTCGGAAGCAGCGAAGGAAGGTGTCTGGATGAAGCAGTTCATGACAGATCTTGGAGTAGTGCCTAGTGCACTGAATCCAATGAACCTATTCTATGACAACACTGGTGCCATTGCTCTGGCCAAGGAACCAATGTTTCACAAGAGGACCAGACACATAAAGCGACGCTTCAACTCCATCCATGATTACATCGATGGAAAGGACATAAATATTTGCAAAGTGCAAATGGATCTAAATGTTGCAGACCCGTTGACTAAACCTCTTCCAAGGGCTAAACATGATCAACACCAGAACTGCATGGGTGTTCGATTCATTACAATGTAAATCACATAGTGATGTGAGCTAGATTATTGACTCTAGTGCAAGTGGGAGACTGTTGGAAATATGCCCTAGAGGCAATGAATAAAGTGTTTATTATTATATTTCCTTGTTCATGATAATCGTTTATTATCCATGTTATAATTGTATTGATTGGAAACACATTACATGTGTGGGTAAATAGACAACACTTTGTCCCTAGTATGCCTCTAGTTAACTAGCTCATTGATCAAAGCTGGTCAAGGTTTCCTGGCCATTGACATGTGATGTCATTTGATAATGGGATCACATCATTAGGAGAATGATGTGATGGACAAGACCCAAACTACAAACGTAGCATATGATCATGTCAGTTTATTGCTACTGTTTTCTCCATGTCAAGTATATGTTCCTATGACCATGAGATAATGCAACTCACGGACATAGGAGGAGTGCCTTGTGTGTATCAAACGTCACAATGTAACTGGGTGACTATAAAGGTGCTCTACAGGTATCTTCGAGGGTGTCTGTTGAGTAGGCATGGATCAAGACTGGGATTCGTTACTCTGTGTGACGGAGAGGTATCTCAGGGCCCACTCGGTAATAAAACATCACACAAGCCTTGCACGCAATGTGACTAAGTGTTAGTCATGGGATCTTGTATTACAGAACGAGTAAAGACACTTGCCGGCAACGAGGCTGAACTAGGTATGGAGATACCGACGATCGAATCTCGGGCAAGTAACATACCAAAGAACAAAAGGAACATCATACGTGATTAACTGAATCCTTGACATAGAGGTTCGACCGATAAAGATCTTCGTAGAATATGTAGGAACCAATATGGGCATCCAGGTCCCGCTATTGATTATTGACCGTAGAGGTGTCTCGGTCATGTCTACATAGTTCTCGAACCCGCAGGGTCTGCACACTTAAGGTTCGGTGACGTTTCAGTAGTATAGAGTTATGTATGGTGGTGACGAAGGTTGTTTGGAGTCCCGGATAAGATCCCGGACGTCACAAGGAGCTCTGGAATGGTTCGGAGGTAAAGATTAATATATAGGAAGTCCTGTTTTCGTTGCCGGAAAAGTTTCGGGCTAATCGGTAATATACCGGGAGTGCCGGTAGTGTACCGGGAGACCACCGGGAGGGGTATTTCGACCCAAGAGGCTTCATGGTCTGTGGGAGAATAATTATCAGCCTTTTGTGGGCTGGTGGAAGTCCCACACAAATCCCATGCGTCTAGGGAAAGAAAGCCCAAAGAGAAAAAGTGGAAAAAGGCAAAAATAGGATGAATCCTAGTCCTACTAGGATTGCAGGTGGATTCCACCTCTCCGACCTGGTTCGGCCTCCTCCTTGGAGGCTTGGACCTTGGGACAATCCTCCTCCTCTCTTCCTCCTATATTGACCGGTGGTTTTAGGGTTTTTGCACAGAGTTTTTAGCCATGTGCTGCCCATTCCTCCAATGCATAGTTTCTCCTCTAGATCGGATTTTTGAAGTGCTTAGGCGAAGCCCTGTCGGAATAGCTCCACCACCATCACCGGAGCGCCGTCACGCTGCGGGAGAACTCTTCTTCCTTGTGAAACTATATGGCACTGTGATCAATTTCGCGGGACGGATCGTGATCAAGTTTGCGGGACAGATCGTGATTGGATCGCGGGACGCTCGGCGATTTGGATAGCGAAGACGTTCGACTACACCAACCGCGTTTCTTAACGCTTCCTGCTTAGCGATCTACAAGGGTATGTAGATCCACTCTCCCTCTCGTAGATACTCATCACCATGGATAGGTCTTGCGTGAACGTAGGAAATTTTTTGTTTCCCATGCGACATTCCCCAACAGTACTTACAGACAGTAGCAAGTCACGATTGTTTTGTCGAGGGCCTTTTGATTGAATAACTGGAATATCTCCTCAAATTCAATATTCAACAGTTCCATTCCAACGAGGTCGTCCTACCCTTTAATTGACAATATCAAAGAATCCGTCCTAGACTCGCGACAGGTTTTCATGTACCATTCATGGAATTTTCGCATCATCGTTGTTAGAGGAGGAGGATCAGGTTTGACGAGAGGCCGCTCATGCCGGTAACGGAATTCGTCCACCTCCAACGGCTTAAATTGTACATCATCGCTCAGGTAATCACCAGGTTTGGTACCGGGCACCATCCCCGGATGTTTAGCGACAATATCGCTACACCTTGAGCGGGGGTGGGGGGGCACGATTGGTTCGCATGTTCACCGCGATGGGGAATTTTTTTCCCACTTCTTCGTTTTGGTAACCTTGCATGACTGGAAGTACTTCCCGACCGGCACGCAGCTTGATATGTCCTTTTAATACAGTGGTCAAAGTTGGAATCCGGCGGAGGCGGTGGTGGTCGCTTCAGGGCATCGATAGTGCGCATTGCTTTCACCGGATATATCTTCTTCTTCGGAGGTGGAGTTTTCTTTGCAAAATGGGCCCTCAATTAGGCCTGACATATCTCCTCGTTTTCATACTCGGTCCTCTCATATGGTAACTTTTCTAGAGGCTTGAGAGATGGACCATATCTGTATCCCCTACTGCCTATGCTTGTACTGCTAGCCGCCGGAGCGGCGACGGCTCCCTTCCGTCATTGCTTACTAGGCGCCGGACGAGCCGGAGAGGCGGCGGCTGTCTTCCGCCATTCCTGACGAGGATGAGGAGCAGGCGTACTGCTCCAACATGCCAGAGTAGGCGAAGGAGGAGGCGGAATGCCCCCACGCGTCGGAGGAGCCGGAGAAGGAGGCGGTGTGCACTAATCACTCGCCGGAGGAGGAGGAGGAGCTGGAGTGCCCTGATTCGCTTGCGGAGAAGGAGGAGGCGGAGGCGTCCAGTTTGGAAGCTTGATGTACTCCTTCTGTCATAGACATGTACACCTCAGGGCACGAACCAGCTTATTCTCTCCTTCACCTGTAAAGTGTTCAAGCTCGAGCTCCTCAAATTACTCCATTACTTCATCCACCATAACAACAACATAGCCATGTGGAATCGGACGGCAGTGAAAAGTTCCGTTGGGTTGAGGAGGTGCAACAGAGCCGACAGCCGCCTTGAAAGTGAGGTTCCGGCATTTCGACATAAGCTCGCAATGTTGAACCTCCGTGATAGTATCCATGGGGTAGCTAAGAGAATTAAAGTCAGGCTGAATGGGCTCCATGGAAGCGACGTTGCTTCTCTACTCAGATGGTGGGGTAGCTTCTCGGGTAGCTTTGTGTCGCTGAGATGGTTGGCTGGCAGCTCTCTGGCTCTCAACTTCCTCTAGCTTTTGTAGTCTTGCATTGAGCTTCTAAATTTCGCTCAGCTCCGCTTTCCTTTTTCTCTCCCGGCTTCTCTAACCGCCTACGTCGGGAAACCCAACCTTCCACGGAATGGAGCCTGGTGTGACTCGTGTTCGTCCAGGGTGCTCAGCATGCCCTAGGGCCGCAGTCACCTCGTCCTTCTCTCTGTCGGGAATGAATGTCCCATCCTATGCTGCGGTGATATACTTCTGAAGCTTGTTCATGGGTATTGCAAGTTTCTCGTCCGTCCAACGGCACTTCCGTATTTCAGGGTCCAAAGTTTCCACAACTCCGAACAACCAAGTACTTGAATGGTTTGGCCAGTTATATATCTGTGGTACGATGTTTTTAGCAATCAGGTCATTCTCAGCTTTGTCCCACAACGGCCGGGCTTTGAGGTAGCCACCTGACCCCGTGTGATGGTGATACTGTTTCTTTGCAGCATTGACCTTGTTTGTCTCTAACATTTTCTTACTCTTGTCCGATGTCTTGTAGTCCACAAGTGCGGGCCAGTAATCTCTTATCTTCTCAAATCGGCCGACGAATTCTGGAGTCTTCCCTTTGTCAACAAACTTTGATTTCAACTCATTCTTCCACCTCCTGAATAGATCTGCCATCTTCTTAAGAGCACACGCCTTGACCAGTGGCTCTATAACTGGCTTATTCGGATCCTCCTCTGGCGGTAGAGTGAAATTTGACTTCAGCGCAGTCCAAAGATCATCTTTCTGTCTATCAGTTACATAATCACCTTTAGGGGCGCCGTCCTTAGGCTTATTCCATTGCTTGATGCCGATCGGGATGTTGTCCCTAACAATAGCTCCACATTGAGCAGAAAATGCATTCTTGGTCCGCTTGGATTCAATCGGATGGCCATCGTTCGCGAGTGATGTGATCGTGAACTTTTCATCCTTGCACAACCTCTTCTTTGGGGCTTGTCTCGTTATCGAAGTTTGGCTCGATCCGGAGGGCTATAAAAGAAGAAAGAAGAGTTAATTAATATATGTACATACCAAAATAATTAATGCATCAATTAGCTAGTCACTGGAGCCAAGACTTAATTAATATATATACCTCGCTGGACTTTGCAACAGCTCCCTCCTCCGATCGGTCACCGGAGCCGTCATCATGGTCTCCTTCTTCCTCCTGCATTCGGTCACCTTAGCCATCATGGTCATGTCCTTCCTCCTCCATTGTTCGATCACCAAAGCCGTCATAATCCCCTTCCAGACCATCGGTGTCATTGAGAAACGACAAGATATCACGTTCGCCATGGATTAGGTCCCCCAACGACTGTTCTTGTTCTTCGTCTCTTGGATCCATAGTTTCTGCAAATATTACAACATGGCAATTAATATACAAATATGAATGTCCGACGTCCGGACCACCTCTCTCATGAATGTCCGACGGCGTCCCGGATAGGATAATTAGTTAGCTTTTTGTACGAAGTTCAACAAGAGCCTTCCCAATATCGCTAGTTGGTCGGGTAGGGACGGGGTAGATCGACAACGACGCCCTTTCTTCTAGGGTTTGGGTGGCCTCGATAGTTGGTCGGCTGAGTGGACTGCATCTCTCTCATGTATGTCCGACGTCCCCTCTCATGTCGAAGTTATCGGGGAGGGGGTAGATCGACAAAGACACTCTTTACTCTAGGGTTTGGATGGCCTCGATAGTTGGTCGGGCGAGCGGACCGCCTCTCTCACTCATGCATGTCCGACGTCCCCCCTCATGGCAAAGTTATCGGGGAGGGGGTAGATCAGTGGGGCTCGGGCGACGATAGGGCAGGGGCGCGGCCGGTGACGGTGGGGAGGGGCCGGGGCAGGGGTGTGGCCGGGCTGATCAGGGACGGGGCAGGGGCTCACGGAGACGGTGACGACGACGATGATCAGGGGCGCATGGTGATGGCGACCGTGACGGTAACGACGACGGCAGTGAAGAACGGTGTCAGAGAAGAAGGACGTCCGGGGGGTGCGGCGAGGGCAGGGCGATGACGACGGCAGTGACGAACGGTAGTGACGAACGGTAGGGCGCGGCGTCGGGGAAGAAGGGCGACGGCAATGGCAGTGATGAACGACGGCAGTGACGAACGACATCAGGGTAGGGTAGGGCGAGGGCGTCGACGGCGATGACGACGAGAAGGCAGGATGCGACCATGGGAGAAATTGGGAAAAAATCCGAAGTGCTGACTTATATTGCCCAACCATTCGTCCTGGTTGGAACCACTAACTGGGACCAATGCCCACCGTTAGTCCCGGTTGGGGGCTCCAACCGGGACCAAAGGTCTCTTTTCCACAGCCCAAAGGGCGGGAAGCAGAGACCTTTGGTCCCGGTTGGTGGCACCAACCGGGACTAAAGGTGGGCATTGGTCCCGGTTGGTGGCACCAACCGGGACCAATGGTGGGTATTGGTCCCGGTTGTAGCCACCGACCGGGACTAAATGGTTGGTCCTGGCTATCATGGGAGTTTAGTCCCACCTCGCCAAGCAAGGGGCGCTCGCACCGGGTTATAAGCCCACCCCTCCCTGCCTTATTGAGTTCCTCTCGAATTTAAAATAGATGCCCTTATGTGGGAAAATTTGACCTGAAATCAAACTGAATTTCAGTCTGATTTCCGGTCGAATCTTACTTACATAAGCGCATCTATGTTCATTTGAACTTATTTGAACTCCATACTTTTTGTATGTTCAAAATGCACCATTCAAAGACACATCATCAATTTTCAAACCTTTCTGACTTCATTTGGTATTTTCATGCACTTGCTGGTTTTTTGAGCTAAATAACCCTGAAATTGAAAAGCACTTCAAATGAACTCTGAAAAGGTTGAAAGTTGGCATGGTATCATCATTTCACCCACATAGTACGTGCTAAAAAGTTGAGATGATTACGGGAAAAACTGGATGTACTTCGTGTACAAAGTGGACAATCTCTTTCGAAGTGTCACGGTTTCGGAAGAAAACTCATCTGTTACAAAGGGATTTCATTTTGTTGAACTTATTTGAACTTCATACTTCTTGTGTGTTCAAAACACACCATTCGAAGCCACATCATCAGTTTTCAACCATTTCTGACTTCATTTGGTATTTTTCATGCACATACTGATTTTTGTGAATTAAATGACCCTGAAATTGAAAAGTACTTCAAATGAACTCTGAAAAGGTTGAAAGTTGGCATGGTATCATCATCATGCACATAGCATGTCATAAAATGTTGAGAGGGTTACGGAAAAAACTGGATGCACTTCGTGTACAAAATGGAAAATCTCTTTCGAAGTATTAGTGTTTCGGACGAAAACTCATGTGTTACAAAAGGCATTTCATTTCTTCACGTGTCACTTCAATGATATAGTTGTCGAGAGAAAGTCTTCACTTTTTCTTCACTTGTGTCCTGTTCTTATTGCGCCGTAACCATGGATAATCTTCATCGTTTAACAAGGTGCTTGGGTCAGCCTTGACTTTGAAGGGAGGAATTTCATGAAACTTTTCATAATCTTCAGACATGTCTGTCTTTCCCTCCAATCCCACGATGTCTCTTTTTCTTGAAAGAACTAAGTGGCGCTTTGGTTCATCGTATGATGTATTCGTTTCCTTATCATTTCTTTTTCTCCGTATGGTAGACATGTCCTTCACATAGAAAATATGTGCCACATCATTGGCTAGGACGAATGGTTTGTCTGTGTATCCAAGATTGTTCAGATCCATTGTTGTCATTCCGCACTGTGGGTCTTCCTGTACCCCACCTCTTGACAGATTGACCCATTTGCACTGAAACAAAGGGACCTTGAAATCATGTCCATAGTCAAGTTCCCATATGTCCACTATGTAACCATAATATGTGTCCTTTCCCCTCTTGGTTGCTGCATCAAAGCGGACACCGCTGTTTTGGTTGGTGCTCTTTTCATCTTGGGCGATCATGTAAAATGTATTCCCATTTATATCGTATCCTTTGTAAGTCAATACAGTCGAAGATGGTCCCCTGGCCAACGAGTACAACTCATCAGAAACAGTGTTGTCACCCATGAGACGTCTTTGCAACCAACTGCCGAAAGTCCTGATGTGTTCATATGTAATCCAGTCGTCACACTACTCCGGGTGTTTGGAGCGCAAAATATTCTTGTGTTCATCGACATACGGGGTCACCAAGGTGGAATTCTGTAGAACTGTGTAGTGTACTTGAGACCAAGAATGCCCGTCCCTACATATTATTGAGTCCGTTCCTAGCGTGCATTTTCCAATCAGTCTTCCCTCATGCCGCGATTGAGGGAGACCAATCTTCTTCAGGTCAGGAATGAAGTCAACACAAAACCCAATGATATCCTCTGTTTGATGTCCCATGGAGATGCTTGCTTCTGGACTAGCGCGGTTATGAACATATTTATTTAAGACTTCCGTGAACCTCTCAAAGGGGAACATATTGTGTAGAAATACAGGGCCCAGAACGACAATCTCGTCGACTAGATGAACTAGGACGTGCGTCATGATATTGAAGAAGGACGGTGGGAACACCATCTCGAAACTAACAAGACATTGCACCAAATCACTCCTTAACCTTGGAAGGATTTCTCGATCGATCACCTTTTGAAAGATTGCATTGAGGAATGCACATAGCTTCACAATGGCTGATCGAACGTTTTCCGGTAGAACCCCCTCAATGCAACCGACAGCAGCTGCGTCATAATCACGTGGCAGTCATGAGTCTTTAGGTTTTGGAACTTTTTCTCTGCCATATTTATTATTCTCATTATATTCGACGAGAAGCGAGACTGGACCTTCATAGTGAGCAGGCATTCAAAGAAGATTTCCTTCTCTTATTTGGTAAGAGCGTAGTTGGCAGGACCTTCATACTGCTTTGGATGCATGCCGTCTTTTTTATGCACACGTTGCTGTTCCTCCCGTGCCTCCGGTATATCTTTTGTCTTCCCATATAGTCCCAAGAAGCCTAGAAGGTTCACACAAAGATTCTTCGTCATGTGCATCACGTCGATTGCAAAGCGGACCTCTAGGTCTTTCCAATAGGGTCGGTCCCAAAAGACAGATTTCTTCTTCCATATGGGTGCGCGTTTGTCAGCGTCACTCGGAACAGATAGTCCGCCAGGACCCTTTCCAAATATTACTTGTAAATCATTGATCATATCAAGTATGTGATCACCAGTACGGAGGGCGGGCTTCTTCCGGTGATCTGCCTCACCTTTGAAATGCTTTTCTTTCTTTCGACATTGATGATTGGTCGGAAGAAATCAACGATGCCCCAGGTACCCATTCTTCCCGCATTTGTCCAAATATATACTCTTGGTGTCATCTAAACAGTGTGTGCATGTGTGGTATCCCTTGTTTGTCCGTCCTGAAAGGTTACTGAGAGCAGACCAATCGTTGATGGTTACAAACAGCAACGCATGTAGCTCAAATTCTTCCTGTTCGTTCTCATCCCACACACGTACACCTCTTCCATTCCATAGCTATAAAAGTTCATCAACTAATGGCCTTAGGTACACGTCAATGTCATTGCCGGGTTGCTTAAGGCCTTGGATGAGCACTGGCATCATAATGAACTTCCGCATCATGCACAACCAAGAAGGAAGGTTATACATACATAGAGTCACAGACCATGTGCTATGCTGGCTGCTCTCCTCCCCAAAAGGATTAACGCTATCTGCACTTAAACTAAACCATACATTCCTCGGGTCACCTGTAAAGTCGCTCCACTTTCTCTCGATCTTTCTCCACTGCGACCCGTCAGCGGGTGCTCTCAACTTCCCGTCTTTCTTACGTTCTTTTTTGTGCTATTGCATCAACTCGACATGCTTTTTGTTTCTGAACAGACGTTTCAACCGTGGTATTATAGGAGCATACCACATCATCTTGGCAGGAACCCTCTTCCCGGTGCGCTGGCCATCAACATCACCAGGGTCATCTCTTCCGATCTTATACCGTAATGCACCGCATATCGGGCATGCATTCCGTTCCTCGCACTCACCGCGATAGAGGATGCAATCATTAGGGCATGCATGTATCTTTTGCACCCCCAATCCTAGAGGGCATCCAACCTTCTTTTCTGCGTACGTACTGTCGGGCAATTCGTTATCCTTTGGAAGCTTCTTCTTCACTATTTTCATTAGCGAACTAACTCCCTTGTCAGATACACCATTGTCTGCCTTCCATTGCAACAATTCCAGTGTGGTACCGAGCTTTTTGTTGTCATCTTCGTAATTTGGGTACAACCCTTTTTTGTGATCCTGTAACATGCGATAGAACTTCAACTTCTCCCTTTCACTTTCGCATTCTCTCTGTGCATCAACAATGACCCGGCGAAGATCATCATCGGGCACATCATCTGGTTCCTCTTGATCTTCAGCTTCCCCCATTGCAGCATCACCGCATTCAAGGGGAGGGTAGTTGTCGTCATCCTCTTCTTCTTCGTTGTTTTCCATCATAACCCCTCTTTCTCCGTGCTTGGTCGAAACATTATAGTGTGGCATAAAACCCTTCTGAAGCAGGTGGAAGTGAAGGGTTTTAGAGTTGGAGAAAGACTTCGTATTCTCACAGACAGTACATGGACAAGGCATAAAACCATTCTGCTTCTTTGCCTCAGCCGCTTCGAAAAAATTATGTAGGCCCTTAATATACTCGGAGGTGCGTCGGTCAGCGTACATCCATTGCCGGTTCATCTGCGTGCGTTATATAATAAAGTGTAATAAAAACTATTACAACATATCATGAATAGAGAAGTGAACAATAATAAAAGTAAGAAAATTATACGACTAAGTATATTTTCTTTTAGCAAGAAGACAAGATCAAGAGGCTCACCATGCGCGGGCGATCGACGACGGTTTCAGGACAGGGACGGGACAGGACGGATCGCCAAACCTTGACAAATCTTGAGAAAAATGGAGTTTGGACAAGGAGCTTCGAGAGGAGAAAGCTTAAGCTTGGCTTAGGCATTTCGTCAAACACCTCATGTGCATAGGAGGTGAGCTAGAGCACCACAAAGCACTCCCCTCGCCGGCCAAAAAAAAGAGAGCAGTGTGGAGTGCTCTGCTCGCTGGGAGGGGATATATATAGGCATTTCATTGGTCCCGGTTCGTGGCTGGAACCGGGACTAAAGGACCCCTTTGGTCCCGGATCCAGCCATGAACCGGAACCAATGGTTGTGGGCCAGGAGCTAGGCGCATTGGTCCCGGTTCGTGTCTAGAACCGGGCCCAAAGGTTTCAGACGAACCGGGACCAATGCCCCACGTGACCCGCCCGGCCCCCTGGCCTCACGAACCGGGACCGTTGCTCCCATTGGTCCCGGTTCGTGACTGAACCGGGACTAATGGGCTGGCCCGGCCCAAACCAATGCCCTGTTTTCTAATAGTGGTCACATCACGTTGCAGAAAAAGTTACGTATATACGATCGCTGCAGATCAAATCTTGCCATGCATAGAGGCTGCCCTTCTCCTGGTGGCGCTTCTGTGTGTGCCGGCCCAAAAAGAAACTAAATTCCAGCACCTAGACAATCGACTATGTAGCACACGTGAATTAGCATTGGAAATAGAGATGTTTAACTGTCTCATCCTTGTGGCGAAAACAACATTAACTATTTACTCCCATTGCAGTTTCGTTCATGAGACTATCTCCATTGAGGATCATTCTTATTCGTAGGAACTTCCATTACCTCAATCGTTTTGTTAACAACAGCCACATTAGTATGGACACACACGATATATATATTTGACCGAGAAGCGCAAACTCTGGTGAAGGTTCCACTGGATTTTTTCATGTCCTTGCGGTAGTAGGACCATTGCAAACCGCCATAGCAGGGCATTCCACGTCACGGTCCTAGGTCCAACCAAATCCTAGTGGGATGACAAAATTGGGGGACAACTGCCCAACATTTGTGCTATCCTATCACGTTTACTATGAATAATGGAGTATAAGGTTTATGTATTATTCATGGAGCGGTGAGTTTTCTAGACACCAATCCTTCCAAGAATTGTTGAACCGTCCTTGATTGTTAATGATTCAAAGTAAAATAAAAATTCTTCCTTTTATAAGGTCAGCCAAAAATTATGAATCCCCTTGTTTTAAAATCGGGATTAGGAGACATATTAAGTGGTGTTTACAAACAAAAGTATATCCATGTTTACATCCCCTAGTTCTTCATGGCACTGCATTGAATGGAGATTGTGAAAATTCAATGCCCTTGCTGAGATCGAAGAGGATCCTGATTATGTATCTAGGATTGAACACATTGTTAGTGATTCTGAATTGCAACCTAGCACACGAGCTTGACTTAACCATCTTTTTTCCCTCTCCATCTATCCAACCATTGATGCTAAGGCATCTCGACAAGGTAACATATAAGCCAAAACAAGTCACCTCAGTTGACTCCCATATATAAGGCAAGACCATATGGTTGAACATGCATTTTGCATGTGTAATTACATTCATTTTAGTATTTCAAATATTAAAAAGGACTTGTAAGTTAAGGAATGATGTTTTCTACATCTTGCACAAGTTCTTATCCATTTGAGATATCTGAGTCCAATTGTAAACTCGCAAGTATCATATTAATGTTTTTTTCTAGCAAGTAAAATAACTATGAGAAATTGAGTATGTAATCTGCATTGCAATGAAGAAATGTGTCCAACACCAACCTAGGACTTGGACACTCATAATAACACCTGACGTCTTACATCTACTTTGCACAACATGGTACATGAAGATTGTTACACTAGTAATGACATGTGCATTAGAATATTAGATGTAACATTCATGCTGGATGTGTGTACAATCACAACAAAAGCATGTGACAAGATGGTACTGTAAATGTATGATGCTATAATAATAGGCGGAGATAGCAATTCTAACTGTCTATAATAGAAATAGTGGATGCTTTGAAATTTGGGAAGTGCACAAGTCGATAAATGCGTTGTTGCTAACTGCCAAAGCATGTCACGTTAGCAATTCTGAAGTTTAGCAGATGAGTATAGTTACATTCCAACATATCCTATGCCCAATTCCTCTAGTGATGATGAGTGAACATCATCCATATATTCAAAATGTACTGTTCTATCTAAATATGTTTCATAGGTTTGAAAGGCACCAGGGATTACTCTACCACAAGGGCGCAGAGATCTGGAGTCTTTTTCTCTTTACAAACACTTTCGTAGAAGCAAGGTGTGAGTAATAGTGTTCTTTCAGTCCCTCGCACATGACCTAGTAGACTATCAACCTTCATGTGATGGTACAATGAATCCAAATAGTATGCATGTCATCCTCACATATCCCGAACAATGTTTTTATTAAATTGATCATGTTGTCACTTCTACTAATAAGGTAAGTTGAAAATGTATATGTGAAGTGTTGTGATCGTGGCATCATCCCAATCAAATAGGAGTATGAGCTTTATGAGTATTTTGCACTTATAGTTAGACACCATTTATGTGCTTAGCTAACGAGCCTGTGACATATTAATTTAGAGACCGTCAATACATGGTGATTTTTCTTGCATCTGTCGGGTAAATCATCAAGCACTATGAAATTTTTCTTGCATTTTATAAAGCAATCACATGACTCAATATCAATTACTAAAAAAAAACATTATTTACTCCCAATCCAGGCTTCTCCGTGTGATTATCTCATTTCCAAAGATACCATGGGAAAATCTTGATTTTCAGTGGAACCTTCATTTCCCAAATTCTGTTTGTTATCAACTGACGTATCACAATGGACTAGCACATGGTACATAGAACGGACAGAGAAGCATCCATTCTGGTAAAGGTTCCAAGTGAATTCGTTCTGCCCGTAGGTTAGTTGGATCAGTGCCAAACTAGCAAGTAGGGTGTTCGATGTCATGAGCCAAACCCAACCAAATCCCATTATAACGACATAATTGGTGGAGAAGTGTCGAACACTTGTCCTACCCTACCTTGTTTATTACAAACAACATGGTACAAGGCTAAAATCAGTGTGCAGTTTGATGGACAGTCTACCTGAGCTAGTAGTTTGCATGGCAGGTTAATCTGTTCAACTAACATATATCAGCCAGAACACTTTACAGATTTTACTAGTTGCACATGTTCATTCCAATTTTCAGATAATTTCAGGGAGGAAAGAAAAATAAAATGGAAAACGGTGCAGTGATTTTGTGAGAACTAGAATCTGATGCTAATTAAACAAACACTTCTGCTTCGCCCCCCTCCCCCTAAACACATCAATGGTCTAAATCGTTCATACCCCTTCATAATTAAGGACGTGATGGACATTAGGGCATGTTTTTTCCGTTATACAACCATTAATTATCAGACACTTCTAATAATAATAATTGTTGGGCGTTAATCGTGCAGAAAACACATGAATTAATACCCTTTCTTTGCAACACAAGGACGCATACACCCGCACCAATTCCAACTGCAGATTTGTATGGTTCATTGCAACTTTAGTTGCCCCACACAAAGACGGATGCACCAGTGCCAAGCAGGACCTCAATGGATGATCACTAGCACATTTGAACTACAATTTTTCTTAACCAATTGTTCCATGTGTTTTCGAAAAAAATTCATGTGTTTTCACTTTATTGGACATGTATAGGATAAAAAAGACTGCATGGACATAATATGAACAACCAGAACAAAAGCAAAACACATGATTTTTTTCAGACAGAAAACACATGTATTGGTGGGTTGTGCGAGCCAGTTTTCCTTTGATTGCAACAAAACACTAATTATGCGGATATGATCAAGGAACTACCTCTCGGTTTTGTGTGCATGCCTTAAAAACAGGGATACAAGGTCGTAATTGAGGGGATTAATTACTATGGATTTCAAGTGGTGTTTTTATGGGGGGGGGGGGGTGCCGAAGCAGGCCTCACAAACAAAATGCTGCTTTTTATTTCTTAAAACAAAATGCTAAAGTAGCAGCAGAACCATTACAGTGATAGTCATGTCCGGGATAGAGTTGCAATACCTGATACAGTTCTCATCAAGCTAAGACACTAGACACATTTGCTTATTATGAAAGGCGGTGGAGGCTGGTGGGTCTTTGTTGTGCCTTGAGGCCTACGTCCATGTTGGCCATGGTTTAGTTGCAGCAGCAGCAGAGGCAGTCGAGGCAGCCATCACAGGTCTCGTAGTTGCAGAAGCAGCATAGCGCCATGAACACGATGCAACCCAAACACCCAATTAGTCATACAAAAAACAACAAAATCATAGAAGGGAGAATGAATAGAGTCACCGCCACCTAACCACAAGTGAAAACACTGTTTTGTACTCTACTCGTAGTAGGACATGCCCTGTGGCGGCGAAGGGTTGCTAAACATCTCACTGCCGACCGGCTGGGCTGGTCTCCTCTTCTCTCCGGCTAGCTTTAGATTTCCCCTACGTTGTGTGTATGTAAGGAAGGTTATTACAAATTGCATTTGGATGGGTGTATTCATAAGTCAGGGGAGGTTCAACAATTGTCAAAGCCCACCTGCCAAGTGTACATTCACATGGGAATGTATCTTCTAACATAAATTAGAAGTATCCTTGTGGAGATAGAAATGGGACTTGATTGGTTTTGTTCTACACTAAGGTGTCTAATTTTTCAGCTACCTAGTGTGATTCCCATTGACTTGATTCACTGCACTACCATATTTGAATGAAAAATCTCAAAATTAAGATGGCTTACATTTTCGATGCACAACATTAATAGGGAAGGGGATGTCCAACCTTTTCCGATGTCCAACGACAAGTGTGCATTACATCTGAATGTAGTAATACCTCTGTCTCGGTGTATATGTCATTTGTGTAGTTCTAGACCATCGATTTGAGGAATTAAATATGTGTTATATGTTATGAAAATTATATCAATAGAAATCTACATTGATGTAGTTTCTAAATATATTTTTTTCATCATATATAATACATATTTAGATAGTTAAATTGTTCATCTAAAACTACGCAAATGACTTATACGCTGGGATGGAGTAGTAGTATCTTCGAACGAAAATTAGAAGTATCCTTGGGGAGACAAAAATGGGACTTGATTGGTTTACTTCGACCCGAAGATTTCTAAATTGTCACCGATCCACTGTAGTTCACATTGAATTGAGGCACCACGCTGCCATATTTGACAGTCAAAAGTCCAAATTAAGAAACAGACCATGTAGGGGATGGGGCCCCTATTCAGCCTCATATGCTTCCAGCTGATGGTTTTGTTCTTAGCAGCTAAGGAGTGTATCAATACTGACAGTACTAGTGCAACACAGCAGCACCAGAATTGATGACAAGTGGATGCCTCTTACGTCGTGTTCTTTGTTTTATCTTGGCGTGGTTTTTTTTTTTGATCTGTTGGCGAGGTCGCTGAATACCGACTTGTTGAAGTCGTATTCTAGAAGGAAAATCCATCAGCGCCGATGGGGACATCAGGGAGGATTTGTTTCATCTGGCCTCTGCTGGTCTTATTTAGTATACATTTATTGAAAGGAGAAGCGACCACGAATGTATAAATGACTGCGAAAGTATAACGCGCGTGCTTTACAACCGCCACAAAAGATATTAGACTATAACATGTGTGTTATCATGATATGATTGGAAATTTCCAATCAATTTAATACATTTAGGCTCACTTTAAATTCCTATCGCAGATATCCTTGTGATGTTTTTTCTAGCAGTAACAACGATCAATATAAAGGTTTAGGGAACTGTGTTGTAATTTTTCCATCAAAAAATGGACCTGAACTGCGGCCTGAAGTATGTATTCTGACTAGTAATAACATAGGAGTCCAAATTCAAACTAGGACTGGGACACATAGGTGGGTGTCTGCCATCATAACACTAACGTATTATTTTTTATCACATTATAAAACCAACATCTCCAATGACTTGCAAAAAATGATACATGTACGTTATCACGCTAGTACTCGTCTGTCCATTAGATGTAGTGTACATGCTTGCTATGTGTACAGTCATATCAAAGGCCCGCGAGCATATGATATGGCGAGGATATGGTTCTATCATAAAAGCCAAGGATAGCAACTAAAATCAACTATAGTAGAAGTAGTGTGTGTGTGTCTTCAAATTGGATACTCCCAATGCTGCATAAGCAGATAAATGCAGTGTAGTGAGCTACCCAAGCGCCAACACATTAGCAATTCCTAACAGATAAATACAGTTGCATCCCAATTCTTTCAGGTCTAGTTCCTCTAGTAATTATGATGGGAACATCTATATATTTATTAAGACTGATCATCATCTTATTTAAATGAGTTTCATAGGTGTGAGGCATTAGAAATTATTCTATGGCAAGGCAATAGAGGAAAGTGAGACCTTTTGAACTCTATGGTACCTTTATTTCTTCCATGGGAGACAATTGGGCAAACGGCCCGTAAATGTCATTTTATACCATGTAATGCTAACAGTGCCATGTGAGATGTAATCCTCTGACGTTTAGGATAGAACTGTCTGTGGGTACAAGGTTGTTCTTTACATGTATCTTCTAATATAAATTAGATCGGTATCCTTACGAGGATGAAAACACAACTAAATTAGTTTCCTGTGATCCGAAGATTTTGAAATTATCAAACTTCTACTTCCCGCGTCTTGTTTGTTGCCCCCCTTGTATTTACGTCAAATTTTGACCATACATTTGAATAGAAAATATAAATTATGTTGTACCAAAATTAGATTGTTAGATTCGTATTTGAATGAAGTTTCCAATGACATTGTTTTTGTGCTATATGTAATATATCTTCCTAGGCAAATCTATGATCAAATTTAGCCTAAAATACGAGGGGGCCTAATAAACATGAAAGGGAGAAGTAGAGTAATTAATTCCCACTGAATTGATTTATTAATTACTACAATGCCATATTTGATTGGCAAAAGGCCAGATCAAGCGCTGCTAACCAAGTAATTCATGAAAAATTAATCAATGATATGCCCTTCTGACAGTTCCATGCTTCTAGTTGACAGTAATAGTTATCTTAGCCACTAGGAGATGTGATGAAACTTAATTAAGAAGTGTACCATCAGTACTAGTGCGTCCTATTCTTGGAGTGGTCAGAAATTGAGTACATTAATGCAGCTAGACTATAATAATGGTAGTTGATGTATATATATTTTTGAAACAAGGCAAAAGTTTTGCCATTTTCATGGATTATGAAAGGAAGTTTCGAGGTCGAGGCCGAAGGCCACAATATAAACATTACTCTCGTTGCATCACATTACGCAAATGCTTAACCCCACAAGACACCATAACAAAGTCTCCTCTTTGATTCTGGCGTCAATAACTCCATCCGGCACCACGGTGTTGCAGAAGACACGTGCATTCCGCTATTTTCAGATTTCTCATGAGATAATCAACATTAGGAAAACAAGCGCCCTTCGCGATTCAGTCCTCTTGGACGCATTGATTCTCTACCACTCCTTACAGAATACGTCCCGCCCCAATCTGGAAGATATACATCATGTAACCAAGCCAAGTTTAATGATGCCCCAAATTGTAACGGTGTATGCGTGCAGCGGCACTGGAAAAGAAGGTGAGCTGCCTATTCTTGAACCTGTTTGCAAACGGGGCATATGTTTTAGTTAGACCATCCCGGTTGGAGTCTGGCAGCCATCCAGATCTTAGTTTGATAATTAGCCATGTGAAGAATTTGCATTTGGAGGGCCGGGGGCGGGGGGAATTCCTCGACACGTTCTGGAGCATGTCCGTGTCACTGTCAACCAAACCAAGGAATTGTGCGCTATAGGCTGCCGCCGTTGAGTAATGTCAACCAAACAAATGAATTCATGAATTGTGCGGCCTAGTTCCTAAGTCCTATTCTACTCCCAAGTTCAAATGCTCCCTCATGAACAGTAAAATAAAAAATTATTAACAAATTCAAAAAATGCTGATTTTTATGGTAAACTTCGACAAATTATTTACATGCGTATCAAAATTCAGCACGAAATAACATTCATGGAAGTCACGGTGAAAAAAGAAAATCAACAGTCCAAAATGTATTAAAAACTAACATTTTTGGAGCATCGATTTTGTTTTTTGCCACGACTTCCATGAATATTATTTTGAGTTGAAATTTTACATGTATACAAAACATTTGCCAAAGTTTACCAAAAAAATCAGAATTTTTGAATTGTCTTAGTATTTTTTAGATTTTACTATTCATGAAGGAGCATATGAGCTCGGGAGCAAAAACTCCAGGTCCGGCCTAGTTGATATATTATGTTGACGATTTGCAAAAATAAAATCAGCTTGCAGTGGGATGAACTGTCTTCCTAGACTGCTGGTGGTTTGGTAGGTTAATCTGCTCAACCAACATTTGCACATGTTCATTTTAGCCATAGAAAGAATGAAATGTTCATTTCAGTCTTCAAATTATTTCAGGGAGACAAAGCAAAGAGTCAAAGGAAAAGCGCAGTGGTCAGGCGAGGACCAGAATATGATGCTAATGAAAACAAGATGCAACACAAACCATGATGGATGGTGATTATAGTGATAGTCTTGTGTGATGCAACACACATAATAATTAATTTACGTATATATATTGATCGATGAACCCCTTAGTGCGTAACCAAGCAATTTATGAACTCTATATATTGATCCTTAGGGGATGGGGTCATGCTTCCAACTGATCATATTTCCCTTAGCGGCCAGTTAAGTCAAACTCTAAACGGCCACCTATAAAATTGAGAAGGATCCGGCCGATTAAAGCTTAGTGAAGTATATTTACTCGACTAACTTTTGGTCGGACTTAGCCGATCCCTTGAATATAACGGACTATAATTTTGTTTGTTTCTAACTTATGCAATTATAGTTTACATTGCTACTATATATCAGCACACATATAAAAACTAAACATAAATATGGATGTTCAAGCAAAACATGAATATAAAACCGAATTATTCAAATTTGTAGAGATCCAATGGTACAAATGTAGCTAACATGAGAAAGCACAACTAGGAAGCGCTATGAAGTCGTTGGAGCTTAGTATGAAGCGCTATCCAGTAATGCTCAATAAGATCTTCTTGGAGCTTAGTATGAACTTGTTGGTTCTCAATCCTGCGATGCCCTTCGAGAAATGCGTGGATCCTATTTAGGTCATACTCTGGCTCAACAGGAGTCTTGTTGGTGATGTATCACAAGTTCTCATGTATATTCCTCTCATCTTCAATATTCATATTATGCAATATGATGTAATAAGTGCCATAAAACCTTGTAGCTCCAGTACTTGGCAGGGCCACAAACAATTGCAAAGCGCTTCTGAAGCACACCGAAGGCTCTCTCTACATATTTTCTAGACGCTTCTTGACATTAGACAAAGAGAATATATTTGTTACATTTTCTACGCGGAATTGTTTTGACTAACGTGGCCCATGGGGGATTGATGCCCTCTGAGGGTATTAACCCATCAAGTAATTGCCCATTGACCGAATAGTTGCAAGCAGGAGCATCTCCAAATCAAGAACAACCGCAATCCAGTTCATTGGAGGGCTTGCACTTATCTCTCCACGTGCATTTCTTCGCCGAATGAATCAGTCATCATACTTCTCGACGGCGTTCACAATGGCAGAAAAACAGTTGTGTGCATCCGAAAGTGCTGGCAAAAGTGCTTCTCCGTTTAGGTTCGATTTGAATCAAAGTAGTCTCTCTTGATCTTGGCATGAACCCTGCTCTATCATGGGTGAGTTGTTATGCGTCAAACTGCGACCCTCTCCTAGGCCGCCGAATATCATCAATGAAAATCATGCCAAGAATGGTTTCAAAGTCTTCCTCGTTTTCTTCCTTTTGGTGTGACAATGAGTCCTGGAAGACCACCTACGTCAATCTCTTCATCTTCAATTAAAACGGCTCGGTTCAAAACGAAACAGAAGTTTTTTTTCCTTTGAAACACTCACCTAAGAAAACTGTCAAACACTTGCAAGGTGTGGCGGTGCACCGGTCCGCCGATGTCGTTTTGGCCAAACCAGTGGGCGGCGACACGTGGGAATGACCAGCAGTAGTGCGCAAGCAAGGTCAGATGCGGTAGCCACGAAAGAGGAGGGAGATTCGGAGCAACCTGACGAATTGGCTGTGGCAATGGCGTTAGTGTTTCACCTTTTGATTCCGGTGACGCTGGTGGGCGGTGAACGGGCTCAGAGTCGGGAAGAAGGGTGACAAGTATCAAGGGAGGCAACGATGTAGCGGCCACATTGGCAGACGGGAGTCGGGAGGTGCGCCGGCAAAGAGGTAGTTGGGGTGGGGCACGAGAGAGTCAGAGTTTTTTCTCCAAGGCCGAGTAAATTTAGGCGCCGAATACGTGGTGGAGTAAAAATTATCCTTCTCTATTCGCTTTAGAAGATCGGCTAAGTGACAGTTAAGGAGTAAAGCCAAAATTTTACTCCTCTAATGCCAGATAGGAGATCGATTAGAGTTGGCCTAAGGAGTGTACTAGTATTGGCAGTACTAGCGCAACACTGTAGCACTAGCATGGATTACAAGTGGATGCCTCTTACGTTGTGTTCTCTGTTTTATCTTGGCCTGTATTTTTCGACCGCTGGTGTGGTCGCTGACTACCGACTACCCCACGTCGTACTCTAGAAGACAAATCCGTCAGGCACACGGACATCAAGGATGATTTTTTTTTTGGAGCGTTGCTTCACATACGACATAATTAGTATGATTTCTGTACGATGAAGTATGGCAACCGTTGGTCGACACTGACTCAAGGTGGGTTCACGATGGATTGCACTATCGTATGAAAATCGGAGCTGTTTTCATCGTAAGTGAGGTAATTTCATTTGTTTTTTGTGAGGGAAGGAGGGTTTGTTTCATCTGTCTTGTGTGTGGTGTTACTTTGTGAGGCAAGGAGAAGTGACCACGATTGTATATCCCTCACGCTTGACAACTGCCACAAAAGAGATTAGACTATATCATGTATGTTATCATGATATGATTGGAAAGTTCCAATCCATTTGAGATATTTAGGTTCACTTTAAATCCCCATCGCAGATGTCCTTGTAATGTTTTTTCTAGCAGTAACAATGATCCATATATAGAATTAGGGAACTGTGCTGTAATTTTTCCATACAAAACCAGACCTGAATTGCTGCCTCAAGTATGCATTCTGTATTGGTAACATATGAGTCAAGATACAAACCGGCCCTGAAACCAGAGGTTGGTGTACGCCATCATCGCTTTAGCGCTTTTGTGGACCTACTTTTTTTTATTAACATGTTTAATAAAGTGGCTACATACATCGATTGATGCAGAGGTAAGAGGCTTCGTTCATCCTTTTCAAAAAAAAAATCATAACTCCAACATCTTTGATAACTTGACATATCATGATACATGTACGCTATTACTCTAGTACTCGTATGTCCATATGATGTAGTGTACATGCTTGCTATATGTACAATCAAATCAAATGCATGACAGGGTACGACACGCAAGGGTATGGTTCTATCATAAACGGCAGGGATAGAAAATCAAATTGGCCATAGTACAAATGGGCTTATAGCTCACGTTGCGACACATTTCAAGTGAATTGGAAGGAGTGCGACGTCGTTGACGAAAATAGCTGTAGTGCAACGTTTCAGAAGCCCAAATAGCAAAGGCCCACTCGGGCGATTAAACTGGTCGTCAACGGGAGTGAGATTATGTTTAAGACATGTGGGTCCCACTTGACAGAGCATTTAGTTACGGCCCCACTTGGTAATGCATCAGGTGTGATGTGGCCCGTTGCTCCCTCCTCCCTCCTCTTCGTTCTTGGAGGTGAGCCGACGACGGCGCCGGAGCTTTTTTTCTCGGTGGCAGCAGCGGCGGAGCTGTCGTTCTCGACGACAGCGGCGGCTGTGGTGAGTAAATCCTGAACCCTTGTCCTGTTCCCTTCCATGTCGAGTTAGATCTCACCGCATCGAGCTGCCTTTGTTTCCTCTGTTTTTGGTCGATTTGATGCAGATTTGGGTGCGGGGGAGGGGGTAGGGGGGCTGACCGCGATGGAGCCGCTAGAGACAACAACGTCGACTAGGTATGTGCATCCTTTCCAACCTATGCGATTTGTGCGTCGTCTGCTTCCGCTAGCTCACACTGCCCGCCATTGACAAACAGGGGTAGGACATTCGAATTCACTATCGAATTCTTTCCTTCTAAGGCGAAGCTAGGTGATGGTACACTAGTAGAAAACAGGGCATCGGTTCGGGCCGGCCAGCCCATTAGTCCCGGTTCAGTCATGAACCGGGACTAATGGGAGCAACAGTTCCTGTTCGGGAGGCCAGGGGGCCGGACGGGCCACGTGGGGCATTGGTCCTGGTTCGGAGGACACCTTTGGCCCCGGTTCCATACACGAACCGGGACAAATGTGCCTCGCTCCTGGCCCACAACCATTGGTCCCGGTTCATGGCTAGAACTGGGACCAAAGGGGGTGACCGTTCGCCTAGTGCGAGCCCCTTTAGTTCTGGTTGGTAGCTCAAAATGGGACTAAAGGTTCGAACGATTCGCATCCCACGACGTTTCGCGGTTCGAGGAAGAGGCAACTGTACCGAGCACTTCACCCATTTCTCTTCTTCTCCTCTCTTCTTCTCCTCCATTCTCCTCTCTTCTTCCCCATATCTTCTACCATGAATCCAATCACTCGATACGGGGAGGTGCTCGCACATGGCATGACCAATCCCGATGTCGTCTACACGAAAGATAGCGCCATGGTGTCGCGTTTTCTTTCCCTTTTGCAGAAATGGCTTGAAGTGGCGGATGAGAAAGACAAGTTCATAGGGCTTGATCTCGCGTACACGACCAAGCAAGAAGATGTTGCCGTCATCTAGCTATGTTTCAAGAAACATGTGATGATCTTCCAATGGGCAAGGTGAGTTTTGAGGGTTTTCTTTGATCAATTAATAATTTATAGATTATGATGAAAAATGCATAGGATAGAAATATGTTGCATTTTGAATCCTATTGGAAATATTAATATTTCTTTTAAGTTTGTAGTGACTAGCAATTTTCCTTGTTGCAAAACATGGGAGAACATATATGTCATATCGCTAATTGAGGGTTTCTTCGTCAATTCATAGGATATAGCAATATATATGTTCTATTTTGAATCCTATGGCAAATATCAATTTCTCTTAAGTTGTAGTGAAATAATTTCCGATTTTTTTATGATATTAATTACTGTTCACCGGGCTCAAATGAGCCGGGGAGCATAAACTCTGCGTCTTCCTCTTTTGTTGCAGCGAAATAGTTTTCCTTTATATAGTTGCATATTATAATTCTGCCGAAATATACTTGTTGCAGCAGTATTTAACATTTGTTCCATTTTAATTTGTTGATGTTGCAGTAGTGACAAGCACTGCCCAGCACTCGTGGACTTCCTACGCAGCGGCATACATTTTGCTAGCGTTGATGTAAGGAATGATAAGCTGAAGATGAGGCGCAGCTTTGGTATTGAGATACCAGCTGACTGCCTTATTGATATCCAAGACATATTCAGGCTTCCGTATGAGAGGACTTCGATGGCTTCTATGGCAGTCGCCTTGATCAACGACTATTACGAAGATATGAAGACCAAATTTCCCCCGACGCAACACAAAGAGTGGGAGAGGACCCCACTTCAGCCTATGAACATTGAGTATGCAACAAAAGATGCATACGTTGCATATCAGTTGTACCGCAAGATTCGAATCGTGAACTATGGGCAGTGTCACCTCGCACCACCATCACCATGGGGCGGATATTCTTCTGATTCAGACTAGATGGTAGTGTTCGCTTGGACGAGTACTTTCTGTAATGGATATCTGAACTATTATATATTACATATCTCTCTAGCTATTATATATTAGTACTGCTTTTCAATTCAGATTTTTCTTAAATTCCGATTGTGGCCGAGAATAATATGCAACAAAAAAGTGGGTTGTCATCGTTGGCTACAAACACGCACACAACATGCCAACTTTCAACCTTTTCAGACTTCATTTGAAGTGTTTTTCAATTTCTGGGTCATTTAGCTCAAAAAAAAGTAAATGCATGAAAAATATCAAATGAAGTTAGAAAGGCTTGAAAATTGATGATGTGCCTTTGAATGGTGTATTTTGAACATACGAAAAGCCTCGAGTTCAAATAAGTTTAAGAAAATGAAATGCCTTTTGTAACCGATGAGTTTCCGTCCAAAACCCCGATACTTCGAAGAAGACTGTCCGTTTTGTACGCGAAGTGCATCCTGCTTTGCCACAACCCTTCTAACTTTTTAGCACATTCTATGTGGGTGAAAAGTTGATACCATGCCAACTTTCAACTTTTCAGACTTCATTTGAAGTGCTTTTCAATTTCAGGGTCATTTAGCTCAAAAAAATAGTAAATCCATGAAAAATATCAAATGAAGTCAGAAAGGGTTGAAAATTGATGATGTGGCTTTGAATGGTGCATTTGGAACACACAAAAAGCCTGGAGTTTAAATAAGTTCAAGAAAATGAAATGTCTTTTCTAACCGATGAGTTTCCATCCGAAACCCCGATACTTTGAAAGAGTCTGTTCGTTTTGTACGCGAAGTGCATCCTGCTTTTGCCGTAACCCTCTCAACTTTTTAGCACATGCTATGTGGGTGAAATGATGATATCATGCCAACTTTCAACCTTTTCAGAGTTCATTTGAAGTGCTTTTCAATTTCAGGGTCACTTAGCTAAGAAAACAGTAAATGCATGAAAAATATCAAATGAAATCAGAAAGGGTTCAAAAATTGATGATGTGGCTTAGAATGGTACATTTTGAACACACGAAAAGCCTGAAGTTCAAATAAGTTCAAGAAAATTAAATGTCTTTTGTAACCGATGAGTTCCCGTCCGAAACCCCGATACTTCGAAAGAGACTGTCCGTTTTGTACACGATACTTCAAAAGAAACTTGATATTATATACAATTCATGCAAATAAAATGATCAAAGTTATTTTTGTTAAAAAAATTAATAGCAAAAAAATATTCATAAAGTATTTTTTATTAACAACTTTTAATATGCAAAGAAATAACATAAAAAATAGCAAAAGTGAAAATAATGCGCTTACACTCAAAGTGCTAGTTAGGCACCTAACTAGCCTTTTGAATTTAGGCTGAATTTCAGTATCAACGCATCTATTATCACGATCAGAGGAGCTCAACGTAACAGCCGCGACGGGGCTTATAAGCAGGTTCGGGCAACCTTCGCTTGGCGAGGTGGGACTAAACTCCCACCACATCGCTATGCAAGGCCATTGGTCCCGGTTGGTGGCCCCAACCGAGACCAATGCCACCCTTTCGTCCCGGTTTGTACCACCAACCAGGACCAAAGGGCCTGTTTCCCGCCCTTTGGGCTGCTGAAAACAGGGCTTTGGTCCCGGTTGGTGGCACCAACCGGGACCAAAGGTCCTTGTTTCCCGTGATGTTTCCTTATTTGGTCCCGGTTGGTGGCACCAACCGGGACCAAAGGTCCTTGTTTCCCGTGATGTTTCCTTATTTGGTCCCGGTTGGTGCGACAAACCGGGACTAAAGGGGAGCATTTGTCCCGGTTGGGGCCACCAACCGGGACCAATGCTCCTTCTATATGACAAGCACTTAGCAAAATTCACAGTTTTCATTCCACTTCGGCCTCGTCGCCGCCATGAACCCGCCCTCGCCGTTCCCGTCCCCGTCCTCCCCCCCCCGCCGCCACCCTGTCGCCTCCCCCGCCGCCCCGTGGCCTCCCCTGCCGCCCCGTCGCCTCCCCCGCCGTCCCCGTCGCCGCCCCGCTCCCGTCGCCGCCCCTCCTCCGTCGCCTCCCCCGCCACCCATGTCGCCGCCCCCGCTGTGAGCCGTCGCCGCCGTGGCTCGTTGCAATTTTTTTTAAATATATGTTGATTTTTATGCTTTTTTAGTATGTGTATGCATGTTAGATTAGTATGTTTATGGTAGCTAGATTAGTATGTTTATGTTAGATTAGTATGTGTATGTTGATTTTGGGTTTTATGAAAAATTAGTCGACGATGCCCGGCCCGCATCCTCGTCGTCGAGTAGTCCGCGAGAGCCTACTTGATAGGCGTCGTGTCCGGGACTGGGCTCCGCTGGGCTGGCACTGGGAGGTGCTACCTTCCCGGGCTCGGAGGTTGGTGAGGAATGCAGGTATCGTCGTTGACCCGGACCTTCTGTGGTGGCGGTCACGCGGGCCACTTGAGGTGGTACGTGGCCATGTCAGGGAGGAGGATGAGCACGTCCGTCACTACATGGCGGCGTTGGACGCCCGGTTTGACAATACCTAGTAGATCCTTCAGGGATCTCACTTGAGTTATGATCCCGTGATGTTTCCTTATCTTTGGGTGTCCACCGTCGGCGACTCAGAGACCGCTAGTGAACCGAGTTCACCGTCCTCCATTTTGGATTCTAGGATATTCGATCTGTATCAGTGATATTATATTCGAGGTCATTATAAATATTAATGTATTAGTGATATTTTATCGGTATAATGCGTCTGTGACTTTCGGTCCATCGAGGCTTTCTTTAGATAACTTTCATGTGTGTTCTTGGTGGAGGAATCCCGACTGTTGCCGTGGGGGACGCCTCTTCTTTCTTCTCTTCCTCACGATATACTCGTCGATATATTGCGCAAGAAGCGGAGAGGGGAGTTGTCCATCACGAACGGTTGAACTATTACTGTGAGAGAGTGTCCACCAACATATATACACCACCATATCAATGTAAGAGAGTGCGCACCAACACACCTTGATATATGAGAGTTATTTAAGGAAAGCCTCAACGTACCGAAAGTCACACAGGAATTAATTAAGATCCAAAGCGTGTAGTAATTGATGAACTAGATTATTCGGGATGATGTATTAGTGATATTATATTCAAGTTCATTATAAATGTATTTGTGATTTGCAAGTCATTTCAGTATTTTTTCTAGGTCATTGCTCGATATATGAAATGGGTTGACTTTAGGTCCGTTTCGGCTCATTGTGTGTCTTTTAGTGAGGGAAAGTGTCCATCAGATGTATATATATATACGAGAGAGGAAGAATCACGACTGTTGTCGTGGGGGTCGCCTCTCCTTCGTTCCCGTGTGCTAGACATTTTGGTGTAATGCACTCGGAAACGAATGGAGGAGCCACCATCACCGACGGTCGCAATATCAGAGCGAGTGCCCACCATATACGCGAGATGAGAGTTTAGGAAGGAAAGACTCGACATACCTAAAGACAACCCGTTGCATATTGAGTAATAGTGATCTGTGTGTTGATCAGTTTTCTCGTAGTTTCCTTCGATTGATTTTAAATGTTTCAACTATGAGCCCGTGCCGTAATTCTTGAATCATGAACACAGGAAATTTCGTCATCATCAGACGACGATGGGATCCAAGCATGTGAATTTTATGGTGAAGATAAAGGTCCTTATGACCAGACTGGGCTGTGAGACGGCAGGTTCTTCACCATGAAGCTTTATGAGGACTTCGATATTTCTACGATACACAACGATGACAACTATTTTTTCGTAATTAAGCATGACTTCTGTTTCTTTCCTTCAACGCGTAATTTCTGTTTTATACAATTCGACTAGTTCGTCCCCTGTCATGCAAGACGGTATTTCTTGGAGAGGCTCGGGTTCGAAGAGCACGAGAGTTTTGAGACGAGGACAGCCAACCTAAGGAGTAAACATGGTCACACATTTCTTGTGAAAGTAATGAATGCACCTAATAACACAGAAATAGGGTTCTCGAATTGGGAAGCTCTTTGCAAGGCATATGGATTTGAGGAAGATATGGAAATAACCTTCGATCTTCGTCCCAAAGATCATATTGAAGGAAACATTGACATTTGGGTGGATGTCGATATGTTTCCTGGTTTACCTCCATGTGAGTTTGTCAACCATGCATATTTGTCAAGTAATTTGCATTATATATATATATATATAAATATTAGGTGTTCATGCGTACTAAATTTGTTAATTTTTAATTTACAGCTTATTTCGTTTCCTCGAGTGAAATACAGTTCATAATCGACACGACACACTACACTTATGAATCACATCTAACTTGGGAGGAGAAGGATGATCTTATCTACTTTGTTATTGGTGTCATAGCTGGTAGAGACATCTTCCCGTATAATTTTGAAACTGGCCCAAATTATACATTGTACAGGACACTAGTGCATAGGTTGAGGGCGGATGACATTCGCCGAAATATCTTGGTAACAGTTGCTAATTAAGTACACTAGTACTGTTGCATAAATGGTATTGATTACATTGCTAACTAGGCTACTATATATTATGTTCTTCAACAGAAATTGCCAAATGAAGTTTTGCCACTGTTGATGCAACCCGAAGGTAATATGACAATAAAAAGCCCCTTCCATCCCGAGTTATCTTTTGCATACTCGACTGAGTGCAAACCACCAAGAAGGCTCCAAATTGAAGCATGGGGACAAGTAAAGAAGGATCGCAAGGCACAAGTTGGAGACCGTTGGATCTCTTTGCTTCATCCTGGAGACATTGGTGTGATTCTTTTTTATGCCATTTTACCTAAGAGGGAGGAGTAGGTCCTATGAGGGAGGACTATGTCATTTTATCTTTTTTGTTTTTTTATGAGACTTTAACTTATATGCTTAAGATGATGATGAGTTGTTAGATCTTGTGTAATTAATGGTTTTTCGTCATTTGCTTACTAGCTAGCGTCGAGTTCTATATATGTATAGTAGTTCTATATTTGTTCTATCTATTAGCTAGCTAAGACAATATGAAAACGCTAAATTAACCCTTCAAAACCCCCTAAACCCCCCTTTCAAAAAATCCAGCTCCTGCCAGATGCTGACGCATGGATGCCTTTTGGTCCCGGTTGGTGTTACAAACCGGGACTAAAGGTCCTCCTGCCTGAGCTCCCGTAGCGGCCACGTGGAGCCCTTTTGGTCCCGGTTCGTAAGTGAACCGGGACTAAATGTTTAGGGCTTTAGTACCGACCCTTTAGTCCTAGTTCCAGAACCGGGACAAATGGGCCTCTGGAACCGGGACAAATGGGTCGTTTTCTACTAGTGGTAGCATGCGAGACATAGAGAGAGAGACAATTATGAAATGGGAGGTTGAATGTGCAGAGATTGATCCTCAGGAAATACAGATCATGGAGGAGAGGGCCGTGAGAAATGTTGTGGAGAAAATTGGGGAGAGCATTTTTTGGGGTCCAGAGCAGGAGGTAGCATTGTTACGGTTTGATAATTGGAAGGGTGAGTATGTGAGAATTGAGAATGGTGAAGAGATGGTTGATAAAATCGATCGGCAAGATGGCTGGGCAAGCAAACAGACTACCTTTCATGCAGAGCTCGTTGATCTGAAATCAGATTCTAAGGTTGGATATGTGCCCTCAAAGTTAGCTTCACAGATGGTAGATGATGATTGGGCTTCACAGAGACAGATAACGCCCATGTTTACGGGTGAAGTGACAGTAATAGGGGGGGGGTGATGACGATGTAGAAGAGGGTTGCGATAGTGCTCAAAGGGTTGTTCGTGTTGATTGGAATTAAGTACAATTAGAAGACACTACTGATTTGGTCATTGCACCAATGGCTGACACTGAGATGGCCAATTTTTTTGGCATTCCAGTAGATCCAGTAGATGATCAAGATGAGGAAGAGAGGGATGATGTTTGCCTAATGATGCTAACAGAGATGCTTGTGAAGATGTGGATGGACAGCTGATGAAAGATGTTGCAAATGATGTAGATGATGCACATGATGATGAGTTTGTAAGTGTGTATGACAAAGAAAATCCTGTTATTGAAGTAGGCAAGTTGTTCCCATGTATGCAGGATTTTAGGATGTGTTTCAAGACTTATGTAGTCAAACATGAGTTTGATGCCAGGACTATGTGGACTGACAGAAAGAAATTTTATGCAAGGTGAAGAGGTTTTGATGGAAGCGTTAGGCCTTGCAAGTGGTACATATGGCTAGAATTCAACCTGATGGAAGTACCATCAGGGTTAATCAAATCCCAAATGCATATACTTGTATTACAAGTTCACAAAGAGTATCAACCATGACATCACAACTTTGGATTGCAGAAAAGATCACTCCAATTTTAGCCAAGAAACCAAACACTACAGCAAAGAAACTTAAACTGGACTTGTAAAAGACATACCCCAGTAACGTGAAGTATAGCATAGTGTGGAAAGCAAAACAGAGGGCAATGAAAGCATTATATGGTGATTGGGCAAATACTTTTAGGATGCTTTATAACTTCAAAGCAGAGGTGGAAAAGAGGTCACTTGGTAGTGTTGTGGAGATAGATACTGAGGTAACAGAGGATGGTAGATTTCTTTTCTCCAAGTTCTTTATGGCTTTAAAGCCTTGCATAGATGGCTTCAAAGCAGGGTGCCATCCATTTTTGAGTATAGACTCATCTTTTTTGACTCGCAAATGGAATGGTCAATTGGCAGCATGCAATGCTTTAGATGGACACAACTGGATGTTTCCTATTGCTATTGGCTTGTTTTAGTCACAGACAGAGGTTTCATGGACATGGTTCATGATGCAGTTGAAAAGATGCATAAGGCCAGTGTCACCTTTGGCAGTACACACAGATGCATGTAAAGGGCTAGAAAATGCAGTGAAGATTGTTTTTCCTCATTGTGAGCAGATGGAGTGCTTCAGACATATGTGGAGGAATTTGATCAAAAAATTCAGAGGGGGAGAATTTGGGAGAATGTGCCCAGAAGCAAGATCTTACACCAAACAAACACATTCATGTCATCTTGATAAGATAAAAGCGGCATGCAGTGAGTTTGGTCCATGGTTGAGCACCTATCATTCTCTATTATGGTACATGTCAGGATTTAACAGTGCCACCAAGTGTGATCATATCAACAATAACTTGGCAGAAAGTTTTAACAATAAGATAAAGCGGTTAAAGAACTTGCCTGTGCATGACATGGTTGACCAGATCAGGATCATGATTACGCGCCTGTGGGAATTGAGAAGAAGGATTGGTGATTGTCTGCAAGGGGATAAGCATCCTGTAGTGGTACAATAGGTGGTGAATAGGAGCAGGAATCTTACACATTTGTCTGTTGAAAGATCTTCATTGTGGGGTGCTGAAGTTAGAGATACTAAGACTGGAAGGAGGCATGTTGTTAACACTGAGTTGCATGACTACACTTGCCTCGAGTGGCAACACACCGGGAAACCATGTGACCATGCCATACTTTTCTTGGCCTCCCAACCCAAGATAAACATGGACCCATATTTGCATGAATATTACTCACTGGCAAGATTCAAGGCTGCATATGCAACTCCAATTCCAGCACTTACAGATCAGTCTGAGTGGCCTGAAGTGGAAATTGAATTTTCCATGTGTCCTCCCCTAACAAAAAGAAAAACTGGCAGGCCTAAAGAGAGTAGATTCAAGGCATGGTTTGAGAAACGTGGTAGTAGTAAAAAGGGAAAGTGGAAGAAGTATGCAAAGCCAAAAAGGTCCCAAAAAGGTAACAAAAATAGATGCAAGCTGTGCCAGGAACTTGGGCACCGAAAAGGATCTCCAAGATGTCGTTACACTCCTGAAAAGCCAAAGTATGTTTACGTTTGTGTTTTTTTTAATTTGGGTGTTGTATTTAATTACTAGCTAAATTACAAGCTTTGTTTTCCAGGAGGAAGCGTAGAGGTCAACCCCTTGTTGTTGAAGATTGTTGGGCAATCAAAAAGGCAAGAATGAATGGCTGTAGAAAGAAGAGAAGTTTTGGTGATGAACCAGAATTGGATGATGCCGCGGTGCAAAATGAGCTAGAGTTGGATGATGTTGTGATGCAAAATGATCAAGATTTGCATGATGATGTGGTGCAAAATGAGGCAGTCTTTGATCTTGTGATGCATCATGACCAACATTTGGATGATGATGTGGTGCAAAATGTGGTGCAAACTAAAGCTGTTGCGACAGATGTTCTGCAAATTGAAATTGAAGATGTTCTGCAAACTAAAACTGAAACTGAAGATGTTCTACAAACTGACGTTGTTGGGGCAGATGTGATGCAAACTGAGCCAATATTGCAAGTTGTATTACCAATTGAAGCTACTGGAGTTGTTGTTGTGCAAACTGAGCCTCATGTAGATGTTGTGGTGCCAACTCTAGCTGTCCTAGCTAGTCCAGTTATGAAAATCAAGAGTTTCAGTGAACTAGGTCTCATATAATCAGAAACTGGTAAGAAGAAGAAGAAATCGAGTACTGAGAAGAAGAAGTGAAAAATTCATTTGTCAAACTTGTGTAATGGTGATGTGTGTTGTAGAATAACAAACTTGCCTCAATTTGTGTAAACTGGTATTTGTGTAATGCTATTTAAATTATGGACGGATTTCAAATTTGACCCAAAATTCAAATTCAAATTTGTTTAGTATGTGTTATTGATGTTACAATGCTTTAATATTAGTCATATGCATGTTAAGAGATCAATCCGAGCACTTATTGTTGATGTGAAAAACTAGTCATGACAAATGTGCTCCAAATGAGCTCCAAAGCTAGGCTAAACACCCCATTCCTAAGTTTTGTGAAGGTTTTTGATACCTATGTTTTCTGAAGGTTTTTTCATGAAAATACCCATAGACCAAGTTTCTTATTTTTCCCAGAAACTCACTCACATAATATGATGATGGGTGCAAGCTTCATATTTTTTTGATTTTTTTGAACTAGTTATGCTCAACCCTAGCTTGAATCCCATGCAGCCTCGTTCATGATAGCTATGTTTTGTGAAGGGTTTTTCATGAAAATACCCATAGACCAAGTTTCTTATTTTTCCCAGCAACACACTCACATAATATGATGATGAGTGCAAGTTTCATATTTTTTGACTTTTTTTGAATTAGTTATGCTCAACCCTGGCCCTCAAAACCCTCTCAAAACCCCTCAAAAGCCCTCATAACCCCAACTGAGACTCCGCATCCTTCTGAGCCGCTAGATCTCTCTTAGTGAACGGTCTTGATCATGTGCTAGGGCCACGTCATTGATCCGCGTGATGCTCTGTTATTGGCCGCATTCGACAACGCTGGATATTGTTTTTTTAGAGGATGCAGTGCCATGCAATAGCCGTTTGTTTTTTATGCTGCGACGAGTAGGCTAGCCATTGGGCTGTGGTAAAAGAAGCCCACTCGTTAGACCTGTGCATCGAATGTTGCCTCCTTTGCCCCCTCTAGCCAGGCCCTAGCCAGCAGACTACATTGCCATGCATGCATGCACGGGCGGCACACGCAGAGAAAATGGGGCAGGCATGTCCCCTTGACCCACGACAGCACAGATGTGTGCGGGACGTCGCAGCATGGCAATTGATGCACGGGATAGAAGAATGGGCAGGCGTGACCCCTTGACCCACGACCGATGGCATAGACGCGTCGCAGCTTGGCTGTTGATCTAGCATTTGATGGCAGCCTTGGTTTCCCATGCTCGTGTACACACTTCGATGGGGCGCCACCAAACGCCGCCCGCTCATTACTTCCACCCACTGAAACCACTTACAGAAATCAAAAAGCACATCGCACTTGGGCTATTTAAGCCACACCTATCGTCTTCCTCTCCCTCCTCAACCATACCCCCTACCCCCATCCTCTCCCATCTGCCTTCCTTCTTCCTTCTCCACAAATCAAACCCGATTGAGCCACCATGCAGTACAACGGCCCCACCTACCACTTCCCCCCAACCGTGCCGGAAAGGCTCTACCCGGCCGGAGTCTACGTAGAGAGAACCCTTAGGGTGTGGGCGATCTCAAGGTGGAGGGCGCAAGGGAGTTAACGGAGTTCTTCCTTGCGGCCGGCTTCCGCCACCTCCCCCTGGCTCTCCAAAGATTTTCCATGTTGAGGAGGTTAATCATAATGGCGTTGTGGTTGCGCTCCTCGCTACGTTCACCAACCCCTTCGACGCCTTCCACCTCCTCGGGTGAGTGTTTTGGTGTGGGTGTGAGTTTATATCTTTCACCACCCATAACATCTTCACCGACTTCAATGGCATCTTCCCCAACAACGGCGTTATGCACACGCTCCCGTACCCCATCAACAATGGGGAGGAGTACTGAACGGCGCCCGGAGCAGCGAGTTGGCGTTCACCCGGAGGAGGAGAAGGAGAAGAACCCGCGTTTGGTGCCCCCCGAACTATCTAGCTAGCTATATATCTATCGTATTAGTATTTTAAGTTGTAATCGTTATGCTACTATTATTAAGTTGTATTAGTATTTTAAGTTGTAAGGCTATCCTGGAACTATGGGTTGTAATCGTTATGCTACTATATAATCGTTATGCTACTATACATATTGTTGTTTCGTGCTATTATTTGTAGATTGCTATGGGTTGTTCTTGCTATTATTTGTGTATTGCTATGGGTTGCTACGGGCCCGGGTTGCTACACCCCAATCACCACACACACCATCTTCACAATAATGGCAAAATCATGGGTCATGACCCAAACCATGGACATGCAACTAGGAGCCCCATGCAAACCCACCATGGACATGCAACTAGGACATGCAAACCCACCATGGACATGCAACTAATTTACTTCAAGCAAGCATGCAACTCATTTAGTTCATGGAACCATAGACATGCATAAAAACAATCATAAAACAATAGTGGACAAGCAACAAATATGTAAAGCAAAACAAGTTACAACACATACATGTGTTCATGCATCCATGCACGAATGGATCTAACTATCCTCCTTAAAATTTAGTGCATGAAGTTTAGTGCATCAAAAAATGATCCATCACAAAATTTAGTGCAAGAAAAAGGCCAAAGTAAAAAACAAGTAACATTTTATTTGCCAAAGTTAGAGGTTTATTTGCCGAAGCAACATTTTATTTTGAGGTTTAATCGAAGCATTTTTCTCTAAACATGGTTGCCTCTATGCTATAAAAAAGGGCTGGTGCCCCTACGCGGGTGGGCTGGTCTCTATTTGGGCATGGTTATTTTCTCACGGCCCAACATCTATTCGGCAGCCCAGTTTTGTGTTTTTACTAGAAACTGAATTTGGATGTGTACTCTGTTAACTGAAGAACAAAAACAAAGAAAACAGAGCATGAACACTGAATAATTTGCATTCCAAATTGCTGCTTCAATTAAGATACATGAACTTGGCATGGCGCATAGATCACATCCTCTACCCTGACAGACCTAAATGCCCCCTCTAATTATGGATGAATAGAAAGTAAAACATAAATAGAGCAATGACACGGCAATAAAAAAACCTGCCATGATATTTGCTTGCTTCTGCAAATCGATCATCCCCCTTTGATTTTTCTTGATCTTCTTCAGTTCCTCGGTCAGTTCAGACTCCAAGTGCGGTTCAGCATTGCGCGCATATCTCGCCATCGGCACGACTCTGCCCGCCTCTCTGTCCGAGCTCTCACAATTCTCCATCTGCGGCACCCCGCCCAAATTGAGCTCCCAGGTTGCGGTCACGCTCGAATCAATGTAGCCCTCAGACTGAATCCTCTGAGCATATTCATCAATCCACTCGAAATGTGTGCATTTCTTCGGGATCTGAAAACCACAACATGAACCCTAAATCCCAAATTCGAGGAGAAAAAACAAAATATGAAGAAATCAGAGCAAACAACAGCGAAAGAATGGGCTTAGAACTGAGGTCTAACCTTGCCATCCCTTCCTGCCATTGGTTTGCTCAAGCATTTCACAAATCCCGCCCAAGATTGCCATTGTCATCCGTCTTAGTGACCAACCGTTTGAGAGGCTCTGGGCGTGGGCAGTCAGGGCACCTTGTGAGCAGCACTGGACCATACTGACGCTAGTTTGATTGCGTGGTGGAGGAGGTGGACATCTGCACTAGGTCGTCGGAGAAGAGGAAGAAACGGGAAATGGGAAAAGCAATGGGCCGCGGCGGGCAGACGGGCACTGGCGGAATCTCTTCTAGCCGCGAAGAGGTGGGTCCCGCGCTTACTAGACAAGTGGTGGGTCCCGCGCTTACGTGAATAAGTTGTGGGTCCAACCCATAACAGCTAATGAGGGTATTAGTTCAACTTAAGAGCCATGTCGCACAGGGGCTATTTACTCGCAAAAAGTGTCGTCCCCAAGCCATTCTGTCGAACAACGTCTCAATCCATCCAATTTGTCGCACGGGAGCTATAAGCCCTAGTGCAAATAGTGCATGTGCATAAGACGAAAAATGCAATGCAGTGAGAGCTACCGAGGTACCATCACATTGAAAATTCCTAACTGATAAATATAGTTACATTCCAACCCTCTTTTGTCTATTTCCTCTAGTAATACTGATCAGACCAAAGTTAGCTGTTGCGTTGGGCGAACGACGCTACTGCTAAAGGTTAGCTGTAGCGTCGTACTAGTAGCACGTGTGCCCGCGCTATGGCTATCCTTATTTTCAGCACTATTACTAGACTTTCTCCTAGTAGTGGTGGATTCATTCCTGTTTCATCAAGTTTTTAGCACTCAATATGTCCATTTTGTTACCAATGGTCATGTCAATTATTTCAATTGATTTGTTATTTTATGAATGCAGCACAAAATGAAAAAAATGCCCGCACTATTCCGACACAGGGGGTATATGTGACGATCCTCACCTTGACAACAATAAATGCTTCTCCATCACGCTACAATATTGTGAGTACAAATAGTATACGATAATCAATCTTAACACTATTGGCAAATATAATTTTCTATTTTTCCTTCAAAATGTAATTTGTTTTTCTTATTTGTCAACTAGTGTGTCCCTTGCTACGCAAGACCTTTTCTCCTAGACAAGGTTTTTGTCCGCAACATGGAAGAGGTGATTCAGGTGGTTCAAATTTCAAACATACGATCTATAATGAGGTAGATCACACATATTTTTGTTGTGCTAATTGAAAAGGATCGACCAAAGCTTTCGGATTTGAGATGAAAATAACATTTGATATCGGCACCTACTCTATGTGATGAAGACATATGGGTGGACTTAGACTTGATGCCCATTCTTCCTCCATGTAAGTTTCATAAATGGACTTGTTAAATAACATTTGGATTACACTCCGAAATAGATGTTATTCAACCATAACTTATCTTCTGTATTTTAAATTGACAATTTATTTCTATCTCTAAGAAACATACGGAACATAGTAGACGACACCTAATACACTACCCGCAGTATGCTTACTTGACAGGAAAAATTAGCTCGTGTTTTTTGTTGGTGACATTGAGTCCCTTAAGGGCATTTATGGAGCTGGTCCAAATGATGCACGATACCTACCACTAACCCATACCTTCAACGAACATAACATTTATTATCTACTAAAAGCAAAATACGGATCGAAATAGAGAATTAGCTAGAAAATCTCACAATAATCAAAAATATCTAGCCTTTGATTTGGTGGACATACGTTAATTAAGTGTTTTTAGGACAAGTATTTCCAGACGGAGGAAGTAGTTTTTAATGGCTCATTTAACTCACGCACATCAGGCCAAATCTGGCCCAACATAACTCAGTCTACTATCTCCTTTAAAAAAAGATGGCACCATTCAAGACTAGAAGACTCGGACCAATTCAGATTGACATGAAGAGAAATTGATTTGGAAAGAGCAAGTCTGGAGATAAAACGGGCTTGACACGAACGGATACTTATACCCATTCTATAGATGGTATCTACCGTGCGTGTGTACGTAGGCATGAAGCTTCCGGAAGTAAGAAGCCAAGACCTGTCACAATCTCATGCTTGGTGCGATCTCACCAGCGCACGGCCCGCTGACACCGTTGCCATGCAGGTGGCAGTCCATACGATTTAGAACTGCGAAACAACAATTCAAGAGCGATATGGTTGTGCAATTACCGGCACGACCGCACGAGGAGAAATATGACAATTAACTGAGTGTATGTTTGTAGTCGTATAGTAGCTGCTAGCCTACAACGGTGTGTGGCCGATGACAGCGGCAGTTGGCGTGTCACGGGAAAGGAGCGCAGTGGCGTGGCCACATGGTCGCTGACTCGGGATGGTGGAAACGCGATCAAGTCGATTCAAGGGGCAAATGCGATCTGGGGCCTCAGCCGAGGAGAAACACACGTATGCATGCGTCTGGACGTGAAACGTAAGCTAATTGATTCTTTCACATGTACCAGCTAGCTACCACATACGTTATATGTCTATGATTGTACCAACTCTGCCTTTGTTTTATAAAGAAAATATCATACAAGACCTCATGTATTAGCATTACATGAATTATAGGGGCACTTCCGAAAATAGTATTCTCATGGTGTACTACAAGGAAAATATGTGGACAATGGTTATGGATCAAGAAAAGATATATCGAGTTATGGGAGGGCGGCCCACATCTGTGGTGCAAAGCCACACCACATTCACTAAAAATCTTCATAAATTTATACAATGCCGAATTTCCATATAGTTTTCTTTCAAAATAAATTTTTAATATTTTTTGGACAAGACTGTTTTTTGGTGCATAAAGACGGCATCTCCATTTTATACAAAATAAACTCTATGTGAAATACTAGCTAGCAAAATTTCAGAACAAATTAAACATACACATTAATATTTCATTTTTTATATAAAAACACACTAATGTGGATTAAATAATTCCAAAAATAGAAATAAGGTGATGAAGAACCAGTGTAAAGTAGCATGGACATGTATCAGTTTCCTAGATTTGTTAACATGCATGGGCTTGATGATATAAAAACACATGTATATCCACACAGAAAAAATAGCCACGAAGATGACATGCATGAGCTAATGTTGTAAATTTTTGAAGAATGACATAGTGTAGGCATGTACAAAATGATGTACAAGGCAAGTATAATACCATGTATGCACCAAGGAACCGTAAGTTGTGGCTACAAGCCATAATGAGATTGAGTAAGAGATAGTATCTAGTAATTTCCAATAAATATAAAGTGCACTTACATTTTCTTACAAGAGCAATTAAAAATAGGAATCATAAAAACTCATGCTTTTGCAGGAGTAAACATAAAAATAGGAAAAGTGATGATAAGAGAAGATGGCAGATGATCACGTATGAACCATCCATGTAAAGTACCGTACAATTTATGGTTGGAAAGTCACACCCCATGGATTCGGCGTGAAAAAAAATAAGTCATAAACCAGTCTATGGTTTTGCATGGGACACACATATATGAGTACCCATTTATCTATTATTTTGAGCCACACAAGTCCTTGGTTACAATCCAATGCACTAAAATGTAATGAACTTTGTATGGAAGTAACAATCATATTTCCCAGGAGACACATTTTTTAAGACAAGCATTTTTATGGATATTTTGTTTCTATTTTTTTAAAGTACTACTATATCAGCGAATTGATCCAAATATGAAAATAATATCAAAACTAAGATTATACATATCGTGAACCATCCAAAGTTCTTAGTGGAAAGTTTCTCAAAATATATATGACATATGACGAGAATGAAATATGAAAATTAGTTTGATGCTCAGTGGTTTTGCATAGAAGAAAGTGACCTTAGTGTCATTAATTAGTCACGTAATTTTTATACCCATGATGACATCACCAGTACTAATACACTCAATAGAAATTTTTGGCATTGCCCATTGACGTCCTTTCCTTCATGACCCAAGGCTACGTAGAATCCTTCCCACAAAAATTTGTAAGAAATGATAAAAATATAGAGGCTGAGGGATTGTAATGGAGTAGAAAACAAATAACTCTATGAACTAATATCATGACATATCATCGAAAAAGAACAATTCGCAATAAAAATAAATAATCAACGGAGAAAATGCAAAACAATAACACATATATAGGTCTAGCCGCGCAATTGCGTGGGCCAACCATCTAGTTTTTAGAAAATGCATGATAACAGATTCGACTATAGCATGTCTTTCACATACAACATTATTCTTACACAAGTCGTCAAGTGTTGGTTACTATATTGCGAGTAAGGCGTTTTGGTGGCCGGGCTGCATGGAGCCCTTTATTTAAAAAAAATCAAAATTCAAACTTTTTGATTTCAAAAAAATGTAAAAAAATCAATGCAAATAACTTGGATGAAATGTATATGTGTCTAAAAATTCAAGATGAAATAGTTTAAAATGCGACCTATACAAAAAAGACAAATTTTTGGACTTTGAGAATGAATAGTATCATGTGTTAAAAAGCCTTGGATTTGTCTTTTTTGCACAGTCTTCGTTTCAACGTATTTCATCCTAAAAATTTACACACATGTGTGTTATGCCTCCATGTGTATCTTTTTTTCAGATTTTTTAAAAATATAAAAATATGAATTTTCATGAATCTTGGGTTTTTCAAAAACCGGCCTCCATGGAGGCCGAGCTCCAAAAGGCATTTTCGCTGTATTGCTTACTATATTACTATTTTGTTCAAGGAGAAAAGCTCCGAAGATGTGTTGTGCCTCAGTGATGGATGACCAGCAGGGTGATATGACAATTATTTCCGCTGACAAGATCTATTTCAGAGGTACATACTTAATTGCACCAGATGGACAATTCATAATAAATGAATGGACGCAACTAGTGAGTGACTACAGCTTGAAGATTGGAGATCGGTGGATCTCTGTGCTCGCTCCATGGACATGCAGGGGTTTTCCTATTCTTCAAGATTGTTTCTAAAGGAGAGGTGTACCGTACTAGTAGTTCTGATGGTTTCTATAGGATGTCTGTTTGGGGCACCTTGCATAAGACCCGTTGAATTACATTAATATGTGTGGACGTCTAATGGTACTACAACTATTTATTAGGAAAGAATCAGTGATGATTAATATGGATGCACTTTTATTAGGAAACAATTATTGCTTAATATGAATACACTTATTACTGGGAATACTTATTGCTGATTATTTCTTAATATGGACACTTAATTCTCACATTATATACTAATAAAATCAGTCATTAATATTCAATGTTTTAATGCCATGCATGTCCCATGATACGTGCAATTTTTCATACCCTACAACTTTTGTATGTGTTATTATGGTCAGCCGTTCTTGCTAGAATGGTATTCATTACGTTGGGTGTGTTGATTATTTTAGTGAGAACTTTACGTTCTTAGGTATATCATAATCGTGGGTATAAAGGTATGGTTATATTTAGGTATGGCTCCACGAAAAACATTCATGTATACCAAGAGCATGTCTCAGTTCAAAGTATATAGAATTTGATGGGTATGAATTCAATATCAATAAATTATCGATATATCTTGCAGGTATATACTTGTATCAAAAAGAGTAAACTATTCTTTTCATTTACACATTTAAGGTATATCAATTCTTGGTATGTCGCAAAAGCAAATACGTGTAGTCTAAAAGACTATTTAAGCACGATGCCCTAGGTATATGTAGATACAAATATACACATGCATAGTACATACCAAAAAAGTAAATTAATAATTAGAATAACATTTTATATTGTTTCGTCCTCTCAATTTGTATAGGAAAAGTAGTCGCAAGAAGTGTGACCTATCCTTTAAAAAATGCCAGATACCTTGAAATGTATATCATTAGAAAATACAAAACAACAGGTATACATTATGTGCTAATGGTGTGATAGACACATGGGGTCATATAATTCACTGAGTATGTGATACCTTTAATAAATAACCAGGTATATAAATACATAGCCGGGGATATCTCAGGTATGTATATGTACTTGAAAATATTTTCGGTATATAGGTGTGCATCACATGTATTTTTCAGGGGGTTAACCGAATGTATAAGGGTGCAAAATTATAAAAGAAACTATTTGGGGCACCTAGGTGTCTGGGCACCTAGATCCATTATATGGCAACTCATCTTCGTAATGCATGATGTACAATTCATGACAAAATGACTTTTCAAATTTTGTTTGCATGCACTACGGTCATGAATGGTCATTGATTGATTTCCAATACAGAAATATACTATTTGGTTTCCTAGCAATGATGTCTTTCCAAAGAAAGAGGGTATGTATGTACTCTCTAATTTTTGAAGGTATCAGATACGATCAAATAATAGAATATCAACCAAAAGGTTTGCGTGTATAATTAGAACGTTTTTATGCATTTTCCAAAGTTTAACTTTTCAAGGTATCTAATATTTTTTTAAATAAGGCCGGGTCACAGTTTTTAATGCGTAATAGTTCTATACAAATTAAGGTGACCAAATAATATAAAATGTGATCCTAATTATTATTTTACATTTAGTAAAATACGATTCATGCTAATACCGATATATGATTTTCCGTGCGTACATATACCCACACACGCTTTAAGTTTTAGCAATGAACATTTTGCATGCCAATACACACGCGATTTTTTTTCGTCCGTACGTGGATCTAAGATATTATACGCGCATACCATTTTTCAATATACGCATGCTTTCTAGATAAAAATAAAACTGATATACTTTGAACGGTACATACCCAAAAAATGATACACTATTTTTCATCCACGTATATTCTTTTTAGACATACATGTAAATAATACTAAAGATATACCCAAAAGCTATATAATTTACGTATACTTAAGCTATAGGGTATGTACGTATACTTAAGCTATAGGGTATGTACGTATACCTAAGATACTCATTTGTTAGGACACGTACATGCCTTGAAGACATATCCAAAAATAATACTCCTCAACTAGCTTGAGACGATTTTATGTAGTGGCCCCGATCTTTCACTCGCGAAAACAGCTAGAAGAAAGAATTTCTGGAAGAAGAAGAAGAGGACGTGCAAAAGAACTAATAGCTAGACTAAATGGATGGATTGTGGAGATCCAACAGTAGTAGAAGATGTGTACGTGGTAGTTGTAGTACTAGGATAGATGGAGGGATTAAACTAATGGCGATTAGCGGCGGCGACGTCGACCGAGTAATTAGCCGATGGAGATTAGAAATAGGTGGAAAAGGAAAAGAGAGATTGGTCGATCCTTGAAGATTAAGAACCGAACTAAGCTATTGCCCTGGAGATCAATTCGCCGGAACACAAGCAATCACGAACCAATTTATGCAACGCAGGAAACAGACTGCCGCATCATCGGATCCATCTGAGAATATTTTCTTCATAAAACTAAAACCTCCCTTTTACATGGCTGTATGGCCTTTATTTATAGGCACACGCAGGCACCTGGGCCAAGCCAGTAACTCACAGAAACACAAACCATACTCAACAAGGAAAATACTAGAGTGTCTAACTAGGACCCGCCTGGGACCAAACTAATTCGACCAAATAAAAACTAGAGACCTTCATGTAAACTTGTTTTTCTGGTTAGAATCGTACAAGTAGTTGCATGGGGTTCTAAAACAGGGCTCCACTTCATCCAATGGAATCGACTTAATAGGTATCTCATCGATGACAACCGTGGCGATCCTTGGAGGCTTGAATAAAACATCTGATTTTTGTCTTTCTTGATCAGTACGTGGGCAAGGCATGGAGCCTAATATACCTTTTTGATTTGATGAGTGCAACCTCTTGCTTTGACGTAAAGCAGGCACAATTTACTTTGGCGTACTTTTCTTATTAAGAGTGTCACGTTCCAAAGGTATCTTATTTAGCACTAATGGTGGAACAACAATATTACCTGTGATGTTCGCATCATAAGAAATATTTGTACTCACCCGCATGCTTTCCAACTTAAGAATATTACAGCCCGCTTAGTACTCATGTTCGCATCATAACAATATTACCTCTTGCTTTGAAGTGAATATTTGTACTCACCCGCCCGCTTTCCAACTTAAGAAAGTTTTTCGTTTGCATAAACCCACCTAATCCACCATCCCCAAACAAGGCTTATAGTAGTATTTATCTCAAAACTGGACAATGCTGTCACATGGTACTTCCTTAAGTCAAAATGTTTACCAAACAAAACATGTTTTCATCACATGAAGTAACTTATTTTTCCAACGCATAACGGAAGGTCACTGATTTGTTTTGGCAATAAAAAAGAATATATTTTTCCAAATGCCAAGCAAACTAAACGGGGAGACATGTTGTAGGCCATAAGCATTGCGTCGCATTTGCAAATGGCCAGGAAATAACCTGGTGCCTCTGTGTCCGGTGCGACAACCATAGAAAGTGGACACGGGATGAAGTGGGTAAACACTTGCAGAAGTTGGGTTTTACGCCTGATTATACGCTGTGGACATTTCATGGTGAGTCTGCCCAACATGTGAGAGGTGAGGTTGTCCGTCGTCGCACCGACAAGCATGGTACCGGGATCGAAGACATGGGGTAAGACTTTGATGATGCTCGGGATTCGGACGATGAGATGGAGAAATATGCAAAGGCCTTCTATGAAATGTTGGAGTCTTCAAAACGTCCTCTCCACGAGCACACTGCACTTTGTCAGCTAGATGCCATCGCGCAAGTAATAGCTCTGAAGGCTCAGTTCAACCTAGGCAGAGAATGCTACTACGTGATGATGACGATATTTGAATGCTTTGTACCCAAAGGCCATGTATTGACACCAAACATGTACCAGTCGGATAAAATCCTACGTGCGCTTAAGATGCCGTATGAGAAGATAGATGCTTGTGAGAATGGATGTGCCTTATTTAGGCTTGAGTATGTGGGCTTGAACTATTGTCCCATTTGCAAGTCTTCCAGGTATGTTGTGGTAGACAACAGTATGGGTGAGAAGAGTCAGACCAAAATTCCAGTTAATGTTCTTCGGTATCTGCCAATCACGCCAAGACTTCAACGTCTTTTTATGGTCGAAGTAAAGGCCAGACAGACGACGTCACATAAATTGGGCAAAAGAACCGAACTAGATGCATATGGAAATCCGACGTTGGGACACACTTCAGACTCTTTTGCGTGGAAGCACTTCGATGCATTACATAAGGATGAAGTGGCAAAAACAAGGCATCCCCGAGCCGCCATCAACACGGGTTCCCAAGCGCTACTGATTGGCTGGTGTGTGCATGGAAGGTTCCCGTGCCCCACATGCAAGGAAACTCTTGAGTTCCGTTGGTTGCAGGCGGGTCTAATGCGTTGGCTTTGTCATACTACAGGGGTTGGATTCACGCCAAGGATGTCCACAGGCCCAACTCCATCCTTGGTGTGATTTTATGGCATACCTTCCTAGGGTTTGTTACGTTGCCCTACGAGGGTCAACAAGAAGAGGTAGGATTGAAATGGGAGCACTACATGGCTGCCCCAGCCCCGTCGGAGGAGATGATCGACGGCGTATTGTGCCACACGTGGGCCGATATGGTCATCAGGAAGTTATCAGTAATTTATCTTTTACACAATTAAAAATCAATAATAGCTAGTTATTGTACTAATCAGTGTTGTCTCTTTTGATTGCAGACCTTCTACAGGTGTGAGGTGGGATACGAGGAGGCCGCGACAAGGCTTATCGATTACGAGTGCAGGCGCCTACTACAGAACTTATGGCACGAGGCTCGGGTACAGGATGTTTGAGACTACTACGCTTCATAGCATATTAAGAAGGCTAAGTCGTCATCCCGCCGAAAGTTTATGGACGAGGAGCAGTACATGAAGGTAATTACCTATTCTTAAGGCCTTGTACTTAGTTTCCTTTGCTTTGGCTCGTAGGTGCCCTTGAGATGGTGTGAGGATAAGATGGGTTGTTGGGAGGCGTTGGTTAATGAATGCTGCTTTGACCAATGGTGAGTCGTCCACGATGATGCCAAGGCACGGCGTGCCCAAATGGAAGGTGTGCCACACCATCAGGGCAGCGCCAACATTTATCAGTTCGGGCGGAACTGGTATGTGGGTTGCGTCATGATTCCTGCAATTCATTCTTGTAGTGCTAGGTTTACCCATTATTAGTACTTTGTTCCTCTCTTGTAGGCTCATCACAATAAGACGGAGGTGCTAGAGGTGTACGACCTCTATGCCATGGCCCATACTGCCTCATACAAGAAGGTCAAGGAATTCTTTGAGTCTGACCTCGATAATCCCGAGAACTTCACCAATATCTCCTCCCACCACAAGCTCGTGCGGTACAGAGATGTGGGGAAGGCGGTGAATGGGGACGACTTCAACCCAAGCCAACATCCTATTGATCCACACCTAGGGATGATAGCTGTCCATGGGAGACCCCATGGCTCGATAGCCATTGGAGATGGACATATACGGTCTTCGAGAACTCTTCGGCAGATGAAGGCACGCCGAACGAGCTCGCCATCGAGGTTAGTCATATCCTGAGATGACGCCTGGTCCACAGCCAGTCGAGCTCGCCATCGAGGTTAGTCATATGGACTAAGATAGCTTTCCTCCATTACATTTTGTGTGCGAACAACGATGATTACAATGCCAACGAGGAGTTGTGTTGTAGGCTGCTCTGAAGCAAGAGAGAGAGAGACAACCCAGGCGCTTTTGGCGGAACAGGCCCGGTAGGCAGCGGAGGAGAAGAGGGATCTGGAGGACAGGACGGCTAGGTTGTTGGAGGTGTTGGAAATATGCCCTAGAGGTCATAATAAAATGCTTATTATTATATTTCCTTGTTCATGATAATTTTTTATTATCCATGTTATAATTGTATTGACTGGAAACACATTGCATGTGTGGATACATAGACAACACTTTGTCCCTAGTGTGCCTCTAGTAGACTAGCTCGCTGATCAAAGATGGTCTAGGTTTCCTAGCCATTGACATGAAGATGTCATTTGATAACGGGGTCACATCACTAGGAGAATGATGAGACAGACAAGACCCAAACTATAAACGTAGCATTTGATTGTGTCAGTTTATTACTACAGTTTTTTTCATGTCAAGTATCTGTTCCTACGACCATGAGATCATGCAACTCACTGACACGGGAGGAGTACCTTGTGTGTATCAAACGTCGCAACGTAACTAGGTGACTATAAAGGTGCTCTACATGTATCTTCGAGGGTGTCTGTTGGGTTGTCATGGATCAATACTGGGATTTGTTACTTCGTGTGACGGAGAGTATCTCAGGGGCCACTCGGTAATACAACATCACAACAAGCCTTGCAAGCAATGTGACTAAGTGTTAGCCATGGGATCATGTATTACGGAACGAGTAAAGAGACTTGCTGGTAACGAGGTTGAAATAGGTATATAGATACCGACGATCGAATCTCGTGTAAGTAACATATCGAAGAACAAAGGGAAAAACATATGGGATTAACTGAATCCGTAGAATATGTAGGAACCAATATGAGCATCCAGGTCCCGTTATTGGTTATTCACCGTAAAGGTGTCACAGTCTTGTCTACATAGTTCTCGAACCCGCAGGGTCTACACACTTAAGGTTCGGTGACGTTTCGGTAGTATAGAGTTATGTATGGTGGTGACTGAAGGTTGTTCGGAGTCCCGGATGAGATCCCGGATTTCACGAGGAGCTCTGGAATGGTCCGGAGCTAAAAATTGATATATAGGAAGTCCTGTTTTGGTCACTGGAAAGGTTTCGGGCTCATCGATAGTGTACCAGGAGTGTCGGGATGGTGTCGGGGGACCGTCGGGAGGGGTATTCCGACCCAATAGGCTACATGGGCTGCGAGAGGAGGTATACGAGCCCATAATGGGCTGTCCTAAGTCCCACAAGATGCCCATGCGGCTGGGAGGAGAAGTCCAAAACAAAAAAGGTGGAAAAGGAGTTTTCCAAGTGGGAGAGAAGGAGTCCTAATCCTACTAGGATTGGAGCAGGACTCATCCTCCTCCCACTTTGGCCGACGCAAGGGCTGGACCCTTGAGGACCAAGTCTCCTCCCTCCCTCCTCCTTTATATATTAGTGGTTTGAGGGTTTTTTGATACAGAAAAACAGCCACGTGCTACCTCTCCTCTAGTTCGTAGTTTCTCCTCTAGATCGGTTTCAGCGGTGCTTAGGCGAAGCCCTGCTAGTATAACTCCACCACCATCACCATAACACCATAGCACTGCCGGAGAACTCGTCTACGTATCCGCTCCCTCTTGCTGGATCAATAAGGCAGATATCGTCATCAAGTTGTACGTGTGCTGAACACGGAGGTGCCGTCCATTCGGTGCTAGATCAGGACGGATCGTGATTGGATTGCGGATGCTCGGCGATTTGGATCGTGAAGAAGTTCGACTATATCAATCGCATTTCTTAACGCTTTCCGCTTAGCGATCTACAAGGGTATGTAGATCCACTCTCCCTCTCATAGATGCTATCACCATGGATAGATCTTGTGTGTGCGTAGAATTTTTTTTATTTCCCACGCAACGTTCCCCAACAGTGGTATCAGAGCTAGGTCTATGTGTAGATGAGATCTCGAGTAGAACACACAGGAGTTTTGGTTCAGATTGCTTCCTCCCTTGGTCGTGTTTTGGTTCAGCGGTATTGTGGGATGAAGCGGCCCAGACCAACCTTACTCGTATACTTACGAGAGACCGGTTCCATCGACTGACGTGTAACTTTGTTGCACAAAGATGGCTGGCGGGTGTATGTTTCTCCTACTTTAGTTAGATCAGATTCGACAAAGGCAGTGCTTGAGAAGGTTGAAAAGCAACTTATGTATCACCGTTGTGGTTTTTCTCAGGTGAGAATTGTTCTTGCTAGATACTCGTGGCAGCCATGTAAAGTTTGCAACAACAATTAGAGGACATCTAAACTGTTTTTGCAGGGTATCTTGTCATGTGATATACCAACTATATGATGAGATATATGTGATGTACGAGATGATCATGTGTTGTATAGAATATCACGACTTGCTTGTCGATGAGTACCGCAACGGAAAGGAGCCATAGGGTTGTCTTCAATAATTTTATGACATGCGTGTCAATCATTAAGCGCTATTTAATGCTTTACTTTATCCCTAAGATGTAGCAATAGTATTATGAGCATGGATGGCGCGAAAACCTAGATGGCGACACAGTGATGGAGATCATGATGATGGAGATCATGGTGTCTTGCCGGTGATGATGGAGATCATGCGGGTGCTTTCAAGATGGAGATCAAAAGCACAAGTTCATGGCCATATAATGTCATTTATGATTTGCATGTGATGTTAATCCTTTTATGCAGCTTGTTTTGCTTAGGACGACGGTAGCATTATAAGGTGATCCCTCACTTAAATTTCAAGATAAATTGTGTTCTCCCCGGGTGTGCACCGTTGCGAAAGTTTGTCGTGTCGAGACACCACGTGATGATCGGGTGTGATAGACTCTACGTTCACATACAACGGGTGCAAGCCAGTGTTGCACGTACAGAACACTCAGGTTAAACTTGACGAGCCTAGCATGTACAGACATGGCCTCGGAAGACAAGAGACTGAAATGTCAAACATGAGTCATATAGTAGATATGATCAACATAATAATGTTCACCATTGATGCCACCTCAACTCACATGATGATCAGACTTGAGTTGGTGAATTTGGATCATGTTCCACTCAGATGACCTGAGGGATGTCAATTTGAGTGGGAGAATTAGTAATTTGATTCACTAAAGTCATTATCGTGAACAATAGTCTAGCAACCTTTCCTTATTTATGATGTAGATCAATGGCTCGCGCAGTAGCACCCCTGAATTTTAATGTGTTCCTAGAGAAAGCTAAGTTGAAAGATGATGGAAGTAACTTTGTGAACTGGGCCCATAATCTGAGGATTATCCTCACGATTTCCTAGAAGGCTTATGTCCTTGATGCACCGCTTGATGACCCACCCGCTCCCGTGTCATCCGAAGACGTTAAGAACTCTTGGGAGGCACATTCTCGAGATTACTCAATAGTTCAATGTGCAATGTTGTATGGATTAGAACCGGGACTTCAGAGACGTTTTGAACATTATGGGGCATATGAGATAGTCCAATAGTTGGAGTTAATCTTTAAGTAGAATGCCGATAAGTTGTATGCTTGCAAAATGGAGGAGAACGGGTCTATCAGTGAACATATACTCAGAATGTCTGGGTATTCGACCCGTCTGGCGGAGCTAGGGATGCCCCTTCCGCCGAAGGCGATCACTGACAGAGTTCTTCAATCATTGCCACCTAGCTACAAGAGCTTTGTGATGAACTATAACATGCATGGGATGAATAAGTCAGTCGCCGAGCTATTTGCGATGCTGAAAGTCGCCGAGTCTAAAATCCAGAATGAGCATCAAGTGTTAATGGTCAATAAAACCACTTGTTTCAAGAAGAATGGCAAGGGCAAGAACGGTAACTCCAAGAAGGGTAGCAAAGCTGTTGCTCCTCGCGTGAAGAAACCCAAGGCTGGACCCAAGCCAGAAACTGAGTGCTTTCATTGCAAGAGAACTGGTCACTTGAAGTGGAACTGCCCCAAGTATGTGGCTGACAAGAAGGCGGCCAACAACAAACATGGTATATATGATATACATGTCATTTATGTGTACCTTACTAGCTCTCGTTGTAGTGCCTGGGTATTTGATACCGGTTCGATTGCTCACATTTGCAACTCAAAGCAGGACCTACGGAATAGATCGAGGTTGGCTAAGGACGAAGTGACGATGCGCGTGGGAAATGGTTCCAAGGTTGATGTGATCGCCGTCGGCACGCTCTCTCTTCGATTACCATTGGGATTAGTGATGAACCTCAATAATTGTTATTTAGTGCCTGCGTTAAGCATGAACATTATATCTGGATCTTGTTTATTGCGAGAAGGTTATTCATTTAAATCAGGGAATAATGGTTTTCTATTTATATGAGTAATATCTTTTATGGTCATGCACCCAATGCGAGGGGTTTATTCATGTTGAATCTTGATAGTGATGATACACATGTTCATACCATTGATGCCAAAAGATGTAGAGTTGATAATAATAGTACCACTTTTTTGTGGCCCTGCCGTTTGGGTCATATTGGTGTAAAACGCATGAGGAAGATCCATGCTGAAGAACTTTTGGAGTCACTTTATTTTGAATGACTTGACACGTGTGAACCATGTCTCATGGGCAAGATGACTAAAATATCGTTCTATGGAACAATGGAACGGGCGAGTGATTTGCTGGAAATAATACATACTGATGTGTGCGGTCTTATGAACATTAAGGCGCACGATCAATATTGTTATTTTCTCACCTTCACTGGTGACTTAAGTAGATAGGGTATATTTACTTAATGAAACACAAGACTAAAACGTTTGAAAAGTTCAAGCAATTTCAGAGTGAAGGTTAAAATCATCGTAACAAGAAGATGAAATTCCTGCGATTTGATTGAGGAGGTGAATATCTGAGTTATAAGTTTGGCAGTCACTTAAGGCAGTGTGGAATTGTTTCAAAATTGGCACCGCCTGGGACACCACAGCGTAATGGTGTGTCCGAACGTCGTAATCGAGCCCTATTAGATATGGTGCGTTCTATGATGTCTCTTGCCGATTTGCCAATATCGTTTTGGGGTTATGCATTAGAGATAGCTGCATTAACTTTAAATAGGGCACCATCGAAATCCATTGAGACGACGCCATATGAAATGTGGTTTGTGAAGAAGCCAAAATTTTTGTTTCTTAAAGTTTGGGGATGTGATGCTTATGTCAAAAAGCGTCAGCCTAAAAAGTTGGAACCCAAAGCGGAGAAATGCGTCTTCATAGGATACCAAAAAGAGACAGTTGGGTATACCTTCTATCTCAGATCCGAAGGCAAAGTCTTTGTCGCTAAGAACGAAACATTTTTTGAGAAAGAGTTTATCTCTAAAGAATTGAGTGGGAGGAAAATAGAATTTGATGAGGTTATTGAACCTTTACTTCAATCAGAGAGTAGCGCAACGCAAAAAGATGTTTCTATGGAGCGAAGTGATGGTTGGAGAGGAAGTTAATGATGATGATCATGAATCTTCAGATCAAGTTACTATTGAACCTCGAAGCTCGACAAGGGCGCATACTGCTGCTAAGTGGTACGGCAACCCTGTCTTGGAGGTCATGTTGTTAGACAACGATGAACCCACGAGCTATGGATGAGCGATGAATGGCCCGGATTCAGAGAAATGGTTAGAGGTCATGAAATCCGATATCGGATCCATGTATGCAAACAAAGTATGGACTTTGGAAGTATTACGTGAAGAGCGAAAGGTCATTCAGAACAAATGGATCTTTAATAAGAAGACGGACGCGGACAGTAATGCCATCGTCTATAAAGTTTGACTTGTCGCAAAGGATTTTTCACAAGTTCAAGGAGTTGACTATGATGAGACCTTCTCACCCATAACGATGCTTATGTCCGTTAGAATCATGTTAGCAATAGCTGCATATTTCGACTATGAAATTTTGCAGATGGATGTCAAAACAGCGTTCCTTAATGGTTTCCTTGAGGAAGAGTTGTATATGATGCAACCAGAAGGTTTTGTCGATCAAGAGAATGCTAACAAAGTTTGCAAACTCCAGCGATCCATTTATGGACTGGTGCAAGCATCTCATAGTTGGAATAAGCGCTTTGATGAGGTGATCAAAGCGTTTAGATTTATACAATTTTATGGAGAAGCTTGTAGTTACAAGAAAGTGAGTGGGATCTCTATAACGTTTCTAACATTATATGTGGATGACACATTGCTGATTGGAAAAAGTATAGAGATGCTGGAAAGCGTGAAGGAATATTTGAACAATAGTTTTTCAATGAAGGACCTGGGAGAAGCAGCTTTCATATTAGGCATTAAGATCTATAGAGATAGATCGAGACGCTTGATAGCACTTTCATAAAGCACATACCTTGATAAAGTTTTGCAGAAGTTCAAATTGGATCTGTCCAAGAAGGAGTTCTTGACTATGTTACCAGGTGTGAAGTTGAGTAAGACCCAATGCCCAGTGACTGCAGAAGATAGAGAGAAGACGAGTGTCATCCCATATGCTTCGGCCAGAGGCTCTATCATGTATGCAATGTTGTGCAGAAGACACTGTTGGGGAACGTTGCATGGGAAACAAAAAAATTCCTACATTCACGCAAGACCTATCCATGGTGATGAGCATCTACGAGAGGGAGAGTGGATCTACGTACTCTTGTAGATCGCTAAGCGGGAAGCGTTAAGAAACGCGGTTGGTGTAGTCGAACGTCTTCACGATCCAAATTGCCGAGCCTCTCGCGATCCATTCATGATCCGCCCCGCGCACTTGATCACGATCCGTCCCGCGAACTCGATCACGGTCCTTCCGATCTAGCGCCGAACGGACGGCACCTCCGCGTTCAGCACACATACGGCTTGATGACGATCTCCATCGTCTTGATCCAGCAAGAGGGAGCGGAGAGGAAGAAGAGTTCTCCGGCAGCGTGATGGCGCTCCGGTGATGGTGGTGGAGCTATTCCGACAGGGCTTCGCCTAAGCACTGCAAAAATCCGATCTAGAGGAGAAACTATGCACTGGAGGAACGGGTAGCACGTGGCTGAAAATTGTGTGCAAAACCCCTAAAACCTCCAGTATATATAAGAGGGAGGTAGGAGAGGACTTCCCGGGAGGGAGAAGCCTCCTTCGTTCGGCCGAAGTGGGGAGGAGAGGACTCCTCCTCCTCCAATCCTAGTAGGACTAGGATTCCTCCTTTTTGGCCTTTTTTCCACCTTTTCCCTTTGGGATTTTCTTCCCTAGCTGCATGGGCCTTGTGTGGGACTTCCACCAGCCCACAAAAGGCTGGTATTTATTCTTCCACAGCTCATGAAGCTTCTTGGGTCGAAATACCCCTCCCGATGGTCTCCTGGTACATTACCGGCACTCCCGGTACACTAGCGCTTAGCCCGAAACTTTTCCGGCGACCAAAACAGGACGTCCTATATATGAATCTTTATCTCCGGACCATTCTGGAGCACCTCGTGACGCCCGGGATCTCATCCGCGACTCCGTACAACCTTCGGTCGCCACCATACATAACTCTATACTACCGAAACGTCACCAAACCTTAAGTGTCACTAGTAGAATGTCGATCAGTAGTCCCGGTTGGGATGTTCCTTTAGTACCGGTTCCCCAAGCGGTACTAAAGGGTTGGGACTAAAGGTCCAGTCCTTTAGTACCGGCTGGCCCACGGACCGGTACTAAAGGCCCACCACGTGGCTGCCTGCATGGGCTGGTGGTGGAGGACCTTTAGTACCGGTTGGTGATACCAACCGGTACTAAAGGCCCACCACGTGGCTGCGTGGGTGGGCTGGTGGTGGAGAACCTTTAGTACCGCTTGGTGATACCAACCGGTACTAAGTGCTCTATTTTTTTGTTTTAGCTTTTAATTAGGAATTAGGTTTTAGTTTTCCATTCATTTCAAATTTATTTTACGGTGCTACATACTGTAAACATTACACAAGTTGATGCGTATATATATGTAATATAATATACAATATCTCATACACAGTATATATACAAATGGAATTACACATCGATATATATTCTGGGACTTATAACTTAAGGCCCAAAACCCGGCCAGGGCTAGCTAGCTAGTGCTCCGGATGAAATCTCAGTTTTCTACTACTGATTTGCTGGCATTATTGAGGCGGCGGTAAGTAATAGTGCTCTCCATTTACATCAATGACATGTTGAAGAAGAAATGCCGCAAATTCCTCTTGAAGTGCTACAAAGTGTTTCTCAGGTGAGAGCTTCGAGATCATCTGCCAAACTTGGAGTTGTCTTCACGTGCTCCTCTGCGACGTATATGGCCTTCGGTCTGGATGCGAATGTTCTCACAGAGGAAGTATCCACATAAATTTGTCCCCTATGGCTGCTTTGCACACTTTGCAAAAGAATAGAATCCGAGAAGATAATTAATAATCAAGCATGTGATAATGGTATTGAAACTAGAATTAAAGAGATGCGCGGACCTAGTAGTACTTCTTAATTACCTGCATCTTTTTCCAATTCAGCTTCGGTTTCCATTGACGATCGTGATGGTTTTTTTCTATCATCTTTTTCCAAACACTACGCGGTAAAGAAAAAGAATGAAAGAGTTATTATAATTACTTTTGATATCAGGAAATAATGAAAGAAAGCGAGGTCGATAAAGATTAAAATTACCGTTCAATCATAAAATACAAGTCCACGTATGATTGTTCTATTGTATCTAGTGAGTCATACACTTGTAAAGTCCATCAGCGAGGATAATATTTAGGAGGATATAGTGGTCTCTGCGCAGAAGTTTATATAATTAAGCAGACATGCATATAACTCATCAACTACACTTGACAGCGAGCTAGTATGCAAAAATAGAATGAGTAGTATACAAGAGAGTAAACACTCATCCCATGTTGTAAGGAAATATTATAGTAGATTTGGTATTCATTAGTGCCTCTAGAAAATTTTCCAAGAGATCTTCTATGTCCTTGGCATAATGTTTTACCACATGACCATTAACGGTACTTGGGTCAACGAATCCAATGTCATCGATTCCCTCTTGTTTCAATTCCCACATCTTCAATCTGCATAATAGCATAGAAAAGAACATATATAGTGAGGATAAGACAATGAACGATATCTTATCTAGAGACTTAAATTATTAAAGATATAAATCACTTACAGACAATAGCAATTGATGAGAGTTTTGTCGATAGAGTCCATGTGGTATAACTGGAAAAGTTCTGAGAACTCAAGACATATGTCACATCCATTGACGTAATGCTCTTTCCTTACTTTGACCATGACTGCCGTCTCCCCACGCTTTACTTCACGCAGGTACCAATCATGCAACCGTCGCATCGCACTTGGTAGTTCCTTGTACTGCTCGGGTGTGACAAGTGGTTTTCCGACGACATATTGCATTGCATACTCAGTTGCACCGTACCCGCGGATTTCCTCGGTGCCAAGGATTTGGCCAAGAGTGAGACCTGCAGCCTCTACTTCTCCGAGGTCGATTGGGTTGCCTTGCACGTCGACTGGTTGGATCGATTTCTTGCTTGGATTGGTACTCACCTTGAGCGGAGAGATCAATTGCTTGGATTGTTCTCCGAGCTGGGGAACTGTTTTCCCGCTTGTAGTACCACCTGTCGTTGATGTCGTACTTCCTGACTTCTTCCTTGGGCTGGGCCGACTTCTCTGCTCACTTGGCTTCTGAATCTGTTGCTCATAGTCAGTCGGCATACGATCGACATATGCCAGGGGTCGATCAATAAAGTGTTCCATAAAGTGCTCTTGGACTTCCTTGGGTATTACCTCCTTTGGCCGCACGGTCTTCTTCGTAAAAAAGGCTTTCACTTGGCAATCGCTTTCATTTTTGTTTTCCTTCGGTGTCATGTCGTAAGGCAGCTTCCTTTTCGCCGGAGGCTCGGGTTTCTTCTTTGCTTTCTTCCGAAGAGGACTGCTGCTGGCCTTCCTCTTTTGGGAGACCTGCTGGCGGGACCGCTGCCGGGGTGGAGTCGGCTCACGCGGCGGAGATCGATATCGACTATATGGACTCGTGTCGTGCTCCGTCCGGAGGTTGGGAGGACTGCTGGTGAGGTGGGAAGGACTGCTGGCGAGGTGGGACGCCTCTCGAGGTGGGGAGGACTGCTGGGGAGGTAGGGAGGATTGCTTGGGAGGTGGGTAGGACTGCTGGGGAGGTGGGGAGGACTGCTGGCACTGCGATGCCTTTGGCTGGGATCCCTCGCGCTGGACATTGATACTCGGAGGAGCCGGTGGCCTTAGTGCCGAGTGAGGAAAGATGATGCAGTCCTTACTCCATAGAATAAGACCACGGCCAGCTTCTGCCAGTGTGGACTCCCCCTCACCTCCAGGGATGTCAAGCAATAGTTCATCATATCCTGGCTCTATTGCGTCCACCGCGACACGAGCATACCCAGCTGGAACCGGACTGCAATGCCAGAGAACATCAGGTGTATTTGGTAAAGCATAGCCCGTCGCGACCCGCACGGTTATGTTCTTCATTTTCTAGATTAGCTGACAAGATGTCTTCTCGGTGATATCATCCACGGGGGTGTGACCCAGTGGTGCCCCCGTGGAACCCACGCTGCTTTTCGGCAGTGTAGATGGGATGGGTTCCCCTGCCTCCTGCTGGGGAGTTGCCCTTTGCTGGGTCAATACCTGTATCTGCAGCTGCTGCTGCTCGTACTTCTATTCCAACTTTGAAAGTCGGTCTGCTTCCACCTTCTTTTTTCTCGAACGGCTTTTATAACTGTCCTTCCATCCTGCAAACCCCTCGTACCACGGAACAACGCCCACGCCTCGTGTTCGTCCTCCGTGTTCGGGATTCCCGAGGAAGCGTGTAAGCTCGTCGTTCTCTCTATCGGGGTGAAACCGTCCTTCTTGGGCAGCTTTTATTGCATCAATCAACTCATTTGATGCATGCTTCAGACTGGCCAGTGCAATAATCTTCCCTGTTGCTTGGTTCAACTTTCCCCCATGCGCAATAAACCAATTCCTGCACCTCCGGGGCCAGTGGAAGGTTACTGGAGTGATCCCTTCAGCATGCATCTTATTCTCTAATGCATCCCACTTAGGAATAGCTGACTTGTATCCACCTGTCCCTAGTTTATGGTGATACTTTTTTTTCTCTGCATTTATCTTATTCTTTGCCGACTTCTCCATAGCAGCTTCCGTTGTCTTGTACTCGATAAATGCGTCCCAGTGATTCCTTACCTTCTCGTATATTCCTATGATTTCGGGCGCCTTCTGGCCTCTAGCGTTGTACTCGGTCCATAATCTTTTCTTCCAAGTCTGGAACGCGCCGGCCATCTTATGGAAAGCAAACTCCTTGACTTTGTCCCTTTGGCGCTCCGAGAGATAATCTGGGAGGATGAAATGCTCCATGAGATCTTGCCAAAGGGTATCTTTAATTCTGGTATCGACATAATTCACTCCTGGTTTTGGATTGTTTCGTTGAATCCATTCTTGCATTGTGATCGGGACTCCATCCCTAACAACCACTTCGCATTGACGCACAAATTTCTTGGCATTGGCTTCAGGGTGAGTCGGTGCGCCATCATGTTTAAAAGCATCAAGATTGAGCTTTACGTTGGTTTCAATATTTGGCACCACCTCGTACCTTTCTACTAGATTGGCTCGATCCGGAGGGTTGATAATTAAAAGAATAAAGATTTGTTAATATATATATATATATACAAATCAATTAATACACATGTAATGATCACGAGATGCTAATATGTGTATATACCTCACCGGACATTGTTAGTTGTTCCAGATTTTGGAACATAAGTTGTTCTTCCTCGGCCTCACATCCATCATCGTAATCATTCAGATATTGTGAGCCGTCATCATCATGTGATTCACCCAGAAGGTCTGCTGGGTTTTCAGAGGAGTGTATCATGTCGAGGATGTCCTCTTCATGAGCTCTACCAGTATTGTCCATAGCTTAATAACTAATCCATAATAATATAGATAAAACAAATTAGTATTCAAATTAGCATGCATTCAAGAAGGCAAATAACTAATAGTTAATTAATAATGCATCATCGAATACATATATAGTAGTTCTTAGAAAAGATCTCATCTCATAATCTTGGATAATTGTTAATACATCGACTAATCCATCGATCTAGCTAATACATCATAATAATACATATATAGTAGCTAATATATCGATCTAGCTAGAACCCTAGCGCCCGGCGGATATCGGGGCGGGCGGTGGACACCCAAAGAGAAGGAACCATCACAGGAACATAGCTATAGTGAGATCCCTAATGAATCTGCCAGGTATTGTCAGACCTGGCCTCCAAAGCTTCCATGTAGCGACGGATGTCCTCATTTCTCGTTGCTGACATGGTACTGTACCACCTCCACGGGGGACTCAAGCCTTTGAAAACTCCGTGGCCCATGCGGCCGCCACCATAGAACCTCCGGGTCGACGACGGGCTGGCTCCTCACCAAGTTGCATCGCCCGGAAGGCAGCACCTCCTAGTACCAGCCCGGTGGAGCCCAATCCCTGACAGGGCCCCTCGGCTCAAGCAAGTGACCTCCTCCGGCGATTTGACGACGAGGATGCGGGATCGGCAAAGTCAACTACGAGAAAAACACTTAATTATGAAAACAAATTAAATAAAACTTAGCAAAATTAACACTTAGCATCTAACAAATTAAATAACACTTAGCATCTAACAAAATTAACACATGCCCTAATAACCTAAGAATGACCTACCTAACTAAACTAACCTAACTAACTAAACTAACTAAACTAACCTGATAACCTAACTAACTAAATAAATAAATAGGGGTGATGTGTCGTGGTCGGGGTCAGGGTGTCCGGGCTGTCGTGTCGGGGTGTCGGGGGTGTCGTGTCGAGGTAGGGGTGCTGTGTTGTGGTCGGGGCTGCCGTGTCAGGGTGTCGTGTCGGGGTTGGGGTGTCGAGGGTGTCGTGTCGGGGTCGGGGTGCTGTGTCGTGGTCGGGGGTGCCGTGTCGGGGTGTCAGGGTGTCGTGTCATGGTCAGGGTGTCGGGGGGTGTCGTGTCGGGGTCGGGGGGCCTAAACTAAACCTAAACTAAACCTAAAACTAAACTAATTCATTTCTCGCAGTCAAAAAGACCGCTCTCACTCATTTTGAAATTGTTTTCACCCTTTGCCAAAAACTGATTCCAATTATTAAAAAAATCAGTCAATTCTATAAACTATAATTTTCAAAAATAATTAACATCCAAAAATCATCAAATCAACATTTTCTATATATATATATATATACATACATCAACATTTTCTATACAAAATCATCATGTCACTTTCATATTAAAATCATCTAACATCTCATACATATTTAGAACAATGAACTCTATTTCCAAAAATTAAAATCATCTAACATCGCATACATATTAAAATCTCTATTTTGGCAGGGCTCGATCGTATGGGCTCACCGGTGGGATGGATCGTCGGGGCGGGCCGGCGGCACGACGCGTTTGGGAGGGCTCGGCGACGGTGTCGATCGGGGAGACGGTGAGGAGCGGGCCGGTGGCTCGGGGAGGAGGGAGAGGCGAAGTCCGGCGAATGCGTCGGCGGACAGGGCTCGGGGACGGTTCGGAGGCAATGGTGTCGGGAAGGGCTCGGGGATGGCCACGAGGAGCTTGCTCGGGGAGGAGGGCGAGAAGGTCCGGCGACGAGGAATTCCGGCAGCCTGGCGGCGAAAATAAGCTTCTCCAGGTGCGTGGCTCGCACCGGGACGATGCCTCCACTATTTATATGTGGAGGCCCTTTAGTACCGGTGCATGGCTCGCATCGGTACTAAAGACCCTTTAGTACCGGTGAGAGCCATGCACCGGTACTAAAGGTCCTCCCCTAAACCGCGCGGGGCGGTGGACCTTTAGTACCGGTGCATGGCTCGCGACAGTTCTAAAGGTTATTTTAATTCATTATTAGTTATTATTTTAAGAAAAACCCCTATAATTTAAAAAATCATAGAAAAAACTATGACTTCAATGGAAATAAATCATACATGAAAAAATATCAGAAAAATATAAAGAATCTGTTTACGACGTTTCCATGCATGTTTGAACAACTTAAACTGCTGTATAAGACACTTTGATTAAATGGCATTTGAAATGTCGTATCTCGAGGTTGAAAAGCAGTACAAATGAACTCTGAAAAGGTTGTAACTTGGCATGACATCATAATTTCACCCACATAGCAACTTTTAAAGAGTTGAGAGGGTTGCGGCAAAAACTGGATGTACTTCATGTACAAATTGGACAATATCTTTCGAAGTATGAGGGTTTCGGACGAAAACTCATCTATTACAAAGGGATTTCATATTTAATAACTTATTTGAACTCCATACTTTTTGTGTGTTCAATATGCACCATTCAAAGGCACATTATAAATTTTCAACCTTTCTGACTTCATTTGATATTTTCCATGCATTTAATCATTTATTTTGGGCTAAATTACCCTGAATTTGAAAAGTAGTACAAATGAACTCTCAAAAGGTTATAACTTGGCATGACATCATAATTTCACCCACATAGCAACTTCTAAAGAGTTGAGAGGGTTACGGCAAAAACTGGATGCACTTCGTGTACAAATTGGACAATCTCTTTCAAAGTATGAGGGTTTCGGACCAAAACTCATCTATAACAAAGGGATTTCATTTTTAATAACTTATTTTAACTCCATACTTTTTGTGTGTTCAATATGCACCATTCAAAGGCACATCATCAATTTTAAACCCTTTCTGACTTCATTTGATATTTTCCATGCATTTAATGATTTATTTTGAGCTAAATGACCCTGAATTTAAAAAGCAGTACAAATGAACTTTGAAAAGGTTGTAACTTGGCATGACATCATAATTTCATCCACATAGCAACTTCTAAAGAGTTGAGAGGGTTACGGCAAAAACTGGATGCACTTCGTGTACAAATTGGACAATCTCTTTCGATGTATGAGGGTTTCGGACGAAAACTCGTCTATTACAAAGGGATTTCATTTTTAATAACTTATTTTAACTCCATACTTTTTGTCTGTTAAATATGCACCATTCAAAGGCACATTATCAATGTTCAACCCTTTCTGACTTCATTTGATATTTTGCATGCATTTAATGATCTATTTTGAGCTAAATGATCCTGAATTTGAAAAGCAGTACAAATGAACTCTGAAAATGTTGTAACTTGGCATGACATCATAATTTCACCCACATAGCAACTTATAAAGAGTTGAGAGGGTTACTTCAAAAACTTCGTGTACAAACTGGATGCACTTCGTGTACAAACTGTTACAAAGATCCCATGCTAGAAAATGCATGCATGTCCTTCACATAGAAAGTGATAACGGTGAAGCCGGTCACATAGTACAAATTTCGCGGAGTAAGACTTTTTCTGTGTGTTTGTCCCTTGCTTATGATTGCGCCGTAACCATGGACAATATTCATCATGTAACAGGATGCTTGGATCAGTCTTCACTCTAAAGGGAGGGATTTCATGAAACTTTTCATAATCTTCTGACATGTCTGTCTTATCCTCCACTCCCATAATGTTTCTTTTCCCTGAAAGAACTATGTGGCGCTTTGGCTCATCGTATGATGTATTCGCTTTCTTATCTTTTTTTCTCCTCGGTTTGCTAGACATGTCCTTCACATAGAAAACCTGAGCCACATCGTTGGCTAGGACGAATGAGACGTCCGTGTATCCAAGATTGTTGAGATCCACTCTTGTCATTCCGTACTATGGGTCTACCTGTACCCCGCGTCCAGTATATTTGACCCATTTGCACCGAAACAAAGGGACCTTAAGATCAGGTCCATAGTCATATCTCCTCTATGTAACCATAATATGTGTCTTGAAAGTTAGTTGCCTCATAGCAGACACCACTGTTTTGGTTGGTGCTCTTTTTATCTTGGGCGATCGTGTAAAATGTGTTCCCATTTATCTTGGACTTCCTATATATGAATATTTACCTCCGGACCATTCCGGAGCTCCTCGTGACGTCCGGTATCTCATCCGGGACTCCGAACAACCTTCGGTCACCACCATCCATAACTCTATACTATCGAAACGTCACCAAACCTTCAGTGTGCAGACCCTGCGGGTTCGAGAACTATGTAGACATGACCGAGACACCTCTACGGTCAATAACCAATAGCGGAACCTGGATGCCCATATTGGTTCCTACATATTCTACGAAGATCTTTATCGGTCGAACCTCTGTGTCAAGGATTCAGGTAATCCCGTATGATGTTCCCTTTGTTCTTCGGTATGTTACTTGCCCGAGATTCGATCGTCGGTATCTCCATACCTAGTTCAACCTCGTTACCGGCAAGTCTCTTTACTCGTTCTGTAATACAAAATACCGTGAGTAACACTTAGTCACATTGCTTGCAAGGCTTATTGTGATGTTGTATTACCGAGTGGGCCCTGAGATACCTCTCCGTCACACGGAGTAACAAATCCCAGTCTCGATCCATGCAAACTCAACAGACACCCTTAGAGATACCTATAGAGCATCTTTATAGTCACCCAGTTACGTTGCGACGTTTGATTCACACAAGGCACTCCTCCGATGTCCGTGAGTTGCATGATCTCATGGTCATAGGAACATATACTTGACATGCAGAAAACAGTAGCAATAAACTGACACGATCATATGCTACATTTGTAGTTTGGGTCTTGTCCATCACATCATTCTACTAATGATGCGATCCTGTTATCAAATGACATCACATGTCAACGGCTAGGAAACCTTGACCATCTTTGATCAACGAGCTAGTTCACTAGAGGCATACTAGGGACATAGTGTTGTCTATTTACCCACAAATGTAATGTGTTTCCAATCAATAGAATTATAGCATGGATAATAAAAAAATATCATGAACAAGGAAATATAATAATGAACACTTTATTATTGCCTCTAGGGCATATTTCTAGCAGACATGATGTCAGCCTTGCCATAAGTATGGCCGAAAGGTTTCAAAGTTATCATGGAATGGTGCACTGGACGGCGGTCAAGAATATCCATAAGTACCTGAAAAGGACTAAGGAAATGTTTCTTGTTTATGGACGTGATCAAGAGCTCTTCGTAAAGGGTTAGGTCGATGCAAGCTTTAAAACTGATCCGGATGACTCTAAGTCGCAAACCGGATACATATTAATTCTCAATGGGGGAGCGGTAAGCTGGTGCAGTTCCATGCAGAGCGTGGTAGCCGATTCTACATGCGAAGCGGAGTACATCACAGCCTCGGTGGCAGCGAAGGAAGGTGTCTGTATGAAGGAGTTCATGACCGATCTTGGAGTAGCGCCCAGTGCACTGAATCCATGGGATATGTTCTGTGATAACACTGGTGCCATTTCCCTGGCCAAGGAACAAAGGTTTCACAAGAGGACCAGACACACAAAGCGACGCTTCAATTCCATCCGCGAGTACATCAAGGAGGAGGATATAAATATTTGCAAAGTGCAAATGGATCTGAATGTTGCAGACCCATTGACTAAACCTCTTCCGAGGGCTAAACATGATCAACACGAGAACTGTATGGGTATTCGATTCATTACAATGTAAATCACATAGTCATGTGAGCAAGATTATTGACTCTAGTATAAGTGGGAGACTGTTGGAAATATGCCCTAGAGGTAGTAATAAAATGGTTATTATTATATTTCTTTGTTCATGATATTTTTTTATTATCCATGCTATAATTGTATTGACTAGAAACACATTGCATGCGTGGATACATAGACAACACTTTGTCTCTAGTGTGCCTCTAGTAGACTAGCTCGTTGATCAAAGATGGTCAACGTTTCGTAGCCATTGACATGAAGATGTCATTTGATAACGGGATCACATCATTAGGAGAATGATGAGAAGGTCAAAACCCAAACTATAAACGTAGCATTTGATCGTGTCAGTTTATTGCTATATTTTTCTGCATGTCAGGTATCTATTCCTATGATGATGAGATCATGCAACTCACTGGCACCGAAGGAGTACCTTGTGTGTATCAAATGTCGCAACGTAACTGGGTGACTATAAAGGTGCTCTACAGGTATCTCCGAGGGTGTTTGTTGGGTTGGCATGGATCAGTACTGGGATTTGTTACTCCATGTGACGGAGAGGTATCTCAGGGCCCACTCGGTAATAAAAACATTGCAATAAGCCTTGCAAGCAATGTGACTAAGTGTTAGCCACGGGATCTTGTATTAAGGAATGAGTAAAGAGACTTGCCGGTAACGAGGTTGAACTAGGTATATAGATACCGACGATCGAATCTTGGGCAAGTAACATACCGAAGAACAAAGGGAACAACATACGGGATTAACTGAATCCTTGACATAGAGGTTATACCGACAAAGAACTTCTTAGAATATGTAGGAACCAATATGGGCATCGAGGTTCCGCTATTGGTTATTGACCGTAGAGGTGTCACGGTCATGTCCACATAGTCACAAGGAGCTCCAGAATGGTCCAAAGGTAAAGACTCATATATAGGAAGTCCTATTTTGGTCGCCGGAAAGGTTTCGGGCTCATCGGTAGTTTACCGAGAGTGCCAGGAGGGTGCCGGGGGACCATCGGGAGCGGTATTTTGACCCAAGAGGCTACATGGGCTGTGGGAGGAGGTATACTGGCCCTTAGTGGATTGTCCTAAGTCCCACAAGAGGCCCATGCCTCTGGAAGGAGAAATCCAAAAGGAAAAAGGTGGAAAAAAAGTTTTCAAGTGGGAGAGAAGGAGTCCTATGTTGGGGAACGTTGGATGGGAAACAAAAAATTTCCTACGCACACGCAAGATCTATCCATGGTGATGAGCATCTACGAGAGGGAGAGTGGATCTATGTAGCCTTGTAGATCGCTAAGCGGGAAGCATTAAGAAAAGCGGTTGATGTAGGTGAACGTCTTCGCGATACAAATCGCTGAGCATCCCTCGATCCCATCACGATCCGTCCCGCAATCCAATAACGATCCGTCCGGCGATCTCATCAAGATCTATCCCGCGATCCAATCATGATTCGTCTCCCGATCTTGATCACAGTCTTTCCGATCTAGCGCTGAACGGACGACACCTCCGCGTTCAGCACACGTACAACTCGATGACGATCTCCGCCTTCTTGATGTAGAAAGAGGGAGCAGAGAGGTAGACGAGTTCTCTGGCAGTACGACGGCGTTGCGGCGATGTTGGTGGAGCAATTCCAGCAGGGCTTCGCCTAAGCACCACTGAAACCAATCTAGAGGACAAACTACGAACTAGAGGAGAGGCAACACGTGCCTTAGGGTTTCTTGATGTGTTCCAAGTGCTGGCCCTGCCCCTTTATTTTTATGCTGAGCCTTGGGGTCAAAACTTGGAGGAAATCCTCCTCAAGGTCGGTTTGCCTGCAACGCAAGAGTCCTTCTCGCACTCCAGGACCAGACGCCAAGGTCCTCGACGTCTGGCCCCAGACGCCAGGATCCCTAGCGTCTGGCTCCTGGCCTCCGCAAAACATATTTTGCACCATCCTAAAGCCTCATGGGATTTACCCCTTGGCCCAAATGAAGTGTCCTTGTACCCTGAACATTTTGGAAAACATCCGAAACTATGTCTGGTGAATTTCGGAACCCTTTCGGAGACGAAACACTATTATCCCATACATCAATCTTTACCTCCAGACCATTCTAGAGCTCCTCGTGATGTCCAGGATCTCATCCGGGACTTCGAACAACCTTTGGTCACCACCATACATAAATCTATACTACCGAAGCGTCACAGAACCTTAAGTGTGCAGACCCTACCGCTTCGAGAACTATGTAGACATCACCGAGACACCTCTATGGTCAATAACCAATAGCGGGACCTGGATGCCCATATTGGTTCCTACATATTCTGCGAAGATCTTTATCGGTAGAACCTCAAGGATTCAGTTAATCCTGTATACTATTCCCTTTGTTCTTCGGTATGTTACTTGCTCGAGATTCAATCATCGGTATCTGTATACCTAGTTCAACCTCGTCACCGACAAGTCTCTTTACTCGTTCCGTAATACAAGATCCCGTGGCTAACACTTTAGTCACATTGCTTGAAAGGCTTATTGTGATGTTGTCTTACCGAGTGGGCCCTTAGAAACCACTTCGTCCCATGGAGTAACAAATCCCAGTCTTGATCCATGCCAACCCAATAGACACCCTCAGAGATACCTGTGGAGCTCCTTTATAGTCACCCAGTTACGTTGCAACGTTTGATACACACAAGGTACTCCTCCGGTGTTAGTGAGTTGCATGATCTCATGGTCATAGGAACAGATACTTGACTTGTAGAAAACTGTAGCAATAAACTGACACGATCATATGCTATATTTATAGTTTGGGTCTTGTCCATCACATCATTCTCCTAATGATGTGATCCCGTTATCAAATGACATCTCATGTCAATGGCTGGGAAAACATGACCATCTTTGATCAACGAGCTAGTTTATTAGAGGCATACTAGGGACACAGTGTTGTCTATATACCCACACATGTATTTAGTTTCCAATCAATACAATTATAGCATGGATAATAAATGATTATCATGAACAAGGAAACATGATAATAACTAATTTATTATTGCCTCTAGGGCATATTTCCAACAGTCTCCCACTTGCACTGGAGTCAATAATCTTGCTCACATGACTATGTGATTTACATCACCATGTGATTCGCATTGTTATGAATCTAACACCCAGTGAGTTCTGCGCCTCGATCATGCTTTGCATGTGAGAGAGGTCTTATAGTCAATGGGTCTGCATCATTCAGATCCATGTGTACTTTGCAAATATCTATGTCATACTGTAGACACCGCTACCACACTCCACTTGGAGCTATTCCAAATGGCTGCTCCACTATACGTATCCGGATTGCTACTAAGAGTCATCCGGATTGGTATTAGAGCTTGCATCGACGTAACTCTTTTTGAAAAACTCTTTATCACCTCCATAATTGAGAAAAATTTCCTTAGTCTTTTAGTTACTAAGGATAATCTTGACCACTGTCAAGTGATGCACTCCTGGATCACTCTTGTACCCCCTGACAGACTCATGGCAAGGCACACACCAGGTACGGTACACAGCATGGCATAATATAGAGCCTATGGCTAAGGCACAGGGGACGACATTCATCCTTTATCTTTCTTCGGCCATGGTCGAGCTTTGAGTCTTACTCAACTTCACACCTTACAAATCAGGCAAGAACTCTTTCTCTGACTCATCCATTTTGAACTCTTTCAAAATCTTGTCAAGGTATGTACTCATTGAAAGTCTCATCAAGTATCTTGATCTATCTCTATAGATCTTGATGCTCAACAATTAGGTAGCTTTATCCAGGTCTTCCTTTGAAAAACTCTTTTCAAACAACCCTTTATGCTTTCTAGAAATTCTATATCATTTACAATCAACAATATGTCAACCACATATGCTTACCAGAAACTCTATAGTGCTCCCACTCACCTTATTGTAAATAGAAGTTTCTCATAAACTTTGTATAGACTCAGAAACTTGGATCGCCTCATTAAAGTTTATATCCAACTCCGAGATGCTTGCTTCAGTCCACAGAAGGATCACTGAAGCTCGCACATCTTTTGGCATCCTTAGGACTGACAAAACCTTCTGGTTGTATCACATACAACCTTTCCTCAAGTAAACCGTTAAGGAAACGATGTTTTGACATCCATCTACCAGATTTCATAATTGAAAAATACAGCAACTGCTAACATAATTCCAACATACTTTAGCATCGCTACGAGTGAGAAAGTCTCATCGTAGTGAACTCCTTGAACTTGTTTTAAACTTCTTTGCAACAAGTCGAGCTTTACAAATGGTGACATTTACCATTAGCATCTGTCTTCATTTTAAAGATCCATTTGTACCCAATGACCTGCCGTCCAACGAGCAAGTCTACCAATGTCTATACTTGGTTTTCATACATGGATCCTATCTCGGATTTCATGGCCTCTAACCATTTGTTAGAATCCAGGCCCATCATCGCTTCTCCATAGTTCGTAGGTTCATCATTGTCCAACAACATGACCTCTAAGACAGGGTTGCCGTACCACTCAGGAGTAGTACGCGTCTGAGATAGGTATTAACTTGATATTAACCTACGAGGGTTGATATTAACTTGATCCGAAGTTTCATCATCATTAACTTTTTTCAACTAACATAGGCTCCACAGAAACATCTTTCTGTGCTGCACTACTCTCTGGTTGAAACAAATGGTTCAACAACCTCATCAAGTTCTATCTTCCTCCCACTCAATTCTTTCGAGAGAAACTCTTTCTCGAGAAAGGACCTGTTTTAGCAACAAACACTTTGTGCTCGAATCTGAGATAGAAGGTATAACCAACTGTTCTTAGGGTATTCTATGAAGACGCATTTTTCTGCTTTGGGTTCGAGCTTATCAGACATAAGTGTCGCATTCCCAAACTCTAAGAAATGACTGCTTAGGTTTCTGCCAAACCATATGGTGTCATCTCAACGGATTTAGACGGTGCCCTATTTAAAGTGAATGTGGTTGTCTGTAAAGCATAACCCCAAAATGATAGTGGCAAAATGATAAGAGACATCATAATTCGCACCATATCCAATAGAGCACGAACGCAACGTACGGACACATCATCACACTATGGTGTTCTAGGTGGTGTGAGTTGTGAAACAACTTTCACATTGTCTTAAGTTGTATACCAAAGTCATAACTCCGATATTCAGCTCCACGATCATATCGTAGATATTTTATCTTCTCATCATGATGATCTCAAACTTGACTCTGATTCTGCTTGAACTTTTCAAACGCTTCAGACCTGTGTTTCATTAAGTAAATATACACTATATCTACTCAAATCATCAGTGAAGGTAAGAAAATAGTGATATCCACCGCATGCTACAACACTCGTTGGATTGAATACTTCAACATGTATCATTTCCAATGAATCACTTGCCCGCTCCATCCAACGTGGTCCTTTAGTCATCTTGCACAAGAGGCATGGTTCGCATGTCTCAACCGGTTCGAAGTCGAATGAGTCCAAAGATCCATCGACATGGATTTTCTACATGCGATTTATACCAATATGACATTTAGCGGCAGTGCCACAAGTATGTGGTATTACCATTACTAACTTTGTATCTTTTGGCATCAATGTTATGAACATGTGTATTACTACGATCAAGATTCAACAAACCATTCCCACTGGGTGCATGACCATTGAAGGTATTATTCATGTAAATAGAATAACCATTATTCCCTAACTTAAATGAATAATCGTGTTGCTATAAACACGATCTAATCACATTCATGCTCAACGCAAAACACCAAATAACATTTATTTAGGTTCGTCACTAATCTCGAAGGTAGAGAGAGTGTGCGATGTTGATCACATCAACCTTGGAAACATTTCCAACACACATCGTCACTTCACCTTTAGCTAGTTCTTCGTTTATTCCGTAGCTTTTATTTCGAGTTACTAACATTTAGCAACCGAACCGTTATCCAATACCCAGGTGCTACTAGGAGTACTAGCAAGGTAGACATTAATAACACGTATATCAAATATACTTCTATCGACGTTGCCATCCTTCTTATCTACCAAGTATCTAGGGTTGTTCCGCTTCAGCGACCGCTCTCATAATTGAAGCACTTAGTCTCGGGTTTGGGTTTCAACTTTGGGTTGCTTCACTGGAGCAGCAACTGACTTGCCATCCATGAAGTTTCCCTCCTTGCCCTGGCCCTTCTCAAAACTAGTGGCTTTACTAACCATCAACACTTGACACTCCTTCTTGATTTCTACCTTAGCGGTGTCAAAAATCGCAAACAGCTCAGGGATCATTATTTCTGTCCCTGCCATTTTATAGTTCATCACCAAGTTCTAGTAGCTTAGTGACAGTGACTTGGAGAACTATATCAATCACTATCTTATCTAGAAGATCAATTCCCACTCGATTCAAGCGATTTTAGCACCCAGACAATCTGAGCACATGCTCAACGATTGAGCTATTCTCTTTCATCTTGCAGGCAAAGAATCTTGTTGGAGCTCTCATATCTCGCAACACGGCCATGGGCCTGATATCCTAATTTCAGCTCTTAGAACATCTCATATGTTCTGCGACGTCCAAGACATTTCGGAGCCTCAATTCTAAGCCATAATGCATGACGCACTAAACTGTCAAGTAGTCATCGGAACGCTCCTATCAGATGTTCACAACATCTACAGATGACGCTAGAGGGGGTGGTGCACCGAGCGGTGCATTAAGGACATAAGCCTTCTGTGCAGCAACGAGGACAATCCTCATATCACGGACCCAGTCCGCAATATTTCTACCATCATCTTTCAACTCTATTTCTCTAGGAACATATAAAAATACAAGGGAGCTACAGCGTGAGCTAGTAATCTACAACATAATTTGCAAAGACACGACTGACTATTTTCATAGTAATGAGTTCAATTAATCATATTACTTAAGAACTCCCACTCAAATTGACATCCCTCTAGTCATTCGAGTGATACATGATCCAAATTCACCAACTCAAGTCCGATCATCACGTGAGTTGAGGTGGTTTCAATGGTGAAAATCATCGTGTTGATCATATCTACTATATGACGCATGTTCGACCTTTCGATCTCTTGTGTTCCGAGGCCATGTCTGTACATGCCAGGCTCGTCAAATTTAACCCGAGTGTTCTGCATGTGCAACACTGGCTTGCACCCGTTGTATGTGAACGTAGAGTCTATCACACCCAATCATCACATGGTGTCTCGACACGATGAACTTTCGCAACGAGCACACTCAGGGAGAACACTATTTATCTTGAAATTAAGTGAGGGATCACCTTATAATGATACCGTCGTACTAAGAAAAACAAGGTGCATAAAAGGATTAACATCACATGCAAATCATAAGTGACATGATATGGCCATGTACTTGTGCTTTTGATCTCCATCTTGAAAGCATCGACATGATCTCCATCGTCACCGGCATGACACCATGATCTCCATCACCTTGATCTCCATCAACATGTTGCCATCGTGGTTGTCGCGCCCACCATGCTTCTACTACTATTGCTACCATTTAGCGATAAAGTAAAGCATTACATAGCGCTTAATGATTGACACGCAGGTCATACAATAATTAAAGACAACCCTATGGCTCCTGCCGGTTGCCGTACTCATCGACATGCAAGTCTTGATATTCTATACAACACATGATCATCTCATACATCACATATATCTCATCATGTAATTGGCCATATCACATCACAACATACCCTGCAAAAACAAGTTAGATGCCCTCTAGTTGTTGTTGCAAGTTTTACGTGGCTGCTATGGGTATCTAGCAAGAACAATTCTCAGCAACGCAAAACCACAACGGTGATTCATAAATTTCTTTTCAACCTTCTCAAGGACCGCCTTTGTCGAATCCGATCCAACTAAAGTAGGAGAAACAGACACCCGCTAGCCATCTTTGTGCAATGAGGTTACACGTCAGTCGATGGAACCGGTCCCTCGTAAGCGTTCGAGTAAGGTTGGTCCGGGCCGCTTCCTCCCACAATACTGATGAACCAAAACACTACCAAGGGAGGAAACAATCTAAGCATCAACGCACACAAACTCTTTCTGTTTTACTCGAGATCTCCTTTACACATAGACGTAGCTCATGATGCCACTGTTGGGGAACATTGCATGGGAAACAAAAAATTTCCTACGCACATGCAAGATCTATCCATGGTGATGAGCATCTACGAGAGGGAGAGTGGATCTATGTACCCTTGTAGATCGCTAAGAGGGAGGCGTTAAGAAACGCGGTTGATGTAGTCGAACGTCTTCGCGATACAAATCGCCGAGCGTCCTGCGATCCCATCACGATCCGTCCCGTGATCCCATCATGATCTGTCCCGTGATCTCATCATGATCCGTCCTGCGATCCAATCACAAATCGTCTCGAAATCTTGATCACGGTCCTTCCGATCTAGCACTCAACCGACTGCACCTCCGCGTTTAGCATAGGTACAGCTCGATGATGATCTCCGATTTCTTGATCTAGCAAGAGGGAGCAGAGAGATATACGAGTTCTTCGAAAGCACGGCGACGTTGTGGCGATGGTGGTGGAGCTATTCCAGCAGGGCTTCGCCTAAGCACCGCTGAAACTGATCTAGAGGAGAAACAACGAACTAGAGGAGAGGGAGCACGTGGCTTAGGGTTTCTTGATGTGTTCCATGTGCTAGCCCCGCCCCTTTATTTATATGCTGAGCCTTGGGGTCAAAACTTGGAGAAAAATCCTCCTCAAGGTCGGTTTTCCCGCAAGGCAAGTGTCCTTCTCGGAGTCCAGGACCAGACGCCAAGGTCCTCGGCGTCTGGCCCTAGACGCCAGGATCCCTAGCGTCTGGCCCCTGGCCTCCACGAAACATCTTTTGCACCTTACTAAAGCCTCATGGGATTTACCCCTTGCCCCAAATAAAGTGTCCTTGTACCCCCGAACATTTCGGGAAACATCCGAAACTATTTTGGATGAATTACGAAACCCTTCCGCATACCAAACACTATTATCTGATATATCCATCTTTACCTCTGGTCCATTCCGGAGCTCCTCGTGATGTCCGGGATGTCATCCGGGACTTCGAACAACCTTCGGTCACCACCATAGATAACTCTATACTACCGAAGCATCACCGAACCCTAAGTGTGCAGACCCTATGGGTTCGAGAACTATGTAGACATGACCGAGACACCTCTACGGTCAATAACCAATAGCGGGACCTGGATTCCCATATAGGTTCCTACATATTCTGCGAAGATCTCTATCGGTTGAACCTCTATGTCAAGGATTCAATTAATCCCGTATGTTGTTCCCTTTGTTCTTCGGTATGCTACTTGCTCGAGATTCGATCGTCGGTATCTGTATACCTAGTTCAACCTCGTTACCGGCAAGTCTCTTTACTCATTCTGTAATACAAGATACCGTGGCTAACACTTTAGTAACATTGCTTGCAAGGCTTGTTGTGATGTTGTATTACCGAGTGGGCCCTGAGATACCTCTCCATCACACGGAGTAACAAATCCCAGTCTTGATCCATGCCAACCCAACAGACACCCTCGGAGATACATGTAGAGCACGTTTATAGTCACCCAGTTACGTTGCGGCGTTTGATAAATGCAAGGTACTCCTCCGGTGCTAGTAAGTTGCATGATCTCATGGTCATAGGAACAGATACTTGAAATGCAGAAAACTGTAGCAATAAACTTACACGATCATATGCTACTTTTATAATTTGGGTCTTGTCCATCACATCATTCTCCTAATGATGTGATCCTATTATCGAATGACATCTCATGTCAATGGCTAGTAAACCTTGACCATCTTTGATCAACGAGCTAGTTTACTACATGCATACTAGGGACACAGTGTTGTCTATATACCCACACATGTATTTAGTTTCCAATCAATACAATTATAGCATGGATATTAACCGATTATCATGAACAAGGAAATATGATAATAACTAATTTATTATTGCCTCTTGGACATATTTCCAACATCATAATCCTACTAGGATTGGAGGAGGACTCCTCCTCCTCCCACTTCGGTCGAAGCAAGGGCTGGCCCCTTGAGGGCCAAGTCTCCTCCCTCCCTCCTCCTATATATACTGAGGTTTGAGGGTTTTTTGATACAGAAAAACAGCCACGTGCTACCTCTCCTCTAGTTCGTAGTTTCTCCTCTAGATCGGTTTCAGCGGTGCTTAGGCGAAGCCCTGATGGAATAGCTCCACCACCATCGCCGCAACGTCGTCGCGCTGCCGGATAACTCGTCTACCTCTCTGCTCCCTCTTGCTGGATCAAGAAGGCAGAGATCGTCATCAACCTGTACCTGTGCTAAACATGGAGGTTCCGTCCATTCGGGACGGATCGTGATTGGATAACGGGATGCTTAGCGATTTGGATCATGAAGACATTCGACTACATCAACCGCATTTCTTAACGCTTCCCGCTTAGCGATCTAGAAGGGTATGTAGATCCACTCTCCATCTCATAGATGCTCATCACCATCGATAGATCTTGCGTGTGCGTAAGAATTTTTTTGTTTCCCATGCAATGTTCCCCTATAGGATGAGGAGAGGGAATGGAATGATGCGTCTCACTGGTCCATGTACGAGCTCATCGTGGTAAGTTTATTCTTCATATTAGCCAAATCACGCAATACATGTTCTATTCATTAATAACCAATATGATTTACTTAGCAAAACCAAATGTGCAAATTTTATGCAAGAAGACCGGTTAGACACCTCCGCCGATGCCAGTCATTACCACGGCTAGAACGGTGAGTTTCATTTTAATGTTCATTAGTTACTAGTCTTAACATTTCAGCATCATCATGCTAACACAAATGATCTTCGGTATAGCATAACTCCCGAGCTGCATCGCACGACCCGAGCAACCACGGTGCTTCACCTCCATGATGAAGAGCAGGGTAAGCCCTAATATGGCACTTACTTGGCTCATTTTCTCAAACAAAGACAAACATAGCACTTAGACAAACTTAGCACAATGACAAACTTAGCACTTAGGCAAATGCCATATTTTACCAATGTTAGCTTTGTTTCCTCTAAAATGACATATTAAGCTTACTTACCTCCAAAATGACATATTGAACCTAAGTTACCTGCAAAATGACATATTCTACCTAAGTTAGCTCTAAAATGACCTATACTTAGCATGGTTTCCTCCACACTGACAAAATAAGCTTAGTTAACTCAACAGTGACATAATAGACATGGTAACCTCATAGATGCCATAGACTTAGCTTATTTTCTTGCAAAATGACACAATAAGCTTAATTAGGTAAAAATGTGATAATTACGTAGGTTAGCTCTAAAATGACACAAATAAGCAATAAGAAGAAGAAAAACAAGAGGAGAAAGAGAAAGAGATGAAAAAAACTTCTTCCTCTTCTTGTTCTTCTTCTAGATCTTCTTCTTCTACCACTTCTTCTTCTTCTTGGTAACCTCATAGAGGCCATAGACTTAGCTTATTTTCTTGCAAAATGAGATAAAAAGTTTAGTTAGGGAAAATTTGATAATTACCTAGGTTAGCTCTAAAATGACACAAATAAGCAATAATAAGAAGAAAAACAAGAGGAGAAAGAGAAAGGTAAGAAAAACGTTTCTTCTTCTTCCTCCTCTTCTTGTTCTTCTTCTAGATCTTCTTATTCTTCTTCTTGGTAACCTCATAGATGCCATAGACTTACCTTATTTTCTTGCAAAATGACACAATAAGCTTAGTTAGATTAAAAAATGGCATAATTACCTAGGTTAGCTCTAAAATGGCACAAATAAGCAATAATAAGAAGAAAAAGCCAGAGGATAAAGAGAAAGAGAAGAAAAACACTTCTTCTTCTTCTTCCTCCTCTTCTTCTTCTATATCTTCTTCTTCTTCTTCTTCTTCTTCTTCTTCTTATTCTTTTCTAACTTTCTTATTTCCCATTTTGCATAGTTCATTCACTTCGCGGAAGCTTGCATTGATGGAGTTCTTGTGTTTACTTTCTGTTTTGATTTTGTATCAATAAACATTGTGAAACTTGCTACATATGGATGAAACTATTGGAATATGGATGAAACTATGTATGTATGGATGAAACTTGCACTTTTGCTTTGGTATGTTTATTGGATGATCATATATATGTGATTGTGATATGGCAGGGATATAGTTTCTGTGAATTATATATATATGTGTGTGTGTGTGCTTGTGAAAATGATTGGATACAACAAAAACAGAATAAAAAGGGCAAATACACGCACTTCGCCGTCTGCCACCGATGGCAAAGGGCTCTTCACCGTCTGCCCCGGACGGCAAAGGTGCCACGTGGCGGCCACCTTCGAAACTTGGGAAGCCCAAGCTGGGGACATTTTATCTCTTTAACGTCCATGGCAGACGGTAAAGGGGGAGGAGGCAGATGGCAAAGAGGGCATGGAGGCAGCAGACGGCAAAGGGGACGGGGCTGACGGCAAAGTGGGCGGGAGGGGGTAGACGACAAAGGGGGTAGGGGGCAGACGACAAAGTGGTGGGGTCTGTTAGCCACCTCTAACGGCGACGCCGTCAGTAGTTGTCGTCCATGCCCTTTGTTATCTACAAGCTGACGGCAAAGGATCGTTGTCGTCCGCTGGGCCGGAGCAGACCGCAAATAACCCCTTTTCCGGAGCTAGCTGGGCCCAAATTTGTGGCGTCCGCTAGCGGACGACAAAGTCCTTTGCCGTCTGCCTTTGTGCCTTTCCCGTCTGCTATGGCAGACTTCAAATTGCCTGATTCCTGTAGTGCTACATGGTACAACTTCTACGAAGGAATTACAGTAAACATGAGCATTCACTAATACCGTAATACCTCTGCTACAGAGCTTGTACAATTTACAGCTTCCTACAGACAACAGGTTACAGCCTACAATTTTCTACAGTATGAAGGAATTTTTGTAGTTGTAGGAAGCCATGCAGGGGGTTCTGGCGCCTAATCTAAGACGAGTTGATTGTCATCATCGCAGAACATCATCACACTAGTAGAAAACCGAACTTTTGTCTGCATCATTAGTCCCGTTTGGCTCTTGGGCCGGCACTAATGATCACATTAGTCCCGTCTGCATCATTAGTCCCGTTTGGTTCGTGATGGGGATTATTAGTGCCGCTTCGTTACGGACCTTTAGTCCCGGTTGGTAGCTCCAACCGGCACTAAAGGTGTGGTGCCAGGCTGGCGTCAGCCTGTGGCCCCACGGAACCCTTTAGTCCCGGTTGGTGGTTCCAACCGCGACTATATATAGGCTAACCTATAGTCGTGGTTGGAGCCACCAACCGGGACTAAAGATTGGTCATGGCTGTGGTGGGAGTTTAGTCCCACCTCGCCAAGCGAGGGGCGCTCGCACCGGTTTATAAGCCGACCCCTCTCTGCCTTGTTGAGTTCCTCTCAAATTGAAAATAGATGCCCTTATATGGGGAAATTTGACCTCAAATCAAACTGAATTCCAGTCTGGTTTCAGGTCAAATTTTCCCTACATAAGCGCATCTATGTTCATTTTTCCGATTTATTATGTTATTTCAATTTTTAAACATATTTTAACTCAAGACTTTTTCTGCATTCAATATGCACCATTCAAAGCCACATCATCACTTTTCAACCCTTTTCTGACCTCATTTACTATTCTTCATGCATTTCATGATTTATTTTGAGCTAAAATGACCCTCAATTTAAAAGCAGTGCAAATGAACTCTGAAATGGTTGAAAGTTGGCATGGTATCATCATTTCACCCAGATAGCATGTTATAAAAAGTTGAGAAGGTTACAACCAAAACTGGATGCACTTCGTGTACAAAATGGACAATCTCTTTCGAAGTATTAGGGTTTCGGACGAAAACTCGCGTGTTGCAAAGGCATTTCATTTTTTAACTTATTTTAACCCAACACTTTTTCTGCATTCAATATACACCATTAAAAGCCACATCATCACTATTCAACCCTTTTCTGACCTCATTTACTATCTTTCATGCACTTCATGATTTATTTTGAGCTAAAAGGACCCTGAAATTGAAAAGGACTTCAAATGAACTCTGAAATGGTTGAAAGTTGGCATGGTATCATCATTTCACTCACATATCATGCTATAAAAAGTTGAGATGGTTATGGAAAAAACTGGATGCACTTCGTGTACAAAATGGACAATCTCTTTCGAAGTATCAGGATTTCGGACGAAAACTCGCCTGTTACAAAGGCATTTCATTTTTTAAACTTATTTGAACTCCATACTTTTTATTTGTTCAAAATGCACCATTCAAAGCCACATCATTAATTTTCAACACTTTCTCACTTCATTTGGTATTTTTCACGCACATAGTGAATTTTTCAGCAAAATAACCCTGAAATTGGAAAGAAGTGCAAATGAACTCTGAAATGGTTGAAATTTGGCATGGTATCATCATTTCACACACATAGCATGCTATAAAAAGTTGAGAGGGTTATGCCAAAAACTGGACGCACTTCGTGTACAAAATGGACAATCTCTTTCGAAGTATGAGGGTTTCGGACAAAAACTCGCCTGTTACAAAGGCATTTCATTTTTTTTACTTATTTTAACTCAAGATTTTTTTTTTTGCATTCAATATGCACCATTCAAAGCCACATCATCACTTTTCAACCCCTTTCTGACCTCATTTTCTATTTTTCATGAACTTCATGATTTATTTTGAGCTAAAATGACCATGAAATTGAAAAGCACTTCAAATGAGCTCTGAAATGGTGGAAAGTTATCATACTTTCATCATTTCACCCAGATAGCATGTTATAGAAAGTTGAGAGGGTAACGGCAAAAACTGGATGCACTTCGTGTACAAAATGGACAATCTCTTTCGAAGTATCAGGGTTTGGGACGAAAACTCGCCTGTTATGAAGGCATTTCATTTTTTTTAACTTATTTGAACTCCATACTTTTTGTGTGTTCCAAATGCACCATTCAAAGCCACATCATCAATTTTCGACCCTTTCTGACTTCATTTGGTATTTCAAGCACTTACTGATTTTTTTCAAGCAAAATAACCCTTAAATTGAGAAGCACTTCAAATGAACTCTGAAATGGTTGAAAGTTTGCATGGTATCATCATTTCACCCACATAGCATGTTATAAAAAGTTGAGAGGGTTACAGCAAAAATTGGATGCACTTTGTGTACAAAATGGACAATCTCTTTCGAAGTGTCAGGGTTTCGGATGAAAACTCACCTGTTACAAAGGCATTTCATTTTTTAACTTATTTTAACTCGAGACTTTTTGTGCATTCAATATGCACCATTGAAAGCCACATCATCACTTTTCAACCCTTTCTGACTTCATTTGCTATTTTTCATGCACTTCATGATTTATTTTGAGCTAAAATGACTCTAAAATTGAAAAGCACTTCAAATGAACTCTCAAATGGTTGAAAGTTTGCATGGTATCATCAGTTCACCCACATAGCAAGTTATAAAAAGTTGAGAGGGTTACGGCAAAAATTGGATGCACTTCGTGTACAAAATGGACAATCTCTTTCGAAGTATCACGGTATCGGACGAAAACTCGCCTGTTATAAAGGCATTTCATTTTTTAACTTATTTTAACCCAAGACTTTTTCTGCATTCAATATGCACTATTCAAAGCCACATCATCACTTTTCAAACCTTTTTGACCTCATTTGCTACTTTTCATGCACTTCATGATTTAATTTGGGCTAAAATGACCCTGAAATTGAAAAGCACTTCAAATGAACTCTGAAATGGTTGAAAGTTGGCATGGTATCATCATTTCACCCACATAGCTTGTTATAAAAAGTTGAGAGGGGTACGGGAAAAACTGGATGCCCTTCGTGTACAAAATGGACAATCTCTTTCGAAGTATTAGGGTTTGGGACGAAAACTTGCCTATTACAAAGGCTTTTCCTTTTTTTAAATTATTTGAACTCCTTACTTTTTGTGTGTCCAAAATGCACCATTCAAAGTCACATCATCAATTTTCAACCCTTTCTAACTTCATTTGGTATTTTTCATGCACTTACTGATTTTTTTCAGCAAAATAACCTTGAAATTGAAAAGCACTACAAATGAACTCTGAAAAGGTTGAAAGTTGGAATGGTATCATAATTTCACCCACATACATTTTTATAAAAAGTTGAGAGGGTTACGGCAAAAATTGGATGCCCTTCGTGTACAAAATGGACAATCTCTTTCGAAGTATCAGGGTTTCGGACGAATACTCACCTGTTACAAAGGCGTTTCATTTTTTAACTTATTTGAACTCCATACTTTTTGTGTGTTCAAAATGCACCATTCAAAGCCACATAATCAATTGTCAACCCTTTCTGACTTCATTTGCTATTTTTCATGCACTTACTGAATTTTTCAACCAAATAACCTTGAAATTGAAAAGCACTTCAAGTGAACTCTGGAATGGTTGAAAGTTTGCATGGTATCATCATTTCACCCATATAGCATGTTATAAAAAGTTGAGAGTGTTACGAAAAAAACTGGATGCACTTCGTATACAAAATGGACAATCTCTTTTGAAGTATTAGGGTTTGGGGCAAAAACTCGCCTGTTACAAAGGCATTTCAGTTTTTTAACTTATTTGAACTCCATACTTTTTCTGTGTTCAAAATGCACCATTCAAAGCCACATCATAATTTTTCAACCCTTTCTGACTTCATTTGGTATTTTTCATGCACTTACTGCTTTTTTTTCAGCAAAATAACCTTGAAATTGAAAAACACTTCAAATAAACTCTGGAAAGGTTGAAAGTTGGAATGGTATCATCATTTCACCCACAAACATTTTTATAAAAAGTTGAGAGGGTTACGGCAAAAATTGGATGCCCTTCATGTACAAAATGGACAATCTCTTTCGAAGTATCAAGGTTTCGGATGAATACTCGCCTGTTACAAAGGCGTTTCATTTTTTAACTTATTTGAACTCCATACTTTTTGTGTGTTCAAAATGCACCATTCAAAGCCACATCATCAATTTTCAACCCTTTCTGACTTCATTTGCTATTTTCATGCACTTACTGGTTTTTTCAGGAAAATAACCCTGAAATTGAAAAGCACTTCAAGTGAACTCTGAAATGGTTGAAAGTTTGCATGGTATCATTATTTCAGCCACATAGCATGTTATAAAAAGTTGAGGGGATTACAGGAAAAACTGGACGCACTTCGTGTACAAAATGGATAATCTATTTCGAAGTATGACGGTTCCGGACGAAAACTCGCCTGTTACAAAGGCATTTCATTTTTTTAACTTATTTTAACTCAAGACTTTTTCTGCATTCAATATGCATCATTCAAAGCCACATCATCACTTTTCAACCCCTTCTGACCTTATTTGCTATTTTTCATGCACTTCATGATTTATTTTGAGCTAAAATGACCCTGAAATTGAAAAGCACTACAAATGAACTCAGAAATGGTTGAAAGTTGGCATGGTATCATCATTTCACCCACATAGCATGTTATAAAAAGTTGAGAGGGTTACGACAAAAACTGGATACACATCGTGTGCAAAATGGACAATCTCTTTCGAAGTATCAGGGTTTCAGACAAAAACTCGCTTGTTACAAAGGCATTTCATTTTTTAACTTATTTGAACTCCGTACTTTTTGTGTGTTCAAAATGCACCATTCAAAGACAGATCACCAATTTTTAACCCTTTCTGACTTCATTTGCTATTTTTCATGCACTTACTGATTTTTTTATCAGCAAAATAACCCCGAAATTGAAAAGCACTTCAAGTGTACTCTGGAAAGGTTGAAAGTTGGCATGGTATCATATTTTCGCCCACATATCATGTTATAAAAAGTTGAGAGGGTTACGGCGAAACTAGATGCATTTCGTATACAAAATGGACAATCTCTTTTGAAGTATCAGGATTTCGGACGAAAACTCGCCTGTTAGAAAGGCATATAAATTTTTTTATATAACCTAAGAATTACCAAATTTGATATAATGATCAAATATGATAGTATTAAACAGTAGAAAAAGGAATCAGTAGAAAATATATTTTTAAAGTAAAGTTATTCACAAACTAGTGATTCACACAAATTTCAAATAATTCAAATTTAAAATATTCGAATTTGAAAACTACTGCCACTAACAGAAAGTTTCTTAATTTTGATGACCGAACGCAAAATGATTCACTCATTAACTCTCAATAAAGCACAAAAAACTCAGAAACAAAAGAAAATAAATAAAGCAAAAAATAGACAAAATGAAAAATAATTAAAAATAGGTCGCCTACTGGCCTGCCACGACCTGCATACGACTAGAAACCCAACCTGGCCCAGGATGCAAGCGCGCAAGGCCCAGCAGGCCCAACAGGGCCACACAGGTTCGGTAGGCCCACATAGGCCTGCTTAGAGAGAAGCTCGAGGGAGCAGCCGCAGCGTGGCTTATAAACTAGTGCGGCTGCCCCTCGCTGGGCGAGGTGGGACTAAAGTTCCCCTGCACCGCGCCTGCGGGAGCATTACCTTTAGTCGCGGTTGGTAGCTCCAACCACGACTAAAGGGGGTCTTTAGTCGCGGTTGGAGCGACAGTGACTAAAGGGTATTTAGTCGCGGTTGGAGCCACCAACCACGACTAAAGGCCTCCTTATATATACTACATTTAAAAAAAATGAGTTACTCTGCTCTTCGACCTCTTCGCGACGTCGTCGTCGTCGCCATCTCGCCTCCCCGACGCCGCCCATGCCGTCACCGTCTCGCAGCGTCGTTGCCGTCTCACCTCCTCACGCCGATCTGCGACGCCGCCCGCGCCAGTTCCTCCCCGAGCAGGCCTGACCTCGCCTCGCCTCGCCGTCGTCCCGCCGTCGCCTTGCCTCGCCGTCGCCCAGTCACCCCCTGTGAGATCCCCCTCTCCCCCTCTCCCTTGCCTCCTGTGCCGCCATGGCGGCCGCCGGACCCTCCCCAGCCCGAACCCCCCCCCCCGCAATTTTGATAAACACACAAACACACAATTTTGATAATTAGATGATTAATTAGATGTATAGATGATTATATGATTAGATGCAAGAATTTTGACATTTTAAGAAGAATTTTGACATTTTTGACATTTGTGGAATCAATTAGTATAATGTATGTATACAAATATTGAGGAACTTTGAAATTTGGATATTATGTAGAAATTTAGGGTTTAGGGTTTATACAATGTAGAAATTTTGACATTTGGGTTGAGGAATTTGACATTTGATCCAATATATGTATAGCAATTAGTATATGTATGTATAATGTATAGAAAAGATTTGTGGAATTTTGACAAAGCATAGAAAAAAGTTTTTTCTATATTTGCAAAATCAAGTTAAGCAGAATTACAAAAAATACAATCAAGCATTTTTTTAAAATTTTCATAGAATTACTTCTCGGAGTCAATGATGCGTGGCCCCCATCCACAACATCGACTCGTTCGCGATGACGTCCTGCTTCAGAGGGGCAATGTTCGGGACTGGGCCCCGCCCGGCTGGCATTGGGAGCTGCTACCTTCAGGGCCGCACAGCTTGGTGACGAACCCGGGTCCCGTTGTCGACCTGGATCTTCTTTTGTGGCGTTCGCGTGGGCCACTGTCGGTGTGGAGGGTTTCGGCCCCGCCGGAAGTGGTATGACGCCGTGTCAGGGAGGAGTACGAGCACATCCGTCGATACATAGATGCGTTGGACGTCAGGTTCTCCAATACCTGGCAGGTTCTTCAGGGATCTCACCCGAGCTATGATCCTGTCATAGTTCCTTATCTTTGGGTGTCCACCGCCTACCGCGCGAGACGTTAGTTGGATCTATAGTAGTGATATTATATAATTAATAATATTCGAGATGTATTAGTGATAATATTCAAGATGTATTCGAGATTATAGTCGATAATATTCGAGACGATTTATTCGAGATTATATTCGATGATGCATATTATGTACTATGATTCAGTTTTCCTTATTGATTGCATGAATTATAATTTGAATACGAAATTGTTTTATCTTTCTTCTAGGTTAGTCAAATATAAGCTATCGACAATACCGACAGAGAAGGAGAAGAGGCTCTGTTCGACATCATACGCTCCACGAGCCTAGATCATGAACATGAAGATGATGACGGCTCGCAATATCTGAACAATTCCGGTGAGGGTTGTATGTTTGATGAAGACGAAAGAATAGATGAATTCAACAATGACGTTGACGAAGATCATTACATGTCCTAAATGAAATGTATATTTATTAACAAATCAATCATTCTTCTTTTAGGCCTCCAGATCGAGCAAATCTTCGTGAAAGTTGGACACTGGTGTAAAGTTCAGCATCGATTCCATCAATACATCAACCAGCGAACCGCTTGAACCTAAGAAAAATGCAACCAAGTTCAAGAATCAATGTGAAGTTATTGTCAGGGACCAAATCCTGATCTCCACACAAGAATGGAAAAAGCCAGCAAAGGGAGAACAACAAGGAGTTACTTTTGTCGATGAAAGAGCAAAATATGTGCTTTGGACCGAGCTAATGTCACATTTCACAATAGCAGATAACTTGACAGATGCAGATCTGAATAAAGTCAGAAACTATGCTCTTAAAAAGATGGTGATCGCATTCATAATCTTCAAGAAAATGCATGGGCTGCGTGCGTCAAAGGAATCAAGACGACTCCAAAATTCAAGGGAGCACTGGTGAAGGCAAAAGATCATTGGGACGATTTCATAAAGTTCAAGGAATCGGAACTAGCTAAGGAACAGTCGAGACAGAACAAGATTAATGCTGCGAAAAAGGAGTGGCACCATACTATGGGGCCAGGTGGCTACCAGACGACCCTGCCTAAGTGGGATAAATTCGAAAAAGACATGATTAGTGCAAATGTCACTCCAGTTACAGTGACCTGGCCCCTGAGGTGTAGGACATGGTTTTACGTGCATGGGGGGAAGTTGGACCCAAAGACAAGGGCTATTATTGTGAAGGCGAGTCTTAAAAAAGTGACAGATGAAATTCTGATGAAAATAGAAGAAGCTCGAACGGGGGTGTTCACGCCCAACCGAGAGGACGACGAGCTTATGTGTGCCCTAAAGAATCCCGAACACCCAGGACGAATATGAGGGAAAGGCGTTGTTCCGTGGTTTGAGGGCTTTGCTGGTTGGAACGATGACTCAAGAAGCCGTACGAGAAATAAGATGCAGGGGGAGCGGAAGAAGAAGTAGGAAGCACTCCACCTTGAAGGCCTCGAATCAAAGCACCTAGAGATGGAGTCCAGAGTCAGGCGGCAGCAGGAGCAGATCGACTCACTCAGCCAGGAAAGGGCGTCTCAGCGGCAGCATGAGCAGATCGATCCATCATTGGATAGCACCATCCCATATATGCCGAGACGCAATGTGGGTTCCGCCCCGGCCCATATCGATGACGATGCACTGCTAGCTAGAAACCCTATGGATGATATCAAATACATGACTAACTATGAGCTACACATGAAAGTGAAGAACTTATCCATGAAGGTGGTGGAGGGTTGTGCTTTAGGAAATCCCCCAGAAGCAACCTTCAATTGCAATCCCATTCCAGCTGGTTATGCTCCTGTTGGGGTTGATGAAGTGATGTCAGCATATCATGAGCTACAACTTGACATTCCTGTAGGTGACGAGGAGAGAACACCTGGGAGAGGCCATAATCATATCATTCTACGGAAAAAGGATTGCATCGTCTTTCCAAAGCCACTGACTCCACCTCCTCCAAGTCCGGCACGACATCACCCAACTCCTCCTCCTCCAAGTCTGGCACCGCGTCAGTCGACTCCTCCTCCAGGTCCGACACGGCATCAGCCAACTCCTCCTCCAAGTCTAGCACCACGTCAGCCAACTCCTCCTCCAGGTCTGGCATGACGTCAGCATGTTCCGTCGCCTCAGCATGCTACATCGCCGAAGCTACAACGGAAGAGAGAGGACGCAACTACGAGGACTAGCGGTATAATAGGCAAGAAATTCAAATATGGTCCAAGCAGCCTGAGGCCTCTTCCAAAGTTGCCTTACCACATGACCGACGAGGAACTCGATAGCGCAGTGGATGCCAAATTGAAGGCCCATTTTGGACCGAAACCGCCCCAACCGCCAAAGGAGAAAGTACCTGAGCATGTCTAAGAACACTTCATTGATATGGCTCAACCGGCTCAGAAGGACAGCGACTATGTGCGGTCTATCAAGAAGTCTCTTGCAGGAAAAAAGGAGTCGAGCTCGAGCTCGAGCCAAGGAGTTGGCAAAAAAGTGGGAAAACTATCCCCCAGCTGGGAGAACAGGCTGTGCAATCGATCGCCCAGTTCATTGTACAAACACCTGTGAGTACCGCCGGTCCGTCAGAAGTAACCGAAGAACATATTAGGATGGCTGAAGAGGCCGGTGTCACTGTTGAAGAAATCCTAGGCCTTGAGGAAATGCCCGTGCTTAAAGATTCAAAAGTAAAATATCCTCTGGTCAAGCCTGAAGATGTCAAGCTTCTACCAACGAGAATGCATGAATTGAATACATGGTACGTGCAAATAACAACAAATACCAATGAAGAGTCCCTCATGGTGAGAGTCCAAGAGATGCATTACTTCCATAAAAATGATGTGTGGATTCATTATGCAGAGTTGTTTCAGTTATTCAATCAAGACGCACTCGATAAATCTTTAGTCAGTTGCTATTGTCTATAAGTGGTTTCTTTCTATAATTTAAAGTCTCTGGCTAGTTGTGCTCTCGTTCATTACCTGGAATTATCCTCACTATATTTGTTTCTGTGGTTTTGTGCAGAATGAAGATGCATGAAATGAAACAAGCTGGACGCTATGGCGTTGGGTTCATTGACCCAAATACGATTAATCAAAAGATATGAGAAACTTCATATTTGAGAAAAGACACAGACAAAAAATCTAGAATTTTTTATCCATCTAAACACCCAACCAGAAATACTACTTCCTTATAACTTCGGGTGAGTGTTACTATATATATATATATATATATATATATATATATATATATATATCTTGTACTACTAATTTTATTTTTTACTTACTACATGTTAATAAGTGTTGTTGATGAGTTATGCAGTTACCACTGGATCTTGTTAATCATTGAAGTTGACAAGGGAAAAGTTGAAGTATTCGGCTCGCTATTAAAGGATGCATCCGAATACGCAATCGCGAGGGGGCTGCTTGACAGGTAATTTCAATCATTATCGCACTATGTCGGTCTCTATAATTACTTTATTTTCTGATATCAACTAGTTAATAACTCATTTATTCATTTTCTTTGGCCGTGGATAGGGCTTGGGTCATGTTCATCAAACAGGTCCCAAGCAACTGGGCACCATAACTAAAATAGGTGTGATCCAAGGTAATTAAGTACTATTAGCTAGCTAGCTACGTCTGTGCATCACTTTAATTGTAGTTTCAATACCATTATCATGCTTGATTAATTATTACCTGATTGAATTTTATTCTCGTAAAGTGCATGGTGCAAAGCAGGGGATTGGTTTATGCGGAAACTAAGTTGGCGAGTAGATTCACATGATCAAAGGAACAGAAACAAAAGAAATCTTGGGGTACGTTTGGCAGAACACTATTCATAATTTTTTTATCATGATCTAGCTAATATATATACACACAACTAATATATTCATCTTGATCTTCATCTTGCAGCTGATGGAGGTACGGGGCCAGCTCATACCAGAGGCTCGGATACGAGCAATTTGAGAAGAATTAGCTGAATTTCTGCTCGACGAGGTCATAGATCCCAAAGAAGAATACCATTACAAGATCTCCAGTGATTAGTTGGATTTCTACTGGGCCTGCAGATTGTAGAAGAAATTGTATATATATATATATATATATATATATATATATATATATATGATCGAGATTTTACGATAAATTGTATTTATATTTATATATATGCGCATGCACAATGTGTGTACAGTATGTACGTACTAAACGTAATATATGTTTAAAATGAAAATTAATTAAAAGAAAAATTAAACCATAATTAATTTACAAACCCCTAAAGAATCAAAAGGAAAAATAAATCAAAACTAAAAAACTAAATACGTTTAGTAACGGTTGGTGTTATCAACTGGGACTAAAGACCCCTCAGCCCACGGTACCGTCGGATGCCATGTGGAGGGGCTTTGGTGTCGGTCCGTATTGAACCGACACTAAATGAGAGTAGGCGTTAGTCCCCATCCTTTAGTACCAGTTCGAAAACCGACACTAAAAGCTATTACGGCCCACGACAATAGACCGGTTGTACACTAGTGTCAATTAGCCATGGCTTCCCGTTGCGACGGTCGTGTGGACATTCCTCGCCATCACGAGTTCGCCTTGGGTGGCGTTCATCGTCGCTACTTGGTTGCCATCGCTCAGTCGTTGGAAAACTTCAAGGGAGTCGAGCAGGCAAGTTTGCCGTCATAGGAGGGCTTCCGATTGGGATTTAGATTTTGCAGCAATGGCAATGGGGATTTGGCGGATTTGGCAAAAGAGGATTGAGAGGATTTGGGGCTGGATAAAGCGACGTGGGGTTTCGGCTGAGGATCGTGGATGAGAGACTTAAGGGGGTCTTTTAAAAAAGAAACTGTTGGCGAGTAGGAAAGCGGGCGGTTAAATGTAAAAAAATCTGTTTAGCTTCACATGAGGCGCAGGATTTAGACGGAGACGCTGAGATTGCACGGACACACGGATGCACAATAGCCACTGGGTTCATGAGATATATTGCCCGCTTTCTAGTGGTTTAGATATGCATACATATAAATGATGTGTACCATAGTATTAATTATGTTGTACGTGTGGTAATACCTTATTGAAAGAAAACATCTTTATGTATATGTTGATAAAAATTGCTCCGCCGTGGCAGCGTTTTTTTTTGCTGCGTTTTGTCAATTAGTAATGGCATGCAGAAAAATGTATGACGCCCGTAATGATCTTTCTAGTTTCTGACGTTGGGAAAGAGCGCACGCCATATACATATGGTATTGCCATCATGGAGTTATAAGCAATGCAATAGGTACCTGATATACTGTTGGCATCGGCTCCAAGGCCACCACTATTTCTAACACTAACGTCATATTGATGGCGTCGGGTGTTCACGACAGCAAGACCATTTTTGCCACGCCATAGTTAGGTTTTTCTGCACTATTGTTGTATCCTAGAAGAAAATCAAACCATTATCATCGAAGACAAATAGGGGGATTTGTTTGATTAGGCCCCCATAATAGTCTTACATGGTTTCCATTGATAGGCAAGAAGAAATGAGGAAGGATGTGTTCACACCGGAGTACAACCATCACCTGATATTAGACTAAGCTAGCACAGTGGCCCTCACAAATGCGAGAGCATCATCTTTTGGTTGCGAGATTGTTTAGAAATAATATTATATTTCCTAGCTAATAGTGATGTTTGTATTTCATTTCGGTGTGACGATATATTAGTTCATATAGTAAAAGTTTTGGTCCCAAGGTAGGAGACAGTTTGTGCGTGACATTGCGTAGGTATGTGGAGTTGTGATCCGGGCTTGTGCGAAACAATTTAATTGTTTAGTTTAATATCATGTAGAATGATATTTCGTATTTCCCTTTTTACTCCTAAAATATGGAAATTAAAAGTTTACCAAATTATGAAATGAAATTAGAGTAAAGAAGAGGAAATTAATAAGGTGAAAACACTATATTTTTAAATATTATTATATGCATTTGTATCTTTACTTTCATTCCTCTCATCATGAAAACAATCTACTTCTCTATGACTTTGCATGTTGGTAAATATTCAATAGAACCACTTCTCTCATAATCCACAAATCCGATAGTATCACTTCTTTTAGGGACCGATAGGGTTGTTGCTCTCCAAACTTTGCCCATGGGAGGAACCACCTATTTCCCATAAATATTCAACATCAAGTACAAATATACTAGATTGTCAAACTATCATTTTGCAGGATGTGATTAGATGCTATGCCAAGAACTTTGTGTTCAATAGATGGGGGGCGATGGTCCATGGATGTAGAATTAGTTGACGATTCAAAGACAATAACTAAACTCTCATGTGGTTTTAACAACACTTGCCATCTCAGAATGTAATGTTTTCGCTATGTCACATGTCTCCTCCCTTCTGTGCAAGTTGTTTGCATACATTTCTACCGTTTTCAGTAAAAATCCATGTACAATGTAAAGTGAGAGATAGCTAAGCATTTCAATGTGTTGTTATTGCAACTTTCCGGGTATATGATGCAAGTTTATTGAGATGGAAATGCTAACCTAAGTTACTACTCATTTCATTGCATCACCGTCTAGTTTCACTTGTAGAAAACATGCCTTACGTTTGCCCCTTTAGTCCCGGTTTGGTTTTCGCTCGGGACTAATGTGACCATTAGTCTTGGTTCCAACGGCTAGGAGTGGTCGGGGGTCACGGGCATCATTAGTCCCGGTTCATTTGGGACATATAGTCTCAATTTGTGATACAAAGCGGGACTAAAGGGGTGGTGGCATACTGGTGTCGGGCTGGGTCCCCCATGAAAGTACATGTAGTCCTCATGTGTGGTTTTGGTAATTGATGACAATCCTAATGGACTAATATTTGCATTGAGTTATACATTTGATGGAATGTTCTATGTGCAATGCATGAAGAATATTGGATGGATTGAAGGATGTTTGTTCCATGGTGATGCAAGAAGGAGCTCGAATGATTTCTAAATGAATATCATATACATATTGTTTGCATGCATCAAGGATGATCTCAATGATTGAATCAAATATGATACGATCAAGATGAATTCCATGTGATGAACAAGACGTGATCTATGTGGAGTTCATTGAGGATCTGTGACGTTCTCATGCTTTGGCTTGTGGTTTGAACCATGATGGATCAAGATGTTAAGAAAATAATTAAGATAATAATTCTACATATGAATTTAAAATAGGATCATGAGGAGGTCATATGTTGAGTCCTGGATGATTATATCTACAAGCAAGTAATTCAAGTGAAGAATTCATTCTGCCTCTCAAAAGACTATGTTGGATCATGAAGATGAGCAATTTATAGCCAATGTGAGATTCATGGAGAAACCTGATATGGTCATGATGAATTGAGATGTTGGTAATCATGTGTTGAAGGAATGAAGCTTTGCAAGAAATCAATAAGGCCTTCAAGACATCAAGATAAATCATGGATCAAAGATAAATTTTAACCAATATGAAGATCAAAGATTAAACTCAAAGTTGGGCATCAAACAAGTGGAAACGATGTACCACATGGGATCTTGTGGTATGGTAAGTAATTCTCAATTGCACTTTGTGTACTAACCCGTACTATGTGTTGTCTATGTTTATGAGGGTTAGGTAATTCTCATGAGCTTGCATAGAGAGAGATATTTCAAGTGTCCATCAGAGGATGACATCAAGTTTTCATGATCATGGTTGACAAGGGCAAGTTCAAGATAACCATCCCGATACACGCTTGAAGTTTGTGGATGTTCACATGATGGACAAGTGAAGATGAATATAAAGTACAGATTTCCACATTGTGCATGGGAGAGCAAATTGAAGATGTCACCAATGTCTTGCCTTCAACTTGAGCCAACAAGAAATAATAACATCAAGCTCAAGTGAAAGGCTCGAGTCAAAGCTATTAGTTCCTTTAGCGTTAGTGCTATGGAATGATGACCACCAAAGAAATATATTCAATCAAGAATGGATTCTCGGTAGCTATGTAGTGTAGCTCTTTTATGATTCTTGAGTTATAGGGATCCCGCACTATTAAGAGGGGATCAAAGGGGTTCGTGATGGATTTGCTCAAATCACCATTTTCCATAAAGAATTCCAGTCCTATCCTATATACAAAAGAAATCCATAGCTAAGTGGGTTCCCCAAAGTATATGATCTAACATGTGCATAATTTGCACCTTCCATTTTATATTACCTTGGGCGGTTCTTTGTGTGAGGACATAGAGTTATTCACTAGCTACGGAACGAGCCCCAAATCATCAACATTAGAGTCCGTATGAGTAAGTTATGCATGTTTTACTATTGGGGCGCTTGCAGTTTTTGTGTCCCCCGGATATCCGGAATCTTCCCCAGATATCTGGCCGCCAAAGTCCAAGAACAATCATGAAATGTTGTTTGTGTCCCCCGGATGTCCAGTAATTGGCCGGATGTCCGGGGACTCAACTTTGGTCAGATGTCCGGGGCCTGGGCCACATGTCTCTCGCCTGTACTTTGACACTCTGTTCCTTTGTTCGTGTGCACACTTCACAGCCGCTGGATGTCCGGTCCGACACAACCACCTACACTACAACGGCCATATTTTCACCCACACTATATATACCCCTCCACCACTTCGTGGAGGGACAAACCACTCAATCCAAATGAACACTAGAACACCAAAGTGGCCCCCTCTCACTTCTCCTTCACCAAATCTCAGATCCCGAAGAGATTAGTGAGAGTTCTTGAGAGATTTTCCAATCAAGTGATAGATCCAATCCCTCTCGCTCTTGTGACCAAATGAATTTTTCATTTGAGCAAGGCTTGAGCATTCCCCCCTTGATCTTGTTACTCTTGGAGGTTGTACACTCCTAGGCGGCAGGAGTGCTCCTGTGAGGAATCAACTTGTGATTTGTCCCCCGGAAAGTTTGTGATGGTTTGGAGGCCGCCTCAAGGCCTACCACTAGTGGTTGGGAATTGCCTTCCTGGTGATATCTCAAGGAGAATAGGGTGAGCCTTCGTCGCGTTGGTGTGCCTTCGTGGTAACAACCACCTCTCTAACGGTGACTAGCTTCCCTCCAAGGAAGTGAACATTGGGATACATCCTCGGCTCCATGACTTTGGTTATCCCTAACCCTAACTCCTTACTTGTGGTTTACTTTGGCTACTTGAGCATACATTCCCTATATATTGTTGTCCTCATCATATTGTGTTGGCTATTTCCAAGTAAAGATTAATTATTTAGGCGTACACTTTATATCCCTCAATTCAAACTTGCTACTATTGATATATCTTGTGTTTGTGTGAATTGCTAACTTGTGTCATCCACTTCCATATCTTATGATATTGGTCAAGTAAGTTTGTGTAACTTACTTATACTTCTAAGTATACTTGTTGTTCTCATCTTATTAGAACAAGTGCTGCTGCACTTAGTTGATCCTACTATATTTAGGATTTGTGCTTGAAACATATCCACTTAAGTTATTTCCGCATTAGGATATAGCCAAATCAATAAAAGATTTTAAAACGTGTATTCAACACCCCCCCTCTAGGCGACATCGTGGTCCTTTCACCCCACGAGCCCTTTTAGTCCTGGTTTGTCTGACAAACCCGGACTATAGGTAGACCTTTGGTCCTAGTTTATATAACCAATCAAGACTAAAGCTTTACCTACACAAACCCTTCGTCCAGCCTGAGCCCATTTATCTGTTTTCTCCATTTCCCTCTTTGTTCTTCCCCTTAGATCAAGCTCATCCCTCCATTTTTGCCAAGATTTAAGGCACCCTAATCCACCAAGTGTTCACAAAGGTTAGCAACTTTGTCGTTTCATCTCTCATTGCTAGATCAGCTCCGGCAATGCTTTACATGTATAGTGATTTGTGAGTTTTAGTTTGGGTGTAATTATGTGGGAGTTTGTTTTGATTTATATGCAATTTGAGCTCAAATTAACTTCTTAGTTTGCATATGTGTAGGTGTGGTTTACTTAGTGTAACTTCTTGTCCCCGTCCTGTTGGAAATATGCCCTAGATGATAGAGGCGAAGTTGTCCCTGTCTTTCGATGAGATGATGGCTATCGTTTTGGTGGACTAGACCTTGACGATCCGACTACGAACGTGTGATGACGCTGCGCCTTAGCAATCGCTAAACCAACTCCGAGAGGTTATTGACCATGCCGGAGCACGATCAGCTTTATTGATGAAGTGGGGTTCTGTGACGCCTTTGTCTGGTTGTGGAACACAAACGAAGAACGCGAAGTTGCAGCTATGGCGAACTTATAATCTAAACAAAACCCAAACCTAAAACGACGCCCTAAGGGCTGTATATATGGGGGAATAGAGGGGAATTTCGTGGCCTCTTGGAGGAGGGGTCCGAAACCGACCCTATCTCAGTTTCCCCATACATACGGACTCTAAAAATAGCCTATAATATGGTATTTCGAAATTACATGGGCCTGGCCCAAAAATAAGGGGGCGCAACACCTATATTAGCCTAGGGACGAATTTTATAAAGTGGCATCATGCATATTTCGTCCAAGGCTTCTTGCTCCCATTATGGTGGCTTCAAAGTGCGAAAATCATCACTGGAAGCTCCATTGTTCTTTCCCGCGCGCGCACCTTCTTCTCCATTCTTGATCCCGCTCCAATGGTCATCCTTCTTGTCCATGCCAGGTCCTTCATTCACAAGTAAAACAAATGTATCTAATTTAGGCAGCATCATATGTTCATGAACATTAGAAGGATTTGCAAGAAACGAAAGTACCTGGTAATTCAATTGATGTGCGAGAGCTCTAGTAATTGGTCAATTGATGTCGGAGTTGTGGGTGTAGCAATAGTAGGGATGTCCTCATCATCCTCCCCTTCTTGAACTGAAGTCATCCTTGACGGAAGCTCATCTTCCTCACCCAAATAAGGCTTCAAATCTGCAATGTTAAAAGTGGGGCTAACCCCAAACTCTACAGGCAGCTCAAGTTTACATGCATTATCATTTATTTTCTCTAACACCTTAAAAGGACCATCAGCACGTGGCATTAGCTTTGACTTGCACAAATCAGGGAAATCTATCCTTACGCAAATGTAACTAAACAAGATCTCCAGGTGCAAAGACAACATGTTTTCTACCCTTATCTCCCGCAATTTCGTATTTAGCATTCATACGCTCAATGTTTTCCTTCGTTAACTCATGCATCTTTAATATCAATTCAGCACGTTCTTTAGCATCAAAATTAACCTTCTCCGAAGATGGAAGAGGCAACAAATCAATAGGTGCACGAGGTAAGAAACCATACACAACTTCAAAAGGGCACATCTTACTGGTAGAATGTAGCGAATGATTACAAGCAAATTCAATATGAGGCAAGCATTCTTCCCACATTTTCAGGTTATTCTTCAAAACAGCCCTAAGCATAGTAGACAATGATCTATTGACTACTTCAGTTTGGCCATCAGTTTGGGGATGACATGTAGTACTAAAAAGTAGTTTAGTCCCCAACTTAGCCCATAAACATCTCCAAAAATGGCTAAGAAATTTAGCATCACGATCTAAAACAATTGTATTTGGTACACCATGCAATCGAATAATTTCACGAAAGAACAAATCAGCAACATGAGTAGCATCATCACTTTTATGACATGGTATAAAGTGTGCCATTTTGGAAAATCTATCCACGACAACAAATATGCTATCCCTCCCCTTCTTTGTTCGAGGTAAACCTAAAACAAAGTCCATAGATATATCCTCCCAAGGAACACTAGGTACAGGCGAAGGCATATATAAACCATGAGGATTGAGTCGTGACTTAGCTTTTTGACATGTAGTGCAGCGAGCAAAAAAATGCTCAACATCCCGTCTCATCTTTGGTCAAAAGAAATGTGTAGAAAGTACGTCCTACGTCTTCTTCACGCCAAAGTGTCCCATTAGTCCTCCTCCGTGCGCCTCCTGTAACAACAAAAGACGAACGGAGCTAGCTGGAATGCATAGCTTGTTAGCACGAAACAGAAATCCATCATTAATAACGAACTTGTTCCATGTTCTCCCTTCTTTACAATTCTGTAACACGTCTCTAAATTCAGCATCATGCACATATTGATCTTTGATGGTCTCCAAACCAAATATTTTTAAGTCAAGTTGTGAAAGCATAGTATAACGACGAGACAAAGCATCAGCAATAACATTTTCTTTACCCTTCTTGTGTTTAATGACATAAGGGAAAGTCTCAATGAATTCAACCCATTTAGCATGTCTACGGTTCAGTTTTGCTTGACTTTTACTATGTTTCAAAGATTCATGATCAGAATGTATAACAAATTCTTTGGGCCATAAATAATGTTGCCATGTTTCCAAAGTCCGAACAAGAGCATATAATTCCTTATCATAAGTAGAATAATTCAGACTAGGCCCACTTAATTTTTCAGAAAAGTACGCAACAGGTTTACCATCTTGTAATAACACACCTCCTAACCCAATTCCACTAGCATCACATTCAAGCTCGAAAGTATTATTAAAATCAGGAAGTTGGAGTAAAGGAGCATGTGTTAACTTATCTTTCAAGACCGTGAAGGCTTCTTCCTGTGCGGTACCCCAAGAAAAAGGCACGTCCTTCTTTGTAAGCTCATTGAGAGGCGCAGCAATAGTGCTGAAATCTCTCACAAAACGCATATAGAAACCAGTGAGGCCAAGAAAACTCCTTACTTGTGTGACCGTTTTGGGCTGCGGCCAACTCTCAATAGCTTCAATCTTGGCTTTATCAACTTCAATTCCCTGTGGAGTAACAACATAGCCAAGAAAAGATACTCGATCGGTGCAAAAGGTGCACTTCCCAAGGTTACTAAACAAACGTGTATCACGTAGCGCAGTAAAAACAACATGTAAATGTTCCAAATGTTCCTCCAAAGATCTACTAAAAATCAATATATCATCAAAATGGACTACCACAAATCGTCCAATGAAAGCACGTAAAACCTCGTTCATTAATCTCATGAAAGTGCTAGGTGCATTAGTTAACCCAAAAGGCATGACTAACCACTCATATAATCCAAACTTAGTTTTAAATGTTGTTTTCCATTCATCTCCCAATTTCATACGAATTTGATGGTATCCACTACGCAAATCAACTTTGGAGAAAATTGTAGAGCCACTTAATTCATCAAGCATATCATCTGGTCTAGGAATAGGATGACGATAACGAATAGTAATATTATTAATGCCTCTACAATCCACACACATGCGCGAAGTACCATCCTTTTTAGGAACTAGAATAATAGGAACAGCACAAGGACTAAGGGATTCACATATATAACCTTTGTCAAGCAGCTCCTGTACTTGACGCATAATCTCCTTTGTCTCCTCGGGATTGGTACGGTAGGGCGCACGGTTGGGTGGGGATGCACCGGGAATTAAGTCAATCTGATGCTCAATCTCGCGAATAGGCGGTAATCCCGGTGGCACGTATTGTGGAAAGACGTCAGCGAACTCCTGCAAAATGTTAATGACAGCAGGAGGCAAAGAGGGAGGCATGTCCTCGAATGAAAATAATACCTCTTTGCATACAAAAGCATAGCAAACAGATGTAGCAACATCCAAATCATTAATATCAGATTTAGTAGCAAGTAAACATCCACTCTTCAATTTTATTTCGGACGCAACAGTAGATGATGGTTTATTATGCTTATGGTGTTGCTCAAATTCCTGTGCTACAATCTGATTTTCACTCTTATTTTTCTCCTGTTTTGCTTTACTAGCTCTAGCAATGTCATCTTTCATAATATGTTCGGGAGACATAGGAAGCAAAGTGATATTATGATCCTTATGAACAAGAGTATACTGATTTGTCCTACCATGGTGTACAGAATTTTTATCAAACTGCCATGGTCTACCAAGTAAAACAGAACATGCTTGCATGGGTACCACATCACAATCCACATAATCAGAATATGTAGCAATGCTAAAATGCACACGAACAGTACGTGTTACCTTAACCATGCCACTATTGTTGAACCATTGGATGTAATAAGGATGAGGATGTGGTCTGGTGGTTAGAGACAGCTTCTCCACCATCTCCATGCTAGCCAAGTTATTGCAACTCCCTCCATCGATGATGACACGAACAGAACGCTCCTTCACAACTCCCTTTGTGTGGAATAAGTTGTGCCTCTGATTTTGTTCAGCCTGTGTAACCTGCACACTGAGAACACGTTGAGCAACTAAACTTTCATACCTGTCAGCGTAATCAGCAGCCATGTAGTGTGTTTTTGGTTCTGCATCGTCGCCATCGTGTTCTTCACTTGCAATGAGAGCCAAAGTCTCCTCATCATAATCACTAGCAGACGCATATCCACCATCCTCAGTAATAATCATGACACGCTTGGAAGGGCATTCTCTCGCAAAGTGACCTCCACCCTTGCAACGACGGCATATAATCTCATGTGTTTGCCCTCTGGATGCAATAGATTAAGAAGAGCTCTGTGCAGGCCCAGAAGGTGTGCTCTTCGTAGAGGGTGGTGTAGGAGCCTGTTTCCTGGTATCGCGGTTGGAGTTGGAGGTTGAAGTAGGTGGTGTTGCAGCAGGACGTGTGGAAGTAGATGAGGTACGTGGCGTCCATGATGAAGTGCGGCCTGCAGAAAAAGTAGTTCTCGCCATTGCCTGTCGATCCTGCACTTCACGTTCAGCTTTGCAAGCAAGATGAAATAAACGAGTGATAGTGTTATACTCCTTATACTCCATAATAGTCTGAATCTCTCTATTTAATCCACCCATAAAACGTGCAAGCATAGCTTCATTCTCCTCAACAATACAACATCTAATCATACCAGTTTGTAATTCCTGGTAATATTCTTCTACAGAATTTTTCCCTTGTCTTAAACGCTGCAAATTTTGAAGCAATTCACGTTGATAATAAGGTGGCACCCAACGATTACGCATAGCAGTTTTCAAAGCAGCCCAAGTAGTTGGAATATTAGCATGGTGTATTCTACAATGTTCTGACCACCAAACACAAGCAAAACTAGTGAATGAACAAACAGCAGCAGCAACACGTCTATCCTCAGGAAATTGTAAGCATGTAAAACGTTGTTCTGTATCTAACTCCCATGTAAGCTATATATCAGGAACATATCTACCCTCAAACATCGGAATATTCAATTTAAGTTTAGGGAGATGGTCATGATCCCGTACCTGAGGGGGTGGGGCAGCCCTACCGTTACGGTTGTAGCCATGTGGTCGACCTGGTGCGTATGGTGGTGGTTGCCCCTGAGGCTGATCGGGAGCAACCTCTCCCTCATCATCGTAATCACCATCATAATCGTCAACCTGCTCAACGACAGTGGCAGCACGAGCCACAGAAATAGCAGTAGTATCAACAGTACCAGTATGTTGGGCTTGGCCGAGAGGCACACGTCATGCTCGTCGTTCGAAAGGAATAGGAGCTGCAGCTGGTGGTGGTAGAAGGGTAAGCACCTCATTGAACTTGGCGTCCATCTTGGTGTCAAAGGTCTTCTCCAAACCATCTAGCTTCTCCATGGCCTCTCCAAAGTTGGTCACGAAGTCATGTACCTGGTCAGCCATCATTTGCTGAAATTTATCATATAGCGCTTTGTTGGTCATGCTCTCCCAGTCGATCTCATTGTCGTGTGATCCTGACATGGTTAGCAAATAGGAAACACACAAGAATATGAAACCTACGGACTACTGGGACGTGGTGGTGGTGGTGGTGGTGGTGGTGTGTCACAAATCCTTTAAGCGAATCTCAAATTCTTACCAGTTCTTACCCAGCAGCACGCGGTGATCGGCAACCGTTGTAGTCAAAACTCTCAAAGCTTGGATAGAGCGATTGCCATGACGTAGATGTATGTGGAGCTGGGATGGCTTATAATATGGTAGCAAAAAGGGTTAGCAATAATCAATTCAGAGATGCAAGGTTGAATAAACGCTCAACGACGGTACTGTGCTGGTCCTAAGCTAGATCCGTACTAGAGACGCGAGCCTAAAGCACCAACAAAATCACGACACTACATGTAATCAAAGGAAGAGCACACTTTGAATTTATTTATTTATTTTTGTCGGCGCCTCTTTTTTTTTGCTCAAAAAATCAATACAATGGCGAGTGTCTCAAAACTCTTGCCACGTCGTATAAGCAAGATGGGCACGAAATTTTTTTGGACTATTTTTTTTTCTGGAGCAATCCGGGGGCTGCGACGACCAAAAATTTCGACAAAAATCACTATGATAGCAAGTGTCTCAAAACGCTCCGAAGAACCTAAAATCAATATAGGGGAAAACTATTTTCGGCCGAAAAAATTTTGGGCCAAAACGTGCTCTGCAAAGCGTGGCAGACTCTACAGAGCGTGAACCTAATTTTTTTTCCGACACCTACGCAGGTAGCAAAACGCGAATCCGAAATCAAAAAGATCTCGAAACGAAATCTAAAATGAGCTGGACTCGGATTGGTGGTGGTATATATGGACACCAATGGATAGTGGGTGGTGATATCTAGCAGCGGTGATGATGGTGGTGGTATATGGCGACTATGAAGACGATGCATTGGCGGCGTGACAACCTGTGAATAGAACTTGAAACTCTAAAGTACTAGACACTAAGACCAGCAACTCGACACGACGATGTAACCGCAAATTCAACAAAGCAAAATACTGAAAAGACTATGCAAAGGCTCAGATTGGTTCGGATATGATGATCTAACCCTAATATTTTTTTGGCTTTTTCCTGGACTAAAGGTATGAAGAAACAGATGCGATCTAAACTACGAAAAATGATAAAATCTCATCGAGCAACCTGGAAATCTGATACCACTTGATAGAGGCGAAGTTGTCCCTGTCTTTCGATGAGATGATGGCTATCATTTTGGTGGAGTAGACTTTGACGATCCGACTACGAACGTGTGATGACGCTGCGCCTTAGCAATCGCTAAACCAACTCCGAGAGGTTATTGACCACACCGGAGCACGATCAACCTGACCACGAGGGTCTGTTTCCTGCACGCAAACGAAGAACAAGCAAGAAACTGAGATTGCAATCTGGATATTGTGAATATATGAGGAAAGCTTTATTGATGAAGTGGGGTTCTTTGGCGCCTTTGTCTGGTCGTGGAACACAAACGAGGAACGCGAAGTTGCAGCTATGGCGAACTTATAATCTAAACAAAACCTAAAACTAAAACGACGCCCTAAGGGCTGTATATATGGGGGAATATAGGGGAATTTCGTGGCCCCTTGGAGGAGGGGTCCGAAACCGACCCTATCTCAGTTTCCCCATACTTACGGACTCTAAAAATAGCCTATAATATGGTATTTCGAAATTACATGGGCTTGGCCCAAAAATAAGGTGGTGCAACACCTATATTAGCCTAGGGATGAATTTTATAAAGTGGCATCATGCATATTTCGTCCAAGGCTTCTTGCTCCCATTATGGTGGCTTCAAAGTGCGAAAATCATCACTGGATGCTCCATTGTTCTTTCCCGTGCGCGCACCTTCTTCTCCATGTTTGATCCCGCTCCAATGGTCATCCTTCTTGTCCATGCCAGGTCCTTCATTCACAAGTAAAACAAAAGTATCTAATTTAGGCAGCATCATATGTTCATGAACATTAGAAGGATTTGCAAGAAACGAAAGTACCTGGTAATTCAATTGATGTGCGCGAGCTCTAGTAATTGGTCATGTATGTATAGCAGTCGGAGTTGTGGGTGTAGCATTAGTAGGGATGTCCTCATCACTAGAGGCAATAATAAAGTGGTTATTATTATATTTCCTTATTCATGATAATCATTTATTATCCATGCTATAATTCTATTGATTGGAAGCAAAAATACATGTGTGGATACATAGACAGCACTGTGTCCCTTGTATTCCTCTAATAGACTAGCTCATTGGTCAAAGATGGTTAAGGTTTCCTAGCGATAAACATGAGATGTCATTTGATAATGGGATCACATCATTGGGAGAATGATGTGATGGACAAAACCCAAACTATGAAAGTAGCATACGATCGTGTCAGTTTATTGCTATAGTTTCCTGCATGTCAAGTATCTGTTCCTATGACTATGAGATCATGCAACTCACTGACACCGGAGGAATACCTTGTGTGTACCACATGTCGCAACATAATCGGGTGATTATAAAGATGCTCTACAGGTATCTCCAAAAGTGTATGTTGAGTGGGAATGGATCAAGACTGGGATTTGTTAAGCCGTGTGACAGAGAGGTATCTCAGGGCCCACTCGGTAATACAACATCACAATAAGTGTTGCAAGAAAAGTGAATAAAGAGTTAGCCACGGGATCTTGTATTACATAACGAGTAAAGAGACTTTCTGGTAATGAGATTGAACTATAGGTTTGGAGACACCAACGATCGACTCTCGGGCAAGTAACATACCAAAGAACAAAGGGAATAGCAAACGGGATTAACTGAAACATTGACATAGAGGTTCAACCGATAAATATCTTCGTAAAATATGTAGGAACCAATATGGGCATCCAGGTCTAGCTATTGGTTATTGATAGTAGAGGTGTCTCGGTCATGTCTACATAGTTCTCGAACAGGCACGGTCTGCGCACTTAACGTTCGGTGATGTTTTGGTAGTATTGAGTTATGTATGGTGGAGCTCCAAAATGAGATCCCAGATGTCATGAGGAGCTCCAAAATGGTCCCACGGTAAAGATTGATATATAGGAAAGTGGTGTTTGAACTCCTGAAAACTTTCAGGCATTTCTGGATTGTACTGGGAGTGACGAATGGGTTCCGGGGGTCCACAAAGTGGGGCCCACACATGCCAAGGGGCCACATGGGCCTTAGTTCTGGCGCACCAGCCCCTGGTGGCCTGGGTGGCCAGACCAAGAGGGCCTATTCATAGGAGAAAGAGGCGAGGGGAGGAATCCTAGTCGGAGGAGGACTCCTCCCGCACCCACCTCCTAGTTGTAGGTGGACTCCTCCACCTCCTGGTTCGGCTGACCCTAGGGGAAGATCCCAAGGGCGCAAGCCCCTCCCCTCCCTCCTATGTATATTGGAGGGGAGAGGAGGCAGCCTCACCAAGCCGCGGTGCAGCCCTCTCTCCCACATTAGATCGTCTCCTCCTCTAGTTTTCGGCGGTGCTTAGGCGAAGCCCTGTCGGAACAACTCCACCACCACCATCACTGCTCCACCGTGCTGTCGAAGTTCTCATCTACCTTTCCGCTCCCTCTAGCTAGATCAAGAGGTCCGAGATCGTCATCGAGCTGTACGTGTGCTGAACACGGATGTGTCGTCCGTTCGGCGGTAGATCAGGACGGATCGTGATCGGATCTTGGGACGACTAACAATTTTGGTCATGAAGACATTTGACTACATCAACCATGTTTCTTAATGCTTCCCGCTTAGCGATCTACAAGGGTATGTAGATGCACATGCAATGTTCCCCAACTGTGGCATCATGAGCTAGGTCTATGTGTAGATGAGATAACGTGTAGAGCACACATGAGTTTCTGGGCATTGATGCTCAGATTGCTTCCTCCCTTGGTATTTTATCGATTCAGCGTTATTGTGGGATGAAATGGCCCGGGCCGACCTTACTCGTCCACGTAAGAGAGACCGGCTCCATTGACTGACATGTGACTTTGTTGCATAAAGATACCTGGCAGGTGTCTGTCTCTCCCACTTTACTTGGATCGGATTCGACAAAGGTGGTCCTTGACAAGGTTGAATAGAAATTTGTGTATCACCGTTGTGGTTTTGCGTAGCTAAGAATCGTTCTTGCTAGATACCCGTAGCAACCACGTAAAAATGCAACAACAATTAGAGAACGTCTAACTTGTTTTTGCAGGGTATGTTGTGATATGATATGGCCTATTACATGATGAGATATATGTGATGTATGAGATGATCATGTTTTGTATAGAATATCAGGACTTGCATGTCGATGAGTATGAAAACCGGAAGGAGCCATAGGATTGTCTTTAATCATTGTATGACATGCGTGTCAATCATTAAGCGCTATGTAATGCTTTACTTTATCTCTAAGCGGTAGCAATAGTAGTAGAAGCATGGTGGGCGCAACAACCCGAATGGCCACACAATGATGGGGACCATGATGATGGAGATCATGGTGTTATGCCAGTGACGATGGAGATCATGCCGGTGATTTGGAGATGGAGATGAAAAGCACAAGTTCATGGCCATATCATGTCAGTTATGATTTGCATGTGATGTTAATCCTTTTATGCATCTTATTTTGCTTAGGACGACGGTAGCTTTATAAGGTCACTCCTCACTTAAATCCGTCTATAAAGCTCGACTTGTGGCAAAGAATTTTTCACAAGAAGGTGATCTCTACAGGTATCTACAGGTATCTCCAATGGTGTGTTGAGTGGGAATGGATCAAGACTGGGATTTGTTACTCCATGTGACGGAGAGGTACTCAGGGCCCATTCGGTAATACAACATCACAATAAGCCTTTCAAGCAAACTGATGAAAGAGTCAGCCATGTGATATTGTATTACGAAACGAGTAAAGAGACTTGCCAGCAACTAGATTGAACTAGGTATGGAGATACCGACAATCGAATCTCGGGCCAGTAACATACCAAATAACAAAGGGAACAACATACGGGTTTAACTAAATCCTTGACATAGAGGTTCAACCAATGAAGATCTTCGTAGAATATGTAGGAACGAATTAATATGGGCATCTAGGTCCCACTATTGTTTATTTTCCATAGAGTTGTCTCGGTCATGTCTACATAGTTCTCGAACCCGCATGGTGTGCACACTTAACATTCGGTGACGTTTCAGTAGTATTGAGTTAAGTATGGTGGTGACCGAAGGTTGTTTGGAGTCTTCGATGAGATCTTGTATGTCATGAGGAGCTCCAGAATGGTCCAGAGGTAAAGATTGATATATAGGAAAGGGGTGTTTGAACTCCAGAAAAGTTTCGCGCATTTCCGGTAGTGTATTGGGAGTGACGAATGGGTTTCGGGGATCCACCAAGTGGGGACCACACATCCCAAGGGACCACATGGGCCTTAGTTGTGGTGCACCATCCCCTGGTGGGTTGGGCAGTCATCCCAAGAGGGCCTATGCATTGGATAAAGAGGAGAGGAGGACAAGTCCTAGAAGGAGGAGGACTCCTCCCATGCCCACCTCCTAGTTGGAGGTGGAGTCCTCCACCTCCTGGTTTGGCCGACCCTAGGGGAGGAATCCTAGGGCACCAGCCCCTCCGTCTCCCACCTATATATATTGGAGGGGAGAGAAGGCAGCCACACCCAACCATGGTGTAGCCCTCTCTCCCACATTAGATCGTCTCCTCCTCTAGTTTTCGGTGGTGCTTAGGTAAAGCCTTGTCAGAACAACTCCACCACCACCGTCGCCGGACCATCGCACTGCTGGAGTTGTCATCCACCTCTCCGCTAGATCTTGCTAGACCAAGAATGCGGAGATCATCATTGAGTTTTATGTGTGCTGAAAGCAGAGGTGACATCCGTTTGGCGCTAGATCCGTACGCATCGTGATCGGATCGCAGGATGGCTAGCGATTTGGATCATGAAGACGTTCGACTACATCAACTGCGCTTCTTAACGCTTCCCACTTAGCGGTCTACAATGGTATGTAGATCCACTCTCCCTCTCGTAGATGCTCATCACCATGGATAGATCTTGCGCGTGCGTAGGAAATTTTTAGTTTCCCATGAAACGTTCCACAACACGTCCTAACCACCGTCGATCGCCCGCACCTTCCCGTCGCCATCACCACCTTGGTGAGCCTCTTCTTGTGTTCTTATCGTTTTTATATAAAAAATCATATTTGTAAGATTTAGATAGTTACTTGCATAATTTTCTTACTTGTATGATTGTGGTTATATATTGTGCCATGACTTTGATATGCGTGCCCATCGGCCCTCGTACGGTTTACGATTCGAATATGGTATATTCTCTTTTATAACTATTTATTGCATTTTTTGTTAATGAAAATTATGCCCATCAAGTTGAGATAGATAGTTTTATCTAGGAGGTAGTTGAACCGGATATGCCAACCGACCCTACTGTCGAGAAGTTTAATTTAGTTGAAAAAGAAAACAAGGATTTGAAAGGAATATTGAAAAGAGTTGAAGAAGAGAAGATGAAATTGGAGTTGTATGTTGCCGATGTCGTCAATGATCACAAGACCAAGATGGATGCAATTCGCTAGAAGATTAGAAATACTAGAAAATATGCCATTAATAAAGAGGCTTGGTATCATTGTGCTGGTGGATCAATTGTTACCTTAGTTGCGATTTTGATTGCCTTTGTTGTTGCATTTAAATATTTTAGCTAGATAGTTGTATGTTATTTTATGAGAATAAGTGTGTATGAACTTGTATTAATTTTGTCTTTTCGGTGATGTGTAGTGAAGATGAACCAGCAATGGATGTACGATGACCGACGTTGTCCCCAGTTCATTAATGGTGTGCACAGATTTTGCGTCCGGCTGAGGAAAACAAGTGGGATGGTTTTATGTGTTGTCCATGTGGTGTGTCTAAGAATGCTAAGACTTACTCTAGATTAATACAAATTCATGTCCACCTGTTTACGTCCGGTTTCATGCCCGGCTACAATTGTTGGACCAAGCACGGTGAAAAGGGGTTTCTAATTGAAGAGAATGAAGAAGAAGAGGATGATGACAACTATCTTGGGTTTCCTGAATATGATGGTACTACAATGGGGGAAGATACTGAAGAAGAAGAAGTTGAGGCATCAAATGAGCCCACTGATGGTCTTGGTCGGGCCATTGCTGATGCAAAGACAAACTGCAAAAGTGAAAAGGAGAAGTTGAATTTGCAGCGCACGTTTCAGGATCACAAAAAAGGTTTGTACCCAAATTGCGAAGATGGCAACACAAAGCACGGTACCACACTAGAATTGCTACAATGGAAGACAGAGAATGGTGTATGTGACAAGGGATTTAAAAAGTTGCTAAAAATAATGAAGAATAAGCTTCCAAAGGACAACGAAGCTTCCAAAGGACAACGAATTGCCTAACAGTACATATGAAGCAAAGAAGGTTCTCTGCCCTCTAGGATTAGAAGTGCATAAGATACATGCATGCCCTAATGACAGGATCCTGTACCTCGGTGAGTACGAGAATTTGTATGCATGCCTGGTATGCGGTGCATTGTGATATAAGATTCTTCACGATGACCCTGGTGATGATGTTGAGGGAGAGCGCCCCAGGAAGAGGATTCCTACCAAGGTGATGTGGTATGCTCCTATAGTACCACGGTTGAAATGTTTGTTCCAAAACAAAGAGCATGTCAGATCATTGCGATGGCACAAACAAGACAGTAAGAAGGACGGGAAGTTGAGAGTACCCACTGATGGGTCACAATGGAGAAAAATCTAGAGAGTGTGGCCAAACTTTGCAGATGACCCAAGGAATTAATGGTTTGGTTTAAGTGCAGATGGCATTAAACCTTTTGGGGAGCAGAGCAGCAAGCATAGCACATGGCCTATGACTCTAAGTATCTATAACCTTCCTGCTTGGTTGTGCATGAAACGGAAGTTCATTAGGATGCCAGTGCTCATCCAAGGCCCTAACTAACCCGGCAACAACATTTATGTGTACCTAAGGCCATTAGTTGATGTACTTTTACAATTGTGGAATAAAAAATGTGTACATGTGTGGGATGAGCACAAACAGAAGGAATTTGACCTGCGAGCGTTGTTGTTTGTAACCATCAATGAATGACTTGGTCTTGGTGACCTTTCAGGACAAACAAACAAGGGATACCATGCATGCACACACTGTTTAGATGAGACTGAAAGTATATATTTAGACCAATGCAAGAATAATGTGTATCTGGGACATCATCGATTTCTTCTGACTAAGCATGCCTTGAGAAAGAAAGGCAAGCATTTCAAAGGCGTGGCAAATCACCAAAAGAAGAACGTCCTCCCTACTGGTGATGATATACTTCATATGGTCAAGGATTTACAAGTAATCTTTGCAAAGGGTCTTGGCGGACAATCAGTTCTGACTAACGCTAATGGACATGTGCCCATGTGGAAGAAGAAATCTGTATTTTAGGAGCTAGAATATTGGAAAGTCCTAGAGGTCTGCTCTACAATCGACATGATGCACATCACGAAGAATCTTTGCATGAACCTGCTACGCTTTCTAGGCATGTATGGGAAGACAAAAGAAACATCGGAGGCACGGCAGGACCAGTAACATATGAACGCAAAAGACGGCATGCATCCAAAGCAGTATGAAGGTATTGACATTTATGCTCTTACCAAAGCAGAGAAGGAAATATTTTTGAATGCCTGCTCAGTATGAAGGTCTCCTCTGGCTTCTCATCGAATATAAAGGGAATAATAAATACGATAGAGAAAAAATTCTAGAACCTAAAGTCTCATGACTGCCACGTGATCATCATGCAATTGCTTTCGGTTGCATTGAGGGGGCTTCCACGAGAAAAGGTTCAATTAACAATTGTGAAGCTATGTTGATTCCTCAATGCAATTTCTTAGAAGGTAATCGATCCGGAAATCCTACCAAGCTTACAGAATGATTTATTCCAATGTCTTGTTAGTTTCGAGTTGGTGTTCCCACCATCCTTTTCCAATATTATGACGCACGTCCGAGTTGACATAGTCGAAGAGATTGCCATTCTGGGTCCTGTATTTCTACACAATATGTTCCCCTTTCAGAGGTTAATGGGAGTCTTAAAGAATTATGTTCGTAACCGTGCTAGGCCAGAAGGAAGCATCTGCAAGGGCCATGAAACAGAGGTGTTTATTGAGTTTTATGTTTACTTTATTCGTGACCTTAAGTCGATTAGTGTTCCTTAATCGTGGCATGAGGGGAGACTGTGTGGAAAAGGCATGCATGGACCAAAATCAATAATTTATAGGGAAGTGTACTCTTGGGCGCAAACACACTACACAATTTAAAAAAATCTACCTTGGCGACCCCTTATATCGAGAAACACATGGATATTATATGCTCCAAGAACCCAGAGCAGTCTGACCCCTAGATTAAACGTACACATATTGGGGCTTTCGGCGGTTGGTTGCGAACACATCTCATGAATGATGACATTGTTCAAGATGACCTGTACTTGTTTGCCAAGAGACCATCTTCGACTATATTGACTTTGCAAGGGTACGAGACAAATGGGAATAGATTTTGCATGATCGCCGAAGATAAAAAGAGCGCCAACCAAAATAGTGGTGTTCGCTTTTACGATGCGGCAAACATCAATATGGAAAATGACACATATTATGGTTACATAGAGGAGATATGGGAACTTGACTATGGAGGTGATTTGAAGGTCCCTTTGTTCCAGTACAAATGGGTCAATCTGACTGGAGGAGGGGTAATGGTAGACCAGCAGTACGGAACGACAATAGTGAATCTCAACAATCTTTGGTACAGAGAGGAACCATTCGTCCTAGCCAATGATGTGGCGCAAGTTCTCTCTATGAATAACATGTCTACCAAACCTAGAAAAAGATAAGAAAATAAAGCGGATACATCATACGATGAGCCAAACTGTAACATAGTTCTTTCAGGAAAAACAAACATCATGGGAGTGGAGGACAAGACAGACATGTCAAAAGATTATGAAAAGTTTGACGAAATTCCTCCCTTCACAGTGAAGACTAATCCAAGCATCCTGGTAAATGACGAAGATTTTCCTTGGTTACAGCGCAATAACCAAGAGACACACGCAAAAAAAAGGTTTTATACCCCAAGATCTGGGATGTGATTGGCTTCACCGTCACCACTTTTCTTCTCTAGTGAGTAGCCGGGATGGTCCAGTTTTGTACACGAAGTACATCCAGTTTTTGCTGTAACCCTCTCAACTTTTTAGCACATACTATGTGGGTGAAATGATGATACCATGCCAAGTTTCTACCCTTACAGAGTTCATTTGTAGTGCTTTTGAATTTTAGGGTCATTTAGCTCAAAAAATCATTAAATGCATGCAAAATAGCAAATGAAGTTATAAACGGTTGAAATTTTAAGATGTGGCTTAGAATGATGAATATTGGATGCAAAAATATCGGGAGTTGAAATAATTTAAAAAATGTAATGAATTTGTAACAGGTGAGTTTTCGTCCGAAACCCTCATACTTCAAAGGAGATGGTCCAGTTCATACACGAAGTGCATCCAATTATTGTCGTAACCCTCTCAACATTGTAGCACATGCTATGTGGGTGAAATCAAGATATCATGCCAAGTTTCAACCTTTTCAAAGTTCATTTATTGCGATATTGATTAAAACAAATGAACGTATAAAACTAAAAGAGTTAAACAGAATCTGGTTTTGATTAAAACACCTATTTAAAATGTCATAAAAAATCCCAAATTTAACATAATGACAAAACATACTAATATTAAAAAATAGAAAAAAATATCACTCAAAAATATATTTTCAAACTAAAGTTATTCACAAACTAGTGATTCACACAAATTTCAATAGAATTCAAATTTAAGCTATTTAAATTTGAAAACTACTAGCACTAACAAAAAGTTTGTAATAGTTTTGACTTAAAGCAAAAAAGATTCATTAAAAAACTATACATATTCTAATGGTGATTCCAAATCTACAAACAGAAATTAGAAGAAAATAGACCTTTAGTCCCGATGGCATGCACCAACCAGGACTAAAGGCCTCTTCCCGTGCTGAATTTGGGCCACCAAAAAGGCCTCATTAGTCTCGGTTGGTTTCACCCACCGGGACTAAATTGAGGACACCAACCGGGACTAAATACTAAAGGGTCTTGTACTATACAACCCCCTTCAACTTCCTCTCCTCGCTTTCTCCCCCGACGCACCGATCACCACACTACACCTCCAGACTGCCGGATTCTGTCGCCTTCAGCCCCGTGTCGGTGCCGCTCCTCCCCGCCTTCGGCGTCCTCCCCACCTCCGGTGCTCCTCCAAGGGCCACCGCTCCTTCCCGCCTCCAGCGCTCCTCCAAGCGTCGTCGCGGCCCAAGCCCGCGCAGGCACCGCTCCTCCCCACCTCCGACACTCCTCCAAGCACCGGTCCTCCCCGCATCTGTCCTCCTCCTCCGTCTCTGGTGCCACTCCTACAAAAAAAAGTATGCTACATTTATTCCACATTTGTGTTCACCATAGAAAAGAATCAAATTTGTGTATTCTTAGAAGTCCCCGAATTTGTGTATGCTTAGAAGTAATATTTTTCTTAGAATCTATTTTGTGTATGCTTAGAAGCTATTTTATGTACGCTTAGAAGCTAATTTGTGTATGCTTAGAAGCTAATTTGTGTATGCTACAGTATTTCCAAATTTTTTTATGTTTAGAAGTAATATTTTGCTTAGGAGGGAGTTCGGACGATCGCTGGAGGAGTCCCCGAAGATCGCTGGTGAGGAGTCCCGGACGATCGCCGGAGGATGATATATATTTTAGTAAATGAGACTTTTTATTAGGCATTAACAATTTTATATTTGGAAGATATATGATGTTTAGATGTTTAGTTGCATAGAATAGCCGTTGAGTCGACGATGCCCGGCCAACATCCTCGCCGTTGACTCGGTGGCAACAACCTGCTTGAGAGGTGCCATCTCCGGAACTGGGCTCCGTCGGACTGGCACTGGGAGGTGCTACCTTTTGGGGCATGCAGCTTGGTGAGGAATCAGGATCTCGTCGTCGACCCGGAGGTTCTTTCGTGGCGGTCGTTTGAACCACTGTCGGTGCAGAGGGAGCCGACCCTCGCGGAGGTGCTACGTCGCCGTGTCAGGGAGGAGGACGAGCACGTCTGATGCTACATGGCTGAGTTGGATGCCAGGTTCTTCAGGGATCTCACCTAAGCTATGATCGTGTCATGGTTCCTTCTCTTTGGGTGTCCACCGCCTGCGCCGCGAGACATCAACTGGATCTGTTATTAGTTATATTATATAATGATATTCGAGATGTATTAGTGGTAATATTCAATGATGTATTAGTGATATTATATAATAATATTCGTGCTATAATAGTGATACTATTCGATGATGTATTAGTGATATTATATGATCATATTGTTGCATTGCCTTGTATTGATTTGCATATCTCCGGTTCTTCTTATTGATTGCATTCTAATTGTTTTATATTTGTTCTAGATTAGTTAAGCTATGGGCGGTGGAGATAGAGATTGTGATCAACAGAATGCCATGTAGGACCTGATACGCTCTGGAAACAAAGAGAATGAAGTAGATGATGACTCACAATAGCTTAACCCATCCGGCAAGGGAATTGAGGAAGAACTACCAAGAGACGAAAGGGAACTAGCTGACGATGATGGCAAAGAATTTTTCTCTATTTAACAAAGTCTGGTGAGGTATTAATTATTTTCCCTCTGGTGATCGTCAGATGTATTGATTGATCTGTATATATTAACAGACCTTTCTTATTTTATCCCTCTGGATCGAGCAAATCCTCTACAAGGGTTAAATGTGGCCCGACAAAAAAGTTGAAAGAAGGCATAAAGTATAACATCAGAGCAGATGGCAAACCGATTGCTCCTAAACATATTGCGGACAAATTTATATGTCAATGCAGAGTCATCATGAGGGACCAAATCCCAATCACCGTTCAAGAATGGAGTCAGCCAAATGATCACGAAGTTTCTTTTGTCAGCGAAAGAGCAAAAAATCTGCTTTCGAAGGCGCTCATTAAACATTTCACCATACCAGAGGGTCTCACAGATCTTCAATAGGAGAAAGTCAAGAAGTGACTCTTAAGGAGATGGCAACACAATTCTAGTCTTGGAAGAAAATATTATGGAACAATTACGTGAAAGACGAAAAGAAGACCCCGGAATTCAAAGGAGAACATGTGAAGTTAAAATATGAATTGAGATGGATTTGTGAAGTTCAAGGAATGATAAGAAGCTAAGGAACGGTCGAGTGTAAACAAGATAAATGCCGACAAAAAAAATGAGGCACCATCGTCTGGGGCCAGGTGGCAACAAGTCTAGGTTGCCTAAGTGGGATGAATCCGAGAGAAACATGAAGGCTGCAGGTGTCACTCCACAAAAAGAGACTTGGCCCGAGAGGTGCAGGACTTGGTTTTATGCACATGGGGGAAAGTTGGACTCAAAGGAAGGGGAGGTTCTTGAACATGTAACTCTTAGAGAAGCCACAAACGAGTTACTTAAAGCAATAGAAGAAGCTCGAACGGGTGTGTACTAACCCGAGAGAGAGAACGACGAGCTTTCATACGCCCTCAAGAATCCCGAACACCTAGGACGAACATGAGGCAAATGCATGGTTCCGTGGCTTCTAGGGTTTGTGGATTAGACCGACAGTTACAGAATGTTGGGGAATGTCGCATGGGAAACAAAAAATTTCTTACGCACACGCAAGATCTATCCATGGTGATAAGCATCTACGAGAGGGAGAGTGGATCTACATGCCCTTGTAGATCGCTAAGCGGGAAGCATTAAGAAACGCGGTTGATGTAGTCGAACGTCTTCGTGATCCAAATCGCCGAGCGTCCCGTGATGTCATCACGATCCGTCCCGTGATCCAATCATGATTCATCCCGCGAACTCATCAGGATCCATCCCGCGATGCAATCACGATCCGTTCCGCGAACACATCATGATCCGTCTCGCGATCTTGATCACGGTCCTTCCAATCTAGCGCCGAACGAACGGCAGCTCCGCGTTCAGCACACGTATAGCTCGATGACGATCTCCGCTTTCTTGATCTAGCAAGAGGGAGCAGAGATGTAGAAGAATTCACCAGCAGCGTGACTACGCCGTGGTGAGGGTGGTGGAGCAATTCCGACAGGGCTTTGCCTAAGCACTGCCGAAATCAAATCTAGAGGAGAAACTATGCACTGGAGGAACGGGCAGCACGTGGCCAAAAAGTCTGTGCAAAAAACCCTAAAATCTCTAGTATAGATAAGAGGGAGGGAGAAGAGGACTTGGTGCAAGTGCCAAGCCTCCTTGGGTCGGCCGAAGTGGGGAGGAGAGGAGGACTCCTCCTCCAATCCTAGTAGGACTAGGATTCCTCCTTTTTTGGCCTTTTTCCACCTTTTTCCCCTTGGGCTTTTCTTCCCGGACACATGGGCCTTGTGTGGGACTTCCACCAGCCGACAAAGGGCTGGTATTTACTCTCCCACAGCCCATGTAGCCTCTTGGGTCGAGATAACCCTCCCAATGGTCTCTCGGTACACCACCGGCACTCTCGGTACAAAACCGATGAGCCCGAAACTTTTCTGGCGAGCAAAATTGGACTTCCGATATATGAATCTTTACCTCCGGACCATTACGGAGCTCCTCGTAACGTCCGGGACCTCATCCGGGACTCCGAACAACCTTCGGTCACCACCATACATAACTCTATACTACTGAAGCGTCACCAAACCTTGATAACTATGTAGACATGACCGAGGGTTCGAGAACTATGTAGACATGACCGAGACACCTCTACGGTCAATAACCAATAGTGGGACCTAGATTCCCATACTGGTTCCTACATATTATACGAAGAACTTTATCGGTCGAACCTCTATGTCAAGGATTCAGTTAATCCCGTAAGATGTTCCCTTTGTTCTTCGGTATGTTACTTGCCCGAGATTCGATCGTCGGTATCTACATACCTAGTTCAAGCCCGTTACCGGCAAGTCTCTTTACTCGTTCCGTAATACAAGATCCCGTGACTAACACTTAGTCACATTGCTTGCACGGCTTGTTGTGATGTTGTATTACCGAGTGGCCCCTGATGTTCATTTTAAAGATCCATTTGTACTCAACGACCTGCCGTCCAACAAGCAAGTCTACCAAAGTCTATACATGGATTTCATATATGGATCCTTTCTTCGATTTCATGGCTTCTAACCATTTGTTGGAATCCGGGCCCATCATCGCTTCTCTATAGCTCGTAGGTTCATCATTGTCCAACAACATGACCTCCAAGATAGGGTTGTCATACCGCTTAGGAGCAGTACACATCCTTGTCGACCTACAGGGTTCGATAGTAACTTGATCCGAAGCTTCATGATCATCATCATTAACTTCCTCTTCAACTAACGTAGGCTTCACAAAAACATCTTCCTGTGCTGCGCTACTCTCTGGTTGAACAAAGGTTCAACAACCTCATCAAGTTCTATCTTCCTCCCACTCAATTCTTTCGAGAGAAACTCTTTCTTGAGAAAGGACCCAGTTTTAGCAACAAACATTTTATGCTTGGATCTGAGATAGAAGGTTTACCCAACTGTCTTTAGGGTATTCTAAGAAGATGCATTTGTCCGCTTTGGGTTTGAGCTCATTAGGTGAAAACCCTTTTTCACATAAGTGTTGCAGCCCCAAACATTAAGAAATGACAGCTTAGGTTTCTATTAAACCATAATTCACATGGTGTCATCTCAATGGATTTAGATGGTGCCCTATCTAAAGTGAATGTAGTTGTCTCTAATGCATAACCCCAAAACGATAGTGGTAAAAGGATAAGAGACATCAGAATTCACACCATATCCAATAGAGCACGACTATGACGTTCAGACACACCATCATACTATGGTGTTCTAGGTGGCATGAGTTGTGAAACAACTTTCACATTGTCTTAAATTCTATACCAAACTCGTAACTTATATATTCAGCTCCATGATCATATCATGGACACTTTATCTTCTTGTCATGATGATCATAAAATTCACTCTGAATTTGCTTGAACTTTTTCAAAAGATTCAGACTTGCGTTCATTAAGTAAATATACACTATTATCTACTCAAATCATCAGTGAAGGTAAGAAAATAACAATATCCACCACATGCTACAAGACTCATTGGATTGCATACATCAACAAGTATCATTTCCAATAAATCACTTGCCCGCTCCATCAAACTAGAAAATGGGGTCCTTAGTCATCTTGCCCAAGAGTCATGGTTCGCATGTCTCAACCGATTCGAAATTAAATGGGTCCAAAGATCCATCAGCATGGAGTTTCTTCATGCGCTTTATACCAATATGATATTTAGCGGCAATGCCACAAGTATGTGGTACTATCATTATTAACTTTGTATATTTTGGTATCAATGTTATGAACATGTGTATTACTACGATCAAGATTCAACAAACCATTCTCATTGGGTGCATAACCATTGAAGGTATTATTCATGTAAACAGAATAACCATTATTCTTTAACTTAAACGAATAACCGTGTTGCAATAAACACGATCTAACCACGTTCATGTTCAACGCAAAACACCAAATAACATTTATGTAGGTTCGTCACTAATCCCAAAGGTAGAGAGAGTGTGCGATGTTGATCACATCAACCTTGGAAACATTTCCAACACACATCGTCACCTCACCCTTAGCTAGTGCTCCGTTTATTCCGTAGCTTCTATTTCCAGTTACTATCATTTAGCAACCGAACCGGTATCCAATACCCAGGTGCTAATAGGAGTACTAGAAAGGTACACATGAATAACACTTATATCAAATATAGTTCTGTCGACGTTGCCATCCTTCTTATCTACCAAGTATCTAGGGTTGTTCCGCTTCAGCGACCGCTGTCCTCATAATCTAAGCACTTAGTCGTTGGTTTGGGTTCAACTTTGGGTTGCCTCACTGGAGCAGCAACTGACTTGCTATCCATGAAGTTTTCCCTCCTTGCTCCTGCCCTTGTCAAAACTAGTGGTTTGACTAATCATCAACCCTTGACGCTCCTTCTTGATTTCTACCTTCGCAGTGTCAAACATCGCGAACAGCTCAGGGATAATTATTTCTATCCCTGGCATTTTATAGTTCATCACCAAGTTCTAGTAGCTTAGTGATAGTGACTTGGAGAACTATATCAATCACTATCTTATCTGGAAGATCAACTCCCACTCGATTCAAGCGATTGTAGCACCCAGACAATCTAAGCACATGCTCAATGATTGAGCTATTCTCTTTCATATTACAGGCAAAGAACCTTGTTGGAGATCTCATATCTCGCAACACGGGTGTCATGGTTTTATCACGGCAGATGTCCGGATGAATGGATTTGGATTCGAGGCCATCGCTAACGGGGTGGACTCAAAGGGGTTAGTCGGGACGAAAGACACGGAGTTACCCAGGTTCGGACCCTCTAATCAAGGTAATAGCCTACTTCCTGCTTGTGTTTGTATTGCTTGTGTATCGATTACAAGGAGCTAGAAACTTGACCTAGTTCTCGATTACAAGGAAATGACCCAGCGTGACGTCAAGAGATCTGCTGATGTATCACCGAATCTTTCATTAACTGTCATCCCAAGAATTGAGGCGTCCGCCTCGGCCAAACAGTGTCATCGCCTGGATTTTTGCGCCTTCCTTAACCCCATTTTAAGTATGACCTGTGCGGTTCGTTGTTTCCCATCATCCCTCTGGTGCCTCTTCTTCTTCGTCTTCTTCCTGTCGCCACCCCAGTGTCTTCGAGCTTTGCTCCGGCGCCGTCCGTACGTCGTCTCCAACTTGGCCGCTGCATCACCCTGAACGTACCAGAGATTCGTCCGCCTCCGCCATGCCATCTCCGGTAAGTTCTCCTGCTCCTTAGATTGCCGCTGCCGTAGTAGGATTTTCATCGGGGCTCCGCCGCCGCCGCTCGGGCTCCGGCACCTCCATCGCGAGTGTATCTCGATGCCGCTAACGCCTTTAGAATGCACTCTTGCTTTGCCGCCGCGCGCGGGCTGTCCGTGCGTAATGCACGGACCACGATGGCTCCAGTCCATTTCCTTTTCTTCCGCTGTTCATCGCTAGGTCAGGATAAAATTTATTTTCTCTGCTTTTGTAGATCCGTAGACATAGTAATATTTTGCGGAATCTGTTTTTTAGGACTTAGCCATTTTCAATCTTATTTCCCTTGGATGAGTCGCTAAGCCTCGTCCGGCTCTTGTCACCGGGACAGAAGCATGATATCATAGAGTCCTTCAAATTGTAAGCCACCGCAGATTCCTGCTAGTTCTTGATTTGTCGTCTTTATCTCCCTTGCACAGTAGTTAAGCCGCCATCATGTCTCGTGCCTCCTATGTCACGGAAGATTATTTAGCAGATCTTGTCGAAGCGGGCACTCTCCATCCCAAAGAGGTTCTTCACTGGCGGGCTCCGGGTAATGAGACCCGGCCTGCACCCAAAAAAGGAGAAGTAGTCATTTTCACTGACCACATTGAGCGAGGGTTCATGCCGCCCGGCTCTAAATTTCTCCAGGACATTCTTCATTTGTATAAGCTGCACCCTCAAGACTTGGCCCCCAACTGTGTTTCAAATATATGCAACTTCCAAGTACTCTGCGAGGCTTATCTGCAGTCCAGGCCGTCTATGGGGTTCTTTCGGGAGTTCTTTTATGCCAACCGCCAAACCGAGATGAAGGACGGTCAAAGTCTGGAGCTTGGAGGTATCTCTATTCAGCGCCATAGAGACATCATTTTTCCGGCTACGCAAATGCCAAGTCACCCAAAGGACTGGAATAAAACCTGGTTCTACTGCAAGGATACCTGTCCTGAGGGTGAACGCCCCTTGCCGGGCTATCGTCCTTCCCGACTCAAGATAGATTCAGAGCTTCTGGGCCGGCTCTCAGCCTCGGAGCGTGCCAGATTTGAACCAGCTCATACTAAGCCCAAGGCGCTCATGGCCAATGGACTAACAGGAATAGACTTGATCCGTTGCTGGGTTTCTTGGCGGATCATGCCCTTAAGCCACAGGGGCCGGCTTATGTGTGAATACGAAGGCAAGTACGACAGTTCCTTGTGCTTCAACAAATCAATTTTGACCGAAGACGGCATCACCATGACCATCCAGAGCCTTGTCCACGAAGCCTCCGGCTCTTGCAGCGCCATCGGGCTAGCGCCTTTCTGCGTTAATCATCCGGCTCCGGACGTAAGTTAATCTCTTCCCATCCGTCTCTTGGATGTTGCTTGTACTTTGCTGATTTCTTACTCCTTCCCCGGGTCACTCCTATAGGCCGACTCAGACTTCTGGAAGAAGGAATATGTTGCCCCTCCAATGAAATCCAGGAAGAAGGTCGCAACAAAGAAGGCTAAAAAAGATGCCCCGCAAGATAATTTGCTTGACCCGCCACCATCATCCAGCTCAGAGGTACAGGTTTTAACTGCCTTGTTTGATCTTTTACCTTCCTACTTTATTCATGCTTGTTTTACTCGCAGGATGAAGTGGAAACCAGCCGTGCCAATGCCCCTGAGGTAAATTACGGTTCTTCCAGCTCAGAATGTTTCGTCCCCCGAAAGCCACGGCAGGTTATCAGAAAAGTTCCTCTTTCTCACCCTCTTGCTTATCTGGCTCCCGATTTTCTCTTAAAAAAGCAGCAGCAAGTCGAGCATCGACAGACTCGAAGCACCGGCTCTACTGAGCTCATGTCCGGCTACCAAACTCTCCGGCTCCAAAGAAACGCCCCGCCGAGCTTTAAGTATCTTCTTTTCCTTTGACTTTCCTTTGTAGACTTGATACTTTCTTCACCTTTCTGCTTTATTCTTTGTAGAAATCTCCTTCCTCCGATGACTCTTCGGCGTCAATTCCACCACCGCCCAAGATTAATCCCCTATAAGCATTCCTTACAATGATATTAAAATATCCGGCTGTTAATATGATAGAAACATCTTCAACTTCTGATCCTTCTATATTGCAGTGCTCAAGCTAAATGTCGCAAGACCAACAAGCCCTCCTCCGACCCAGTTATCGAAGAGCCGGAGCCCGAACAATCGGAGGAGACTCAACCAGAAGAAAACCCGCCGGCTGCCCCCACAGAGCCGGCCGCTGAAGATGTCATCATGGAGAGCCCTCCAAGGGCTCCTTCAAAGCCGGCGACTCCTGCCAAGACCCCTGACACTCCGGATGGTGTTATCACCGGGTCTAGTCATCAAACGCCTCCGGATCATGTGTTGACCAAACATACAGAGCCGGCTGAAGCCTCGAAGAAGCTGAACTTTGACTCTTCGTACGAGAAGATGACAGCCAAAGAGCTCCATGCCGGGTATATAAACCGGGTTACCACCAGCCAGGATCTGGCACTTCGGTTGAGCCGGGTCTTTCTGTGACCTCTGTAGATATGAGGTACCTTTCCTTCTTACCATATCCTTACTTAGCCCCCAAGAGCCGGCTTAACGTACTAAATCGTTGAGGTGGCTCTTTCTGTGACCTCTGTAGATATTGTCATGCCAAATTCCCTTAAAATTGCTTTAGCTTGGTACTGTAGATAAAGTGAATCGCCAATCGTAGCCCCCAAAGGCCGTCTCAGATTATATTTGAGTTGGGTCTTTAATGTAGACAACTTGAAGATCTAATCGTAGCCCCCAAGGGCCGGCTCAAACTTGATCCAGTTGAGTCGGTGCTTCCATTATTAGTGCATTGAAGAGCCATAGTGTAGCCCCCAAGTTCCGGATTAGCTTCGAAGGAGATGAACCGGAACTGCATTGCATACTGAAAGATCAAATATACATTAGCCCCCAAGTGTCAAATATATTGCTTGCAATCTATTTGAGACTTGTATTTGCTTTTAACACGCATCCTGCATTTTGGTGGCTTATCCTGTATTTTGATGTATTATAGGAAGCTTTGAATGAAGCCGGGTCTCAGTTGACGGAGCTGAAGGCCAACCTGGCGGCTCAGCAAGAAGCCCGAAGCAATGCTGACCAAAAGTGTCAGCTTCTCTCTGAGGAGCTGGCCAATGTCACTGCTGAGCTTACCTCTGAAAGAGACGGCTAAATCTGAAAAGGCCGGTCTGACCAAACGGGCGGACGACGCCAAGCAGCGGCTTACAGCTGTGGCGGAGGAACTCCAAGGCCTGAAGCGGCACATAGCGAAGATGTCAGCCGCTCTATTTGGTAGGTTTCTGTTTTACTTTGTACTTTTAACATTGCTAGTGAAAAACTGGCGACTCATTAACTTTATCCGACTTATCCAGGTCCCAGGGGCCGGCAGTTGGCTTCTGATAGCCTTCTGCCACTCAAGGCCATCTACACCTTTGCGGAACATCTATACTGCGGCGCCATCTTCACGATCAAGAGCGTGCAATATAAGGAGAAGATCTCCACTACTCTGAAAGGGGTCTTGGAACTCTTCTCCACAATGCCCAAGCAGATAGAAGAGGTAAAGGAGTCCGCCTTCTACCAAGGAGTCATCGCTGGATTGAGCCGGGCTCTGGCCTTCGCCCCCGAGCTACCGCCGGCTGAAATGATGGATGGTTACCCGTCTAAAAGAGATGACGGCTCAGAATTTACCGAAGAAGATTACATCCAGTGCGTCAAAGAGTCGCGGTATCTGGCCTCTGTACTGGCGGATGAAGCTGACTTGAGCACTTATCAGGCGGCTTATGACGCAGAGGAGAAGACGATCCGCGGGCCTCTCTACGAGTGGAAGGATCTGACACCCGCCCACAGTAAGGATCTCTTCCCTTGTGAGCTTGATGCGTCCCCTTTCCTTGAAGGGTCTTTTGCTGCTCTGGCTGACTGTAATTGGGAATTGGGAAATCTGCAGATAAGGCTAGCAGAAGACCCGGAGCATGATGAGCCGGCAAATAACTGAACTTTATTATTTTATCCTTTCTGAGCACAGACTCATGTAATGACCCACCGTGTGCGGTTGACAATGCTTTATGCTCCTTCTGAGAGTAGTTTTTATAATAGAGTAATCATGACTCTCCCGTTTGGCGGCTGTATAGTTTTCGCCTCTCTGTGTTCACTTTCCTTCTCTCTGTGTTTCAATTTAATGTGTTGCCGACTCTCCATGGATATACCTTGAGCTTTTCTGATGAGCGGTGTCTATCTTCGAAGACGCCATTCCTTCGCCAGAATATTAGAGCCAGATTATCTCTTTGAAAACTCAATTTTTGTCAACCAGATCAACATGGGTCCGATTCTTGTCGGATGAATCCATTAAGGAGCCAGTTGTCGTAGGATAGTGTAAGCTATACTTGATGGTAAGAAGCCTCTATCGACAACTGCGGCTATTTATGAACCGGAAGCAGCTTAAAGCCGGCTGTATGAAGGGTAATGTAAGCTATACCTAACGGTAAGAAGCCTCCTTTTAACAGCAAATGTGCGAACGCCGCTTGTTGATGGGAGATGTAAGCTATACCTTGAGGCAAGAAGCCTTCATCGACAGCCGCGGCTAATAATCAGCCTGAGACGGCATAAAGCCGGCTGTTTGAAAGGAGAAGTAAGCTATACCCAAAGGCAAGAAGCCTCTTTCAACAGCTACAGTTGATAAGCAACTGAATTTTGGTGTCAACGCCGGTTGTTAGGGTGAGATAAGCGAGCCCGTCGGTAAGAAGCCCCCTTCGACAACCGCGGTTAATAAGTAACCGGAAGTGGCATAAAGCCGGCCATTAGGGTGAGATAAGCGATACCCGTCGGTAAGAAGCCCCCTTCGATGGCCGCAGTTGATAAGCAACTGGAATTTGGTGTACACGTTGTTGTCTTAGGGTCCTGTAAGCTATACCAAAGGTAAGAAGCCTCCATCAACAACAGCGCGTAATGTAACCAAACTAGGCATAACGCCAACTGTGCAAGGGAGAAGTAAGCTATACCCGGAGGCAAGAAGCCTCCTTGCAACAGTTTAATAACAGCTGGCTGTGCAAAGGAGAAGTAAGCTATACCCGAAGGCAAGAAGCCTCTTTGCAATAGTTTAATAACAGCAGGCTGTGCAAAGGAGAAGTAAGCTATACCCGAAGGCAAGAAGCCTCTTTGCAACAGTTTAATAATAGCAGGTTGTGCAAAGGAGAAGTAAGCTATACCCGAAGGCAAGAAGCCTCTTTGCAATAGCGCTTGATAAAGCATAAAGCCGGATCAGACGTTTTGACAGCGAATAAACGACTTTAACTCAAATTTTTGAGCCGGAAAAATTTCATCTTGATTGCACAAAGGTATACATAAGAGCGGAGGCCCTTGTCTTTGTGGGGATGCTAGCTTTTACTCATGTAAGCGTGATATATGCAATGATAGCGGCTTTCAATACCTGCTAAGTAAAGTATATTCGCAAATGTGCGATATTCCATGGCCGCAACGTCTCTTGACCCGCGGTTTCCGATTCATCTCGGATATCAATGAGGTAATATGACCCATTGTTAAGGTTTCTGTTGATCACAAAAGGCCCCTCCCATGGTGGAGATAACTTATGCATTCCAGATTGGTCTTGAATCAGCCGGAGCACCAGGTCACCCTCTTGGAACGTCCGGGTCTTTACCCTGCGGCTATGATAGCATCGCAGGTCTTGTTGATAAATTGCCGACCTGGCTGCTGCTAACTCTCGTGCTTCATCCAAGGTGTCTAACGCATCTTGGCATGCTACCTCATTGTCCGACTCAACATAAGCCGCCACCCTTGGTGAGTCGTGACGGATATCGCTGGGTAGAACCGCCTCAGCACCATACACCATGAAGAAAGGCGTGAAACCTGTAGATCTGTTAGGGGTAGTTCTGATGCTCCATAAGACGGAAGGCAACTCCTCAACCCAACATCCGGGCGTCCGCTTCAAAGGAACCATGAGCCGTGGTTTGACTCCTCTTAAAATTTCCTGATTGACTCGCTCCGCCTGACCATTAGACTGTGGATGTGCCACGGCTGAAACATCGAGCCGGATATGCTCCTTCTCACAGAACGCTTTCATAGCTCCTTTGGATAGATTTGTTCCATTGTCTGTAATGATACTGTGCGGGTAACCAAAGCGATAGATCAGCTTCTTAATAAATTGAACCGTTGTAGCTGCGTCACATTTGCTGACCGGCTCTACCTCTACCCACTTAGTAAATTTATCAACCGCCACCAGAAGGTGTGTTTTCTTATCCTTGGATCTCTTGAAAGGTCCTACCATATCGAGCCCCCAGACCGCAAACGGCCAAGTGATTGGTATCATCCTCAACTCTTGAGCCGGAACGTAAGCACGCCGGCCGAACTTCTGACAACCGTCACACTTACGGACTAAGTCTTCTGCATCCTTGTGAGCCGTCAACCAGAAAAACCCATGTCGAAAAGCCTTGGCCACTAAAGATTTTGACCCGGCGTGATGTCCACAGTCGCCAGCATGAATTTCACTCAAGATCTGCTGGCCCTCCTCCGGTGAGACGCAGCTCTGAAAGACACCCGTCACACTGCACTTATGTAACTCACCATTGATAATCGTCATAGACTTAGAATGTCGGGTAATCTTCCTGGCCAGATCCTCCTCCTGAGGTAACTTGCCGCGTGTCAGATACGCCAAATAAGGAATAGTCCAGTCTGGGGTAGCATGCCGAGCCGCCACCAATTCCGCTTTCGGGTCAGGAATAGATAGATCTTCCTCGGAAGGTAACTTGACAGTCGGATGATGCAATACATCTAGAAAAACAATAGGTGGTACGGGCTTTCGTTGAGAGCCTAATCGTGAAAAAGCATCAGCCGCCTCATTTTTGCGACAATCAATGTGATCCACCTGGTACCCCTTGAAGTGACCAGCAATGATGTCAACCGCCTGTCGATAAGACGCCATCCGCGGATCCTTGGAGTCCCAAGTACCTAAAACTTGCTGAGCCACCAGATCTGAGTCGCCTAAACATCTGACCCGGCTTAAATTCATCTCTTTAGCGACTCTGAGACCATGGAGCAGTGCTTCATACTCAGCTGCATTATTAGTACAAGGGAACATTAACCCAAGAACATAACAAAACTTGTCACCCTTGGAGGAGGTGAGAACAACTCCTGCACTGGACCCCTCTAGCTGCTTGGATCCATCAAACTGTATAGTCCAATATGTGTTATCCGGCTTCTCTTCGGGCGATTGACATTCGGTCCAATCATTTATGAAATCCACAAAAGCTTGAGACTTAATTGTTGTACGAGGAACATACTTGACGTTAAGAGGACCCAGCTCTAAGGCCCACTTGGTAATCCTCCCTGTAGCTTCTCTATTTTGAATATATCTCCCAATGGGGCAAAACTAACCACTGTTATCTGGTGCCCCAAAAAGTAATGTTTTAACTTGCGGTTGGCCATGAAAACTCCTTATACTAACTTCTGCCAATGCGGATACCTCTGCTTAGACTCTGCCAAGACTTCACTAATGTAGTACACCGGACATTGCACTGGATACTCCTTCCCTGCCTCCTTGCGCTCAACCACAATTGCTACACTGAGCGCTCTATTGTTAGCCACCACATAAAGGAGTAATGGCTCTTTCTCAGTCGGAGCAGCTAACACTGGCGGCTCAGTCAACTGTTTTTTAAGAGTTTCAAGTGCTTTGGCTGCTGTTTTGCTCCACTTAAACTTGTCTGTCTTTTTCATCATCTGGTATAAGGGAATGACTTTCTCCCCAAGCCGGCTTATGAAGCGGCTCAACGCAGCAATCCGTCCTGCAAGGCGCTGAACATCATTAATGCACGTCGGCTCCCCTAAAGAAGTGATAGCCTTAATCTTATCCGGGTTAGCCTTGATGCCCCGCTCACAGACCAAGAAACCCAAAAGCTTTCCTACTGGAACACCAAAGACACACTTCGTCGGGTTAAGCATCATCTTGTAGACCCGGAGATTGTCAAAGGTTTCTTTCAAATCCTCTAGGAGAGTTTCCTTCTTTCTGGATTTAACCACGATGTCATCTACGTAGGCATGAACATTTCGGCCAATCTGACTATGGAGGCAGTTCTGCACACATCGTTGGTAAGTCACCTGGGCCTCTTGAGCCCAAAAGGCATGGAGATGTAACAGAACGCCCCAAAAGGTATAATAAACGTCGTCTTCTCCTAATCTTTCATGTCCATATTAATCTGATGATATCCTGAATATGCATCCAGGAAGAATAAACTTTCACATCCGGCTGTAGCATCAATAATTTGATCGATACGAGGGAGCGCAAAAGGGTCAGCCGGGCAAGCCTTGTTAAGGTCTGTGTAATCTATACACATGCGCCAAGTGCCATTCTTTTTTAGCACTAGCACCGGGTTAGCCAACCACTCCAGGTGAGAAACTTCCACTATAAAGCCTGCGGCCAAGAGCCGGGCAACTTCCTCCCCAAGAGCTTTACGTCTCTCTTCATTGAACCGTCGTAGAAACTGTTTGATCGGTTTAAACTTTGGATCCACATTAAGATTGTGCTCAGCGAACTCTCTCAGTACACCCGGCATGTCCGAAGGCTTCCATGCAAAGATGTCCCGATTCTCACGGATGAATTCGATGAGCGCGCTTTCCTATTTGGGATCCATGTGAGCCCCAATGATGAACTGCTTGGATGAGTCGCCCGGATTGAAATCTACTGCCTTGTTATCATCCGCTGAAAACTTGAGTGGCGGCTCAACTTCTGTTGTAGGCTTCTTCAGCGGGGTCATATCCTCTAGGTCAACGTTCTCCTTGTAGAATTTCAGCTCCTCCTGAGCACAACTAGACTCTGCATACGCCGCATCTCCTTCCTCACACTCAAGAGCCGTTTTCCTATTACCGTGAACGGTAATTGTACCATTTAAGCTGGGCATTTTGAGTTGCAAATAAACATAGCAAGGACTAGCCATGAATTTGGCATAAGCCGGACTCCCAAATAGTGCATTATAGGGACTTTTAATTTGGACCACCTCGAACCACAAAGACTCCACCCTGTAATTATTCTCATCGCCAAAAGCTACTTCCAATGAAATCTGGCCCACTGGGTATGCCGATTTACCCGGGACCACACCATGAAAAATGGTGGAGGATGGTTTAAAATCCGTCGAAAAGTGTCATAATAAAGGATGTTGATGCTACTACCTCCGTCCATAAGCACTTTATTCACCATATAGCCATTCACCTGGGGGCCACAACTAGAGCTAGCCAGCCCGGGTCATCTACACGTGGCGGGTGATCCTCCCGGCTCCACATTATGTTATACTCAGACCATGGTAAATATTGCAGGAGAGCCGGAGCAACCGCATTAACTGCTCGCCTCCGCAACTTCTCGTCTCGTTTATTGTGACTGGTCATGAACACGTGATACTGTCCAGAACTGAGCTGCTTCGGATTACTCTGAAACTCGGACTGATTGCACTGCTGCTGATTGTTGTTATTGTTGTTGTTGCCAGGATGCTGTTGGTGCCCCCCTTGGTTACTCTGACCCGGACGCCCGTTTCCTGGACTGCCGGCACCAAATCCAGCCCCTGGCCCGCCATGCCCTGAGCCGCCAGGCAGGCCACCGCCCTGATTATTACGTGGTTGGGAATGCTGGTTTTTGAATCTCTACATGATAAAACAATCACCCCACGCATGCAACGTCGTCTTGTCAGGCGTGTTGTGCTCTAGACAAGGCTTCCTAAGCGCTTCCTCTAAATTAAAAGGGCCTCTGTTCCTTGGCCTGAATTTTCCACTCCCCCTGGGATGGTTCTGTCCTATGTTGGTATTTGCCACTAGCTCTGACCCGCTATCAGCGCTCTTCCGCTTATATTGATTCCCATTGTTCACAAAACCTTTCCCTTGATTGTTTTTCTTCCCTTGATTGGCTTTCTCGTCATCCAAGCCTGCATCCTTGGTGTTATCTGAGTCGGCATACTTCGTCAAGGCCGTCATGAGCTCTCCCATATCCCGACACGTGCGCTTGAGCCGGCCGAGCTTCTGCTTCAATGGAACAAAATGGTAGTTCTTTTCTAAAATAAGCACCGCTTGAGCCTCCGTGATTTGCTCTCAAGAGTGAATAATGGTCGACACCTGCCGGACCCAATGATGGGCTGACTCATTCTCCTGTTGAACTGAATGGTCCAAATCGACAATGGTCATAGGCTGTTTACAGGTCCCCTGGAAATTCTTAATAGACTTCGCTCTCAGCTCTGCCCATGAGCTTATCGTGTTAGGCGGTAGACCTTTCAGCCATGTACGAGCCAGACCCTCAAGCATCATGATGAAATATTTTGCGCATACCGCCTCACTGACATCCAGCATCTCCATGCCCAGTTCGTAACTTTCCACCCACACCTCAGGGGGTAGATCAGTTGTGTAATTCGGAACCTTTCAAGGCCCCTTGAAATCTTTCGGTAGTCATTCACTTCTTAGAGCCAGGGTTAGACATGGCACCCCTACGGCTCTGGTACTAACTACCCCCATTGAGACGAAAAGCGCTGGCTCTGGACGGGTTGCCGCTATCTCGGCTTCTCGCCTGTCTCTCGTCTGATCCGCGTGGGCTTGTGCATCTGGAGCCGCCCGCTCAACCTCAGGTGGTCCATGACGTGGATGACTGCAGGAACACGCCGGCGACTCGTAGCGCCGGCTAAAACTTCGACTTGGCAGGGGGTGGAGTGGAACCCGGCTCCGGCTGTGATCATACCTCTCTTGCTGGGCCATGGCCGTCTGTAAATATCCAATGGCGTTTCGCACATCCTCCGCAAAGGGTGCTTCATCCGGGATGGGAATCGTCTCAAGCCGGGCAGCCGCTGCCACCATGTTCTCGGCCGGGTTAGAGTAATGACCCGCCGGTGTTGGAAAAGCCCTAGGTGAAATTTGGTTATGCTCGGGTGCATGAACCGCTGGGCGTTCCATCGGGCGGCTTTCCGGCGTGCCCGTAACCCGCCCTGCACCGGGGGTGTTAAAAAGGTTCCTCGCTTCATAACGTTTTGGCAGACGGGATTGATGCCTCCTCCAGTGCACCACGGCCACTGACCTTTGCTCCAGCTCCAGACAGAAAGCATCGGCCTTGATACGCTCCGCTTCCTCCTCCGTCCGGTTTTTCAGCTCGGCCATCCATTGTCGTTCCTCTGCCATCTCGCCCTTGATTCGTGCCACCTCTAGATTCCTGGCTGCTTGATTATCCGGTGTTACTTCTGTGGCCATGAGAGCTGTAAGTTCGTCCATTAATTCCACTAGAACCTGAGCCAGCGGCGATGGGCAATCACCCGCTGCGGCGGCTCCCGCCGCTGTGTCATCGGCGGCTGATGCCGATCCTGCCATGAACACCGCCACATGAACCGGGGGTGTCAGATCATCCGACTCAAAGCCCTGTACCTCAGAATAGGTGTCGTAGTAGCCCCCAAGGCCACCGTTACTAAGCTGATACACTGATTCTGTCTCCCCACTAGAGGACTCATCTTTTGAGCAAACGAGAGTTCCCTGTGACCCGGACGCTTCCAGGTCCATGCCTTGAGTGAAGCCCACAAGAACATGCTTTTGACATGGGTGGGCACGGGCAGGCCGCACAACACCCGTAGATTGGAGACGCCGAGCCGGCTCGACGATGTTGCTGCAGATGTCCGGCTCGGGTGTAGATCCATCAACCTTTCCGATGAAAACCTGGATCTCGCCGAACGGAACCCGGAATCCATACTCCACAGAGCCAGCATCAAGCCCCCAGCCGGTGTCGTCGATGTAGAGCCGGCCGCAGCAACTCTTGCTCATCCTTCCAACCATGTATCCTTCGAGCCCTGGGAGAGAGCCCTTTGAGAACTCAACACCACCAAGCGCTAGCCCCACGGTGGGCGCCAACCGTCGTGGTTTTATCATGGCAGATGTCCGGATGAACGGACTTGGATTCGAGGCCATCGCTAACGGGGTGGACTCAAAGGGGTTAGTCGAGACGAAAGACACGGAGTTACCCAGGTTCGGCCCCTCTAATTGAGGTAATAGCCTACGTCCTGCTTGTGTTTGTATTGCTTGTGTATCAATTACAAGGAGCTAGAATCTTGACCTAGTTCTCTATTACCTACCTCTAAGTCGCCCCGGGTCTGCCTTTATATAAGAGGTCAGGACAATCGGGTCGTACAATTGCTAACCGAGTCTCTCTCTATCTTCTTGTCCAAGCCGTCTGCGAGTCGCCTTGCACGGCCGGGTCTTCTCTGTCCGGGCCATTGTATGGCCCAGACCTTGAGCCGCCTATCTCCCTGGGCCACTACTCTTACGGCTCACCTTTGGGCTGGCTCACGAGCCAGGAACATGACCCGGAGCCTCCGGGGCGGGTCATATCCCCAACAACGGGCATGAGCCTGAGATCCTAATTTCAGCTCCTAGAACATCTCATATGTTCTGTGATGTTCAAAACGTTTCGGAGCCTCAATTCTAAGCTGTAATGCATGACGCACTAAACTATCAAGTAGTTATCAGAATGTGCCTGTCAGATGTTAACAATTCTACAAACAACGCTAGAGGTGTTGGCGCACCGAGCGGTGCATTAAGGACATAAGCCTTCTGTGCAACAATGAGGACAATCCTCACATCACAGAGTCAGTCCGCAATATTGCTACCATCATCTTTCAACTCTATTTCTCTAGGAACATATAAAAATTCAAGGGAGCTACAGCGTGAGCTAGTAACCTACAACACATTTTGCAAAGACACTACTGACTATGTTCGTGATAATGAGTTCAATTAATCGTATTACTTAAGAACTCCCACTCAAATTGACATCCCTCCAGTCATTCGAGTGATACATGATCCAAATTCACCAACTCAGGTCCGATCATCACGTGAGTTGAGGTGGTTTCAATGGTGAACATCATCATGTTGATCATATCTACTATATGACTCATGTTCGACCTTTACGTCTCTTGTGTTCTGAAGCCATGTCTGTACATGCTAGGCTTGTCAAGTTTAACCCGAGTGTTCTGCATGTGCAACACAGGCTTGCACCCGTTGTATGTGAATGTAGAGTCTATCACACCCGATCATCACGTGGTGTCTCAACATGACGAACTTTCGTAACGGTGCACACTCGGGGAGAACACAATTCATCTTGAAATTTAAGTGAGGGATCACCTTATAATGCTACCGTCGTCCTAAGAAAAACAAGGAGCATAAAAGGATTAACATCACATGCAAATCATAAGTGACATGATATGGCCATGAACTTGTGCTTTTGATCTCCATCTTGAAAGCACCGGCATGATCTCCATCGTCACTGGCAAGACACCATGATCTCCATCATCTTCATCTCCATCAACGTTTCGCCATCGGGGTTGTCGCGCACAACATGCTTCTACTACTATTGCTACCGTTTAGTGATAAAGTAAAGCATTACAAAGCGCTTAATGATTAACACGCAGGTCATACAATAATTAAAGACAACCCTATGGCTCCTGCCGGTTGCCGTACACATCGACATGCAAGTCATGATAATCTATACATCACATGATCATCTCATACATCAGATATATCACATCATGTAATTGGCCATATCATATCACAACATACCCTGCAAAAACAAGTTAGACATCCTCTAATTGTTGTTGCATGTTTTACGTGGCTGCTACGGGTATCTAGCAAGAACAATTATCATCTACGCAAAAACCACAACGGTGATACACTAGTTGCTTTTCAACCTTCTCAAGGACTGCCTTTGTCGAATCCAATCCAACTAAAGTGAGAGAAACTGGCACCCGCAAGCCATCTATAAAACAAGTTGCGGTTGAGGAAACCGGTCTCTCGTAAGCATACGAGTAATGTTGGTCCGAGCCGCTTCATCTCACAATACCGCTGAACCAAGACACGACCAAGGGAGGAAGCAATCTAAGCATCAACGCCCACAAACTCTTTGTGTTCTACTCAAGATCTCATATACACATAGACCTAGCTCATGATGCTAGTATTGGGGAACGTCGCATGGGAAACAAAAAAGTTCCTACGCACACGCAAGATCTATCCATGGTGATGAGCATCTAGGAGAGGGAGTGGATCTACATACCCTTGTAGATCGCTAAGCGGGAAGCGTTAAGAAACTTGGTTGGTGTAGTCGAACGTCTTCGTGATCCAAATCGCCGAGCGTCCTGCGATCTCATCACGATCCGTCCCGCGATCCAATCACGATTCGTCCCGCAAACTCATCATGATCCAACCCGCGATGCAATCATGATGCGTCCCGCGAACTCATCACAATATGTCCCGCGAACTCATCACAATCCGTCTTGCGATCTTGATCACGGTCCTTCTGGTCTAGTGCCGAACGGACGGCACCTCCGCGTTCAGCACACGTACATCTCGATGACGATCTCTGCCTTCTTGATCCAGCACGAGGGAGCGGAGAGGTAGACGAGTTCACCTACAGCGTGACGGCACCGCGGTGATGGTGGTGGAGCAATTCCGGCACGGCTTCGCCTAAGCACTGTAGAAATCCGATCTAGACGAGAAACTATGCACTGGAGGAACGGGCAGGACATGGCTAAAAATTCTGTGCAAAAAACCCTAAAACCTCCACTATATATAAGAGGGAGGGAGGAGAGGACTTGGCGCAAGGGCCAAGCCTCCTTGGGTCGGTCGAAGTGGGGAGGACAGGAGGACTCCTCCAATCCTAGTAGGACTAGGATTCCTCCTTTTTTTGGCCTCTTTCCACCTTTTTCCCTTTGGGCTTTTCTTCCCAGCCGCATGGGCCTTGTGTGGGACTTCCACCAGACCAAAAAGAGCTGGTATTTACTCTACCACAGCCCATGTAGCCTCTTGGGTAGAACTACCCCTCCCGATGGTCTCCCGGTACACTACCAGCACTCCCGGTACACTACCGATGAGCCCGAAACTTTTCCGGCAATCAAAATAGGACTTCCTATATATGAATCTTTACCTCCGGACCATTCCGTAGCTCCTCATGACGTCCGGGATCTCATCCGATCCGAAAAACCTTCGGTCACCACCATACATAACTCTATACTATAGAAACGTCACCAAACCTTAAGTGTGCAGACCCTACGGGTTCGAGAACTATGTAGACATGACCGAGACACCTCTATGGTCAATAACCAATAGCAGGACCTGGATGCCCATATTGGTTCCTACATATTCTACGAAGATCTTTATCGGTCGAACCTCTATGTCAAGGATTCAGTTAATCCCGTAAGATGTTCCCTTTGTTCTTCGGTATGTTACTTGCCCGAGATTCGATCGTCGGTATCTACATACCTTGTTCAACCTCATTACCGGCAAGTCTCTTTACTCGTTCTGTAATACAAGATCCTGTGACTAACACTTAGTCACATTGCTTGCAAGGCTTGTTGTGATGTTGTATTACCGAGTGGGCCCTGAGATACCTCTCCGTCACATGGAGTAACAAATCCCAGTCTTGATCCATGCCAACTCAATAGACACCCTCGGAGATACCTGTAGAGTACCTTTATAAGCACCCAGTTACGTTGCAACGTTTTATACACACAAGGCACTCCTCCGGTGTCAGTGAGTTGCATGATGTCATGGTCATAGCAACATATACTTGACATGCAGAAAACAGTAGCAATAAACTGACACGATCATATGCTACGTTTGTAGTTTGGGTCTTGTCCATCAACATCTCATGTTACCAAATCACATCTCATGTCCATGACTAGGAAACCATAGCCATCTTTGATCAACGAGCTAGTCTATTAGAGGCATACTAGGGACATGGTGTTTGTCTATGTATCCACACATGTATCTAAGTTTCCGATCAACACAATTATAGCATGGATAATAAACGATTATCATGAACAAGGAAATATGATAATAACTAATTTATTATTTCCTCTAGGGCATATTTCCAACACAGAAGCCGTGACAGAAATAAGAAGCATGAAGTAGATCGGATTCAGGACTTGGAACGCAAATACAACATTCATCAGGAGCAAATCAACAAAGTTAGGCAGCAAGGCGCGTCTCAACAGCAGGAGGAACCATATCCAACATTGGATGGTACCATTCCATCATCTATGCCGAAGAGCATCTTGGGTTCCATGGGGGACATGGCCAAAGATGCATTGCTGGCTTGCTACCCCGTGGATGATATCCCAGAGTCGACACCTTGTGAGCTACTCATGAAACTCAAGAACATATCCATGAAGGTGGTGTTGGGAGACGTAGTAGTAAATCAAAAAAATTCCTACAATCACCAAGATCTATCTATGGAGAAACCAGCAAGGAGTGGGGAGAGATTGCATCTTCATACCTTTGAAGATCGCTAAGCGGAAGCGTTACAAGAACGCATTGGTGGAGTCGTACTCTCAGCGATTCAGATCGTGGTGGATTCTGATCTCAGCACCGAACCACGGTGCCTCCATGTTCAACGCACATGCAGCCTGATGACGTATCCTACACCTTGATCTAGCAAGGAGGAACAAGAAGGTTGAGGGAGAGCTCCGGCAGCACGATGGCGTGGTGACGGTGGAGCTACGTGGACTCCGGCAGCGCTTCGCCAAGCGCTACGGAGAACGAGGAAGAGGAAGGGTAGGGCTGCGTTGAGAGAGAGAGAAGTCGAGTGTCAAATCAGCCCAAACCCTTGCATATATATAGGAGGAGGGTGAGGGAGGGCTGCCTTGGCCCCTCCACCAAGGAGGAGAGGCTCGGCCGAACTAGGGGGAGAGTCCACCTCCCACAAGGGAGGTGGATCTCCTCCTTTTCAAACTCCTTTGCCCTATCTCCTTATCTCCAGCCGTATGGGCCTTTCCGTTAGGACTTGGCCCGCCCAAAAAGGGCTGGTACACCTTCTCTAAGGGCCCACGAAGTCCTATGGTATTCACACCCTTCCCGGGGTCCTCCGGCACCCTCCCGGCACTCCTGGTACACTACCGATGAGCCCGAAAACTTTCCGATGACCAAAACTGGACTTCCTATATATCAATATTTACCTCCAGACCATTCCGGAGCTCCTTGTGATGTCTGGGATCTCATCCGAGGGTCCAAAAAACCTTCGGTAATCATGTATACCATTTCCCTATAACCCTAGCGTCATCGAACCTTAAGTGTGTAGACCCTACGGGTTCGGGAGACACGTAGACATGACCGAGAGACCTCTCCGGTCAATAACCAACAGCAGGATCTGGATACCCATGTTGGCTCCCACATGATCCACGATGATCTCATCGTATGAACCACGATGTCGGGGATTCAATCAATCCCGTATGCAATTCCCTTTGTCTATCAGTATGATACTTCCCCGAGATTTGATCGCCAGTATCTCTATACCTTGTTCAATCTCGTTACCGGCAAGTCTCTTTACTCGTTCCATAATACATCATCCCATGGCTAACTCCTTAGTCACATTGAGCTCATTATGATGATGTCTTGCCGAGTGGGCCCAGAGATACCTCTCCGTCACACGGAGTGACAAATCCCAGTCTCGATTCGTGCCAACCCAACAGACACTTTCGGAGATACCCATAGTGCACCTTTATAGCCACCCAGTTATGTTGTGACGTTTGGCACACCCAAAGCTTTCCTACGGTATCCGGTAGTTGCACAATCTCATGGTCTAAGGAAATGACACTTGACATTCAAAAGCTTTAGCAAACGAACTACACGATCTTGTGCTAAGCTTAGGATTGGGTCTTGTCCATCACATCATTCTCCTAATGATGTGATCCCGTTATCAATGACATCCAATGTCCATGGTCATGAAACCGTGACCATCTATTGATCAACGAGCTAGTCAACTAGAGGATCACTAGGGACATGTTGTGGTCTATGTATTCACACATGTATTACGGTTTCCAGTTAACACAATTATAGCATGAACAATAGACAATTATCATGAACTAGGAAATACAATAATAACCACTTTAGTGTTACCTCTAGGGCATATTTCCAACAGTCTCCCACTTGCACTAGAGTCAATAATCTAGTTACATTGTGATGAATCGAACACCCATAGCATTTTGGTGTTGATTATGTTTTGCTCGTGACAGAAGTTTAGTCAACGGATCTGCGACATTCAGATCTGTATGCACTTTACAAATATCTATATCTCCCTCCTGAATGTAATCACAGAAGGAGTTGAAGCGGCGCTTGATGTGTCTTGTCTTCTTGTGAAACCCGGGCTCCTTTGCAAGGGCAATAGCTCCAGTGTTGTCACAGAATAGAGTCATCGGGCCCGACGCACTTGGAATTACTCCTAGGTCGGTGATCAACTCCTTCATCTAGACTCCTTCCTTTGCTACTTCCGAAGCAGCTATGTACTCCGCTTCACATGTAGATGTCGCCACAACGCTTTGCTTGCTGCTGCACCAGCTGACTGCCCCTCTGTTCTAAACATACACGTATCCGGTTTGCGACTTGGAGTCGTCTGGATCTGTGTCGAAGCTAGCATCGACGTAACCGTTTACGACGAGCTCTTCGGCACCTCCATATACGAGAAACATGTCCTTTTTCCTTTTCAGGTACTTCAGGATATTGTTGACCATTGTCCAGTGTTCCGGTCCGGGATCACTTTGGTACCTCCCTACCAAACTTATGGCAACATGGCATACATAATAGAGCCTATGGGGGAAGCATAGGGGATGACACTCATCTCTTCTCTATCCTTTGTCATAGTCAGGCATTGAGTCGTACTCAATCTCACACCTTGTAACACAGGCAAGAACCCCTTCTTTGACTGATCCATATTGAACTTCTTCAATATCTTTTCAAGGTATGTGCTTTGTGAAAGACCTATGAGGCGTCTCGATCTATCTCTATAGATCTTACTACCTAATATGTAAGCAGCTTCTCCAAGGTCCTTCATTGAAAAACACTTATTCAAGTAGGCCTTTATACTTTCCAAGAGTTCTATATCATTTCCCATTATCAGTATGTCATCCACATATAATATAAGAAATGCTATAGAGCTCCCAGTCACTTTCTTGTAAATACAGGGTTCTCCATAAACCTGTCTAAACCCAAACAATTTAATCACCTCATTAAAGCGAATGGTCCAACTCCGAGATGCTTGCACCAGCCCATAGATGGAGCGTTGGAGCTTGCATACCTTGTTAGCATCTTTAGGATCGACAAAACCTTCTGGCTGCATCATATACAGTTCTTCCTTGAGGAAGCCATTAAGGAATGCCGTTTTGACGTCCATTTAGCAGATCTCATAATCATAAAATGCGGCAATTGCTAACATGATTCGGACAGACTTCAGCATCGCTACGGGTGAGAAAGTCTCATCGTAGTCAACTCCTTGAACTTGTCGATAACCCTTAGCGACAAGCCAAGCCTTATAGACGGTCACATTACCATCCGCGTCAGTCTTCTTCTTAAAGATCCATTTATTTTCAATGGCTCCCTTATCATCAGGCAAGTCCACCAAAGTCCACACTTTGTTCTCATACATGGATCCTATCTCGGATTTCATGGCTTCAAGCCATTTGTTGGAATCCGGGACCGCCATCGCTTCTTCATAGTTCGAAGGTTCACCGTTGTCTAACAACATGATCTCCAGGATAGGGTTGCCGTACCACTCTGGTGCGGAACGTGTCCTAGTGGACCTTCGAAGTTCAATAGTAACTTGATCTGAAGTTACATGATCATCATCATTAACTTCCTCTCCAGCCGGTGTAGGCTCCACAGAAACAACTTCCTGTGCTGCGCTACTCTCCGGTTCGAGTGGAGGTACAATTACCTCAACAAGATCTATTCCCACCCCCCCCCCCCACTTACTTCTTTCGAGAGAAACTCTTTCTCGAGAAAGGATCCATTCTTGGCAACAAAGTCTTTGTCTTCGGATCTGAGGTAGAAGGTATACCCAATAGTCTCTTTCGGATATCCTATGAAGACGCACTTTTCCGCTTTGGGTTCGAGCTTCTCAGGTTGAAGTTTCTTCACATAAGCATCGCATCCCCAAACTTTTAGAAACGACAACTTAGGTTTCTTTCCAAACCATAATTCATACGGTGTCGTCTCAACGGATTTTGACGGTGCCCTATTTAAAGTGAATGCGGCAGTCTCTAATGCATATCCCCAAAATGATAGCGGTAAGTCGGTAAGAAACATCATAGATCGCACCATATCTAATAGAGTGCGATTACGACATTCAGACACACCATTTCGCTGAGGTGTGCGAGGCGGCGTGAGTTGTGAAACAATTCCACATTTCCTTAGGTGCGTGCCAAACTCGTGACTTAAATATTCTCCGCCACGATCAGATCGTAGGCACTTTATTTTCCTGTCACGTTGATTCTCTACCTCACTCTGAAATTCCTTGAACTTTTCAAAGGTTTCAGACTTGTGTTTCATCAAGTAGACATACCCATATCTGCTCAAGTCATCAGTGAGGGCGAGAACATGACGGTAGCCACCACAAGCCTCAACACTCATTGGACCGCATACATCGGTATGTATTATTTCCAACAAGTCAGTTGCTCGCTCGATTGTTCTGGATAACGGAGTCTTGGTCATCTTGCCCATGAGGCATGGTTCGCACGTGTCAAATGATTCGAAATCAAGTGACTCCAAAAGTGCATCGGCATGGAGCTTCTTCATGCGTTTGACACCAATATGACCAAGGTGGCAGTGCCACATGTAAGTGGGACTATCGTTATCAACCTTACACTTTTTGGTACTCACACTATGGACATGTGTAACATCACGTTCGAGATTCATCAAAAAGAAACCATTGACCAGCGGGGCATGACCATAAAACATTTCTCTCATATAAATAGAACAGCCATTATTCTCAGATTTAAATGAGTAGCCATCTCGCATCAAGCGAGATGCAGATACAATGTTCATGCTCTAAGCTGGTACTAAATAACAATTATTAAAGTTTAAAACTAATCCCGAAGGTAGATGTAGAGGCAGCGTGCCGACGGCGATCACATCGACCTTGGAACCATTCCCGACGCGCATCGTCACCTCGTCCTTCGCTAGTCTCTGCTTATTCCGCAGCTCCTGCTTGGAGTTACAAATGTGAGCAACTGCACCAGTATCAAATACCCAAGAGCTACTACGAGCGTTGGTTAGGTACACATCAATAACAAGTATATCACATATACCTTTAATGTTGTCGGCCTTCTTTTCCGCTAAGTACTTGGGGCGGTTCCGCTTCCAGTGACCGATACCCTTGCAGTAAAAACACTCAGTCTCAGGCTTGGGTCCATTCTTGTTCTTCTTCCCGGCAACTTGCCTACCGGGCCTGGCAACAGCTTTGCCGTCCTTCTTGAAGTTCTTCTTACCTTTGCCTTTCTTGAAACTAGTGGTCTTATTCACCATCAACACTTGATGCTCCTTTTTTATCTCGACCTCCGCTTATTTCAGCATCGAGTACAACTTAGGAATGGACTTCTCCATCCCTTGCATGTTGTAGTTCATCACAAAGCTCTTGTAGCTAGGTGGAAGCGACTGGAGGATTCTGTCAATCATCGAGTAATCCGGGAGATTAACTCCAAGCTGAGTCAAGCGGTTGTGTAGCCCACACATCTTGAGGATGTGCTCACTGATAGAAATGTTCTCCTCCATCTTATAGCTGAAGAACTTGTCGGAGACGTCATATCTCTCGACTCGGGCATGAGCTTGAAAAACTAGTTTCAACTCTTGGAACATCTCATATGCTCCGTGTTGCTCAAAATGCTTTTGGAGCCCCGGTTCTAAACTGTAAAGCATGCCGCACTGAACAAGGGAGTAATCATCGCAGCGAGAATGCCAAGCGTTCGCAACGTCTTGCTCTACTGGGAGAAGGGGTGGGTCACCTAGCGGTGCATCAAGGACATACAATTTCTTGGAAGCTATGAGGATGATCCTCAAGTTACGGACCCAGTCCGCATAGTTGCTTCCATCATCTTTCATCTTGGTTTTCTCCAGGAACGCGTTGAAATTGAGGGTAACATTCGCGTTGGCCATTGGATCCGCTATATAGATCGTAAAGACAATTTTAGACTAAGTTCATGATAATGAAGTTCACATAATCATATTATTTAATGAACTTCCACCTAGATAGACATCTCTCTAGTCATCCAAGTGATACATGATCCATGTCAACTAGCCCGTGTCCGATCATCACGTGAGACGGACTAGTCATCCATGGTGAACATCTCCATGTTGATCGTATCTTCTATATGACTCATGTTCGACCTTTTGGTCTTCCGTGTTCCGAGGCCATGTCTGTACATGCTAGGCTCTTCAAGTAAACCTAAGTGTTCGCGTGTGTAAATCTGGCTTACACCAATTGTATGCGAATGTTAGAACCTATCACGCCCGATCATCACGTGGTGCTTTGGAACGACGATCCTTAGCAACAGTGCACAGTTAGGGTGAACACTTCTCTTGAAATTTTATTGAGAGATCATCTTATTTACTATCATCGTTCTAAGAAAATAAGATTTAAACATGATAAACATCACATGCAATCAATATAGTGACATGATATGGCCAATATCATCTTGCTCCTTTGATCTCCATCTTCGGGGCACCATGATCATCACTGTCACCAGCACGACACCATGATCTCCATCATCATGATCTCCACCATTGTGTCTTCATGAAGTCGTCTCGCCAACTATTACTTCTACTACTATGCCTAACGTTTAGCAATAAAGTAAAGTAATTACATGGCGTTGATGATTGACATGCAGGTCATACAATAAAATAAGACAACTCCTATGGCTCCTGCTGGTTGTCATACTCATCGACATGCAAGTCATGAATCCTATTACAAGAACATGATCAATCTCATACATCACAATGCATCACATCACATTCTTTGGCCATATCACATCACAAGGCATATGCTGCAAAAACAAGTTAGACGTCCTCTAATTTGTAGTTGCAAGTTTTACATGGCTGCTATAGGTTTCTAGCAAGAACGTTTCTTACCTACGCCAAAACCACAAAGTGATATGCCAATTGCTATTTACCCTTTGTAAGGACCCTTTTCATCGAATCCAAACCGACTAAGGTGGGAGAGACAGACACCTGCTAGCCACCTTATTCAACAAGTGCATGTCAGGCGGTGGAACCAGTCTCACGTAAACGTACGTGTAAAGTCGGTCCGGGCCGCTTCATCCCACAATACCGCCGAATCAAGATAAGACTAATAGTGGTAAGCATATTAACAAAATCGACGCCCACAACAACTTGTGTTCTACTCGTGCATAGATTCTACACATAGACGTAGCTCATGATGCCACTTTTGGGAGACATAGTAGTAAATCAAAAAAATTCCTACGATCACCAAGATCTATCTATTGAGAAACCAGCAACGAGTGAGGAGACAGTGCATCTTCATACCTTTGAAGATCGCTAAGCGGAAGCGTTACAAGATCACGGTTGGTGGAGTCGTACCCGCATCGATTCAGACCGCGGTGGATTCTGATCTTAGCACCGAACAACGGCGCCTCCCCGTTCAACACACGTGCAGCCCGATGACGTCTCCTACGCCTTGATCCAGCAAGGAGGAAGGAGAGCTTGAGGGAGAGCTCCGGCAGTACGACGGCATGGTGACGGTGGAGCTACGTGGACTCCGGCACGGCTTCGCCAAGCGCTACGAAGAACGAGGAAGAGGAAGGGTAGGGCTGCGCCGAGAGAGAGAGAGAGAGAAGTCGTGTCTCAAATCAGCCCAAACCCTTGCATATATATAGGAGGAGGGAGAGGGAGGGCTGCCTTGGCCCCTCCTGCAAGGAGGAGAGGTTTGGCCGAACTAGGGGGAGAGTCCACCTCCCACAAGGGAGGTGGATCTCCTCCTTTTCAAACTCCTTTGGCCTATCTCCTTATCTCTAGCCGCATGAGCCTTTCCGAAAGGACTTGACCAGTACAAAAAGGGCTGGTACACCTTCCCTAAGGGCCCACGAAGTCCTATGGTCGTCACACCCCTCCCGGGGTCCTCCGGCACCCTCCCGGCACTCCCGGTACACTACCGATGAGCCCAAAAACTTTCCGGTGACCAAAACTGGACTTCCTATATATCAATCTTTACCTCCGGACCATTCCGGAGCTCCTCGTGATGTCTAGGATCTCATCCGGAGATCCGAACAACCTTAGGTAACCACGTATACCATTTCCCAATAACCCTAGCGTCATCGAACCTTAAGTGTGTAGACCCTACGGGTTCGGGAGACACGTAGACACGACCGAGACACCTCTCCGGTCAATAACCAATGGCGGGATCTGGATACCCATGTTGGCTCCCGCATGATCCACGATGATCTCATCGGATGAACCACGATGTCAGGGATTCAACCAATCCCGTATGCAATTCCCTTTGTCTATCGGTATGATACTTGCCCGAGATTCGATCGCCGGTTTCTCTATACCTTGTTCAATCTCGTTACCGGCAAGTCTCTTTACTCGTTCCGTAATACATCATCCCGTGGCTAACTCCTTAGTCACATTGAGCTCATTATGATGATGTCTTACCGAGTGGGCCCAGAGATACCTCTCCGTCACACGGAGTGACAAATCCCAGTCTCGATTTGTGCCAACCCAACAGACACTTTCAGAGATACCCGTAGTGCACCTTTATAGCCACCCAGTTACGTTGTGACATTTGGCACACCCAAAGAATTCCTACTGTATCCGGGAGTTGCACAATCTCATGGTCTAAGGAAACGATACTTGACATTGAAAAGCTTTAGCAAACGAACTACACGATCTTGTGCTATGCTTAGGATTGGGTCTTTTCCATCACATCATTATCCTAATGATGTGATCCCGTTATCAATGACATCCAATGTCCATGGTCATGAAACCGTGACCATCTATTGATCAACGAGCTAGTCAACTAGAGGCTCACTAGGGACATGTTGTGGTCTATGTATTCACACATGTATTATGGTTTCTGGTTAACACAATTATAGCATGAGCAATAGACAATTATCGTGAACTAGGAAATACAATAATAACCATTTTATTATTGCCTCTAGGGCATATTTCCAACAGGTGGCACACGGCTTTCCTTTACCAAAAGCACCTGAAGCACTCCTCCATAGCAATCCGATTCCACCTGGCTATGCTCATGTCGTGGTGGATGAAGTTCTGTCAGGATATGAATCACTAGATCTTGACTACCATCGAGGTCAAGGGGAGAAGACACTAAGAGAAGCCATACATGGTATCATTGTGTGGAAAAAGGAATGCATCGTATTGGAAATATGTCCTAGAGGCAATAATAAATTAGTCCTTATCATATTTCCTTGCTCATGATAATTGTTTATTATCCATGGTGTAAATGTATTGATTGGAAACTCAATTGCATGTGTGAATATATAGACAACACTGTGTCCCTTGTATGCCTCTACTTGACTAGCTCGTTGATCAAAGATGGTCAAGGTTTCCTATCCATAGACATGAGATGTTATTTGATAATGGGATTACATCATTAGGAGAACGATGTGATGGACAAAGACCAAAAATTAAACATAGCATATGATCATGACAGTTTATTGCTATATTGTTCTCCATATCAAGTATTTGTTCCTATGACCATCAGATCACGCAACTCAATGACACTGGAGGAGTACCTTTTGTGTATCAAATATCGCAACGTAACTGGGTGACTATAAAGATGCTCTACAGGTATCTTCGAGGGTGTCTGTTGAGTGGGCATGGATCAATACTAGGATTTGTTACTCCGTGTGACGGAGAGGTATCTCAGGGCCCACTCGGTAATACAACATCACAACAAGCCTTGCAAGCAATGTGACTAAAGTGTTAGCCACGAGATCTTCTATTACGGAACGAGTAAATAGAATTTCCGGTAATGAGATTGAACTAGGTATAGAGATACCGACGATCGAATCTCAGGCAAGTAACATACCGAAGAACAAAGGGAACTGCATACGGAATAAATGAATCCTTGGCATAGAGGTTCGACCGATAAAGATCTTCATAGAATATGTAGGAACCAATATGAGCATCCAAGTCCCGTTATTGGTTATTGACCGTAGTGGTGTCTCGGTCATATCTACATAGTTCTCGAACCCGCAGGGTCTGCACACTTAACTTTCGGTGACATTTCGGTAGTATTAAGTTATGTATGGTGGGGACTGAAGGTTGTTAGGAGTCCCACATGAGATCCTGGATGTGACGAGGAGCTCCGGAATGGTCCGGAGGTAAACATTGGTATATAGGAAGTCCCATTTTGGTCACCGGAAAAGTTTCTTGTACTTCGGTAGTGCACCGGGACTTCCGAAAGGTTTCCGAGGGACCACCGGGAGGGGCCACCGGCGCCGGGACGCCACATGGGCCTGAGGGGTGGTGCACCATCTATTAGTGGGCTGGGAAAACCAGCTCCAAGAGGCCCATGCAGCTAGAGTAGGAGTAAAGGAAAAAAACAAGGTGGGGAAGGATTCCAAGTAGGACTGGAGGAGGACTCCTCCACCTCCCTCCACTTCGGACGACCCAAAGGGAAACCCTAGGGCTACCTCCTCCTCCCTCCCTCCTATATATACTACAGGATTTTGAGGGTAACCCTAACCCTAATTGCCAAGTGCTGCCCTTTTCTTCCTCTAGATTGTTTCTCCTCTAGCTTAGTTCAACAGTGCTTAGGCGAAGCCCTGCGGGATTACTTCACCACCACCGCCACCATGCCGTTGTGCTGCCGGAGAAATCATCTACCTCTCTGCTCCCTATTGCTGGATCAAGAAGGAAGATATCATCATCGAGCCGTACGTGTGCTGAACGCGGAGGTGCCGTTCCTTTGGCGCTAGATCGAAAGGACCGCAACTAGATCGCGGGACGGGTCGTGTTTGGATCGCAGGGTGGATTGCAATTTCGATCGCAAAGACGTTCAACTACACCAACCGCGTTTCTAAACGCTTCTCTCTTAGCGATCTACAAGGATATGTCGATCCACTCTCCCTATCGTAGATGCTCATCACCATGGATAGATCTTGTGTGTGCGTAGGAAATTTTTTGTTTCCCATGCAACGTTCCCCAACAGTGGCATCATGAGATAGATCTATGTGTAGATGAGATCACGAGTAGAACACAAAGGAGTTTGTGGGCATTGATGCTCAGATTGCCTCCTTCCTTGGTCGTTTTTTTATTCAGCAATATTGTGGGATGAAGCGTCCTGGACCAACCTTACTCGTACGCTTATGAGAGACCAGTTCCATGGACTGACATGTGACTTTGTTGCATAAAGATGGCTGGCGGGTGTCTGTCGCTCCTACTATAGTTGGATCGTATTCAACAAAGACGGTCCTTGAGATGGTTGAATAGCAATTTGGTACCACTGTTGTGGTTTTTGCGTAGGTGAGAATTGTTCTTGCTAGATACCCGTAGGAGCCACGTAAAACATGCAACAACAATTAGAGGACGTCTAACTTGTTTTTGCAGGGTATGTTATGATGTGATATCGCCAATTACATGATGACATATATGTGATGTATGAGAATATCATGTTTTGTATAGAATATCACAACTTGCATATCGATGAGTATGGTAACCGGTAGGAGCCATAGGGTTGTCCTTAATTATTTTCACCGTTTTGCTTAACTTTATCGCCATGAGTTAGTAATGGTTGTGGAAGCATCAGGTGGCGCGACAACCCCAATGGTGACACATTGATGGAGATCAAGATGATGGAGATCATGGTGTCATGATGGTGACGATGGAGATCATGCCGGTGCTTTGGAGATGGAGATCAAAAGAACAAGTTCATGGCCATAACCCCAATGTCACTTATGATTTGCATGTGATGTTAATGCTATTAAGCACCTTGTTTTGCTTATGATGACGGTAGCATTATAAGGTGATCCCTCACTAAAATTTCAAGATAAATTGTGTTCTCCCCGAGTGTGTATCGTTGTGAAATTTCGTCATGTCGAGACACCACGTGATGATCGGGTGTGATAGACAATATGTTCACATACAGCGGGTGCAAGCCAGTGTTGCACGTGCGGAACACTCGGCTTAAATTGACAAGCCAAGCATGTACAGACATGGCCTCGGAACACAAGAGACCGAAAGATCGAACATGAGTCATATAGTAGATATGATCAACATGATTATGTTCACCATTGAAACCACCTCAACTCACGTGATGATCGGACTTGGGTTGGTGAATTTGGATCATGTATCACTCGAAGACCGGAGGGATGTCAATTTGAGTGGGAGTTCTTAAGTAATATGATTAATTGAACTCGTTTGTCATGAACATAGTCTAAAGTTGTCTTTGCAAAGTTATGTTGTAGATCAATAGCTCGCGTTGTAGTCCCCTCTGTTTTATATGTTCCTAAAGCAAATAGTGTTAAAAGATGATGGTAGCAACTATGCAGACTAGGTCCGTGATCAGAGGATTGTCCTCAGTTACTGCACGGAAGGTTTATGTCCTTAATGCACCACTCGGTGTGCCGCCCCCTCAAGCGTTGTTTGTAGATCTTGTGAACATCTGACAGACATGTTCTGATGACTACTTGATAGTTCAATGCGTTATGCATTACGGCTTAGAATTGAGGCTCCAAAACGTTGTTGAAACATCATGGAACATATGAGATGTTCTAAGAGCTAAAATTGGGATTTCAGGCTCATGCCCGTGTTGAGAGGTGTGAGACCTCCAACAAGATTCTTTGCCTGCAAGATGAAGGAGGATAGCTCAATCGGTGAGCATGTACTCAGATTGTGTGGGTGCCAATATAGCTCAATCGGATAGCTCAATCGATGTTTGACAACGCAAAGGTAGAAATCAAGAAGGATCATCAAGTGTTGATGGTTAGTAAAAACTACTAGTTTTGAAAAGGGCAAGGACAAGGAGGGAAACTTCATGGATGGCAAGCCAATTGCTGCTCTAGTGAAGAAACCCAAGGTTGAACCCAAATCCGAGACTAAGTGCTTCTATTATGAGGAGAAAGGTCGTGGAAGCGGAACAACCCTAGGTACTTAGTTATTAAGAAGGCTGGCAACGTCGATAGAAGTATATTTGATATCTTCTATATCTAAGTAGACACCTCCCACTATCTAATTTTTCTGCCTCCTCGTGGCTCCACGTCATCATCTTCCGTTGGCACCTTCGCTGACGTCGTGGAACCCTCTCGATGCCCTCCCTGTTTCGAGTCGTCCCTGGGCTGTACCTAGTCACACTCCCGTTTGTTCACCTGGACTTGTTGCCTTCTTTGATCAATGGTGTGTGAGCTTGCTTCTTTGCACGTTTTAAGCCCATAGATATAATAGCCCATGTCCGCTGCCATTAAAGTTTCCTCCTTCACGATGCTCTCCTCGCCTGTCGCCGCCATTAAACTTTCCTCCTCCACGATGCACTAACTTGCTGCCATTAATCTCTGCTTCCACAATGCACTAACTTCCCATGGGCTTATTGTTCGTCTTCCCTGCTGCTGCTTTTATTACCGCCATTGTCTCTTCCGCATCCACGACGGAAACTTTCCCGACCACAAATGCATATGAAACGCTCGCAGCATTCATCTCTTTTCATTACCCTTGTTGTTGTGTTTTAGTTTAAAGACCCGTCTATACTGTCATTCTCATCTCGGAACCGTCTGTCTTTCCTAAGCCAGTTTGCCTCTCGGTGATAGCTTCACATCAATAGCTAAAGCCCTTGTTTCCTTTCTCGCATGAAAGTATACATCTTCATCCTCCTCACAGGTGACACCATGTTCTCCCGCTCCTCCCTAAACTACGCTCCCTCCCAATTATGCGCTATATTGGCCGTCTGACTTGGCAGTTTCATTCTCTTTGTGCTCCCCTCCCCCTTACTAATTTCATTACGCTGCAGCACTTGAACTATATATGCCAATATGTCTAGCCAAGTTTGTTGGGAAAAGTGTTGATATGTACGTCCATTAGAAAATCCATTATATATTTATTTTTTGTTTATGCAACAAAGAGTACATATGTCATGTTGCACCGGTCTACCAAATTTTAATCTTTGTAGACAAGGCATTTGATAACATTAAAAGCAGATCGTAGGCCTGTTTGTTTGTGCAGAATATATTTTTATCTACATCGACAACACTTTTGTCTATTTGATCATTGACCAGCTCCTACCACTTTTACAGGTCACACATGTAACTATCTGTCATAGGAAATGATTCATGGACGTTAGAAACTCATAGGAAGATCGGTTTTGGCTAGATAGTTTTATATAGAGAGAGGGTGACATTTGAATCTGTTGTCTGGTATGGTTTATCATATAGGAAGAACAAACATAGACTAGAAAATAGTCTTTTCTTATGAAGTTGTATGTTTCTGTATGGAAAATAGGGATATTCGGGACAGTTATTTGAGATTTATATGTCTGAGTTTTCAGTCAATTTGTATTTAAAATATTGATCTTACACCGCTATACTTATACCAATCAATTTTTCGAATGAATTGATGTTGTGTACATATGTGTATTTCTGTGCAGTCAACAATTAGTTTTCATGCTCACCATTATTTATTTATTTATTTATTTATTTATTTTTGTGTGTGACACCATTATATTTGTTGTAGTGACACTAAATGCTATTATTGATCATCTTAAATTTGCATCCGCTGATTTGTGTTTATAATATCTGATGGTGATTTAACTATACAGAGGTGTCAGCGGTCAACAAGAAATATACGCATCACAACATCATAACCATCACTTTACTTAGATTTTTGTTATCTGTCATACCAAGGATAAGGCTCATCTACACAAAGACTACACCTCAGATTCAAGATCATCCTATCATTGACTTTTATAAACAAACATGTTACATCATCTCAGAGAGAGTCTTTATTATATCTCAATATATGTAAATTTTATAACTAGCTTTCATAGTGTTGGCTTAGTTGGTTTTTGTGTGTTATCATCATAATTGTACTCGATCACTTTGTCTAGGACTCTATTTGTTTCCATTATATGATCAAATCCATGATTTAACTTTGTAGTTATACATCGTATGTTTATGAAGTCTCACAGCAATGTGCGGGGCATCATCTAGTACATAATATTGATGTGTACCTTACTAGTACTCCTAACAGCACCTGTGTATTAGATACCGGTGCAGTTGCTAAATGTTGGTAAATCAAAATGAATGTTGCGGAATAAACAGAGACTAGCTGAGGACGAGGTGACGATGTGTGTTGGAAGTGTTTCCATGGTTGATGTGATCACCATCGCATGCTCTCTCTACCTTCGGGATTAGTGATGAACCTAAATAAATATTGTTTGGTTGCATTGAGCATGATTGTGATTAGATCATGTTTATTGCAATACGGTTATTCATTTAAGTTAGAGAATAATGGTTATTCTGTTTGCATAAATAATACCTTGAATGGTCATGCACCCAAAAATATGGTTTATTCAATCTTGACAGTAGTGAAACACATGTTCATAATGATGATGCCAAAAAATGCAAAGTTAATAATGATAGTACCATATACTTGTGGCACTGCCGCTAAATGTCATATTGGTGTAAAGCGCATGAAGAAACTCCATGTTGATGGATCTTTGGACTCATTCAATTTCGGATCGGTTGAGACATGCAGACCATGCCTCATGGGCAAAATGACTAAGACCCCGTTTTCCGGTATGATGGAGCGGGCAAGTGACTTATTGGAAATGATACATGTTAATGTAGGCGGTCCAATGAGTGTTGTGGCATGTGGTGGATATTATTATTTTCTTACCTTCACTGATGATTTGACTGGATATGTGTATATTTACTTAATGAAACACAAGATGAAACGTTTGAAAAGTTCAAGCAAATTCAGAGTGAAGTTTGAAATCATCGTGACAAGAAGATAAAATATCTACGGTATGATCGTTGAGATGAATATCTGAGTTATGAGTTTGGTATACAACTTAAGACAATATGGAAGTTCTTTCACACACCGTAGTGTCATGGTGTGTTCGAACGTCGTAGTCGTTCCCTATTGGATATGGTGCGTACTATGATGTGTCTTATTATATTGCCACTATCGCTTTGGGGTTATACATTAGAGTCAACTACATTCACTTTAAATATGGCATCATCTAAATCAGTTAAGATGACACAGTATGATTTATGGTTTGGTAGAAATCTAAGATGTCATTTCTTAGAGTTTGGGAATGCGACACTTAAGTATGATAAGCTCAAACCCAAAGCGTAAAGGTGCATCTTCATAGGATACCCTAAGAAAATAGTTAGGTATATCTTTTATCTCAGATCCGAGGGCAAAGTGTTTGTTGCTAAAATGGGTAATTTCTCGAGAAAGAGTTTCTCTCGAAAGAATCGAGTGGGCGGAAGATAGAGCTTGATGAGGTTGTTGAACCTTTGCTTCAACCAGAGAGTAGTGCAGCGCAAAAAGATGTTTATGTGGAGCCTACATCAGTTGAAGAGGAAGTTAATGATGATGATCATGAAGCTTCGCATCAAGTTACTATCAAACCTCATAGGTCGACAAGGGCACGTATTGCTCCTGAGTGGTATAGTAACCCTGTCTTAGAAGTCATGTTGTTGGACAACAATGAGCCTACGAGCTATGGAGAAGCGATTATGTGCCCGGATTCCAACAAATGTCTAGGATCCATGAAATCCAAGAAAGGATCCATGTATGAAAACCAATTATAGACTTTGGTAGACTTGGCTGTTAAACGACAGGCCATTGAGTACAAATGGATTTTTAAGAAGACAAACGCTGATGGTAAATGTCACCATTTATAAAGCTTGACTTGTCGCAACGAAGTTTACGACAAGTTCAAAGAGTTGACTATGATGAGACTTTCTCACCCATAGTGATGCTAAAGTCTGTTGGAATTATGTTAGCAGTTACTACATTTTCGGTTATTAAATCCGGCAGATGGATGTCAAAACATCATTTCCTTCACGGTTTCCTTGAGGAAAGCTTATATGTGATACAACTAGAAGGTTTTTTCAGTCCTAAGGATGCTAAAAGGTGTGCAAGATCCAACAATCCTTCTATGGGCTGGAGCAAGCATCTCGGAGTTGGAATATACGCTTGGATGAGTTGATCAAAGTTTTTGGGTTTATACAAAGTTTATGAGAAACTTGTATTTACAAGAAAGTGAGTGGGAGCACGATATAATTTCTGATAAGTATATGTGCTTGACGTATTGTTGATAGGAAATAATGTAGAATTTCTAGAAAGCATAAAGGGTTGTTTGAAAAGAGTTTTCAAAGAAAGACCTGGATAAAACTACTTAATTGTTGGGCATCGATATCTATAGAGATAGATGAGGATGCTTCATGAGACTTTCAATGAGTACATACCTTGACAAGATTTCGACGGAGTTCAAAACAGACCAGTCAAAGAAGGAGTTCTTGCCTGATTTGTAAGGTGTGAAGTTGAGTAAGAGTCAAAGCTCGACCACGGCGGAAGAAAGAGAAAGGACATAGGCCGTACCCTATGCTTAGCCATAGGCTCTGTATAGTATGCCATGTTGTGTATCACACATGTTTGTGCCTTACCATGAGTCTGTCAAGGGGTACAAGAGTGACCCAGGAGTGGATCATTGGATAGCGGTCAACATTATCATTAGTAACTAGAGGACTAAGGAAATATTTCGCGATTATGGAGGTGATAAAGAGTTCGCTGTAAAGGGTTACGTCAATGCATGCTTTATCACCAATCCGGATGACTCTTAGTAGAAATCCGGATATGTATAGTGGAGGAGCCATTTGGGATAGATCCATGTGGACCGTGGTAGTAGTATCTATAGTATGACATAGAGGGAATAATAAATTAGTTATTATCATATTTACTTGTTCATGATAATCGTATATTATCAATGCTATAACTATATTGATTGAAAACTCAATTGCATGTGTGGATACATAGACAACACTGTGTCCCTATTATGTCTCTAGTTGACTAGCTCATTGTTCAAAGATGGTCAAGGTTTCCTAGCCATAGATACGAGATGTCATTTGATAACGGGATCACATCATTAGGAGAATGATGTGATGGATAAATACCCAAACTTAAACATAACATATGATCGTGTTAGTTTATTGCTATAGTTTTCTTCATGTCAAGTATCTGTGTATCAAGCGTCGCAACGTAACTGGGTGACTATAAAGATGCTTTACAGGTATTTTTGAGGGTGCATGTTGAGTGAGCATGGATCAAGACTGGGATTTGTTACTCCATGTGACAGAGACGTATCTCGGGACCCAATCAGTAATACAACATCACAACAAGCCTTTATTAAAGTGTTAGCCACGGGATCTTGTATTACGGAACGAGTAAAGAAACTTTCCGGTAACGAGATTGAACTACGTATAGAGATACCGACGATCGAAGGGAACTGCATACGTGATTAACTGAATCCTTGGCATAGAGGTTCGACCGGTAAATATGTTCGTAGAATATGTAGGAAACAATATGGTCATCCAGGTCCCGCCATTGGTTATTGACCATAGAGGTGTCTCGGTCATGTCTACATAGGTCTCGAACTAGAGGATCTACACACTTAACGTTCGGTGACGTTTCAGTAGTATTGAGTTATGTATGGTGGTGACCGAAGGTTGTTTGGAGTCCCGGATGAGATCCTGGTCGTCATGAGGAGCTCCGGAATGGTCCGGAGGTAAAGATTGATATATAGGAAGGTGAAAAAGTTTCGAGTACTTCGGTAGTATACCGGGAGTGTCGGGAGTGTTTCGAGGGACCACCGGGAGGGGCCACCTGCGCCGGGAGGCCACATGGGCCTGAGAGGTGGTGCACCATCCCTTAGTGGGCTGGGAAAACCAGCCCCAAGAGGCCCATGCGGCTAGAGTAGGAGGAAAGGAAAAAAACAAGGTGGGGAAGGATTTCAAGTAGGATTGGAATCCTACTTGGTGTAGGATTGGAGGTGGACTCCTCCACCTCCTCTCCACTTCGGCCGACCCAAGGGGAAACCCTAGGGCTGCCTCCTCCTCCCTCGCTCCTATATATACTAGAGGATTTTGAGGGCAGCCCTAACCTTAATTGCCATGTGCTGCCATGTTCTTCCTCGAGATCGTTTCTCCTCTAGATTAGTTCGATGGTGCTTAGGCGAAGCCCTGCTGGATTAGTTCACCACCACCGCCAGCATGTTGTTGTTCTGCCGAAGAACTCATCTACCTCTCCGCTCCCTCTTGCTGGATCAAGAAGACGGAGATCGTCATCGAGCTGTACGTGTGCTGAATGCGGAGGTGTCGTCCGTTCGGTGCTAGATCAGATGGACCGCGACTGAATCGTGGGACGGATCGTGATTGGATCGCGGGACAGATTGTGATTAGATCACGAGATGTATTGCGATTTGGAACGCGAAGGCGTTCGACTACATCAACCGCGTTTATTAACGCTTCCCACTTAGTGATCTACAAGTGTGTGTAGATCCACTCTCCCTCTCGTAGATGCTCTTTACCATGGATAGATCTCGTGTGTGCGTAATAAATTTTTTGTTTCCCATGCAACGTTCCCCAACACATCATGTTTCCACACTCGGTGCCAAGGCCACCGACTCCTCCTCCAAGTCCGCCACATCAGTAGACTCCAACCCACCCCGAGACGGAGCACAAGGTGAGTCCACCATATCGATCTCCGCCGCACCATCTGAATCCATCCCACCCCGAGAGGGAGCCTAGCACGAATCTGCGATATCGATCTCCGTCGAGTCCAAAGCGGAGGAGAGCACAATAGAAGAAACCTGAGGCTCCTATCAAAAAGAAGTTAGCTTACGAGAAGACTGACGAGGAAACGGATGAACAACACTTTCTGGATGTAGCTAAAACGGCGGAGAAAAGGACGGTATCAGACTATGAACGTTGTATTAAGTCCTATAATTCCCAAAAGAAAAAAAACAGAAGTCGAGCGGTAGTAGTAAATGCGAGAAAACTGTTCCCTAGCTCAGAGAATAGGCACTGCAATCGATCACCCCGCCCAAGGTGAGTACCGATAGGGAGGTAATAACCAATGATTATAGAGAGAAGGCTAGAGAGTTTGGTATCACCGTTGAAGCACTCCTAGGCTGGGAGGAATCCCCCATAGTGGATGAGAAGGACCTAGCATGGAAATTTGTCCTCGGGAAGCCTCTGGTGAGTCTTGAGGATGAGAAGCTTCTATCAACGCAAATGCGCAAGTTGCATGAATGGTACCTGAAAGAAGTAAAGCGCGGGCGACACAGCCTCATGGTGAAAGTCAAGCAGGAGCATTACATCCATGAAAATGATTTGTGGATTGATAACGAAGAATTTTTTAAGTTATTCAATCAAAAAACACTTGACAAATCTCTCATCGGTTGCTATTGTCTATAAGTGATTTCTTTCTGTAATTTAAGTCTCTAGCTCAGCTCGTTCAATACATGTGATTATCCTCACTATATTCTTTTGCCTGGTATTATGTAGAATGAAGATTTTTTAATCTAAAAGAGATGGAGTCTATGGCATTGGGTTCATTGACCCAAATACCGTTAATGACCAAGTGTTAACTGCTTTCTCTGAAAACACAGAGAAAATGTTGCTAAAGTTTTTGAAGGCCCTAAATACCAAACCAGAAATACTTTTACCTAACAATTTCAGGTGGCTGTTACTATCTTATACTACAAATTATATATATATATATATACTCGATGTTAAGTGTATAGTTCGTGAGTTATGCATGCCCGCTTATATACAAATCGTTTCCACAGGTACCACTGGATCCTGCTAATCATTAAAGTTGATGAGGGAAGTGTTGAAGTACTGGACTCACTAAGTAAAGACCCTGAAGAATACACAAGCCTGTATTGGATGTTCGACAGGTAATTTCAATCATTAACGCACTATGTTTCCTGATCTCAAGTAATTACTAACTCTTTTATTCATTTTCTTTGATGGCCAGGGTTTGGAAAAGGTTCACCAAAGACATTACAGGTGAATGGAAATCATAGTTGAGATGGCGAAAGTCCAAGGTATTGACCTCCGTGCATCTCTTTCATTATAGTTTCAATTCCATTATCATGCTTGATTATTATGTGATTGAATTCTATTCTCGTAAAAGCATGAAGCAGGAACAAGTGACTAATTTATGTGCATACTACATTGCGAGAACATTCGCTTTATGACCGAAAAGACCAAAACTACAAGAGATCTTTGGGTATGTAAAACCATTCACATTTTTTTATCATGATCTAATATATACACACACAACTAACATATATTTATATTGATCTCCTTATTTAAAGATGCAAGAGATGCGGGATCAGCTCCTACCAAAGGACCACATACGAGCAATTCAAGAGAAACTGGCAAGATTTTTGCTTGGGAAGGTCATATCTTCCGAAGGAGAATACTATTACACCTAATGCATGCATGTAATGATCTACAAATTGTAGGAGAAATTGTATATAACAAATTGTACATACTAGTCGTCAACCCGTGCATGCACACGGGCTAGTTAGTTTATATTAATTATATATTTCTTGTTTTATTATACAGTTTATATTGTATATCTTCTAAGTTTTCCATGAGGTTAATTGGACTCTATATTGTTATTTAATTATAGAAAGTAGGTAATAAAATAAATTCCATCATCTGTTTTGTTTATTATGCTAACCGGCTTTGCTAATGTTTGTCAAGATAAGCAACCTTGCTATGTGTATAACACCTAGTTCACTTCTTTATGTTCATGAGTGGCGTATGTGCATACAACTTACTCCATATGTAAAATAATATTTGATGCGCGGAAAATTTTATGATTGGATATTTTTTCTAACTAAGAAATATTTAATATTTGAAAATTTTGCAGCATACTTACTAATGTTACCCAGAAATAGTAGTGACCTAATCCATGAGAGTAATCATGTTCCACCACCACAATGAAATATATCTAACAAACTCATGAAAGTAATCACAATCCACTACCATCAAATGTTGTTAACATACGTGGTAAAAGAAAATAGTTAATTAGTATATGAGGTAGACATATATACATGAGCTTTTTTTACTCCTATGTTTTATTACATGGAAAGCTGCGTAAAAATGTGGCAAGCCTGCCAACCATCTGTCTTTCATTCATAGATATGGTCCTAGTTCATTATAGTCTTTAGGCGCCTAATCAATTTGAGATATAGCAGGCATCAATATGCCATCCAGTTTTATGTAGTCACCCATGAAATGTTCATGTGCGTACTACTCGCTTAGCTACTCGTAGTCTTTGTAAGCATTGTTGTTGTTGGCTTGACTTTCATAAAATGAACCAATATGCATCATCGGTTTTCTCTTTTCTCATCCGTTGTTTGTTTATCTCCTAATGTATAATTATTTAGTATATAAAAACACATGAAGGCCACTCCTTCCGGTGGTCTTGGCTTGATACATGTCTTCATATACATGGTAATGGATCTTTGGATGATCACAGTAAAACTGTGTTGTAAAGAGTAATCAGGAAAAAACATCACGTACATGCATGAAATTGTGTACAATTCACTACCGGAATCGGACCCTACGCCGATGGCCTGGCACCGTCGACATAGGCCAGAATGCCGACGGCCCCCATCGGCGTAGGTCCGTCGGGATCGCGAACGTCGGCGGGCGTACCCGCCCTACGCCGACGGTGAGCCTCTAGTGGTCGGTGTAGGGTGACGTATGCCCAACGGGGGCCGTCGGCATAGTCTAGGCCGTCGGCAACGACCCTGATTCTGGTAGTGCAACATGCGTGAGATGTGATAGGAATCCATGCACTGAGGAGAGGAAACTTCTCTTTTTGTTAACACGCGATGGGTCTATCCCATAGAAAACAATAGATGAATGAGAAAACTTAGACTACGCAAAGCTTGCAAACAAAAAGAAAGATCAAAGTTTCTAGTTAAGTATATAATTATTAAGCTAGTTGAACCTGCAAAAAAAAAAAGAACCTGCATGACGCAATTACAGGTTGCACCTGAATATGTATAATATACGTATAATATATATGGCTTTATTTGGCTACAAAGGATGTAGCATGTCCGGTAGGAGGAGTATCAAGCCAATGCTCACTCTCCTCTTTTGACTTTCAGGAGTTTGCTCGACGCTTGAGTGCCGCCGAGTACTGACGAAATGACATGGTCGGCAGCATCCAACGTTCAGCATGCAGCATACCTTGTTTTGCAAAGATCTGCTAATTTGATTGGACCCTTTTCTAGCCAAAGAGAAGAGAACTGAAAAGGGGAAATACAAAACAAATCACTATCATTATAATCAGGAACATGGACCCCACGTGAACACCAGCCCTGAAACAATTATATCATGTGAGTTCTTGCCTCTAGGATTTGACAGCGAGCCCATCAGTGTTGACAATGACATCAGTGTCTTGGACAGTTTATGGTGACAGGCTTAGGCCATAACTTGAGATGTTGTGATAGCTCATAGCTGGCGCGGAGACAATCACGATTGGTCGACTCCAGCCATGAAGCCATAGTTATTCTGTTCGGGCTTCCATCTTAGACTGCGTGGGTATGGTCTCCTTCAAGAGGTTTCTAGACTTGGTAATCCGCCGCTACAGCCAGGTACTTCCAACGCAGCATGAATATCTGGAAACTGAAAGTTTTTAATAACTGTATATCAATACCAGAAATACACATTGATTGTGACAAGTTAGAAAACGTAGTACAAACTCCCGTCTCCAATTCATCCTGAAATTAAGATGGTCATAAACAAGGATTGTACATTTCGTCGTACCAATAACATACAATCATACAATTACGGTTGCTTGAAAGCTATAGAGATATATGATAATGCGGCAAGAGCTAGCTCTCTACAACAATAATCCAATGCCCCATTGTCTCCGTACACTAATTCCTATCTCTATGTTGCCACAGTTTTAACTGTTAGGTGTTATACGGATTCTACCATGCATGTTATAGATAGATTCTCCGAGCGTCATTCTCATGAACAGATATACTATGGCACAAAAGATACGAACTCAAGAAACGAAAACTACATAAGAAATTATCATTGGCAAACAATATCATTTATGTACTGTACGAATTCAACTATTCTTTTTTTTACGAAAAGACAGCTAGGTGCTGGTTTTCATTGATGAAGAAGGGGAGTACAAAGTCAGGTTACAACAGCCTGGCATATATGATGCCGGCGGCCCTTAGATCACTGAAACAAAAACTATGGTGGTTCAAAAAACTATTCTTTTTTGAAGGTATCTACCATTCATGCTTGAAGGTCATCCAGGTAGATGACTATCCATAAAAATGTATAATTATCCGCAACCATCATTCCTTACCCTCTTATTTCTCAATAAATCTCACCTATTTCCAGCAAAAAATAGCAACAAACATTTCGACGCTACTTACCTCTTTTAATTTCTAATACTGTAGGTCTGTCGCCCTTTATGGATTTGTACAACTCTTGGTGTACACTACACTGCAAACCATATGATTCTTGACAAACAGCCTGCTCCAATCTTCCATCAAATAAACAACTGTTGCAACACAACTGCATACAATCGGGGACTTCATAAGCAGTCAGATTTAACTATGAAGAGGTAGAATGAAGTACCTGATCAGATCGGAGAGGGAAAAACTGTTGTCTCATAGGGCAAGACACCCCTACTGACTCTCCTGTAACATAGCATGACCATCCTCCTTCCACTGCCCCCTCCGTAACCAATCCCCCAAGCTGCATACAATAGCATTCTGGTAGGTTTAATTGAACTACTGATCTAACGCTGTCATGTAGCCACAAACGTGTGCTTGCCAACATATTTAATAAGTTTCAAACATAAAAATATATGCATCTGCAATTGGCTATGGATTGAGTCGAGCTTTTGGAAGTAGGAACCTGGAATCCCGAATTTGCTGAGATAGGATTGTAAGCCATTGGAGAATAAACATGCGGCAACACCATGGCCGATCTTATCACAAAGAAGGAAGTGGAGATCTTGGCTAGGAAAGGTCTTGCCTAGACGCTCAGTGATGTGCTGGTTGAGCTTGGAGTGATTATGGCGGAGGCAGTGGAGACCTTAGCCAGGAGCAGTGGTGAGGAATCGGAGCATGTTGGAGGCGGCAGCGCAGAAAGCGCAACGCCGAGGGTAGTTCTTTTTTCCTCTAATCTCCTGTACTTCCTTCACCCTGCAGCATCGCTAACAATGACGCAAATTCAATACGACTCACCACCTCCTTCTCCACTGCATTGCCCATCCTTGACTGTCATATGATCGGGCTATCAGAGGTTTCTTCCTCCGGTTAATCATGGTTAGGGTATTGTTCAAGCTTCAACGAAGGGGATAAGAGAGAGCAGATATGTACGCGAGTTTTTTCTCATTGGAGAGAGAGATGTGTGAGAGATTTTGTAGATGTAGACGGTTACATGAGAGATTGGGAGAGATTTTTGTAGAGATACGTGAACTTCTTTTTTGAGATGGAGATACGTGAAAGGTTGAGACCGTTGGGTCGCGGAGAGATATGTGGGAGTCCCGGAGAGATATGTGGGAGTTTTTCTCTGGTTGCATAGATATGTGAGATTGGATTACATGCTTGTTTTTTTGAAGCATTTTTTGCTCAGGATTATAAGGATGAGTCTAGACCGTTATAACTCGGTCCCATTAGATTAACGGCTTGTAATTTCTAATTAACGTGGTAATTTCTTGGAAGTGCCAAATTAGTATAAGTATACATGTGTGTACGGATGTTCGATGGTATTAGAAGTTCTATGATATATATATGATTGGTTCTACGAGAAATTCTATCATATATGCATAACGTGTACAGTATGTAGTAACGTAAAATATGTTTTAAATGAAAAATAATTAAATGTAAAACACAAAATGAAAAGGAAAACTAACCAATAAAACTTAAACCCATAAACCCCAAAGCCCCTAAATCTTTAGTCCCGGTTAGTGTTACCAATCGGGACTAAAGGTCCCCATCCCCCACGCATTGCTGACCACGTGGCAGGGGTTTAGTCCCGGGTCGTAGCCAACCGGGACTAAAGGCGTGAACCCTTTAGTCTCTATACATTAGTCCTGGTTGGGAAACCGGGACTAAAGGCCCTTTTCAACCGGGAGTAATACTCTGTTTTCTACTACTGTTTTGTGCTACATTACGTATGCCAACATCAGTACATTAAAATGTGTACCCTTCGCAAAGAAAGTTCACATTGGAGTTGTGTAACATATGACACATCCTTCATGATCGTATGTCAACCATCAATTTCTCAACCAACATGTTTGCTCATATAATGTAGCTATACCTTACAGAAGTATATAAGCTACCTTACATAAGGATACCACAAATAAATAGGTTGGTAAATTATTTAATCCCATTTTAGGAAAAATGTGACTAACATTTTCCATGTAAAAATACAATATATTTTGTTATTAGATATCCAAAGGACGCAAGGCAAGCCCTGATTTTATAGATGCATGCGTGATGCAAATTGAAACTTGGGGTCCCTCATATGCACTTCGTCGATGCCCGGATCGACATGCCTTAGGCTCTGAACAAACATCGCTGACTCACTGTGTCAGTGGCCTACACACACGAACGAAAAAAGTCTTCTTACTATTACATACTCCTCGATGCATGGTATGGGGGTGCATGCAAGTTGCAAGTTTGAAATTCGAGGCCTCATGTGCAGGTTGTGGATGCCCAATCGACTGGCCGCAGGCGACATCATACACACAGACGTTAAGTATAAAACATGTGATCCATCATCGTGTGCACGTGGTGGATGTCTGATCGACCGGCCGCAAAGAAGCGAGCCCAGCATGGCGGCGGCAGCTTGAGTGAGGAGAAGTTATTAGGGTATAAACTGTTAGACTATTTGCTGAGATTATACAACTGCTAATCGGATCTTATTTAATACGCATGAATACTATTCAATCTGATGCGGAAATTAGTGGACAGTAGAGAGATTATACCTCCGTTTGAAGAGGCCATCAGGATGGAGGAAGTGGAGTCTGATGTTGGTGATGAACTGTAGCAGCGTAGTCGATCACAACTCCCGCACCTCGCCGGAGTAAGGTTCGGCCTTCACGTCAACGTCCAGCACTCCCGATTGGATTTGGAGTAAATTTGGGAGGGCATTGTTATCCTAAACAATATGACGATCAAATAGGTGCAGGGATGCCCTCCTTTATATATAGCGCTGTATATGACGTGGGACCTAACCATATTCGTAATTAGCCCCCAAATCACAAACGCAAATTGCTAATTACCGTTAATTAGTGTTAATCCCGTAATTAACTAATGGGCCCACTTTAACTTATGATAATTAACATATTAACCATTCAATCACTTAATATTTCTAACATTCTCCCACTTGATTGAATGGTTAACATCATTAGTCCATATTTCGACAAAGACATCACACCAAGATAATGTATTCACAGCAATAGTATAATCATTACTTGAACCCCAAAATCTATAGCATAAGACTTCATCTCAAAATGGGTAATTGTTTATGGTTGGGAGTTTGTACTTGCATGCATCCATACTCCCTAATTTTGGTCCTAATAGTTCGTTTCTTTATTAATGATTATGTGCACTTAGTAAGCGAAACAAACCTCCTTATTCCAAGTTCAAATATTGAGATCTCATCATTTCAGTTACGTTTAGTTAGGCTTTCCATTAGACCCATCCTAGCAATATGTTCTCGAAAGAGATTTGGTGGCAAGCCTTTAGTTAGAGGATCAGCAATCATCAATTTAGTACTTATATGCTGAATTTTAATTGCTTGATCTAGGATTCTATCTTTCAAAACAAGATACTTAAGGTCAATGTGTTTGGCAGCACCACTTGACTTGTTGTTACTCGAAAGGAAAACTGCAGCTTGATTATCGCAGAATAATGTAAGTGGTTTATTTATGCTGTCTACCACTCTAAGTCCGGGGACGAAATTCTTAAGCCATATGGCTTGCCCGGTAGCCTCAAAACATGCCAAAAACTCGGATTCCATCGTTGAAGATGCAGTGAGTGTCTGTTTGCAACTTCTTCATGAAATTGCTCCCCCTGCAAGTGTGAAGATGTAGCCTGATGTGGATTTCTTACTATCCATACACCCGGCAAAATCAGCGTCTGAGTAACCCATAATTTCTAGGTTGTTAGTCTTTCTATATGTAAGCATATAATTTTTAGTCCCTTGCAGATAGCGCATCACTTTCTTGATAGCTTTCCAGTGATCTAAGCCTGGATTAGACTGATATCTGCCAAGCATTCCTGTTATATACGCTAAGTCGGGACGCGTACATACTTGAGCATACATAATGCTCCCAACAGCCGAGGCATAAGGAATTGTCTTAATTTGAACAATCGCTAATTGATTCTTGGGACACTGAAATAGACCAAATTTATCACCTTTAACATTAGGCGCGGGAGTGGAAGAGCAATTATGCACGTTGTATCTTTTAAGGACTTTGTCAATATATGCCGTCTGGGACAGTCGTAATGTCCTTTTAGACCTGTCTCGGTGGATTTCTATGCCCTGAACATAAGAGGCATCCCCAAGATCTTTCATGTCAAAATTAGATGACAGAAATCGTTTAGTCTCATACAACATCTCTAAGTCACTGCTCGCTAGCAAGATATCGTCCACATAAAGTACTAGTATGATCAACTTGCTCCCACTGGTCTTAATGTATATGCAATTGTCCACTTCATTTTCCTTAAAATTAAATTTCCTTATAACCTCGTCAAATTTAAGGTATCACTGTCTAGACGCTTGTCTTAATCCATAGATAGATTTCTTAAGTCGACATCCCATATGTTCCTTGCCTTCTATGACAAAACCTCCGGTTGAGCCATATATACAGTCTCATGCAAGTCACCATTAAGGAATACGGTTTTAACATCTATCTGATGCAGCTCTAAATCATAATGACCAACAAGCGCCATAACAATTCTTAGTGAATCCTTCTTTGAGACAGGAGAAAATGTGTAAACATAGTCAATACCTTCTCTTTGTGTGTACCCTTTAGCGACAAGACTTGCTTTGAATCGTTCGACATTTCTTTTAGAGTCATGCTTAGTTTTGTAGACCCACTTGCAGCCTACCTTTTTGACTCCGTCTGGAATTTCTACTAGATCCCAAACATCATTAATACTCGTTTACTTAATTTATCTTTCATGGCCTCAAGCCACTTAGATGAATGTCCGCTTCTCATGGCTTCCTCAAAGGAGGTGAGATCATTTGCCTTACTGATGTTATTTCCATCTTCACTCATGAAAACAACATATTCATCTGTATTAATGGCAGCTCTTCTATGCCGCTGTGATCTACGTAAAGGTTCATTAGATATCACAGTCGACTGAGTTATGTGAGGCTCATTATTATGCGCTGTACCAATAACCTAGAATTATTTACTGGAGGTGTAGCGCTTGAAGACAAAGGAAAAACAGACTCTGGGATAATCGGTAATGGTATATTAGCCCGAATTTCCTCAAGTGTGATTTTTCTTGCCTCAGATCTCCCACTGATATTACCATTCTCCAAAAATTTAGCATGTCTCGTTTCCACAATTTTAGTGGTACATGTTGGACAATAGAAACGAAAATCTTTGGATGTCGTAGGATATCCAATAAAATGGCAACTAATGGTTTTAGGATCTAATTTCCCAAGATGTGGATTAAAAAGTTTAGCTTCCGATGGGCAGCCCCGCACATGCAAATAATTTAATTTGGTTCTTCCCGGTCCAAAATTCATAAGGTGTATTTGTTGGAAATATGCCCTAGAGGCAATAATAAATTAGTTATTATCATATTTCCTTGTTCATGATAATCGTTTATTATCCATGCTATAATTGTATTGATCGGAGACTTAGATGCATGTGTGGATACATAGACAAAACCATGTCCCTAGTATGCCTCTAATAGACTAGCTCGTTGATCAAAAGATGGTTAAGGTTTCCTAGCCATGGACATAAGATGTCATTTGATAACGGGGTCACATCATTAGGAGAATGATGTGATGGACAAGACCCAAACTGCAAACGTAGCATATGATCGTGTCAGTTTATTGCTACTGTTTTCCGCATGACAAGTATGTGTTCCTATGACCATGAGATCATGCAACTCACAGATATCGGAGGAGTGCCTTGTGCGTATCAAACGTCGCAACGTAACTGGGTGACTATAAAGGTGCTCTACAGGTATCTCCGATGGTGTCTGTTGAGTTGGCATGGATCGAGACTGGGAATTGTTACTCCGTGTGACGGAGAGGTATCTCGGGGCCCACTCGGTAATGCAACATCACAATAAGCCTTGCAATCAATGTGACTAATTGTTAGTTGCGGGATCTTGTATTACGGAACGAGTAAAGAGACTTGCCGGTAACGAGGTTGAACTAGGTATGGAGATACCGACGATCGAATATCGGGCAAGTAACACACCGAAGAACAAAGGGAACGTTATACGGGATTAACTGAATCCTTCACATAGAGGTTCGATCGATAAACATCTTCGTAGAATATGTAGGAACCAATGTGGACGTCCAGGTCCCGCCATTGGTTATTGACCGTAGAGGTGTCTCGGTCATGTCTACATAGTTCTCGAACCCGCAGGGTCTGCACACTTAAGGTTCGGTGACGTTTCGGTAGTGTAGAGTTATGTATGGTGGTGACCGAAGTTTGTTCGGAGTCCCGGATGAGATCCCGGATGTCATGAGGAGCTCCGAAATGGTCCGGAGGTAAAGATTCATATATAGGAAGTCCCAGTTTGGTTTCCGGAAAAGTTTCGGGCTCATCGGTAGTGTACCGGGAGTGCTGGTAGTGTACCAGGAGTGCCGGTAGTGTACCGGGAGGCCTCCGGGAGGGGTATTTCGACCCCAAGAGGTCCATGGGATGTGAGAGAATAATAACCAGCCCTTAGTGGGCTAGGAAAACAGCCACAAAGGCCCATAGAGCAGGAGAGAAAGTCCTAAAGCAAAAAGTGGAAAATCAGCCAATAGGAAGCAATCCTACTCCAACTAGGATTGGAGGTGAAGTAGGATTGCTTCCCACCTCCTATTTCGGCCGACCCAAAGGCCTTGGCTGCCTCTCCTCTCCTGTCCTCCTATATATACTAGTGGATTGGGTGGTTTTTGGACAGATTTTCCGGCCACGTGCTACTCGTTTCACCGGTGCACAGTTTCTCCTCTAGATCGGTTTTCCGCAGCGCTTAGGCGAAGCCCTGCCGGAATCACTCCACCACCATCACCGGAGAGCCATAACGCTGCCGGTGAACTCTCTCTCCTCTCCACCTCCTCTCGCTGGACCGAGACGGTGGAGATCGTCATCAAGCTGCACGTGTGCTGAACGCGGAGGTGCCGTCCGTTCGGCGCTAGATCGGAAGAACCGTGATCGAGATCGTGAGACGGTTCGTGATGAGATCGCGGGACGGATCGTGAGGAGTTCGCGGGACAGATCGTGATCAAGATCGTGAGACGGATCGTGATGAGATCGCGGGACGGATCGTGATGGGATCGCGGGACGGATCGTGATGAGATCGCGGGACGCTCGGCGATTTGGATCGCGAAGATGTTTGACTACACCAACCGCGTTTCTTAACGCTTCCCGCTTAGCGATCTACAAGGGTATGTAGATCCACTATCCCTCTCGTAGATGCTCATCACCATGGATAGGTTTGCGTGTGCGTAGGAAATTTTTTGTTTCCCATGCGACGTTCCCCAACAGTGGCATCATGAGCTAGGTTGATGGTTCGATGAGATCTCGAGTAGAACACAAAAGGTTTGTGGGCGTTGATGCTTAGATTGCTTCCTCCCTTGGTCGTATTTTGGTTCAGCGGGATTGTGAGATGAAGCGGCCCGGACCAACATTACTCGTACGCTTACGAGAGACCGGTTCCCTCGACGCAACTTGTTGCTTAGATGGCTTGCGGGTGACAGTTTCTCTCACTTTAGTTGGATCGGATCCGACAAAGGCAGTCCTTGAGAAGGTTGAAAAGCAATCTATGTATCACCGTTGTGGTTTATGCGTAGGTGAGAATCGTTCTTGCTAGATACCCATAGCATCCACGTAAAACTTGCAACAACAATTAGAGGACGTCTAACTTGTTTTTGGAGGGTATGTTGTGATATGATATGGCCAATTACATGATGTGATATATGTGATGTATGAGATGATCATGTGATGTATAGATTATCACGACTTGCATGTCGATGAGTACGGCAACCGGCAGGAGCCATAGGGTTGTCTTTAATTATTGTATGACCTGCGTGTCAATCATTAAGCGCTATGTAATGCTTTACTTTATCGCTACGGTAGCAATAGTAGTAGAAGCATGCAGGGTGTGACAACCCCGATGGCAACACGTTGATGGAGATCAAGATGATGGAGATCATGGTGTCATGCCGGTGACGATGGAGATCATGCCGGTGCTTTCTAGATGGAGATCAAAAGCACAAGTTCATGGCCATATCATGTCACTTATGATTTGCATGTGATGTTAATCCTTTTTATGCACCTTGTTTTGCTTAGGACGACGGTAGCATTATAAGGTGATCCCTCACTTAATTTCAAGATAAATTGTGTTCTCCCCGAGTGTGCACCGTTGCGAAAGTTCGTCGTGTTGAGACACCACGTGATGATCGGGTGTGATAGACTCTACGTTCACATACAACGGGTGCAAGCCAGATTTGCACGTGCAGAACACTCGGGTTAAACTTGACGAGCCTAGCATGTACATACATGGCCTCGGAACGCAAGAGACCGAAAGGTCGAACATGAGTCATATAGTAGATATGATCAACATGATGATGTTCGCCATTGTAGCCACCTCAACTCACGTGATGATCGGACTTGAGTTGGTGAATTTGGATCATGTATCACTCGAATGATCGGAGGGATGTCAACTTGAGTGGGAGTTCTGAAGTAATATGATTAATTGAACTCATTATCATGAACATAGTCAAAGTGTCTTTGCAAATTATGTTGTAGATTACTAGCTCACGCTGTAGCTCCCTTGTATTTTTTATATGTTCCTAGAGAAATAGAATTGAAAGATGATGGTAGTAATATTGCGGACTGGGTCCGTGATCTGAGGATTGTCCTCATTGCTGCATAGAAGGCTTATGTCCTTAATGCACCGCTCGGTGCGCCACCCCCTCTAGCGTCGTCTATAGATGTTGTGAACATCTGACAGGCACGTTTCGATGACTACTTGATAGTTTAGTGCGTCATGCATTACGGCTTAGAATTGAGGCTCCGAAACGTTTTGAACGTCACGGAACATATGAGATGTTCTAGGAGCAGAGATTGTGATCTTAGGCTTGTGCCTGTGTTGCGAGATATGTGATCTCCAACAAGATTCTTTGCCTGTAAGATGAAGGAGAATAGCTCAATCGTTGAGCATGTACTCAGATTGTCTAGGTACTACAATCGCTTGAATCAAGTGGGAGTTGATCTTCCAGATAAGATAGTGATTGATATAGTTCTCCAAGTCACTGTCACTAAAGCGACTAGAACTTAGTGATGAACTATAATACACCAGGGATAGAAGTATTGATCCCTGAGCTGTTCGCGATGTTTGACACCGCGAAGGTAGAAATCAAGAAGGAGCATCAAGTGTTGATGGTTAATCAAACCACTAGTTTCGAAAAGGGCAAGAGCAAGGAGGCAAACTTCATGGATAGCAAGTCAGTTGCTGCTCCAGTGAAGCAACCCAAAGTTGAACTCAAACCCGAGACTAAGTGCTTCTATTATGAGGTGAGAGGTCGCTGAAGCGGAACAACCCTAGATACTTGGTAGATAAGAAGGCTGGCAACATCGAAAGAAGTATATTTGATATACGATTTATTGATGTGTACCTTGCTAGTACTCTTAGTAGCACCTGGGTATTGGATACCGGTTCGGTTGCTAAATGTTAGTAACTCGAAATAAAAGCTATGGAATAAACGGAGAACTAGCTAAGGGTGAGGTGACGATGTGTGTTGGAAATGTTTCCAAGGTTGATGTGATCAACATCGCACGCTCTCTCTACCTTCAGGATTAGTGACGAACCTAAATAAATGTTATTTGGTGTTTTGCATTGAGCATGAACATGATTAGATAATGTTTGTTGCAATACGGTTATTCATTTAAGTCAGAGAATAATAGTTATTCTGTTTACATGAATAATACCTTCAATGGTCATGCACCCAGTGAGAATGGTTTGTTGAAATCTTGATCGTAGTAATACACATGTTCATAACATTGATGTCAAAAGATACAAAGTTAAATAATGATAGTATCACATACTTGTGGCACTGCCGCTAACTGTCATATTGGTATAAAGCGCATGAAGAAACTCCATGCTGATGGATCTTTAGACTCATTCGATTTCGAATCGGTTGAGACATGCGAACCATGCCTCTTGTGCAAGATGACTAAAGGACCCCGTTGGATGGAACGGGCAAGTGATTCATTGGAAATGATACATGTTGATGTATGCAATCCAGTGAGTCTTGTAGCGTGCAGTGGATATCGTTATTTTCTTACCTTCACTGATGATTTGAGTAAATATAGTGTATATTTACTTAATGAAACACAAGTCTGAATCGTTTGAAAGGTTCAAGCAAATTCAGAGTGAAGTTTAAGATCATCGTGACAAGAAGATAAAAATAACTGCGATATGATCGTGGAGGTGAATATCTGAGTTACGAGTTTGGCATACAACTTAAGACAATGTGAAATTTGTTTCACTACTAACGCCACCTGGAACACCATAGTGTGATGGTGTGTCCGAACATCATAGTCATGCTCTATTGCTATAGTGCATACTGTGATGTCTCTTATCGTTTTACTACTATAATTTTTGGGGTTATGCATTAGAGACAACTACATTCACTTTAAATAGGGCATCATCTAAATCCGTTGAGATGACACCGTGTGAATTATGGTTTGATAGAAACCTAAGCTGTCATTTCTTAATATTTGGGGTTGTGACACTTGTGTGGAAAATGTTTTCACCTAATGAGGTCGAACCCAAGGCGGACAAATGCATCTTCATAGAATACCCTAAGATCAGTTGGGTGAACCTTCTATCTCAAATCCAAGTGCAAAGTGTTTGTTGCTTAAACGGATCCTTTCTCAAGGAAATGTTTCTCTCGAAAGAATTGAGTGGGAGGAAGATAGAACTTGATGAGGTTGTTAAACCTTTGTTCAACCAGAGAGTAGCGCAACGCAGAAAGATGTTTCTGTGAAGCCTACGTTAGTTGAAGAGGAAGTTAATGATGATGATCATGAAGCTTCAGGATCAAGTTACTATCGAACTTCGTAGGTCGACAAGGATGTGTACTGCTCCTGAGCGGTACGGCAACCCTGTCTTAGAGGTCTTGTTGTTGGACAACGATGAACCTTCGAGCTATGGAGAAGCGATGATGGGCCCGGATTCCGACAAATGGTTGGAGGCCATGAAATCCGAGATAGGATCCATGTATGAAAACCAAGTGTAGACTTTGGTAGACTTGCTCGTTGGACGGAAGGTCGTTGAGTACAAATGGATCTTTAAAATGAAGACAGACATTGATGGTGAATGTCACTATTTGTAAAGCTCGACTTGTTGCAAAGATGTTTGTGACAAGTTCAAGGAGTTGACTACGATGAGACTTTCTCACTCATAGTGGTGCTAAAGTCTGTTGGAATTATGTTAGCAGTTGATGTGTTTTCAATTATGAAATCTGGCAGATGGATGTCAACATCGTTTCCTTAACGGTTTACTTGAGGAAAGGTTGTATGTGATACAACCAGAAGGTTTTGTCAGGCCTAAGGATGCTAAAAGGTGTGCAAGCTTCGGTGATCCTTCCATGGATTGAAGCAAGCATCTCGGAGTTGGAATATACGCTTTGATGAGGTGATCAAAGTTTTGATGTTTATACAAAGTTTACGAGAAACTTGTATTTGCAATAAAGTGAGTGGGAGCACTATAAAATTTCTGATAAGTATATGTGGATGACATATTGTTGATCAGAAATAATGTAGAGTTTCTGGAAAGCATAAAACGGTTATTTGGAAAGTGATTTTCAAAGGAAGACCTGGATGAAGCTACCTAATTGTTGAGCATCAAAATCTATGGAGATAGATCAAGATGCTCGATGAGACTTTCAATGAGTGCACACCTTGACAAGATTTTGAAAGAGTTCAAAATGGATCAGTCAGAGAAAGAGTTCTCGCCTGATTTGTAAGGTGTGAAAGTTGAGTGAGACTCAAAGCTTGACAACGGCAGAATAAAGAGAGGGGACGAACGTCGTCCCCTATGCCTTAGCCATAGGCTCTATATTATGCCATGCTGTGTACCGCACCTGTGTGTGCCTTGCCATGAGTCCGTCAGGGGGTACAAGAGTGAACCAGGAGTGGATCACTGGACAACGGTCAAGATTATCCTCAGTAACTAAGAGACTGAGGAGATGTTTCTCGATTATGGAGGTGATAAAGAGTTCGTCGTAAGGAGTTACGTCGATACAAGCTTTAACACTAATCCGGATGACTCATAGTAGCAATCTGGATACGTATAGTGGAGCAGCCATTTGGAATAGTACCGAGCGGAGTGTGGTAGCAGTGTTTACAGTTTGACATAGGTATTTGCAAAGTGCACACGGATCTGAATGTTACAGACCCGTTGACTATAAGACCTCTCTCACATGCAAAGCATGATCGAGCCCCAGAACTCGTTGGGTGTTAGATTCATAACAATGCGAATCACATGGTGATGTGAACTAGATTATTGACTCTAGTGCAAGTGGGAGACTGTTGGAAATATGCCCTAGAGGCAATAATAAATTAGTTATTATCATATTTCCTTGTTCATGATAATCGTTTATTATCCATGCTATAATTGTATTGGTCGGAGACTTAGATGCATGTGTGGATACATAGACAAAACCATGACCCTAGTATGCCTCTAATAGACTAGCTCATTGATCAAAAGATGGTTAAGGTTTCCTAGACATGGACATAAGATGTCATTTGATAACGGGGTCACATCATTAGGAGAATGATGTGATGGACAAGACCCAAACTGCAAACGTAGCATATGATCGTGTCAGTTTATTGCTACTGTTTTCCGCATGACAAGTATGTGTTCCTATGACCATGAGATCATGCAACTCACAGATATCGGAGGAGTGCCTTGTGTGTATCAAACGTCGCAACGTAACTGGGTGACTATAAAGATGCTCTACAGGTATCTCCGATGGTGTCTGTTGAGTTGGCATGGATCGAGACTCGGATTTGTTACTCCGTGTGACGGAGAGGTATCTCGGGGCCCACTCGGTAATGCAACATCACAATAAGCCTTGCAATCAATGTGACTAATTGTTAGTTGCGGGATCTTGTATTACGGAACGAGTAAAGAGACTTGCCGGTAACGAGGTTGAACTAGGTATGGAGATACCGACGATCGAATCTTGGGCAAGTAACATACCAAAGAACAAAGGGAACGTTATACGGGATTAACTGAATCCTTGACATAGAGGTTCGACCGATAAAGATATTCGTAGAATATGTAGGAACCAATGTGGACGTCCAGATCCCGCCATTGGTTATTGACCGTAGAGGTGTCTCGGTCATGTCTACATAGTTCTTGAACCCGCAAGGTCTGCACACTTAAGGTTCGGTGATGTTTCGATAGTGTAGAGCTATGTATCGTGGTGACCGAAGTTTGTTCGGAGTCCCGGATGAGATCCCGGACGTCACGAGGAGCTTCGGAATGGTCCGGAGGTAAAGATTCATATATAGGAAGTCCCAGTTTGGTTTCCGGAAAAGTTTCGGGCTCATCGGTAGTGTACCGGGAGTGCCGGTAGTGTACCGGGAGTGCCGGTAGTGTACCGAGAGGCCTCCGGGAGGGGTATTTCGACCCCAAGAGGTCCATGGGCTGTGAGAGAATAATAACCAGCCCTTAGTGGGCTGGGAAAACAACCACAATGGCTCATGGCGCAGGAGAGAAAGTCCTAAAGCAAAAAGTGGAAAATCAGCCAATAGGAAGCAATCCTACTCCAACTAGGATTGGAGGTGAAGTAGGATTGCTTCCCACCTCCTATTTCGGCCGACCCAAAGGCCTTGGCTGCCTCTCCTCTCCTCTCCTCCTATATATACTAGTGGATCGGGTGGTGTTTGGACAGATTTTCCGGCCACGTGCTACTCGTTTCACCGGTGCACAGTTTCTCCTCTAGATCGGTTTTCCGCAGCGCTTAGGCGAAGCCCTGCCGGAATCACTCCGCCACCATCACCGGAGCGCCGTCACGCTGCCGGGGAACTCTCTCTCCTCTCCACCTCCTCTCGCTGGATCGAGACGGTGGAGATCGTCATCAAGCTGCACGTGTGCTGAACGCGGAGGTGCCGTCCGTTCGGCGCTAGATCGGAAGAACCGTGATCGAGATCGTGAGACGGTTCGTGATGAGATCGCGGGATGGATCGTGATGAGTTCGCGGGACAGATCGTGATCAAGATCGTGAGACGGATCGTGATGAGATCGCGGGACGGATCGTGATGAGATCGCGGGACGGATCGTGATGGGATCGCGGGACGGATCGTGATGAGATCGCGGGACGCTCGGCGATTTGGATCGCGAAGATGTTCGACTACACCAACCGTGTTTCTTAATGCTACCCGCTTAGCGATCTACAAGGGTATGTAGATCCACTCTCCCTCTCATAGATGCTCATCACCATGGATAGGTTTGCGTGTGCGTGGAAAATTTTTTGTTTCCCATGCGACGTTCCCCAACAGTATTGGGTACTGATTTACTAGGAACCCGATTAAGTATATGCACAGCTGTCTTTAATGCTTCCATCCACAAATTATCCGGTAAACTGGAGTTGCTAATCATGCTCCGTACCATATCCATAAGTGTATGGTTGCGTCTTTCGGCGGCTCCATTTTGTTGAGGTTCACCCGGCATTGGGTATTGAGCGATTATTCCATTTTCTTGAAGAAATAGAGCAAAGGGACCAGGAATTTGTCCATAAGGAGCATGTCTCCCGTAATATTCTCCGCCCCGGTCTGATCGCACTACTTTAATCTTCAAGTTATGCTGATTTTCTACCTCAGCTTTGTAGATTTTAAATTTATCAAGTGCTTCAGATCGTTCGCGAATAGGAAAAGTATATCCATAACGAGAATAATCATCGGTGAAAGTAATAAAGGAGTCATATCCATCGACAGAAGTAATAAGAAATGGACCACAAATGTCAGTGTGGATTAATTCCAAAACCCCACTACTACGAATTGCTCCTTTCTTAATTTGTTTTACAATTTTTCCCTTAATACAATCGATGTAGTGATCTAAATCCAAGAAGTCTAAGGGGTGAAGTATCTCTTCTTTAATGAGACGCTCCATTCTCCCCCTCGAAATATGGCCTAAACGACAGTGCCATAATTTCGACGAAGTCTCATGCTTATTTATTACATCACACACATTCAAAGATTCAGAGAAGTCGTTCAAAAGGAGTCTATAGAGTTTGTCATGTCGAACGCCATGACCAATATCATCATGACCAAACTTAATAACACATCGTTTGTTCCAAAAATAAGTCTCAAAACCATCATCGTCTAATAGAGAAACAAAAATAAGGTTCCTCCTCATGATAGGAACATAAATAGCATTATTAAGAAGGAGGGTGAAGCCATCTCTTAGCACTAACGGGAGAGTCCCAACAGCTTCAACATCAGCCTCATGTCCATTTGAAACTCTAAGAGTTCGCTCCCCCCTTTGCAGGGAATCCCTGCAATGAGTTAGAAATGTGCACGGTGGCACCTAAGTCAACCCACCAAGTATTAGGGGAAAACTCAATGGAAAGGGATTCATTAATCATGGAAATTGTATCCATACCCTTCTTTGCAAGCCATGCCTTAAAGCCATCACAATCCTTCTGCTTATGTCCGTCATGTTTGCAAAACTTGCAGTAAGGCTTCTTAGGTGCAGAAGGGTCGTTAGTTACAGAAGGCCTTTTGACCCAGACTTGCTTGACTCAGCCTTAGGTGAAGGACCTAATTTCTTCTGAGTCTTATTTTCACCATTAAATTTTCTCTTCCCTGGGTTCATGGAAGTAAGATGAGCGTAATCTTTTCTTTCAACCTTAAGTCGCTCCTCTTCTTGAACGCACATAGCTGTGAGCTCGCGCATGGTCCACTTCTCCTTCTGTGTGTTATAGTTGATCTTAAATGGACCAAACTCCACAGGAAGGGAGGTCATAATGAATTGAACCAAAAAGCCCTCAGAAATCTCCATGTGCATGCCCTTTAATTTTGCAGCCATATCGTTCATAGTCATGATATGTTCTCTTACACCGCTTGAGCCATTATACTAGTGGTGAGCATTTTCATGATTAGTGTACTGACACAGACTTTAGTGGAGCCTTTAAACTGCTCCTCCACTGATGCCAGATAATTCTTAGCACATTCGGACTCGGGGATTGCTCCCCTAATTCCAAGAGTAATCGTGCTTTTCATGATCATGAGGGACAGTCGATTGGAGCGCTCCCTCTTCTCCTTGATAGCCTCATAAACCTTAGTTTTTTCAGCAAGGTTTTCGTCATCAGAGGACAAGGGAACTGGAACCTTCTCCCTAAGTGTGTAATCAAGGTCCATGACCCCAAGGTTAATCAAAATCTGCTCCTTCCATGTAGGAAAGTCGGTCCATTGAGGGGCTCAATTGAGTTTAGAGCCCAGAAATAACTGATGGGTTCAAAGCTGAATAAAACATAAACAACATGGATATCAAAATTCTGAATTATGAAAATATCCATATTGAAAAATAATAATCTTATTGCAAGATATTAATCCTACGTTGGTCTGATTAATAATATGCCAATTTAATCAAATCCTAATCCGCAATACCGTTGGGCGATAACGAAAAAAGGACCAACCATATAATAACATTATTGGGAAATTAATCATAACAGTCATGATCACAAACAACGTTGGTCAGTATGTAATCATGTATCATTAATTAATAATGACAATTATCCCAAAGGTACAGTATTGTTAAACCAAAATTTCACGCTGGTTGGATTTTAGTTTAACATAATTGTACTAAAATTCTTCTGAATTAGACAAAGAATTAACTGTATACAAATGATCATCAGACTTATATGTGTATTACGTACAGAGTGTCAGCGTCAAAACTGCACGTACTGCTGTTTGCTACTTGCCATCGCTTAGTTAGCCGAACAAAGGAAAATAAAAGTTGTGCGGCCCAGTAACTCTGATAGCCCAAAGCCAGTGGAATCGTGTGGGTGCGTGTGCGTACACTGAATACCTAATTGAGTTAGCTCCTACTGCGCCGCCGCCGCTCACGAGAAAAACGGATCGGATAAGCAGCAGTTACGGGAGTGGGTTTAGCTGCACGGGATGCGCGGCAGCGGCCGGAGCCACCGTGAGGCACTGATGCGCGGCGGCCGGAGCCACCGTGAGGCGCTGATGCGCGGCGGTTGGTGCCAAGGCCTCGCGTGCGGCGGCGGCCGGAGCCACCGTGAGGCGCGCGGCAGCGGCAACACGGCCTGGGGCACACGGCCGCTCCTGATGCGCACGGCGGCGCAAGCACAACCTCCACAAGGGACAGCGGCAACACCCTTAGGCGCACGGCGGTGGTGGCACCACCCTGATGTGCACGGGTGAGGCCTAAATACGCGATTTTTCAGGCAAGTTTCATCAGACAGATTAATCTACTGTCTATACTTTTAAAATAGATTCATGTAATTAGATCCAACCGGCTACTGATACCAAATGTTAGACTATTTGCTGAGATTATACAACTGCTAATCGGATCTTATCTAATACACATGAATACTATTCGATCTGATGCGGAAATTAGTCGAGAGTAGAGAGATTATACCTCCGTTTGAAGAAGCCATCAGGATGGAGGAAGTGGAGTCTGATGTTGGTGATGAACTGCAGCAGCGTAGTCGATCACAACTCCGGCACCTCGTCAGAGTAAGGTTCGGCCTTCACATCAACGTCCAACGCACTCCCGATTGGATTTGGAGTAAATTTCGGAAGGCACTGTTATCCTAAACGATATCACAATCAAATAGGTGCAGGGATGCCCTCCTTTATATATAGCGCTGTATATGACGTGGGACCTAACCATATTCGTAACTAGATCATCGATGGCACGCGTTGCTGCGCCTGTCTATTTTTTCGTTGGAATAATAGGAATTACCATAAATATAAGAGAAATGAAACATATAAATTCAATTACATAAAGTATATCACTCAGTAATCGAAAAGGGATATTCGTATGCTTATGTATTTGGCAGCTGATAGTATTCTCGTTTTCAAAAAAAAAAAAACCCGATAGTATTCTCATGTATATAAGATAAATGAAACAAAGAAACTTAATTACATCAAGATATGTTCTATCATTCAGTAATCAAAAAAGGATATCTTATGCTAATGTATTAGGCAGTTACGCTTATGTTATCACAATATAACAGTACCAGAATCACATTAGGCTGATCTCAAACTATGTACTCCGTGTTACTTTAGGCAGAAACTAATTTAGTAATGTAGACTTTTATTTTTTCAAATAAATAAATGGATAAATAATCACAATTGGCACAAGATATACATGTGTTAAGACTCCATGATTGCATCCGAAGAAAATGCCCTCCACATTATAACTGCAAACCAACAATGGAGTATATTTAAGAGAAACTACATATTATTAAAATGGCCATTCTCTATGTGTCAAGGTTTGAAAATGTACAATCCTTTTGTTTCTTTGGCAAGCAATGAAATCAACGTCGTGTTACTCCATCCATCAGAACAACCCATTAATACACAACGGACAACAGCATGCCTTTCTCAACCTAGTTTGCCAGAAAATGGAGCGGATAAGAGAAAGTTAGTAGTTGTAGCCTGTAAGCCTGCAAGTTAGAAAAAGAAACTCAACTGTGTTCAATTGTGATGGACTTCATGTGAGGCTAAGCACAGGCATTCGTTGATATCTCAAGGCACTTGGATAAGCTAGTGTGGTCAACCATGGCATATTATCCTATTATCCTGTTTATACACCCTCATATTCTTATCTTGAACCACTTGTAAGTTGGCAGAGAATAAAATCCACATATATATATATACAGAATAGGGTTGTTGTAGGCAATAATCATCCTATTTATGCAATAGTGCTTTCAAAGATCACAACTCTGCCTCTTTTTTATCTCATGTTTACCACATGTTTTGAATTCCGTCTCTTTGTTTCTGATGGCATCTTACATTGACCTAAGTTCTTCTGCTATATCTTACAATAGTTCCTGCAAAAATGTGTACATCATATCAGGTAAAATGATTTGTAAAACGAGCAAAGAGTGCCTAGTTCCATTGGAAAAAGAGTCTAGTATTTTAATATAAGAATGTAATGAAGCCAAAAAATAAACAACTTAATGTAGCACACATCCTACATGAAAATACGAAATAAAACCGCAAAACAGTTGCAGAAATCAAGCAGCCAAGATATGCAAAAACCAATGAAATATTTTGGAGGCGAAGCCGAAATGAAATGGGAGCGAAAAAACACCTCTCGACATATCAAAACATGTATTATCTTCCTTACATGCTAGCTACTTTCTCGGTTGATTCATAAGCATCAGAAATTTAAAGAAAAAAAACATAAAGGTAATATCCGCATATTCATGTAGTGCGGCTTCTTAAAAGCCTTGTTTGTATGGTCGAAAGCTTTTGAAAAGCCTACAATCATCCAAATTTCTCATAAGTGGCAGACATGAAATTTGCTTCAAAAAAAATTAAATTAAGAGTCTATAGTACAGCTCGAGCAACAAACCAGTGGTTCAGTACGTATAGCATCATGAAATAAGAGTACCCTTGCTGAAGATACTGTCAAACAAAAAGTAGTGTTGCTGAACCAATGATCCAGTTTACGGTTACGTACTAAAATAATCAAGCATCATCTGCAACAGCTGAACATTTGTGAACAGAGAACTTCTATCTACACACGAGGGAGCAAATATGCATGAACTTCCAGCGGGCACCATCAAATTTTACAGATTACATACCTATAGAAAGAACACATCAGCTCCACCATAACTCAGTGGTCTGAATCCGTTTCAACCCTCCAGACCTGGTGTTTAATTTATTAAGAAATACCAACTTAAATTCGTTCTTTGCATCCCAAGAAGATGAGTCTCTGTGAAGATTTCTACCTACTTGTAAACCTTCATTGGCCTAACATGTAGAGAAACAAAAGAAAAAATTGGGAGAAACTTAATAAACACCAATACCAGGGCAACTTGTTACCAAACCAGAGAGAGAGAGAGAGAGAGAAATGAGGTAGTGAGATCTGGTTAGAGGTCTCAGGAAAAGATGGGAGGTCTCAGGAAAAGATGGACGAAGTTGACAAGCTGAAAAGGAATATCTAGAAAAAACTCAGTCCCACTCCTAGATTATTTCCCCCCATCTCTCCTGCTGTTTATCACCGCTCCACCATGAACAGAAAAGTCATCGGGATCGGGCGTGGCCACCGTGCTGCAATGAGAAGGTGCTTGCGGAAAGATATGTTGCCGGAGTGCAAAGTGTGAGTGTCTGAGCGACGATGGTAGGAAAGGAAGAATATATAGACGTACTTGCACCACTCGGCACCGGAAAAGATCAGCACGTCACTCGCCATGAATGGATGCTCAGAAACTGAAGTATAATTGCATCTTTCAAGTCTCAGTGGATCAATTTCGATCATATGAGGCCTCGACCATCGCCCGCGTCCCCTCCCTTGTACTCCACCTCGCAGATAGATCGCCCGCCTCGGCTGGATGGAGCGGCCCTTGAGTCACCCGCATCGAGCGCGTCCGCTGGATCCCTACCCACACCGCGCGCATCTGCTTGATTTCCTTCGGCGCGTCGGCTGGTTTTGGTGGAAAGGATCTGGTCAAAGACCAATCGCCTGCATCGCGCGCTCGTCGATTGGATCCCCTCGCAGGATCGGTTCCCTCCTCTCTGTCGCATGACTGGCCCGTTTGGTGTTGTGTCGAGCGAACAGTTTTTTTTTCCGGAGAAGGCAGCACATCGCTGGACCATCGTCAGTTACCCAAATGGGCTTGCCTAGCAGTCGGTAGAAGCCCAATTAACCACAGGCCTTCAAAAAGGTTGCCAGAATAGCGGCCTTTTAGGACAGCCAGTAAAAATCGCGGTAAACCACCCTTAAAGAAGGATGTGATAGCCAGAAACTAATCGAACATTAAATCCAATGGCCAGCAATGTTCAGGACGTGAGAGAGCTCGCTTTAGGCTCGGTATTACTGTCCTAAATTAGCCCCCAATCACAGACGCAAATTGCTAATTACCGTTGATTAGTGTTAATCCCGTAATGAACTAATGGGCCCACTTTAACTTATGGTAATTAACATATTAACCATTCAATCACATAATATTTCTAACATAAACATGTCAAAGCACGTGTTGAATGAGAGGGCTTACTACTCTAGCAAACGCAATACGACCGGCAAGTTAAAATTGTTCTCCCTATATGTGAGTTGAAGAGGTGCATGACGTCCTTTCCTTATAAAAAAAATTGATGTGTAGCTCCTCAAGTACATGCCTCACGTTCTTTTCCTTGACAGCATACACCCTCACTTCTTTTTGAACGCAATGCTTAAGGCCCAGACAATTTCCTGTGACATCACGTACTAAAAGCTGCGTCAAAGGTCCGACCTATACACTGGTACAATTACATAAATCTAATGGGCGTGGTTTATTTTTGTAGCATCGTCCATTAGATCAAGGGCCTGATGTTTGTAATTATTGTGAGATTTTCTAGCATATTTCTCAATTTTTCTTTTGTATTTTACTTTCAGTATATAATAGATAGATAGATAGATAGATAGATAGATAGATAGATAGAAGTAACCATTTCTAAAATTGAGTGGAAAGTTTCTATAATTGAAGTAACCATAATCTATAATTGATAGATAGAAGACCATAATATATCTATCTATTTATGGTTTCTTATTTTATTTTAGTATATAATAGATAGATAGAAGTAACTATCTATCTTATTTTATTTTAGTATACAGTATAATAGATAGATAAAAGCAACCATTTCTAAAATTTCTATAATGAAGGGGCTCTATTTTATATTTGTATATAATAGACATGAGTGGAAAGTGTCTCACTGTTTCTAAAAGTGAACGACCTTATATATTCGTAGATGGCTCTTATCTAGAGGTGCCCGCCAAAGTAACCTGGCCACATTTCTGTTGAGCCGAGCTACCTATGATACAAACCCACACGTTTTCGGCTTGGATGCATGTTTCTATATTAGTGATAAGAACGTTTCAGTGTCAAATTCATGGCAAATTGCGATAATTGTTATTGTCAGTTCATGGATCGCCCTCGTGGTATCTACCTCATGACAATGCATGAGCTGGGATTAAGAGACATCAGAAATACTGTGTGTGGTGGCGTGACATGGTTTTACTTTGACAGGTCTGGTAGGCGGGGAAATCTTTTTACTGCTGTATTAAGTGTGTGATCAAAGCGTACATGTGGAGCAAGCTTGTAGAGCAAATCTAAAGCATAAAATGCAAGGAAAGTATGTTCATTTTTTACATTGCCTATTCAGATTGTAGTAATGTTTTAAATGGATATGATCAAAATTCAATGCTCATAGTAGTTAACCAATTCACGGTTCGCTGGGTTCGTGATTCGGTTCTGCCTATGAATCAAGTTTTTTTGGGAAGGGGGGGGGGGGGGGGGTGTATACATCTCTAATTCGTGAATCGGGGTAACTGATTTGTGAATAAGAGGACTCCGGTTTGACCCTTGGGGTCCTCTTTTTTACCTTTTCTTGCTTGTTTCATGGTTTATAACAACAAAATGCACCTAGAAAAATACTATTACTATTACATTGTCGACTCTTCGTGCACGGGAACCTCCTAATAAGCACTTGAATCAATGAATAACAAAAACCAAAGTTAGCGACGCATACCTGGTGTCGCAACTGCTGATGAAAATCGCGTCGACTACGGTCATGGCGGCGTCTTTGATGTCATTCCCTTGTCGGGGCATCGTCCTTGCAGTTTGTGTCATCAGGCTCAGGATGCTCCCGGGAAAACCCTAGATCTGGGTCTCCTTGATCGGACGATGATGGCGTTCGCCGTATCGCTTTTCTTCTTGGAGGCATCATTTTGGAGCAAGTGATGGCTGGAGGGGACAAGAGGAGGAGCAGTGTTGCATCTAGCAAAAGGCCAACAACGGATCACGGTAGCATGGCATTGCAGAGTTTTGGCGACGGACGCGGGTGGATGGACACGTGCAGGATGGCGGCATTATCTGGTGCGATGGTGGCGTCTACGACAGGCCATGCAAGGTTGATGTGTTAGTTCCTGCTCTGGATATGGACCGTTGGAAGATGGCGGCGGCGGCCTTTGAGAGTGCGCTGGACCGGTGTGGGACCCAGTCTCGATATATGGCCGGGTTGGGACATCCGTCTATAGATGTTAGGGTTTGGTGCGATGTCTGTTTGATATTAGGTCCGGATATTCGGCACACCTTTATTAAGGGGATAGGAGTAGCAACAGGTGTTGTCTAGATGGTTGCCTCAGGCTGACTGGTGTATTACATTGTATGGTCAAATAATTAATAAAATGGTTGCATGCATCGTCGAGATACAAAGCAGGGGTATATCCTCTTTTAAAAAAAAAACTAAGTCAACAATGGAGGGAAAGTTTCCACCAAGAATTTCAGTTGGACAATCAAGCTACCAATTCTTTTAACTTGGGCCCGTCAGAGAAATATATAATTTCACTTGGAGACCTACATGTCGCAGTGTTTCTGGATGCATCGTCTTCCCCACAAAACCATCCCGGACCACCAAAAGAAAAACAAAGCCATGCCGTCGTCTTCTCCCAATTCCACAACTGCTAAATCCAGATTTCCAACGGACTAGGAATTGAGGAGGGACTGGGAGGTGATGCGCGCATGGGACAATAACGTGCTTCTCGACGGAGGCGACTCGTCGGACACGACATCTTCGTCGCCGTCACCATTCTTCGGCCACCACGGCCTGGTCCGCCGTCGCATCGCACCGGACGGCCTGGTCCGCCGTCGCATCGCACCGGATGGCATTCCAGCGCCGGTCGAATCGCTGTTGCTGCTGCCCGGCCACCGCGTGTGCGTCGCTTCTGCGAAGCCACTAGTCTGGACGAGCTGCTATATTCATGAGCACATCAGGTTTATTACGATCTCATTTTTTCAGTTCGTTTTGAGATCGGCAAATCGTGCACCGTATCGCTACCGATCTGAGAGAATTTGAATCCCGTATTAGGTCAATCGATCTGAGTCGGGTTCGAAGGCTGTTGTTGTGAATTGGGTAACTATGGCTCATACTGAGATCAAGCGATATCTTATTATCCATGTACTCCCTTCGTATATACTACTCCCTTTGTATACACTAAAGTAGAGATCTAAATGCTTTTATAATTATTTACAGAGGAAGTACAATTGAACCAAGTTTGAGTGATTGAAACTTTGCCCGAATGGCTTAAACTCTGATCTGGCACACAACATGTCTTTGTCATCAATGTTTAAGACGAGCATGATGGCTTAGACCTCTTCTCTATCCATCCAACCACTGTTACCAAGAATGAAGTTCCTAATAACTCTCAATTTTTAAACAAATGGATGTATAGAGACGAGATAACCATTTTAAACAAGTAGATGATTTTTTTTGCGCCATGCAAAAAACAATGTGTGCGAGTCAAACTAATAGGATATAGTAAATCAACTCAGTTGACTGCTGATACATAAATCAATGTCTGATAGTAAGTTTATATGAGCGCTTGCGTCTATACTGTGTTCCAAAATAAAACGTCCGATAGTTGTATAACAAGTATTGATTGTTGCAGAACAAGTATTGGTTCTGTATTTACATCCGTTTTATAATTTTTTACAGGAAAAAGATGCACATGTAAATTGAAGGATGATCTTATGTACATCCTACACAAGTTCTAATACATTTGAGATATTTGATTTCAGATATATATAGGAGATCTATTGCTAATGTTCCATTAATTTTTTTTTTGTAGCGGCAACAATAAATGTGAGCAATTTAAGTACGTAGTCTATATTATAGTAAGAAATGCATCCAAATCTAAACTAGGACAGGAACGCAGATGTGGGTGTACTGTGTACATCATAATAAGACGGCATCTCCGATTAACTCTCAGAGCATGATACACATGTATGATGCCAAAGTCTCGCCCAGATGTAATATGCATGATTGATATGCGTTATGCTACCTTTATATAGAAGGCATGAGAGCATATGACATGGTAAAGACATACTACTACCATGATCGAGAAGATGGCAAACCAAACTGGCTAGACGATAGACAACTGAAATTTGAGACACCTATACACAAGGCCATAAATACATAGCAGTGAGCTACCATAGCACCTTCACATCAGCAGTTCCTAAGGGATGAGAGTAGTTACTTCCAAGTCTTTAAGTCATGTTCCTCTAGTGATGCTGAATGAAGATCATCCGTATTTTCAAGAACTAGGGATCATGTCTTATCAAAATGAGGATCGTAGGCATGAGAACCATCGAGAATTATTCTACTGCTGCAGTGCCGCATACGTGAGCAATTCTTTCAATTCCTCCTTTCAATCTCCTTCACAGGAGCCGACTGGTAAGACGAAGCAGTGCAAGGATGTTTTTTCTGACCTGGCCCCCATAATGGTCCTACTTGGCGTCCATTGCAAGGACAACTGACCATGAAATCGTACGAGCAGTCACATGGGATTCATGTACTATCCATCACATGATTGAAACGTGTCTTCTTGTTTGTAGTGGAAAACAATATCTATATACGACTATATATATTGAAGTATCTACTTATTAGGCCATTCTTACCCGAGAGTTTGCCAATACAAGTTGTCACACGCCGACGAGTAGGAGCCATGTCGGATACTTTAGTTTGGCCAACGACTGTTGATATGATCCAGAATCCAGTCGAGAGGACGGATTTGTAACATACGTTTATTTCTACATGCATGTAGTCAAGTATTTTTATGCCCTCTTGAAATCATTCAAAGACTGCTTGTTTAGGCTCTCTATTCACATTTATTTTCCAAGTTTTTATTCGAAGTTAATGAGTTTTTCAAATTCACAAACTGTTTTCAAATTTTGGAGCATTTTTTCAGATTATGAACTTTTTTCAAATACATGAGCATTTTTTTTCTAAAAATCTGTGTTTTTTAGATTTGTGAACCTTTTCAAACTCACGAACATATTTTTGTATTTATATAAATTCATGATCATTAATTTGTGACTACTTTCTATACATTTTCTGTGTTTTTGGAAAGTTAACAGTCATTGGTGGTGGTGGCAAGGGTCAATGGTCATTGTCTACTGGTGACCAATTATCCGGGAGCAACCAGCGAACGCAAGCGCTATTATGCCGTGGCCTATTGCGTCAGCGCGGGCAGGCAGGCAGTACCAGAACAACTAATTAAAAAAATTACTCGTTCGAGAGCCTCCCTAAGGGCAGTTTAGTCTGGGCTGAGAGCACATAGTCCGTCGCGTGTCGCGCTGGGCGTTTCTTTCGCACTTTGCTTTTACTTTATTTTTCTGTACGTCTTTTCGGCTTTTAGATGATTAATTTTTCGGTATTTTTCAGCTTCTCGGTTTCCCCCCGGCTTTGCCAAAAATGGAAACTAAAATTGCATGTAAAAACAAGTTTTTTTTTCATGATAGACACGGATTTGCTTCTTGTGAAGGCACATATTTGTTATCGCGAGAGGCACGGTCATGCCTCTTTAAAAGGAAAACAAACGCGTTTGTTTTTCTTCCGCGAGAGACACGGTCTTGGTCCTCGGAAAAGAAAGAAAAACATGGTTTTTTTGCGAGACGTACATATTTGCTTCTCGTGAAGGCAATGATTTGTTTTCGCGAGACACACGGTCATGCTTTTAAAAAAAATGTGTTTTCTTTCTTTCTTTTATTTCATGAGAGGCACGGGTTTTTTCATGATGAAGACACAAATTTGCTTTTCGTGAAGGCATGGAATTGTTACTGCGAAAGGCATGATCATGCCTCTTGGAAAAAGAAAAAAAATGTGTTTATTTTTCTTCCGCGAGAGTAATGGATTTGCTTTCGCGTTAGACACAGTCGTGTCTTTCGAAAGAAAATAAACACGTTCTTTTTTTGCGAGAGACACGAATTTGCTTCTCGTGGAAGCCGAGATTTGCTTTCGCGAGAGGTGTGATCTGCCTCTTGGAAAAGTGAAAATAACGTGTTTTTTTTTCCGCAAGAGGTACGGACTTCCTTTTCATGGAGGCACGGATTTTCTTCCGCGAGTGGTATGGTCATGCCTCTTGGAAAAATAATGTTTTTCCTTTTTTTTTCCCGAAAGGCATTGATTCGCATCTCAGGAAATAGCACGTGTTTTTATTTTTTTCCTTCCGCAAGGGTCATGATTTTGCCTCTCGTGGAGGCTCGGGTTTGCCTTCGCGAGAGGCACAATCGTGCCTCTTGGAAAGGAAAATAACATGCTTAGAGTTTGTTTGTTTTTTGAAAAAAGATCGTCGAAATCTATCAACATGAAATGTAGATTAAAACTCTCACCGTAACGAAACCAACGATAAAAAATGGTTTGATTTTTGGAAACAAGGTTCGTGTGATAACGTATTTTAAATAAACGAATGTTAAAAAAATAAAAATAAAATCAGATCACAAGAAATGACGTGCATGGAGTGACACTTTTGGGAACTAGAAAATAATCCACGCGTTGAAGCGGGAAATGTGAGCAAAAAAATTGCAAGGAACAACTATATTATCTAAATGTGGCAGCAAACAAAAATATACTAAAGCGGAAGCACCATCTATGAATTAACAGTGTATCAGGTGATGTTTCGAACATTGAGATTAAATTTCCAAATAATCTAAAAGAACTATATACAGTGAACACATCATGTCCATACTTCAGGTTAGGCTGAAAGGTTAAGATCATCCCAAAATTTTAAATGTACGCAAAAGTTTGTACAATGTAAAACATGTTTAGATGGATCAAGCACTGCACCGAGCAGTGGCTGTCAATCTGAATTCCATGGCCGAGGCCATGACTGGCGTTGTTACATGGTCGTTCCTTCCACACCGAAAAGAAAGCTACCCTCCCCAGCAGCAACGAAGCTAGCTACCTCGTATGGAATCAGAGGCGGCAGAAGAAGATGAAAGGCAAATCAACACCACAGGGCAATGCTGACAGCGGTTGTGCCGTGCTCGGAGAGCCATCGGTGGCAAGGAGACCGACAGTCGTGTCGGAGGAGATCACCAGCAAGGGGGTAGCAAATGGACAGAATCTCATAAGATGTGTTCGTCGAAGAGTCGGAGAGCCGTTGGGGTCGAGGAGGTCATGGCGGAACTGAGTGAGTCATCAAAGGCGAGGCGGACGACGGTCGTACCGGACATAGAGTCGGTGGCGACGACCGGCAAGAGTCCGACGGGTTGAGAGCGCCATCACTCAGAGATCACCTTCTTGACGGTTGTTGATATTTTTTTTCACTTTTGAGGGAGAGAAGGCATGGTTTGTTTTCAACACTCAGTCGCCTCTGCCCTTGCTGGCAACTACGGATGACCCGCCAATTCTTGTGAGAGCGGCAAGTGTAGGAAGGTGATCTAGCTAGAGTTGAGGATGCGTGGTCACACTGGTAGAAAAAGGCCCACTTTTCCCGGTTCGTAAGGCCCATTTGTCCTGATTCTGTAACCGGGACTAAAGGGTTGGGACTAAAGCCCAAAACCTTTAGTCCCGGTTCGCTTACCAACCGGGACAGAAGGGGCTCCACGTGGCCGGTGCTGCAAGCCCAGGTAGGAGGACCTTTAGTCCCGGTTGGTAACATCAACCGGGACCAAAAGGCATCCACGCGTTAGCATCTAGCAGTTGATGGTTTTTTTTTGAAAGGGAGGGAGGTTAGGTTGTTTTGGACGGTTAATTTAGGGGTTTTATATTGTTTTAGCTAGCTAATTGATAGAGAGAAGTATCCTCTCTTTCTCCGTGCTTGGTCGATGCTAGCTACTATAAAGAGAACTCGACATGCTAGCTAGTAAGCAAATGAAGGAACCATTAAGTACAGAAGATCGTCATGAACATATAGAGATATAAGTGATCGACCTCTCTTTCTCCGAGAGATTGGTCGTATAACAAGTTTTCGTATATGTATCCCACGCTACTAGCTACATATATACAATATAAGATCTCTTACAATCCCTAACATCTAATGTCAACTTTCAGATGGTATTCTCCGGCTTTATTTATGACGTGGTCAAGAAAAAATCCCTCCAATTCTTTTTGAATTGCTCGTATGCGTTCATTTGGTAGGAGTTCATCCCGCATGTGCCACATCTAATTTGAAGAAGGGGGTCAATACATATATATGATAATAAAATAAAATTGTGACTATTATTGCTTACGCACTTGAAATTGTTTTTCAGAGTAGCCCCGCTTAGGGGTCGTCGCGTTGTAGATGAATTCGCAAACGTAGTATCCACATAAATTATTCCCGGTTTCCTACCACAAGAACTTTACGAGAAATAGAGTTCAATCAAACTGATAATCAAGCATGATAAATTGTATTGATGAAAATAGAATCAATGGGAGATGCGCGGAACTAGCTAGTAGTACTTACTTTCGGATGTGTAAATCGCAGCTCCCCGGGCAGTGCCAGAACAATTGCTGTGAACTCATTCCAAACCCTGCCAGACAAAGAAAATAATTACTTGATATCAGGAAATGGACAAAGTTGCCGATATCATGCGATAATGATCGATTAAACTTACTTTTGGAGAAGTTCAGTCATGTCCGCATATTCCTTGGGATCTTTTCGTTTCAAGTCTAAGACGGTTACTACTCCCCGCTCAAGCGGAATCTCTAGCAGAATAAAATGGAAACTGCACACGCATGCATAACTCGTCAATTACATTACTATAAACCTCGAGTAATAAGGGAAACCGAATATGCACAAGGCAATAACACTCACTTGAAGTTGTAAGGAAAGAGTATTGTCCTTTTGTTTTGATTTTTAAGAAACGATTGTAGCAAGTTGTCATCAGTTTGTGTGGGATACTTTTGAAAATTATACTCATGTATGACATTTGGGTTAATGAACCCAATGTCATAGATTTGTGTTTTTCTGCATTCGACGATCTTCAATCTTCATAATATAGTAGTGAGGATAATTATATATACATGCAATGAAAGAGCTGAGCTATATACATAGAGAGACTTAATTACAGAAGTAGTACTTACAGACAGTAGCAAGTCACGATTGTTTTGTCGAGGGCCTTTTGATTGTATAACTGGAATATCTCCTCAAATTCAATATTCAACAGTTCTATTTCAACGAGGTCGTGCTCCTCTTTAACTGACAGTATCAAAGAATCCGTCCCAGACTCGCGATAGGTTTTCATGTACCATTCATGGAATTTTCGCATCATCGTTGTTAGAGGAAGATGATCAGGTTTGACGAGAGGCCGCCCGTGCCGGTAACGAATTTCGTCTAGCTCCAACAGCTTAAACTATACATCATCGCTCAGGTAATCACCAGATTTGATACCGGGCACCATCCCCGGATGATTAGCGACGATATCACTAGACACCTTGAGCGGGGGGCACGATTAGTTCTATTCACCGAGCTGACGATTTTTTCCCACTTCTTCGTTTTGCTAACCTTGCATCACTGGAAGTACTTCCCGACCGGCACGCATCTTGATATGTCTTTTTAATACAGCGGTCAAAGTTGGAATCCGGTGGAGGTGGTGGTGGTCGCTTCAGGCATCAATAGTGCGCATCGCTTTCACCTGATATATCTTCTCCTTCGGAGGTGGAGTTTTCTTTGCAAAATGGGCCCTTAATTCGGCCTGACATATCTCCTCGTTTTCAGACTCGGTCCTCTCATATGGTAACTTGTCCAGAGGCTTGAGAGATGGATCGTATCTGTATCCCCTCCTGCCTATGCTTGTACTGCTAGCCGCCGGAGTGGCGGCGGCTCCCTTCCATCCTTGCTTACTAGGCGCCGGAGGAGCCGGAGCGGAGGTGTCTGTCTTCCGCCGTTGCCGACGAGGCTGAGGAGGAGGCGTACTGCTCCGACATGCCGGAGTAGGTGAAGGAGGAGGCAGAGTGCCCTCGCGCGTCGGAGGAGCCGGAGAAGGAGGCGGTGTGCCTTGATCACTCGTCGGAGGAGGAGGAGGAGCCGGAGTGCCCTGATTCGCCTGAGGAGAAGGAGGAGGCGAAGGCGTCTAGTTTGGAAGCTTGATGTACTCCTTCTGTCATAGACATGTACTCCTCAGGGCATGAACCAGCTTATTCTCTCGTTCATATGTACAGTCACTAGTAGAAAACAGACCTTTCGTCCCAAGCATTAGTCCCGGTCTGGTTACGAGCCGGTACTAAATACGGTATTAGTCTCGGTTCGTGCCGGCTCCAACGGCTAGGAGCAGGGCAACCTTTAGTACCGGCTCGCGAGCGATCTTTAGTACCGGTTTGTGTCACGAGCCAATACTAAAGGGGGTGTGGCAGGCTTTTGATCAGACTTGGGCCCCTCGTGCACCTTTAGTACCGGCTGGTTACACCAACCGGTACGAAAGGGCAACCTTTAGTACGGGCTGGTGTCCCCAGCCGGTACTAAAGACATCTACATATACGCTTCGTCCGCAGCCGATTGAAGGGGCTCTCATTTCTCTGTTTTCTCCCCTGTTCTTTTTCTTGCTCGAAGCTCATCCTCCATTTTGCCAAGGATTTGTCAAGATTTAAAGGCACCCCATCTATCCAAGTGTTCATAAAGGTTAGCAACTTTTCTCCTTCATCTCTCATTGCTAATTAGCTTGTGGTATGCTCAAAGTATGTGATTTGTGGGTTTTAGCTAGGTTTTGGAGGAGTGATATCATTATGTGGGAGTTTATTTGAGTTATATGCAATTTGATCTCAAATTAACTTGTCTGGTTGCATATGTGTAGGTGTGGTTTATTTGGTGCCTTCCCATCCCCGGCCATCCTAACCACCGTCGATCCTCCGCACTGTCTCGTCGTAGCACCGGCCACCTTGGTGAGCCTCTTGTTCTTCTTAAAACCTTTTAAAAAAATTATTTGTATGATTTAGATAGCTACGTGTACGATTTACTTACTTGTATTATTGTTAATTATTCTATAGTGTCATGGTTATGGTATCCGTCCATATCGGCCCTCGTCTAGTCTATGATTCAGATGTGGTATGTCATTATCTTTTATACCTATTTCACACATCATCTAATGTCTATGACAATTAATTATGCCACCAAATTGACATAGCTGTTTTTATCTATAGGAAGTAGTTGAACCAGAAATTCCAACCACTATGCAATTCTGCTCGAGAAATTAACACAAGCTGAAAAAGAAATTGATCATTTGAAACAAAAATTGAAAAGAACTGGAGATGAGAAGATGGGATTGGAGTTGCATGTTGTCGATATCGTCGATGATCACAAGAAAAAGATGGCTGGAATGCGCTTGAAGCTTAGAAAGATTAGAAAATATGCCATTGATAAAGAGGCTTGGTATTATTATGCAGTTGGCTCAATTGTTACTTTAGTTGTGATTATGATCGCATTTTTTGTTGCATTTACATGTTTTAGATAGTTGCATGTTGTTTTATGAGATGTATGTATGAACTATAAGTATCTATTATTTGCAGTAAGAACTATAAGTATCTATTATTTGCAGTAATAACGTTTGGTCACTTCTAGCTCTACTTTTGGTTGTAATGTGATGATGAAGTTGTATTAATTTGGTCACTGCTAGCTCTACTTTTGGTTGTAATGTGATGATGAAGTTGTATTAATTTGGTCACTTCGATGTTGTGTAGTGAACATGAGCCGACAATGGATGTACGATGACCGACTAAGTCCAGGGTTTCTTAATGGCCTGCATGATTTTATTCATGTGGCTGAGGCAAACAAGCAGAATGGTTTCATGTGTTGTCCATGTCGTGACTGTAAGAATGATAGAAATTACTCTACCTCAAAAACCCTTCACTACCACCTGCTGAAGTCCGGTTTCATGTCCGGCTATAGATGTTGGACCAAGCACGAACAAAGAGGGGTTATAATGGAAGACAATGAAGAATAAGAGGATGATGACAATTATCCTTTCGCTGATACAACAATGGGGGAAGCTGGAGAAGAGGCATCAATGTGGGAAGCTGAAGAAGAGGCATCAGATGAGCCCGCTGGTGATTTTGGTCGGGTCATTGCTGATGCAAAGAGAAACTGCGAAAATGATAAGGGGAGGTTGAAGTTGAAACGCATGTTAGAAGATCACAAGAAATTATTGTATCCAAATTGTGAAGATGACCAGAAAAAGCTGGGTACCACGCTGGAATTGCTGCAATGGAAGGCGAAGAATGGTGTAACTGACAAGGAATTTCAAGAATTGCTGATAATGGTAAAGAAGATGCTTCCAAAGGGTAACGAATTGCCTGAAAGTACGTACGAAGCAAAGAAGGTTGTCTGCCCTCCAGGATTAGAGGTGCAGAAGATACATGCATGCCCTAATGACTACATCCTCTACCGCGGTGAGGACTACGAGAATTTGGATGCATGCTCGGTATGCGGTGCACTGCGCTATAAGATCCCCCACGATGGCCCTGGTGATGTGGAGGGTGAACGCCACAGGAAGAGGGTTCCTGCCAAGGTGATGTGGTATGCTCCTATAATACCACGATTGAAACGTTTGTTCCAAAACAAGGAGCATGCCAAGAAAAATTCAGAGGGAGTTCGAGGTCTTTGCAGCTGACACAACGAACTTATGGTTTGGTCTTAGTACAAACGGCATGAATCCTTTTTGGGAGCAGAGCTCCAGTCATAGCACCTGGCCCGTGACTCTATGTATCTACAACCTTCCTCCTTGGTTGTGCATGAAGCGGAAGTTCATTATGATGTCAGTGCTCATCCAAGGCCCTAAGCAACCCGGCAACGACATTGATGTCTACCTAAGGCCACTAGTTGATGAACTTCTACACTTGTGGAAAAAACCAGGTGTACGTGTGTGGGATGCGCACACACAGAAGGAAATTGACCTACGAGCGTTGCTGTTTGTAACCATCAATGATTGACCTGCTCTTAGTAACCTTTCAGGACATACAAACAAGGGATACAATGCATGCACGCACTGTTTATATGATACTTAAAGTATATATTTGGATAAATGTAAGAAGAATGTGTACCTGGGACATCGTCGATTTCTACCGATCAAGCATATCTTAAGAAAGGCAGGCAACCATTTCAAAGGTGAGCCAGATAATCAGAAGAAGCCTGGCCTCCGTACTGGTGAATATATATTTGATATGGTCAAGGATTTACAGATAGTACTAGCAGACAATATGTTCCGAATGACGCCAACGGACACGCACCCATGTGGAAGAAGAAATCTATATGTTGGGAACTTGAATATTGGAAAGCCCTAGAGGTCCGCAATGCAATCGACGTGATGCACGTGACGAAGAATCTTTATGTGAACCTGCTAGGCTTCTTGGGCGTGTATGGAAAGACAAAATATACACCGGAGGCACGGGAGGACAAGCAAAGAATTAACGAAAAAGACGGCATGCCTCCAAAGCAGTATCAAGGTCTTGCCAGCTACACTCTTACGAAAGAAGAGAAGGAAATCTTTTTTGAATGCATGCTCGGTATCAAGGTCCCGTATGGCTTCTCGCCGAATATAAAGGGAATAATAAATATGGTAGAGAAAAAATTTCAAAATCTAAAGTCTCATGACTGCCACGTGAATATGACGCAATTACTTCCGGTTGCACTTAGGGGGCTTCTACCGGAAAATGTTCGATTAGCCACTGTGAAGCTATGTGCATTCTTCAATGCAATTTCTAAGAAGGTAATCGATCCAGAAATCCTACCAAGGTTACGGAATGACCTGGTCCAATGTCTTGTCACTTTCGAGTTGGTGTTCCTCCATCCTTCTTCAATATTATGACGCACATTCTAGTTCACCTAGTCGAAGAGATTAACATTCTGGGTCCTGTATTTCTACACAATATGTTCCCCTTCGAGAGGTTCATGGGAGTCTTAAAGAAATATGTTCATAACTGTGCTAGGCCAGAAGGAAGCACTAGTAGAAAACAGACCTTTCGTCCCGAGCTTTAGTCCCGGTCTGGTCACGAACTAGTACTAAAGATGGTATTTGTCCCGGTTCGTGCTCGCTCCAACGGCTAGGAGCAGGGCGACCTTTAGTACCGGCTCGTGAGGGACCTTTAGTACCGGTTCGTCTCACGAGCCAGTACTAAAGGGGGCGTGGCAGGGTTTTGGTCAGACATGGGCCCCGCTTGCACCTTTAGTACCGGCTGGTGTCACCAGCCGGTACTAAAGGGCAACCTTTAGTACCAACTGGTGACACCAGCCGGTACTAAAGACTTCCTACATATACAGTAATTTTTAGGTTTTATATAATTTTAGTTTCAAATATACTAGAGGTTTATAAAAACTTTTAGAGTTTCTTTTTGCTATTAGAGTTATATAAAAGCTTTTTATTTGATTCTTTTTGCTATTGAAGAATATTATAGTTCATAAAATAATATTAAATTGATTAGTTTTAGTTCATTCTTTTTGCTGCATGCACTTCATGTACAAAACAGACAGTTTCTTTCGAAGTATCAGGGTTTCAGACGGAAACTCATGTGTTACAAAAGGCATTTTATTTTCTTGAACTTATTTGAACTCCAGGATTTTTGTATGTTCAAAATGCACCATTCAAAGCCACATCATCAATTTTCAACCCATTCTGACTTCATTTGTTATTTTTCATGTAGTTATTGTTTTTTTAGCTAAATGACCCTGAAATTTAAAAGCACTACAAACGAACTCTGAATAGGTTGAAAGTTGGCATGGTATCATCATTTCACCCACATAGCATGTGCTAAAAAGTTGAGAGGGTTACGACAAAAGCTGGATGCACTTCGTGTACAAAACGGACAGTCTCTCTCGAAGTATCATGGTTTCGGACGGAAACTCATCGGTTACAAAAGACATTTCATTTTCTTGAATTTATTTGAACTCCGGGTTTTTTGTGTGTTCAAAATGCACCATTCAAAGCCACATTATAAATTTTCAACCCCTTCTGACTTCATTTGTTATTTTTCATGCAGTTTTTTATTTTTTTGAGCTAAATGACCCTAAAATTAAAAAGCACTACAAATGAACTCTGAAAAGGTTGAAAGTTGGCATGGTATCATCATTTCACCCACATAGCATGTGCTAAAAATTTGAGAGGGTTACGGCAAAATCTGGATTCACTTCGTGTACAAAACAGACAGTCTCTTTCGAAGTATTATGGTTTCAGACATAAACTCAGGTTACAAAAGGCATTTCATTTTCTTGAACTTATTTGAACTCCAGGCTTTTTGTGTGTTCAAAATGCACCATTCTAAGCCACATGATCAATTTTCAACCCTTTCTGACTTCATTCGTTAGTTTTCATGCAGTTATTTATTTTTCTGAGCTAAATGACCCTGAAATTTAAAAGCACTACAAATGAACTCTGAAAAGGTTGAAAGTTGGCATGATATCATCACTTCACCCGCATAGCATGTGCTAAGAAGTTGAGAGGGTTACGGCAAAAGCTGGATGCACTTCGTGTACAAAACGGACAGCCTCTTTCGAAGTATGAGGGTTTCGGACATAAACTCATCTGTTACAAAAGGCATTTTATTTTCTTGAACTTATTTGAACTCCAGGCTTTTTGTGTGTTCAGAATGCACCATTCAAAGCCACATCATCAGTTTTCAACCCTTTCTGACTTCATTTGTTATTTTTCATGGAGTTATTGATTTCTTCGAGCTAAATCACCCTGAAATTGAAAAGCACTACAAATGAACTCTAAAAAGGTTGAAAGTTGGCATGGTATCACCATTTCAACCACATAGCATGTGCTAAAATGCTGGATGCACTTCGTGTACAAAACGGATAGTCTCTTTCGAAGTATCAGGGTTTCGGACATAAACTCATCTGTTACAAAAGGCATTTCATTTTCTTAAACTTATTTGAACTCCAGGCTTTTTGTGTGTTCGAAATGCACTATTCAAAGCCACATCATCAATTTTCAACCCTTTCTGACTTCATTTGTTATTTTTCATGCAGTTGTTGATTTTTTTGAGCTAAATGACCCTGAAATTGAAAAGCACTACAAATGAACTCTGAAAATGTTGAAAGTTGGCATGGTATCATCATTTCACCCACATAGCATGTGCTAAAAAGTTGAGAGGGTTACGACAAAAGCTGGATGCACTTTGTGTTCAAAATTAACTGTCACTTTCGAAGTATCAGGGTTTCGGACGTAAACTCATCTGTTGCAAAAGGCATTTCATTTTCTTGAACTTATTTGAACTCCAAGATTTTTGTGTGTTCAAAATGCACCATTCAAAGCCACATCATCAATTTTCAACCCTTTCTGACTTCATTTGTTATTTTTCAAGCAGTTATTGATTTTTTTGATCTAAATGACTCTGAAATGGAAAAGCACAACAAATGAACTCTGAAAGGTTGAAAGTTGGCATGGTATCATCATTTCACCCACATAGCATGTGCTAAAAAGTTGAGAGGGTTCCGGCAAAAGCTGGATGCACTTCTTGTACAAAACGCATAGTCTCTTTCGAAGTATCAGGGTTTCGGACATAAACTCATTTGTTGCAAAAGGCATTTCATTTTCTTGAACTTATTTGATGTCCAGGATTTTTGTGTGCTCAAAATGCACCATTCAAAGCCACATCATCAATTTTCAACCCTTTCTGACTTCATTTGTTATTTTTCATGCAGTTATTGATTTTTTTGAGCTAAACGACCCTGAAATTGAAAAGCACTAAAAATGAACTCTGAAAAGGTTGAAAGTTGGCATGGTATCATCATTTAACCCACATAACATGTGCTAAAAATTTGAGAGGGTTACGGCAAAAGCTAGATGCACTTCGTGTACAAAACGGACAGTCTCTTTCGAAGTATCAGGGTTTCGGACATAAACTCATGTGTTGCAAAAGGCATTTCATTTTCTTGAACTTATTTGAACTCCAGGCTTTTTGTGCGTTCAAAATGCACCATTCAAAGCCACATCATCAATTTTCAACCCTTTCTGACTTCATTTGTTATTTTTCATGCAGTTATTGATATTTTTGAGCTAAATGACCCTGAAATTGAAAAGCACTACAAATGAACTCTGAAAAGGTTGAAAGTTGACATGGTATCATCATTTCACCCACATAACTTGCGCTAAAAAGTTGAGAGGGTTCCGGCCAAAGCTGGATGCACTTCATGTACAAAACGGACAGTCTCTTTCGAAGTATGAGGGTTTTGGACATAAACTCATCTGTTGCAAAAGGCATTTAATTTTCTTGAACTTATTTGAGCTCCAGGATTTTTGTGTGTTCAAAATGCACCATTCAAAGCCACATCATCAATTTTCAACCCTTTCTGAGTTCATTTGTTATTTTTCATGCAGTTATTGATTTTTTTTGAGCTAAATGACTCTGAAATTGAAAAGCACTACAAATGAACTCTGAAAAGGTTGAAAGTTGGCATGGTATCATCATTTCACCCACATAGCATGTGCTAAAAAGTTGAGAGGGTTACGACAAAAGCTGGATGCACTTCGTGTACAAAACAGACAGTCTCTTTCGAAGTATTAGGGTTTCAGACATAAACTCAGGTTACAAAAGGCATTTCATTTTCTTGAACTTATTTGAACTCCAGGCTTTTTGTGTGTTCAAAATGCACCATTCTAAGCCACATGATCAATTTTCAACCCTTTCTAACTTCATTCGTTAGTTTTCATGCAGTTATTTATTTTTCTGAGCTAAATGACCCTGAAATTGAAAAGCACTACAAATGAACTCTGACAAGGTTGAAAGTTGGCATGATATCATCACTTCACCCGCATAGCATGTGCTAAGAAGTTGAGAGGGTTACGGCAAAAGCTGGATGCACTTCGTGTACAAAACGGACAGTCTCTTTCAAAGTATGAGGGTTTCGGACATAAACTCATGTGTTACAAAAGGCATTTTATTTTCTTGAACTTATTTGAACTCCAGGCTTTTTGTGTGTTCAGAATGCACCATTCAAAGCCACATCATCAGTTTTCAACCCTTTCTGACTTCATTTGTTATTTTTCATGCAGTTATTGATTTCTTCGAGCTAAATCACCCTGAAATTGAAAAGCACTACAAATGAACTCTAAAAAGGTTGAAAGTTGGAATGGTATCACCATTTCAACCACATAGCATGTGCTAAAATGCTGGATGCACTTCGTGTACAAAACGGATAGTCTCTTTCGAAGTATCAGGGTTTCGGACATAAACTCATCTGTTACAAAAGGCATTTCATTTTCTTAAACTTATTTGAACTCCAGGCTTTTTATGTGTTCGAAATGCACCATTCAAAGCCACATCATCAATTTTCAACCCTTTCTGACTTCATTTGTTATTTTTCATGCAGTTGTTGATTTTTTTGAGCTAAATGACCCTGAAATTGAAAAGCACTACAAATGAACTCTGAAAATGTTGAAATTTGGCATGGTATCATCATTTCACCCACATAGCATGTGCTAAAAAGTTGAGAGGGTTACGACAAAAGTTGGATGCACTTTGTGTTCAAAATTAACTGTCACTTTCGAAGTATCAGGGTTTCGGACGTAAACTCATCTGTTGCAAAAGGCATTTCATTTTCTTGAACTTATTTGAACTCCAAGATTTTTGTGTGTTCAAAATGCACCATTCAAAGCCACATCATCAATTTTAAACCCTTTCTGACTTCATTTGTTATTTTTCAAGCAGTTATTGATTTTTTTGATCTAAATGACTCTGAAATGGAAAAGCACAACAAATGAACTCTGAAAGGTTGAAAGTTGGCATGGTATCATCATTTCACCCACATAGCATGTGCTAAAAAGTTGAGAGGGTTCCGGCAAAAGATGGATGCACTTCTTGTACAAAACGCATAGTCTCTTTCGAAGTATCAGGGTTTCGGACATAAACTCATTTGTTGCAAAAGGCATTTCATTTTCTTGAACTTATTTGATGTCCAGGATTTTTGTGTGCTCAAAATGCACCATTCAAAGCCACATCATCAATTTTCAACCCTTTCTGACTTCATTTGTTATTTTTCATGCAGTTATTGATTTTTTTGAGCTAAACGACCCTGAAATTGAAAAGCACTAAAAATGAACTCTGAAAAGGTTGAAAGTTGGCATGGTATCATCATTTAACGCACATAACATGTGCTTAAAATTTGAGAGGGTTATGGCAAAAGCTAGATGCACTTCGTGTACAAAACGGACAGTCTCTTTCGAAGTATCAGGGTTTCGGACATAAACTCATGTGTTGCAAAAGGCATTTCATTTTCTTGAACTTATTTGAACTCCAGGCTTTTTGTGTGTTCAAAATGCACCATTCAAAGCCACATCATCAATTTTCAACCCTTTCTGACTTCATTTGTTATTTTTCATGCAGTTATTGATATTTTTGAGCTAAATGACCCTGAAATTGAAAAGCACTACAAATGAACTCTGAAAAGGTTGAAAGTTGACATGGTATCATCATTTCACCCACATAACTTGCGCTAAAAAGTTGAGAGGGTTACGGCCAAAGCTGGATGCACTTCATGTACAAAACGGACAGTCTCTTTCGAAGTATCAGGGTTTTGGACATAAACTCATCTGTTGCAAAAGGCATTTAATTTTCTTGAACTTATTTGAGCTCTAGGATTTTTGTGTGTTCAAAATGCACCATTCAAAGCCACATCATCAATTTTCAACCCTTTCTGAGTTCATTTGTTATTTTTCATGCAGTTATTGATTTTTTTTGAGCTAAATGACTCTGAAATTGAAAAGCACTACAAATGAACTCTGAAAAGGTTGAAAGTTGGCATGGTATCATCATTTCACCCACATAGGATGTGCTAAAAAGTTGAGAGGGTTACGACAAAAGCTGGATGCACTTCGTGTACAAAACAGACAGTCTCTTTCGAAGTATTAGGGTTTCAGACATAAACTCAGGTTACAAAAGGCATTTCATTTTCTTGAACTTATTTGAACTCCAGGCTTTTTGTGTGTTCAAAATGCACCATTCTAAGCCACATGATCAATTTTCAACCCTTTCTAACTTCATTCGTTAGTTTTCATGCAGTTATTTATTTTTCTTAGCTAAATGACCCTGAAATTGAAAAGCACTACAAATGAACTCTGACAAGGTTGAAAGTTGGCATGATATCATCACTTCACCCGCATAGCATGTGCTAAGAAGTTGAGAGGGTTACGGCAAAAGCTGGATGCACTTCGTGTACAAAACGGACAGTCTCTTTCGAAGTATGAGGGTTTCGGACATAAACTCATCTGTTACAAAAGGCATTTTATTTTCTTGAACTTATTTGAACTCCAGGCTTTTTGTGTGTTCAGAATGCACCATTCAAAGCCACATCATCAGTTTTCAACCCTTTCTGACTTCATTTGTTATTTTTCATGCAGTTATTGATTTCTTCGAGCTAAATCACCCTGAAATTGAAAAGCACTACAAATGAACTCTAAAAAGGTTGAAAGTTGGAATGGTATCACCATTTCAACCACATAGCATGTGCTAAAATGCTGGATGCACTTCGTGTACAAAACGGATAGTCTCTTTCGAAGTATCAGGGTTTCGGACATAAACTCATCTGTTACAAAAGGCATTTCATTTTCTTAAACTTATTTGAACTCCAGGCTTTTTGTGTGTTCGAAATGCACCATTCAAAGCCACATCATCAATTTTCAACCCTTTCTGACTTCATTTGTTATTTTTCATGCAGTTGTTGATTTTTTTGAGCTAAATGACCCTGAAATTGAAAAGCACTACAAATGAACTCTGAAAATGTTGAAAGTTGGCATGGTATCATCATTTCACCCACATAGCATGTGCTAAAAAGTTGAGAGGGTTACGACAAAAGCTGGATGCACTTTGTGTTCAAAATTAACTGTCACTTTCGAAGTATCAGGGTTTCGGACGTAAACTCATCTGTTGCAAAAGGCATTTCATTTTCTTGAACTTATTTGAACTCCAAGATTTTTGTGTGTTCAAAATGCACCATTCAAAGCCACATCATCAATTTTCAACCCTTTCTGACTTCATTTGTTATTTTTCATGCAGTTATTGATTTTTTTGAGCTAAACGACCCTGAAATTGAAAAGCACTAAAAATGAACTCTGAAAAGGTTGAAAGTTGGCATGGTATCATCATTTAACCCACATAACATGTGCTAAAAATTTGAGAGGGTTACGGCAAAATCTAGATGCACTTCGTGTACAAAACGGACAGTCTCTTTCGAAGTATCAGGGTTTCGGACATAAACTCATGTGTTGCAAAAGGCATTTCATTTTCTTGAACTTATTTGAACTCCAGGCTTTTTGTGTGTTCAAAATGCACCATTCAAAGCCACATCATCAATTTTCAACCCTTTCTGACTTCATTTGTTATTTTTCATGCAGTTATTGATATTTTTGAGCTAAATGACCCTGAAATTGAAAAGCACTACAAATGAACTCTGAAAAGGTTGAAAGTTGACATGGTATCATCATTTCACCCACATAACTTGCGCTAAAAAGTTGAGAGGGTTACGGCCAAAGCTGGATGCACTTCATGTACAAAACGGACAGTCTCTTTCGAAGTATGAGGGTTTTGGACATAAACTCATCTGTTGCAAAAGGCATTTAATTTTCTTGAACTTATTTGAGCTCCAGGATTTTTGTGTGTTCAAAATGCACCATTCAAAGCCACATCATCAATTTTCAACCCTTTCTGAGTTCATTTGTTATTTTTCATGCAGTTATTGATTTTTTTTGAGCTAAATGACTCTGAAATTGAAAAGCACTACAAATGAACTCTGAAAAGGTTGAAAGTTGGCATGGTATCATCATTTCACCCACATAGCATGTGCTAAAAAGTTGAGAGGGTTACGACAAAAGCTGGATGCACTTCGTGTACAAAACAGACAGTCTCTTTCGAAGTATTAGGGTTTCAGACATAAACTCAGGTTACAAAAGGCATTTCATTTTCTTGAACTTATTTGAACTCCAGGCTTTTTGTGTGTTCAAAATGCACCATTCTAAGCCACATGATCAATTTTCAACCCTTTCTAACTTCATTCGTTAGTTTTCATGCAGTTATTTATTTTTCTGAGCTAAATGACCCTGAAATTGAAAAGCACTACAAATGAACTCTGACAAGGTTGAAACTTGGCATGATATCATCACTTCACCCGCATAGCATGTGCTAAGAAGTTGAGAGGGTTACGGCAAAAGCTGGATGCACTTCGTGTACAAAACGGACAGTCTCTTTCAAAGTATGAGGGTTTCGGACATAAACTCATGTGTTACAAAAGGCATTTTATTTTCTTGAGCTTATTTGAACTCCAGGCTTTTTGTGTGTTCAGAATGCACCATTCAAAGCCACATCATCAGTTTTCAACCCTTTCTGACTTCATTTGTTATTTTTCATGCAGTTATTGATTTCTTCGAGCTAAATCACCCTGAAATTGAAAAGCACTACAAATGAACTCTAAAAAGGTTGAAAGTTGGAATGGTATCACCATTTCAACCACATAGCATGTGCTAAAATGCTGGATGCACTTCGTGTACAAAACGGATAGTCTCTTTCGAAGTATCAGGGTTTCGGACATAAACTCATCTGTTACAAAAGGCATTTCATTTTCTTAAACTTATTTGAACTCCAGGCTTTTTGTGTGTTCGAAATGCACCATTCAAAGCCACATCATCAATTTTCAACCCTTTCTGACTTCATTTGTTATTTTTCATGCAGTTGTTGATTTTTTTGAGCTAAATGACCCTGAAATTGAAAAGCACTACAAATGAACTCTGAAAATGTTGAAAGTTGGCATGGTATCATCATTTCACCCACATAGCATGTGCTAAAAAGTTGAGAGGGTTACGACAAAAGCTGGATGCACTTTGTGTTCAAAATTAACTGTCACTTTCGAAGTATCAGGGTTTCGGACGTAAACCCATCTGTTGCAAAAGGCATTTCATTTTCTTGAACTTATTTGAACTCCAAGATTTTTGTGTGTTCAAAATGCACCATTCAAAGCCACATCATCAATTTTCAACCCTTTCTGACTTCATTTGTTATTTTTCAAGCAGTTATTGATTTTTTTGATCTAAATGACTCTGAAATGGAAAAGCACAACAAATGAACTCTGAAAGGTTGAAAGTTGGCATGGTATCATCATTTCACCCACATAGCATGTGCTAAAAAGTTGAGAGGGTTCCGGCAAAAGATGGATGCACTTCTTGTACAAAACGCATAGTCTCTTTCGAAGTATCAGGGTTTCGGACATAAACTCATTTGTTGCAAAAGGCATTTCATTTTCTTGAACTTATTTGATGTCCAGGATTTTTGTGTGCTCAAAATGCACCATTCAAAGCCACATCATCAATTTTCAACCCTTTCTGACTTCATTTGTTATTTTTCATGCAGTTATTGATTTTTTTGAGCTAAACGACCCTGAAATTGAAAAGCACTAAAAATGAACTCTGAAAAGGTTGAAAGTTGGCATGGTATCATCATTTAACCCACATAACACGTGCTAAAAATTTGAGAGGGTTATGGCAAAAGCTAGATGCACTTCGTGTACAAAACGGACAGTCTCTTTCGAAGTATCAGGGTTTCGGACATAAACTCATGTGTTGCAAAAGGCATTTCATTTTCTTGAACTTATTTGAACTCCAGGCTTTTTGTGTGTTCAAAATGCACCATTCAAAGCCACATCATCAATTTTCAACCCTTTCTGACTTCATTTGTTATTTTTCATGCAGTTATTGATATTTTTGAGCTAAATGACCCTGAAATTGAAAAGCACTACAAATGAACTCTGAAAAGGTTGAAAGTTGACATGGTATCATCATTTCACCCACATAACTTGCGCTAAAAAGTTGAGAGGGTTACGGCCAAAGCTGGATGCACTTCATGTACAAAACGGACAGTCTCTTTCGAAGTATCAGGGTTTTGGACATAAACTCATCTGTTGCAAAAGGCATTTAATTTTCTTGAACTTATTTGAGCTCCAGGATTTTTGTGTGTTCAAAATGCACCATTCAAAGCCACATCATCAATTTTCAACCCTTTCTGAGTTCATTTGTTATTTTTCATGCAGTTATTGATTTTATTTGAGGTAAATGACTCTGAAATTGAAAAGCACTACAAATGAACTCTGAAAAGGTTGAAAGTTGGCATGGTATCATCATTTCACCCACATAGCATGTGCTAAAAAGTTGAGAGGGTTACGACAAAAGCTGGATGCACTTCGTGTACAAAACAGACAGTCTCTTTCGAAGTATTAGGGTTTCTGACATAAACTCAGGTTACAAAAGGCATTTCATTTTCTTGAACTTATTTGAACTCCAGGCTTTTTGTGTGTTCAAAATGCACCATTCTAAGCCACATGATCAATTTTCAACCCTTTCTAACTTCATTCGTTAGTTTTCATGCAGTTATTTATTTTTCTGAGCTAAATGACCCTGAAATTGAAAAGCACTACAAATGAACTCTGACAAGGTTGAAAGTTGGCATGATATCATCACTTCACCCGCATAGCATGTGCTAAGAAGTTGAGAGGGTTACGGCAAAAGCTGGATGCACTTCGTGTACAAAACGGACAGTCTCTTTCGAAGTATGAGGGTTTCGGACATAAACTCATGTGTTACAAAAGGCATTTTGTTTTCTTGAACTTATTTGAACTCCAGGCTTTTTGTGTGTTCAGAATGCACCATTCAAAGCCACATCATCAGTTTTCAACCCTTTCTGACTTCATTTGTTATTTTTCATGCAGTTATTGATTTCTTCGAGCTAAATCACCCTGAAATTGAAAAGCACTACAAATGAACTCTAAAAAGGTTGAAAGTTGGAATGGTATCACCATTTCAACCACATAGCATGTGCTAAAATGCTGGATGCACTTCGTGTACAAAACGGATAGTCTCTTTCGAAGTATCAGGGTTTCGGACATAAACTCATCTGTTACAAAAGGCATTTCATTTTCTTAAACTTATTTGAACTCCAGGCTTTTTGTGTGTTCGAAATGCACCAATGAAAGCCACATCATCAATTTTCAACCCTTTCTGACTTCATTTGTTATTTTTCATGCAGTTGTTGATTTTTTTGAGCTAAATGACCCTGAAATTGAAAAGCACTACAAATGAACTCTGAAAATGTTGAAAGTTGGCATGGTATCATCATTTCACCCACATAGCATGTGCTAAAAAGTTGAGAGGGTTACGACAAAAGCTGGATGCACTTTGTGTTCAAAATTAACTGTCACTTTCGAAGTATCAGGGTTTCGGACGTAAACTCATCTGTTGCAAAAGGCATTTCATTTTCTTGAACTTATTTGAACTCCAAGATTTTTGTGTGTTCAAAATGCACCATTCAAAGCCACATCATCAATTTTCAACCCTTTCTGACTTCATTTGTTATTTTTCAAGCAGTTATTGATTTTTTTGATCTAAATGACTCTGAAATGGAAAAGCACAACAAATGAACTCTGAAAGGTTGAAAGTTGGCATGGTATCATCATTTCACCCACATAGCATGTGCTAAAAAGTTGAGAGGGTTCCGGCAAAAGCTGGATGCACTTCTTGTACAAAACGCATAGTCTCTTTCGAAGTATCAGGGTTTCGGACATAAACTCATTTGTTGCAAAAGGCATTTCATTTTCTTGAACTTATTTGATGTCCAGGATTTTCGTGTGCTCAAAATGCACCATTCAAAGCCACATCATCAATTTTCAACCCTCTCTGACTTCATTTGTTATTTTTCATGCAGTTATTGATTTTTTTGAGCTAAACGACCCTGAAATTGAAAAGCACTAAAAATGAACTCTGAAAAGGTTGAAAGTTGGCATGGTATCATCATTTCACCCACATAACATGTGCTAAAAATTTGAGAGGGTTACGGCAAAAGCTAGATGCACTTCGTGTACAAAACGGACAGTCTCTTTCGAAGTATCAGGGTTTCGGACATAAACTCATGTGTTGCAAAAGGCATTTCATTTTCTTGAACTTATTTGAACTCCAGGCTTTTTGTGTGTTCAAAATGCACCATTCAAAGCCACATCATCAATTTTCAACCCTTTCTGACTTCATTTGTTATTTTTCATGCAGTTATTGATATTTTTAAGCTAAATGACCCTGAAATTGAAAAGCACTACAAATGAACTCTGAAAAGGTTGAAAGTTGACATGGTATCATCATTTCACCCACATAACTTGCGCTAAAAAGTTGAGAGGGTTACGGCCAAAGCTGGATGCACTTCATGTACAAAACGGACAGTCTCTTTCGAAGTATCAGGGTTTTGGACATAAACTCATCTGTTGCAAAAGGCATTTAATTTTCTTGAACTTAGTTGAGCTCCAGGATTTTTGTGTGTTCAAAATGCACCATTGAAAGCCACATCATCAATTTTCAACCCTTTCTGAGTTCATTTGTTATTTTTCATGCAGTTATTGATTTTTTTGAGCTAAATGACTCTGAAATTGAAAAGCACTACAAATGAACTCTGAAAAGGTTGAAAGTTGGCATGGTATCATCATTTCACCCACATAGCATGTGCTAAAAAGTTGAGAGGGTTACGGCAAAAGCTGGATGCACTTCGTGTACAAAACAGACAGTCTCTTTCGAAGTATTAGGGTTTCAGACATAAACTCAGGTTACAAAAGGCATTTCATTTTCTTGAACTTATTTGAACTCCAGGCTTTTTGTGTGTTCAAAATGCACCATTCTAAGCCACATGATCAATTTTCAACCCTTTCTAACTTCATTCGTTAGTTTTCATGCAGTTATTTATTTTTCTGAGCTAAATGACCCTGAAATTGAAAAGCACTACAAATGAACTCTGACAAGGTTGAAAGTTGGCATGATATCATCACTTCACCCGCATAGCATGTGCTAAGAAGTTGAGAGAGTTACGGCAAAAGCTGGATGCACTTCGTGTACAAAACGGACAGTCTCTTTCGAAGTATGAGGGTTTCGGACATAAACTCATCTGTTACAAAAGGCATTTTATTTTCTTGAACTTATTTGAACTCCAGGATTTTTGTGTGTTCAGAATGCACCATTCAAAGCCACATCATCAGTTTTCAACCCTTTCTGACTTCATTTGTTATTTTTCATGCAGTTATTGATTTCTTCGAGCTAAATCACCCTGAAATTGAAAAGAACTACAAATGAACTCTAAAAAGGTTGAAAGTTGGCATGGTATCACCATTTCAACCACATAGCATGTGCTAAAATGCTGGATGCACTTCGTGTACAAAACGGATAGTCTCTTTCGAAGTATCAGGGTTTCGGACATAAACTCATCTGTTACAAAAGGCATTTCATTTTCTTAAACTTATTTGAACTCCAGGCTTTTTGTGTGTTCGAAATGCACCATTCAAAGCCACATCATCAATTTTCAACCCTTTCTGACTTCATTTGTTATTTTTCATGCAGTTGTTGATTTTTTTGAGCTAAATGACCCTGAAATTGAAAAGCACTACAAATGAACTCTGAAAATGTTGAAAGTTGGCATGGTATCATCATTTCACCCACATAGCATGTGCTAAAAAGTTGAGAGGGTTACGACAAAAGCTGGATGCACTTTGTGTTCAAAATTAACTGTCACTTTCGAAGTATCAGGGTTTCGGACGTAAACTCATCTGTTGCAAAAGGCATTTCATTTTCTTGAACTTATTTGAACTCCAAGATTTTTGTGTGTTCAAAATGCACCATTCAAAGCCACATCATCAATTTTCAACCCCTTCTGACTTCATTTGTTATTTTTCAAGCAGTTATTGATTTTTTTGATCTAAATGACTCTGAAATGGAAAAGCACAACAAATGAACTCTGAAAGGTTGAAAGTTGGCATGGTATCATCATTTCACCCACATAGCATGTGCTAAAAAGTTGAGAGGGTTCCGGCAAAAGCTGGATGCACTTCTTGTACAAAACGCATAGTCTCTTTCAAAGTATCAGGGTTTCGGACATAAACTCATTTGTTGCAAAAGGCATTTCATTTTCTTGAACTTATTTGATGTCCAGGATTTTTGTGTGCTCAAAATGCACCATTCAAAGCCACATCATCAATTTTCAACCCTTTCTGACTTCATTTGTTATTTTTCATGCAGTTATTGATTTTTTTGAGCTAAACGACCCTGAAATTGAAAAGCACTAAAAATAAACTCTGAAAAGGTTGAAAGTTGGCATGGTATCGTCATTTCACCCACATAACATGTGCTAAAAATTTGAGAGGGTTACGACAAAAGCTAGATGCACTTCGTGTACAAAACGGACAGTCTCTTTCGAAGTATCATGGTTTCGGACATAAACTCATGTGTTGCAAAAGGCATTTCATTTTCTTGAACTTATTTGAACTCCAGGCTTTTTGTGTGTTCAAAATGCACCATTCAAAGACACATCATCAATTTTCAACCCTTTCTGACTTCATTTGTTATTTTTCATGCAGTTATTGATATTTTTGAGCTAAATGACCCTGAAATTGAAAAGCACTACAAATGAACTCTGAAAAGGTTGAAAGTTGACATGGTATCATCATTTCACCCACATAACTTGCGCTAAAAAGTTGAGAGGGTTACGGCCAAAGCTGGATGCACTTCATGTACAAAACGGACAGTCTCTTTCGAAGTATCAGGGTTTTGGACATAAACTCATCTGTTGCAAAAGGCATTTAATTTTCTTGAACTTATTTGAGCTCCAGGATTTTTGTGTGTTCAAAATGCACCATTCAAAGCCACATCATCAATTTTCAACCCTTTCTGAGTTCATTTGTTATTTTTCATGCAGTTATTGATTTTTTTGAGCTAAATGACTCTGAAATTGAAAAGCACTACAAATGAACTCTGAAAAGGTTGAAAGTTGGCATGGTATCATAATTTCACCCACATAGCATGTGCTAAAAAGTTGAGAGGGTTACGGCAAAAGCTGGATGCACTTCGTGTACAAAACAGACAGTCTCTTTCGAAGTATTAGGGTTTCAGACATAAACTCAGGTTACAAAAGGCATTTCATTTTCTTGAACTTATTTGAACTCCAGGCTTTTTGTGTGTTCAAAATGCACCATTCTAAGCCACATGATCAATTTTCAACCCTTTCTAACTTCATTCGTTAGTTTTCATGCAGTTATTTATTTTTCTGAGCTAAATGACCCTGAAATTGAAAAGCACTACAAATGAACTCTGACAAGGTTGAAAGTTGGCATGATATCATCACTTCACCCGCATAGCATGTGCTAAGAAGTTGAGAGGGTTACGGCAAAAGCTGGATGCACTTCGTGTACCAAACGGACAGTCTCTTTCGAAGTATGAGGGTTTCGGACATAAACTCATCTGTTACAAAAGGCATTTTATTTTCTTGAACTTATTTCAACTCCAGGATTTTTGTGTGTTCAGAATGCACCATTCAAAGCCACATCATCAGTTTTCAACCCTTTCTGACTTCATTTGTTATTTTTCATGCAGTTATTGATTTCTTCGAGCTAAATCACCCTGAAATTGAAAAGCACTACAAATGAACTCTAAAAAGGTTGAAAGTTGGCATGGTATCACCATTTCAACCACATAGCATGTGCTAAAATGCTGGATGCACTTCGTGTACAAAACGGATAGTCTCTTTCGAAGTATCAGGGTTTCGGACATAAACTCATCTGTTACAAAAGGCATTTCATTTTCTTAAACTTATTTGAACTCCAGGCTTTTTGTGTGTTCGAAATGCACCATTCAAAGCCACATCATCAATTTTCAACCCTTTCTGACTTCATTTGTTATTTTTCATGCAGTTGTTGATTTTTTTGAGCTAAATGACCCTGAAATTGAAAAGCACTACAAATGAACTCTGAAAATGTTGAAAGTTGGCATGGTATCATCATTTCACCCACATAGCATGTGCTAAAAAGTTGAGAGGGTTACGACAAAAGCTGGATGCACTTCGTGTACAAAACGGACAGTCTCTTTCGAAGTATGAGGGTTTCGGACGTAAACTCATCTGTTGCAAAAGGCATTTCATTTTCTTGAACTTATTTGAACTCCAAGATTTTTGTGTGTTAAAAATGCACCATTCAAAGCCACATCATCAATTTTCAACCCTTTCTGACTTCATTTGTTATTTTTCATGCAGTTATTGATATTTTTGAGCTAAATGACCCTGAAATTGAAAAGCACTACAAATGAACTCTGAAAAGGTTGAAAGTTGACATGGTATCATCATTTCACCCACATAGCATGCGCTAAAAAGTTGAGAGGGTTACGGCCAAAGCTGGATGCACTTCATGTACAAAACGGACAGTCTCTTTCGAAGTATCAGGGTTTTGGACATAAACTCATCTGTTGCAAAAGGCATTTCATTTTCTTGAGCTTATTTGATGTCCAGGATTTTTGTGTGCTCAAAATGCACCATTCAAAGCCACATCATCAATTTTCAACCCTTTCTGACTTCATTTGTAATTTTTCATGCAGTTATTGATTTTTTTGAGCTAAACGACCCTGAAATTGAAAACCACTAAAAATGAACTCTGAAAAGGTTGAAAGTTGGCATGGTATCATCATTTCACCCACATAACATGTGCTAAACATTTGAGAGGGTTACGGCAAAAGCTAGATGCACTTCGTGTACAAAACGGACAGTCTCTTTCGAAGTATCGGGGTTTCGGACATAAACTCATGTGTTGCAAAAGGCATTTCATTTTCTTGAACTTATTTGAACTCCAGGCTTTTTGTGCGTTCAAAATGCACCATTCAAAGCGACATCATCAATTTTCAACCCTTTCTGACTTCATTTGTTATTTTTCATGCAGTTATTGATATTTTTGAGCTAAATGACCCTGAAATTGAAAAGCACTACAAATGAACTCTGAAAAGGTCGAAAGTTGACATGGTATCATCATTTCACCCACATAACATGCGCTAAAAAGTTGAGAGGGTTACGGCCAAAGCTGGATGCACTTCATGTACAAAACGGACAGTCTCTTTCGAAGTATCAGGGTTTTGGACATAAACTCATCTGTTGCAAAAGGCATTTCGTTTTCTTGAACTTATTTGAGCTCCAGGATTTTTGTGTGTTCAAAATGCACCATTCAAAGCCACATCATCAATTTTCAACCCTTTCTGACTTCATTTGTTATTTTTCATTTGTTATTGATTTTTTTGAGCTAAATGACTCTGAAATTGAAAAGCACTAAAAATGAACTCTGAAAAGGTTGAAAGTTGGCATGGTATCATCATTTCACCCACATAACATGTGCTAAAAATTTGAGAGGGTTTCGGCAAAAGCTGGATGCACTTCGTGTACAAAACGGACAGTCTCTTTCGAAGTATCAGGGTTTCGGACATAAACTCATCTGTTACAAAAGGCATTTCATTTTCTCAAACTTATTTGAACTCCAGGCTTTTTGTGTGTTCAAAATGCACCATTCAAAGCCACATCATCAATTTTCAACCCTTTCTGACTTCATTTGTTATTTTTCATGCAGTTGTTGATTTTTTTGAGCTAAATGACCTTAAATTGAAAAGCACTACAAATGAACTCTAAAAATGTTGAAAGTTGGCATGGTATCATCATTTCACCCACATAGCATGTGCTAAAAAGTTGAGAGGGTTACGACAAAATCTGGATGCACTTTGTGTTCAAAACGAACAGTCACTTTCGAAGTATCAGGGTTTCGGACATAAACTCATCTGTTGCAAAAGGCATTTCATTTTCTTGAACTTAATTGAACTCCAAGATTTTTGTGTGTTCAAAATGCACCATTCAAAGCCACATCATCAACTTTCAACCCTTTCTGACTTCATTTGTTATTTTTCATGCAGTTATTGATTTTTTTGAGCTAAACGACCCTGAAATTGAAAAGCACTAAAAATGAACTCTGAAAAGGTTGAAAGTTGGCATGGTATCATCATTTCACCCACATAACATGTGCTAAAAATTTGAGAGGGTTACGGCAAAAGCTAGATGCACTTCATGTACAAAACGGACAGTCTCTTTCGAAGTATCAGGGTTTCGGACATAAATTCATGTGTTGCAAAAGGCATTTCATTTTCTTGAACTTATTTGAACTCCAGGCTTTTTGTGTGTTCAAAATGCACCATTCAAAGCCACATCATCAATTTTCAACCCTTTCTGACTTCATTTGTTATTTTTCATGCAGTTATTGATATTTTTGAGCTAAATGACCCTGAAATTGAAAAGCACTACAAATGAACTCTGAAAAGGTTGAAAGTTGACATGGTATCATCATTTCACCCACATAACATGCGCTAAAAAGTTGAGAGGGTTACGGCCAAAGCTGGATGCACTTCATGTACAAAACGGACAGTCTCTTTCGAAGTATCAGGGTTTTGGACATAAACTCATCTGTTGCAAAAGGCATTTCCTTTTCTTGAGCTTATTTGATGTCCAGGATTTTTGTGTGCTCAAAATGCACCATTCAAAGCCACATCATCAATTTTCAACCCTTTCTGACTTCATTTGTAATTTTTCATGCAGTTATTGATTTTTTTGAGCTAAACGACCCTGAAATTGAAAACCACTAAAAATGAACTCTGAAAAGGTTGAAAGTTGGCATGGTATCATCATTTCACCCACATAACATGTGCTAAACATTTGAGAGGGTTACGGCAAAAGCTAGATGCACTTCGTGTACAAAACGGACAGTCTCTTTCGAAGTATCGGGGTTTCGGACATAAACTCATGTGTTGCAAAAGGCATTACATTTTCTTGAACTTATTTGAACTCCAGGCTTTTTGTGCATTCAAAATGCACCATTCAAAGCGACATCATCAATTTTCAACCCTTTCTGACTTCATTTGTTATTTTTCATGCAGTTATTGATATTTTTGAGCTAAATGACCCTGAAATTGAAAAGCACTACAAATGAACTCTGAAAAGGTTGAAAGTTGACATGGTATCATCATTTCACCCACATAACATGCGCTAAAAAGTTGAGAGGGTTACGGCCAAACCTGGATGCACTTCATGTACAAAACGGACAGTCTCTTTCGAAGTATCAGGGTTTTGGACATAAACTCATCTGTTGCAAAAGGCATTTCGTTTTCTTGAACTTATTTGAGCTCCAGGATTTTTGTGTGTTCAAAATGCACCATTCAAAGCCACATCATCAATTTTCAACCCTTTCTGACTTCATTTGTTATTTTTCGTTTGTTATTGATTTTTTTGACCTAAATGACTCTGAAATTGAAAAGCACTAAAAATGAACTCTGAAAAGGTTGAAAGTTGGCATGGTATCATCATTTCACCCACATAACAAGTGCTAAAAATTTGAGAGGGTTTCGGCAAAAGCTGGATGCACTTCGTGTACAAAACGGACAGTCTCTTTCGAAGTATCAGGGTTGCGGACATAAACTCATCTGTTGCAAAAGGCATTTCATTTTCTTGAACTTATTTGAACTCCAGGCTTTTTGTGTGTTCAAAATGCACCATTCAAAGCCACATCATCAATTTTCAACCCTTTCTGACTTCATTTGTTATTTTTCATGCAGTTATTCATTTTTTTGAGCTAAATGGCCCTGAAATTGAAAAGCACTACAAATGAACTCTGAAAAGGTTGAAAGTTGGCATGGTATCATCATTTCACCCACATAGCATGCGCTAAAAAATTGAGAGGGTTACGGCCAAAGATGGATGCACTTCATGTACAAAACGGACAGTCTCTTCCGAAGTATCAGGGTTTCGGACATAAACTCATCTGTTGCAAAAGGCATTTCATTTTCTTGAACTTATTTGTGCTCCAGGATTTTTGTGTGTTCAAAATGCACCATTCAAGGCCACATCATCAATTATCAACTCTTTCTGACTTCATTTCTTATTTTTCATGCAGTTATTGATTTTTTGAGCTAAATGACTCTGAAATTGAGAAGCACTACAAATGAACTCTGAAAAGGTTGAAAGTTGGCATGGTATCATCATTTCACCCACATAGCATGTGCTAAAAAGTTGAGAGGGTTACGGAAAAATCTGGATGCACTTCGTGTACAAAACAGACAGTCTCCTTGGAAGTATTAGGGTTTCAGACATAAACTCAGGTTACAAAAGGCATTTCATTTTCTTGAACTTATTTGAACTCCAGGCTTTTTGTGTGTTCAAAATGCAACATTCTAAGCCACATCATCAATTTTCAACCCTTTCTGACTTCATTTGTTATTTTTCATGCAGTTATTGATTTTTGTGAGCTAAATGACCCTGAAATTGAAAAGCACTACAAATGAACTCTGAAAAGGTTGAAAGTTGGCATGGTATCATCATTTCACCCACATAGCATGTGCTAAAAAGCTGGATGCACTTCGTGTACAAAATGGACAGGCTCTTTCGAAGTATGAGGGTTTCGGACATAAACTCATCTGTTGCAAAAGGCATTTCATTTTCTTGAACTTATTTGAACTCCAGGCTTTTTGTGTGTTCAAAATGCACCATTCTAAGCCACATCATCAATTTTCAACCCTTTCTGACTTATTTTGTTATTTTTCATGTAGTTATCGATTTTTTGAGCTTAGTGACTCTGAAATTGAAAAGCACTAAAAATGAACTCTGAAAAGGTTGAAAGTTGGCATGGTATCCTCATTTCACCCACATAGCATGTGCTAAAAAGTTGAGAGGGTTACGGCAAAAACTGGATGCACTTCGTGTACAAAACGGACAGTCCCTTTCGAAGTATGAGGGTTTCGGACATAAACTCATCTGTTGCAAAAGGCATTTCATTTTCTTGAACTTATTTGATGTCCAGGATTTTTGTGTGCTCAAAATGCACCATTCAAACCAACATCATCAATTTTCAACCCTTTCTGACTTCATTTGTTATTTTTCATGCAGTTATTGATTTTTTAAGCTAAATGACTCTGAAATTGAAAAGCACTACAAATGAACTCTGAAAAGGTTGAAAGTTGGCATCGTATCATCTTTTCACCCACATAGCATGCGCTAAAAAGTCGAGAGGGTTACGGCCAAAGATGGATGCACTTCATGTACAAAACGGACAGTCTCTTTCGAAGTATCAGGGTTTCGGACATAAACTCATCTGTTGCAAAAGGCATTTCATTTTCTTGAACTTATTTGTGCTCCAGGATTTTTGTGTGTTCAAAATGCACCATTCAAAGCCACATCATCAATTATCAACCCTTTCTGACTTCATTTCTTATTTTTCATGCAGTTATTGATTTTTTGAGCTAAATGACTCTGAAATTGAGAAGCACTACAAATGAACTCTGAAAAGGTTGAAAGTTGGCATGGTATCATCATTTCACGCACATAGCATGTGCTAAAAAGTTCAGTGGGTTACGGAAAATCTGGATGCACTTCGTGTACAAAACAGACAGTCTCTTTCGAAGTATTAGGTTTTCAGACATAAACTCAGGTTACAAAAGGCATTTCATTTTCTTGAACTTATTTGAACTCCAGGCTTTTTGTGTGTTCAAAATGCACCATTCAAAGCCACATCATCAATTTTCAACCCTTTCTAACTTCATTTGTTATTTTTCATGCAGTTGTTGATTTTTTTGAGCTAAATGACCCTGAAATTGAAAAGCACTACAAATGAATTCTGAAAATGTTGAAAGTTGGCATGGTATCATCATTTCACCCACATAGCATGTGCTAAAAAGTTGAGAGGGTTACGACAAAAGCTGGATGCACTTTGTGTTCAAAACGAACAGTCAATTTTGAAGTATCAGGGTTTCGGACATAAACTCATCTGTTGCAAAAGGCATTTCATTTTCTTGAACTTATTTGAACTCCAAGATTTTTGTGTGTTCAAAATGCACCATTCAAAGCCACATCATCAATTTTCAACCCTTTCTGACTTCATTTGTTATTTTTCATGCAGTTATTGATTTTTTTGATCTAAATGACTCTGAAATGGAAAAGCACTACAAATGAACTCTGAAAGGTTGAAAGTTGGTATGGTATCATCATTTCACCCACATAGCATGTGCTAAAAAGTTGAGAGGGATACGGCAAAAGCTGGATGCACTTCTTGTACAAAACGCATAGTCTCTTTCGAAGTATCAGGGTTTCGGACATAAACTCATTTGTTGCAAAAGGCATGTCATTTTCTTGAACTTATTTGATGTCCAGGATTTTTGTGTGCTCAAAATACACCATTCAAAGCCACATCATCAATTTTCAGCCCTTTCTGACTTCATTTGTTATTTTTCATGCAGTTATTGATTTTTTTGAGCTAAATGACCCTGAAATTGAAAAGCACTAAAAATGAACTCTGAAAAGGTTGAAAGTTGGCATGGTATCATCATTTCACCCACATAACATATGCTAAAAATTTGAGAGGGTTACGGCAAAATCTAGATGCACTTCGTGTACAAAACGGACAGTCTCTTTCGAAGTATCAGGGTTTTGGACATAAACTCATGTGTTGCAAAAGGCATTTCATTTTCTTGAACTTATTTGAACTCCAGGCTTTTTGTGTGTTCAAAATGCACCATTCAAAGCCACATCATCAATTTTCAACCCTTTCTGACTTCATTTGTTATTTTTCATGCAGTTATTTATATTTTTGAGCTAAATGACCCTGAAATTGAAAAGCACTACAAATGAACTCTGAAAAGGTTGAAAGTTGGCATGGTATCATCATTTCACCCACATAGCATGCGCTAAAAAGTTGAGAGGGTTACGGCCAAAGCTGGATGCACTTCATGTACAAAACGGACAGTCTCTTTCGAAGTATCAGGGTTTTGGACAAAAACTCATCTGTTGCAAAAGCCATTTCATTTTCTTGAACTTATTTGAGCTCCAGGATTTTTGTGTGTTCAAAATGCACCATTCAAAGCCACATCATCAATTTTCAACCCTTTCTGACTTCATTTGTTATTTTTCATGCAGTTAGTGATTTTTCTGAGCTAAATGACTCTGAAATTGAAAAGCACTAAAAATGAACTCTCAAAAGGTTGAAAGTTGGCATGGTATCATCATTTCACCCACATAACATGTGCTAAAAATTTGAGAGGGTTTCGGCAAAAGCTGGATGCACTTCGTGTACAAAACAGACAGTCTCTTTCGAAGTATCAGGGTTTCGGACATAAACTCATCTGTTGCAAAAGGCATTTCATTTTCTTGAACTTATTTGAACTCCAAGCTTTTTGTGTGTTCAAAATGCACCATTCAAAGCCACATCATCAATTTTCAACCCTTTCTGACTTCATTTGTTATTTTTCATCTAGTTATTGATATTTTTGAGCTAAATGACCCTGAAATTGAAAAGCACTACAAATGAACTCTGAAAAGGTTGAAAGTTGGCATGGTATCATCATTTCACCCACATAGCATGCGCTAAAAAATTGAGAGGGTTACGGCCAAAGGTGGATGCACTTCATGTACAAAACGGACAGTCTCTTTTGAAGTATCAGGGTTTCGGACATAAACTCATCTGTTGCAAAAGGCATTTCATTTTCTTGAACTTATTTGTGCTCCAAGATTTTTGTGTGTTCAAAATGCACCATTCAAAGCCACATCATCAATTATCAACCCTTTCTGACTTCATTTGTTATTTTTCATGCAGTTATTGATTTTTTGAGCTAAATGACTCTGAAATTGAGAAGAACTACAAATGAACTCTCAAAAGGTTGAAAGTTGGCATGGTATCATCATTTCACCCACATAGCATGTGCTAAAAAGTTGACAGGGTTACGGCAAAATCTGGATGCACTTCGTGTACAAAACAGACAGTCTCTTTGGAAGTATTAGGGTTTCAGACATAAACTCAGGTTACAAAAGGCATTTCATTTTCTTGAACTTATTTGAACTCCAGGCTTTTTGTGTGTTCAAAATGCAACATTCTAAGCCATATCATCAATTTTCAACCCTTTCTGACTTCATTTGTTATTTTTCATGCAGTTATTGATTTTTGTGAGCTAAATGACCCTGAAATTGAAAAGCACTACAAATGAACTCTGAAAAGGTTGAAAGTTGGCATGGTATCATCATTTCACCCACATAGCATGTGCTAAAAAGCTGGATGCACTTCGTGTACAAAATGGACAGGCTCTTTCGAAGTATGAGGGTTTCGGACATAAACTCATCTGTTGCAAAAGGCATTTTATTTTCTTGAACTTATTTGAACTCCAGGCTTTTTGTGTGTTCAAAATGCACCAATCTAAGCCACATCATCAATTTTCAACCCTTTCTGACTTCATTTGTTATTTTTCATGTAGTTATCGATTTTTTGAGCTTAGTGACTCTGAAATTGAAAAGCACTAAAAATGAACTCTGAAAAGGTTGAAAGTTGGCATGGTATCCTCATTTCACCCACATAGCATGTGCTAAAAAGTTGAGAGGGTTACGGCAAAAACTGGATGCACTTCGTGTACAAAACGGACAGTCCCTTTCGAAGTATGAGGGTTTCGGACATAAACTCATCTGTTGCAAAAGGCATTTCATTTTCTTGAACTTATTTGATGTCGAGGATTTTTCTGTGCTCAAAATGCACCATTCAAACCAACATCATCAATTTTCAACCCTTTCTGACTTCATTTGTTATTTTTCATGCAGTTATTGATTTTTTAAGCTAAATGACTCTGAAATTGAAAAGCACTACAAATGAACTCTGAAAAGGTTGAAAGTTGGCATCGTATCATCATTTCACCCACATAGCATGCGCTAAAAAGTTGAGAGGGTTACGGCCAAAGATGGATGCACTTCATGTACAAAACGGACAGTCTCTTTCGAAGTATCAGGGTTTCGGACATAAACTCATCTGTTGCAAAAGGCATTTCATTTTCTTGAACTTATTTGAACTCCAGGATTTTTGTGTGTTCAAAATGCACCATTCAAAGCCACATCATCAATTTTCAACCCTTTCTGACTTCATTTGTTATTTTTCATCTAGTTATTGATATTTTTGTGCTAAATGACCCTGAAATTGAAAAGCACTACAAATGAACTCTGAAAAGGTTGAAAGTTGGCATGGTATCATCATTTCACCCACATAGCATGCGCTAAAAAATTGAGAGGGTTACGGCCAAAGATGGATGCACTTCATGTACAAAACGGACAGTCTCTTTTGAAGTATCAGGGTTTCGGACATAAACTCATCTGTTGCAAAAGGCATTTCATTTTCTTGAACTTATTTGTGCTCCAGGCTTTTTGTGTGTTCAAAATGCACCATTCAAAGCCACATCATCAATTTTCAACCCTTTCTGACTTCATTTGTTATTTTTCATGCAGTTATTGATTTTTGTGAGCTAAATGACTCTGAAATTGAGAAGAACTACAAATGAACTCTGAAAAGGTTGAAAGTTGGCATGGTATCATCATTTCACCCACATAGCATGTGCTAAAAAGTTGACAGGGTTACGGCAAAATCTGGATGCACTTCGTGTACAAAACAGACAGTCTCTTTGGAAGTATTAGGGTTTCAGACATAAACTCAGGTTACAAAAGGCATTTCATTTTCTTGAACTTATTTGAACTCCAGGCTTTTTGTGTGTTCAAAATGCAACATTCTAAGCCATATCATCAATTTTCAACCCTTTCTGACTTCATTTGTTATTTTTCATGCAGTTATTGATTTTTGTGAGCTAAATGACCCTGAAATTGAAAAGCACTAGAAATGAACTCTGAAAAGGTTGAAAGTTGGCATGGTATCATCATTTCACCCACATAGCATGTGCTAAAAAGCTGGATGCACTTCGTGTACAAAATGGACAGGCTCTTTCGAAGTATGAGGGTTTCGGACATAAACTCATCTGTTGCAAAAGGCATTTCATTTTCTTCAACTTATTTGAACTCCAGGCTTTTTGTGTGTTCAAAATGCACCATTCTAAGCCACATCATCAATTTTCAACCCTTTCTGACTTCATTTGTTATTTTTCATGTAGTTATCGATTTTTTGAGCTTAGTGACTCTGAAATTGAAAAGCACTAAAAATGAACTCTGAAAAGGTTGAAAGTTGGCATGGTATCCTCATTTCACCCACATAGCATGTGCTAAAAAGTTGAGAGGGTTACGGCAAAAACTGGATGCACTTCGTGTACAAAACGGACAGTCTCTTTCGAAGTATCAGGGTTTCGGACATAAACTCATCTGTTGCAAAAGGCATTTCATTTTCTTGAACTTATTTGAACTCCAAGCTTTTTGTGTGTTCAAAATGCACCATTCAAAGCCACATCATCAATTTTCAACCCTTTCTGACTTCATTTGTTATTTTTCATGCAGTTATTGATTTTTTGAGCTAAATGACTCTGAAATTGAGAAGCACTACAAATGAACTCTGAAAAGGTTGAAAGTTGGCATGGTATCATCATTTCACCCACATAGCATGTGCTAAAAAGCTGGATGCACTTCGTGTACAAAATGGACAGGCTCTTTCGAAGTATGAGGGTTTCGGACATAAACTCATCTGTTGCAAAAGGCATTTCATTTTCTTGAACTTATTTGAACTCCAGGCTTTTTGTGTGTTCAAAATGCACCATTATAAGCCACATCATCAATTTTCAACCCTTTCTGACTTCATTTGTTATTTTTCATGTAGTTATCGATTTTTTGAGCTTAGTGACTCTGAAATTGAAAAGCACTAAAAATGAACTCTGAAAAGGTTGAAAGTTGGCATGGTATCCTCATTTCACCCACATAGCATGTGCTAAAAAGTTGAGAGGGTTACGGCAAAAACTGGATGCACTTCGTGTACAAAACGGACAGTACCTTTCGAAGTATGAGGGTTTCGGACATAAACTCATCTGTTGCAAAAGGCATTTCATTTTCTTGAACTTATTTGATGTCCAGGATTTTTGTGTGCTCAAAATGCACCATTCAAACCAACATCATCAATTTTCAACCCTTTCTGACTTCATTTGTTATTTTTCATGCAGTTATTGATTTTTTAAGCTAAATGACTCTGAAATTGAAAAGCACTACAAATGAACTCTGAAAAGGTTGAAAGTTGGCATCGTATCATCATTTCACCCACATAGCATGCGCTAAAAAGTTGAGAGGGTTACGGCCAAAGATGGATGCACTTCATGTACAAAACGGACAGTCTCTTTCGAAGTATCAGGGTTTCGGACATAAACTCATCTGTTGAAAAAGGCATTTCATTTTCTTGAACTTATTTGTGCTCCAGGATTTTTGTGTGTTCAAAATGCACCATTCAAAGCCACATCATCAATTATCAACCCTTTCTGACTTCATTTCTTATTTTTCATGCAGTTATTGATTTTTTGAGCTAAATGACTCTGAAATTGAGAAGCACTACAAATGAACTCTGAAAAGGTTGAAAGTTGGCATGGTATCATCATTTCACGCACATAGCATGTGCTAAAAAGTTGAGAGGGTTACGGAAAATCTGGATGCACTTCGTGTACAAAACAGACAGTCTCTTTCGAAGTATTAGGTTTTCAGACATAAACTCAGGTTACAAAAGGCATTTCATTTTCTTGAACTTATTTGAACTCCAGGCTTTTTGTGTGTTCAAAATGCACCATTCAAAGCCACATCATCAATTTTCAACCCTTTTTAACTTCATTTGTTATTTTTCATGCAGTTGTTGATTTTTTTGAGCTAAATGACCCTGAAATTGAAAAGCACTACAAATGAATTCTGAAAATGTTGAAAGTTGGCATGGTATCATCATTTCACCCACATAGCATGTGCTAAAAAGTTGAGAGGGTTACGACAAAAGCTGGATGCACTTTGTGTTCAAAACGAACAGTCAATTTTGAAGTATGAGGGTTTCGGACATAAACTCATCTGTTGCAAAAGGCATTTCATTTTCTTGAACTTATTTGAACTCCAAGATTTTTGTGTGTTCAAAATGAACCATTCAAAGCCACATCATCAATTTTCAACCCTTTCTGACTTCATTTGTTATTTTTCATGCAGTTATTGATTTTTTTGATCTAAATGACTCTGAAATGGAAAAGCACTACAAATGAACTCTGAAAGGTTGAAAGTTGGCATGGTATCATCATTTCACCCACATAGCATGTGCTAAAAAGTTTAGAGGGATACGGCAAAAGCTGGATGCACTTCTTGTACGAAACGCATAGTCTCTTTCGAAGTATCAGGGTTTCGGACATAAACTCATTTGTTGCAAAAGGCATGTCATTTTCTTGAACTTATTTGATGTCCAGGATTTTTGTGTGCTTAAAATGCAGCATTCAAAGCCACATCATCAATTTTCAACCCTTTCTGACTTCATTTGTTATTTTTCATGCAGTTATTGATTTTTTTGAGCTAAATGACCCTGAAATTGAAAAGCACTAAAAATGAACTCTGAAAAGGTTGAAAGTTGGCATGGTATCATCATTTCACCCACATAACATATGCTAAAAATTTGAGAGGGTTACGGCAAAATCTAGATGCACTTCGTGTACAAAACGGACAGTCTCTTTCGAAGTATCAGGGTTTCGGACATAAACTCATGTGTTGCAAAAGGCATTTCATTTTCTTGAACTTATTTGAACTCCAGGCTTTTTGTGTGTTCAAAATGCACCATTCAAAGCCACATCATCAATTTTCAACCCTTTCTGACTTCATTTGTTATTTTTCATGCAGTTATTGATATTTTTGAGCTAAATGACCCTGAAATTGAAAAGCACTACAAATGAACTCTGAAAAGGTTGAAAGTTGGCATGGTATCATCATTTCACCCACATAGCATGCGCTAAAAAGTTGAGAGGGTTACGGCCAAAGCTGGATGCACTTCATGTACAAAACGGACAGTCTCTTTCGAAGTATCAGGGTTTTGGACATAAACTCATCTGTTGCAAAAGCCATTTCATTTTCTGGAACTTATTTGAGCTCCAGGATTTTTGTGTGTTCAAAATGCACCATTCAAAGCCACATCATCAATTTTCAACCCTTTCTGACTTCATTTGTTATTTTTCATGCAGTTATTGATTTTTCTGAGCTAATGACTCTGAAATTGAAAAGCACTAAAAATGAACTCTCAAAAGGTTGAAAGTTGGCATGGTATCATCATTTCACCCACATAACATGTGCTAAAAATTTGAGAGGGTTTCGGCAAAAGCTGGATGCACTTCGTGTACAAAACGGACAGTCTCTTTCGAAGTATCAGGGTTTCGGACATAAACTCATCTGTTGCAAAAGGCATTTCATTTTCTTGAACTTATTTGAACTCCAAGCTTTTTGTGTGTTCAAAATGCACCATTCAAAGCCACATCATCAATTTTCAACCCTTTCTGACTTCATTTGTTATTTTTCATCTAGTTATTGATATTTTTGTGCTAAATGACCCTGAAATTGAAAAGCACTACAAATGAACTCTGAAAAGGTTGAAAGTTGGCATGGTATCATCATTTCACCCACATAGCATGCGCTAAAAAATTGAGAGGGTTACGGCCAAAGATGGATGCACTTCATGTACAAAACGGACAGTCTCTTTTGAAGTATCAGGGTTTCGGACATAAACTCATCTGTTGCAAAAGGCATTTCATTTTCTTGAACTTATTTGTGCTCCAGGCTTTTTGTGTGTTCAAAATGCACCATTCAAAGCCACATCATCAATTTTCAACCCTTTCTGACTTCATTTGTTATTTTTCATGCAGTTATTGATTTTTGTGAGCTAAATGACTCTGAAATTGAGAAGAACTACAAATGAACTCTGAAAAGGTTGAAAGTTGGCATGGTATCATCATTTCACCCACATAGCATGTGCTAAAAAGTTGACAGGGTTACGGCAAAATCTGGATGCACTTCGTGTACAAAACAGACAGTCTCTTTGGAAGTATTAGGGTTTCAGACATAAACTCAGGTTACAAAAGGCATTTCATTTTCTTGAACTTATTTGAACTCCAGGCTTTTTGTGTGTTCAAAATGCAACATTCTAAGCCATATCATCAATTTTCAACCCTTTCTGACTTCATTTGTTATTTTTCATGCAGTTATTGATTTTTGTGAGCTAAATGACCCTGAAATTGAAAAGCACTAGAAATGAACTCTGAAAAGGTTGAAAGTTGGCATGGTATCATCATTTCACCCACATAGCATGTGCTAAAAAGCTGGATGCACTTCGTGTACAAAATGGACAGGCTCTTTCGAAGTATGAGGGTTTCGGACATAAACTCATCTGTTGCAAAAGGCATTTCATTTTCTTCAACTTATTTGAACTCCAGGCTTTTTGTGTGTTCAAAATGCACCATTCTAAGCCACATCATCAATTTTCAACCCTTTCTGACTTCATTTGTTATTTTTCATGTAGTTATCGATTTTTTGAGCTTAGTGACTCTGAAATTGAAAAGCACTAAAAATGAACTCTGAAAAGGTTGAAAGTTGGCATGGTATCCTCATTTCACCCACATAGCATGTGCTAAAAAGTTGAGAGGGTTACGGCAAAAACTGGATGCACTTCGTGTACAAAACGGACAGTCTCTTTCGAAGTATCAGGGTTTCGGACATAAACTCATCTGTTGCAAAAGGCATTTCATTTTCTTGAACTTATTTGAACTCCAAGCTTTTTGTGTGTTCAAAATGCACCATTCAAAGCCACATCATCAATTTTCAACCCTTTCTGACTTCATTTGTTATTTTTCATCTAGTTATTGATATTTTTGAGCTAAATGACCCTGAAATTGAAAAGCACTACAAATGAACTCTGAAAAGGTTGAAAGTTGGCATGGTATCATCATTTCACCCACATAGCATGCGCTAAAAAATTGAGAGGGTTACGGCCAAAGATGGATGCACTTCATGTACAAAACGGACAGTCTCTTTTGAAGTATCAGGGTTTCGGACATAAACTCATCTGTTGCAAAAGGCATTTCATTTTCTTGAACTTATTTGTGCTCCAGGCTTTTTGTGTGTTCAAAATGCACCATTCAAAGCCACATCATCAATTTTCAACCCTTTCTGACTTCATTTGTTATTTTTCATGCAGTTATTGATTTTTGTGAGCTAAATGACTCTGAAATTGAGAAGAACTACAAATGAACTCTGAAAAGGTTGAAAGTTGGCATGGTATCATCATTTCACCCACATAGCATGTGCTAAAAAGTTGACAGGGTTACGGCAAAATCTGGATGCACTTCGTGTACAAAATAGACAGTCTCTTTGGAAGTATTAGGGTTTCAGACATAAACTCAGGTTACAAAAGGCATTTCATTTTCTTGAACTTATTTGAACTCCAGGCTTTTTGTGTGTTCAAAATGCACCATTCAAAGCCACATCATCAATTTTCAACCCTTTCTGACTTCATTTGTTATTTTTCATGCAGTTATTGATTTTTCTGAGCTAAATGACTCTGAAATTGAAAAGCACTAAAAATGAACTCTCAAAAGGTTGAAAGTTGGCATGGTATCATCATTTCACCCACATAACATGTGCTAAAAATTTGAGAGGGTTTCGGCAAAAGCTGGATGCACTTCGTGTACAAAACGGACAGTCTCTTTCGAAGTATCAGGGTTTCGGACATAAACTCATCTGTTGCAAAAGGCATTTCATTTTCTTGAACTTATTTGAACTCCAAGCTTTTTGTGTGTTCAAAATGCACCATTCAAAGCCACTATCATCAATTTTCAACCCTTTCTGACTTCATTTGTTATTTTTCATCTAGTTATTGATATTTTTGTGCTAAATGACCCTGAAATTGAAAAGCACTACAAATGAACTCTGAAAAGGTTGAAAGTTGGCATGGTATCATCATTTCACCCACATAGCATGCGCTAAAAAATTGAGAGGGTTACGGCCAAAGATGGATGCACTTCATGTACAAAACGGACAGTCTCTTTTGAAGTATCAGGGTTTCGGACATAAACTCATCTGTTGCAAAAGGCATTTTCATTTTCTTGAACTTATTTGTGCTCCAGGCTTTTTGTGTGTTCAAAATGCACCATTCAAAGCCACATCATCAATTTTCAACCCTTTCTGACTTCATTTGTTATTTTTCATGCAGTTATTGATTTTTGTGAGCTAAATGACTCTGAAATTGAGAAGAACTACAAATGAACTCTGAAAAGGTTGAAAGTTGGCATGGTATCATCATTTCACCCACATAGCATGTGCTAAAAAGTTGACAGGGTTACGGCAAAATCTGGATGCACTTCGTGTACAAAACAGACAGTCTCTTTGGAAGTATTAGGGTTTCAGACATAAACTCAGGTTACAAAAGGCATTTCATTTTCTTGAACTTATTTGAACTCCAGGCTTTTTGTGTGTTCAAAATGCAACATTCTAAGCCATATCATCAATTTTCAACCCTTTCTGACTTCATTTGTTATTTTTCATGCAGTTATTGATTTTTGTGAGCTAAATGACCCTGAAATTGAAAAGCACTAGAAATGAACTCTGAAAAGGTTGAAAGTTGGCATGGTATCATCATTTCACCCACATAGCATGTGCTAAAAAGCTGGATGCACTTCGTGTACAAAATGGACAGGCTCTTTCGAAGTATGAGGGTTTCGGACATAAACTCATCTGTTGCAAAAGGCATTTCATTTTCTTCAACTTATTTGAACTCCAGGCTTTTTGTGTGTTCAAAATGCACCATTCTAAGCCACATCATCAATTTTCAACCCTTTCTGACTTCATTTGTTATTTTTCATGTAGTTATCGATTTTTTGAGCTTAGTGACTCTGAAATTGAAAAGCACTAAAAATGAACTCTGAAAAGGTTGAAAGTTGGCATGGTATCCTCATTTCACCCACATAGCATGTGCTAAAAAGTTGAGAGGGTTACGGCAAAAACTGGATGCACTTCGTGTACAAAACGGACAGTCTCTTTCGAAGTATCAGGGTTTCGGACATAAACTCATCTGTTGCAAAAGGCATTTCATTTTCTTGAACTTATTTGAACTCCAAGCTTTTTGTGTGTTCAAATGCACCATTCAAAGCCACATCATCAATTTTCAACCCTTTCTGACTTCATTTGTTATTTTTCATCTAGTTATTGATATTTTTGAGCTAAATGACCCTGAAATTGAAAAGCACTACAAATGAACTCTGAAAAGGTTGAAAGTTGGCATGGTATCATCATTTCACCCACATAGCATGCGCTAAAAAATTGAGAGGGTTACGGCCAAAGATGGATGCACTTCATGTACAAAACGGACAGTCTCTTTTGAAGTATCAGGGTTTCGGACATAAACTCATCTGTTGCAAAAGGCATTTCATTTTCTTGAACTTATTTGTGCTCCAGGCTTTTTGTGTGTTCAAAATGCACCATTCAAAGCCACATCATCAATTTTCAACCCTTTCTGACTTCATTTGTTATTTTTCATGCAGTTATTGATTTTTGTGAGCTAAATGACTCTGAAATTGAGAAGAACTACAAATGAACTCTGAAAAGGTTGAAAGTTGGCATGGTATCATCATTTCACCCACATAGCATGTGCTAAAAAGTTGACAGGGTTACGGCAAAATCTGGATGCACTTCGTGTACAAAACAGACAGTCTCTTTGGAAGTATTAGGGTTTCAGACATAAACTCAGGTTACAAAAGGCATTTCATTTTCTTGAACTTATTTGAACTCCAGGCTTTTTGTGTGTTCAAAATGCAACATTCTAAGCCATATCATCAATTTTCAACCCTTTCTGACTTCATTTGTTATTTTTCATGCAGTTATTGATTTTTGTGAGCTAAATGACCCTGAAATTGAAAAGCACTACAAATGAACTCTGAAAAGGTTGAAAGTTGGCATGGTATCATCATTTCACCCACATAGCATGTGCTAAAAAGCTGGATGCACTTCGTGTACAAAATGGACAGGCTCTTTCGAAGTATGAGGGTTTCGGACATAAACTCATCTGTTGCAAAAGGCATTTCATTTTCTTCAACTTATTTGAACTCCAGGCTTTTTGTGTGTTCAAAATGCACCATTCTAAGCCACATCATCAATTTTCAAACCCTTTCTGACTTCATTTGTTATTTTTCATGTAGTTATCGATTTTTTGAGCTTAGTGACTCTGAAATTGAAAAGCACTAAAAATGAACTCCGAAAAGGTTGAAAGTTGGCATGGTATCCTCATTTCACCCACATAGCATGTGCTAAAAAGTTGAGAGGGTTACGGCAAAAACTGGATGCACTTCGTGTACAAAACGGACAGTCCCTTTCGAAGTATGAGGGTTTCGGACATAAACTCATCTGTTGCAAAAGGCATTTCATTTTCTTGAACTTATTTGATGTCCAGGATTTTTGTGTGCTCAAAATGCACCATTCAAACCAACATCATCAATTTTCAACCCTTTCTGACTTCATTTGTTATTTTTCATGCAGTTATTGATTTTTAAGCTAAATGACTCTGAAATTGAAAAGCACTACAAATGAACTCTGAGAAGGTTGAAAGTTGGCATCGTATCATCATTTCACCCACATAGCATGCGCTAAAAAGGTGAGAGGGTTACGGCCAAAGATGGATGCACTTCATGTACAAAACGGACAGTCTCTTTCGAAGTATCAGGGTTTCGGACATAAACTCATCTGTTGCAAAAGGCATTTCATTTTCTTGAACTTATTTGTGCTCCAGGATTTTTGTGTGTTCAAAATGCGCCATTCAAAGCCACATCATCAATTATCAACCCTTTCTGACTTCATTTCTTATTTTTCATGCAGTTATTGATTTTTTGAGCTAAATGACTCTGAAAGTGAGAAGCAGTACAAATGAACTCTGAAAAGGTTGAAAGTTGGCATGGTATCATCATTTCACGCACATAGCATGTGCTAAAAAGTTGAGAGGGTTACGGAAAATCTGGATGCACTTCGTGTACAAAACACACAGTCTCTTTCGAAGTATTAGGTTTTCAGACATAAACTCAGGTTACAAAAGGCATTTCATTTTCTTGAACTTATTTGAACTCCAGGCTTTTTGTGTGTTCAAAATGCACCATTCAAAGCCACATCATCAATTTTCAACCCTTTCTAACTTCATTTGCTATTTTTCATGCAGTTTTTGATTTTTTTGAGCTAAATGACCCTGAAATTGAAAAGCACTACAAATGAATTCTGAAAATGTTGAAAGTTGGCATGGTATCATCATTTCACCCACATAGCATGTGCTAAAAAGTTGAGAGGGTTACGACAAAAGCTGGATGCACTTTGTGTTCAAAACGAACAGTCAATTTTGAAGTATGAGGGTTTCGGACATAAACTCATCTGTTGCAAAAGGCATTTCATTTTCTTGAACTTATTTGAACTCCAAGATTTTTGTGTGTTCAAAATGCACCATTCAAAGCCACATCATCAATTTTCAACCCTTTCTGACTTCATTTGTTATTTTTCATGCAGTTATTGATTTTTTTGATCTAAATGACTCTGAAATGGAAAAGCACTACAAATGAACTCTGAAAGGTTGAAAGTTGGCATGGTATCATCATTTCACCCACATAGCATGTGCTAAAAAGTTGAGAGGGATACGGCAAAAGCTGGATGCACTTCTTGTACAAAACGCATAGTCTCTTTCGAAGTATCAGGGTTTCGGACATAAACTCATTTGTTGCAAAAGGCATGTCATTTTCTTGAACTTATTTGATGTCCAGGATTTTTGTGTGCTCAAAATGCACCATTCAAAGCCACATCATCAATTTTCAACCCTTTCTGACTTCATTTGTTATTTTTCATGCAGTTATTGATTTTTTTGAGCTAAATGACCCTGAAATTGAAAAGCACTAAAAATGAACTCTGAAAAGGTTGAAAGTTGGCATGGTATCCTCATTTCACCCACATAACATATGCTAAAAATTTGAGAGCGTTACGGCAAAATCTAGATGCACTTCGTGTACAAAACGGACAGTCTCTTTCGAAGTATCAGGGTTTCGGACATAAACTCATGTGTCGCAAAAGGCATTTCATTTTCTTGAACTTATTTGAACTCCAGGCTTTTTGTGTGTTCAAAATGCACCATTCAAAGCCACATCATCAATTTTCAACCCTTTCTGACTTCATTTGTTATTTTTCATGCAGTTATTGATATTTTTGAGCTAAATGACCCTGAAATTGAAAAGCACTACAAATGAACTCTGAAAAGGTTGAAAGTTGGCATGGTATCATCATTTCACCCACATAGCATGCGCTAAAAAGTTGAGAGGGTTACGGCCAAAGCTGGATGCACTTCATGTACAAAACGGACAGTCTCTTTCGAAGTATCAGGGTTTTGGACATAAACTCATCTGTTGCAAAAGCCATTTCATTTTCTTGAACTTATTTGAGCTCCAGGATTTTTGTGTGTTCAAAATGCACCATTCAAAGCCACATCATCAATTTTCAACCCTTTCTGACTTCATTTGTTATTTTTCATGCAGTTATTGATTTTTCTGAGCTAAATGACTCTGAAATTGAAAAGCACTAAAAATGAACTCTCAAAAGGTTGAAAGTTGGCATGGTATCATCATTTCACCCACATAACATGTGCTAAAAATTTGAGAGGGTTTCGGCTAAAGCTGGATGCACTTCGTGTACAAAACGGACAGTCTCTTTCGAAGTATCAGGGTTTCGGACATAAACTCATCTGTTGCAAAAGGCATTTCATTTTCTTGAACTTATTTGAACTCCAAGCTTTTTGTGTGTTCAAAATGCACCATTCAAAGCCACATCATCAATTTTCAACCCTTTCTGACTTCATTTGTTATTTTTCATCTAGTTATTGATATTTTTGAGCTAAATGACCCTGAAATTGAAAAGCACTACAAATGAACTCTGAAAAGGTTGAAAGTTGGCATGGTATCATCATTTCACCCACATAGCATGCGCTAAAAAATTGACAGGGTTACGGCCAAAGATGGATGCACTTCATGTACAAAACGGACAGTCTCTTTTGAAGTATCAGGGTTTCGGACATAAACTCATCTGTTGCAAAAGGCATTTCATTTTCTTGAACTTATTTGTGCTCCAAGATTTTTGTGTGTTCAAAATGCACCATTCAAAGCCACATCATCAATTATCAACCCTTTCTGACTTCATTTGTTATTTTTCATGCAGTTATTGATTTTTTGAGCTAAATGACTCTGAAATTGAGAAGAACTACAAATGAACTCTCAAAAGGTTGAAAGTTGGCATGGTATCATCATTTCACCCACATAGCATGTGCTAAAAAGTTGACAGGGTTACGGCAAAATCTGGATGCACTTCGTGTACAAAACAGACAGTCTCTTTGGAAGTATTAGGGTTTCAGACATAAACTCAGGTTACAAAAGGCATTTCATTTTCTTGAACTTATTTGAACTCCAGGCTTTTTGTGTGTTCAAAATGCAACATTCTAAGCCATATCATCAATTTTCAACCCTTTCTGACTTCATTTGTTATTTTTCATGCAGTTATTGATTTTTGTGAGCTAAATGACCCTGAAATTGAAAAGCACTAGAAATGAACTCTGAAAAGGTTGAAAGTTGGCATGGTATCATCATTTCACCCACATAGCATGTGCTAAAAAGCTGGATGCACTTCGTGTACAAAATGGACAGGCTCTTTCGAAGTATGAGGGTTTCGGACATAAACTCATCTGTTGCAAAAGGCATTTCATTTTCTTCAACTTATTTGAACTCCAGGCTTTTTGTGTGTTCAAAATGCACCATTCTAAGCCACATCATCAATTTTCAACCCTTTCTGACTTCATTTGTTATTTTTCATGTAGTTATCGATTTTTTGAGCTTAGTGACTCTGAAATTGAAAAGCACTAAAAATGAACTCTGAAAAGGTTGAAAGTTGGCATGGTATCCTCATTTCACCCACATAGCATGTGCTAAAAAGTTGAGAGGGTTACGGCAAAAACTGGATGCACTTCGTGTACAAAACGGACAGTCCCTTTCGAAGTATGAGGGTTTCGGACATAAACTCATCTGTTGCAAAAGGCATTTCATTTTCTTGAACTTATTTGATGTCCAGGATTTTTTGTGTGCTCAAAATGCACCATTCAAACCAACATCATCAATTTTCAACCCTTTCTGACTTCATTTGTTATTTTTCATGCAGTTATTGATTTTTTAAGCTAAATGACTCTGAAATTGAAAATCACTACAAATGAACTCTGAAAAGGTTGAAAGTTGGCATAGTATCATCATTTCACCCACATAGCATGCGCTAAAAAGTTGAGAGGGTTACGGCCTAAGATGGATGCACTTCATGTACAAAACGGACAGTCTCTTTCGAAGTATCAGGGTTTCGGACATAAACTCATCTGTTGCACAAGGCATTTCATTTTCTTGAACTTATTTGTGCTCCAGGATTTTTGTGTGTTCAAAATGCACCATTCAAAGCCACATCATCAATTATCAACCCTTTCTGACTTCATTTGTTATTTTTCATGCAGTTATTGATTTTTTGAGCTAAATGACTCTGAAATTGAGAAGCACTACAAATGAACTCTAAAAAGGTTGAAAGTTGGCATGGTATCATCATTTCACGCACATAGCATGTGCTAAAAAGTTGAGAGGCTTACGGAAAATCAGGATGCACTTCGTGTACAAAACAGACAGTCTCTTTCGAAGTATTAGGTTTTCAGACATAAACTCAGGTTACAAAAGGCATTTCATTTTCTTGAACTTATTTGAACTCCAGGCTTTTTGTGTGTTCAAAATGCACCATTCAAAGCCACATCATCAATTTTCAACCCTTTCTAACTTCATTTGTTATTTTTCATGCAGTTGTTGATTTTTTTGAGCTAAATGACCCTGAAATTGAAAAGCACTACAAATGAATTCTGAAAATGTTGAAAGTTGGCATGGTATCATCATTTCACCCACATAGCATGTGCTAAAAAGTTGAGAGGGTTACGACAAAAGCTGGATGCACTTTGTGTTCAAAACGAACAGTCAATTTTGAAGTATCAGGGTTTCGGACATAAACTCATCTGTTGCAAAAGGCATTTCATTTTCTTGAACTTATTTGAACTCCAAGATTTTTGTGTGTTCAAAATGCACCATTCAAAGCCACATCATCAATTTTCAACCCTTTCTGACTTCATTTGTTATTTTTCATGCAGTTATTGATTTTTTTGATCTAAATGACTCTGAAATGGAAAAGCACTACAAATGAACTCTGAAAGGTTGAAAGTTGGCATGGTATCATCATTTCACCCACAGAGCATGTGCTAAAAAGTTGAGAGGGATACGGCAAAAGCTGGATGCACTTCTTGTACAAAACGCATAGTCTCTTTCGAAGTATCAGGGTTTCGGACATAAACTCATTTGTTGCAAAAGGCATGTCATTTTCTTGAACTTATTTGATGTCCAGGATTTTTGTGTGCTCAAAATGCACCATTCAAAGCCACATCATCAATTTTCAACCCTTTCTGACTTCATTTGTTATTTTTCATGCAGTTATTGATTTTTTTTGAGCTAAATGACCCTGAAATTGAAAAGCACTAAAAATGAACTCTGAAAAGGTTGAAGGTTGGCATGGTATCAACATTTCACCCACATAACATATGCTAAAAATTTGAGAGGGTTACGGAAAAATCTAGATGCACTTCGTGTACAAAACGGACAGTCTCTTTCGAAGTATCAGGGTTTCGGACATAAACTCATGTGTTGCAAAAGGCATTTCATTTTCTTGAACTTATTTGAACTCCAGGCTTTTTGTGTGTTCAAAATGCACCATTCAAAGCCACATCATCAATTTTCAACCCTTTCTGACTTCATTTGTTATTTTTCATGCAGTTATTGATATTTTTGAGCTAAATGACCCTGAAATTGAAAAGCACTACAAATGAACTCTGAAAAGGTTGAAAGTTGGCATGGTATCATCATTTCACCCATATAGCATGCGCTAAAAAGTTGAGAGGGTTACGGCCAAAGCTGGATGCACTTCATGTACAAAACGGACAGTCTCTTTCGAAGTATCAGGGTTTTGGACATAAACTCATCTGTTGCAAAAGCCATTTCATTTTCTCGAACTTATTTGAGCTCCAGGATTTTTGTGTGTTCAAAATGCACCATTCAAAGCCACATCATCAATTTTCAACCCTTTCTGACTTCATTTGTTATTTTTCATGCAGTTATTGATTTTTCTGAGCTAAATGACTCTGAAATTGAAAAGCACTAAAAATGAACTCTCAAAAGGTTGAAAGTTGGCATGGTATCATCATTTCACCCACATAACATGTGCTAAAAATTTGAGAGGGTTTCGGCAAAAGCTGGATGCACTTCGTGTACAAAACGGACAGTCTCTTTCGAAGTATCAGGGTTTCGGACATAAACTCATCTGTTGCAAAAGGCATTTCATTTTCTTGAACTTATTTGAACTCCAAGCTTTTTGTGTGTTCAAAATGCACCATTCAAAGCCACATCATCAATTTTCAACCCTTTCTGACTTCATTTGTTATTTTTCATCTAGTTATTGATATTTTTGAGCTAAATGACCCTGAAATTGAAAAGCACTACAAATGAACTCTGAAAAGGTTGAAAGTTGGCATGGTATCATCATTTCACCCACATAGCATGCGCTAAAAAATTGAGAGGGTTACGGCCAAAGATGGATGCACTTCATGTACAAAACGGACAGTCTCTTTTGAAGTATCAGGGTTTCGGACATAAACTCATCTGTTGCAAAAGGCATTTCATTTTCTTGAACTTATTTGTGCTCCAAGATTTTTGCGTGTTCAAAATGCACCATTCAAAGCCACATCATCAATTATCAACCCTTTCTGACTTCATTTGTTATTTTTCATGCAGTTATTGATTTTTTGAGCTAAATGACTCTGAAATTGAGAAGAACTACAAATGAACTCTCAAAAGGTTGAAAGTTGGCATGGTATCATCATTTCACCCACATAGCATGTGCTAAAAAGTTGACAGGGTTACGGCAAAATCTGGATGCACTTCGTGTACAAAACAGACAGTCTCTTTGGAAGTATTAGGGTTTCAGACATAAACTCAGGTTACAAAAGGCATTTCATTTTCTTGAACTTATTTGAACTCCAGGCTTTTTGTGTGTTCAAAATGCAACATTCTAAGCCATATCATCAATTTTCAACCCTTTCTGACTTCATTTGTTATTTTTCATGCAGTTATTGATTTTTGTGAGCTAAATGACCCTGAAATTGAAAAGCACTACAAATGAACTCTGAAAAGGTTGAAAGTTGGCATGGTATCATCATTTCACCCACATAGCATGTGCTAAAAAGCTGGATGCACTTCGTGTACAAAATGGACAGGCTCTTTCGAAGTATGAGGGTTTCGGACATAAACTCATCTGTTGCAAAAGGCATTTCATTTTCTTCAACTTATTTGAACTCCAGGCTTTTTGTGTGTTCAAAATGCACCATTCTAAGCCACATCATCAATTTTCAACCCTTTCTGACTTCATTTGTTATTTTTCATGTAGTTATCGATTTTTTGAGCTTAGTGACTCTGAAATTGAAAAGCACTAAAAATGAACTCTGAAAAGGTTGAAAGTTGGCATGGTATCCTCATTTCACCCACATAGCATGTGCTAAAAAGTTGAGAGGGTTACGGCAAAAACTGGATGCACTTCGTGTACAAAACGGACAGTCCCTTTCGAAGTATGAGGGTTTCGGACATAAACTCATCTGTTGCAAAAGGCATTTCATTTTCTTGAACTTATTTGATGTCCAGGATTTTTGTGTGCTCAAAATGCACCATTCAAACCAACATCATCAATTTTCAACCCTTTCTGACTTCATTTGTTATTTTTCATGCAGTTATTGATTTTTTAAGCTAAATGACTCTGAAATTGAAAATCACTACAAATGAACTCTGAAAAGGTTGAAAGTTGGCATAGTATCATCATTTCACCCACATAGCATGCGCTAAAAAGTTGAGAGGGTTACGGCCTAAGATGGATGCACTTCATGTACAAAACGGACAGTCTCTTTCGAAGTATCAGGGTTTCGGACATAAACTCATCTGTTGCACAAGGCATTTCATTTTCTTGAACTTATTTGTGCTCCAGGATTTTTGTGTGTTCAAAATGCACCATTCAAAGCCACATCATCAATTATCAACCCTTTCTGACTTCATTTGTTATTTTTCATGCAGTTATTGATTTTTTGAGCTAAATGACTCTGAAATTGAGAAGCACTACAAATGAACTCTAAAAAGGTTGAAAGTTGGCATGGTATCATCATTTCACGCACATAGCATGTGCTAAAAAGTTGAGAGGCTTACGGAAAATCAGGATGCACTTCGTGTACAAAACAGACAGTCTCTTTCGAAGTATTAGGTTTTCAGACATAAACTCAGGTTACAAAAGGCATTTCATTTTCTTGAACTTATTTGAACTCCAGGCTTTTTGTGTGTTCAAAATGCACCATTCAAAGCCACATCATCAATTTTCAACCCTTTCTAACTTCATTTGTTATTTTTCATGCAGTTGTTTATTTTTTTGAGCTAAATGACCCTGAAATTGAAAAGCACTACAAATGAATTCTGAAAATGTTGAAAGTTGGCATGGTATCATCATTTCACCCACATAGCATGTGCTAAAAAGTTGAGAGGGTTACGACAAAAGCTGGATGCACTTTGTGTTCAAAACGAACAGTCAATTTTGAAGTATCAGGGTTTCGGACATAAACTCATCTGTTGCAAAAGGCATTTCATTTTCTTGAACTTATTTGAACTCCAAGATTTTTGTGTGTTCAAAATGCACCATTCAAAGCCACATCATCAATTTTCAACCCTTTCTGACTTCATTTGTTATTTTTCATGCAGTTATTGATTTTTTTGATCTAAATGACTCTGAAATGGAAAAGCACTACAAATGAACTCTGAAAGGTTGAAAGTTGGCATGGTATCATCATTTCACCCACAGAGCATGTGCTAAAAAGTTGAGAGGGATACGGCAAAAGCTGGATGCACTTCTTGTACAAAACGCATAGTCTCTTTCGAAGTATCAGGGTTTCGGACATAAACTCATTTGTTGCAAAAGGCATGTCATTTTCTTGAACTTATTTGATGTCCAGGATTTTTGTGTGCTCAAAATGCACCATTCAAAGCCACATCATCAATTTTCAACCCTTTCTGACTTCATTTGTTATTTTTCATGCAGTTATTGATTTTTTTGAGCTAAATGACCCTGAAATTGAAAAGCACTAAAAATGAACTCTGAAAAGGTTGAAGGTTGGCATGGTATCATCATTTCACCCACATAACATATGCTAAAAATTTGAGAGGGTTACGGAAAAATCTAGATGCACTTCGTGTACAAAACGGACAGTCTCTTTCGAAGTATCAGGGTTTCGGACATAAACTCATGTGTTGCAAAAGGCATTTCATTTTCTTGAACTTATTTGAACTCCAGGCTTTTTGTGTGTTCAAAATGCACCATTCAAAGCCACATCATCAATTTTCAACCCTTTCTGACTTCATTTGTTATTTTTCATGCAGTTATTGATATTTTTGAGCTAAATGACCCTGAAATTGAAAAGCACTACAAATGAACTCTGAAAAGGTTGAAAGTTGGCATGGTATCATCATTTCACCCATATAGCATGCGCTACAAAGTTGAGAGGGTTACGGCCAAAGCTGGATGCACTTCATGTACAAAACGGACAGTCTCTTTCGAAGTATCAGGGTTTTGGACATAAACTCATCTGTTGCAAAAGCCATTTCATTTTCTCGAACTTATTTGAGCTCCAGGATTTTTGTGTGTTCAAAATGCACCATTCAAAGCCACATCATCAATTTTCAACCCTTTCTGACTTCATTTGTTATTTTTCATGCAGTTATTGATTTTTCTGAGCTAAATGACTCTGAAATTGAAAAGCACTAAAAATGAACTCTCAAAAGGTTGAAAGTTGGCATGGTATCATCATTTCACCCACATAACATGTGCTAAAAATTTGAGAGGGTTTCGGCAAAAGCTGGATGCACTTCGTGTACAAAACGGACAGTCTCTTTCGAAGTATCAGGGTTTCGGACATAAACTCATCTGTTGCAAAAGGCATTTCATTTTCTTGAACTTATTTGAACTCCAAGCTTTTTGTGTGTTCAAAATGCACCATTCAAAGCCACATCATCAATTTTCAACCCTTTCTGACTTCATTTGTTATTTTTCATCTAGTTATTGATATTTTTGAGCTAAATGACCCTGAAATTGAAAAGCACTACAAATGAACTCTGAAAAGGTTGAAAGTTGGCATGGTATCATCATTTCACCCACATAGCATGCGCTAAAAAATTGAGAGGGTTACGGCCAAAGATGGATGCACTTCATGTACAAAACGGACAGTCTCTTTTGAAGTATCAGGGTTTCGGACATAAACTCATCTCTTGCAAAAGGCATTTCATTTTCTTGAACTTATTTGTGCTCCAAGATTTTTGTGTGTTCAAAATGCACCATTCAAAGCCACATCATCAATTATCAACCCTTTCTGACTTCATTTGTTATTTTTCATGCAGTTATTGATTTTTTGAGCTAAATGACTCTGAAATTGAGAAGAACTACAAATGAACTCTCAAAAGGTTGAAAGTTGGCATGGTATCATCATTTCACCCACATAGCATGTGCTAAAAAGTTGACAGGGTTACGGCAAAATCTGGATGCACTTCGTGTACAAAACAGACAGTCTCTTTGGAAGTATTAGGGTTTCAGACATAAACTCAGGTTACAAAAGGCATTTCATTTTCTTGAACTTATTTGAACTCCAGGCTTTTTGTGTGTTCAAAATGCAACATTCTAAGCCATATCATCAATTTTCAACCCTTTCTGACTTCATTTGTTATTTTTCATGCAGTTATTGATTTTTGTGAGCTAAATGACCCTGAAATTGAAAAGCACTACAAATGAACTCTGAAAAGGTTGAAAGTTGGCATGGTATCATCATTTCACCCACATAGCATGTGCTAAAAAGCTGGATGCACTTCGTGTACAAAATGGACAGGCTCTTTCGAAGTATGAGGGTTTCGGACATAAACTCATCTGTTGCAAAAGGCATTTCATTTTCTTCAACTTATTTGAACTCCAGGCTTTTTGTGTGTTCAAAATGCACCATTCTAAGCCACATCATCAATTTTCAACCCTTTCTGACTTCATTTGTTATTTTTCATGTAGTTATCGATTTTTTGAGCTTAGTGACTCTGAAATTGAAAAGCACTAAAAATGAACTCTGAAAAGGTTGAAAGTTGGCATGGTATCCTCATTTCACCCACATAGCATGTGCTAAAAAGTTGAGAGGGTTACGGCAAAAACTGGATGCACTTCGTGTACAAAACGGACAGTCCCTTTCGAAGTATGAGGGTTTCGGACATAAACTCATCTGTTGCAAAAGGCATTTCATTTTCTTGAACTTATTTGATGTCCAGGATTTTTGTGTGCTCAAAATGCACCATTCAAACCAACATCATCAATTTTCAACCCTTTCTGACTTCATTTGTTATTTTTCATGCAGTTATTGATTTTTTAAGCTAAATGACTCTGAAATTGAAAATCACTACAAATGAACTCTGAAAAGGTTGAAAGTTGGCATAGTATCATCATTTCACCCACATAGCATGCGCTAAAAAGTTGAGAGGGTTACGGCCTAAGATGGATGCACTTCATGTACAAAACGGACAGTCTCTTTCGAAGTATCAGGGTTTCGGACATAAACTCATCTGTTGCACAAGGCATTTCATTTTCTTGAACTTATTTGTGCTCCAGGATTTTTGTGTGTTCAAAATGCACCATTCAAAGCCACATCATCAATTATCAACCCTTTCTGACTTCATTTGTTATTTTTCATGCAGTTATTGATTTTTTGAGCTAAATGACTCTGAAATTGAGAAGCACTACAAATGAACTCTAAAAAGGTTGAAAGTTGGCATGGTATCATCATTTCACGCACATAGCATGTGCTAAAAAGTTGAGAGGCTTACGGAAAATCAGGATGCACTTCGTGTACAAAACAGACAGTCTCTTTCGAAGTATTAGGTTTTCAGACATAAACTCAGGTTACAAAAGGCATTTCATTTTCTTGAACTTATTTGAACTCCAGGCTTTTTGTGTGTTCAAAATGCACCATTCAAAGCCACATCATCAATTTTCAACCCTTTCTAACTTCATTTGTTATTTTTCATGCAGTTGTTGATTTTTTTGAGCTAAATGACCCTGAAATTGAAAAGCACTACAAATGAATTCTGAAAATGTTGAAAGTTGGCATGGTATCATCATTTCACCCACATAGCATGTGCTAAAAAGTTGAGAGGGTTACGACAAAAGCTGGATGCACTTTGTGTTCAAAACGAACAGTCAATTTTGAAGTATCAGGGTTTCGGACATAAACTCATCTGTTGCAAAAGGCATTTCATTTTCTTGAACTTATTTGAACTCCAAGATTTTTGTGTGTTCAAAATGCACCATTCAAAGCCACATCATCAATTTTCAACCCTTTCTGACTTCATTTGTTATTTTTCATGCAGTTATTGATTTTTTTGATCTAAATGACTCTGAAATGGAAAAGCACTACAAATGAACTCTGAAAGGTTGAAAGTTGGCATGGTATCATCATTTCACCCACAGAGCATGTGCTAAAAAGTTGAGAGGGATACGGCAAAAGCTGGATGCACTTCTTGTACAAAACGCATAGTCTCTTTCGAAGTATCAGGGTTTCAGACATAAACTCATTTGTTGCAAAAGGCATGTCATTTTCTTGAACTTATTTGATGTCCAGGATTTTTGTGTGCTCAAAATGCACCATTCAAAGCCACATCATCAATTTTCAACCCTTTCTGACTTCATTTGTTATTTTTCATGCAGTTATTGATTTTTTTGAGCTAAATGACCCTGAAATTGAAAAGCACTAAAAATGAACTCTGAAAAGGTTGAAGGTTGGCATGGTATCATCATTTCACCCACATAACATATGCTAAAAATTTGAGAGGGTTACGGAAAAATCTAGATGCACTTCGTGTACAAAACGGACAGTCTCTTTCGAAGTATCAGGGTTTCGGACATAAACTCATGTGTTGCAAAAGGCATTTCATTTTCTTGAACTTATTTGAACTCCAGGCTTTTTGTGTGTTCAAAATGCACCATTCAAAGCCACATCATCAATTTTCAACCCTTTCTGACTTCATTTGTTATTTTTCATGCAGTTATTGATATTTTTGAGCTAAATGACCCTGAAATTGAAAAGCACTACAAATGAACTCTGAAAAGGTTGAAAGTTGGCATGGTATCATCATTTCACCCATATAGCATGCGCTAAAAAGTTGAGAGGGTTACGGCCAAAGCTGGATGCACTTCATGTACAAAACGGACAGTCTCTTTCGAAGTATCAGGGTTTTGGACATAAACTCATCTGTTGCAAAAGCCATTTCATTTTCTCGAACTTATTTGTGCTCCAAGATTTTTGTGTGTTCAAAATGCACCATTCAAAGCCACATCATCAATTATCAACCCTTTCTGACTTCATTTCTTATTTTTCATGCAGTTATTGATTTTTTGAGCTAAATGACTCTGAAATTGAGAAGCACTACAAATGAACTCTGAAAAGGTTGAAAGTTGGCATGGTATCATCATTTCACGCACATAGCATGTGCTAAAAAGTTGAGAGGGTTACGGAAAATCTGGATGCACTTCGTGTTCAAAACGAACAGTCAATTTTGAAGTATGAGGGTTTCGGACATAAACTCATCTGTTGCAAAAGGCATTTCATTTTCTTGAACTTATTTGAACTCCAAGATTTTTGTGTGTTCAAAATGCACCATTCAAAGCCACATCATCAATTTTCAACCCTTTCTGACTTCATTTGTTATTTTTCATGCAGTTATTGATTTTTTTGATCTAAATGACTCTGAAATGGAAAAGCACTACAAATGAACTCTGAAAGGTTGAAAGTTGGCATGGTATCATCATTTCACCCACATAGCATGTGCTAAAAAGTTGAGAGGGATACGGCAAAAGCTGGATGCACTTCTTGTACAAAACGCATAGTCTCTTTCGAAGTATCAGGGTTTCGGACATAAACTCATTTGTTGCAAAAGGCATGTCATTTTCTTGAACTTATTTGATGTCCAGGATTTTTGTGTGCTCAAAATGCACCATTCAAAGCCACATCATCAATTTTCAACCCTTTCTGACTTCATTTGTTATTTTTCATGCAGTTATTGATTTTTTTGAGCTAAATGACCCTGAAATTGAAAAGCACTAAAAATGAACTCTGAAAAGGTTGAAAGTTGGCATGGTATCATCATTTCACCCACATAACATATGCTAAAAATTTGAGAGCGTTACGGCAAAATCTAGATGCACTTCGTGTACAAAACGGACAGTCTCTTTCGAAGTATCAGGGTTTCGGACATAAACTCATGTGTCGCAAAAGGCATTTCATTTTCTTGAACTTATTTGAACTCCAGGCTTTTTGTGTGTTCAAAATGCACCATTCAAAGCCACATCATCAATTTTCAACCCTTTCTGACTTCATTTGTTATTTTTCATGCAGTTATTGATATTTTTGAGCTAAATGACCCTGAAATTGAAAAGCACTACAAATGAACTCTGAAAAGGTTGAAAGTTGGCATGGTATCATCATTTCACCCACATAGCATGCGCTAAAAAGTTGAGAGGGTTACGGCCAAAGCTGGATGCACTTCATGTACAAAACGGACAGTCTCTTTCGAAGTACAGGGTTTTGGACATAAACTCATCTGTTGCAAAAGCCATTTCATTTTCTTGAACTTATTTGAGCTCCAGGATTTTTGTGTGTTCAAAATGCACCATTCAAAGCCACATCATCAATTTTCAACCCTTTCTGACTTCATTTGTTATTTTTCATGCAGTTATTGATTTTTCTGAGCTAAATGACTCTGAAATTGAAAAGCACTAAAAATGAACTCTCAAAAGGTTGAAAGTTGGCATGGTATCATCATTTCACCCACATAACATGTGCTAAAAATTTGAGAGGGTTTCGGCAAAAGCTGGATGCACTTCGTGTACAAAACGGACAGTCTCTTTCGAAGTATCAGGGTTTCGGACATAAACTCATCTGTTGCAAAAGGCATTTCATTTTCTTGAACTTATGTGAACTCCAAGATTTTTGTGTGTTCAAAATGCACCATTCAAAGCCACATCATCAATTTTCAACCCTTTCTGACTTCATTTGTTATTTTTCATCTAGTTATTGATATTTTTGAGCTAAATGACCCTGAAATTGAAAAGCACTACAAATGAACTCTGAAAAGGTTGAAAGTTGGCATGGTATCATCATTTCACCCACATAGCATGCGCTAAAAAATTGAGAGGGTTACGGCCAAAGATGGATGCACTTCATGTACAAAACGGACAGTCTCTTTTGAAGTATCAGGGTTTCGGACATAAACTCATCTGTTGCAAAAGGCATTTCATTTTCTTGAACTTATTTGTGCTCCAAGATTTTTGTGTGTTCAAAATGCACCATTCAAAGCCACATCATCAATTATCAACCCTTTCTGACTTCATTTGTTATTTTTCATGCAGTTATTGATTTTTTGAGCTAAATGACTCTGAAATTGAGAAGAACTACAAATGAACTCTCAAAAGGTTGAAAGTTGGCATGGTATCATCATTTCACCCACATAGCATGTGCTAAAAAGTTGACAGGGTTACGGCAAAATCTGGATGCACTTCGTGTACAAAACAGACAGTCTCTTTGGAAGTATTAGGGTTTCAGACATAAACTCAGGTTACAAAAGGCATTTCATTGTCTTGAACTTATTTGAACTCCAGGCTTTTTGTGTGTTCAAAATGCAACATTCTAAGCCATATCATCAATTTTCAACCCTTTCTGACTTCATTTGTTATTTTTCATGCAGTTATTGATTTTTGTGAGCTAAATGACCCTGAAATTGAAAAGCACTACAAATGAACTCTGAAAAGGTTGAAAGTTGGCATGGTATCATCATTTCACCCACATAGCATGTGCTAAAAAGCTGGATGCACTTCGTGTACAAAATGGACAGGCTCTTTCGAAGTATGAGGGTTTCGGACATAAACTCATCTGTTGCAAAAGGCATTTCATTTTCTTCAACTTATTTGAACTCCAGGCTTTTTGTGTGTTCAAAATGCACCATTCTAAGCCACATCATCAATTTTCAACCCTTTCTGACTTCATTTGTTATTTTTCATGTAGTTATCGATTTTTTGAGCTTAGTGACTCTGAAATTGAAAAGCACTAAAAATGAACTCTGAAAAGGTTGAAAGTTGGCATGGTATCCTCATTTCACCCACATAGCATGTGCTAAAAAGTTGAGAGGGTTACGGCAAAAACTTGATGCACTTCGTGTACAAAACGGACAGTCCCTTTCGAAGTATGAGGGTTTCGGACATAAACTCATCTGTTGCAAAAGGCATTTCATTTTCTTGAACTTATTTGATGTCCAGGATTTTTGTGTGCTCAAAATGCACCATTCAAACCAACATCATCAATTTTCAACCCTTTCTGACTTCATTTGTTATTTTTCATGCAGTTATTGATTTTTTAAGCTGAATGACTCTGAAATTGAAAAGCACTACAAATGAACTCTGAAAAGGTTGAAAGTTGGCATCGTATCATCATTTCACCCACATAGCATGAGCTAAGAAGTTGAGAGGGTTACGGCCAAAGATGGATGCACTTCATGTACAAAACGGACAGTCTCTTTCGAAGTATCAGGGTTTCGGACATAAACTCATCTGTTGCAAAAGGCATTTCATTTTCTTGAACTTATTTGTGCTCCAGGATTTTTGTGTGTTCAAAATGCACCATTCAAAGCCACATCATCAATTATCAACCCTTTCTGACTTCATTTCTTATTTTTCATGCAGTTATTGATTTTTTGAGCTAAATGACTCTGAAATTGAGAAGCACTACAAATGAACTCTAAAAAGGTTGAAAGTTGGCATGGTATCATCATTTCACGCACATAGCATGTGCTAAAAAGTTGAGAGGGTTACGGAAAATCAGGATGCACTTCGTGTACAAAACAGACAGTCTCTTTCGAAGTATTAGGTTTTCAGACATAAACTCAGGTTACAAAAGGCATTTCATTTTCTTGAACTTATTTGAACTCCAGGCTTTTTGTGTGTTCAAAATGCACCATTCAAAGCCACATCATCAATTTTCAACCCTTTCTAACTTCATTTGTTATTTTTCATGCAGTTGTTGATTTTTTTTGAGCTAAATGACCCTGAAATTGAAAAGCACTACAAATGAATTCTGAAAATGTTGAAAGTTGGCATGGTATCATCATTTCACCCACATAGCATGTGCTAAAAAGTTGAGAGGGTTACGACAAAAGCTGGATGCACTTTGTGTTCAAAACGACCAGTCAATTTTGAAGTATCAGGGTTTCGGACATAAACTCATCTGTTGCAAAAGGCATTTCATTTTCTTGAACTTATTTGAACTCCAAGATTTTTGTGTGTTCAAAATGCACCATTCAAAGCCACATCATCAATTTTCAACCCTTTCTGACTTCATTTGTTATTTTTCATGCAGTTATTGATTTTTTTGATCTAAATGACTCTGAAATGGAAAAGCACTACAAATGAACTCTGAAAGGTTGAAAGTTGGCATGGTATCATCATTTCACCCACACAGCATGTGCTAAAAAGTTGAGAGGGATACGGCAAAAGCTGGATGCACTTCTTGTACAAAACGCATAGTCTCTTTCGAAGTATCAGGGTTTCGGACATAAACTCATTTGTTGCAAAAGGCATGTCATTTTCTTGAACTTATTTGATGTCCAGGATTTTTGTGTGCTCAAAATGCACCATTCAAAGCCACATCATCAATTTTCAACCCTTTCTGACTTCATTTGTTATTTTTCATGCAGTTATTGATTTTTTAAGCTGAATGACTCTGAAATTGAAAAGCACTACAAATGAACTCTGAAAAGGTTGAAAGTTGGCATCGTATCATCATTTCACCCACATAGCATGAGCTAAGAAGTTGAGAGGGTTACGGCCAAAGATGGATGCACTTCATGTACAAAACGGACAGTCTCTTTCGAAGTATCAGGGTTTCGGACATAAACTCATCTGTTGCAAAAGGCATTTCATTTTCTTGAACTTATTTGTGCTCCAGGATTTTTGTGTGTTCAAAATGCACCATTCAAAGCCACATCATCAATTATCAACCCTTTCTGACTTCATTTCTTATTTTTCATGCAGTTATTGATTTTTTGAGCTAAATGACTCTGAAATTGAGAAGCACTACAAATGAACTCTAAAAAGGTTGAAAGTTGGCATGGTATCATCATTTCACGCACATAGCATGTGCTAAAAAGTTGAGAGGGTTACGGAAAATCAGGATGCACTTCGTGTACAAAACAGACAGTCTCTTTCGAAGTATTAGGTTTTCAGACATAAACTCAGGTTACAAAAGGCATTTCATTTTCTTGAACTTATTTGAACTCCAGGCTTTTTGTGTGTTCAAAATGCACCATTCAAAGCCACATCATCAATTTTCAACCCTTTCTAACTTCATTTGTTATTTTTCATGCAGTTGTTGATTTTTTTTGAGCTAAATGACCCTGAAATTGAAAAGCACTACAAATGAATTCTGAAAATGTTGAAAGTTGGCATGGTATCATCATTTCACCCACATAGCATGTGCTAAAAAGTTGAGAGGGTTACGACAAAAGCTGGATGCACTTTGTGTTCAAAACGACCAGTCAATTTTGAAGTATCAGGGTTTCGGACATAAACTCATCTGTTGCAAAAGGCATTTCATTTTCTTGAACTTATTTGAACTCCAAGATTTTTGTGTGTTCAAAATGCACCATTCAAAGCCACATCATCAATTTTCAACCCTTTCTGACTTCATTTGTTATTTTTCATGCAGTTATTGATTTTTTTGATCTAAATGACTCTGAAATGGAAAAGCACTACAAATGAACTCTGAAAGGTTGAAAGTTGGCATGGTATCATCATTTCACCCACACAGCATGTGCTAAAAAGTTGAGAGGGATACGGCAAAAGCTGGATGCACTTCTTGTACAAAACGCATAGTCTCTTTCGAAGTATCAGGGTTTCGGACATAAACTCATTTGTTGCAAAAGGCATGTCATTTTCTTGAACTTATTTGATGTCCAGGATTTTTGTGTGCTCAAAATGCACCATTCAAAGCCACATCATCAATTTTCAACCCTTTCTGACTTCATTTGTTATTTTTCATGCAGTTATTGATTTTATTGAGCTAAATGACCCTGAAATTGAAAAGCACTAAAAATGAACTCTGAAAAGGTTGAAAGTTGGCATGGTATCATCATTTCACCCACATAACATATGCTAAAAATTTGAGAGGGTTACGGCAAAATCTAGATGCACTTCGTGTACAAAACGGACAGTCTCTTTCGAAGTATCAGGGTTTCGGACATAAACTCATGTGTTGCAAAAGGCATTTCATTTTCTTGAACTTATTTGAACTCCAGGCTTTTTGTGTGTTCAAAATGCACCATTCAAAGCCACATCATCAATTTTCAACCCTTTCTGACTTCATTTGTTATTTTTCATGCAGTTATTGATATTTTTGAGCTAAATGACCCTGAAATTGAAAAGTACTACAAATGAACTCTGAAAAGGTTGAAAGTTGGCATGGTATCATCATTTCACCCACATAGCATGCGCTAAAAAGTTGAGAGGGTTACGGCCAAAGCTGGATGCACTTCATGTACAAAACGGACAGTCTCTTTCGAAGTATCAGGGTTTTGGACATAAACTCATCTGTTGCAAAAGCCATTTCATTTTCTTGAACTTATTTGAGCTCCAGGATTTTTGTGTGTTCAAAATGCACCATTCAAAGCCACATCATCAATTTTCAACCCTTTCTGACTTCATTTGTTATTTTTCATGCAGTTATTGATTTTTCTGAGCTAAATGACTCTGAAATTGAAAAGCACTAAAAATGAACTCTCAAAAGGTTGAAAGTTGGCATGGTATCATCATTTCACCCACATAACATGTTCTAAAAATTTGAGAGGGTTTCGGCAAAAGCTGGATGCACTTCGTGTACAAAACGGACAGTCTCTTTCGAAGTATCAGGGTTTCGGACATAAACTCATGTGTTGCAAAAGGCATTTCATTTTCTTGAACTTATTTGAACTCCAGGCTTTTTGTGTGTTCAAAATGCACCATTCAAAGCCACATCATCAATTTTCAACCCTTTCTGACTTCATTTGTTATTTTTCATGCAGTTATTGATATTTTTGAGCTAAATGACCCTGAAATTGAAAAGCACTACAAATGAACTCTGAAAAGGTTGAAAGTTGGCATGGTATCATCATTTCACCCACATAACTTGCGCTAAAAAGTTGAGAGGGTTACGGCCAAAGCTGGATGCACTTCATGTACAAAACGGACAGTCTCTTTCGAAGTATCAGGGTTTCGGACATAAACTCATCTGTTACAAAAGGCATTTCATTTTCTTGAACTTATTTGTGCTCCAAGATTTTTGTGTGTTCAAAATGCACCATTCAAAGCCACATCATCAATTATCAACCCTTTCTGACTTCATTTGTTATTTTTCATGCAGTTATTGATTTTTTGAGCTAAATGACTCTGAAATTGAGAAGAACTACAAATGAACTCTCAAAAGGTTGAAAGTTGGCATGGTATCATCATTTCACCCACATAGCATGTGCTAAAAAGTTGACAGGGTTACGGCAAAATCTGGATGCACTTCGTGTACAAAACAGACAGTCTCTTTGGAAGTATTAGGGTTTCAGACATAAACTCAGGTTACAAAAGGCATTCCATTTTCTTGAACTTATTTGAACTCCAGGCTTTTTGTGTGTTCAAAATGCAACATTCTAAGCCATATCATCAATTTTCAACCCTTTCTGACTTCATTTGTTATTTTTCATGCAGTTATTGATTTTTGTGAGCTAAATGACCCTGAAATTGAAAAGCACTACAAATGAACTCTGAAAAGGTTGAAAGTTGGCATGGTATCATCATTTCACCCACATAGCATGTGCTAAAAAGCTGGATGCACTTCGTGTACAAAATGGACAGGCTCTTTCGAAGTATGAGGGTTTCGGACATAAACTCATCTGTTGCAAAAGGCATTTCATTTTCTTGAAGTTATTTGAACTCCAGGCTTTTGTGTGTTCAAAATGCACCATTCTAAGCCACATCATCAATTTTCAACCCTTTCTGACTTCATTTGTTATTTTTCATGTAGTTATCGATTTTTTGAGCTTAGTGACTCTGAAATTGAAAAGCACTAAAAATGAACTCTGAAAAGGTTGAAAGTTGGCATCGTATCCTCATTTCACCCACATAGCATGTGCTAAAAAGTTGAGAGGGTTACGGCAAAAACTGGATGCACTTCGTGTACAAAACGGACAGTCCCTTTCGATGTATGAGGGTTTCGGACATAAACTCATCTGTTGCAAAAGGCATTTCATTCTCTTGAACTTATTTGAACTCCAGGATTTTTGTGTGCTCAAAATGCACCATTCAAACCAACATCATCAATTTTCAACCCTTTCTGACTTCATTTGTTATTTTTCATGTAGTTATTGATTTTTTGAGCTAAATGACTCTGAAATTGAAAAGCACTAAAAATGAAGTCTGAAAAGGTTGAAAGTTGGCATCGTATCACCATTTCACCCACATAGCATGCGCTAAAAAGTTGAGAGGGTTACGGCCAAAGATGGATGCACTTCATGTACAAAACGGACAGTCTCTGTCGAAGTATCAGGGTTTCGGACATAAACTCATCTGTTGCAAAAGGCATTTCATTTTCTTGAACTTATTTGTGCTCCAGGATTTTTGTGTGTTCAAAATGCACCATTCAAAGCCACATCAGCAATTATCAACACTTTCTGACTTCATTTTTTATTTTTCATGCAGCTATTGATTTTTTGAGCTAAATGACTCTGAAATTGAGAAGCACTACAAATGAACTCTGAAATGGTTGAAAGTTGGCATGGTATCATCATTTCACGCACATAGCATGTGCTAAAAAGTTGAGAGGGTTACGGCAAAATCTGGATGCACTTCATGTACAAAACAGACAGTCTCTTTCGAAGTATTAGGTTTTCACACATAAACTCAGGTTACAAAAGGCATTTCATTTTCTTGAACTTATTTGAACTCCAGGCTTTTTGTGTGTTCAAAATGCACCATTCTAAGCGACATCATCAATTTTCAACCCTTTCTGACTTCATTTGTTATTTTTCATGCAGTTATTGATTTTTGTGAGCTAAATGACCCTGAAATTGAAAAGCACTACAAATGAACTCTGAAAAGGTTGAAAGTTGGCATGGTATCATCATTTCACCCACATAGCATGTGCTAAAAAGCTGGATGCACTTCATGTACAAAATGGACAGGCTCTTTCGAAGTATGAGGGTTTCGGACATAAACTCATCTGTTGCAAAAGGCATTTCATTTTCTTGAACTTATTTGAACTCCAGGCTTTTTGTGTGTTCAAAATGCACCATTCTAAGCCACATCATCAATTTTCAACCCTTTCTGACTTCACTTGTTATTTTTCATGCACTTATCGATTTTGTGAGCTTAGTGACTCTGAAATTGAAAAGCAGTAAAAATGAACTCTGAAAAGGTTGAAAGTTGGCATGGTATCCTCATTTCACCCACATAGCATGTGCTAAAAAGTTGAGAGGGTTACCGCAAAAACTGGATGCACTTCGTGTACAAAACGGACAGTCCCTTTCGAAGTATGAGGGTTTCGGACATAAACTCATCTGTTGCAAAAGGCATTTCATTTTCTTGAACTTATTTGAACTCCAGGATTTTTGTGTGCTCAAAATGCACCATTCAAACCAACATCATCAATTATCAACCCTTTCTGACTTCATTTGTTATTTTTCATGCAGTTATTGATTTTTTGGTGCTAAATGAGTCTGAAATTGAAAAGCACTAAAAAAGAGCTCTGAAAAGGTTGAAAGTTGGCATGGTATCATCATTTCACCCACATAACATGTGCTAAAAATTTGAGAGGGTTACGGCAAAAGCTGGATGCACTTCGTGTACAAAACGGACAGTCTGTTTCGAAGTATCAGGGTTTCAGACATAAACTCATCTGTTGCAAAAGGCATTTCATTTTCTTGAACTTATTTGAACTCTAGGCTTTTTGTGTGTTCAAAATGCACCATTCAAAGCCACATCATCAATTTTCAACCCTTTCTGACTTCATTTGTTATTTTTCATGTAGTTATTGATTTTTGTGAGCTAAATGACCCTGAAATTGAAAAGCACTACAAATGAACTCTGAAAAGGTTGAAAGTTGGCATGGTATCATCATTTCACCCACATAGCATGTGCTAAAAAGCTGGATGCACTTCGTGTACAAAATGGACAGGCTCTTTCGAAGTATGAGGGTTTCGGACATAACCTCATCTGTTGCAAAAGGCATTTCATTTTCTTGAAGTTATTTGAACTCCAGGCTTTTGTGTGTTCAAAATGCACCATTCTAAGCCACATCATCAATTTTCAACCCTTTCTGACTTCATTTGTTATTTTTCATGTAGTTATCGATTTTTTGAGCTTAGTGACTCTGAAATTGAAAAGCACTAAAAATGAACTCTGAAAAGGTTGAAAGTTGGCATGGTATCATCATTTCACCCACATAGCATGTGCTAAAAAGTTGACAGGGTTACGGCAAAATCTGGATGCACTTCGTGTACAAAACAGACAGTCTCTTTGGAAGTATTAGGGTTTCAGACATAAACTCAGGTTACAAAAGGCATTTCATTTTCTTGAACTTATTTGAACTCCAGGCTTTTTGTGTGTTCAAAATGCAACATTCTAAGCCATATCATCAATTTTCAACCCTTTCTGACTTCATTTGTTATTTTTCATGCAGTTATTGATTTTTGTGAGCTAAATGACCCTGAAATTGAAAAGCACTACAAATGAACTCTGAAAAGGTTGAAAGTTGGCATGGTATCATCATTTCACCCACATAGCATGTGCTAAAAAGCTGGATGCACTTCGTGTACAAAATGGACAGGCTCTTTCGAAGTATGAGGGTTTCGGACATAAACTCATCTGTTGCAAAAGGCATTTCATTTTCTTCAACTTATTTGAACTCCAGGCTTTTTGTGTGTTCAAAATGCACCATTCTAAGCCACATCATCAATTTTCAACCCTTTCTGACTTCATTTGTTATTTTTCATGTAGTTATCGATTTTTTGAGCTTAGTGACTCTGAAATTGAAAAGCACTAAAAATGAACTCTGAAAAGGTTGAAAGTTGGCATGGTATCCTCATTTCACCCACATAGCATGTGCTAAAAAGTTGAGAGGGTTACGGCAAAAACTGGATGCACTTCGTGTACAAAACGGACAGTCCCTTTCGAAGTATGAGGGTTTCGGACATAAACTCATCTGTTGCAAAAGGCATTTCATTTTCTTGAACTTATTTGATGTCCAGGATTTTTGTGTGCTCAAAATGCACCATTCAAACCAACATCATCAATTTTCAACCCTTTCTGACTTCATTTGTTATTTTTCATGCAGTTATTGATTTTTTAAGCTGAATGACTCTGAAATTGAAAAGCACTACAAATGAACTCTGAAAAGGTTGAAAGTTGGCATCGTATCATCATTTCACCCACATAGCATGAGCTAAGAAGTTGAGAGGGTTACGGCCAAAGATGGATGCACTTCATGTACAAAACGGACAGTCTCTTTCGAAGTATCAGGGTTTCGGACATAAACTCATCTGTTGCAAAAGGCATTTCATTTTCTTGAACTTATTTGTGCTCCAGGATTTTTGTGTGTTCAAAATGCACCATTCAAAGCCACATCATCAATTATCAACCCTTTCTGACTTCATTTCTTATTTTTCATGCAGTTATTGATTTTTTGAGCTAAATGACTCTGAAATTGAGAAGCACTACAAATGAACTCTAAAAAGGTTGAAAGTTGGCATGGTATCATCATTTCACGCACATAGCATGTGCTAAAAAGTTGAGAGGGTTACGGAAAATCAGGATGCACTTCGTGTACAAAACAGACAGTCTCTTTCGAAGTATTAGGTTTTCAGACATAAACTCAGGTTACAAAAGGCATTTCATTTTCTTGAACTTATTTGAACTCCAGGCTTTTTGTGTGTTCAAAATGCACCATTCAAAGCCACATCATCAATTTTCAACCCTTTCAAACTTCATTTGTTATTTTTCATGCAGTTGTTGATTTTTTTGAGCTAAATGACCCTGAAATTGAAAAGCACTACAAATGAATTCTGAAAATGTTGAAAGTTGGCATGGTATCATCATTTCACCCACATAGCATGTGCTAAAAAGTTGAGAGGGTTACGACAAAAGCTGGATGCACTTTGTGTTCAAAACGACCAGTCAATTTTGAAGTATCAGGGTTTCGGACATAAACTCATCTGTTGCAAAAGGCATTTCATTTTCTTGAACTTATTTGAACTCCAAGATTTTTGTGTGTTCAAAATGCACCATTCAAAGCCACATCATCAATTTTCAACCCTTTCTGACTTCATTTGTTATTTTTCATGCAGTTATTGATTTTTTTGATCTAAATGACTCTGAAATGGAAAAGCACTACAAATGAACTCTGAAAGGTTGAAAGTTGGCATGGTATCATCATTTCACCCACATAGCATGTGCTAAAAAGTTGAGAGGGATACGGCAAAAGCTGGATGCACTTCTTGTGCAAAACGCATAGTCTCTTTCGAAGTATCAGGGTTTCGGACATAAACTCATTTGTTGCAAAAGGCATGTCATTTTCTTGAACTTATTTGATGTCCAGGATTTTTGTGTGCTCAAAATGCACCATTCAAAGCCACATCATCAATTTTCAACCCTTTCTGACTTCATTTGTTATTTTTCATGCAGTTATTGATTTTATTGAGCTAAATGACCCTGAAATTGAAAAGCACTAAAAATGAACTCTGAAAAGGTTGAAAGTTGGCATGGTATCATCATTTCACCCACATAACATATGCTAAAAATTTGAGAGGGTTACGGCAAAATCTAGATGCACTTCGTGTACAAAACGGACAGTCTCTTTCGAAGTATCAGGGTTTCGGACATAAACTCATGTGTTGCAAAAGGCATTTCATTTTCTTGAACTTATTTGAACTCCAGGCTTTTTGTGTGTTCAAAATGCACCATTCAAAGCCACATCATCAATTTTCAACCCTTTCTGACTTCATTTGTTATTTTTCATGCAGTTATTGATATTTTTGAGCTAAATGACCCTGAAATTGAAAAGTACTACAAATGAACTCTGAAAAGGTTGAAAGTTGGCATGGTATCATCATTTCACCCACATAGCATGCGCTAAAAAGTTGAGAGGGTTACGGCCAAAGCTGGATGCACTTCATGTACAAAACGGACAGTCTCTTTCGAATTATCAGGGTTTTGGACATAAACTCATCTGTTGCAAAAGCCATTTCATTTTCTTGAACTTATTTGAGCTCCAGGATTTTTGTGTGTTCAAAATGCACCATTCAAAGCCACATCATCAATTTTCAACCCTTTCTGACTTCATTTGTTATTTTTCATGCAGTTATTGATTTTTCTGAGCTAAATGACTCTGAAATTGAAAAGCACTAAAAATGAACTCCCAAAAGGTTGAAAGTTGGCATGGTATCATCATTTCACCCACATAACATGTTCTAAAAATTTGAGAGGGTTTCGGCAAAAGCTGGATGCACTTCGTGTACAAAACGGACAGTCTCTTTCGAAGTATCAGGGTTTCGGACATAAACTCATGTGTTGCAAAAGGCATTTCATTTTCTTGAACTTATTTGAACTCCAGGCTTTTTGTGTGTTCAAAATGCACCATTCAAAGCCACATCATCAATTTTCAACCCTTTCTGACTTCATTTGTTATTTTTCATGCAGTTATTGATATTTTTGAGCTAAATGACCCTGAAATTGAAAAGCACTACAAATGAACTCTGAAAAGGTTGAAAGTTGGCATGGTATCATCATTTCACCCACATAACTTGCGCTAAAAAGTTGAGAGGGTTACGGCCAAAGCTGGATGCACTTCATGTACAAAACGGACAGTCTCTTTCGAAGTATCAGGGTTTCGGACATAAACTCATCTGTTACAAAAGGCATTTCATTTTCTTGAACTTATTTGTGCTCCAAGATTTTTGTGTGTTCAAAATGCACCATTCAAAGCCACATCATCAATTATCAACCCTTTCTGACTTCATTTGTTATTTTTCATGCAGTTATTGATTTTTTGAGCTAAATGACTCTGAAATTGAGAAGAACTACAAATGAACTCTCAAAAGGTTGAAAGTTGGCATGGTATCATCATTTCACCCACATAGCATGTGCTAAAAAGTTGACAGGGTTACGGCAAAATCTGGATGCACTTCGTGTACAAAACAGACAGTCTCTTTGGAAGTATTAGGGTTTCAGACATAAACTCAGGTTACAAAAGGCATTCCATTTTCTTGAACTTATTTGAACTCCAGGCTTTTTGTGTGTTCAAAATGCAACATTCTAAGCCATATCATCAATTTTCAACCCTTTCTGACTTCATTTGTTATTTTTCATGCAGTTATTGATTTTTGTGAGCTAAATGACCCTGAAATTGAAAAGCACTACAAATGAACTCTGAAAAGGTTGAAAGTTGGCATGGTATCATCATTTCACCCACATAGCATGTGCTAAAAAGCTGGATGCACTTCGTGTACAAAATGGACAGGCTCTTTCGAAGTATGAGGGTTTCGGACATAAACTCATCTGTTGCAAAAGGCATTTCATTTTCTTGAAGTTATTTGAACTCCAGGCTTTTGTGTGTTCAAAATGCACCATTCTAAGCCACATCATCAATTTTCAACCCTTTCTGACTTCATTTGTTATTTTTCATGTAGTTATCGATTTTTTGAGCTTAGTGACTCCGAAATTGAAAAGCACTAAAAATGAACTCTGAAAAGGTTGAAAGTTGGCATGGTATCCTCATTTCACCCACATAGCATGTGCTAAAAAGTTGAGAGGGTTACGGCAAAAACTGGATGCACTTCGTGTACAAAACGGACAGTCCCTTTCGATGTATGAGGGTTTCGGACATAAACTCATCTGTTGCAAAAGGCATTTCATTCTCTTGAACTTATTTGAACTCCAGGATTTTTGTGTGCTCAAAATGCACCATTCAAACCAACATCATCAATTTTCAACCCTTTCTGACTTCATTTGTTATTTTTCATGTAGTTATTGATTTTTTGAGCTAAATGACTCTGAAATTGAAAAGCACTAAAAATGAAGTCTGAAAAGGTTGAAAGTTGGCATCGTATCACCATTTCACCCACATAGCATGCGCTAAAAAGTTGAGAGGGTTACGGCCAAAGATGGATGCACTTCATGTACAAAACGGACAGTCTCTGTCGAAGTATCAGGGTTTCGGACATAAACTCATCTGTTGCAAAAGGCATTTCATTTTCTTGAACTTATTTGAACTCCAGGATTTTTGTGTGTTCAAAATGCACCATTCAAAGCCACATCAGCAATTATCAACACTTTCTGACTTCATTTTTTATTTTTCATGCAGTTATTGATTTTTTGAGCTAAATGACTCTGAAATTGAGAAGCACTACAAATGAACTCTGAAAAGGTTGAAAGTTGGCATGGTATCATCATTTCACGCACATAGCATGTGCTAAAAAGTTGAGAGGGTTACGGCAAAATCTGGATGCACTTCATGTACAAAACAGACAGTCTCTTTCGAAGTATTAGGTTTTCACACATAAACTCAGGTTACAAAAGGCATTTCATTTTCTTGAACTTATTTGAACTCCAGGCTTTTTGTGTGTTCAAAATGCACCATTCTAAGCGACATCATCAATTTTCAACCCTTTCTGACTTCATTTGTTATTTTTCATGCAGTTATTGATTTTTGTGAGCTAAATGACCCTGAAATTGAAAAGCACTACAAATGAACTCTGAAAAGGTTGAAAGTTGGCATGGTATCATCATTTCACACACATAGCATGTGCTAAAAAGCTGGATGCACTTCATGTACAAAATGGACAGGCTCTTTCGAAGTATGAGGGTTTCGGACATAAACTCATCTGTTGCAAAAGGCATTTCATTTTCTTGAACTTATTTGAACTCCAGGCTTTTTGTGTGTTCAAAATGCACCATTCTAAGCCACATCATCAATTTTCAACCCTTTCTGACTTCACTTGTTATTTTTCATGCACTTATCGATTTTGTGAGCTTAGTGACTCTGAAATTGAAAAGCAGTAAAAATGAACTCTGAAAAGGTTGAAAGTTGGCATGGTATCCTCATTTCACCCACATAGCATGTGCTAAAAAGTTGAGAGGGTTACCGCAAAAACTGGATGCACTTCGTGTACAAAACGGACAGTCCCTTTCGAAGTATGAGGGTTTCGGACATAAACTCATCTGTTGCAAAAGGCATTTCATTTTCTTGAACTTATTTGAACTCCAGGATTTTTGTGTGCTCAAAATGCACCATTCAAACCAACATCATCAATTATCAACCCTTTCTGACTTCGTTTGTTATTTTTCATGCAGTTATTGATTTTTTGGTGCTAAATGAGTCTGAAATTGAAAAGCACTAAAAAAGAGCTCTGAAAAGGTTGAAAGTTGGCATGGTATCATCATTTCACCCACATAACATGTGCTAATAATTTGAGAGGGTTACGGCAAAAGCTGGATGCACTTCGTGTACAAAACGGACAGTCTGTTTCGAAGTATCAGGGTTTCAGACATAAACTCATCTGTTGCAAAAGGCATTTCATTTTCTTGAACTTATTTGAACTCTAGGCTTTTTGTGTGTTCAAAATGCACCATTCAAAGCCACATCATCAATTTTCAACCCTTTCTGACTTCATTTGTTATTTTTCATGTAGTTATTGATTTTTGTGAGCTAAATGACCCTGAAATTGAAAAGCACTAGAAATGAACTCTGAAAAGGTTGAAAGTTGGCATGGTATCATCATTTCACCCACATAGCATGTGCTAAAAAGCTGGATGCACTTCGTGTACAAAATGGACAGGCTCTTTCGAAGTATGAGGGTTTCGGACATAAACTCATCTGTTGCAAAAGGCATTTCATTTTCTTGAAGTTATTTGAACTCCAGGCTTTTGTGTGTTCAAAATGCACCATTCTAAGCCACATCATCAATTTTCAACCCTTTCTGACTTCATTTGTTATTTTTCATGTAGTTATCGATTTTTTGAGCTTAGTGACTCTGAAATTGAAAAGCACTAAAAATGAACTCTGAAAAGGTTGAAAGTTGGCATGGTATCATCATTTCACCCACATAACATATGCTAAAAAGTTGACAGGGTTACGGCAAAATCTAGATGCACTTCGTGTACAAAACGGACAGTCTCTTTCGAAGTATCAGGGTTTCGGACATAAACTCATGTGTTGCAAAAGGCATTTCATTTTCTTGAACTTATTTGAACTCCAGGCTTTTTGTGTGTTCAAAATGCACCATTCAAAGCCACATCATCAATTTTCAACCCTTTCTGACTTCATTTGTTATTTTTCATGCAGTTATTGATATTTTTGAGCTAAATGACCCTGAAATTGAAAAGTACTACAAATGAACTGTGAAAAGGTTGAAAGTTGGCATGGTATCATCATTTCACCCACATAGCATGCGCTAAAAAGTTGAGAGGGTTACGGCCAAAGCTGGATGCACTTCATGTACAAAACGGACAGTCTCTTTCGAAGTATCAGGGTTTTGGACATAAACTCATCTGTTGCAAAAGCCATTTCATTTTCTTGAACTTATTTGAGCTCCAGGATTTTTGTGTGTTCAAAATGCACCATTCAAAGCCACATCATCAATTTTCAACCCTTTCTGACTTCATTTGTTATTTTTCATGCAGTTATTGATTTTTCTGAGCTAAATGACTCTGAAATTGAAAAGCACTAAAAATGAACTCTCAAAAGGTTGAAAGTTGGCATGGTATCATCATTTCACCCACATAACATGTGCTAAAAATTTGAGAGGGTTTCGGCAAAAGCTGGATGCACTTCGTGTACAAAACGGACAGTCTCTTTCGAAGTATCAGGGTTTCGGACATAAACTCATGTGTTGCAAAAGGCATTTCATTTTCTTGAACTTATTTGAACTCCAGGCTTTTTGTGTGTTCAAAATGCACCATTCAAAGCCACATCATCAATTTTCAACCCTTTCTGACTTCATTTGTTATTTTTCATGCAGTTATTGATATTTTTGAGCTAAATGACCCTGAAATTGAAAAGCACTACAAATGAACTCTGAAAAGGTTGAAAGTTGGCATGGTATCATCATTTCACCCACATAACTTGCGCTAAAAAGTTGAGAGGGTTACGGCCAAAGCTGGATGCACTTCATGTACAAAACGGACAGTCTCTTTCGAAGTATCAGGGTTTCGGACATAAACTCATCTGTTACAAAAGGCATTTCATTTTCTTGAACTTATTTGTGCTCCAAGATTTTTGTGTGTTCAAAATGCACCATTCAAAGCCACATCATCAATTATCAACCCTTTCTGACTTCATTTGTTATTTTTGATGCAGTTATTGATTTTTTGAGCTAAATGACTCTGAAATTGAGAAGAACTACAAATGAACTCTCAAAAGGTTGAAAGTTTGCATGGTATCATCATTTCACCCACATAGCATGTGCTAAAAAGTTGACAGGGTTACGGCAAAATCTGGATGCACTTCGTGTACAAAACAGACAGTCTCTTTGGAAGTATTAGGGTTTCAGACATAAACTCAGGTTACAAAAGGCATTCCATTTTCTTGAACTTATTTGAACTCCAGGCTTTTTGTGTGTTCAAAATGCAACATTCTAAGCCATATCATCAATTTTCAACCCTTTGTGACTTCATTTGTTATTTTTCATGCAGTTATTGATTTTTGTGAGCTAAATGACCCTGAAATTGAAAAGCACTACAAATGAACTCTGAAAAGGTTGAAAGTTGGCATGGTATCATCATTTCACCCACATAGCATGTGCTAAAAAGCTGGATGCACTTCGTGTACAAAATGGACAGGCTCTTTCGAAGTATGAGGGTTTCGGACATAAACTCATCTGTTGCAAAAGGCATTTCATTTTCTTGAAGTTATTTGAACTTCAGGCTTTTGTGTGTTCAAAATGCACCATTCTAAGCCACATCATCAATTTTCAACCCTTTCTGACTTCATTTGTTATTTTTCATGTAGTTATCGATTTTTTGAGCTTAGTGACTCTGAAATTGAAAAGCACTAAAAATGAACTCTGAAAAGGTTGAAAGTTGGCATGGTATCCTCATTTCACCCACATAGCATGTGCTAAAAAGTTGAGAGGGTTACGGCAAAAACTGGATGCACTTCGTGTACAAAACGGACAGTCCCTTTCGATGTATGAGGGTTTCGGACATAAACTCATCTGTTGCAAAAGGCATTTCATTCTCTTGAACTTATTTGAACTCCAGGATTTTTGTGTGCTCAAAATGCACCATTCAAACCAACATCATCAATTTTCAACCCTTTCTGACTTCATTTGTTATTTTTCATGCAGTTATTGATTTTTTGAGCTAAATGACTCTGAAATTGAAAAGCACTAAAAATGAAGTCTGAAAAGGTTGAAAGTTGGCATCGTATCACCATTTCACCCACATAACATGCGCTAAAAAGTTGAGAGGGTTACGGCCAAAGATGGATGCACTTCATGTACAAAACGGACAGTCTCTTTCGAAGTATCAGGGTTTCGGACATAAACTCATCTGTTGCAAAAGGCATTTCATTTTCTTTAACTTATTTGTGCTCCAGGATTTTTGTCTGTTCAAAATGCACCATTCAAAGCCACATCATCAATTATCAACACTTTCTGACTTCATTTTTTATTTTTCATGCAGTTATTGATTTTTTGAGCTAAATGACTCTGAAATTGAGAAGCACTACAAATGAACTCTGAAAAGGTTGAAAGTTGGCATGGTATCATCATTTCACGCACATAGCATGTGCTAAAAAGTTGAGAGGGTTACGGCAAAATCTGGATGCACTTCATGTACAAAACAGACAGTCTCTTTCGAAGTATTAGGTTTTCACACATAAACTCAGGTTACAAAAGGCATTTCATTTTCTTGAACTTATTTGAACTCCAGGGTTTTTGTGTGTTCAAAATGCACCATTCTAAGCGACATCATCAATTTTCAACCCTTTCTGACTTCATTTGTTATTTTTCATGCAGTTATTGATTTTTGTGAGCTAAATGACCCTGAAATTGAAAAGCACTACAAATGAACTCTGAAAAGGTTGAAAGTTGGCATGGTATCATCATTTCACCCACATAGCATGTGCTAAAAAGCTGGATGCACTTCATGTACAAAATGGACAGGCTCTTTCGAAGTATGAGGGTTTCGGACATAAACTCATCTGTTGCAAAAGGCATTTCATTTTCTTGAACTTATTTGAACTCCAGGCTTTTTGTGTGTTCAAAATGCACCATTCTAAGCCACATCATCATTTTTCAACCCTTTCTGACTTCACTTGTTATTTTTCATGCACTTATCGATTTTTTGAGCTTAGTGACTCTGAAATTGAAAAGCAGTAAAAATGAACTCTGAAAAGGTTGAAAGTTGGCATGGTATCCTCATTTCACCCACATAGCATGTGCTAAAAAGTTGAGAGGGTTACCGCAAAAACTGGATGCACTTCGTGTACAAAACGGACAGTCCCTTTCGAAGTATGAGGGTTTCGGACATAAACTCATCTGTTGCAAAAGGCATTTCATTTTCTTGAACTTATTTGAACTCCAGGATTTTTGTGTGCTCAAAATGCACCATTCAAACCAACATCATCAATTATCAACCCTTTCTGACTTCATTTGTTATTTTTCATGCAGTTATTGATTTTTTGGTGCTAAATGAGTCTGAAATTGAAAAGCACTAAAAAAGAGCTCTGAAAAGGTTGAAAGTTGGCATGGTATCATCATTTCACCCACATAACATGTGCTAAAAATTTGAGAGGGTTACGGCAAAAGCTGGATGCACTTCGTGTACAAAACGGACAGTCTGTTTCGAAGTATCAGGGTTTCAGACATAAACTCATCTGTTGCAAAAGGCATTTCATTTTCTTGAACTTATTTGAACTCCAGGCTTTTTGTGTGTTCAAAATGCACCATTCAAAGCCACATCATCAATTTTCAACCCTTTCTGACTTCATTTGTTATTTTTCATGTAGTTATTGATTTTTGTGAGCTAAATGACCCTGAAATTGAAAAGCACTACAAATGAACTCTGAAAAGGTTGAAAGTTGGCATGGTATCATCATTTCACCCACATAGCATGTGCTAAAAAGCTGGATGCACTTCGTGTACAAAATGGACAGGCTCTTTCGAAGTATGAGGGTTTCGGACATAAACTCATCTGTTGCAAAAGGCATTTCATTTTCTTGAACTTATTTGAACTCCAGGCTTTTTGTGTGTTCAAAATGCACCATTCTAAGCCACATCATCAATTTTCAACCCTTTCTGACTTCATTTGTTATTTTTCATGCGGTTATTGATTTTTTGAGCTTAGTGACTCTGAAATTGAAAAGCACTAAAAATGAACTCTGAAAAGGTTGAAAGTTGGCATGGTATCCTCATTTCACCCACATAGCATGTGCTAAAAAGTTGAGAGGGTTACGGCAAAAACTGGATGCACTTCGTGTACAAAACGGACAGTCCCTTTCGAAGTATGAGGGTTTCGGACATAAACTCATCTGTTGCAAAAGGCATTTCATTTTCTTGAACTTATTTGAACTCCAGGATTTTTGTGTGCTCAAAATGCACCATTCAAACCAACATCATCAATTATCAACCCTTTCTGACTTCATTTGTTATTTTTCATGCAGTTATTGATTTTTTTGAGCTAAATGACTCTGAAATTGAAAAGCACTAAAAAAGAGCTCTGAAAAGGTTGAAAGTTGGCATGGTATCATCATTTCACCCACATAACATGTGCTAAAAACTTGAGAGGGTTACGGCAAAAACTGGATGCACTTCGTGTACAAAACGGACAGTCCCTTTCGAAGTATGAGGGTTTCGGACATAAACTCATCTGTTGCAAAAGGCATTTCATTTTCTTGAACTTATTTGAACTCCAGGATTTTTGTGTGCTCAAAATGCACCATTCAAACCAACATCATCAATTATCAACCCTTTCTGACTTCATTTGTTATTTTTCATGCAGTTATTGATTTTTTTGAGCTAAATGACTCTGAAATTGAAAAGCACTAAAAAAGAGCTCTGAAAAGGTTGAAAGTTGGCATGGTATCCTCATTTCACCCACATAGCATGTGCTAAAAAGTTGAGAGGGTTACGGCAAAAACTGGATGCACTTCGTGTACAAAACGGACAGTCCCTTTCGAAGTATGAGGGTTTCGGACATAAACTCATCTGTTGCAAAAGGCATTTCATTCTCTTGAACTTATTTGAACTCCAGGATTTTTGTGTGCTCAAAATGCACCATTCAAACCAACATCATCAATTATCAACCCTTTCTGACTTCATTTGTTATTTTTCATCCAGTTATTGATTTTTTTGAGCTAAATGACTCTGAAATTGAAAAGCTCTAAAAAAGAGCTCTGAAAAGGTTGAAAGTTGGCATGGTATCACCATTTCACCCACATAACATGTGCTAAAAAGTTGAGAGGGTTACGGCAAAAACTGGATGCACTTCGTGTACAAAACGGACAGTCCCTTTCGAAGTATGAGGGTTTCGGACATAAACTCATCTGTTGCAAAAGGCATTTCATTTTCTTGAACTTATTTGAACTCCAGGATTTTTGTGTGCTCAAAATGCACCATTCAAACCAACATCATCAATTATCAACCCTTTCTGACTTCATTTGTTATTTTTCATGCAGTTATTGATTTTTTTGAGCTAAATGACTCTGAAATTGAAAAGCACCAAAAAAGAGCTCTGAAAAGGTTGAAAGTTGGCATGGTATCATCATTTCACCCACATAACATGTGCTAAAAAGTTGAGAGGGTTATGGCAAAAACTGGATGCACTTCGTGTACAAAACGGACAGTCCCTTTCGAAGTATGAGGGTTTCGGACATAAACTCATCTGTTGCAAAAGGCATTTCATTTTCTTGAACTTATTTGAACCCCAGGATTTTTGTGTGCTCAAAATGCACCATTCAAACCAACATCATCAATTATCAACCCTTTCTGACTTCATTTCTTATTTTTCATGCAGTTATTGATTTTTTTGAGCTAAATGACTCTGAAATTGAAAAGCACTAAAAAAGAGCTCTGAAAAGGTTGAAAGTTGGCATGGTATCCTCATTTCACCCACATAGCATGCGCTAAAAAGTTGAGAGGGTTACGGCAAAAACTGGATGCACTTCGTGTACAAAACGGACAGTCCCTTTCGAAGTATGAGGGTTTCGGACATAAACTCATCTGTTGCAAAAGGCATTTCATTCTCTTGAACTTATTTGAACTCCAGGATTTTTGTGTGCTCAAAATGCACCATTCAAACCAACATCATCAATTTTCAACCCTTTCTGACTTCATTTGTTATTTTTCATGCAGTTATTGAATTTTTGAGCTAAATGACTCTGAAATTGAAAAGCACTAAAAATGAAGTCTGAAAAGGTTGAAAGTTGGCATCGTATCATCATTTCACCCACGTAGCATGCGCTAAAAAGTTGAGAGGGTTACGGCCAAAGATGGATGCACTTCATGTACAAAACGGATAGTCTCTTTCGAAGTATCAGGGTTTCGGACATAAACTCATCTGTTGCAAAAGGCATTTCATTTTCTTGAACTTATTTGTGCTCCAGGATTTTTGTGTGTACAAAATGCACCATTCAAAGCCACATCATCAATTATCAACCCTTTCTGACTTCATTTGTTATTTTTCATGCAGTTATTGATTTTTTGAGCTAAATGACTCTGAAATTGAAAAGCACTAAAAATGAAGTCTGAAAAGGTTGAAAGTTGGCATCGTATCATCATTTCACCCACATAGCATGCGCTAAAAAGTTGAGAGGGTTACGGCCAAAGATGGATGCACTTCATGTACAAAACGGACAGTCTCTTTCGAAGTATCTAGGTTTCGGACATAAACTCATCTGTTGCAAAAGGCATTTCATTTTCTTGAACTTATTTGTGCTCCAGGATTTTTGTGTGTTCAAAATGCACCATTCAAAGCCACATCATCAATTATCAACCCTTTCTGACTTCATTTGTTATTATTCATGCAGTTATTGATTTTTTGAGCTAAATGACTCTTAAATTGAAAAGCACTAAAAATGAAGTCTGAAAAGGTTGAAAGTTGGCATCGTATCATCATTTCACCCACATAGCATGCGGTAAAAAGTTGAGAGGGTTACGGCCAAAGATGGATGCACTTCATGTACAAAACGGACAGTCTCTTTCGAAGTATCAGGGTTTCGGACATAAACTCATCTGTTGCAAAAGGCATTTCATTTTCTTGAACTTATTTGAACTCCAGGATTTTTGTGTGCTCAAAATGCACCATTCAAACCAACATCATCAATTATCAACCCTTTCTGACTTCATTTGTTATTTTTCATGCAGTTATTGATTTTTTGGAGCTAAATAACTCTGAAATTGAAAAGCACCAAAAAAGAGCTCTGAAAAGGTTGAAAGTTGGCATGGTATCCTCATTTCACCCACATAGCATGTGCTAAAAAGTTGAGAGGGTTACGGCAAAAACTGGATGCACTTCGTGTACAAAACGGACAGTCCCTTTGAAGTATGAGGGTTTCGGACATAAACTCATCTGTTGCAAAAGGCATTTCATTCTCTTGAACTTATTTGAACTCCAGGATTTTTGTGTGCTCAAAATGCACCATTCAAACCAACATCATCAATTTTCAACCCTTTCTGACTTCATTTGTTATTTTTCATGCAGTTATTGATTTTTTGAGCTAAATGACTCTGAAATTGAAAAGCACTAAAAATGAAGTCTGAAAAGGTTGAAAGTTGGCATCGTATCATCATTTCACCCACATAGCATGCGCTAAAAAGTTGAGAGGGTTACGGCCAAAGATGGATGCACTTCATGTACAAAACGGACAGTCTCTTTCGAAGTATCAGGGTTTCGGACATAAACTCATCTGTTGCAAAAGGCATTTCATTTTCTTGAACTTATATGTGCTCCAGGATTTTTGTGTGTTCAAAATGCACCATTCAAAGCCACATCATCAATTATCAACCCTTTCTGACTTCATTTGTTATTTTTCATGCAGTTATTGATTTTTTGAGCTAAATGACTCTGAAATTGAAAAGCACTAAAAATGAAGTCTGAAAAGGTTGAAAGTTGGCATCGTATCATCATTTCACCCACATAGCATGCGCTAAAAAGTTGAGAGGGTTACGGCCAAAGATGGATGCACTTCATGTACAAAACGGACAGTCTCTTTCGAAGTATCAGGGTTTCGGACATAAACTCATCTGTTGCAAAAAGCATTTCATTTTCTTGAACTTATTTGTGCTCCAGGATTTTTGTGTGTTCAAAATGCACCATTCAAAGCCACATCATCAATTATCAACCCTTTCTGACTTCATTTGTTATTTTTCATGCAGTTATTGATTTTTTGAGCTAAAGCACTCTGAAATTGAGAAGCACTACAAATGAACTCTGAAAAGGTTGAAAGTTGGCATGGTATCATCATTTCACGCACATAGCATGTGCTAAAAAGTTGAGAGGGTTACGGCAAAATCTGGATGCACTTCATGTACAAAACAGACAGTCTCTTTCGAAGTATTAGGTTTTCACACATAAACTCAGGTTACAAAAGGCATTTCATTTTCTTGAACTAATTTAAACTCCAGGCTTTTTGTGTGTTCAAAATGCACCATTCTAAGCGACATCATCAATTTTCAACCCTTTCTGACTTCATTTGTTATTTTTCATGCAGTTATTGATTTTTGTGAGCTAAATGACCTTGAAATTGAAAAGCACTACAAATGAACTCTGAAAAGGTTGAAAGTTGGCATGGTATCATCATTTCACCCACATAGCATGTGCTAAAAAGCTGGATGCACTTCGTGTACAAAATGGACAGGCTCTTTCGAAGTATGGGGGTTTCGGACATAAACTCATCTGTTGCAAAAGGCATTTCATTTTCTTGAACTTATTTGAACTCCAGGCTTTTTGTGTGTTCAAAATGCACCATTCTAAGCCACATCATCAATTTTCAACCCTTTCTGACTTCATTTGTTATTTTTCATGCAGTTATCTATTTTTTGAGCTTAGTGACTCTAAAATTGAAAAGCAGTAAAATTGAACTCTGAAAAGGTTGAAAGTTGGCATGGTATCCTCATTTCACCCACATAGCATGTGCTAAAAAGTTGAGAGGGTTACGGCAAAAACTGGATGCACTTCGTGTACAAAACGGACAGTCCCTTTCGAAGTATGAGGGTTTCGGACATAAACTCATCTGTTGCAAAAGGCATTTCATTTTCTTGAACTTATTTGAACTCCAGGATTTTTGTGTGCTCAAAATGCACCATTCAAACCAACAACATCAATTATCAACCCTTTCTGACTTCATTTGTTATTTTTCATGCAGTTATTGATTTTTTTTTAGCTAAATGACTCTGAAATTTAAAAGCACTAAAAAAGAGCTCTGAAAAGGTTGAAAGTTGGCATGGTATCATCATTTCACCCACATAACATGTGCTAAAAATTTGAGAGGGTTACGGCAAAAGCTGATGCACTTCGTGTACAAAACGGACAGTCTCTTTCGAAGTATCAGGGTTTCAGACATAAACTCATCTGTTGCAAAAGGCATTTCATTTTCTTGAACTTATATGTGCTCCAGGCTTTTTGTGTGTTCAAAATGCACCATTCAAAGCCACATCATCAATTTTCAACCCTTTCTGACTTCATTTGTTATTTTTCATGCAGTTATTGATTTTTTGAGCTAAATGACTCTGAAATTGAAAAGCACTAAAAATGAAGTCTGAAAAGGTTGAAAGTTGGCATCGTATCATCATTTCACCCACATAGCATGCGCTAAAAAGTTGAGAGGGTTACGGCCAAAGATGGATGCACTTCATGTACAAAACGGACAGTCTCTTTCGAAGTATCAGGGTTTCGGACATAAACTCATCTGTTGCAAAAGGCATTTCATTTTCTTGAACTTATTTGAACTCCAGGATTTTTGTGTGCTCAAAATGCACCATTCAAACCAACATCATCAATTATCAACCCTTTCTGACTTCATTTGTTATTTTTCATGCAGTTATTGATTTTTTGAGCTAAATGACTCTGAAATTGAAAAGCACTAAAAATGAAGTCTGAAAAGGTTGAAAGTTGGCATCGTATCATCATTTCACCCACATAGCATGCGCTAAAAAGTTGAGAGGGTTACGGCCAAAGATGGATGCACTCCATGTACAAAACGGACAGTCTCTTTCGAAGTATCAGGGTTTCGGACATAAACTCATCTGTTGCAAAAGGCATTTCATTTTCTTGAACTTATATGTGCTACAGGATTTTTGTGTGTTCAAAATGCACCATTCAAAGCCACATCATCAATTATCAACCCTTTCTGACTTCATTTGTTATTTTTCATGCAGTTATTGATTTTTTGAGCTAAATGACTCTGAAATTGAAAAGCACTAAAAATGAAGTCTGAAAAGGTTGAAAGTTGGCATCGTATCATCATTTCACCCACATAGCATGCGCTAAAAAGTTGAGAGGGTTACGGCCAAAGATGGATGCACTTCATGTACAAAACGGACAGTCTCTTTCGAAGTATCAGGGTTTCGGACATAAACTCATCTGTTGCAAAAGGCATTTCATTTTCTTGAACTTATTTGAACTCCAGGATTTTTGTGTGCTCAAAATGCACCATTCAAACCAACATCATCAATTTTCAACCCTTTCTGACTTCATTTGTTATTTTTCATGTAGTTATTGATTTTTTGAGCTAAATGACTCTGAAATTGAAAAGCACTAAAAATGAAGTCTGAAAAGGTTGAAAGTTGGCATCGTATCATCATTTCACCCACATAGCATGCGCTAAAAAGTTGAGAGGGTTACGGCCAAAGATGGATGCACTTCATGTACAAAACGGACAGTCTCTTTCGAAGTATCAGGGTTTCGGACATAAACTCATCTGTTGCAAAAGGCATTTCATTTTCTTGAACTTATATGTGCTCCAGGATTTTTGTGTGTTCAAAATGCACCATTCAAAGCCACATCATCAATTATCAACCCTTTCTGACTTCATTTGTTATTTTTCATGAAGTTATTGATTTTTTTGAGCTAAATGACTCTGAAATTGAAAAGCACTAAAAAAGAGCTCTGAAAAGGTTGAAAGTTGGCATGGTATCCTCATTTCACCCACATAGCATGCGCTAAAAAGTTGAGAGGGTTACGGCAAAAACTAGATGCACTTCGTGTACAAAACGGACAGTCCCTTTCGAAGTATCAGGGTTTCGGACATAAACTCATCTGTTGCAAAAGGCATTTCATTTTCTTGAACTTATTTGTGCTCCAGGATTTTTGTGTGTTCAAAATGCACCATTCAAAGCCACATCATCAATTATCAACCCTTTCTGACTTCATTTGTTATTTTTCATGCAGTTATTGATTTTTTGAGCTAAATGACTCTGAAATTGAGAAGCACTACAAATGAACTCTGAAAAGGTTGAAAGTTGGCATGGTATCATCATTTCACGCACATAGCATGTGCTAAAAAGTTGAGAGGGTTACGGCAAAATCTGGATGCACTTCATGTACAAAACAGACAGTCTCTTTCGAAGTATTAGGTTTTCACACATAAACTCAGGTTACAAAAGGCATTTCATTTTCTTGAACTAATTTAAACTCCAGGCTTTTTGTGTGTTCAAAATACACCATTCTAAGCGACATCATCAATTTTCAACCCTTTCTGACTTCATTTGTTATTTTTCATGCAGTTATTGATTTTTGTGAGCTAAATCACCTTGAAATTGAAAAGCACTACAAATGAACTCTGAAAAGGTTGAAAGTTGGCATGGTATCATCATTTCACCCACATAGCATGTGCTAAAAAGCTGGATGCACTTCATGTACAAAATGGACAGTCTCTTTCGAAGTATCAGGGTTTCGGACATAAACTCATCTGTTGCAAAAGGCATTTCATTTTCTTGAACTTATTTGAACTCCAGGCTTTTTGTGTGTTCAAAATGCACCATTCAAAGCCACATCATCAATTTTCAACCCTTTCTGACTTCATTTATTATTTTTCATGCATTTATTGATATTTTTGAGCTAAATGACTCTGAAATTGAAAAGCACTAAAAATGAACTCTGAAAAGGTTGAAAGTTCGCATGGTATCATCATTTCACCCACATAGCATGCGCTAAAAAGTTGAGAGGGTTACGGCCAAAGCTGGATGCACTTCATGTACAAAACGGACAGTCTCTTTCGAAGTATCAGGGTTTCGGACATAAACTCATCTGTTACAAAAGGCATTTCATTTTCTTGAACTTATTTGTGCTCCAGGATTTTTGTGTGTTCAAAATGCACCATTCAAAGCCACATCATCAATTATCAACCCTTTCTGACTTCATTTGTTATTTTTCATGCAGTTATTGATTTTTTTGAGCTAAATGACCCTGAAATTGAAAAGCACTACAAATGAACACTGAAAAGGTTGAAAGTTGGCATGGTATCATCATTTCACCCACATAACATGTGCTAAAAATTTGAGAGGGTTACGGCAAAAGCTGGATGCACTTCGTGTACAAAACGGACAGTCTCTTTCGAAGTATCTGGGTTTCAGACATAAACTCATCTGTTGCAAAAGGCATTTCATTTTCTTCAACTTATTTGTGCTCCAGGATTTTTGTGTGTTCAAAACGCACCATTCAAAGCCACATCATCAATTATCAACGCTTTCTGACTTCATTTGTTATTTTCATGCAGTTATTGATTTTTTTGAGCTAAATGCCTCTGAAATTGAGAAGCACTACAAATGAACTCTGAAAAGGTTGAAAGTTGGCATGGTATCATCATTTCACCCACATAGCATGTGCTAAAAAGTTGAGAGGGTTACGGAAAAATCTGGATGCACTTCGTGTACAAAACAGACAGTCTCTTTCGAAGTATTAGGGTTTCAGACATAAACTCATGTTACAAAAGGCATTTCATTTTCTTGAACTTATTTGAGCTCCAGGCTTTTTGTGTGTTCAAAATGCACCATTCTAAGACACATCATCAATGTTCAACCCTTTCTGACTTCATTTGTTATTTTTCATGCAGTTATTGATTTTTGTGAGCTAAATGACCCTGAAATTGAAAAGCACTACAAATGAACTCTGAAAAGGTTGAAAGTTGGCATGGTATCATCATTTCACCCACATAGCATGTGCTAAAAAGCTTTATGCACTTCGTGTACAAAATGGACAAGCTCTTCCGAAGTATGAGGGTTTCGGACATAAACTCATCTGTTGCAAAAGGCATTTCATTTTCTTGAACTTATTTGAACTCCAGGCTTTTTGTGTGTTCAAAATGCACCATTCTAAGCCACATCATCAATTATCAACCCTTTCTGACTTCATTTGTTATTTTTCATGCAGTTATCGATTTTTTGAGCTTAGTGACTCTGAAATTGAAAAGCAGTAAAAATGAACTCTGAAAAGGTTGAAAGTTGGCACTATATCCTCATTTCACCCACATAGCATGTGCTAAAAAGTTGAGAGGGTTACGGCAAAAACTGGATGCACTTCGTGTACAAAACGGACAGTCCCTTTCGAAGTATGAGGGTTTCGGACATAAACTCATCTGTTGCAAAAGGCATTTCATTTTCTTGAACTTATTTGAACTCCAGGATTTTTGTGTGCTCAAAATGCACCATTCAAACCAACATCATTAATTTTCAACCCTTTCCGACTTCATTTGTTGTTTTTCATGCAGTTATTGATTTTTCGAGCTAAATGACTCTGAAATTGAAAAGCACTACAAATGAACTCTGAAAAGGTTGAAAGGTGGCATCGTATCATCATTTAACCCACATAGCATGCGCTAAAAAGTTGACAGGGTTACGGCCAAAGCTGGATGCACTTGATGTACAAAACGGACAGTTTCTTTCGAAGTATCAGGGTTTCGGACATAAACTGATCTGTTGCAAAAGGCATTTCATTTTCTTGAACTTATTTGCGCTCCAGGATTTTTGTGTCTTCAAAATGCACCATTCAAAGCCACATCATCAATATTCAACCCTTTCTGACTTCATTTGTTATTTTTCATGCAGTTATTGATTTTTTTGATCTAAATGACTCTGAAATGGAAAAGCACTACAAATGAACTCTGAAAGGTTGAAAGTTGGCATGGTATCAGCATTTCACCCACATAGCATGTGCTAAAAAGTTGAGAGGGTTACGGCAAAAGATGGATGCACTTCTTGTACAAAACGGATAGTCTCTTTCGAAGTATCCGGGTTTCGGACATAAACTCATTTGTTGCAAAAGGCATTTCATTTTCTTGACCTTATTTGATGTCCAGGATTTTGGTGTGCTCAAAATGCACCATTCAAAGCCACATCATCAATTTTCAACCCTTTCTGACTTCATTTGTTATTTTTCATGCAGTTATTGATTTTTTTTGAGCTAAATGACTCTGAAATTGAAAAGCACTAAAAATGAACTCTGAAAAGGTTGAAAGTTGGCATGGTATCATAATTTCACCCACATAACATGTGCTAAAAATTTGAGAGGGTTACGGCAAAAGCTGGATGCACTTCGTGTAAAAAACGGACAGTCTCTTTCGAAGTATCAGGGTTTCGGACATAAACTCATCTGTTGCAAAAGGCATTTCATTTTCTTGAACTTATTTGAACTCCAGGCTTTTTGTGTGTACAAAATGCACCATTGGAAGCCACATCATCAATTTTCAACCCTTTCTGACTTCATTTGTTATTTTTCATGCTTTTATTGATATTTTTGAGCTAAATGACCCTGAAATTGAAAAGCACTACAAAGGAACTCTGAAAAGGTTGAAAGTTGGCATGGTATCATCATTTCACCCACATAGCATGCGCTAAAAAGTTGAGAGGGTTACGGCCAAAGCTGGATGCACTTCATGTACAAAACGGACAGTCTATTTCGAAGTATCAGGGTTTCGGACATAAACTCATCTGTTGCAAAAGGCATTTGATTTTCTTGAACTTATTTGTGCTCCAGGATTTTTGTGTGTTCAAAATGCACCATTCAAAGCCACATCATCAATTTTCAACCCTTTCTGACTTCATTTGTTATTTTTCATGCATTTATTGATATTTTTGATCTAAATGACTCTGAAATGGAAAAGCACTACAAATGAACTCTGAAAGGTTGAAAGTTGGCATGGTATCATCATTTCACCCACATAGCATGTGCTAAAAAGTTGAGAGGGTTACGGAAATAGCTGGATGCACTTCGTGTACAAAACGGACAGTCTCTTTCGAAGTATCAGGGTTTTGAACGGAAACTCATCGGTTACAAAAGAAATTTCATTTTCTTGAATTTATTTGAACTCCAGGCTTTTTGTGTTTTCAAAATGCACCATTCAAAGCCACATCATCAATTTTCAACCCCTTCTGACTTCATTTGTTATTTTTCATGCAGTTATTGATTTTTTTGAGCTAAATGACTCTGAAATTGAAAAGCACCAAAAAAGAGCTCTGAAAAGGTTGAAAGTTGGCATGGTATCATCATTTCACCCACATAACATGTGCTAAAAAGTTGAGAGGGTTACGGCAAAAACTGGATGCACTTCGTGTACAAAACGGACAGTCCCTTTCGAAGTATGAGGGTTTCGGACATAAACTCATCTGTTACAAAAGGCATTTCATTTTCTTGAACTTATTTGAACTCCAGGATTTTTGTGTGCTCAAAATGCACCATTCAAACCAACATCATCAATTATCAACCCTTTCTGACTTCATTTGTTATTTTTCATGCAGTTATTGATTTTTTTGAGCTAAATGACTCTGAAATTGAAAAGCACTAAAAAAGAGCTCTGAAAAGGTTGAAAGTTGGCATGGTATCCTCATTTCACCCACATAGCATGCGCTAAAAAGTTGAGAGGGTTACGGCAAAAACTGGATGCACTTCGTGTACAAAACGGACAGTCCCTTTCGAAGTATGAGGGTTTTGGACATAAACTCATATGTTGCAAAAGGCATTTCATTCTCTTGAACTTATTTGAACTCCAGGATTTTTGTGTGCTCAAAATGCACCATTCAAACCAACATCATCAATTTTCAACCCTTTCTGACTTCATTTGTTATTTTTCATGCAGTTATTGAATTTTTGAGTTAAATGACTCTGAAATTGAAAAGCACTAAAAATGAAGTCTGAAAAGGTTGAAAGTTGGCATCATATCATCATTTCACCCACATAGCATGCGCTAAAAAGTTGAGAGGGTTACGGCCAAAGATGGATGCACTTCATGTACAAAACGGATAGTCTCTTTCGAAGTATCAGGGTTTCGGACATAAACTCATCTGTTGCAAAAGGCATTTCATTTTCTTGAACTTATTTGTGCTCTAGGATTTTTGTGTGTTCAAAATGCACCATTCAAAGCCACATCATCAATTATCAACCCTTTCTGACTTCATTTGTTATTTTTCATGCAGTTATTGATTTTTTGAGCTAAATGACTCTGAAATTGAAAAGCACTAAAAATGAAGTCTGAAAATGTTGAAAGTTGGCATCGTATCATCATTTCACCCACATAGCATGCGCTAAAAAGGTTAGAGGGTTACGGCCAAAGATGGATGCACTTCATGTACAAAACGGACAGTCCCTTTCGAAGTATCAGGGTTTCGGACATAAACTCATCTGTTGCAAAAGGCATTTCATTTTCTTGAACTTATTTGAACTCCAGGATTTTTGTGTGCTCAAAATGCACCATTCAAACCAACATCATCAATTATCAACCCTTTCTGACTTCATTTGTTATTTTTCATGCAGTTATTGATTTTTTTGAGCTAAATGACTCTGAAATTGAAAAGCACTAAAAAAGAGCTCTGAAAAGGTTGAAAGTTGGCATGGTATCCTCATTTCACCCACATAGCATGTGCTAAAAAGTTGAGAGGGTTACGGCAAAAACTGGATGCACATCGTGTACAAAACGGACAGTCCCTTTCGAAGTATGAGGGTTTCGGACATAAACTCATCTGTTGCAAAAGGCATTTCATTCTCTTGAACTTATTTGAACTCCAGGATTTTTGTGTGCTCAAAATGCACCATTCAAACCAACATCATCAATTTTCAACCCTTTCTGACTTCATTTGTTATTTTTCATGCAGTTATTGATTTTTTGAGCTAAATGACTCTGAAATTGAAAAGCACTAAAAATGAAGTCTGAAAAGGTTGAAAGTTGGCATCGTATCATCATTTCACCCACATAGCATGCGCTAAAAAGTTGAGAGGGTTACGGCCAAAGATGGATGCACTTCATGTACAAAACGGACAGTCTCTTTCGAAGTATCAGGGTTTCGGACATAAACTCATCTGTTGCAAAAGGCATTTCATTTTCTTGAACTTATTTGAACTCCAGGATTTTTGTGTGCTCAAAATGCACCATTCAAACCAACATCATCAATTATCAACCCTTTCTGACTTCATTTGTTATTTTTCATGCAGTTATTGATTTTTTTGAGCTAAATGACTCTGAAATTGAAAAGCACTAAAAAAGAGCTCTGAAAAGGTTGAAAGTTGGCATGGTATCCTCATTTCACCCACATAGCATGTGCTAAAAAGTTGAGAGGGTTACGGCAAAAACTGGATGCACATCGTGTACAAAACGGACAGTCCCTTTCGAAGTATGAGGGTTTCGGACATAAACTCATCTGTTGCAAAAGGCATTTCATTCTCTTGAACTTATTTGAACTCCAGGATTTTTGTGTGCTCAAAATGCACCATTCAAACCAACATCATCAATTTTCAACCCTTTCTGACTTCATTTGTTATTTTTCATGCAGTTATTGATTTTTTGAGCTAAATGACTCTGAAATTGAAAAGCACTAAAAATGAAGTCTGAAAAGGTTGAAAGTTGGCATCGTATCATCATTTCACCCACATAGCATGCGCTAAAAAGTTGAGAGGGTTACGGCCAAAGATGGATGCACTTCATGTACAAAACGGACAGTCTCTTTCGAAGTATCAGGGTTTCGGACATAAACTCATCTGTTGCAAAAGGCATTTCATTTTCTTGAACTTATTTGTGCTCCAGGATTTTTGTGTGTTCAAAATGCACCATTCAAAGCCACATCATCAATTATCAACCCTTTCTGACTTCATTTGTTATTTTTCATGCAGTTATTGATTTTTTGAGCTAAATGACTCTGAAATTGAAAAGCACTAAAAATGAAGTCTGAAAAGGTTGAAAGTTGGCATCGTATCATCATTTCACCCACATAGCACGCGCTAAAAAGTTGAGAGGGTTACGGCCAAAGATGGATGCACTTCATGTACAAAACGGACAGTCTCTTTCGAAGTATCAGGGTTTCGGACATAAACTCATCTGTTGCAAAAGGCATTTCATTTTCTTGAACTTATATGTGCTCCAGGATTTTTGTGTGTTCAAAATGCACCATTCAAAGCCACATCATCAATTATCAACCCTTTCTGACTTCATTTGTTATTTTTCATGCAGTTATTGATTTTTTGAGCTAAATGACTCTGAAATTGAAAAGCACTACAAATGAACTCTGAAAAGGTTGAACGTTGGCATCGTATCATCATTTCACCCACATAGCATGCGGTAAAAAGTTGAGAGGGTTACGGCCAAAGATGGATGCACTTCATGTACAAAACGGACAGTCTCTTTCGAAGTATCAGGGTTTCGGACATAAACTCATCTGTTGCAAAAGGCATTTCATTTTCTTGAACTTATTTGTGCTCCAGGATTTTTGTGTGTTCAAAATGCACCATTCAAAGCCACATCATCAATTATCAACCCTTTCTGACTTCATTTGTTATTTTTCATGCAGTTATTGATTTTTTGAGCTAAATGACTCTGAAATTGAAAAGCACTAAAAATGAAGTCTGAAAAGGTTGAAAGTTGGCATCGTATCATCATTTCACCCACATAGCATGCGCTAAAAAGTTGAGAGGGTTACGGCCAAAGATGGATGCACTTCATGTACAAAACGGACAGTCTCTTTCGAAGTATCAGGGTTTCGGACATAAACTCATCTGTTGCAAAAGGCATTTCATTTTCTTGAACTTATATGTGCTCCAGGATTTTTGTGTGTTCAAAATGCACCATTCAAAGCCACATCATCAATTATCAACCCTTTCTGACTTCATTTGTTATTTTTCATGCAGTTATTGATTTTTTGAGCTAAATGACTCTAAAATTGAAAAGCACTAAAAATGAAGTCTGAAAAGGTTGAAAGTTGGCATCGTATCATCATTTCACCCACATAGCATGCGCTAAAAAGTTGAGAGGGTTACGGCCAAAGATGGATGCACTTCATGTACAAAACGGACAGTCTCTTTCGAAGTATCAGGGTTTCGGACATAAACTCATCTGTTGCAAAAGGCATTTCATTTTCTTGAACTTATTTGTGCTCCAGGATTTTTGTGTGTTCAAAATGCACCATTCAAAGCCACATCATCAATTATCAACCCTTTCTGACTTCATTTGTTATTTTTCATGCAGTTATTGATTTTTTGAGCTAAATGACTCTGAAATTGAGAAGCACTACAAATGAACTCTGAAAAGGTTGAAAGTTGGCATGGTATCATCATTTCACGCACATAGCATGTGCTAAAAAGTTGAGAGGGTTACGGCAAAATCTGGATGCACTTCATGTACAAAACAGACAGTCTCTTTCGAAGTATTAGGTTTTCACACATAAACTCAGGTTACAAAAGGCATTTCATTTTCTTGAACTAATTTAATCTCCAGGCTTTTTGTGTGTTCAAAATGCACCATTCTAAGCGACATCATCAATTTTCAACCCTTTCGGCCAAATTTGTTATTTTTCATGCAGTTATTGATTTTTGTGAGCTAAATGACCTTGAAATTGAAAAGCACTACAAATGAACTCTGAAAAGGTTGAAAGTTGGCATGGTATCATCATTTCACCCACATAGCATGTGCTAAAAAGCTGGATGCACTTCGTGTACAAAATGGACAGGCTCTTTCGAAGTATGAGGGTTTCGGACATAAACTCATCTCTTGCAAAAGGCATTTCATTTTCTTGAACTTATTTGAACTCCAGGCTTTTTGTGTGTTCAAAATGCACCATTCTAAGCCACATCATCAATTTTCAACCCTTTCTGACTTCATTTGTTATTTTTCATGCAGTTATCGATTTTTTGAGCTTAGTCACTCTGAAATTGAAAAGCAGTAAAAATGAACTCTGAAAAGGTTGAAAGTTGGCATGGTATCCTCATTTCACCCACATAGCATGTGCTAAAAATTTGAGAGGGTTACGGCAAAAACTAGATGCACTTCGTGTACAAAACGGACAGTCCCTTTCGAAGTATGAGGGTTTCGGACATAAACTCATCTGTTGCAAAAGGCATTTCATTTTCTTGAACTTATTTGAACTCCAGGATTTTTGTGTGCTCAAAATGCACCATTCAAACCAACAACATCAATTATCAACCCTTTCTGACTTCATTTGTTATTTTTCATGCAGTTATTGATTTTTTTTAGCTAAATGACTCTGAAATTTAAAAGCACTAAAAAAGAGCTCTGAAAAGGTTGAAAGTTGGCATGGTATCATCATTTCACCCACATAACATGTGCTAAAAATTTGAGAGGGTTACGGCAAAAGCTGATGCACTTCGTGTACAAAACGGACAGTCTCTTTCGAAGTATCAGGGTTTCAGACATAAACTCATCTGTTGCAAAAGGCATTTCATTTTCTTGAACTTATTTGAACTCCAGGATTTTTGTGTGTTCAAAATGCACCATTCAAAGCCACATCATCAATTTTCAACCCTTTCTGACTTCATTTATTATTTTTCATGCATTTATTGATATTTTTGAGCTAAATGACTCTGAAATTGAAAAGCACTAAAAATGAACTCTGAAAAGGTTGAAAGTTCGCATGGTATCATCATTTCACCCACATAACATGTGCTAAAAATTTGAGAGGGTTACGGCAAAAGCTGGATGCACTTCGTGTACAAAACGGACAGTCTCTTTCGAAGTATCAGGGTTTCGGACATAAACTCATCTGTTGCAAAAGGCATTTCATTTGCTTGAACTTATTTGAACTCCAGGCTTTTTGTGTGTTCAAAATGCACCATTCAAAGCCACATCATCAATTTTCAACCCTTTCTGACTTCATTTGTTATTTTTCATGCATTTATTGATATTTTTTAGCTAAATGACCCTGAAATTGAAAAGCACTACAAATGAACTCTGAAAAGGTTGAAAGTTGGCATGGTATCATCATTTCACCCACATAGCATGCGCTAAAAAGTTGAGAGGGTTACGGCGAAAGCTGGATGCACTTCATGTACAAAACGGACAGTCTCTTTCGAAGTATCAGGGTTTCGGACATAAACTCATCTGTTACAAAAGGCATTTCATTTTCTTGAACTTATTTGTGCTCCAGGATTTTTGTGTGTTCAAAATGCACCATTCAAAGCCACATCATCAATTATCAACCCTTTCTGACTTCATTTGTTATTTTTCATGCAGTTATTGATTTTTTTGAGCTAAATGACCCTGAAATTGAAAAGCACTACAAATGAACTCTGAAAAGGTTGAAAGTTGGCATGGTATCATCATTTCACCCACATAACATGTGCTAAAAATTTGAGAGGGTTACGGCAAAAGCTGGATGCACTTCGTGTACAAAACGGACAGTCTCTTTCGAAGTATCTGGGTTTCAGACATAAACTCATCTGTTGCAAAAGGCATTTCATTTTCTTCAACTTATTTGTGCTCCAGGATTTTTGTGTGTTCAAAACGCACCATTCAAAGCCACATCATCAATTATCAACGCTTTCTGACTTCATTTGTTATTTTCATGCAGTTATTGATTTTTTTGAGCTAAATGCCTCTGAAATTGAGAAGCACTACAAATGAACTCTGAAAAGGTTGAAAGTTGGCATGGTATCATCATTTCACCCACATAGCATGTGCTAAAAAGTTGAGAGCGTTACGGCAAAATCTGGATGCACTTCGTGTACAAAACAGACAGTCTCTTTCGAAGTATTAGGGTTTCAGACATAAACTCATGTTACAAAAGGCATTTCATTTTCTTGAACTTATTTGAGCTCCAGGCTTTTTGTGTGTTCAAAATGCACCATTCAAAGCCACATCATCAATGTTCAACCCTTTCTGACTTCATTTGTTATTTTTCATGCAGTTATTGATTTTTCTGAGCTAAATGACCCTGAAATTGAAAAGCACTACAAATGAACTCTGAAAAGGTTGAAAGTTGGCATGGTATCATCATTTCACCCACATAGCATGTGCTAAAAAGCTTTATGCACTTCGTGTACAAAATGGACAAGCTCTTTCGAAGTATGAGGGTTTCGGACATAAACTCATCTGTTGCAAAAGGCATTTCATTTTCTTGAACTTATTTGAACTCCAGGCTTTTTGTGTGTTCAAAATGCACCATTCTAAGCCACATCATCAATTTTCAACCCTTTCTGACTTCATTTGTTATTTTTCATGCAGTTATCGATTTTTTGAGCTTAGTGACTCTGAAATTGAAAAGCAGTAAAAATGAACTCTGAAAAGGTTGAAAGTTGGCACTATATCCTCATTTCACCCACATAGCATGTGCTAAAAAGTTGAGAGGGTTACGGGAAAAACTGGATGCACTTCGTGTACAAAACGGACAGTCCCTTTCGAAGTATGAGGGTTACGGACATAAACTCATCTGTTGCAAAAGGCATTTCATTTTCTTGAACTTATTTGAACTCCAGGATTTTTGTGTGCTCAAAATGCACCATTCAAACCAACATCATTAATTTTCAACCCTTTCCGACTTCATTTGTTGTTTTTCATGCAGTTATTGATTTTTCGAGCTAAATGACTCTGAAATTGAAAAGCACTACAAATGAACTCTGAAAAGGTTGAAAGGTGGCATCGTATCATCATTTAACCCACATAGCATGCTCTAAAAAGTTGACAGGGTTACGGCCAAAGCTGGATGCACTTCATGTACAAAACGGACAGTTTCTTTCGAAGTATCAGGGTTTCGGACATAAACTCATCTATTGCAAAAGGCATTTCATTTTCTTGAACTTATTTGTGCTCCAGGATTTTTGTGTCTTCAAAATGCACCATTCAAAGCCACATCATCAATATTCAACCCTTTCTGACTTCATTTGTTATTTTTCATGCAGTTATTGATTTTTTTGATCTAAATGACTCTGAAATGGAAAAGCACTACAAATGAACTCTGAAAGGTTGAAAGTTGGCATGGTATCAGCATTTCACCCACATAGCATGTGCTAAAAAGTTGAGAGGGTTACGGCAAAAGATGGATGCACTTCTTGTACAAAACGGATAGTCTCTTTCGAAGTATCCGGGTTTCGGACATAAACTCATTTGTTGCAAAAGGCATTTCATTTTCTTGACCTTATTTTATGTCCAGGATTATGGTGTGCTCAAAATGCACCATTCAAAGCCACATCATCAATTTTCAACCCTTTCTGACTTCATTTGTTATTTTTCATGCAGTTATTGATTTTTTTTGAGCTAAATGACTCTGAAATTGAAAAGCACTAAAAATGAACTCTGAAAAGGTTGAAAGTTGGCATGGTATCATCATTTCACCCACGTAACATGTGCTAAAAATTTGAGAGGGTTACGGCAAAAGCTGGATGCACTTCGTGTACAAAACGGACAGTCTCTTTCGAAGTATCAGGGTTTCGGACATAAACTCATCTGTTGCAAAAGGCATTTCATTTTCTTGAACTTATTTGAACTCAGGGCTTTTTGTGTGTACAAAATGCACCATTGGAAGCCACATCATCAATTTTCAACCCTTTCTGACTTCATTTGTTATTTTTCATGCATTTATTGATATTTTTGAGCTAAATGACCCTGAAATTGAAAAACACTACAAAGGAACTCTGAAAAGGTTGAAAGTTGGCATGGTATCATCATTTCACCCACATACCATGCGCTAAAAAGTTGAGAGGGTTACGGCCAAAGCTGGATGCACTTCATGTACAAAACGGACAGTCTATTTCGAAGTATCAGGGTTTCGGACATAAACTCATCTGTTGCAAAAGGCATTTCATTTTCTTGAACTTATTTGTGCTCCAGGATTTTTGTGTGTTCAAAATGCACCATTCAAAGCCACATCATCAATTTTCAACCCTTTCTGACTTCATTTGTTATTTTTCATGCATTTATTGATATTTTTGATCTAAATGACTCTTAAATGGAAAAGCACTACAAATGAACTCTGAAAGGTTGAAAGTTGGCATGGTATCATCATTTCACCCACATAGCATGTGCTAAAAAGTTGAGAGGGTTACGGAAAAAGCTGGATGCACTTCTTGTACAAAACGGATAGTCTCTTTCGGAGTATCAGGGTTTCGGACATAAACTCATGTGTTGCAAAAGGCATTTCATTTTCTTGAACTTATTTGATGTCCAGGATTTTGGTGTGCTCAAAATGCACCATTCAAAGCCACATCATCAATTATCAACCCTTTCTGACTTCATTTGTTATTTTTCATGCAGTTATTGATTTTTTTGAGCTAAATGACCCTGAAATTGAAAAGCACTACAAATGAACTCTGAAAAGGTTGAAAGTTGGCATGGTATCATCATTTCACCCACATAACATGTGCTAAAAATTTGAGAGGGTTACGGCAAAAGCTGGATGCACTTCGTGTACAAAACGGACAGTCTCTTTCGAAGTATCAGGGTTTCACACATAAACTCATCTGTTGCAAAAGGCATTTCATTTTCTGGAACTTATTTGAACTCCAGGATTTTTGTGTGGTCAAAATGCACCATTCAAAGCCACATCATCAATTTTCAACCCTTTCTGACTTCATTTCTTATTTTTCATGCATTTATTGATATTTTTGAGCTAAATGACCCTGAAATTGAAAAGCACTACAAATGAACTCTGAAAAGGTTGAAAGTTGGCATGGTATCATCATTTCACCCACATAGCATGCGCTAAAAAGTTGAGAGGGTTACGGCCAAAGCTAGATGCACTTCATGTACAAAACGGACAGTCTCTTTCGAAGTATCAGGGTGTCGGACATAAACTCATCTGTTGCAAAAGGCATTTCATTTTCTTCAACTTATTTGTGCTCCAGGATTTTTGTGTGTTCAAAACGCACCATTCAAAGCCACATCATCAATTATCAACCCTTTCTGACTTCATTTGTTATTTTCATGCAGTTATTGATTTTTTTGAGCTAAATGCCTCCGAAATTGAGAAGCAATACAAATGAACTCTGAAAAGGTTGAAAGTTGGCATGGTATCATCATTTCACCCACATAGCATGTGCTAAAAAGTTGAGAGGGTTACGGCAAAATCTGGATGCACTTCGTGTACAAAACAGACAGTCTCTTTCGAAGTATTAGGGTTTCAGACATAAACTCAGGTTACAAAAGGCATTTCATTTTCTTGAACTTATTTGAGCTCCAGGCTTTTTGTGTGTTCAAAATGCACCATTCTAAGACACATCATCAATGTTCAACCCTTTCTGACTTCATTTGTTATTTTTCATGCAGTTATTGATTTTTGTGAGCTAAATGACCCTGAAATTGAAAAGCACTACAAATGAACTCTGAAAAGGTTGAAAGTTGGCATGGTATCATCATTTCACCCACATAGCATGTGCTAAAAAGCTTTATGCACTTCGTGTACAAAATGGACAAGCTCTTTCGAAGTATGAGGGTTTCGGACATAAACTCATCTGTTGCAAAAGGCATTTCATTTTCTTGAACTTATTTGAACTCCAGGCTTTTTGTGTGTTCAAAATGCACCATTCTAAGCCACATCATCAATTTTCAACCCTTTCTGACTTCATTTGTTATTTTTCATGCAGTTATCGATTTTTTGAGCTTAGTGACTCTGAAATTGAAAAGCACTAAAAATGAACTCTGAAAAGGTTGAAAGTTGGCATGGTATCCTCATTTCACCCACATAGCATGTGCTAAAAAGTTGAGAGGGTTACGGCAAAAACTGGATGCACTTCGTGTACAAAACGGACAGTCCCTCTCGAAGTATGAGGGTTTCGGACATAAACTCATCTGTTGCAAAAGGCATTTCATTTTCTTGAACTTATTTGAACTCCAGGACTTTTGTGTGCTCAAAATGCACCATTCAAACCAACATCATTAATTTTAAACCCTTTCTGACTTCATTTGTTGTTTTTCATGCAGTTATTGATTTTTCGAGCTAATTGACTCTGAAATTGAAAAGCACTACAAATGAACTCTGAAAAGGTTGAAAGTTGGCATCGTATCATCATTTAACCCACATAGCATGCGCTAAAAAGTTGACAGGGTTACGGCCAAAGCTGGATGCACTTCATGTACAAAACGGACAGTTTCTTTCGAAGTATCAGGGTTTCGGACATAAACTCATCTGTTGCAAAAGGCATTTCATTTTCTTGAATTTATTTGTGCTCCAGGATTTTTGTGTGTTCAAAATGCACCATTCAAAGCCACATCATCAATTTTCAACCCTTTCTGACTTCATTTGTTATTTTTCATGCAGTTATTGATTTTTTTGATCTAAATGACTCTGAAATGGAAAAGCACTACAAATGAACTCTGAAAGGTTGAAAGTTGGCATGGTATCAGCATTTCACCCACATAGCATGTGCTAAAAAGTTGAGAGGGTTACGGCAAAAGATGGATGCACTTCTTGTACAAAACGGATAGTCTCTTTCGAAGTATCAGGGTTTCGTACATAAACTCATTTGTTGCAAAAGGCATTTCATTTTCTTGACCTTATTTGATGTCCAGGATTTTGGTGTGCTCAAAATGCACCATTCAAAGCCACATCATCAATTTTCAACCCTTTCTGACTTCATTTGTTATTTTTCATGCAGTTATTGATTTTTTTTGAGCTAAATGACTCTGAAATTGAAAAGCACTAAAAATGAACTCTGAAAAGGTTGAAAGTTGGCATGGTATTATCATTTCACCCACATAACATGTGCTAAAAATTTGAGAGGGTTACGGCAAAAGCTGCATGCACGTCGTGTACAAAACGGACAGTCTCTTTCGAAGTATCAGGGTTTCGGACATAAACTCATCTGTTGCAAAAGGCATTTCATTTTCTTGAACTTATTTGAACTCCAGGCTTTTTGTGTGTTCAAAATGCACCATTGGAAGCCACATCATCAATTTTCAACCCTTTCTGACTTCATTTGTTATTTTTCATGCATTTATTGATATTTTTGAGCTAAATGACCCTGAAATTGAAAAGCACTAAGAAGGAACTCTGAAAAGGTTGAAAGTTGGCATGGTATCATCATTTCACCCACATAGCATGCGCTAAAAAGTTGAGAGGGTTACGGCCAAAGCTGGATGCACTTCATGTACAAAACGGACAGTCTATTTCGAAGTATCAGGGTTTCGGACATAAACTCATCTGTTGCAAAAGGCATTTCATTTTCTTGAACATATTTGTGCTCCAGGATTTTTGTGTGTTCAAAATGCACCATTCGAAGCCACATCATCAATTTTCAACCCTTTCTGACTTCATTTGTTATTTTTCATGCAGTTATTGATTTTTTTGATCTAAATGACTCTGAAATGGAAAAGCACTACAAATGAACTCTGAAAGGTTGAAAGTTGGCATGGTATCATCATTTCACCCACATAGCATGTGCTAAAAAGTTGAAAGGGTTACGGCAAAAGCTGGATGCACTTCTTGTACAAAACGGATAGTCTCTTTCGAAGTATCAGGGTTTCGGACATAAACTCATGTGTTGCAAAAGGCATTTCATTTTCTTGAACTTATTTGATGTCCAGGATTTTGGTGTGTACAAAATGCACCATTCAAAGCCACATCGTCAATTTTCAACCCTTTCTGACTTCATTTGTTATTTTTCATGCATTTATTGATATTTTTGAGCTAAATGACCCTGAAATTGAAAAGCACTACGAACGAACTCTGAAAAGGTTGAAAGTTGGCATGGTATCATAATTTCACCCACATAGCATGCGCTAAAAAGTTAAGAGGGTTACGGCCAAAGCTGGATGCACTTCATGTACAAAACGGACAGTCTATTTCGAAGTATCAGGGTTTCGGACATAAACTCATCTGTTGCAAAACGCATTTCATTTTCTTGAACTTATTTGTGCTCCAGGATTTTTGTGTGTTCAAAATGCACCATCCAAAGCCACATCATCAATTTTCAACCCTTTCTGACTTCATTTGTTATTTTTCATGCATTTATTGATATTTTTGAGCTAAATGACTCTGAAATGGAAAAGCACTACAAATGAACTCTGAAAGGTTGAAAGTTGGCATGGTATCATCATTTCACCCACATAGCATGTGCTAAAAAGTTGAGAGGGTTACGGAAAAAGCTGGATGCACTTCTTGAACAAAACGGATAGTCTCTTTCGAAGTATCAGGGTTTCAGACATAAACTCATGTGTTGCAAAAGGCATTTCATTTTCTTGAACTTATTTGATGTCCAGGATTTTGGTGTGCTCAAAATGCACCATTCAAAGCCACATCATCAATTATCAACCCTTTCTGACTTCATTTGTTATTTTTCATGCAGTTATTGATTTTTTTGAGCTAAATGACCCTGAAATTGAAAAGCACTACAAATGAACTCTGAAAAGTTTGAAAGTTGGCATGGTATCATCATTTCACCCACATAACATGTGCTAAAAATTTGAGAGGGTTACGGCAAAATCTGGATGCACTTCGTGTACAAAACGGACAGTCTCTTTCGAAGTATCAGGGTTTCAGACATAAACTCATCTGTTGCAAAAGGCATTTCATTTTCTTGAACTTATTTGAACTCCAGGCTTTTTGTGTGTTCAAAATGCACCATTCAAAGCCACATCATCAATTTTCAACCCTTTCTGACTTCATTTATTATTTTTCATGCATTTATTGATATTTTTGAGCTAAATGACCCTGAAATTGAAAAGCACTACAAATGAACTCTGAAAAGGTTGAAAGTTGGCATGGTATCATCATTTCACCCACATAGCATGCGCTAAAAAGTTGAGAGGGTTACGGCCAAAGCTGGATGCACTTCATGTACAAAACGGACAGTCTCTTTCGAAGTATCAGGGTGTCGGACATAAACTCATCTGTTGCAAAAGGCATTTCATTTTCTTCAACTTATTTGTGCTCCAGGATTTTTGTGTGTTCAAAACGCACCATTCAAAGCCACATCATCAATTATCAACCCTTTCTGACTTCATTTGTTATTTTCATGCAGTTATTGATTTTTTTGAGCTAAATGCCTCTGAAATTGAGAAGCAATACAAATGAACTCTGAAAAGGTTGAAAGTTGGCATGGTATCATCATTTCACCCACATAGCATGTGCTAAAAAGTTGAGAGGGTTACGGCAAAATCTGGATGCACTTCGTGTACAAAACAGACAGTCTCTTTCGAAGTATTAGGGTTTCAGACATAAACTCAGGTTACAAAAGGCATTTCATTTTCTTGAACTTATTTGAGCTCCAGGCTTTTTGTGTGTTCAAAATGCACCATTCTAAGACACATCATCAATGTTCAACCCTTTCTGACATGATTTGTTATTTTTCATGCAGTTATTGATTTTTGTGAGCTAAATGACCCTGAAATTGAAAAGCACTACAAATGAACTCTGAAAAGGTTGAAAGTTGGCATGGTATCATCATTTCACCCACATAGCGTGTGCTAAAAAGCTTTATGCACTTCGTGTACAAAATGGACAAGCTCTTTCGAAGTATGAGGGTTTCGGACATAAACTCATCTGTTGCAAAAGGCATTTCATTTTCTTGAACTTATTTGAACTCCAGGCTTTTTGTGTGTTCAAAATGCACCATTCTAAGCCACATCATCAATTTTCAACCCTTTCTGACTTCATTTGTCATTTTTCGTGCAGTTATCGATTTTTTGAGCTTAGTGACTCTGAAATTGAAAAGCACTAAAAATGAACTCTGAAAAGGTTGAAAGTTGGCATGGTATCCTCATTTCACCCACATAGCATGTGCTAAAAAGTTGAGAGGGTTACGGCAAAAACTGGATGCACTTCATGTACAAAACGGACAGTCCCTTTCGAAGTATGAGGGTTTCGGACATAAACTCATCTGTTGCAAAAGGCATTTCATTTTCTTGAACTTATTTCAACTCCAGGACTTTTGTGTGCTCAAAATGCACCATTCAAACCAACATCATTAATTTTAAACCCTTTCTGACTTCATTTGTTGTTTTTCATGCAGTTATTGATTTTTCGAGCTAAATGACTCTGAAATTGAAAAGCACTACAAATGAACTCTGAAAAGGTTGAAAGTTGGCATCGTATCATCATTTAACCCACATAGCATGCGCTAAAAAGTTGCCAGGGTTACGGCCAAAGCTGGATGCACTTCATGTACAAAACGGACAGTTTCTTTCGAAGTATCAGGGTTTCGGACATAAACTCATCTGTTGCAAAAGGCATTTCATTTTCTTGAATTTATTTGTGCTCCAGGATTTTTGTGTGTTCAAAATGCACCATTCGAAGCCACATCATCAATTTTCAACCCTTTCTGACTTCATTTGTTATTTTTCATGCAGTTATTGATTTTTTTGATCTAAATGACTCTGAAATGGAAAAGCACTACAAATGAACTCTGAAAGGTTGAAAGTTGGCATGGTATCATCATTTCACCCACATAGCATGTGCTAAAAAGTTGAGAGGGTTACGGCAAAAGCTGGATGCACTTCTTGTACAACACGGATAGTCTCTTTCGAAGTATCAGGGTTTCGGACATAAACTCATGTGTTGCAAAAGGCATTTCATTTTCTTGAACTTATTTGATGTCCAGGATTTTGGTGTGTACAAAATGCACCATTCAAAGCCACATCGTCAATTTTCAACCCTTTCTGACTTCATTTGTTATTTTTCATGCATTTATTGATATTTTTGAGCTAAATGACCCTGAAATTGAAAAGCACTACAAATGAACTCTGAAAAGGTTGAAAGTTGGCATGGTATCATCATTTCACCCACATAGCATGCGCTAAAAAGTTAAGAGGGTTACGGCCAAAGCTGGATGCACTTCATGTACAAAACGGACAGTCTATTTCGAAGTATCAGGGTTTCGGACATAAACTCATCTGTTGCAAAAGGCATTTCATTTTCTTGAACTTATTTGTGCTCCAGGATTTTTGTGTGTTCAAAATGCACCATTCAAAGCCACATCATCAATTTTCAACCCTTTCTGACTTCATTTGTTATTTTTCATGCATTTATTGATATTTTTGATCTAAATGACTCTGAAATGGAAAAGCACTACAAATGAACTCTGAAAGGTTGAAATTTGGCATGGTATCATCATTTCACCCACATAGCATGTGCTAAAAAGTTGAGAGGGTTACGGAAAAAGCTTGATGCACTTCTTGTACAAAACGGATAGTCTCTTTCGAAGTATCAGCGTTTCGGACATAAACTCATGTGTTGCAAAAGGCATTTCATTTTCTTGAACTTATTTGATGTCCAGGATTTTGGTGTGCTCAAAATGCACCATTCAAAGCCACATCATCAATTATCAACCCTTTCTGACTTCATTTGTTATTTTCATGCAGTTATTGATTTTTTTGAGCTAAATGCCTCTGAAATTGAGAAGCAATACAAATGAACTCTGAAAAGGTTGAAAGTTGGCATGGTATCATCATTTCACCCACATAGCATGTGCTAAAAAGTTGAGAGGGTTACGGCAAAAGCTGGATGCACTTCTTGTACAACACGGATAGTCTCTTTCGAAGTATCAGGGTTTCGGACATAAACTCATGTGTTGCAAAAGGCATTTCATTTTCTTGAACTTATTTGATGTCCAGGATTTTGGTGTGTACAAAATGCACCATTCAAAGCCACATCGTCAATTTTCAACCCTTTCTGACTTCATTTGTTATTTTTCATGCATTTATTGATATTTTTGAGCTAAATGACCCTGAAATTGAAAAGCACTACAAACGAACTCTGAAAAGGTTGAAAGTTGGCATGGTATCATCATTTCACCCACATAGCATGCGCTAAAAAGTTAAGAGGGTTACGGCCAAAGCTGGATGCACTTCATGTACAAAACGGACAGTCTATTTCGAAGTATCAGGGTTTCGGACATAAACTCATCTGTTGCAAAACGCATTTCATTTTCTTGAACTTATTTGTGCTCCAGGATTTTTGTGTGTTCAAAATGCACCATCCAAAGCCACATCATCAATTTTCAACCCTTTCTGACTTCATTTGTTATTTTTCATGCATTTATTGATATTTTTGATCTAAATGACTCTGAAATGGAAAAGCACTACAAATGAACTCTGAAAGGTTGAAAGTTGGCATGGTATCATCATTTCACCCACATAGCATGTGCTAAAAAGTTGAGAGGGTTACGGAAAAAGCTGGATGCACTTCTTGAACAAAACGGATAGTCTCTTTCGAAGTATCAGGGTTTCAGACATAAACTCATGTGTTGCAAAAGGCATTTCATTTTCTTGAACTTATTTGATGTCCAGGATTTTGGTGTGCTCAAAATGCACCATTCAAAGCCACATCATCAATTATCAACCCTTTCTGACTTCATTTGTTATTTTTCATGCAGTTATTGATTTTTTGAGCTAAATGACCCTGAAATTGAAAAGCACTACAAATGAACTCTGAAAAGGTTGAAAGTTGGCATGGTATCATCATTTCACCCACATAACATGTGCTAAAAATTTGAGAGGGTTACGGCAAAATCTGGATGCACTTCGTGTACAAAACGGACAGTCTCTTTCGAAGTATCAGGGTTTCAGACATAAACTCATCTGTTGCAAAAGGCATTTCATTTTCTTGAACTTATTTGAACTCCAGGCTTTTTGTGTGTTCAAAATGCACCATTCAAAGCCACATCATCAATTTTCAACCCTTTCTGACTTCATTTATTATTTTTCATGCATTTATTGATATTTTTGAGCTAAATGACCCTGAAATTGAAAAGCACTACAAATGAACTCTGAAAAGGTTGAAAGTTGGCATGGTATCATCATTTCACCCACATAGCATGCGCTAAAAAGTTGAGAGGGTTACGGCCAAAGCTGGATGCACTTCATGTACAAAACGGACAGTCTCTTTCGAAGTATCAGGGTGTCGGACATAAACTCATCTGTTGCAAAAGGCATTTCATTTTCTTCAACTTATTTGTGCTCCAGGATTTTTGTGTGTTCAAAACGCACCATTCAAAGCCACATCATCAATTATCAACCCTTTCTGACTTCATTTGTTATTTTCATGCAGTTATTGATTTTTTTGAGCTAAATGCCTCTGAAATTGAGAAGCAATACAAATGAACTCTGAAAAGGTTGAAAGTTGGCATGGTATCATCATTTCACCCACATAGCATGTGCTAAAAAGTTGAGAGGGTTACGGCAAAATCTGGATGCACTTCGTGTACAAAACAGACAGTCTCTTTCGAAGTATTAGGGTTTCAGACATAAACTCAGGTTACAAAAGGCATTTCATTTTCTTGAACTTATTTGAGCTCCAGGCTTTTTGTGTGTTCAAAATGCACCATTCTAAGACACATCATCAATGTTCAACCCTTTCTGACATGATTTGTTATTTTTCATGCAGTTATTGATTTTTGTGAGCTAAATGACCCTGAAATTGAAAAGCACTACAAATGAACTCTGAAAAGGTTGAAAGTTGGCATGGTATCATCATTTCACCCACATAGCGTGTGCTAAAAAGCTTTATGCACTTCGTGTACAAAATGGACAAGCTCTTTCGAAGTATGAGGGTTTCGGACATCAACTCATCTGTTGCAAAAGGCATTTCATTTTCTTGAACTTATTTGAACTCCAGGCTTTTTGTGTGTTCAAAATGCACCATTCTAAGCCACATCATCAATTTTCAACCCTTTCTGACTTCATTTGTTATTTTTCATGCAGTTATCGATTTTTTGAGCTTAGTGACTCTGAAATTGAAAAGCACTAAAAATGAACTCTAAAAAGGTTGAAAGTTGGCATGGTATCCTCATTTCACCCACATAGCATGTGCTAAAAAGTTGAGAGGGTTACGGCAAAAACTGGATGCACTTCATGTACAAAACGGACAGTCCCTTTCGAGGTATGAGGGTTTCGGACATAAACTCATCTGTTGCAAAAGGCATTTCATTTTCTTGAACTTATTTCAACTCCAGGACTTTTGTGTGCTCAAAATGCACCATTCAAACCAACATCATTAATTTTAAACCCTTTCTGACTTCATTTGTTGTTTTTCATGCAGTTATTGATTTTTCAAGCTAAATGACTCTGAAATTGAAAAGCACTACAAATGAACTCTGAAAAGGTTGAAAGTTGGCATCGTATCATCATTTAACCCACATAGCATGCGCTAAAAAGTTGCCAGGGTTACGGCCAAAGCTGGATGCACTTCATGTACAAAACGGACAGTTTCTTTCGAAGTATCAGGGTTTCCGACATAAACTCATCTGTTGCAAAAGGCATTTCATTTTCTTGAATTTATTTGTGCTCCAGGATTTTTGTGTGTTCAAAATGCACCATTCAAAGCCACATCATCAATTTTCAACCCTTTCTGACTTCATTTGTTATTTTTCATGCAGTTATTGATTTTTTCGATCTAAATGACTCTGAAATGGAAAAGCACTACAAATGAACTCTGAAAGGTTGAAAGTTGGCATGGTATCAGCATTTCACCCACATAGCATGTGCTAAAAAGTTGAGAGGGTTACGGCAAAAGATGGATGCACTTCTTGTACAAAACGGATAGTCTCTTTCGAAGTATCAGGGTTTCGTACATAAACTCATTTGTTGCAAAAGGCATTTCATTTAATTGACCTTATTTGATGTCCAGGATTTTGGTGTGCTCAAAATGCACCATTCAAAGCCACATCATCAGTTTTCAAACCTTTCTGACTTCATCTGTTATTTTTCATGCAGTTATTGATTTTTTTTGAGCTAAATGACTCTGAAATTGAAAAGCACTAAAAATGAACTCTGAAAAGGTTGAAAGTTGGCATGGTATCATCATTTCACCCACATAACATGTGCTAAAAATTTGAGAGGGCTACGGCAAAAGCTGCATGCACTTCGTGTACAAAACGGACAGTCTCTTTCGAAGTATCAGGGTTTCGGACATAAACTCATCTGTTGCAAAAGGCATTTCATTTTCTTGAACTTATTTGAACTCCAGGCTTTTTGTGTGTTCAAAATGCACCATTGGAAGCCACATCATAAATTTTCAACCCTTTCTGACTTCATTTGTTATTTTTAATGCATTTATTGATATTTTTGAGCTAAATGACCCTGAAATTGAAAAGCACTACAAAGGAACTCTGAAAAGGTTGAAAGTTGGCATGGTATCATCATTTCACCCACATAGCATGCGCTAAAAAGTTGAGAGGGTTACAGCCAAAGCTGGATGCACTTCATGTACAAAACGGACAGTCTATTTCGAAGTATCAGGGTTTCGGACATAAACTCATCTGTTGCAAAAGGCATTTCATTTTCTTGAACATATTTGTGCTCCAGGATTTTTGTGTGTTCAAAATGCACCATTCGAAGCCACATCATCAATTTTCAACCCTTTCTGACTTCATTTGTTATTTTTCATGCAGTTATTGATTTTTTTGATCTAAATGACTCTGAAATGGAAAAGCACTACAAATGAACTCTGAAAGGTTGAAAGTTGGCATGGTATCATCATTTCACCCACATAGCATGTGCTAAAAAGTTGAGAGGGTTACGGCAAAAGCTGGATGCACTTCTTGTACAACACGGATAGTCTCTTTCGAAGTATCACGGTTTCGGACATAAACTCATGTGTTGCAAAAGGCATTTCATTTTCTTGAACTTATTTGATGTCCAGGATTTTGGTGTGTACAAAATGCACCATTCAAAGCCACATCGTCAATTTTCAACCCTTTCTGACTTCATTTGTTATTTTTCATGCATTTATTGATATTTTTGAGCTAAATGACCCTGAAATTGAAAAGCACTACAAACGAACTCTGAAAAGGTTGAAAGTTGGCATGGTATCATCATTTCACCCACATAGCATGCGCTAAAAAGTTAAGAGGGTTACGGCCAAAGCTGGATGCACTTCATGTACAAAACGGACAGTCTATTTCGAAGTATCAGGGTTTCGGACATAAACTCATCTGTTGCAAAAGGCATTTCATTTTCTTGAACTTATTTGTGCTCCAGGATTTTTGTGTGTTCAAAATGCACCATTCAAAGCCACATCATCAATTTTCAACCCTTTCTGACTTCATTTGTTATTTTTCATGCATTTATTGATATTTTTGATCTAAATGACTCTGAAATGGAAAAGCACTACAAATGAACTCTGAAAGGTTGAAATTTGGCATGGTATCATCATTTCACCCACATAGCATGTGCTAAAAAGTTGAGAGGGTTACGGAAAAAGCTTGATGCACTTCTTGTACAAAACGGATAGTCTCTTTCGAAGTATCAGCGTTTCGGACATAAACTCATGTGTTGCAAAAGGCATTTCATTCTCTTGAACTTATTTGATGTCCAGGATTTTGGTGTGCTCAAAATGCACCATTCAAAGCCACATCATCAATTATCAACCCTTTCTGACTTCATTTGTTATTTTCATGCAGTTATTGATTTTTTTGAGCTAAATGCCTCTGAAATTGAGAAGCAATACAAATGAACTCTGAAAAGGTTGAAAGTTGGCATGGTATCATCATTTCACCCACATAGCATGTGCTAAAAAGTTGAGAGGGTTACGGCAAAAGCTGGATGCACTTCTTGTACAACACGGATAGTCTCTTTCGAAGTATCAGGGTTTCGGACATAAACTCATGTGTTGCAAAAGGCATTTCATTTTCTTGAACTTATTTGATGTCCAGGATTTTGGTGTGTACAAAATGCACCATTCAAAGCCACATCGTCAATTTTCAACCCTTTCTGACTTCATTTGTTATTTTTCATGCATTTATTGATATTTTTGAGCTAAATGACCCTGAAATTGAAAAGCACTACAAACGAACTCTGAAAAGGTTGAAAGTTGGCATGGTATCATCATTTCACCCACATAGCATGCGCTAAAAAGTTAAGAGGGTTACGGCCAAAGCTGGATGCACTTCATGTACAAAACGGACAGTCTATTTCGAAGTATCAGGGTTTCGGACATAAACTCATCTGTTGCAAAAGGCATTTCATTTTCTTGAACTTATTTGTGCTCCAGGATTTTTGTGTGTTCAAAATGCACCATTCAAAGCCACATCATCAATTTTCAACCCTTTCTGACTTCATTTGTTATTTTTCATGCATTTATTGATATTTTTGATCTAAATGACTCTGAAATGGAAAAGCACTACAAATGAACTCTGAAAGGTTGAAATTTGGCATGGTATCATCATTTCACCCACATAGCATGTGCTAAAAAGTTGAGAGGGTTACGGAAAAAGCTTGATGCACTTCTTGTACAAAACGGATAGTCTCTTTCGAAGTATCAGCGTTTCGGACATAAACTCATGTGTTGCAAAAGGCATTTCATTTTCTTGAACTTATTTGATGTCCAGGATTTTGGTGTGCTCAAAATGCACCATTCAAAGCCACATCATCAATTATCAACCCTTTCTGACTTCATTTGTTATTTTCATGCAGTTATTGATTTTTTTGAGCTAAATGCCTCTGAAATTGAGAAGCAATACAAATGAACTCTGAAAAGGTTGAAAGTTGGCATGGTATCATCATTTCACCCACATAGCATGTGCTAAAAAGTTGAGAGGGTTACGGCAAAATCTGGATGCACTTCGTGTACAAAACAGACAGTCTCTTTCGAGGTATTAGGGTTTCAGACATAAACTCAGGTTACAAAAGGCATTTCATTTTCTTGAACTTATTTGAGCTCCACGCTTTTTGTGTGTTCAAAATGCACCATTCTAAGACACATCATCAATGTTCAACCCTTTCTGACTTCATTTGTTATTTTTCATGCAGTTATTGATTTTTGTGAGCTAAATGACCCTGAAATTGAAAAGCACTACAAATGAACTCTGAAAAGGTTGAAAGTTGGCATGGTATCATCATTTCACCCACATAGCATGTGCTAAAAATCTTTATGCACTTTGTGTACAAAATGGACAAGCTCTTTCGAAGTATGAGGGTTTCGGACATAAACTCATCTGTTGCAAAAGGCATTTCATTTTCTTGAACTTATTTGAACTCCAGGCTTTTTGTGTGTTCAAAATGCACCATTCTAAGCCACATCATCAATTTTCAACCCTTTCTGACTTCATTTGTTATTTTTCATGCAGTTATCGATTTTTTGAGCTTAGTGACTCTGAAATTGAAAAGCACTAAAAATGAACTCTGAAAAGGTTGAAAGTTGGCATGGTATCCTCATTTCACCCACATAGCATGTGCTAAAAATTTGAGAGGGTTACGGAAAAAACTGGATGCACTTCGTGTACAAAACGGACAGTCCCTTTCGAAGTATGAGGGTTTCGGACATAAACTCATCTGTTGCAAAAGGCATTTCATTTTCTTGAACTTATTTGAACTCCAGGACTTTTGTGTGCTCAAAATGCACCATTCAAACCAACATCATTAATTTTAAACCCTTTCTGACTTCATTTGTTGTTTTTCATGCAGTTATTGATTTTTCGAGCTAAATGACTCTGAAATTGAAAAGCACTACAAATGAACTCTAAAAAGGTTGAAAGTTGGCATCGTATCATCATTTAACCCACATAGCATGCGCTAAAAAGTTGACAGGGTTACGGCCAAAGCTGGATGCACTTCATGTACAAAACGGACAGTTTCTTTCGAAGTATCAGGGTTTCGGACATAAACTCATCTGTTGGAAAAGGCATTTCATTTTCTTGAATTTATTTGTGCTCCAGGATTTTTGTGTGTTCAAAATGCACCATTCAAAGCCACATCATCAATTTTCAACCCTTTCTGACTTCATTTGTTATTTTTCATGCAGTTATTGATTTTTTTGATCTAAATGACTCTGAAATGGAAAAGCACTACAAATGAACTCTGAAAGGTTGAAAGTTGGCATGGTATCAACATTTCACCCACATAGCATGTGCTAAAAAGTTGAGAGGGTTACGGCAAAAGATGGATGCACTTCTTGTACAAAACGGATAGTCTCTTTCGAAGTATCAGGGTTTCGTACATAAACTCATTTGTTGCAAAAGGCATTTCATTTTCTTGACCTTATTTGATGTCCAGGATTTTGGTGTGCTCAAAATGCACCATTCAAAGCCACATCATCAATTTTCAACCCTTTCTGACTTCATTTGTTATTTTTCATGCAGTTATTGATTTTTTTTGAGCTAAATGACTCTGAAATTGAAAAGCACTAAAAATGAACTCTGAAAAGGTTGAAAGTTGGCATGGTATCATCATTTCACCCACATAACATGTGCTAGAAATTTGAGAGGGTTACGGCAAAAGCTGCATGCACTTCGTGTACAAAACGGACAGTCTATTTCGAAGTATCAGGGTTTCGGACATAAACTCATCTGTTGCAAAAGGCATTTCATTTTCTTGAACTTATTTGAACTCCAGGCTTTTTGTGTGTTCAAAATGCACCATTGGAAGCCACATCATCAATTTTCAACCCTTTCTCACTTCATTTGTTATTCTTCATGCATTTATTGATATTTTTGAGCTAAATGACCCTGAAATTGAAAAGCGCTACAAAGGAACTCTGAAAAGGTTGAAAGTTGGCATGGTATCATCAATTCACCCACATAGCATGCGCTAAAAAGTTGAGAGGGTTACGGCCAAAGCTGGATGCACTTCATGTACAAAACGGATAGTCTATTTCGAAGTATCAGGGTTTCGGACATAAACTCATCTGTTGCAAAAGGCATTTCATTTTCTTGAACATATTTGTGCTCCAGGATTTTTGTGTGTTCAAAATGCACCATTCGACGCCACATCATCAATTTTCAACCCTTTCTGACTTCATTTGTTATTTTTCATGCAGTTATTGATTTTTTTGATCTAAATGACTCTGAAATGGAAAAGCACTACAAATGAACTCTGAAAGGTTGAAAGTTGGCATGGTATCATCATTTCACCCACATAGCATGTGCTAAAAAGTTGAGAGGGTTACGGCAAAAGCTGGATGCACTTCTTGTACAAAACGGATAGTCTCTTTCGAAGTATCAGGGTTTCGGACATAAACTCATGTGTTGCAAAAGGCATTTCATTTTCTTGAACTTATTTGATGTCCAGGATTTTGGTGTGTACAAAATGCACCATTCAAGGCCACATCGTCAATTTTCAACCCTTTCTGACTTCATTTGTTATTTTTCATGCATTTATTGATATTTTTGAGCTAAATGACCCTGAAATTGAAAAGCACTACAAACGAACTCTGAAAAGGTTGAAAGTTGGCATGGTATCATCATTTCACCCACATAGCATGCGCTAAAAAGTTAAGAGGGTTACGGCCAAAGCTTGATGCACTTCATGTACAAAACGGACAGTCTATTTCGAAGTTTCAGGGTTTCGGACATAAACTCATCTGTTGCAAAAGGCATTTCATTTTCTTGAACTTATTTGTGCTCCAGGATTTTTGTGTGTTCAAAATGCACCATTCAAAGCCACATCATCAATTTTCAACCCTTTCTGACTTCATTTGTTATTTTTCATGCATTTATTGATATTTTTGATCTAAATGACTCTGAAATGGAAAAGCACTACAAATGAACTCTGAAAGGTTGAAATTTGGCATGGTATCATCATTTCACCCACATAGCATGTGCTAAAAAGTTGAGAGGGTTACGGAAAAAGCTGGATGCATTTCTTGTACAAAACGGATAGTCTCTTTCGAAGTATCAGCGTTTCGGACATAAACTCATGTGTTGCAAAAGGCATTTCATTTTCTTGAACTTATTTGATGTCCAGGATTTTGGTGTGCTCAAAATGCACCATTCAAAGCCACATCATCAATTATCAACCCTTTCTGACTTCATTTGTTATTTTCATGCAGTTATTGATTTTTTGAGCTAAATGCCTCTGAAATTGAGAAGCAATACAAATGAACTCTGAAAAGGTTGAAAGTTGGCATGGTATCATCATTTCACCCACATAGCATGTGCTAAAAAGTTGAGAGGGTTACGGCAAAATCTGGATGCACTTCGTGTACAAAACAGACAGTCTCTTTCGAAGTATTAGGGTTTCAGACATAAACTCAGGTTACAAAAGGCATTTCATTTTCTTGAACTTATTTGAGCTCCACGCTTTTTGTGTGTTCAAAATGCACCATTCTAAGACACATCATCAATGTTCAACCCTTTCTGACTTCATTTGTTATTTTTCATGCAGTTATTGATTTTTGTCAGCTAAATGACCCTGAAATTGAAAAGCACTACAACTGAACTCTGAAAAGGTTGAAAGTTGGCATGGTATCATCATTTCACCCACATAGCATGTGCTAAAAAGCTTTATGCACTTTGTGCACAAAATGGACAAGCTCTTTCGAAGTATGAGGGTTTCGGACATAAACTCATCTGTTGCAAAAGGCATTTCATTTTCTTGAACTTATTTGAACTCCAGGCTTTTTGTGTGTTCAAAATGCACCATTCTAAGCCACATCATCAATTTTCAACCCTTTCTGACTTCATTTGTTATTTTTCATGCAGTTATCGATTTTTTGAGCTTAGTGACTCTGAAATTGAAAAGCACTAAAAATGAACTCTGAAAAGGTTGAAAGTTGGCATGGTATCCTCATTTCACCCACATAGCATGTGCTAAAAAGTTGAGAGGGTTACGACAAAAACTGGATGCACTTCGTGTACAAAACGGACAGTCCCTTTCGAAGTATGAGGGTTTCGGACATAAACTCATCTGTTGCAAAAGGCATTTCATTTTCTTGAACTTATTTGAACTCCAGGACTTTTGTGTGCTCAAAATGCACCATTCAGACCAACATCATTAATTTTAAACCCTTTCTGACTTCATTTGTTGTTTTTCATGCAGTTATTGATTTTTCGAGCTAAATGACTCTGAAATTGAAAAGCACTACAAATGAACTCTGAAAAGGTTGAAAGTTGGCATCGTATCATCATTTAACCCACATAGCATGCGCTAAAAAGTTGACAGGGTTACGGCCAAAGCTGGATGCACTTCATGTACAAAACGGACAGTTTCTTTCGAAGTATCAGGGTTTCGGACATAAACTCATCTGTTGCAAAAGGCATTTCATTTTCTTGAATTTATTTGTGCTCCAGGATTTTTGTGTGTTCAAAATGCACCATTCAAAGCCACATCATCACTTTTCAACCCTTTCTGACTTCATTTGTTATTTTTCATGCAGTTATTGATTTTTTTGATCTAAATGACTCTGAAATGGAAAAGCACTACAAATGAACTCTGAAAGGTTGAAAGTTGGCATGGTATCAGCATTTCACCCACATAGCATGTGCTAAAAAGTTGAGAGGGTTACGGGAAAAGATGGATGCACTTCTTGTACAAAACGGATAGTCTCTTTCGAAGTATCAGGGTTTCGGACATAAACTCATTTGTTGCAAAAGGCATTTCATTTTCTTGACCTTATTTGATGTCCAGGATTTTGGTGTGCTCAAAATGCACCATTCAAAGCCACATCATCAATTTTCAACCCTTTCTGACTTCATTTGTTATTTTTCATGCAGTTATTGATTTTTTTTGAGCTAAATGACTCTGAAATTGAAAAGCACTAAAAATGAACTCTGAAAAGGTTGAAAGTTGGCATGGTATCATCATTTCACCCACATAACATGTGCTAAAAATTTGAGAGGGTTACGGCAAAAGCTGCATGCACTTCGTGTACAAAATGGACAGTCTCTTTCGAAGTATGAGGGTTTCGGACATAAACTCATCGGTTGCAAAAGGCATTTCATTTTCTTGAACTTATTTGAACTCCAGGCTTTTTGTGTGTTCAAAATGCACCATTGGAAGCCACATCATCAATTTTCAACCCTTTCTGACTTCATTTGTTATTTTTCATGCATTTATTGATATTTTTGAGCTAAATGACCCTGAAATTTAAAAGCACTACAAAGGAACTCTGAAAAGGTTGAAAGTTGGCATGGTATCATCATTTCACCCACATAGCATGCGCTAAAAAGTTGAGAGGGTTACGGCCAAAGCTGGATGCACTTCATGTACAAAACGGACAGTCTATTTCGAAGTATCACGGTTTCGGACATAAACTCATCTGTTGCAAAAGGCATTTCATTTTCTTGAACATATTTGTGCTCCAGGATTTTTGTGTGTTCAAAATGCACCATTCAAAGCCACATCATCAATTTTCAACCCTTTCTGACTTCATTTGTTATTTTTCATGCAGTTATTGATTTTTTTGACCTAAATGACTCTGAAATGGAAAAGCACTACAAATGAACTCTGAACGGTTGAAAGTTGGCATGGTATCATCATTTCACCCACATAGCATGTGCTAAAAAGTTGAGAGGGTTACGGAAAAAGCTGGATGCACTTCTTGTACAAAACGGATAGTCTCTTTCGAAGTATCAGGGTTTCGGACATAAACTCATGTGTTGCAAAAGGCATTTCATTTTCTTGAACTTATTTGATGTCCAGGATTTTGGTGTGCTCAAAATGCACCATTCAAAGCCACATCATCAATTTTCAACCCTTTGTGACTTCATTTGTTATTTTTCATGCAGTTATTGATTTTTTTCAGCTAAATGACTCTGAAATTGAAAAGCACTACAAATGAACTCTGAAAAGGTTGAAAGTTGGCATGGTATCATCATTTCACCCACATAGCATGCGCTAAAAAGTTGAGAGGGTTACGGCCAAAGCTGGATGCACTTCGTGTACAAAACAGACAGTCTCTTTCGAAGTATCAGGGTTTTGGACATAAACTCATCTGTTGCAAAAGGCATTTCATTTTCTTGAACTTATTTGAGCTCCACGATTTTTGTGTGTTCAAAATGCACCATTGGAAGCCACATCATCAATTTTCAACCCTTTCTAACTTCATTTGTTATTTTTCATGCAGTTATTGATTTTTTTGAGCTAAATGACTCTGAAATTGAGAAGCACTACAAATGAACTCTGAAAAGGTTGAAAGTTGGCATGGTATCATCATTTCACCCACATAGCATGTGCTAAAAAGTTGAGAGGGTTACGGCAAAATCTGGATTCACTTCGTGTACAAAACAGACAGTCTCTTTCGAAGTATTAGGGTTTCAGACATAAACTCAGGTTACAAAAGGCATTTCATTTTCTTGAACTTATTTGAACTCCAGGCTTTTTGTGTGTTCAAAATGCACCATTCTAAGCCACATGATCAATTTTCAACCCTTTCTGACTTCATTTGTTATTTTTCATGCAGTTATTGATTTTTTTGATCTAAATGACTCTGAAATGGAAAAGCACTACAAATGAACTCTGAAAGGTTGAAAGTTGGCATGGTATCATCATTTCACCCACATAGCATGTGCTAAAAAGTTGAGAGGGTTACGGAAAAAGCTGGATGCACTTCTTGTACAAAACGGATAGTCTCTTTCGAAGTATCAGGGTTTCGGACATAAACTCATGTGTTGCAAAAGGCATTTCATTTTCTTGAACTTATTTGATGTCCAGGATTTTGGTGTGCTCAAAATGCACCATTCAAAGCCACATCATCAATTTTCAACCCTTTTTGACCTCATTTGTTATTTTTCATGCAGTTATTGATTTTTTTGAGCGAAATGACTCTGAAATTGAAAAGCACTAAAAATGAACTCTGAAAAGGTTGAATGTTCGCATGGTATTTCACCCACATAACATGTGCTAAAAATTTGAGAGGGTTCTGTCAAAAGCTGGATGCACTTCGTGTACAAAACAGACAGTCTCTTTCGAAGACAGGGTTTCGGACATAAACTCATCTGTTGCAAAAGGCATTTCATTTGCTTGAACTTATTTGAACTCTAGGGTTTTTGTGTGTTCAAAATGCACCATTCAAAGCCACATCATCAATTTTCAACCCTTTCTAACTTCATTTGTTATTTTTCATGCATTTATTGATATTTTTGAGCTAAATGACCCTGAAATTGAAAAGCACTACAAATGAACTCTGAAAAGGTTGAAAGTTGGCATGGTATCATCATTTCACCCACATAGCATGCGCTAAAAAGTTGAGAGGGTTACGGCCAAAGCTGGATGCACTTCATGTACAAAACGGACAGTCTCTTTCGAAGTATCAGGGTTTCGGACATAAACTCATCTGTTGCAAAATGCATTTCATTTTCTTGAACTTATTTGTGCTCCAGGATTTTTGTGTGTTCAAAATGCACCATTCGAAGCCACATCATCCATTATCAACCCTTTCTTACTTCATTTGTTATTTTTCATGCAGTTATTGATTTTTTTGAGCTAAATGACTCTGAAATTGAGAAGCACTACAAATGAACACTGAAAAGGTTGAAAGTTGGCATGGTATCATCATTTCACCCACATAGCATGTGCTAAAAATTTGAGAGGGTTACGACAAAATCTGGATGCACTTCGTGTACAAAACAGACAGTCTCTTTCGAAGTATTAGGGTTTCAGACATAAACTCAGGTTACAAAAGGCATTTCATTTTCTTGAACTTATTTGAACTCCAGGCTTTTTGTGTGTTCAAAATGCACCATTCTGAGAAACATCATCAATTTTCAACACTTTCTGACTTCATTTGTTATTTTTCATGCAGTTATTTATTTTTGTGAGCTAAAGGACCCTGAAATTGAAGAGCACTACAAATGAACTCTGAAAAGGTTGAAAGTTGGCATGGTATCATCATTTCACCCACATAGCATGTGCTAAAAAGCTGGATGCACTTCGTGTACAAAACGGACAGGCTCTTTCGAAGTATGAGGGTTTCAGACATAAACTCATCTGTTGGAAAAGGCATTTCATTGTCTTGAACTTATTTGAACTCCAGGCTTTTTGTGTGTTCAAAATGCACCATTCTAGGCCACATCATCAATTTTCAACCCTTTCTGACTTCATTTGTTATTTTTCATGCAGTTATTGATTTTTTTGAGCTTAGTGACTCTGAAATTGAAAAGCACTAAAAATGAACTCTGAAAAGGTTGAAAGTTGGCATGGCATCCTCATTTCACCCACATAGCATGCGCTAAAAAGTTGAGAGGGTTACGGCAAAAACTGCATGCACTTCGTGTACAAAACGGACAGTCTCTTTCGAAGTATCAGGGTTTCGGACATAAACTCATCTGTTGCAAAAGGCATTTCATTTTCTTGAACTTATTTGAAGTCCAGGATTTTTGTGTGTTGAACATGCAACATTAAAAGCCACATCATCAATTTTCAACCCTTTCTGACTTCATTTGTTATTTTTCATGCAGTTATTGATTTTTTTGAGCTAAATGACTCTAGAATTGAAAAGCACTACAAATGACCTCTGAAAAGGTTGAAAGTTGGCATGGTATCATCATTTCACCCAGATAGCATGTGCTAAAAAGTTGAGAGGGTTAGGTTAAAAGGTGGATGTATGTGGTGTACAACACGCACAGTCTCTTTCGAAGTATCAGGGTTTCGGACATAAACTCATCTGTTGCAAAAGTTATTTCATTTTCTTGAACTTATTTGAAGTCCAGGATTTTTGTCTGTTCAAAATGCACCATTCAAAGCCACATCATGAATTTTCAACCCTTTCTGACTTCATTTGTTAATTTTCATGCAGTTATTTATTTTTTTGAGCTAAATGACTATGAAATTGAAAAGCACTACAAATGAACTCTGAAAAGGTTGAAAGTTGGCATGGTATCATCATTTCACTCACATAGTATGTGCTAAAAAGTTGAGAGGGTTACGACAAAAGCTGGATGCACTTCGTGTACAAAACGGACAGTCCCTTTCGAAGTATCAGGGTTTCGGACATAAACTCATCTGTTGCAAAAGGCATTTCATTTTCTTGAACTTATTTCAACTCCAGGATTTTTGTGTGCTCAAAATGCACCATTCAAACCAACATCATTAATTTTCAACCCTTTCTGACTTCATTTGTTGTTTTTCATGCAGTTATTGATTTTTCGAGCTAAAGACTCTGAAATTGAAAAGCACTACAAATGAACTCTGAAAAGGTTGAAAGTTGGCATCGTATCATCATTTAACCCACATAGCATGCGCTAAAAAGTTGACAGGGTTACGGCCAAAGCTGGATGCACTTCATGTACAAAACGGACAGTTTGTTTCGAAGTATCAGGGTTTCAGACATAAACTCATCTATTGCAAAAGGCATTTCATTTTCTTGAACTTATTTGTGCTCCAGGATTTTTGTGTGTTCAAAATGCACCATTCAAAGCCACATCATCAATATTCACCCCTTTCTGACTTCATTTGTTATTTTTCATGCAGTTATTGATTTTTTTGATCTAAATGACTCTGAAATGGAAAAGCACTACAAATGAACTCTGAAAGGTTGAAAGTTGGCATGGTATCAGCATTTCACCCACATAGCATGTGCTAAAAAGTTGAGAGGGTTACGGCAAAAGATGGATGCAGTTCTTGTACAAAACGGATAGTCTCTTTCGAAGCATCAGGGTTTCGGACATAAACTCATTTGTTGCAAAAGGCATTTCATTTTCTTGACCTTATTTGATGTCCAGGATTTTGGTGTGCTCAAAATGCACCATTCAAAGCCACATCATCAATTTTCAACCCTTTCTGACTTCATTTGTTATTTTTCATGCAGTTATTGATTTTTTTTGAGCTAAATGACTCTGAAATTGAAAAGCACTAAAAATGAACTCTGAAAAGGTTGAAAGTTGGCATGGTATCATCATTTCACCCACATAACATGTGCTAAAAATTTGAGAGGGTTACGGCAAAAGCTGGATGCATTTCGTGTACAAAACGGACAGTCTCTTTCGAAGTATCAGGGTTTCGGACATAAACTCATCTGTTGCAAAAGGCATTTCATTTGCTTGAACTTATTTGAACTCCAGGATTTTTGTGTGTTCAAAATGCACCATTCACAGCCACATCATCAATTTTCAACCCTTTCTGACTTCATTTGTTATTTTTCATGCATTTATTGATATTTTTGAGCTAAATGACCCTGAAATTGAAAAGCACTACAAATAAACTCTGAAAAGGTTGAAAGTTGGCATGTTATCATAATTTCACCCACATAGCATGCGCTAAAAAGTTGAGAGGGTTACGGCCAAAGCTGGATGCACTTCATGTACAAAACGGACAGTCTATTTCGAAGTATCAGGGTTTCGGACATAAACTCATCTGTTGCAAAAGGCATTTCATTTTCTTGAACTTGTTTGTGCTCCACGATTTTTGTGTGTTCAAAATGTACCATTAAAAGCCACATCATCAATTTTCAACCCTTTCTGACTTCATTTGTTATTTTTCATGCAGTTATTGATTTTTTTGAGCTAAATGACTCTGAAATTGAGAAGCACTACAAATGAACACTGAAAAGGTTGAAAGTTGGCATGGTATCATCATTTCACCCACATAGCATGTGCTAAAAATTTGAGAGGGTTACGACAAAATCTGGATGCACTTCGTGTACAAAACAGACAGTCTCTTTCGAAGTATTAGGGTTTCACACATAAACTCAGGCTACAAAAGGCATTTCATTTTCTTGAACTTATTTGAACTCGAGGCTTTTTGTGTGTTCGAAATGCACCATTCTAAGCCACATCATCAATTTTCAACCCTTTCTGACTTCATTTGTTATTTTTCATGCAGTTATTGATTTTTGTGAGCTAAATGACCCCGAAATTGAAGAGCACTACAAATGAACTCTGAAAAGGTTGAAAGTTGGCATGGTATCATCATTTCACCCACATAGCATGTGCTAAAAAGCTGGATGCACTTCGTGTACAAAACGGACAGGCTCTTTCGAAGTATGAGGGTTTCGGACATAAACTCATCTGTTGCAAAAGGAATTTCATTTTCTTGAACTTATTTGAACTCCAGCCTTTTTGTGTCTTCAAAATGCACCATTCTAAGCCACATCATCAATTTTAAACCCTTTCTGACTTCATTAGTTATTTTTCATGCAGTTATTGATTTTTTTGAGCTTAGTGACTCTGAAATTGAAAAGCACTAAAAATGAACTATGAAAAGGTTGAAAGTTGGCATGGCATCCTCATTTCACCCACATAGCATGCGCTAAAAAGTTGAGAGGGTTATGGCAAAAACTGGATGCACTTCGTGTACAAAACGGACAGTCTCTTTCGAAGTATCAGTGTTTCGGACATAAACTCATCTGTTGCAAAAGGCATTTTATTTTCTTGAACTTATTTGAAGTCCAGGATTTTTGTGTGTTGAAAATGCAACATTAAAAGCCACATCATCAATTTTCAACCCTTTCTAACTTCATTTGTTATTTTTCATGCTGTTATTGATTTTTTTGAGCTAAATGACTCTAGAATTGAAAAGCACTACAAATGAACTCTGAAAAGGTTGAAAGTTGGCATGGTATCATCATTTCACCCAGATACATGTGCTAAAAAGTTGAGAGGGTTAGGTTAAAAGGTGGATGCATGTCGTGTACAACACGCAGAGTCTCTTTCGAAGTATCAGGGTTTCGGACATAAACTCATCTGTTGCAAAAGTTATTTCATTTTCTTGAACTTATTTGAAGTCCAGGATTTTTGTCTGTTCAAAATGCACCATTCAAAGCCACACCATGAATTTTCAACCCTTTCTGACTTCATTTGTTAATTTTCATGCAGTTATTGATTTTTTTGAGCTAAATGACTATGAAATTGAAACGCACTACAAATGAACTCTGAAAAGGTTGAAAGTTGGCATGGTATCATCATTTCACCCACATAGTATGTGCTAAAAAGTTGAGAGGGTTACGACAAAAGCTGGATGCACTTCGTGTACAAAACAGACAGTCTCTTTCGAAGTATCTGGTTTTCGGACATAAACTCATCTCTTGCAAAAATCATTTCATTTTCTTGAACTTATTTCAACTCCAGGATTTTTGTGTGTTCAAAATGCACCATTCAAACCAACATCATCAATTTTCAACCCTTTCTGACTTCATTTGTTATTTTTCATGCAGTTATTGATTTTTTTGAGCTAAATGACTCTGAAATTGAGAAGCACTACAAATGAACACTGAAAAGGTTGAAAGTTGGCATGGTATCATCATTTCACCCACATAGCATGTGCTAAAAATTTGAGAGGGTTACGACAAAATCTGGATGCACTTCGTGTACAAAACAGACAGTCTCTTTCGAAGTATTAGGGTTTCAGACATAAACTCAGGCTACAAAAGGCATTTCATTTTCTTGAACTTATTTGAACTCGAGGCTTTTTGTGTGTTCGAAATGCACCATTCTAAGCCACATCATCAATTTTCAACCCTTTCTGACTTCATTTGTTATTTTTCATGCAGTTATTGATTTTTGTGAGCTAAATGACCCTGAAATTGAAGAGCACTACAAATGAACTCTGAAAAGGTTGAAAGTTGGCATGGTATCATCATTTCACCCACATAGCATGTGCTAAAAAGCTGGATGCACTTCGTGTACAAAACGGACAGGCTCTTTCGAAGTATGAGGGTTTCGGACATAAACTCATCTGTTGCAAAAGGCATTTCATTTTCTTGAACTTATTTGAACTCCAGCCTTTTTGTGTCTTCAAAATGCACCATTCTAAGCCACATCATCAATTTTAAACCCTTTCTGACTTCAATAGTTATTTTTCATGCAGTTATTGATTTTTTTGAGCTTAGTGACTCTGAAATTGAAAAGCACTAAAAATGAACTCTAAAAAGGTTGAAAGTTGGCATGGCATCCTCATTTCACCCACATAGCATGCGCTAAAAAGTTGAGAGGGTTATGGCAAAAACTGGATGCACTTCGTGTACAAAACGGACAGTCTCTTTCGAAGTATCAGTGTTTCGGACATAAACTCATCTGTTGCAAAAGGCATTTTATTTTCTTGAACTTATTTGAAGTCCAGGATTTTTGTGTGTTGAAAATGCAACATTAAAAGCCACATCATCAATTTTCAACCCTTTCTGACTTCATTTGTTATTTTTCATGCAGTTATTGATTTTTTTGAGCTAAATGACTCTAGAATTGAAAAGCACTACAAATGAACTCTGAAAAGGTTGAAAGTTGGCATGGTATCATCATTTCACCCAGATACATGTGCTAAAAAGTTGAGAGGGTTAGGTTAAAAGGTGGATGCATGTCGTGTACAACACGCAGAGTCTCTTTCGAAGTATCAGGGTTTCGGACATAAACTCATCTGTTGCAAAAGTTATATCATTTTCTTGAACTTATTTGAAGTCCAGGATTTTTGTCTGTTCAAAATGCACCATTCAAAGCCACACCATGAATTTTCAACCCTTTCTGACTTCATTTGTTAATTTTCATGCAGTTATTGATTTTTTTGAGCTAAATGACTATGAAATTGAAACGCACTACAAATGAACTCTGAAAAGGTTGAAAGTTGGCATGGTATCATCATTTCACCCACATAGTATGTGCTAAAAAGTTGAGAGGGTTACGACAAAAGCTGGATGCACTTCGTGTACAAAACAGACAGTCTCTTTCGAAGTATCTGGTTTTCGGACATAAACTCATCTCTTGCAAAAATCATTTCATTTTCTTGAACTTATTTCAACTCCAGGATTTTTGTGTGTTCAAAATGCACCATTCAAACCAACATCATCAATTTTCAACCCTTTCTGACTTCATTTGTTATTTTTCACGCAGTTATTGATTTTTTGAGCTAAATGACTCTGAAATTGAAAAGCACTACAAATGAACTCTGAAAAAGTTGAAAGTTGGCATGGTATCATCATTTCACCCACATAGCCTGTGCAAAAAAGTTGAGAGGGTTACGGCAAAATCTGGATGCACATCGTGTACAAAACGGATAGTCTCTTTCGAAGTATCAGGGTTTCGGACATAAACTCATCTGTTGCAAAAGGCATTTCATTTTCTTGAACTTATTTGAAGTCGAGGATTTTTGTGTGTTCAAAATGCACCAGTCAAAGCCACATCATCAAGTTTCAACCCTTTCTGACTTTATATGTTATTTTTCATGCAGTTATTGATATTTTTGAGCTAAATGACTCTGAAATTGAAAAGTAATACAAATGAACTCTAAAAAGGTTGAAAGTTGGCATGGTATCATCATTTCACCCACATAGAATGTGCAAAAAAGTTGAGAGGGTGATGGCAAAAGTTGGAAGCACTTCGTGTACAAAACGGACAGTCTCTTTCAAAGTATCAAGATTTCGGACATAAACTCATCTGTTACAAAAAGGCATTTCCTTTTCTTGAACTTATTTGAACTCCAGGCTTTTTGTGTGTTCAAAATGCACCATTCAAAGACACATCATCAATTTTCAACCCTTTCTGACTTCATTTGTTACTTTTCATGCAGTTATTGATTTTTTTGAGCTAAATGACCATAAAATTGAAAAGCACTACAAATGAACTCTAAAAAGGTTGAAAGTTGGGATCGTATCATCATTTCACCCACATAGCATGCGCTAAAAAGTTGAGAGGGTTATGGCAAAGATGGATGCACTTCGTGTACAAAACGAATAGTCTCTTTCGAAGTATCACGGTTTCAGACATAAACTCATCTGTTGCAAAAGGCATTTCATTTTCTTGAACTTATTTGAACTCCAAGATTTTTGTCTGTTCAAAATGCTCCATTGAAAGCAACATCATCAACTTTCAACCCTTTCTGACTTCATTTGTTATTTTTCATGCAGTTATTGATTTTTTTTGAGCTAAATGACTGTGAAATTGAAAAGCACTACAAATGAACTCTGAAAAGGTTGAAAGTTGGCATGGTATCATCATTTCACCCACATAGCATGTGCTAAAACGTTGAGAGGGTTACGACAAAAGCTGGATGCACTTCGTGTACAAAACGGACAGTCTCTTTCAAAGTATCAAGATTTCGGACATAAACTCATCTGTTACAAAAAGGCATTTCCTTTTCTAGAACTTATTTGAACTCCAGGCTTTTTGTGTGTTCAAAATGCACCATTCAAAGACACATCACCAATTTTCAACCCTTTCTGACTTCATTTGTTATTTTTCATGCAGTTACTGATTTTTTTGAGCTAAATGACCATAAAATTGAAAAGCACTACAAATGAACTCTAAAAAGGTTGAAAGTTGGGCTCGTATCATCATTTCACCCACATAGCATGCGCTAAAAAGATGAGAGGGTTACGGCAAAAGATGGATGCACTTCGTGTACAAAACGAACAGTCTCTTTCGAAGTATCACGGTTTCAGACATAAACTCATCTGTTGCAAAAGGCATTTCATTTTCTTGAACTTATTTGAACTCCAAGATTTTTGTGTGTTCAAAATGCTCCATTGAAAGCAACATCATCAACTTTCAACCCTTTCTGACTTCATTTGTTATTTTTCATGCAGTTATTGATTTTTTTTTGAGCTAAATGACTGTGAAATTGAAAAGCACTACAAATGAACTTTGAAAAGGTTGAAAGTTGGCATGGTATCATCATTTCACCCACATAGCATGTGCTAAAACGTTGAGAGGGTTACGACAAAAGCTGGATGCACTTCGTGTACAAAACGGACAGTCTCTTTCGAAGTATCAGGGTTTCGGACATAAACTCATCTGTTGCAAAAGGCATTTCATTTTGTTGAACTTATATGAAGTCCAGGATTTTTGTGTGTTCAAAATGCACCATTCAAAGCCACATCATCAATTTTCAACCCTTTCTGACTTCATTTGTTATTTTTCATGCAGTTATTGATTTTTTTGAGCTAAATGACTCTGAAATTGAAAAGCAGTACAAATGAACTCTGAAAAGGTTGAAAGTTGGCATGGTATTCATTTCACCCAGATAGCACGGGCTAATAAGTTGAGAGGGTTAGGTTAAAAGGTGGATGCATGTCGTGTACAACATGGACAGTCTCTTTCGAAGTATCAGGGTTTCGAACATAAACTCATCTGTTGCAAAAGGCATTTCATTTTCTTGACCTAATTTGAACTCCAGGATTTTTGTGTGTTCACAATGCACCATTCAAAGCCACATCATCAATTTTCAACCCTTTCTGACATCATTTGTTATTTTTCATGCAGTTATTGATTTTTTTGATCTAAATGACTTCGAAATTGAAATGCACTACAAATGAACTCTGAAAGGTTGAAACTTGGCATGGTATCATCATTTCGCCCACATAGCATGTGCTAAAATGTTGAGAGGGTTACGGCAAAAGCTGGATGCACTTCGCGTACAAAACAGACAGGCTCTTTCGAAGTATGAGGGTTTCGGACATAAACTCATCTGTTGCAAAAGGCATTTCATTTTCTTGAACTTATTTGAAGTCCAGGATTTTTGTGTGTTCAAAATGCACCATTTAAAGCCACATCATGAATTTTCAACCCTTTCTGACTTCATTTGTTAATTTTCATGCAGTTATTGTTTTTTTTGAGCTAAATGACTATGAAATTGAAAAACACTACAAATGAACTCTGAAAAGGTTGAAAGTTGGCATGGTATCATCATTTCACCCACATAGTATGTGCTAAAAAGTTGAGACGGTTACGACAAAAGCCGGATGCACTTCGTGTACAAAATGGACAGTCTCTTTTGAAGTATCTGGTTTCCGGACATAAACTCATCTGTTGCAAAAATCATTTCATTTTCTTGAAATTATTTCAACTCCAGGATTTTGGTGTGTTCAAAATGCACCATTCAAACCAACATCATCAATTTTCAACCCTTTCTGACTTCATTTGTCATTTTTCATGCAGTTATTGACTTTTTGAGGTAAATGACTCTGAAATTGAAAAGCACTACAAATGAACTCTGAAAAGGTTGAAAGTTGGCATCGTATCATCATTTCACCCACATAGCATGCGCTCAAAAGTTGAGAGGGTTACGGCAAAAGCTGGATGCACTTCGCGTACTAAACAGACAGTCTCTTTCGAAGTATGAGGGTTTCGGACATAAACTTATCTGTTGCAGAAGGCATTTCATTTTCTTGAACTTATTTGAACTCCAGGATTTTTGTGTGTTCAAAATGCACCATTCAAAGCCACATCATCAATTTTCAACCCTTTCTGACTTCATTTGTTATTTTTCATGCAGTTATTGACTTTTTGAGCTAAATGACTCTGAAATTGAAAAGCACTACAAATGAACTCTGAAAAGGTTGAAAGTTGGCATCGTATCATCATTTCACCCACGTAGCATGCGCTAAAAAGTTGAGAGGGTTACGGCAAAAGCTGGATGCACTTCGCGTACAAAACAGACAGTCTCTTTCGAAGTATGAGGGTTTCGGACATAAACTCATCTGTTGCAAAAGGCATTTCATTTTCTTGAACTTATTTGAACTCCAAGATTTTTGTGTGTTCAAAATGCACCATTGAAAGCAACATCATCAACTTTCAACCCTTTCTGACTTCATTTGTTATTTTTCATGCAGTTATTGATTTTTTTGAGCTAAATGACTGTGAAATTGAAAAGCACTACAAATGAACTCTGAAAAGGTTGAAAGTTGGCATGGTATCATCATTTCACCCACATAGCAAGTGCTAAAACGTTGAGGAGGGTTACGGCAAAAGCTGGATGCACTTCGTGTACAAAACGGACAATCTCTTTCGAAGTATCAGGGTTTCGGACATAAACTCATCTGTTGCAAAAGGCATTTCATTTTCTTGAACATATATGAAGTCCAGGATTTTTGTGTGTTCAAAATGCACCATTCAAAGCCACATCATCAATTTTCAACCCTTTCTGACTTCATTTGTTATTTTTCATGCAGTTATTGATTTTTTTGAGCTAAATGACTCTGAAATTGAAAAGAAGTAGAAATGAACTCTGAAAAGGTTGAAAGTTGGCATGGTATCATCATTTCACCCAGATAGCACGGGCTAATAAGTTGAGAGGGTTAGGTTAAAAGGTGGATGCATGTCGTGTACAACATGGACAGTCTGTTTCGAAGTATCAGGGTTTCGAACATAAACTCATCTGTTGCAAAACGCATTTCATTTTCTTGACCTAATTTGAACTCCAGGATTTTTGTGTGTTCACAATGCACCATTCAAAGCCACATCATCAATTTTCAACCCTTTCTGACTTCATTTGTTATTTTTCATGCCGTTATTGATTTTTTTGATCTAAATGACTTTGAAATTGAAATGCGCTACAAATGAACTCTGAAAGGTTGAAACTTGGCATGGTATCATCATTTCACCCACATAGCATGTGATAAAAAGTTGAGAGGGTTACGGCAAAAAGCTGGATGCACTTCGTGTACAAAACGGACAGGCTCTTTCGAAGTATGAGGGACATAAACTCATCTGTTGCAAAAGGCATTTCATTTTCTTGAACTTATTTGAACTCCAGCCTTTTTGTGTGTTCAAAATGCACCATTCTAAGTCACATCATCAATTTTCAACCCTTTCTGACTTCATTTGTTATTTGTCATGCAGTTATTCATTTTTTTGAGCTAAATGACTCTGAAGTTGAAAAGCACTAAAAATGAACTCTGAAAAGGTTGAAAGTTGGCATGGTATCATCATTTCGCCCACATAGCATGTGCTAAAAAGTTGAGAGGGTTACGGCAAAAGCTGGATGCACTTCGCGTACAAAACAGACAGTCTCTTTCGAAGTATGAGGGTTTCGGACATAAACTCATCTGTTGCAAAAGGCATTTCATTTTCTTGAACTTATTTGAAGTCCAGGATTTTTGTGTGTTCAAAATACACCATTTAAAGCCACATCATGAATTTTCAACCCTTTCTGACTTCATTTGTTAATTTTCATGCAGTTATTGTTTTTTTTGAGCTAAATGACTATGAAATTGAAAAACACTACAAATGAACTCTGAAAAGGTTGAAAGTTGGCATGGTATCATCATTTCACCCACATAGTATGTGCTAAAAAGTTGAGACGGTTACGACAAAAGCCGGATGCACTTCGTGTACAAAACGGACAGTCTCTTTTGAAGTATCTGGTTTCCGGACATAAACTCATCTGTTGCAAAAATCATTTCATTTTCTTGAAATTATTTCAACTCCAGGATTTTGGTGTGTTCAAAATGCACCATTCAAACCAACATCATCAATTTTCAACCCTTTCTGACTTCATTTGTCATTTTTCATGCAGTTATTGATTTATTGAGCTAAATGACTCTGAAATTGAAAAGCACTACAAATGAACTCAGAAAAGGTTGAAAGTTGGCATGGTATCATCATTTCACCCACATAGCATGTGCTAAAAAGTTGAGACGGTTACAGCAAAAGCTGGATGCACTTCGTGTACAAAACGGACAGTCTCTTCCGAAGTATGAGGGTTTCAGACATAAACTCATCTGTTGCAAAAGGCATTTCATTTTCTTGAACTTATTTGAAGTCCAGGATTTTTGTGTGTTCAAAATGCACCATTAAAAGCCACATCATCAATTTTCAACCCTTTCTGACTTCATTTATTATTTTCCATGTAGTTATTGATTTTTTGAGCTAAATGACTCTGAAATTTAAAAGCACTACAAATGAACTCTAAAAAGGTTGAAAGTTGGCATGGTACAATCATTTCACCCAGATAGCATGTGCTAAAAAGTTGAGAGGGTTAGGTTAAAAGGTGGATGCATGTCGTGTACAACACGCATAGTATCTTTCGAAGTATCAGGGTTTCGAACATAAACTCATCTGTTGCAAAAGGCATTTCATTTTCTTGAACTTCTTTGAACTCCAGGATTTTTGTGTGTTCATAATGCACCATTCAAAGCCACATCATCGATTTTCAACCCTTTCTGACTTCATTTGTTATTTTTCATGCAGTTATTGACTTTTTGAGGTAAATGACTCTGAAATTGAAAAGCACTACAAATGAACTCTGAAAAGGTTGAAAGTTGGCATCGTATCATCATTTCACCCACATAGCATGCGCTCAAAAGTAGAGAGGGTTACGGCAAAAGCTGGATGCACTTCGCGTACTAAACAGACAGTCTCTTTCGAAGTATGAGGGTTTCGGACATAAACTTATCTGTTGCAGAAGGCATTTCATTTTCTTGAACTTATTTGAACTCCAGGATTTTTGTGTGTTCAAAATGCACCATTCAAAGCCACATCATCAATTTTCAACCCTTTCTGACTTCATTTGTTATTTTTCATGCAGTTATTGACTTTTTGAGCTAAATGACTCTGAAATTGAAGAGCACTACAAATGAACTCTGAAAAGGTTGAAAGTTGGCATCGTATCATCATTTCACCCACATAGCATGCGCTCAAAAGTTGAGAGGGTTACGGCAAAAGCTGGATGCACTTCGCGCACTAAACAGACAGTCTCTTTCGAAGTATGAGGGTTTCGGACATAAACTTATCTGTTGCAGAAGGCATTTCATTTTCTTGAACTTATTTGAACTCCAGGATTTTTGTGTGTTCAAAATGCACCATTCAAAGCCACATCATCAATTTTCAACCCTTTCTGACTTCATTTGTTATTTTTCATGCAGTTATTGACTTTTTGAGGTAAATGACTCTGAAATTGAAAAGCACTACAAATGAACTCTGAAAAGGTTGAAAGTTGGCATCGTATCATCATTTCACCCACATAGCATGCGCTCAAAAGTTGAGAGGGTTACGGCAAAAGCTGGATGCACTTCGCGTACTAAACAGACAGTCTCTTTCGAAGTATGAGGGTTTCGGACATAAACTTATCTGTTGCAGAAGGCATTTCATTTTCTTGAACTTATTTGAACTCCAGGATTTTTGTGTGTTCAAAATGCACCATTCAAAGCCACATCATCAATTTTCAACCCTTTCTGACTTCATTTGTTATTTTTCATGCAGTTATTGACTTTTTGTGCTAAATGACTCTGAAATTGAAAAGCACTACAAATGAACTCTGAAAAGGTTGAAAGTTGGCATCGTATCATCATTTCACCCACGTAGCATGCGCTAAAAAGTTGAGAGGGTTACGGCAAAAGCTGGATGCACTTCGCGTACAAAACAGACAGTCTCTTTCGAAGTATGAGGGTTTCGGACATAAACTCATCTGTTGCAAAAGGCATTTCATTTTCTTGAACTTATTTGAACTCCAAGATTTTTGTGTGTTCAAAATGCACCATTGAAAGCAACATCATCAACTTTCAACCCTTTCTGACTTCATTTGTTATTTTTCATGCAGTTATTGATTTTTTTGACCTAAATGACTGTGAAATTGAAAAGCACTACAAATGAACTCTGAAAAGGTTGAAAGTTGGCATGGTATCATCATTTCACCCACATAGCAAGTGCTAAAACGTTGAGGAGGGTTACGGCAAAAGCTGGATGCACTTCGTGTACAAAACGGACAATCTCTTTCGAAGTATCAGGGTTTCGGACATAAACTCATCTGTTGCAAAAGGCATTTCATTTTCTTGAACATATATGAAGTCCAGGATTTTTGTGTTTTCAAAATGCACCATTCAAAGCCACATCATCAATTTTCAACCCTTTCTGACTTCATTTGTTATTTTTCATGCAGTTATTGATTTTTTTGAGCTAAATGACTCTGAAATTGAAAAGAAGTAGAAATGAACTCTGAAAAGGTTGAAAGTTGGCATGGTATCATCATTTCACCCAGATAGCACGGGCTAATAAGTTGAGAGGGTTAGGTTAAAAGGTGGATGCATGTCGTGTACAACATGGACAGTCTGTTTCGAAGTATCAGGGTTTCGAACATAAACTCATCTGTTGCAAAATGCATTTCATTTTCTTGACCTAATTTGAACTCCAGGATTTTTGTGTGTTCACAATGCACCATTCAAAGCCACATCATCAATTTTCAACCCTTTCTGACTTCATTTGTTATTTTTCATGCCGTTATTGATTTTTTTGATCTAAATGACTTTGAAATTGAAATGCGCTACAAATGAACTCTGAAAGGTTGAAACTTGGCATGGTATCATCATTTCACCCACATAGCATGTGATAAAAAGTTGAGAGGGTTACGGCAAAAAGCTGGATGCACTTCGTGTACAAAACGGACAGGCTCTTTCGAAGTATGAGGGACATAAACTCATCTGTTGCAAAAGGCATTTCATTTTCTTGAACTTATTTGAACTCCAGCCTTTTTGTGTGTTCAAAATGCACCATTCTAAGTCACATCATCAATTTTCAACCCTTTCTGACTTCATTTGTTATTTTTCATGCAGTTATTGATTTTTTTGAGCTAAATGACTCTGAAGTTGAAAAGCACTAAAAATGAACTCTGAAAAGGTTGAAAGTTGGCATGGTATCATCATTTCGCCCACATAGCATGTGCTAAAAAGTTGAGAGGGTTACGGCAAAAGCTGGATGCACTTCGCGTACAAAACAGACAGTCTCTTTCGAAGTATGAGGGTTTCGGACATAAACTCATCTGTTGCAAAAGGCATTTCATTTTCTTGAACTTATTTGAAGTCCAGGATTTTTGTGTGTTCAAAATACACCATTTAAAGCCACATCATGAATTTTCAACCCTTTCTGACTTCATTTGTTAATTTTCATGCAGTTATTGTTTTTTTTGAGCTAAATGACTATGAAATTGAAAAACACTACAAATGAACTCTGAAAAGGTTGAAAGTTGGCATGGTATCATCATTTCACCCACATAGTATGTGCTAAAAAGTTGAGACGGTTACGACAAAAGCCGGATGCACTTCGTGTACAAAACGGACAGTCTCTTTTGAAGTATCTGGTTTCCGGACATAAACTCATCTGTTGCAAAAATCATTTCATTTTCTTGAAATTATTTCAACTCCAGGATTTTGGTGTGTTCAAAATGCACCATTCAAACCAACATCATCAATTTTCAACCCTTTCTGACTTCATTTGTCATTTTTCATGCAGTTATTGATTTATTGAGCTAAATGACTCTGAAATTGAAAAGCACTACAAATGAACTCAGAAAAGGTTGAAAGTTGGCATGGTATCATCATTTCACCCACATAGCATGTGCTAAAAAGTTGAGACGGTTACAGCAAAAGCTGGATGCACTTCGTGTACAAAACGGACAGTCTCTTCCGAAGTATGAGGGTTTCAGACATAAACTCATCTGTTGCAAAAGGCATTTCATTTTCTTGAACTTATTTGAAGTCCAGGATTTTTGTGTGTTCAAAATGCACCATTAAAAGCCACATCATCAATTTTCAACCCTTTCTGACTTCATTTATTATTTTCCATGTAGTTATTGATTTTTTGAGCTAAATGACTCTGAAATTTAAAAGCACTACAAATGAACTCTAAAAAGGTTGAAAGTTGGCATGGTACAATCATTTCACCCAGATAGCATGTGCTAAAAAGTTGAGAGGGTTAGGTTAAAAGGTGGATGCATGTCGTGTACAACACGCATAGTATCTTTTGAAGTATCAGGGTTTCGAACATAAACTCATCTGTTGCAAAAGGCATTTCATTTTCTTGAACTTCTTTGAACTCCAGGATTTTTGTGTGTTCATAATGCACCATTCAAAGCCACATCATCGATTTTCAACCCTTTCTGACTTCATTTGTTATTTTTCATGCAGTTATTGACTTTTTGAGGTAAATGACTCTGAAATTGAAAAGCACTACAAATGAACTCTGAAAAGGTTGAAAGTTGGCATCGTATCATCATTTCACCCACATAGCATGCGCTCAAAAGTAGAGAGGGTTACGGCAAAAGCTGGATGCACTTCGCGTACTAAACAGACAGTCTCTTTCGAAGTATGAGGGTTTCGGACATAAACTTATCTGTTGCAGAAGGCATTTCATTTTCTTGAACTTATTTGAACTCCAGGATTTTTGTGTGTTCAAAATGCACCATTCAAAGCCACATCATCAATTTTCAACCCTTTCTGACTTCATTTGTTATTTTTCATGCAGTTATTGACTTTTTGAGCTAAATGCCTCTGAAATTGAAAAGCACTACAAATGAACTCTGAAAAGGTTGAAAGTTGGCATCGTATCATCATTTCACCCACGTAGCATGCGCTAAAAAGTTGAGAGGGTTACGGCAAAAGCTGGATGCACTTCGCGTACAAAACAGACAGTCTCTTTCGAAGTATGAGGGTTTCGGACATAAACTCATCTGTTGCAAAAGGCATTTCATTTTCTTGAACTTATTTGAACTCCAAGATTTTTGTGTGTTCAAAATGCACCATTGAAAGCAACGTCATCAACTTTCAACCCTTTCTGACTTCATTTGTTATTTTTCATGCAGTTAATAATTTTTTTGAGCTAAATGACTGTGAAATTGAAAAGCACTACAAATGAACTCTGAAAAGGTTGAAAGTTGGCATGGTATCATCATTTCACCCACATAGCAAGTGCTAAAACTTTGAGGAGGGTTACGGCAAAAGCTGGATGCACTTCGTGTACAAAACGGACAATCTCTTTCGAAGTATCAGGGTTTCGGACATAAACTCATCTGTTGCAAAAGGCATTTCATTTTCTTGAACATATATGAAGTCCAGGATTTTTGTGTGTTCAAAATGCACCATTCAAAGCCACATCATCAATTTTCAACCCTTTCTGACTTCATTTGTTATTTTTCATGCAGTTATTGATTTTTTTGAGCTAAATGACTCTGAAATTGAAAAGAAGTAGAAATGAACTCTGAAAAGGTTGAAAGTTGGCATGGTATCATCATTTCACCCAGATAGCACGGGCTAATAAGTTGAGAGGGTTAGGTTAAAAGGTGGATGCATGTCGTGTACAACATGGACAGTCTCTTTCGAAGTATCTGGGTTTCGAACATAAACTCATCTGTTGCAAAACGCATTTCATTTTCTTGACCTAATTTGAACTCCAGGATTTTTGTGTGTTCACAATGCACCATTCAAAGCCACATCATCAATTTTCAACCCTTTCTGACTTCATTTGTTATTTTTCATGCCGTTATTGATTTTTTTGATCTAAATGACTTTGAAATTGAAATGCGCTACAAATGAACTCTGAAAGGTTGAAACTTGGCATGGTATCATCATTTCACCCACATAGCATGTGATAAAAAGTTGAGAGGGTTACGGCAAAAAGCTGGATGCACTTCGTGTACAAAACGGACAGGCTCTTTCGAAGTATGAGGGACATAAACTGATCTGTTGCAAAAGGCATTTCATTTTCTTGAACTTATTTGAACTCCAGCCTTTTTGTGTGTTCAAAATGCACCATTCTAAGTCACATCATCAATTTTCAACCCTTTCTGACTTCATTTGTTATTTTTCATGCAGTTATTGATTTTTTTGAGCTAAATGACTCTGAAGTTGAAAAGCACTAAAAATGAACTCTGAAAAGGTTGAAAGTTGGCATGGTATCATCATTTCGCCCACATAGCATGTGCTAAAAAGTTGAGAGGGTTACGGCAAAAGCTGGATGCACTTCGCGTACAAAACAGACAGTCTCTTTCGAAGTATGAGGGTTTCGGACATAAACTCATCTGTTGCAAAAGGCATTTCATTTTCTTGAACTTATTTGAAGTCCAGGATTTTTGTGTGCTCAAAATACACCATTTAAAGCCACATCATGAATTTTCAACCCTTTCTGACTTCATTTGTTAATTTTCATGCAGTTATTGTTTTTTTTGAGCTAAATGACTATGAAATTGAAAAACACTACAAATGAACTCTGAAAAGGTTGAAAGTTGGCATGGTATCATCATTTCACCCACATAGTATGTGCTAAAAAGTTGAGACGGTTACGACAAAAGCCGGATGCACTTCGTGTACAAAACGGACAGTCTCTTTTGGAGTATCTGGTTTCCGGACATAAACTCATCTGTTGCAAAAATCATTTCATTTTCTTGAAATTATTTCAACTCCAGGATTTTGGTGTGTTCAAACTGCACCATTCAAACCAACATCATCAATTTTCAACCCTTTCTGACTTCATCTGTCATTTTTCATGCAGTTATTGATTTATTGAGCTAAATGACTCTGAAATTGAAAAGCACTACAAATGAACTCTGAAAAGGTTGAAAGTTGGCATGGTATCATCATTTCACCCACATAGCAAGTGCTAAAACTTTGAGGAGGGTTACGGCAAAAGCTGGATGCACTTCGTGTACAAAACGGACAATCTCTTTCGAAGTATCAGGGTTTCGGACATAAACTCATCTGTTGCAAAAGGCATTTCATTTTCTTGAACATATATGAAGTCCAGGATTTTTGTGTGTTCAAAATGCACCATTCAAAGCCACATCATCAATTTTCAACCCTTTCTGACTTCATTTGTTATTTTTCATGCAGTTATTGATTTTTTTGAGCTAAATGACTCTGAAATTGAAAAGAAGTAGAAATGAACTCTGAAAAGGTTGAAAGTTGGCATGGTATCATCATTTCACCCAGATAGCACGGGCTAATAAGTTGAGAGGGTTAGGTTAAAAGGTGGATGCATGTCGTGTACAACATGGACAGTCTCTTTCGAAGTATCAGGGTTTCGAACATAAACTCATCTGTTGCAGAACGCATTTCATTTTCTTGACCTAATTTGAACTCCAGGATTTTTGTGTGTTCACAATGCACCATTCAAAGCCACATCATCAATTTTCAACCCTTTCTGACTTCATTTGTTATTTTTCATGCCGTTATTGATTTTTTTGATCTAAATGACTTTGAAATTGAAATGCGCTACAAATGAACTCTGAAAGGTTGAAACTTGGCATGGTATCATCATTTCACCCACATAGCATGTGATAAAAAGTTGAGAGGGTTACGGCAAAAAGCTGGATGCACTTCGTGTACAAAACGGACAGGCTCTTTCGAAGTATGAGGGACATAAACTCATCTGTTGCAAAAGGCATTTCATTTTCTTGAACTTATTTGAACTCCAGCCTTTTTGTGTGTTCAAAATGCACCATTCTAAGTCACATCATCAATTTTCAACCCTTTCTGACTTCATTTGTTATTTTTCATGCAGTTATTGATTTTTTTGAGCTAAATGACTCTGAAGTTGAAAAGCACTAAAAATGAACTCTGAAAAGGTTGAAAGTTGGCATGGTATCATCATTTCGCCCACATAGCATGTGCTAAAAAGTTGAGAGGGTTACGGCAAAAGCTGGATGCACTTCGCGTACAAAACAGACAGTCTCTTTCGAAGTATGAGGGTTTCGGACATAAACTCATCTGTTGCAAAAGGCATTTCATTTTCTTGAACTTATTTGAAGTCCAGGATTTTTGTGTGCTCAAAATACACCATTTAAAGCCACATCATGAATTTTCAACCCTTTCTGACTTCATTTGTTAATTTTCATGCAGTTATTGTTTTTTTTGAGCTAAATGACTATGAAATTGAAAAACACTACAAATGAACTCTGAAAAGGTTGAAAGTTGGCATGGTATCATCATTTCACCCACATAGTATGTGCTAAAAAGTTGAGACGGTTACGACAAAAGCCGGATGCACTTCGTGTACAAAACGGACAGTCTCTTTTGGAGTATCTGGTTTCCGGACATAAACTCATCTGTTGCAAAAATCATTTCATTTTCTTGAAATTATTTCAACTCCAGGATTTTGGTGTGTTCAAACTGCACCATTCAAACCAACATCATCAATTTTCAACCCTTTCTGACTTCATTTGTCATTTTTCATGCAGTTATTGATTTATTGAGCTAAATGACTCTGAAATTGAAAAGCACTACAAATGAACTCTGAAAAGGTTGAAAGTTGGCATGGTATCATCATTTCACCCACATAGCAAGTGCTAAAACTTTGAGGAGGGTTACGGCAAAAGCTGGATGCACTTCGTGTACAAAACGGACAATCTCTTTCGAAGTATCAGGGTTTCGGACATAAACTCATCTGTTGCAAAAGGCATTTCATTTTCTTGAACATATATGAAGTCCAGGATTTTTGTGTGTTCAAAATGCACCATTCAAAGCCACATCATCAATTTTCAACCCTTTCTGACTTCATTTGTTATTTTTCATGCAGTTATTGATTTTTTTGAGCTAAATGACTCTGAAATTGAAAAGAAGTAGAAATGAACTCTGAAAAGGTTGAAAGTTGGCATGGTATCATCATTTCACCCAGATAGCACGGGCTAATAAGTTGAGAGGGTTAGGTTAAAAGGTGGATGCATGTCGTGTACAACATGGACAGTCTCTTTCGAAGTATCAGGGTTTCGAACATAAACTCATCTGTTGCAGAACGCATTTCATTTTCTTGACCTAATTTGAACTCCAGGATTTTTGTGTGTTCACAATGCACCATTCAAAGCCACATCATCAATTTTCAACCCTTTCTGACTTCATTTGTTATTTTTCATGCCGTTATTGATTTTTTTGATCTAAATGACTTTGAAATTGAAATGCGCTACAAATGAACTCTGAAAGGTTGAAACTTGGCATGGTATCATCATTTCACCCACATAGCATGTGATAAAAAGTTGAGAGGGTTACGGCAAAAAGCTGGATGCACTTCGTGTACAAAACGGACAGGCTCTTTCGAAGTATGAGGGACATAAACTCATCTGTTGCAAAAGGCATTTCATTTTCTTGAACTTATTTGAACTCCAGCCTTTTTGTGTGTTCAAAATGCACCATTCTAAGTCACATCATCAATTTTCAACCCTTTCTGACTTCATTTGTTATTTTTCATGCAGTTATTGATTTTTTTGAGCTAAATGACTCTGAAGTTGAAAAGCACTAAAAATGAACTCTGAAAAGGTTGAAAGTTGGCATGGTATCATCATTTCGCCCACATAGCATGTGCTAAAAAGTTGAGAGGGTTACGGCAAAAGCTGGATGCACTTCGCGTACAAAACAGACAGTCTCTTTCGAAGTATGAGGGTTTCGGACATAAACTCATCTGTTGCAAAAGGCATTTCATTTTCTTGAACTTATTTGAAGTCCAGGATTTTTGTGTGTTCAAAATACACCATTTAAAGCCACATCATGAATTTTCAACCCTTTCTGACTTCATTTGTTAATTTTCATGCAGTTATTGTTTTTTTTGAGCTAAATGACTATGAAATTGAAAAACACTACAAATGAACTCTGAAAAGGTTGAAAGTTGGCATGGTATCATCATTTCACCCACATAGTATGTGCTAAAAAGTTGAGACGGTTACGACAAAAGCCGGATGCACTTCGTGTACAAAACGGACAGTCTCTTTTGAAGTATCTGGTTTCCGGACATAAACTCATCTGTTGCAAAAATCATTTCATTTTCTTGAAATTATTTCAACTCCAGGATTTTGGTGTGTTCAAAATGCACCATTCAAACCAACATCATCAATTTTCAACCCTTTCTGACTTCATTTGTCATTTTTCATGCAGTTATTGATTTATTGAGCTAAATGACTCTGAAATTGAAAAGCACTACAAATGAACTCAGAAAAGGTTGAAAGTTGGCATGGTATCATCATTTCACCCACATAGCATGTGCTAAAAAGTTGAGACGGTTACAGCAAAAGCTGGATGCACTTCGTGTACAAAACGGACAGTCTCTTCCGAAGTATGAGGGTTTCAGACATAAACTCATCTGTTGCAAAAGGCATTTCATTTTCTTGAACTTATTTGAAGTCCAGGATTTTTGTGTGTTCAAAATGCACCATTAAAAGCCACATCATCAATTTTCAACCCTTTCTGACTTCATTTATTATTTTCCATGTAGTTATTGATTTTTTGAGCTAAATGACTCTGAAATTTAAAAGCACTACAAATGAACTCTAAAAAGGTTGAAAGTTGGCATGGTACAATCATTTCACCCAGATAGCATGTGCTAAAAAGTTGAGAGGGTTAGGTTAAAAGGTGGATGCATGTCGTGTACAACACGCATAGTATCTTTTGAAGTATCAGGGTTTCGAACATAAACTCATCTGTTGCAAAAGGCATTTCATTTTCTTGAACTTCTTTGAACTCCAGGATTTTTGTGTGTTCATAATGCACCATTCAAAGCCACATCATCGATTTTCAACCCTTTCTGACTTCATTTGTTATTTTTCATGCAGTTATTGACTTTTTGAGGTAAATGACTCTGAAATTGAAAAGCACTACAAATGAACTCTGAAAAGGTTGAAAGTTGGCATCGTATCATCATTTCACCCACATAGCATGCGCTCAAAAGTAGAGAGGGTTACGGCAAAAGCTGGATGCACTTCGCGTACTAAACAGACAGTCTCTTTCGAAGTATGAGGGTTTCGGACATAAACTTATCTGTTGCAGAAGGCATTTCATTTTCTTGAACTTATTTGAACTCCAGGATTTTTGTGTGTTCAAAATGCACCATTCAAAGCCACATCATCAATTTTCAACCCTTTCTGACTTCATTTGTTATTTTTCATGCAGTTATTGACTTTTTGAGCTAAATGCCTCTGAAATTGAAAAGCACTACAAATGAACTCTGAAAAGGTTGAAAGTTGGCATCGTATCATCATTTCACCCACGTAGCATGCGCTAAAAAGTTGAGAGGGTTACGGCAAAAGCTGGATGCACTTCGCGTACAAAACAGACAGTCTCTTTCGAAGTATGAGGGTTTCGGACATAAACTCATCTGTTGCAAAAGGCATTTCATTTTCTTGAACTTATTTGAACTCCAAGATTTTTGTGTGTTCAAAATGCACCATTGAAAGCAACGTCATCAACTTTCAACCCTTTCTGACTTCATTTGTTATTTTTCATGCAGTTAATGATTTTTTTGAGCTAAATGACTGTGAAATTGAAAAGCACTACAAATGAACTCTGAAAAGGTTGAAAGTTGGCATGGTATCATCATTTCACCCACATAGCAAGTGCTAAAACTTTGAGGAGGGTTACGGCAAAAGCTGGATGCACTTCGTGTACAAAACGGACAATCTCTTTCGAAGTATCAGGGTTTCGGACATAAACTCATCTGTTGCAAAAGGCATTTCATTTTCTTGAACATATATGAAGTCCAGGATTTTTGTGTGTTCAAAATGCACCATTCAAAGCCACATCATCAATTTTCAACCCTTTCTGACTTCATTTGTTATTTTTCATGCAGTTATTGATTTTTTTGAGCTAAATGACTCTGAAATTGAAAAGAAGTAGAAATGAACTCTGAAAAGGTTGAAAGTTGGCATGGTATCATCATTTCACCCAGATAGCACGGGCTAATAAGTTGAGAGGGTTAGGTTAAAAGGTGGATGCATGTCGTGTACAACATGGACAGTCTCTTTCGAAGTATCAGGGTTTCGAACATAAACTCATCTGTTGCAAAACGCATTTCATTTTCTTGACCTAATTTGAACTCCAGGATTTTTGTGTGTTCACAATGCACCATTCAAAGCCACATCATCAATTTTCAACCCTTTCTGACTTCATTTGTTATTTTTCATGCCGTTATTGATTTTTTTGATCTAAATGACTTTGAAATTGAAATGCGCTACAAATGAACTCTGAAAGGTTGAAACTTGGCATGGTATCATCATTTCACCCACATAGCATGTGATAAAAAGTTGAGAGGGTTACGGCAAAAAGCTGGATGCACTTCGTGTACAAAACGGACAGGCTCTTTCGAAGTATGAGGGACATAAACTGATCTGTTGCAAAAGGCATTTCATTTTCTTGAACTTATTTGAACTCCAGCCTTTTTGTGTGTTCAAAATGCACCATTCTAAGTCACATCATCAATTTTCAACCCTTTCTGACTTCATTTGTTATTTTTCATGCAGTTATTGATTTTTTTGAGCTAAATGACTCTGAAGTTGAAAAGCACTAAAAATGAACTCTGAAAAGGTTGAAAGTTGGCATGGTATCATCATTTCGCCCACATAGCATGTGCTAAAAAGTTGAGAGGGTTACGGCAAAAGCTGGATGCACTTCGCGTACAAAACAGACAGTCTCTTTCGAAGTATGAGGGTTTCGGACATAAACTCATCTGTTGCAAAAGGCATTTCATTTTCTTGAACTTATTTGAAGTCCAGGATTTTTGTGTGCTCAAAATACACCATTTAAAGCCACATCATGAATTTTCAACCCTTTCTGACTTCATTTGTTAATTTTCATGCAGTTATTGTTTTTTTTGAGCTAAATCACTATGAAATTGAAAAACACTACAAATGAACTCTGAAAAGGTTGAAAGTTGGCATGGTATCATCATTTCACCCACATAGTATGTGCTAAAAAGTTGAGACGGTTACGACAAAAGCCGGATGCACTTCGTGTACAAAACGGACAGTCTCTTTTGGAGTATCTGGTTTCCGGACATAAACTCATCTGTTGCAAAAATCATTTCATTTTCTTGAAATTATTTCAACTCCAGGATTTTGGTGTGTTCAAACTGCACCATTCAAACCAACATCATCAATTTTCAACCCTTTCTGACTTCATTTGTCATTTTTCATGCAGTTATTGATTTATTGAGCTAAATGACTCTGAAATTGAAAAGCACTACAAATGAACTCTGAAAAGGTTGAAAGTTGGCATGGTATCATCATTTCACCCACATAGCAAGTGCTAAAACTTTGAGGAGGGTTACGGCAAAAGCTGGATGCACTTCGTGTACAAAACGGACAATCTCTTTCGAAGTATCAGGGTTTCGGACATAAACTCATCTGTTGCAAAAGGCATTTCATTTTCTTGAACATATATGAAGTCCAGGATTTTTGTGTGTTCAAAATGCACCATTCAAAGCCACATCATCAATTTTCAACCCTTTCTGACTTCATTTGTTATTTTTCATGCAGTTATTGATTTTTTTGAGCTAAATGACTCTGAAATTGAAAAGAAGTAGAAATGAACTCTGAAAAGGTTGAAAGTTGGCATGGTATCATCATTTCACCCAGATAGCACGGGCTAATAAGTTGAGAGGGTTAGGTTAAAAGGTGGATGCATGTCGTGTACAACATGGACAGTCTCTTTCGAAGTATCAGGGTTTCGAACATAAACTCATCTGTTGCAGAACGCATTTCATTTTCTTGACCTAATTTGAACTCCAGGATTTTTGTGTGTTCACAATGCACCATTCAAAGCCACATCATCAATTTTCAACCCTTTCTGACTTCATTTGTTATTTTTCATGCCGTTATTGATTTTTTTGATCTAAATGACTTTGAAATTGAAATGCGCTACAAATGAACTCTAAAAGGTTGAAACTTGGCATGGTATCATCATTTCACCCACATAGCATGTGATAAAAAGTTGAGAGGGTTACGGCAAAAAGCTGGATGCACTTCGTGTACAAAACGGACAGGCTCTTTCGAAGTATGAGGGACATAAACTCATCTGTTGCAAAAGGCATTTCATTTTCTTGAACTTATTTGAACTCCAGCCTTTTTGTGTGTTCAAAATGCACCATTCTAAGTCACATCATCAATTTTCAACCCTTTCTGACTTCATTTGTTATTTTTCATGCAGTTATTGATTTTTTTGAGCTAAATGACTCTGAAGTTGAAAAGCACTAAAAATGAACTCTGAAAAGGTTGAAAGTTGGCATGGTATCATCATTTCGCCCACATAGCATGTGCTAAAAAGTTGAGAGGGTTACGGCAAAAGCTGGATGCACTTCGCGTACAAAACAGACAGTCTCTTTCGAAGTATGAGGGTTTCGGACATAAACTCATCTGTTGCAAAAGGCATTTCATTTTCTTGAACTTATTTGAAGTCCAGGATTTTTGTGTGCTCAAAATACACCATTTAAAGCCACATCATGAATTTTCAACCCTTTCTGACTTCATTTGTTAATTTTCATGCAGTTATTGTTTTTTTTGAGCTAAATGACTATGAAATTGAAAAACACTACAAATGAACTCTGAAAAGGTTGAAAGTTGGCATGGTATCATCATTTCACCCACATAGTATGTGCTAAAAAGTTGAGACGGTTACGACAAAAGCCGGATGCACTTCGTGTACAAAACGGACAGTCTCTTTTGGAGTATCTGGTTTCCGGACATAAACTCATCTGTTGCAAAAATCATTTCATTTTCTTGAAATTATTTCAACTCCAGGATTTTGGTGTGTTCAAACTGCACCATTCAAACCAACATCATCAATTTTCAACCCTTTCTGACTTCATTTGTCATTTTTCATGCAGTTATTGATTTATTGAGCTAAATGACTCTGAAATTGAAAAGCACTACAAATGAACTCAGAAAAGGTTGAAAGTTGGCATGGTATCATCATTTCACCCACATAGCATGTGCTAAAAAGTTGAGACGGTTACAGCAAAAGCTGGATGCACTTCGTGTACAAAACGGACAGTCTCTTCCGAAGTATGAGGGTTTCAGACATAAACTCATCTGTTGCAAAAGGCATTTCATTTTCTTGAACTTATTTGAAGTCCAGGATTTTTGTGTGTTCAAAATGCACCATTAAAAGCCACATCATCAATTTTCAACCCTTTCTGACTTCATTTATTATTTTCCATGTAGTTATTGATTTTTTGAGCTAAATGACTCTGAAATTTAAAAGCACTACAAATGAACTCTAAAAAGGTTGAAAGTTGGCATGGTACAATCATTTCACCCAGATAGCATGTGCTAAAAAGTTGAGAGGGTTAGGTTAAAAGGTGGATGCATGTCGTGTACAACACGCACAGTATCTTTCGAAGTATCAGGGTTTCGAACATAAACTCATCTGTTGCAAAAGGCATTTCATTTTCTTGAACTTCTTTGAACTCCAGGATTTTTGTGTGTTCATAATGCACCATTCAAAGCCACATCATCGATTTTCAACCCTTTCTGACTTCATTTGTTATTTTTCATGCAGTTATTGACTTTTTGAGGTAAATGACTCTGAAATTGAAAAGCACTACAAATGAACTCTGAAAAGGTTGAAAGTTGGCATCGTATCATCATTTCACCCACATAGCATGCGCTCAAAAGTTGAGAGGGTTAAGGCAAAAGCTGGATGCACTTCGCGTACTAAACAGACAGTCTCTTTCGAAGTATGAGGGTTTCGGACATAAACTTATCTGTTGCAGAAGGCATTTCATTTTCTTGAACTTATTTGAACTCCAGGATTTTTGTGTGTTCAAAATGCACCATTCAAAGCCACATCATCAATTTTCAACCCTTTCTGACTTCATTTGTTATTTTTCATGCAGTTATTGACTTTTTGAGCTAAATGACTCTGAAATTGAAAAGCACTACAAATGAACTCTGAAAAGGTTGAAAGTTGGCATCGTATCATCATTTCACCCACGTAGCATGCGCTAAAAAGTTGAGAGGGTTACGGCAAAAGCTGGATGCACTTCGCGTACAAAACAGACAGTCTCTTTCGAAGTATGAGGGTTTCGGACATAAACTCATCTGTTGCAAAAGGCATTTCATTTTCTTGAACTTATTTGAACTCCAAGATTTTTGTGTGTTCAAAATGCACCATTGAAAGCAACATCATCAACTTTCAACCCTTTCTAACTTCATTTGTTATTTTTCATGCAGTTAATGATTTTTTTGAGCTAAATGACTGTGAAATTGAAAAGCACTACAAATGAACTCTGAAAAGGTTGAAAGTTGGCATGGTATCATCATTTCAACCACATAGCAAGTGCTAAAACGTTGAGGAGGGTTACGGCAAAAGCTGGATGCACTTCGTGTACAAAACGGACAATCTCTTTCGAAGTATCAGGGTTTCGGACATAAACTCATCTGTTGCAAAAGGCATTTCATTTTCTTGAACATATATGAAGTCCAGGATTTTTGTGTGTTCAAAATGCACCATTCAAAGCCACATCATCAATTTTCAACCCTTTCTGACTTCATTTGTTATTTTTCATGCAGTTATTGATTTTTTTGAGCTAAATGACTCTGAAATTGAAAAGAAGTAGAAATGAACTCTGAAAAGGTTGAAAGTTGGCATGGTATCATCATTTCACCCAGATAGCACGGGCTAATAAGTTGTCAGGGTTAGGTTAAAAGGTGGATGCATGTCGTGTACAACATGGACAGTCTCTTTCGAAGTATCAGGGTTTCGAACATAAACTCATCTGTTGCAAAACGCATTTCATTTTCTTGACCTAATTTGAACTCCAGGATTTTTGTGTGTTCACAATGCACCATTCAAAGCCACATCATCAATTTTCAACCCTTTCTGACTTCATTTGTTATTTTTCATGCCGTTATTGATTTTTTTGATCTAAATGACTTTGAAATTGAAATGCGCTACAAATGAACTCTGAAAGGTTGAAACTTGGCATGGTATCATCATTTCACCCACATAGCATGTGATAAAAAGTTGAGAGGGTTACGGCAAAAAGCTGGATGCACTTCGTGTACAAAACGGACAGGCTCTTTCGAAGTATGAGGGACATAAACTCATCTGTTGCAAAAGGCATTTCATTTTCTTGAACTTATTTGAACTCCAGCCTTTTTGTGTGTTCAAAATGCACCATTCTAAGTCACATCATCAATTTTCAACCCTTTCTGACTTCATTTGTTATTTTTCATGCAGTTATTGATTTTTTTGAGCTAAATGACTCTGAAGTTGAAAAGCACTAAAAATGAACTCTGAAAAGGTTGAAAGTTGGCATGGTATCATCATTTCGCCCACATAGCATGTGCTAAAAAGTTGAGAGGGTTACGGCAAAAGCTGGATGCACTTCGCGTACAAAACAGACAGTCTCTTTCGAAGTATGAGGGTTTCGGACATAAACTCATCTGTTGCAAAAGGCATTTCATTTTCTTGAACTTATTTGAAGTCCAGGATTTTTGTGTGCTCAAAATACACCATTTAAAGCCACATCATGAATTTTCAACCCTTTCTGACTTCATTTGTTAATTTTCATGCAGTTATTGTTTTTTTTGAGCTAAATGACTATGAAATTGAAAAACACTACAAATGAACTCTGAAAAGGTTGAAAGTTGGCATGGTATCATCATTTCACCCACATAGTATGTGCTAAAAAGTTGAGACGGTTACGACAAAAGCCGGATGCACTTCGTGTACAAAACGGACAGTCTCTTTTGAAGTATCTGGTTTCCGGACATAAACTCATCTGTTGCAAAAATCATTTCATTTTCTTGAAATTATTTCAACTCCAGGATTTTGGTGTGTTCAAAAGGCACCATTCAAACCAACATCATCAATTTTCAACCCTTTCTGACTTCATTTGTCATTTTTCATGCAGTTATTGATTTATTGAGCTAAATGACTCTGAAATTGAAAAAGCACTACAAATGAACTCAGAAAAGGTTGAAAGTTGGCATGGTATCATCATTTCACCCACATAGCATGTGCTAAAAAGTTGAGACGGTTACAGCAAAAGCTGGATCCACTTCGTGTACAAAACGGACAGTCTCTTCCGAAGTATGAGGGTTTCAGACATAAACTCATCTGTTGCAAAAGGCATTTCATTTTCTTGAACTTATTTGAAGTCCAGGATTTTTGTGTGTTCAAAATGAACCATTAAAAGCCACATCATCAATTTTCAACCCTTTCTGACTTCATTTATTATTTTCCATGTAGTTATTGATTTTTTGAGCTAAATGACTCTGAAATTTAAAAGCACTACAAATGAACTCTAAAAAGGTTGAAAGTTGGCATGGTACAATCATTTCACCCAGATAGCATGTGCTAAAAAGTTGAGAGGGTTAGGTTAAAAGGTGGATGCATGTCGTGTACAACACGCATAGTATCTTTCGAAGTATCAGGGTTTCGAACATAAACTCATCTGTTGCAAAAGGCATTTCATTTTCTTGAACTTCTTTGAACTCCAGGATTTTTGTGTGTTCATAATGCACCATTCAAAGCCACATCATCGATTTTCAACCCTTTCTGACTTCATTTGTTATTTTTCATGCAGTTATTGACTTTTTGAGGTAAATGACTCTGAAATTGAAAAGCACTACAAATGAACTCTGAAAAGGTTGAAAGTTGGCATCGTATCATCATTTCACCCACATAGCATGCGCTCAAAAGTTGAGAGGGTTACGGCAAAAGCTGGATGCACTTCGCGTACTAAACAAACAGTCTCTTTCGAAGTATGAGGGTTTCGGACATAAACTTATCTGTTGCAGAAGGCATTTCATTTTCTTGAACTTATTTGAACTCCAAGATTTTTGTGTGTTCAAAATGCACCATTGAAAGCAACATCATCAACTTTCAACCCTTTCTGACTTCATTTGTTATTTTTCATGCAGTTATTGATTTTTTTGAGCTAAATGACTGTGAAATTGAAAAGCACTACAAATGAACTCTGAAAAGGTTGAAAGTTGGCATGGTATCATCATTTCACCCACATAGCAAGTGCTAAAACGTTGAGGAGGGTTACGGCAAAAGCTGGATGCACTTCGTGTACAAAACGGACTATCTCTTTCGAAGTATCAGGGTTTCGGACATAAACTCATCTGTTGCAAAAGGCATTTCATTTTCTTGAACATATATGAAGTCCAGGATTTTTGTGTGTTCAAAATGCACCATTCAAAGCCACATCATCAATTTTCAACCCTTTCTGACTTCATTTGTTATTTTTCATGCAGTTATTGATTTTTTTGAGCTAAATGACTCTGAAATTGAAAAGAAGTAGAAATGAACTCTGAAAAGGTTGAAAGTTGGCATGGTATCATCATTTCACCCAGATAGCACGGGCTAATAAGTTGAGAGGGTTAGGTTAAAAGGTGGATGCATGTCGTGTACAACATGGACAGTCTCTTTCGAAGTATCAGGGTTTCGAACATAAACTCATCTGTTGCAAAACGCATTTCATTTTCTTGACCTAATTTGAACTCCAGGATTTTTGTGTGTTCACAATGCACCATTCAAAGCCACATCATCAATTTTCAACCCTTTCTGACTTCATTTGTTATTTTTCATGCAGTTATTGATTTTTTTGAGCTAAATGACTGTGAAATTGAAAAGCACTACAAATGAACTCTGAAAAGGTTGAAAGTTGGCATGGTATCATCATTTCACCCACATAGCAAGTGCTAAAACGTCGAGGAGGGTTACGGCAAAAGCTGGATGCACTTCGTGTACAAAACGGACTATCTCTTTCGAAGTATCAGGGTTTCGGACATAAACTCATCTGTTGCAAAAGGCATTTCATTTTCTTGAACATATATGAAGTCCAAGATTTTTGTGTGTTCAAAATGCACCATTCAAAGCCACATCATCAATTTTCAACCCTTTCTGACTTCATTTGTTATTTTTCATGCAGTTATTGATTTTTTTGAGCTAAATGACTCTGAAATTGAAAAGAAGTAGAAATGAACTCTGAAAAGGTTGAAAGTTGGCATGGTATCATCATTTCACCTAGATAGCACGGGCTAATAAGTTGAGAGGGTTAGGTTAAAAGGTGGATGCATGTCGTGTACAACATGGACAGTCTCTTTCGAAGTATCAGGGTTTCGAACATAAACTCATCTGTTGCAAAACGCATTTCATTTTCTTGACCTAATTTGAACTCCAGGATTTTTGTGTGTTCACAATGCACCATTCAAAGCCACATCATCAATTTTCAACCCTTTCTGACTTCATTTGTTATTTTTCATGCCGTTATTGATTTTTTTGATCTAAATGACTTTGAAATTGAAATGCGCTACAAATGAACTCTAAAAGGTTGAAACTTGGCATGGTATCATCATTTCACCCACATAGCATGTGATAAAAAGTTGAGAGGGTTACGGCAAAAAGCTGGATGCACTTCGTGTACAAAACAGACAGGCTCTTTCGAAGTATGAGGGACATAAACTCATCTGTTGCAAAAGGCATTTCATTTTCTTGAACTTATTTGAACTCCAGCCTTTTGTTGTGTTCAAAATGCACCATTCTAAGTCACATCATCAATTTTCAACCCTTTCTGACTTCATTTGTTATTTTTCATGCAGTTATTGATTTTTTTGAGCTAAATGACTCTGAAGTTGAAAAGCACTAAAAATGAACTTTGAAAAGGTTGAAAGTTGGCATGGTATCATCATTTCGCCCACATAGCATGTGCTAAAAAGTTGAGAGGGTTACGGCAAAAGCTGGATGCACTTCGCGTACAAAACAGACAGTCTCTTTCGAAGTATGAGGGTTTCGGACATAAACTCATCTGTTGCAAAAGGCATTTCATTTTCTTGAACTTATTTGAAGTCCAGGATTTTTGTGTGTTCAAAATACACCATTTAAAGCCACATCATGAATTTTCAACCCTTTCTGACTTCATTTGTTAATTTTCATGCAGTTATTGTTTTTTTTGAGCTAAATGACTATGAAATTGAAAAACACTACAAATGAACTCTGAAAAGGTTGAAAGTTGGCATGGTATCATCATTTCACCCACGTAGTATGTGCTAAAAAGTTGAGACGGTTACGACAAAAGCCGGATGCACTTCGTGTACAAAACGGACAGTCTCTTTTGAAGTATCTGGTTTTCGGACATAAACTCATCTGTTGCAAAAATCATTTCATTTTCTTGAACTTATTTCAACTCCAGGATTTTGGTGTGTTCAAAATGCACCATTCAAACCAACATCATCAATTTTCAACCCTTTCTGACTTCATTTGTCATTTTTCATGCAGTTATTGATTTATTGAGCTAAATGACTCTGAAATTGAAAAGCACTACAAATGAACTCAGAAAAGGTTGAAAGTTGGCATGGTATCATCATTTCACCCACATAGCATGTGCTAAAAAGTTGAGACGGTTACAGCAAAAGTTGGATGCACTTCGTGTACAAAACGGACAGTCTCTTTCGAAGTATGAGGGTTTCAGACATAAACTCATCTGTTGCAAAAGGCATTTCATTTTCTTGAACTTATTTGAAGTCCAGGATTTTTGTGTGTTCAAAATGCACCATTAAAAGCCACATCATCAATTTTCAACCCTTTCTGACTTCATTTGTTATTTTCCATGTAGTTATTGATTTTTTGAGCTAAATGACTCTGAAATTGAAAAGCACTACAAATGAACTCTGAAAAGGTTGAAAGTTGGCATGGTATAATCATTTCACCCAGATAGCATGTGCTAAAAAGTTGAGAGGGTTAGGTTAAAAGGTGGATGCATGTCGTGTACAACACGCATAGTCTCTTTCGAAGTATCAGGGTTTCGAACATAAACTCATCTGTTGCAAAAGGCATTTCATTTTCTTGAACTTATTTGAACTCCAGGATTTTTGTGTGTTCACAATGCACCATTCAAAGCCACATCATCGATTTTCAACCCTTTCTGACTTCATTTGTTATTTTTCGTGCAGTTATTGACTTTTTGAGCTAAATGACTCTGAAATTGAAAAGCACTACAAATGAATTCTGAAAAGGTTGAAAGTTGGCATCGTATCATCATTTCACCCACATAGCATGCGCTAAAAAGTTGAGAGGGTTACGGCAAAAGCTGGATGCACTGCGCGTACTAAACAGACAGTCTCTTTCGAAGTATGAGGGTTTCGGACATAAACTTATCTGTTGCAGAAGGCATTTCATTTTCTTGAACTTATTTGAACTCCAACATTTTTGTGTGTTCAAAAGGCACCATTCAAAGCCACATCATCAATTTTCAACCCTTTCTGACTTCATTTGTTATTTTTCATGCAGTTATTGACTTTTTGAGCTAAATGATTCTGAAATTGAAAAGCACTACAAATGAACTCTGAGAAGGTTGAAAGTTGGCATCGTATCATCATTTCACCCACGTAGCATGCGCTAAAAAGTTGAGAGGGTTACGGCAAAAGCTGGATGCACTTCGCGTACAAAACAGACAGTATCTTTCGAAGTATGAGGGTTTCGGACATAAACTCATCTGTTGCAAAAGGCATTTCATTTTCTTGAACTCATTTGAACTCCAAGATTTTTGTGTGTTCAAAATGCACCATTGAAAGCAACATCATCAACTTTAAACCCTTTCTGACTTCATTTGTTATTTTTCATGCAGTTATTGATTTTTTTGAGCTAAATGACTGTGAAATTGAAAAGCACTACAAATGAACTCTGAAAAGGTTGAAAGTTGGCATGGTATCATCATTTCACCCACATAGCAAGTGCTAAAACGTTGAGGAGGGTTACGGCAAAAGATGGATGCACTTTGTGTACAAAACGGACAATCTCTTTCGAAGTATCAGGGTTTCGGACATAAACTCATCTGTTGCAAAAGGCATTTCATTTTCTTGAACATATATGAAGTCCAGGATTTTTGTGTGTTCAAAATGCACCATTCAAAGCCACATCATCAATTTTCAACCCTTTCTGACTTCATTTGTTATTTTTCATGCAGTTATTGATTTTTTTGAGCTAAATGACTCTGAAATTGAAAAGCAGTACAAATGAACTCTGAAAAGGTTGAAAGTTGGCATGGTATCATCATTTCACCCAGATAGCACGGGCTAATAAGTTGAGAGGGTTAGGTTAAAAGGTGGATGCATGTCGTGTACAACATGGACAGTCTCTTTCGAAGTATCAGGGTTTCGAACATAAACTCATCTGTTGCAAAACGCATTTCATTTTCTTGACCTAATTTGAACTCCAGGATTTTTGTGTGTTCACAATGCACCATTCAAAGCCACATCATCAATTTTCAACCCTTTCTGACTTCATTTGTTATTTTTCATGCCGTTATTGATTTTTTTGATCTAAATGACTTTGAAATTGAAATGCACTACAAATGAACTCTGAAAGGCTGAAACTTGGCATGGTATCATCATTTCACCCACATAGCATGTGATAAAAAGTTGAGAGGGTTACGGCAAAAAGCTGGATGCACTTCGTGTACAAAACGGACAGGCACTTTCGAAGTATGAGGGACATAAACTCATCTGTTGCAAAAGGCATTTCATTTTCTTGAACTTATTTGAACTCCAGACTTTTTGTGTGTTCAAAATGCACCATTCTAAGCCACATCATCAATTTTCAACCCTTTCTGACTTCATTTGTTATTTTTCATGCAGTTATTGATTTTTTTGAGCTAAATGACTCTGAAATTGAAAAGCACTAAAAATGAACTCTGAAAAGGTTGAAAGTTGGCATGGTATCATCATTTCGCCCACATAGCATGTGCTAAAAAGTTGAGAGGGTTACGGCAAAAGCTGGATGCACTTCGCGTACAAAACAGACAGTCTCTTTCGAAGTATGAGGGTTTCGGACATAAACTCATCTATTGCAAAAGGCATTTCATTTTCTTGAACTTATTTGAAGTCCAGGATTTTTGTGTGTTCAAAATGCACCATTTAAAGCCACATCATGAATTTTCAACCCTTTCTGACTTCATTTGTTAATTTTCATGCAGTTATTGTTTTTTTTGAGCTAAATGACTATGAAATTGAAAAACACTACAAATGAACTCTGAAAAGGTTGAAAGTTGGCATGGTATCATCATTTCACCCACGTAGTATGTGCTAAAAAGTTGAGACGGTTACGACAAAAGCCGGATGCACTTCGTGTACAAAACGGACAGTCTCTTTTGAAGTATCTGGTTTTCGGACATAAACTCATCTGTTGCAAAAATCATTTCATTTTCTTGAACTTATTTCAACTCCAGGATTTTGGTGTGTTCAAAATGCACCATTCAAACCAACATCATCAATTTTCAACCCTTTCTGACTTCATTTGTCATTTTTCATGCAGTTATTGATTTATTGAGCTAAATGACTCTGAAATTGAAAGCACTAGAAATGAACTCAGAAAAGGTTGAAAGTTGGCATGGTATCATCGTTTCACCCACATAGCATGTGCTAAAAAGTTGAGACGGTTACAGCGAAAGCTGGATGCACTTCGTGTACAAAACGGACAGTCTCTTTCGAAGTATGAGGGTTTCAGACATAAACTCATCTGTTGCAAAAGGCATTTCATTTTCTTGAACTTATTTGAAGTCCAGGATTTTTGTGTGTTCAAAATGCACTATTAAAAGCCACATCATCAATTTTCAACCCTTTCTGACTTCATTTGTTATTTTCCATGTAGTTATTGATTTTTTGAGCTAAATGACTCTGAAATTGAAAAGCACTACAAATGAACTCTGAAAAGGTTGAAAGTTGGCATGGTATAATCATTTCACCCAGATAGCATGTGCTAAAAAGTTGAGAGGGTTAGGTTAAAAGGTGGATGCATGTCGTGAACAACACGCATAGTCTCTTTCGAAGTATCAGGGTTTCGAACATAAACTCATCTGTTGCAAAAGGCATTTCATTTTCTTGAACTTATTTGAACTCCAGGATTTTTGTGTGTTCACAATGCACCATTCAAAGCCACATCATCGATTTTCAACCCTTTCTGACTTCATTTGTTATTGTTCATGCAGTTATTCACTTTTTGAGCTAAATGACTCTGAAATTGAAAAGCACTACAAATGAATTCTGAAAAGGTTGAAAGTTGGCATCGTATCATCATTTCACCCACATATCATGCGCTAAAAAGTTGAGAGGGTTACGGCAAAAGCTGGATGCACTTCGCGTACTAAACAGACAGTCTCTTTCGAAGTATGAGGGTTTCGGACATAAACTTATCTGTTGTAGAAGGCATTTCATTTTCTTGAACTTATTTGAACTCCAGCATTTTTGTGTGTTCAAAAGGCACCATTCAAAGCCACATCATCAATTTTCAACCCTTTCTGACTTCATTTGTTATTTTTCATGCAGTTATTGACTTTTTGAGCTAAATGACTCTGAAATTGAAAAGCACTACAAATGAACTCTGACAAGGTTGAAAGTTGGCATCGTATCATCATTTCACCCACGTAGCATGCGCTAAAAAGTTGAGAGGGTTACGGCAAAAGCTGGATGCACTTCGCGTACAAAACAGACAGTATCTTTCGAAGGATGAGGGTTTCGGACATAAACTCATCTGTTGCAAAAGGCATCTCATTTTCTTGAACTTATTTGAACTCCAAGATTTTTGTGTGTTCAAAATGCACCATTGAAAGCAACATCATCAACTTTCAACCCTTTCTGACTTCATTTGTTATTTTTCATGCAGTTATTGATTTTTTTGAGCTAAATGACTGTGAAATTGAAAAGCACTACAAATGAACTCTGAAAAGGTTGAAAGTTGGCATGGTATCATCATTTCACCCACATAGCAAGTGCTAAAACGTTGAGGAGGGTTACGGCAAAAGATGGATGCACTTCGTGTACAAAACGGACAATCTCTTTCGAAGTATCAGGGTTTCGGACATAAACTCATCTGTTGCAAAAGGCATTTCATTTTCTTGAACATATATGAAGTCCAGGATTTTTGTGTGTTCAAAATGCACCATTCAAAGCCACATCATCAATTTTCAACCCTTTCTGACTTCATTTGTTATTTTTCATGCAGTTATTGATTTTTTTGAGCTAAATGACTCTGAAATTGAAAAGCAGTACAAATGAACTCTGAAAAGGTTGAAAGTTGGCATGGTATCATCATTTCACCCAGATAGCACGGGCTAATAAGTTGAGAGGGTTAGGTTAAAAGGTGGATGCATGTCGTGTACAACATGGACAGTCTCTTTCGAAGTATTAGGGTTTCGAACATAAACTCATCTGTTGCAAAACGCATTTCATTTTCTTGACCTAATTTGAACTCCAGGATTTTTGTGTGTTCACAATGCACCATTCAAAGCCACATCATCAATTTTCAACCCTTTCTGACTTCATTTGTTATTTTTCATGCAGTTATTGATTTTTTTGATCTAAATGACTTTGAAATTGAAATGCACTACAAATGAACTCTGAAAGGTTGAAACTTGGCATGGTATCATCATTTCACCCACATAGCATGTGATAAAAAGTTGAGAGTGTTATGGCAAAAAGCTGGATGCACTTCGTGTACAAAACGGACAGGCTCTTTCGAAGTATGAGGGACATAAACTCATCTGTTGCAAAAGGCATTTCATTTTCTTGAACTTATTTGAACTCCAGCCTTTTTGTGTGTTCAAAATGCACCATTCTAAGCCACATCATCAATTTTCAACCCTTTCTGACTTCATTTGTTATTTTTCATGCAGTTATTGATTTTTTTGAGCTAAATGACTCTGAAATAGAAAAGCACTAAAAATGAACTCTGAAAAGGTTGAAAGTTGGCATGGTATCATCATTTCGCCCACATAGCATGTGCTAAAAAGTTGAGAGGGTTACGGCAAAAGCTGGATGCACTTCGCGTACAAAATAGACAGTCTCTTTCGAAGTATGAGGGTTTCGGACATAAACTCATCTGTTGCAAAAGGCATTTCATTTTCTTGAACTTATTTGAAGTCCAGGATTTTTGTGTGTTCAAAATGCACCATTTAAAGCCACATCATGAATTTTCAACCCTTTCTGACTTCATTTGTTAATTTTCATGCAGTTATTGTTTTTTTGAGCTAAATGACTATGAAATTGAAAAAAACTACAAATGAACTCTGAAAAGGTTGAAAGTTGGCATGGTATCATCATTTCACCCACATAGTATGTGCTAAAAAGTTGAGACGGTTACGACAAAAGCCGGATGCACTTCGTGTACAAAACGGACAGTCTCTTTTGAAGTATCTGGTTTTCGGACATAAACTCATCTGTTGCAAAAATCATTTCATTTTCTTGAAATTATTTCAACTCCAGGATTTTGGTGTGTTCAAAATGCACCATTCAAACCAACATCATGAATTTTCAACCCTTTCTGAGTTCATTTGTCATTTTTCATGCAGTTATTGATTTATTGAGCTAAATGACTCTGAAATTGAAAAGCACTACAAATGAACTCAGAAAAGGTTGAAAGTTGGCATGGTATCATCATTTCACCCACATAGCATGTGCTAAAAAGTTGAGACGGTTACAGCAAAAGCTGGATGCACTTCGTGTACAAAACGGACAGTCTCTTTCGAAGTATGAGGGTTTCAGACATAAACTCATCTGTTGCAAAAGGCATTTCATTTTCTTGAACTTATTTGAAGTCCAGGATTTTTGTGTGTTCAAAATGCACCATTAAAAGCCACATCATCAATTTTCAACCCTTTCTGACTTCATTTATTATTTTCCATGTAGTTATTGATTTTTTGAGCTAAATGACTCTGAAATTTAAAAGCACTACAAATGAACTCTGAAAAGGTTGAAAGTTGGCATGGTATAATCATTTCACCCAGATAGCATGTGCTAAAAAGTTGAGAGGGTTAGGTTAAAAGGTGGATGCATGTCGTGTACAACACGCATAGTCTCTTTCGAAGTATCAGGGTTTCGAACATAAACTCATCTGTTGCAAAAGGCATTTCATTTTCTTGAACTTCTTTGAACTCCAGGATTTTTGTGTGTTCACAATGCACCATTCAAAGCCACATCATCGATTTTCAACCCTTTCTGACTTCATTTGTTATTTTTCATGCAGTTATTGACTTTTTGAGCTAAATGACTCTGAAATTGAAAAGCACTACAAATGAACTCTGAAAAGGTTGAAAGTTGGCATCGTATCATCATTTCACCCACATAGCATGCGCTAAAAAGTTGAGAGGGTTACGGCAAAAGCTGGATGCACTTCGCGTACTAAACAGACAGTCTCTTTCGAAGTATGAGGGTTTCGGACATAAACTTATCTGTTGTAGAAGGCATTGCATTTTCTTGAACTTATTTGAACTCCGGCATTTTTGTGTGTTCAAAAGGCACCATTCAAAGCCACATCATCAATTTTCAAACCTTTCTGACTTCATTTGTTATTTTTCATGCAGTTATTGAGCTTTTGAGCTAAATGACTCTGAAATTGAAAAGCACTAAAATGAACTCTGAAAAGGTTGAAAGTTGGCATCGTATCATCATTTCACCCACATAGCATGCGCTAAAAAGTTGAGAGGGTTACGGCAAAAGCTGGATGCACTTCGCGTACAAAACAGACAGTATCTTTCGAAGTATGAGGGTTTCGGACATAAACTCATCTGTTGCAAAAGGCATTTAATTTTCTTGAACTTATTTGAACTCCAAGATTTTTGTGTGTTCAAAATGCACCATTGAAAGCAACATCATCAACTTTCAACCCTTTCTGACTTCATTTGTTATTTTTCATGCAGTTATTGATTTTTTTGAGCTAAATGACTGTGAAATTGAAAAGCACTACAAATGAACTCTGAAAAGGTTGAAAGTTGGCATGGTATCATCATTTCACCCACATAGCAAGTGCTAAAACGTTGAGGAGGGTTACGGCAAAAGCTGGATGCACTTCATGTACAAAACGGACAATCTCTTTCGAAGTATCAGGGTTTCGGACATAAACTCATCTGTTGCAAAAGGCATTTCATTTTCTTGAACATATATGAAGTCCAGGATTTTTGTGTGTTCAAAATGCACCATTCAAAGCCACATCATCAATTTTCAACCCTTTCTGACTTCATTTGTTATTTTTCATGCAGTTATTGATTTTTTTGAGCTAAATGACTCTGAAATTGAAAAGCAGTACAAATGAACTCTGAAAAGGTTGAAAGTTGGCATGGTATCATCATTTCACCCAGATAGCACGGGCTAATAAGTTGAGAGGGTTAGGTTAAAAGGTGGATGCATGTCGTTTACAACATGGACAGTCTCTTTCGAAGTATTAGGGTTTCGAACATAAACTCATCTGTTGCAAAACGCATTTCATTTTCTTGACCTAATTTGAACTCCAGGATTTTTGTGTGTTCACAATGCACCATTCAAAGCCACATCATCAATTTTCAACCCTTTCTGACTTCATTTGTTATTTTTCATGCAGTTACTGATTTTTTTGATCTAAATGACTTTGAAATTGAAATGCACTACAAATGAACTCTGAAAGGTTGAAACTTGGCATGGTATCATCATTTCACCCACATAGCATGTGATAAAAAGTTGAGAGGGTTACGGCAAAAAGCTGGATGCACTTCATGTACAAAACGGACAGGCTCTTTCGAAGTATGAGGGACATAAACTCATCTGTTGCAAAAGGCATTTCATTTTCTTGAACTTATTTGAACTCCAGCCTTTTTGTGTGTTCAAAATGCACCATTCTAAGCCACATCATCAATTTTCAACCTTTCTGACTTCATTTGTTATTTTTCATGCAGTTATTGATTTTTTTGAGCTAAATGACTCTGAAATTGAAAAGCACTAAAAATGAACTCTGAAAAGGTTGAAAGTTGGCATGGTATCATCATTTCGCCCACATAGCATGTGCTAAAAAGTTGAGAGGGTTACGGCAAAAGCTGGATGCACTTCGCGTACAAAATAGACAGTCTCTTTCGAAGTATGAGGGTTTCGGACATAAACTCATCTGTTGCAAAAGGCATTTCATTTTCTTGAACTTATTTGAAGTCCAGGATTTTTGTGTGTTCAAAATGCACCATTTAAAGCCACATCCTGAATTTTCAACCTTTCTGACTTCATTTGTTATTTTTCATGCAGTTATTGATTTTTTTGAGCTAAATGACTCTGAAATTGAAAAGCACTAAAAATGAACTCTGAAAAGGTTGAAAGTTGGCATGGTATCATCATTTCGCCCACATAGCATGTGCTAAAAAGTTGAGAGGGTTACGGCAAAAGCTGGATGCACTTCGCGTACAAAATAGACAGTCTCTTTCGAAGTATGAGGGTTTCGGACATAAACTCATCTGTTGCAAAAGGCATTTCATTTTCTTGAACTTATTTGAAGTCCAGGATTTTTGTGTGTTCAAAATGCACCATTTAAAGCCACATCATGAATTTTCAACCCTTTCTGACTTCATTTGTTAATTTTCATGCAGTTATTGTTTTTTTTGAGCTAAATGACTATGAAATTGAAAAACACTACAAATGAACTCCGAAAAGGTTGAAAGTTGGCATGGTATCATCATTTCACCCACATAGCATGTGCTAAAAAGTTGAGACGGTTACAGCAAAAGCTGGATGCACTTCGTGTACAAAACGGACAGTCTCTTTCGAAGTATGAGGGTTTCAGACATAAACTCATCTGTTGCAAAAGGCATTTCATTTTCTTGAACTTATTTGAAGTCCAGGATTTTTGTGTGTTCAAAATGCACCATTAAAAGCCACATCATCAATTTTCAACCCTTTCTGACTTCATTTACTATTTTCCATGTAGTTATTGATTTTTTGAGCTAAATGACTCTGAAATTTAAAAGCACTACAAATGAACTCTGAAAAGGTTGAAAGTTGGCATGGTATAAGCATTTCACCCAGATAGCATGTGCTAAAAAGTTGAGAGGGTTAGGTTAAAAGGTGGATGCATGTCGTGTACAACACGCATAGTCTCTTTCGAGGTATCAGGGTTTCAAACATAAACTCATCTGTTGCAAAAGGCATTTCATTTTCTTGAACTTCTTTGAACTCCATGATTTTTGTGTGTTCACAATGCATCATTCAAAGCCACATCATCGATTTTCAACCCTTTCTGACTTCATTTGTTATTTTTCATGCAGTTATTGACTTTTTGAGCTAAATGACTCTGAAATTGAAAAGCACTACAAATGAACTCTGAAAAGGTTGAAAGTTGGCATCGTATCATCATTTCACCCACATAGCATGCGCTCAAAAGTTGAGAGGGTTACGGCAAAAGCTGGATGCACTTCGCGTACTAAACAGACAGTCTCTTTCGAAGTATGAGGGTTTCGGACATAAACTTATCTGTTGCAGAAGGCATTTCATTTTCTTGAACTTATTTGAACTCCAGGATTTTTGTGTGTTCAAAATGCACCATTCAAAGCCACATCATCAATTTTCAACCCTTTCTGACTTCATTTGTTATTTTTCATGCAGTTATTGACTTTTTGAGCTAAATGACTCTGAAATTGAAAAGCACTACAAATCAACTCTGAAAAGGTTGAAAGTTGGCATGGTATCATCATTTCACCCACGTAGCATGCGCTAAAAAGTTGAGAGGGTTACGGCAAAAGCTGGATGCACTTCGCGTACAAAACAGACAGTCTCTTTCGAAGTATGAGGGTTTCGGACATAAACTCATCTGTTGCAAAAGGCATTTCATGTTCTTGAACTTATTTGAACTCCAAGATTTTTGTGTGTTCAAAATGCACCATTGAAAGCAACATCATCAACTTTCAACCCTTTCTGACTTCATTTGTTATTTTTCATGCAGTTATTGATTTTTTTGAGCTAAATGACTGTGAAATTGAAAAGCACTACAAATGAACTCTGAAAAGGTTGAAAGTTGGCATGGTATCATCATTTCACCCACATAGCAAGTGCTAAAACGTTGAGGAGGGTTACGGCAAAAGCTGGATGCACTTCGTGTACAAAACGGACAATCTCTTTCGAAGTATCAGGGTTTCGGACATAAACTCATCTGTTGCAAAAGGCATTTCATTTTCTTGAACATATATGAAGTCCAGGATTTTTGTGTGTTCAAAATGCACCATTCAAAGCCACATCATCAATTTTCAACCCTTTCTGACTTCATTTGTTATTTTTCATGCAGTTATTGATTTTTTTGAGCTAAATGACTCTGAAATTGAAAAGCAGTAGAAATGAACTCTGAAAAGGTTGAAAGTTGGCATGGTATCATCATTTCACCCAGATAGCACGGGCTAATAAGTTGAGAGGGTTAGGTTAAAAGGTGGATGCATGTCGTGTACAACATGGACAGTCTCTTTCGAAGTATCAGGGTTTCGAACATAAACTCATCTGTTGCAAAACGCATTTCATTTTTTTGACCTAATTTGAACTCCAGGATTTTTGTGTGTTCACAATGCACCATTCAAAGCCACATCATCAATTTTCAACCCTTTCTGACTTCATTTGTTATTTTTCATGCCGTTATTGATTTTTTGATCTAAATGACTTTGAAATTGAAATGCACTACAAATGAACTCTGAAAGGTTGAAACTTGGCATGGTATCATCATTTCACCCACATAGCATGTGATAAAAAGTTGAGAGGGTTACGGCAAAAAGCTGGATGCACTTCGTGTACAAAACGGACAGGCTCTTTCGAAGTATGAGGGACATAAACTCATCTGTTGCAAAAGGCATTTCATTTTCTTGAACTTATTTGAACTCCAGCCTTTTTGTGTGTTCAAAATGCACCATTCTAAGCCACATCATTAATTTTCAACCCTTTCTGACTTCATTTGTTATTTTTCATGCAGTTATTGATTTTTTTGAGCTAAATGACTCTGAAATTGAAAAGCACTAAAAATGAACTCTGAAAAGGTTGAAAGTTGGCATGGTATCATCATTTCGCCCACATAGCATGTGCTAAAAAGTTGAGAGGGTTACGGCAAAAGTTGGATGCACTTCGCGTACAAAACAGACAGTCTCTTTTGAAGTATGAGGGTTTCGGACATAAACTCATCTATTGCAAAAGGCATTTCATTTTCTTGAACTTATTTGAAGTCCAGGATTTTTGTGTGTTCAAAATGCACCATTTAAAGCCACATCATGAATTTTCAACCCTTTCTGACTTCATTTGTTAATTTTCATGCAGTTATTGTTTTTTTTGAGCTAAATGACTATGAAATTGAAAAACACTACAAATGAACTCTGAAAAGGTTGAAAGTTGGCATGGTATCATCATTTCACCCACATAGTATGTGCTAAAAAGTTGAGACGGTTACGACAAAAGCCGGATGCACTTCGTGTACAAAACGGACAGACTCTTTTGAAGTATCTGGTTTTCGGACATATACTCATCTGTTGCAAAAATCATTTCATTTTCTTGAACTTATTTCAACTCCACGATTTTGGTGTGTTCAAAATGCACCATTCAAACCAACATCATCAATTTTCAACCCTTTCTGACTTCATTTGTCATTTTTCATGCAGTTATTGATTTATTGAGCTAAATGACTCTAAAATTGAAAAGCACTACAAATGAACTCAGAAAAGGTTGAAAGTTGGCATGGTATCATCATTTCACCCACATAGCATGTGCTAAAAAGTTGAGACGGTTACAGCAAAAGCTGGATGCACTTCGTGTACAAAACGGACAGTCTCTTTCGAAGTATGAGGGTTTCAGACATAAACTCATCTGTTGCAAAAGGCATTTCATTTTCTTGAACTTATTTGAAGTCCAGGATTTTTGTGTGTTCAAAATGCACCATTAAAAGCCACATCATCAATTTTCAACCCTTTCTGACTTCATTTGTTATTTTCCATGTAGTTATTGATTTTTTGAGCTAAATGACTCTGAAATTGAAAAGCACTACAAATGAACTCTGAAAAGGTTGAAAGTTGGCATGGTATAATCATTTCACCCAGATAGCATGTGCTAAAAAGTTGAGAGGGTTAGGTTAAAAGGTGGATGCATGTCGTGTACAACACGCATAGTCTCTTTCGAAGTATCAGGGTTTCGAACATAAACTCATCTGTTGCAAAAGGCATTTCATTTTCTTGAACTTATTTGAACTCCAGGATTTTTGTGTGTTCACAATGCACCATTCAAAGCCACATCATCGATTTTCAACCCTTTCTGACTTCATTTGTTATTTTTCATGCAGTTATTGTCTTTTTGAGCTAAATGACTCTGAAATTGAAAAGCACTACAAATGAACTCTGAAAAGGTTGAAAGTTGGCATCGTATCATCATTTCACCCACGTAGCATGCGCTAAAAAGTTGAGAGGGTTACGGCAAAAGCTGGATGCACTTCGCGTACAAAACAGACAGTCTCTTTCGAAGTATGAGGGTTTCGGACATAAACTCATCTGTTGCAAAAGGCATTTCATGTTCTTGAACTTATTTGAACTCCAAGATTTTTGTGTGTTCAAAATGCACCATTGAAAGCAACATCATCAACTTTCAACCCTTTCTGACTTCATTTGTTATTTTTCATGCAGTTATTGATTTTTTTGAGCTAAATGACTGTGAAATTGAAAAGCACTACAAATGAACTCTGAAAAGGTTGAAAGTTGGCATGGTATCATCATTTCACCCACATAGCAAGTGCTAAAACGTTGAGGAGGGTTACGGCAAAAGCTGGATGCACTTCGTGTACAAAACGGACAATCTCTTTCGAAGTATCAGGGTTTCGGACATAAACTCATCTGTTGCAAAAGGCATTTCATTTTCTTGAACATATATGAAGTCCAGGATTTTTGTGTGTTCAAAATGCACCATTCAAAGCCACATCATCAATTTTCAACCCTTTCTGACTTCATTTGTTATTTTTCATGCAGTTATTGATTTTTTTGAGCTAAATGACTCTGAAATTGAAAAGCAGTAGAAATGAACTCTGAAAAGGTTGAAAGTTGGCATGGTATCATCATTTCACCCAGATAGCACGGGCTAATAAGTTGAGAGGGTTAGGTTAAAAGGTGGATGCATGTCGTGTACAACATGGACAGTCTCTTTCGAAGTATCAGGGTTTCGAACATAAACTCATCTGTTGCAAAACGCATTTCATTTTTTTGACCTAATTTGAACTCCAGGATTTTTGTGTGTTCACAATGCACCATTCAAAGCCACATCATCAATTTTCAACCCTTTCTGACTTCATTTGTTATTTTTCATGCCGTTATTGATTTTTTTGATCTAAATGACTTTGAAATTGAAATGCACTACAAATGAACTCTGAAAGGTTGAAACTTGGCATGGTATCATCATTTCACCCACATAGCATGTGATAAAAAGTTGAGAGGGTTACGGCAAAAAGCTGGATGCACTTCGTGTACAAAACGGACAGGCTCTTTCGAAGTATGAGGGACATAAACTCATCTGTTGCAAAAGGCATTTCATTTTCTTGAACTTATTTGAACTCCAGCCTTTTTGTGTGTTCAAAATGCACCATTCTAAGCCACATCATTAATTTTCAACCCTTTCTGACTTCATTTGTTATTTTTCATGCAGTTATTGATTTTTTTGAGCTAAATGACTCTGAAATTGAAAAGCACTAAAAATGAACTCTGAAAAGGTTGAAAGTTGGCATGGTATCATCATTTCGCCCACATAGCATGTGCTAAAAAGTTGAGAGGGTTACGGCAAAAGTTGGATGCACTTCGCGTACAAAACAGACAGTCTCTTTTGAAGTATGAGGGTTTCGGACATAAACTCATCTATTGCAAAAGGCATTTCATTTTCTTGAACTTATTTGAAGTCCAGGATTTTTGTGTGTTCAAAATGCACCATTTAAAGCCACATCATGAATTTTCAACCCTTTCTGACTTCATTTGTTAATTTTCATGCAGTTATTGTTTTTTTTGAGCTAAATGACTATGAAATTGAAAAACACTACAAATGAACTCTGAAAAGGTTGAAAGTTGGCATGGTATCATCATTTCACCAACATAGTATGTGCTAAAAAGTTGAGACGGTTACGACAAAAGCCGGATGCACTTCGTGTACAAAACGGACAGACTCTTTTGAAGTATCTGGTTTTCGGACATATACTCATCTGTTGCAAAAATCATTTCATTTTCTTGAACTTATTTCAACTCCACGATTTTGGTGTGTTCAAAATGCACCATTCAAACCAACATCATCAATTTTCAACCCTTTCTGACTTCATTTGTCATTTTTCATGCAGTTATTGATTTATTGAGCTAAATGACTCTAAAATTGAAAAGCACTACAAATGAACTCAGAAAAGGTTGAAAGTTGGCATGGTATCATCATTTCACCCACATAGCATGTGCTAAAAAGTTGAGACGGTTACAGCAAAAGCTGGATGCACTTCGTGTACAAAACGGACAGTCTCTTTCGAAGTATGAGGGTTTCAGACATAAACTCATCTGTTGCAAAAGGCATTTCATTTTCTTGAACTTATTTGAAGTCCAGGATTTTTGTGTGTTCAAAATGCACCATTAAAAGCCACATCATCAATTTTCAACCCTTTCTGACTTCATTTGTTATTTTCCATGTAGTTATTGATTTTTTGAGCTAAATGACTCTGAAATTGAAAAGCACTACAAATGAACTCTGAAAAGGTTGAAAGTTGGCATGGTATAATCATTTCACCCAGATAGCATGTGCTAAAAAGTTGAGAGGGTTAGGTTAAAAGGTGGATGCATGTCGTGTACAACACGCATAGTCTCTTTCGAAGTATCAGGGTTTCGAACATAAACTCATCTGTTGCAAAAAGCATTTCATTTTCTTGAACTTATTTGAACTCCAGGATTTTTGTGTGTTCACAATGCACCATTCAAAGCCACATCATCGATTTTCAACCCTTTCTGACTTCATTTGTTATTTTTCATGCAGTTATTGTCTTTTTGAGCTAAATGACTCTGAAATTGAAAAGCACTACAAATGAACTCTGAAAAGGTTGAAAGTTGGCATCGTATCATCATTTAACCCACATAGCATGCGCTAAAAAGTTGAGAGGGTTACGGCAAAAGCTGGATGCACTTCGCGTACTAAACAGACAGTCTCTTTCGAAGTATGAGGGTTTCGCACATAAACTTATCTGTTGCAGAAGGCATTTCATTTTCTTGAACTTATTTGAACTCCAGGATTTTTGTGTGTTCAAAAGTCACCATTCAAAGCCACATCATCAATTTTCAACCCTTTCTGACTTCATTTGTTATTTTTCATGCAGTTATTGACTTTTTGAGCTAAATGACTCTGAAATTGAAAAGCATTACAAATGAACTCTGAAAAGGTTGAAAGTTGGCATCGTATCATCATTTCACCCACGTAGCATGCGCTAAAAAGTTGAGAGGGTTACGGCAAAAGCTGGATGCACTTCGCGTACAAAACAGACAGTATCTTTCGAAGTATGAGGGTTTCGGACATAAACTCATCTGTTGCGAAAGGCATTTCATTTTCTTGAACTTATTTGAACTCCAAGATTTTTGTGTGTTCAAAATGCACCATTGAAAGCAACATCATCAACTTTCAACCATTTCTGACTTCATTTGTTATTTTTAATGCAGTTATTGATTTTTTTGAGCTAAATGACTGTGAAATTGAAAAGCACTACAAATGAACTCTGAAAAGGTTGAAAGTTGGCATGGTATCATCATTTCACCCACATAGCAAGTGCTAAAACGTTGAGGAGGGTTACGGCAAAAGCTGGATGCACTTCGTGTACAAAACGGACAATCTCTTTCGAAGTATCAGGGTTTCGGACATAAACTCATCTGTTGCAAAAGGCATTTCATTTTCTTGAACATATATGAAGTCCAGGATTTTTGTGTGTTCAAAATGCACCATTCAAAGCCAAATCATCAATTTTCAACCCTTTCTGACTTCATTTGTTATTTTTCATGCAGTTATTGATTTTTTTGAGCTAAATGACTCTGAAATTGAAAAGCAGTACAAATGAACTCTGAAAAGGTTGAAAGTTGGCATGGTATCATCATTTCACCCAGATAGCACGGGCTAATAAGTTGAGAGGGTTAGGTTAAAAGGTGGATGCATGTCGTGTACAACATGGACAGTCTCTTTCGAAGTATCAGGGTTTCGAACATAAACTCATCTGTTGCAAAACGCATTTCATTTTCTTGACCTAATTTGAACTCCAGGATTTTTGTGTGTTCACAATGCACCATTCAAAGCCACATCATCAATTTTCAACCCTTGCTGACTTCATTTGTCATTTTTCATGCAGTTATTGATTTATTGAGCTAAATGACTCTGAAATTGAAAAACACTACAAATGAACTCAGAAAAGGTTGAAAGTTGGCATGGTATCATCATTTCACCCACATAGCATGTGCTAAAATGTTGAGACGGTTACAGCAAAAGCTGGATGCACTTCGTGTACAAAACGGACAGTCTCTTTCGAAGTATGAGGGTTTCGGACATAAACTCATCTGTTGCAAAAGGCATTTCATTTTCTTGAACTTATTTGAAGTCCAGGATTTTTGTGTGTTCAAAATGCACCATTAAAAGCCACATCATCAATTTTCAACCCTTTCTGACTTCGTTTGTTATTTTCCATGTAGTTATTGATTTTTTCAGCTAAATGACTCTGAAATTGAAAAGGACTACAAATGAACTCTGAAAAGGTTGAAAGTTGGCATGGTATAATCATTTCACCCAGATAGCATGTGCTAAAAAGTTGAGACGGTTACGGCAAAAGCTGGATGCACTTCGCGTACAAAACAGACAGTCTCTTTCGAAGTATGAGGGTTTCGGACATAAACTCATCTGTTGCAAAAGGCATTTCATTTTCTTGAACTTATTTGAAGTCCAGGATTTTTGTGTGTTCAAAATGCACCATTAAAAGCCACATCATGAATTTTCAACCCGTTCTGACTTCATTTGTTAATTTTCATGCAGTTATTGTTTTTTTTGAGCTAAATGACTATGAAATTGAAAAGCACTACAAATGAACTCTGAAAAGGTTGAAAGTTGGCATGGTATCAAAATTTCACCAACATAGTATGTGCTAAAAAGTTTAGACGGTTACGACAAAAGCCGGATGCACTTCGTGTACAAAACGGACAGTCTCTTTTGAAGTATCTGGTTTTCGGACATAAACTCATCTGTTGCAAAAATCATTTCATTTTCTTGAAATTATTTCAACTCCAGGATTTTGGTGTGTTCAAAATGCACCATTCAAACCAACATCATAAATTTTCAACCCTTTCTGACTTCATTTGTCATTTTTCATGCAGTTATTGATTTATTGAGCTAAATGACTCTGAAATTGAGAAGCACTACAAATGAACTCAGAAAAGGTTGAAGGTTGGCATGGTATCATCATTTCACCCACATAGCATGTGCTAAAAAGTTGAGACGGTTACAGCAAAAGCTGGATGCACTTCGTGTACAAAACGGACAGTCTCTTTCGAAGTATGAGGGTTTCGGACATAAACTCATCTGTTGCAAAAGGCATTTCATTTTCCTGACCTTATTTGAAGTCCAGGATTTTTGTGTGTTCAAAATGCACCATTAAAAGCCACATCATCAATTTTCAACCCTTTGTGACTTCATTTGTTATTTTCCATGTAGTTATTGATTTTTTGAGCTAAATGACTCTGAAATTGAAAAGCACTACAAATGAACTCTGAAAAGGTTGAAAGTTGGCATGGTATAATCATTTCACCCATATAGCATGTGATAAAAAGTTGAGAGGGTTAGGTTAAAAGGTGGATGCATGTCGTGTACAACACGCATAGTCTCTTTCGAAGTATCAGGGTTTCGAACATAAACTCATCTGTTTTAAAAGGCATTTCATTTTCTTGAACTTATTTGAACTCCAGGATTTTTGTGTGTTCACAATGCACCATTCAAAGCCACATCATCGATTTTCAACCCTTTCTGACTTCATTTGTTATTTTTCATGCAGTTATTGTCTTTTTGAGCTAAATGACTCTGAAATTGAAAAGCACTACAAATGAACTCTGAAAAGGTTGAAAGTTGGCATCGTATCATCATTTAACCCACATAGCATGCGCTAAAAAGTTGAGAGGGTTACGGCAAAAGCTGGATGCACTTCGCATACTAAACAGACAGTCTCTTTCGAAGTATGAGGGTTTCGCACATAAACTTATCTGTTGCAGAAGGCATTTCATTTTCTTGAACTTATTTGAACTCCAGGATTTTTGTGTGTTCAAAAGTCACCATTCAAAGCCACATCATCAATTTTCAACCCTTTCTGACTTCATTTGTTATTTTTCATGCAGTTATTGACTTTTTGAGCTAAATGACTCTGAAATTGAAAAGCACTACAAATGAACTCTGAAAAGGTTGAAAGTTGGCATCGTATCATCATTTCACCCACGTAGCATGCGCTAAAAAGTTGAGAGGGTTACGGCAAAAGCTGGATGCACTTCGCGTACAAAACAGACAATATCTTTCGAAGTATGAGGGTTTCGGACATAAACTCATCTGTTGCGAAAGGCATTTCATTTTCTTGAACTTATTTGAACTCCAAGATTTTTGTGTGTTCAAAATGCACCATTGAAAGCAACATCATCAACTTTCAACCCTTTCTGACTTCATTTGTTATTTTTCATGCAGTTATTGATTTTTTTGAGCTAAATGACTGTGAAATTGAAAAGCACTACAAATGAACTCTGAAAAGGTTGAAAGTTGGCATGGTATCATCATTTCACCCACATAGCAAGTGCTAAAACGTTGAGGAGGGTTACGGCAAAAGCTGGATGCACTTCGTGTACAAAACGGACAATCTCTTTCGAAGTATCAGGGTTTCGGACATTAACTCATCTGTTGCAAAAGGCATTTCATTTTCTTGAACTTATTTGAAGTCCAGGATTTTTGTGTGTTCAAAATGCACCATTAAAAGCCACATCATAAATTTTCAACCCTTTCTGACTTCATTTGTTATTTTTCATGTAGTTACCGATTTTTTGAGCTAAATGACTCTGAAATTGAAAAGCACTACAAATGAACTCTGAAAAGGTTGAAAGTTGGCATGGTATCATCATTTCACCCACATAGCATGTGCTAAAAAGTTGAGAGAGTTAGGTTAAAAGGTGGATGCATGTCGTGTACAACACGCATAGTCTCTTTCGAAGTATCACGGTTTCGAACATAAACTCATCTGTTGCAAAAGGCATTTCATTTTCTTGAACTTATTTGAACTCCAGGATTTTTGTGTGTTCACAATGCACCATTCAAAGCCACATCATCAATTTTCAACCCTTTCTGACTTCATTTGTTATTTTTCATGCAGTTATTGACTTTTTTAGCTAAATGACTCTGAAATTGAAAAGCACTACAAATGAACTCTGAAAAGGTTGAAAGTTGGCATTCTATCATCATTTCACCCACATAGCATGCGCTAAAAAGTTGAGAGGGTTACGGCAAAAGCTGGATGCACTTCGCGTACTAAACAGACAGTCTCTTTCGAAGTATGAGGGTTTTGGACATAAACTTATCTGTTGCAGAAGGCATTTCATTTTCTTGAACTTATTTGAACCCCAGGATTTTTGTGTGTTCAAAATGCACCATTCAAAGCCACATCATCAATTTTCAACCCTTTCTGACTTCATTTGTTATTTTTCATGCAGTTATTGACTTTTTGAGCTAAATGACTCTGAAATTGAAAAGCACTACAAATGAACTCTGAAAAGGTTGAAAGTTGGCATCGTATCATCATTTCACCCACGTAGCATGCGCTAAAAAGTTGAGAGGGTTACGGCAAAAGCTGGATGCACTTCGCGTACAAAACAGACAGTCTCTTTCGAAGTATGAGGGTTTCGGACATAAACTCATCTGTTGCAAAAGGCATTTCATTTTCATGAACTTATTTGAAGTCTAGGATTTTTGTGTGTTCAAAATGCACCATTTAAAGCCACATCATGAATTTTCAACCCTTTCTGACTTCATTTGTTAATTTTCATGCAGTTATTTTTTTTTTGAGCTAAATGACTATGAAATTGAAAAGCACTACAAATGAACTCTGAAAAGGTTGAAAGTTGGCATGGTATCATCATTTTACCCACATAGTATGTGCTAAAAAGTTGAGACGGTTACGACAAAAGCTGGATGCACTTCGTGTACAAAACGGACAGTCTCTTTTGAAGTATCTGGTTTTCGGACATAAAATCATCTGTTGCAAAAATCATTTCATTTTCTTGAACTTATTTCAACTCCAGGATTTTTGTGTGTTCAAAATGCACCATTCTAAGCCACATCATCAATTTTCAACCCTTTCTGACTTCATTTGTTATTTTTCATGCAGTTATTGATTTTTTTGAGCTAAATGACTCTGAAATTGAAAAGCACTAAAAATGAACTCCAAAAAGGTTGAAAGTTGGCATGGTATCATCATTTCACCCACATAGCATGTGCTAAAAAGTTGAGACGGTTACAGCAAAAGCTGGATGCACTTCGTGTTCAAAACAGACAGTCTCTTTCGAAGTATGAGGGTTTCGGACATAAACTCATCTGTTGCAAAAGGAATTTCATTTTCTTGAACTTATTTGAAGTCCAGGATTTTTGTGTGTTCAAAATGCACCATTAAAAGCCACATCATAAATTTTCAGCGCTTTCTGACTTCATTTGTTATTTTTCATGTAGTTATTGATTTTTTGAGCTAAATGACTCTGAAATTGAAAAGCACTACAAATGAACTTTGAAAAGGTTGAAAGTTGGCATGGTATCATCATTTCACCCACATAGCATGTGCTAAAAATTTGAGCGAGTTAGGTTAAAAGGTGGATGCATGTCGTGTACAACACGCATAGTCTCTTTCGAAGTATCAAGGTTTCGAACATAAACTCATCTGTTGCAAAAGGCATTTCATTTTCTTGAACTTATTTGAACTCCAGGATTTTTGTGTGTTCACAATGCACCATTCAAAGCCACATCATCAATTTTCAACCCTTTCTGACTTCATTTGTTATTTTTCATGCAGTTATTGATTTTTTTGATCTAAATGACTCTGAAATTGAAAAGCACTACAAATGAACTCTGAATGGTTGAAACTTGGCATGGTATCATCATTTCACCCACATAGCATGTGGTAGAAAGTTGAGAGGGTTACGGCAAAAAGCTGGATGCACTTCGTGTACAAAACGGACAGGCTCTTTCGAAGTATGAGGGTTTCGGACATAAACTCATCTGTTGCAAAAGGCATTTCATTTTCTTGAACTTATTTGAACTCCAGCCTTTTTGTGTGTTCAAAATGCACCATTCTAAGCCACATCATCAATTTTCAACCCTTTCTGACTTCATTTGTTATTTTTCATGCAGTTATTGATTTTTTTGAGCTAAATGACTCTGAAATTGAAAAGCACTAAAAATGAACTCTGAAAAGGTTGAAATTGGCATGGTATCCTCATTTCACCCACATAGCATGTGCTAAAAAGTTGAGAGGGTTACGACAAAAGCTGGATGCACTTCATGTACAAAACGGACAGTCTCTTTCGAAATATGAGGGTTTCGGACATAAACTCATCTGTTGCAAAAGGCATTTAATTTTCTTGAACTTATTTGAAGTCCAGGATTTTTGTGTGTTCAAAATGCACCATTAAAAGCCACATCATCAATTTTCAATCCTTTCTGACTTCATTTGTTATTTTCCATGTAGTTATTTATTTTTTGAGCTAAATGACTCTGAAATTGAAAAGCACTACAAATGAACTCTGAAAAGGTTGAAAGTTGGCATGGTATAATCATTTCACCCAGATAGCATGTGCTAAAAAGTTGAGAGGGTTAGGTTAAAAGGTGGTTGCATGTCGTGTACAACACGCATAGTCTCTTTCGAAGTATCAGGGTTTCGAACATAAACTCATCTGTTGCAAAAGGCATTTCATTTTCTTGAACTTATTTGAACTCCAGGATTTTTGTGTGTTCAAAATGCACCATTCAAAGCCACATCATCGATTTTCAACCCTTTCTGACTTCATTTGTTATTTTTCATGCAGTTATTGACTTTTTGAGCTAAATGACTCTGAAATTGAAAAGCACTACAAATGAACTCTGAAAAGGTTGAAAGTTGGCATCGTATCATCATTTCACCCACATAGCATGCGCTAAAAAGTTGAGAGGGTTACGGCAAAAGCTGGATGCACTTCGCGTACTAAACAGACAGTCTCTTTCGAAGTATGAGGGTTTCGGACATAAACTTATCTGTTGCAGAAGGCATTTCATTTTCTTGAACTTATTTGAACTCCAGGATTTTTGTGTGTTCAAAATGCACCATTCAAAGCCACATCATCAATTTTCAACCCTTTCTGACTTCATTTGTTATTTTTCATGCAGTTATTGACTTTTTGAGCTAAATGACTCTGAAATTGAAAAGCACTACAAATGAACTCTGAAAAGGTTGAAAGTTGGCATCGTATCATCATTTCACCCACATAGCATGCGCTAAAAAGTTGAGAGGGTTACGGCAAAAGCTGGATGCACTTCGCGTACTAAACAGACAATCTCTTTCGAAGTATGAGGGTTTCGGATATAAACTTATCTGTTGTAGAAGGCATTTCATTTTCTTGAACTTATTTGAACTCCAGGATTTTTGTGTGTTCAAAATGCACCATTCAAAGCCACATCATCAATTTTCAACCCTTTCTGACTTCATTTGTTATTTTTCATGCAGTTATTGACTTTTTGAGCTAAATGACTCTGAAATTGAAAAGCACTACAAATGAACTCTAAAAAGGTTGAAAGTTGGCATCGTATCAGCATTTCACCCACGTAGCATGCGCTAAAAAGTTGAGAGGGTTACGGCAAAAGCTGGATGCACTTCGCGTACAAAACAGACAGTCTCTTTCGAAGTATGAGGGTTTCGGACATAAACTCATCTGTTGCAAAAGTCATTTCATTTTCCTGAACTTATTTGAAGTCCGGGATTTTTGTGTGTTCAAAATGCACCATTTAAAGCCACATCTTGAATTTTCAACCCTTTCTGACTTCATTTGTTAATTTTCATGCAGTTATTGTTTTTTTGAGCTAAATGACTATGAAATTGAAAAGCACTACAAATGAACTCTGAAAAGGTTGAAAGTTGGCATGGTATCATCATTTCACCCACATAGTATGTGCTAAAAAGTTGAGACGGTTACGACAAAAGCTGGATGCACTTCGTGTACAAAACGGACTGTCTCTTTTGAAGTATCTGGTTTTCGGACATAAAATGATGTGTTGCAAAAATCATTTCATTTTCTTGAACTTATTTCAACTCCAGGATTTTTGTGTGTTCAAAATGCACCATTCTAAGCCACATCATCAATTTTCAACCCTTTCTGACTTCATTTGTTATTTTTCATGCAGTTATTGATTTTTTGAGCTAAATGACTCTGAAATTGAAAAGCACTAAAAATGAACTCCGAAAAGGTTGAAAGTTGGCATGGTATCATCATTTCACCCACATAGCATGTGCTAAAAAGTTGACACGGTTACAGCAAAAGCTGGATGCACTTCGTGTACAAAACGGACAATCTCTTTCGAAGTATGAGGGTTTCGGACATAAACTCATCTGTTGCAAAAGGCATTTCATTTTCTTGAACTTATTTGAAGTCCAGGATTTTTGTGTGTTCAAAATGCACCATTAAAACCCACATCATAAATTTTCAACCCTTTCTGACTTCATTTGTTATTTTTCATGTAGTTATTGATTTTTTGAGCTAAATGACTTTGAAATTGAAAAGCACTACAAATGAACTCTGAAAAGGTTGAAAGTTGGCATGGTATCATCATTTCACCCACATAGCATGTGCTAAAAAGTTGAGAGGGTTAGGTTAAAAGGTGGATGCATGTCGTGTACAACACGCATAGTCTCTTTGGAAGTATCAAGGTTTCGAACATAAACTCATCTGTTGCAAAAGGCATTTCATTTTCTTGAACTTATTTGAACTCCAGGATTTTTGTGTGTTCACAATGCACCATTCAAAGGCACATCATCAATTTTGAACCCTTTCTGACTTCATTTGTTATTTTTCATGCAGTTATTGATTTTTTTGATCTAAATGACTCTAAAATTGAAAAGCACTACAAATGAACTCTGAAAGGTTGAAACTTGGCATGGTATCATAATTTCACCCACATAGCATGTGGTAGAAAGTTGAGAGGGTTACGGCAAAAAGCTGGATGCACTTCGTGTACAAAACGGACAGGCTCTTTCGAAATATGAGGGTTTTGGACATAAACTCATCTGTTGCAAAAGGCATTTCATTTTTTTGAACTTATTTGAACTCCAGCCTTTTTGTATGTTCAAAATGCACCATTCTAAGCCACATCATCAATTTTCAACCCTTTCTGACTTCATTTGTTATTTTTCATGCAGTTATTGATTTTTTTGAGCTAAATGACTCTAAAATTGAAAAGCACTAAAAATGAACTCTGAAAAGGTTGAAATTGGCATGGTATCCTCATTTCACCCACATAGCATGTGCTAAAAAGTTGAGAGGGTTACGACAAAAGCTGGATGCACTTCATGTACAAAACGGACAGTCTCTTTCGAAGTATCAAGGTTACGGACATAAACTCATCTGTTGCAAAAGGCATTTCATTTTCTTGAACTTATTTGAACTCCAGGATTTTTGTGTGTTCAAAATGCACCATTCTAAGCCACATCATCAATTTTCAACCCTTTCTGACTTCATTTGTTATTTTTCATGCAGTTATTGATTTTTTGAGCTAAATGACTCTGAAATTCAAAAGCACTACAAATGAACTCTCAAAAGGTTGAAATTGGGATGGTATCCTCATTTCACCCACATAGCATGTGTAAAAAGTTGAGAGGGTTAGGACAAAACCTGGATGCACTTCGTGTACAAAACGGACAGTTTCTTTCGAAGTATCGGGGTTTCGGACATAAACTCATCTGTTGCAAAAGGCATTTCATTTTCTTGAACTTATTTGAACTCCAGGATTTTTGTGTGTTCAAAATGCACCATTCAAAGCCACATCATCAATTTTCAACCCTTTCTGACTTCATTTGTTATTTTTCATGCGGTTATTCACTTTTTGAACTAAATGACTCTGAAATTCAAAAGCACTACAAATGAACTCTGAAAAGGTTGAAAGTTGGCATGGTATCATCATTTCACCCACATGGCATGCGCTAAAAAGTTGAGAGGGTTACGGAAAAAGCTGGACGCACTTCGTGTACAAAACGGACAGTCTCTTTCGAAGTATGAGGGTTTCGGACATAAACTCATCTGTTGCAAAAGGCATTTCATTTTCTTGAACTTATTTGAACTCCAGGATTTTTGTGTGTTCACAATGCACCATTCAAAGCCACATCATCAATTTTCAACCCTTTCTGACTTCATTTGTTATTTTTCATGCAGTTATTGATTTTTTTGATCTAAATGACTCTGAAATTGAAAAGCACTACAAATGAACTCTGAATGGTTGAAACTTGGCATGGTATCATCATTTCACCCACATAGCATGTGGTAGAAAGTTGAGAGGGTTACGGCAAAAAGCTGGATGCACTTCGTGTACAAAACGGACAGGCTCTTTCGAAGTATGAGGGTTTCGGACATAAACTCATCTGTTGCAAAAGGCATTTCATTTTCTTGAACTTATTTGAACTCCAGCCTTTTTGTGTGTTCAAAATGCACCATTCTAAGCCACATCATCAATTTTCAACCCTTTCTGACTTCATTTGTTATTTTTCATGCAGTTATTGATTTTTTTGTGCTAAATGACTCTGAAATTGAAAAGCACTAAAAATGAACTCTGAAAAGGTTGAAATTGGCATGGTATCCTCATTTCACCCACATAGCATGTGCTAAAAAGTTGAGAGGGTTACGACAAAAGCTGGATGCACTTCATGTACAAAACGGACAGTCTCTTTCGAAATATGAGGGTTTCGGACATAAACTCATCTGTTGCAAAAGGCATTTAATTTTCTTGAACTTATTTGAAGTCCAGGATTTTTGTGTGTTCAAAATGCACCATTAAAAGCCACATCATCAATTTTCAACCCTTTCTGACTTCATTTGTTATTTTCCATGTAGTTATTTATTTTTTGAGCTAAATGACTCTGAAATTGAAAAGCACTACAAATGAACTCTGAAAAGGTTGAAAGTTGGCATGGTATAATCATTTCACCCAGATAGGATGTGCTAAAAAGTTGAGAGGGTTAGGTTAAAAGGTGGTTGCATGTCGTGTACAACACGCATAGTCTCTTTCGAAGTATCAGGGTTTCGAACATAAACTCATCTGTTGCAAAAGGCATTTCATTTTCTTGAACTTATTTGAACTCCAGGATTTTTGTGTGTTCAAAATGCACCATTCAAAGCCACATCATCGATTTTCAACCCTTTCTGACTTCATTTGTTATTTTTCATGCAGTTATTGTCTTTTTGAGCTAAATGACTCTGAAATTGAAAAGCACTACAAATGAACTCTGAAAAGGTTCAAAGTTGGCATCGTATCATCATTTCACCCACATAGCATGCGCTAAAAAGTTGAGAGGGTTACGGCAAAAGCTGGATGCACTTCGCGTACTAAACAGACAGTCTCTTTCGAAGTATGAGGGTTTCGGACATAAACTTATCTGTTGCAGAAGGCATTTCATTTTCTTGAACTTATTTGAACTCCAGGATTTTTGTGTGTTCAAAATGCACCATTCAAAGCCACATCATCAATTTTCAACCCTTTCTGACTTCATTTGTTATTTTTCATGCAGTTATTGACTTTTTGAGCTAAATGACTCTGAAATTGAAAAGCACTACAAATGAACTCTGAAAAGGTTGAAAGTTGGCATCGTATCATCATTTCACCCACATAGCATGCGCTAAAAAGTTGAGAGGGTTACGGCAAAAGCTGGATGCACTTCGCGTACTAAACAGACAATCTCTTTCGAAGTATGAGGGTTTCGGACATAAACTTATCTGTTGCAGAAGGCATTTCATTTTCTTGAACTTATTTGAACTCCAGGATTTTTGTGTGTTCAAAATGCACCATTCAAAGCCACATCATCAATTTTCAACCCTTTCTGACTTCATTTGTTATTTTTCATGGAGTTATTGACTTTTTGAGCTAAATGACTCTGAAATTGAAAAGCACTACAAATGAACTCTAAAAAGGTTGAAAGTTGGCATCGTATCAGCATTTCACCCACGTAGCATGCGCTAAAAGGTTGAGAGGGTTACGGCAAAAGCTGGATGCACTTCGCGTACAAAACAGACAGTCTCTTTCGAAGTATGAGGGTTTCGGACATAAACTCATCTGTTGCAAAAGTCATTTCATTTTCCTGAACTTATTTGAAGTCCGGGATTTTTGTGTGTTCAAAATGCACCATTTAAAGCCACATCTTGAATTTTCAACCCTTTCTGACTTCATTTGTTAATTTTCATGCAGTTATTGTTTTTTTGAGCTAAATGACTATGAAATTGAAAAGCACTACAAATGAACTCTGAAAAGGTTGAAAGTTGGCATGGTATCATCATTTCACCCACATAGTATGTGCTAAAAAGTTGAGACGGTTACGACAACAGCTGGATGCACTTCGTGTACAAAACGGACTGTCTCTTTTGAAGTATCTGGTTTTCGGGCATAAAATGATGTGTTGCAAAAATCATTTCATTTTCTTGAACTTATTTCAACTCCAGGATTTTTGTGTGTTCAAAATGCACCATTCTAAGCCACATCATCAATTTTCAACCCTTTCTGACTTCATTTGTTATTTTTCATGCAGTTATTGATTTTTTGAGCTAAATGACTCTGAAATTGAAAAGCACTAAAAATGAACTCCGAAAATGTTGAAAGTTGGCATGGTATCATCATTTCACCCACATAGCATGTGCTAAAAAGTTGACACGGTTACAGCAAAAGCTGGATGCACTTCGTGTACAAAACGGACAATCTCTTTCGAAGTATGAGGGTTTCGGACATAAACTCATCTGTTGCAAAAGGCATTTCATTTTCTTGAACTTATTTGAAGTCCAGGATTTTTGTGTGTTCAAAATGCACCATTAAAAGCCACATCATAAATTTTCAACCCTTTCTGACTTCATTTGTTATTTTTCATGTAGTTATTGATTTTTTGAGCTGAATGACTTTGAAATTGAAAAGCACTACAAATGAACTCTGAAAAGGTTGAAAGTTGGCATGGTATCATCATTTCACCCACATAGCATGTGCTAAAAAGTTGAGAGGGTTAGGTTAAAAGGTGGATGCATGTCGTGTACAACACGCATAGTCTCTTTGGAAGTATCAAGGTTTCGAACATAAACTCATCTGTTGCAAAAGGCATTTCATTTTCTTGAACTTATTTGAACTCCAGGATTTTTGTGTGTTCACAATGCACCATTCAAAGGCACATCATCAATTTTGAACCCTTTCTGACTTCATTTGTTATTTTTCATGCAGTTATTGATTTTTTTGATCTAAATGACTCTAAAATTGAAAAGCACTACAAATGAACTCTGAAAGGTTGAAACTTGGCATGGTATCATAATTTCACCCACATAGCATGTGGTAGAAAGTTGAGAGGGTTACGGCAAAAAGCTGGATGCACTTCGTGTACAAAACGGACAGGCTCTTTCGAAGTATGAGGGTTTTGGACATAAACTCATCTGTTGCAAAAGGCATTTCATTTTTTTTGAACTTATTTGAACTCCAGCCTTTTTGTATGTTCAAAATGCACCATTCTAAGCCACATCATCAATTTTCAACCCTTTCTGACTTCATTTGTTATTTTTCATGCAGTTATTGATTTTTTTGAGCTAAATGACTCTAAAATTGAAAAGCACTAAAAATGAACTCTGAAAAGGTTGAAATTGGCATGGTATCCTCATTTCACCCACATAGCATGTGCTAAAAAGTTGAGAGGGTTACGACAAAAGCTGGATGAACTTCATGTACAAAACGGACAGTCTCTTTCGAAGTATCAAGGTTTCGGACATAAACTCATCTGTTGCAAAAGGCATTTCATTTTCTTGAACTTATTTGAACTCCAGGATTTTTGTGTGTTCAAAATGCACCATTCTAAGCCACATCATCAATTTTCAACCCTTTCTGACTTCATTTGTTATTTTTCATGCAGTTATTGATTTTTTGAGCTAAATGACTCTGAAATTCAAAAGCACTACAAATGAACTCTCAAAAGGTTGAAATTGGGATGGTATCCTCATTTCACCCACATAGCATGTGTAAAAAGTTGAGAGGGTTAGGACAAAACCTGGATGCACTTCGTGTACAAAACGGACAGTTTCTTTCGAAGTATCGGGGTTTCGGACATAAACTCATCTGTTGCAAAAGGCATTTCATTTTCTTGAACTTATTTGAACTCCAGGATTTTTGTGTGTTCAAAATGCACCATTCAAAGCCACATCATCAATTTTCAACCCTTTCTGACTTCATTTGTTATTTTTCATGCGGTTATTCACTTTTTGAACTAAATGACTCTGAAATTCAAAAGCACTACAAATGAACTCTGAAAAGGTTGAAAGTTGGCATGGTATCATCATTTCACCCACATGGCATGCGCTAAAAAGTTGAGAGGGTTACGGAAAAAGCTGGACGCACTTCGTGTACAAAACGGACAGTCTCTTTCGAAGTATGAGGGTTTCGGACATAAACTCATCTGTTGCAAAAGGCATTTCATTTTCTTGAACTTATTTGAAGTCCATGATTTTTGTGTGTTCGAAAGGCACCATTCAAAGCCACATCATGAATTTGCAACCCTTTCTGACTTCATTTGTTAATTTTCATGCAGTAATTATTTTTTTTGAGCTAAATGACTATGAAATTGAAAAGCACTACAACTGAACTCTGAAAAGGTTGAAAGTTGGCATGGTATCATCATTTCACCCAAAGAGTATGTGCTAAAAAGTTGAGAGGGTTACGACAAAAGCTGTATGCACTTCGTGTACAAAACGGACAGTCTCTTTCGAAGTATCAAGGTTTCGGACATAAACTCATCTGTTGCAAAAGGCATTTCATTTTCTTGAACTTATTTGAAGTCCAGTATTTTTGTGTGTTCAAAATGTAACATTCAAAGCCACATCATCAATTTTCAACCCTTTCTGACTTCATTTGTTATTTTTCATGCGGTTATTGATTTTTTTTTGAGCTAAATGACTCTGAAATTGAAACGCACTACAAATGAACTCTGAAAAGGTTGAAAGTTGGGATGGTATAATCATTTCACCCACATAGCATGTGCTAAAAAGTTGAGAGCGTTACAGCAAAATCTAGATGCACGTCGTGTACAAAACGGACAGTCTCTTTCGAAGTATCAGGGTTTCGGACATAAACTTATCTGTTGCAAAAGGCATTTCATTTTCTTGAACTTATTTGAAGTCTAGGATTTTTGTTTGTTCAAAATGCACCATTCAAAGCCACATCATCAAGTTTCAACCCTTTCTGACTTCCTTTGTTATTTTTCATGCAGTTATCGGTTTTTTTGAGCTAAATGACTCTGAAATTGTAAAGTACTACAAATGAACTCTAAAAAGGTTGAAAGTTGTCATGGTATCATCATTTCAACCACATAGAATGTGCTAAAAAGTTGAGAGGGTGACGGTAAAAGTTGGATGCACCTCGTGTACAAAACGGACAGTCTCTTTGGAAGTATCAAGATTTCGGACATAAACTCATCTGTTACAAAAAGGCATTTCATTTTCTTGAACTTATTTGAACTCCAGGCTTTTTATGTGTTCAAAATGCACCATTAAAAGCCACATCATCAATTTTCAACCCTTTCTGACTTCATTTGTTATTTTCCATGTAGTTATTGATTTTTTGAGCTAAATGACTCTGAAATTGAAAAGCACTACAAATGAACTCTGAAAAGGTTGAAAGTTGGCATGGTATAATCATTTCACCCAGATAGCATGTGCTAAAAAGTTGAGAGGGTTAGATTAAAAGGTGGATGCATGTCGTGTACAACACGCATAGTCTCTTTCGAAGTATCAGGGTTTCGAGCATAAACTCATCTGTTGTAAAAGGCATTTCATTTTCTTGAACTTATTTGAACTCCAGGATTTTTGTGTGTTCACAATGCACCATTCAAAGCCACATCATCGATTTTCAACCCTTTCTGACTTCATTTGTTATTTTTCATGCAGTTATTGACTTTTTCAGCTAAATGACTCTGAAATTGAAAAGCACTACAAATGAACTCTGAAAAGGTTGAAAGTTGGCATCGTATCATCATTTCACCCACATAGCATGCACTAAAAAGTTGAGAGGGTTACGGCAAAAGCTGGATGCACTTCGCGTACTAAACAGACAGTCTCTTTCGAAGTATGAGGGTTTCGGACATAAACTTATCTGTTGCAGAAGGCATTTCATTTTCTTGAACTTATTTGAACTCCAGGATTTTTGTGTGTTCAAAATGCACCATTCAAAGCCACATCATCAATTTTCAACCCTTTCTGACTTCATTTGTTATTTTTCATGCAGTTATTGACTTTTTGAGCTAAATGACTCTGAAATTGAAACGCACTACAAATGAACTCTGAAAAGGTTGAAAGTTGGCATCGTATCAGCATTTCACCCACGTAGCATGCGCTAAAAAGTTGAGAGGGTTACGGAAAAAGCTGGATGCACTTCGCGTACAAAACAGACAGTCTCTTTCGAAGTATGAGGGTTTCGGACATAAACTCATCTGTTGCAAAAGGCATTTCATTTTCCTGAACTTATTTGAAGTCCGGGATTTTTGTGTGTTCAAAATGCACCATTTAAAGCCACATCATGAATTTTCAACCCTTTCTGATTTCATTTGTTAATTTTTATGCAGTTATTGTTTTTTTTGAGCTAAATGACTATGAAATTGAAAAGCACTACAAATGAACTCTGAAAAGGTTGAAAGTTGGCATGGTATCATCATTTCACCCACATAGTATGTGCTAAAAAGTTGAGACGGTTACGACAAAAGCTGGATGCACTTCGTGTACAAAACGGACAGTCTCTTTTGAAGTATCTGGTTTTCGGACATAAAATCATGTGTTGCAAAAATCATTTCATTTTCTTGAACTTATTTCAACTCCAGGATTTGTGTGTGTTCAAAATGCACCATTCTAAGCCACATCATCAATTTTCAACCCTTTCTGACTTCATTTGTTATTTTTCATGCAGTTATTTATTTTTTTGAGCTAAATGACTCTGAAATTGAAAAGCACTAAAAATGAACTCCGAAAAGGTTGAAAGTTGGCATGGTATCATCATTTCACCCACATAGCATGTGCTAAAAAGTTGAGACGGTTACAACAAAAGCTGGATGCATTTCGTGTACAAAACGGACAATCTCTTTCGAAGTATGAGGGTTTCAGACATAAACTCATCTGTTGCAAAAGGCATTTCATTTTCTTGAACTTATTTGAAGTCCAGGATTTTTGTGTGTTCAAAATGCACCATTAAAACCCACATCATAAATTTTCAACCCTTTCTGACTTCATTTGTTATTTTTCATGTAGTTATTGATTTTTTGAGCTAAATGACTTTGAAATTGAAAAGCACTACAAATGAACTCTGAAAAGGTTGAAAGTTGGCATGGTATCATCATTTCACCCACATAGCATGTGCTAAAAAGTTGAGAGGGTTAGGTTAAAAGGTGGATGCATGTCGTGTACAACACGCATAGTCTCTTTCGAAGTATCAAGGTTTCGAACATAAACTTATCTGTTGCAAAAGGCATTTCATTTTCATGAACTTATTTGAACTCCAGGATTTCTGTGTGTTCACAATGCACCATTCAAAGCCACATCATCAATTTTCAACCCTTTCTGACTTCATTTGTTATTTTTCATGCAGTTATTGATTTTTTTGATCTAAATGACTCTGAAATTGAAAAGCACTACAAATGAACTCTGAAAGGTTGAAACTTGGCATGGTATCATCATTTCACCCACATAGCATGTGGTAGAAAGTTGAGAGGGTTACGGCAAAAAGCTGGATGCACTTCGTGTACAAAACGGACAGGCTCTTTCGAAGTATGAGGGTTTCGGACATAAACTCATTTGTTGCAAAAGGCATTTCATTTTCTTGAACTTATTTGAACTCCAGCCTTTTTGTATGTTCAAAATGCACCATTCTAAGCCACATCATAAATTTTCAACCCTTTCTGACTTCATTTGTTATTTTTCATGCAGTTATTGATTTTTTTGAGCTAAATGACTCTGAAATTGAAAAGCACTAAAAATGAACTCTGAAAAGGTTGAAATTGGCATGGTATCCTCATTTCACCCACATAGCATGTGTAAAAAGTTGAGAGGGTTACGACAAAAGCTGGATGCACTTCGTGTACAAAACGGACAGTTTCTTTCGAAGTATCAGGGTTTCGGACATAAACTCCTCTGTTGCAAAAGGCTTTTCATTTTCTTGAACTTATTTGAACTCCAGGATTTTTGTGTGTTCAAAATGCACCTTTCAAAGCCACATCATCAATTTTCAACCCTTTCTGACTTCATTTGTTATTTTTCATGCGGTTATTGACTTTTTGAGCTAAATGACTCTGAAATTCAAAAGAACTACAAATGAACTCTGAAAAGGTTGAAAGTTGGCATGGTATCATCATTTCACCCACATGGCATGCGCTAAAAAGTTGAGAGGGTTACGGAAAAAGCTGGACGCACTTCGTGTACAAAACGGACAGTCTCTTTCGAAGTATGAGGGTTTCGGACATAAACTCATCTGTTGCAAAAGGCATTTCATTTTCTTGAACTTATTTGAAGTCCATGATTTTTGTGTGTTCGAAAGGGCACCATTCAAAGCCACATCATGAATTTGCAACCCTTTCTGACTTCATTTGTTACTATTCATGCAGTTATTGTTTTTTTTGAGCTAAATGATTATGAAATTGAAAAGCTCTACAACTGAACTCTGAATAGGTTGAAAGTTGGCATGGTATCATCATTTCACCCACATAGTATGTGGTAAAAAGTTGAGAGGGTTACGACAAAAGCTGTATGCACTTCGTGTACAAAACGGAGAGTCTCTTTCGAAGTATCAGGGTTTCGGACATAAACTCATCTGTTGCAAAAGGCATTTCATTTTCTTGAACTTATTTGAAGTCCAGTATTTTTGTGTGTTCAAAATGTACCATTCAAAGCCACATCATCAATTTTCAACCCTTTCTGACTTCATTTGTTATTTTTCATGTGGTTATTGATTTTTTTTGGAGCTAAATGACTCTGAAATTGAAACGCACTACAAATGAACTCTGAAAAGGTTGAAAGTTGGCATGGTATAATCATTTCACCCACATAGCATGTGCTAAAAAGTTGAGAGCGTTACGGCAAAATCTAGATGCACGTCGTGTACAAAACGGACAGTCTCTTTCGAAGTATCAGGGTTTCGGACATACACTTATCTGTTGCAAAAGGCATTTCATTTTCTTGAACTTATTTGAAGTCCAGGATTTTTGTTTGTTCAAAATGCACCATTCAAAGCCACATCATCAAGTTTCAACCCTTTCTGACTTCATTTGTTATTTTTCATGCAGTTATCGATTTTTTTGAGCTAAATGACTCTGAAATTGAAAAGCACTACAAATGAACTCTAAAAAGGTTGAAAGTTGTCATGGTATCATCATTTCACCCACATAGAATGTGCTAAAAAGTTGAGAGGGTGACGGTAAAAGTTGGATGCACTCCGTGTACAAAACGAACAGTCTCTTTCGAAGTATCAAGATTTCGGACATAAACTCATCTGTTACAAAAAGGCATTTCATTTCCTTGAACTTATTTGAACTCCAGGCTTTTTATGTGTTCAAATTGCACCATTCAAAGACACATCATCAATTTTCAACCCTTTCTGACTTCATTTGTTATTTTTCATGCAGTTATTGATTTTTTAGCTAAATGACCATGAAATTGAAAAGCACTACAAATGAACTCTAAAAAGGTTGAAAGTTGGCATCGTATCATCATTTCACCCACATAGCATGCGCTAAAAAGTTGAGAGGGTTACGGCAAAAGATGGATGCACTTCGTGTACAAAATGGACAGTCTCTTTCGAAGTACCAGGGTTTCAGACATAAACTCATCTGTTGCAAAAGGCATTTCATTTTCTTCAAATTATTTTAACTCCAAGATTTTTGTGAGGTCAAAATGCACCATTCAAAGCCACATCATCAACTTTCAACCCATTCTGACATCATTTATTATTTTTCATGCAGTTATTGATTTTTTGAGCTAAATGACTCTAAAATTGAAAAGCACTACAAATGAACTCTGAAAAGGTTGAAAGTTGGCATCGTATCATCATTTCACCCACATAGCATGCGCTAAAAAGTTGAGAGGGTTACGGCAAAAGCTGGATGCACTTCGTGTACAAAACGTACAGTCTCTTTCGAAGTATGAGGGTTTCGGACATAAACTCATCTGTTGCAAAAGGCATTTCATTTTCTTGAACTTATTTGAAGTCCAGGATTTTTGTGTGTTCAAAATGCACCATTCAAAGCCACATCATGAATTTTCAACCCTTTCTGACTTCATTTGTTAATTTTCATGCAGTTATTGATTTTTTTGAGCTAAATGACTATGAAATTGAAAAGCACTACAAATGAACTCTAAAAAGGTTGAAAGTTGGCATGGTATCATCATTTCACCCACATAGTATGTGCTAAAAAGTTGAGAGGTTTACGACAAAAGCTGGATGCACTTCGTGTACAAAACGGACAGTCTCTTTCGAATTATCTGGTTTTCGGACATAAACTCATCTGTTGCAAAAATCATTTCATTTTCTTGAACTTATTTCAACTCTAGGATTTTTGTGTGTTCAAAATGCACCATTCAAACCAACATCATCAATTTTCAACCCTTTCTGACTTCATTTGTTATTTTTCATGCAGTTATTGATTTTTTGAGGAAAATGATTCTGAAATTGGAAAGCACTACAAATGAACTCTAAAAAGCTTGAAAGTTGGCATGGTATCATCATTTCACCCACATAGCATGTGCTAAAAAGTTGAGAGGGTTACGGCAAAAGCTGGATGCACTTCTTGTACAAAACGGATAGTCTCTTTCGAAGTATGACGGTTTCGGACATAACCTCATCTGTTGCAAAACGCATTTAATTTTCTTGAACTTATTTGATGTCCAGGATTTTTGTGTGCTCAAAATGCACCATTAAAAGCCACATTATCAATTTTCAACCCTTTCTGACTTCATTTGTTATTTTTCATGCAGTTATTGATTTTTTTGAGCTAAATGACCCAGAAATTTAAAAGCACTAAAAATGAACTCTGAAAAGGTTGAAAGTTGGCATGGTATCATCATTTCACCCAGATAACATGTGCTAAAAATGTGAGAGGGTTACGGCAAAAGCTGGATGCACTTCGTGTACAAAACGAACAGTCTCTTTCGAAGTATCAGGGTTTCGGACATAAACTCATCTGGTGCAAAAGGCATTTCATTTTCTTGAACTTATTTGAACTCCAGGCTTTTTGTGTGTTCAAAATGCACCATTCAAAGCCACATCATCAATTTTCAACCCTTTCTGACTCAATTTGTTATTTTTCATGCAGTTATTGATATTTTTGAGCTAAATGACCCTAAAATTGAAAAGCACTACAAATGAATCTGAAAAGGTTGAAAGTTGGCATGGTATCATCATTTCACCCACATAGCATGCGCTAAAAAGTAGAGAGGGTTACGGCCAAAGCTGGATGCACTTCATGTACAAAACGGACAGTCTCTTTCGAAGTATCAGGGTTTCGGACATAAACTCATCTTTTGCAAAAGGCATTTCATTTTCTTCAACTTACCTGTGCTCCAGGATTTTTGTGTGTTCAAAATGCACCATTCAAAGCCACATCATCAATGTTCAACCCTTTCCGACTTCATTTGTTATTTTTCATGCAGTTATTGATTTTTGAGCTTAATGACTCTGAAATTGAAAAGCACTAAAAATGAACTCTGAAAAGGTTGAAAGTTGGCATGGTATCATCATTTCACCCACATAACATGTGCTAAAAATTTGAGAGGGTTACGGCAAAAGCTGGATGCACT